>OY856410.1:1081954334-1083331334 GCA_963693085.1 Alisma plantago-aquatica | reverse complement strand
GCGGCGGAGCACTAGGTGAGTAGTGGAAATGTCAGACCTAAACTTAATCGGGAATGAAACAGAGAAAGGGAAAGAGTCAGGTTCATGTGGGTGCTATTAAGTTAATAATAGACGCTAGTTATTATAAACAACTAACGATTAAAATGAAAGGCGGCGATCACCACAAAAAAACTAACACCTATATTCAATGATAGTCGTCGGTTTCAACTAGAAAAACTGACATCTATCTACATATGCCGACAAAAAAAATCTTGAATCAGGTCCATAGTCGTCAGTTGCCGTAAAAAACCGACGCCAAAGGGAGGTAAAAGTTTTTGTGGGGACAGCGCGCGAAAACACATTGACGTCAGTTGTTGCAAGAAAATCGACGTCAAAAATGAGCCCGATTTCTGTCTTGCAAAAAACCATTAGCCGTTGGTTGTTTGGTAAACAACCGACGTCGTATGTGAAATTTTGGAGGTAATTTTCTTACACTAAAAAAATTGGATTTGGTGGGCGATTTTAAGTGTCGGTTTCTTTCTGAGCAACCGACGCTAAATAACAATTGATACTCGTGTCTGTCCGGTCTTCACATATAGATGTCAGTTTGTGCTTTCAGCTGACGTTGTAGGGTTTAGGCGTCGAGTTTTGGGATACAACTGACGCCTCTAAATATGATATTATAAGCCATTTCTGTAGTAGTACCCTGATGCGATGATTTTTAGTCACATTTATAGACTTGTTTTACTTGCATTTTATGCATTTATTGGTCATTTTGGTGGTTAATATTGCATAATTCATTTACTTTGGTCTATGATCCTTCTCAGTGTCAAATCTCCCTTATTTTAGTATTTTGAACATAAATGATTACAATAATATGTTTTATTTCGGCTTATGTGGTTTTGTGTTACAATTCCAGGAAAAACGCATATCTGCTGTTGTCGATACCATCGACAGTGGTCGATATCATTGACACGACCACAGGTTGCCAGCCGCAAGGAGCAGCACATAGATGATACTATCGACAAGAGAGTCGATGGTATCGATATACCATCAGGTTTCTAGCGAGAAGATAGTCGATACTATCGACTCAGAAGTCAATACTATCGACAAGTGGAGCTACAACGACACAAAAGGATAAAACCGACGCCTTAGGATGTCGATACCATCGACCCTCATCAATGGTATCGAGTCAGCATCAGGCGCAACAACGAAGAGAAAGAAGATTGGCTGATATCGTGCAAGGTCGATACCATCAACCTGCATCGATGGTACCGACACCGTCAGATACAAGTTTGCTTCAGATCGATCTAAATATGACGGCTGTGATAATTTTGCGACCTAACTCGGGAATTATACCTAATGATGGAGGCCAAGAGCAATCTATCACGTCATTAGCCGTTGCACACGTCTCGAGAAGGTGTGGAGAAAAGAACAGAGCCCAGAAGCACGCCCTAGCCGTTCCGGACGCTGAAGAAGATGTTTTCCACTGCCGAAAGGCCGGAGATCGTGCATTCTACGCCACGGAACGCTTCGATCCTCTCTGTTCAGGGGTTTCTCTACTTAATCACGTTTTTCTCCATGTTTCCCCTTTTCTCTACCATGTTTTGCTCTGAGATGAACATGCGGGGCTAATCCCCTTTATCTTTAGGACCGAGAGTAGCCCGGGGAAGCATTGTATGACATTTTTATCATAGTATTTCATCATTAATCTCTTAAATCTGTGTTATGAATTTATTTTCTCAATTATATTATTTTGCTTGATTACCATAATAATAATCTAATGCCCTTAATTTCTTTGAAAGAAGAATTAACGGCTGAAAAGAGACGAATATCACATTAATTAACAAATCCCTTGAACAAGGTGATGTAAGATTAATGGTGGAAACCCAGAGGTCGATTCTAATGCACCTAGTTTAGGGTATAGGTTACTACGACGGTGGAACCGACCTAGACGTAGGTAGTGAATTGTACCACGACAGTGGGCAGTTCTGACTACAGGCCACTACCGGAGTTGAGAGATGAACCTGAATTATTATGTAAAAATTCATACAATGTAAACCCACGGTGAAACCGCAATCCTAAAGATCTTCACTTGAATTGATTAAATTAAACCTTTAATCGATTGTTTTATTTTGTTTTCTTTTCTTTTAATTTTAAAACAATTCTCAAACCATTTTGACCAGCTTAGCTGATCGCAAACAGTTAGTAGTAGTCTACCGATAGTTCAGTGTCCCTGCGTTCGACTCGGGCCTCACAAAGGCCTTTACTACATTGACACGTACGCTTGCGTTTCTACGCACGGAAAAAGCGTGTCAAGTTTTTGGCGCCGTTGCTGGGGACACGGCAATTGTCGGCACTACGAGTGCTGCAAGCGGCCATTCTAGGCCACTTTTTATTTTTATTAGTTTGAAATCATTTCTAAAATTCATAGTCTATCTTTCCAATTTTTTTAATCGTCTAGCACGATATTGAACTGCATTTTCATTTTGCAGGTAATGTGCATGGTGAGGACGTGTAGCATTGACTACACGCAACAACCACCAGAGGTTCCACTGCCAGAACCGGAAGACGAGGAAGATTACGAGCAAGACCAACAAGAAGAAATTGATTCCGAATCGGAACAAGAAGAAATGGAAGAGGAACAGACGATATGGGAGAAGATCAAGGCTTCTTCTTCATCTGCGTCAAAGGGGCCAATCAAGAAGCAGGCGATCAACATTCCGACTTACAAGATTGATCCTGCAGTAATTAATTTGGTCAAATCAAATGCATTACATGGGATAAAGAATGAAGACCCAGTGACTCATATAAGCCAATTCGTGGAGAACTGTGACATGATTGAAATTGACATATCTCCACAGGAGACGCTCTACCTGAAGTTGTTCCCGAGTTCTCTGGAAGGAAACGCAAGAGAATGGCTGCACAATCTTGACGATGAATATGTGGAATCATGGAACCACATGGTGGAGGTATTCTTTGAAATGTTCTTCCCGCCCAAGAAGACCAATGACATGATCAGGAAAATCCACAATTTCACCCAGAAGGTAGGAGAGACCTACTCTGAGACCTGGGAAAGGTTTCAGATCATGCTTAGGAGGTGCCCACATCACGGGCTTGACAAGGAGACACATGTCAAAATCTTCTATTTTTCTCTTTCCGAGCATGATAGAAGTAACCTAGATTCCGCGGGCTCAGGTTCATTTTTGAACAACACGGACAAGAGGTGTTGGGAAATTCTGAAAAACATGGCCAAGAAGCAATCCTGGGGTGACAGGGACGTCGTAGAGCACGTTTGAGTTGCGGGGGAGTCAAAGGCAATTAAAGAGCTGAATGACAAGATGGACCTTCTAGAAAAGAAACTACTTGCAAAAGAAGATACTGAATCCGAGGACGAAGCTCAAGTCAAATTCATGCGGTAGCAGCAGGGTTACAAAAAATAACGATTACTCATGGAGGAAGGACAAGAAATTCTCATGGAAGGATCCGAATAACTTTTTGCAGGACCCCGATGCAAAACACCAGCCGGTGGTGGAGGACAAGAGCACAGAGTTTCTCAACCAAGTGATAAAGCAGAACCAAGAACTTATGAACACTTTTGATCAGCAGATCAAGCAATAGAGGGAATTTATGAATTAGTTTGGATAGACATTGAAGAGCCATGGGCTCAGATGAGGACAATAGAGACGTCGACGACGCAAATGGTAGCTAAGATAGCCAATCTGAAGAAGCCAACGCAGTAAGGTTTTCCGGGTAACACAAACATTCCAGGAGGAAACCAACAGGAGAAGGCAATCTTGCTAAGGAGTGGCAAGAAGCTTTTAAACCCCATGGCCGATGAACCAAGCAAACCCCAATCTGAAACCGAAGGTGAGGCCAATGAGGAAGTGCCAATTTCAGCCACTAAGCCAGTTGAGGAAATAGCAGAGGAGGTCACTGCAGATCCCGTTTTTGTTGAAGAGGAGACACAGAAAAGGACACCATATGTGCCGCCGCATCAAAGGGCACAGGATGTCCCGGTCCCATATCCGAATAGTGTGAAAGAAAAGAAGGTGGACGCCCAGTTCAAGAAGTTTTTGGACAGTTTTAGAAAGCTCTCATTCAACATCCCATTATTAGAGGCAATAGAGAAAATCCCCTCTTACGACAAGTTTTTAAAAGACATCACCTACTAAAAAGAGGAAGATCCCTGACACAGAGGTTGTGTTCTCAAGGAGCAGGTGAGCGCCTTCATCATGGGCACATTGCCACCTGAGAGGCATGATCCGGGCTGCTTCAATATTTCATGTTACATTGGTAAGGTGAAATTCGGCGAAGCACTATGTGATTCTGGGGCAAGAATAAACTTGATGCCTCTTTCTACGTTCAAGAAACTGGGATTAAAAGAATCAAGGCCGAGCAATATGACAATACAGTTGGCAGATAATTCTATGGTGAAGCCTTATGGTATTTGTGAAGATGTGTTGGTGAAAGTAGATCAGTTTGTATTTCCAGAAGACTTTGTTGTAATGGAAATGCAAGATGAACAAGGCAATGAGTTACTATTTGGATGACCCTTCCAAGCTACAGCTGACATGATACTCGAGATGGGGAGAGGTCGTTTGACCTTGGGCATCGCTGATGATCGCTTCGAGATGGTCATGCCTTCCAGCACCACGTCATCTAAAGCTAAGGAGCAGTTCTGCATGGCGAAGCATTTTGATCACAATATCTCACTTTGTCTAGGGAAGCCATTTTTAGATATGGCTCATGTAATGACGAAGGTGGAGAAAGGGACATTTGCTATTGACATCATGGAGCAGACCAAGGTTGTATCCCTTAGTAAAGTTGTGGGTTTTCTCAATGATGAAGAGGAGGACATCCCTCCCTCTACTGAGGATGAGGCCATAGCAAGTTCTGTCTTGAATGCATATCCAGAATTACCGCTTGAAGCCTGCTTGGTCAATATAACAAATGATTGGATGAGAAGCAAGTCGCTACAGGAGTGTGTCAAGATGCTTCAGGTGCTTCCATGCTTTTATGCTAGGTACTATGAAGACCTTGGCGAACTTCCACCACCGCTTCAGTCATCCCTAATCAGCCCGCCAGATTTGGAATTGAAGCCACTGCCACCGCACTTGAAATATGCTTTTCTGGCCGAGAATGAGAAGCTGCCTGTGATTATTTCGGCGTATCTGAGTGACGAGGAGGAAGACCAGCTGTTGATTGTGTTGAAGAACCACCGAGGTGCATTCAGGTGGTCGGTCATAGACATCAAGGGGATCTCCCCTACATTGTGCCAGCACAAGATTCGGCTCGAGGAGGGAGCCAAGCCGGTGATTCAGCCACATCATCGTCTAAATCCTAGCATGATGGAGGTCATCAAGAAGGAGGTGATCAAGCTCCTTTCTGCAGGTATCATCTATGTTATATCCGACTCGACGTGGGTGAGTCCTACACAGGTAGTCCCTAAAAAGGGGGCAATTACTGTTACACATAATCTGTTAAGTGAACCTATCACGGACCGCTTGGTAACCGGGTGGCGTGTATGTATAGACTACCGTCGACTGAATGCTGCTACGCTTAAGGATCATTTCCCTCTTGCATTCATTGATCAGATTTTAGAGCGTTTAGCCGGCCGATCGCATTTTTGTTTTCTTGATGGTTATTCTGGGTACAATCAGATTTCGATTGATCCTAAGGACCAAGCGAAGTCCACCTTCACTTGTCCTTACGGAACATTTGCATACCACCGTATGCCATTTGGGTTGCGTAATGCACCGGCAACTTTCCAGCGTTGCATGCTTGCCATCTTTTTCGATATGGTTGAACACTGCTTGGAGGTTTTTATGGACGATTTTTTCGTCTATGGTGCGTCCTTTGACGAGTGTTTATACAATTTGGACAAGGTTTTGCAATGTTCTGAGGACACACATTTGGTCCTCAATTGGGAGAAATGCCACATTATGGTAAGCGAAGGGATTTTGCTTGGACATAAAGTGTCTAGCAAAGGGTTGGAGGTAGACCCGATAAAGATCAAAGTTACTTCTAAATTGCCCCCACCGAATTTGGTTAAAGGGGTTCGGAGTTTTCTAGGTCACACCGATTTTTACCGGCGCTTTATAAAAGATTTCTCTAAAATCGCCAAATCATTATCTGAGTTGTTTGAAAAGGATGTTGTTTTTTATTTTAATGACAAGTGTCTACATGCGTTCAACGTGCTTAAAGAAAAAATGATTCCCGCACCGATTGTGCAAACACCGGACTGGACTAAGTCGTTTGAATTAATGTGTGACGCGTTCGATTTTGCAGTTGGGGCTGTTTTGGGACAACGTGTGGACAATAAACCCACTGTGATTTTCTCTGCATCCAAAACCTTAAATGACGCTCAACTGAATTACACGACAACTGAAAAAGAACTTCTCGATGTTGTTTTTGCTTTTGAAAAATTTCGGCAATATCTTGTTGGATCAAAAGTAGTGGTATGGACGGACCACGCCGCCATTAAGTATTTGATGGAGAAAAAGGATGCCAAACCTAGATTGATTAGGTGGATCTTACTTTTACAAGAAATTGATATTGAAATCAAAGATAAGGCGGGCACTGAAAATGTGGTCGCAAACCATTTGTCTAGGTTGGAAAGGGTAGGATGATCAACTTTTAAAAGTGAAATCGAAAGACCCATGGTTTTCTTATATTGTTAACTATCTTGCCTGCAAAATTATCCCGGATGATTGGACATACCAAGAGAAGAAGAAAATTTTCCATTCTTTACGTTATTATTTCTGGGATGACCCTATTCTGTTGAAGCATTGCAGGGATGGTGTCTTACGCAGGTGTGTACCAGAGGTGGAATACGAAAGTGTTCTTTGTCATTGCCATACACTACCGACGGGTGGCCCCACGCTAGTTCTCGCACTGCAACCAAAGTACTTGAAAGTGGACTATATTGGCCTACTTTGTTCAGGGATGCTTATGATTTTATGAGGCAATGTGATTCCTGCCAAAGGGTAGGTAACATTTCAAAAAGACAAGAGATGCCCCTCAATGTATTTCAAGAGGTTGAGGTGTTTGACTTGTGGGGTATTGATTTTATGGGACCTTTTGTGTCCTCAAATTCTAACTTGTACATTCTTTTAGTTGTTGATTATGTGTCGAAGTGGGTAGAGGCAATACCCACAAGGACTAATGATGCTGCTTTAGTGTGCACGTTTGCCAAAGAATATATTTTCTGCAGGTTTGGTGTACCAAGAATGATCATTAGTGATGGAGGTACGCACTTCCGGAATCAAAAGTTTGCGGCACTGTTGAGAAAGTATGGGGTAAAGCACAATATTGGTACCCCGTACCGCCCGCCAACTCAAGGGAAAGTGGAGGTCTCCAATCGGGAGATTAAGAAGATCTTGGAGCACACTGTGGCTTCCACAAGAAAGAATTGGAGTACCCTGCTACCGGATGCTTTGTGGGCGTACACGGCGGCGTTTAAGACACCTATAGGCACTACGCCTTTTAGGTTGTCTTATGGTCGGGCCTGCCATTTGCCGGTGGAATTGGAGCATAAAGCGCATTGGGCGCTGAGGAAGTTAAATTTGAGCTATGATGAAGCGGGAAAGAAAAGGTTACTTGAGCTAATTGATCTTGACGGGCTGCGGATGAATGCATATGAAAGCTCACGGATCTACAAGGAGCGAACAAAGCTGATTCATGATCGCCATATTAAAATGCGCGTCTTCAAAAAATGAGATCGTGTACTCTTGTTCAACTCTAGATTGAAGATGCATCCCGGGAAATTGAAATCCCGATGGAGTGGACCGTTCACTGTAGAGGAGGTCAGGCCACATGGTGCAATCATGGTGCGTGATGGCGAGACAACATTCCTGGTCAATGGGCAATGATTGAAATTGTACTTCGGTGAAGATTACACAAGGAAAGTGAATGAGGTCAAACTCATTGCACTTCCAGATGCATGAGGAGCTTAATGTCGTCTAGCTTATGACGTTAAATAAGGGTGCTTGATGGGAGGCAACCCATCCATCGGTAGCGTAGTTAGTTTCTTTCACATTTTGTACTTTGGTTTGATTTGACTTTGTTTTTAGTGTAAAAAAGGTATAATGATCATTTGCTTAATGTGCAGAACTAAGGCAGAGTCGATACCATCGACCCTTGTGTCGTTGGTATCGAGTTGGGTACATGTTGGCGGCTACAGAAATCGCTCTACATTGATACCATCGACAGCCTCGTCGATGGTATCGACACACCAACAGGCTGATCGCAAAGTGGAGGTCGATAGTATCGACATGGGTGTCGATACGCGTGAGATCTCTGGAGATATTCAGACGAAATTGTCTCAGTGAAGTCGATACCATCGACGGGCCTGTCGATGGTATCGACCCAGTTACAGGCAGAAAGCGGTGACCGGGCCTTGTGAGGGTGTTGCCCTAACCAGAAATCGATACTATCGACATGCGTCGATAGTATCGATGCAACACATCACCGATCTGCGAAAGGAGATCAACAGAGATCGCTGCATCAAGAGAGTTGATCCTTGGGACGGGTCGATACCATCGACAACTGTCGATAGTATCGACACGTCATTGATCCGGGCCCCCACATCAAGCCATCGACAACTGTCGATACCAGTGGCAAACAGATTGTGCTACAGGTGTCGATACCATCGATTCACGTCGATGGTATCGACGGGCATACAGCAGCGCCGGCCACGGCTATATAAGAGATGGATTGTCATCATATGACGTCACAACTCCAGAGCAATCCTTCTCCACTTATGCTGTGCATCTTTGTGAGCAATCGGAGCCTGGCTACGAGCATCCACAGAGCGCGTTTATCACCGAGCCTTCATCGAGCGAAGATAATCTTCTCCGACCTTCTCCGAGCTCCATCTTCTAATCCTTCTTCTTCTACGACAATGGTGCATGTTGTCGGCGTGTCCTCTTCACGCATGAATCCAATGGAGATTCATGAGTTTGTTCCTCCCCAACTGCTTATATTCTGCGTCCACGGATCGTTCATCCTTCCGCGGAGGTTCGGAAGGTCTACAAGGAAATCATGAAAAGAAAGATTGAGCCGACCCGTTACGTCGACCGCGACATGATCCGTAATCTGGGGTTCGAGGCTAATCTGTCCTACGTGCTCAAGGGGCAAGCGAGACACACGGGTACGACGCCCAATGAGATGGAATTCCATGTCGATGGCCATCCGTTCTTCGATGAATGGCCGACATACAAGGAGCTAGTGGCGGAATTCATGGCATCACTGGACATATGTGTTGTGCCAAACGACATCATCTCCACGGATCGTGAATGGATCTAGGGTCATGTTTCTTTCCGGCTGTACAACAATGACTACACTCTCACCCTCAGGCAGTTCAATGAAATCTACAACTGGAATCACAGGAGAGACCAGTACCGGCGGCCAGATTACATGACAGATTATGACGCTATCTTTGTCGAGCTAGTGATTGCGCTGCCCGGCAGATCTGTGAGCTACCAAAATGCGGCGGTGGCGGATTTCGAGCATCCATTCGTGCAAGTTCTTCACCGCATGCTTTGCACCACTTTGTTCGCCCGTGGTGATCTATCACTCAGCAAGTTTCAAGAGACAGATTTGTTTTTTCTGCACAAACGGTTGAAGCGCCGAGAGTGTAATTGGTGAGCATTTTTCTTAACGCGCGTGTTGGCGGTAAAGAGGAGTACGCGGAAGGCTCCAATTCACTTCGGAAGGCTCATCACACCACTGGCCCACTATCTTGGGTTAAATTTCTCCCATCTTACTCCTCTCTCCAACAGGAGCAAGGTAAACCTACAATATTTGCACCACTCCAACCTCATCCTGCTACGTGATGGATTAGCGTATGCATACTGCCACGTTAATCAAGCTTATCAGGAGTGTTCGCTCCCCGACCCTGTCTTCCACATCGAGGGTGCTCATCATTTTCGATGGCCGGTTATCGACATTGAGAGCACGGATGAAGACGGCGGCAATGACGACAACAACAATGATGGTGACGAGGTTGAAGAGGAAGAGGAGGCCTACACTCCTCTTCGGGTAGGAGTGGCACCTAGGAAGCGTCCTCGCATGCATCCGGGTCCATCTTCATCTTTGCAGCCTCCGCCACCACCACCCTCGTAGCAAAGCAAGGATGTCTACTCCATGCAAGGAATGTATGCAATGTTGCAGGATATCCATCAGACGCAGCAGCACCACACAGCAGCATATGTCGGTATTCAGGAGATGACGAACCGGCTGCTTGACAATCAGAGGGTTATTTTTGAAAATGAGCGCCTCCTCATCGACAACCAACAAAAGATTCACGACAGGTTGCATAGGATGGAGATGTAGCAGCAACCCTTCTATGATCATTACTGGAGCCAGAACTACTTTGGGGGAGTATCCACAACCTCCACCCATGCCCCAGTATCATACGAGTTTTCAGGGGCAGTACCCATCCTGGGATCCCACAGCCCCGCAGTACCCGCCTCCGTCGGAAGAGTGATCGGTATCTCTGTTCAACCTTTTAAGGTCATTTTTTACTATGAGGCCATAGTCGAATTCAAGCTTGGGGGGAGTTGGAACAGCTCTATCCTTTTATTTTCTCAGTTTTTAGTTTTTATTGTTTTTGTTCTTGTCATTTATTTCTTGCAATCTTAGTTTGTTTGTAGGATCCACACTCTATCTAGTGTACATGTGGATGTCTTAAGTCATGTGTCATCTCATTTTCTTGTACATGGGAATTAAGGGAAAACTTAAAAAAAAATTAGTGTTTGCAAGCTTGCGTTGTTCAACCTTGAGCATAACTTAAGAAAATGATTGGTTTTGTCAACTCTAAAATGGAAAATCACAACTGTACATTCCTAATGATTCATGAAAAGTGGACGGAATTGGTTGTTTGAGCCTAAACTGACCAAATGATAATGAGATTTTAATTTTAAGTAAGAGAGAGAAACCTCTTAATTACCACACAGATCAGAAAGGAGGGACACATAATAATTTACAAAGGTTCAGTCAATTAGTCTTGTGATCTATCCACCTCATTGTTTTTCATAATCCACCATAAGAATTGGAAGTACATTACGATTTTAATCTTTTTGATTGCATCTCATGTAGATAGGACTTGCATTGCAACCGTTTTCACATGTTTTGCATGAAAAAAAAATTAGAGTAGTTATACATGCACATTATCCTTAGGTGTGTGTCATTTAGTTGCATTCATAATTTTTATGCATACAGTACATCATGTATTTTATTTCTTCTAAAACAATAAGGGTGATTAACTTGTTCCATACCTTCTAAATGCTTCAAATATTTGATCTATGCAGAAAAAGTGAGCCCGACAAATAATTCATTGTCATTTATGGATATAAGGACCTAAAAAAGAAAAAATGAAAAAAAAAAGAAAAAGAAAAATTATTGAGAAGCAAGTAGAATAAGAAGGAGAAAGGAACATGTTCTCACTTCATATTAAGAGGAATAAGAAAATGATGTAGCTTCTTTAGATATTCTATCTCACTTTGAGACGAGATGTTAGTGCATGCATCATTCCACCCAAATGTAGGCATTAGGGCATTTTCACTTGTATATGCATCATTTAGGGCATTTTTGTTTTATGCATGTTGAAACCGTATAATGCTTTAATTTCTTCCGCTAGCCACCCAGTCCATCCACTCGTTGCTCGAATTGGTAGGCTATCGTGATTTTCTCCTCACTTGTGAATATCAAGAGAGTTGCTTCCATGTAGATGGTAGTTAGGGCGAGCAATGTAGAATAGGAGATCACAAAATGCACCGAGTCTGAACTGGCGAATTTTATTATGTTAACTATCTTATATGATAGTGTTCATCAGTTTTGAGGTAGATATCTTTTATGGATGATTATTGTCGCCTTTAGGGTAATTATTATTCCGTGGTTAGTGAGGGATGGAATGTGAATGTTCGGTGGGGATCCTACGGTGATGTTTGTTGTGATGATCTGTTCTTTAGTTGACCCTTGCAATTCTATTCTAAGGTTTTGTTGGTTGAGGGTGAGCAATGTTCAAGCTTAGGGGAGTTTGATGCGATGATTTTGAGTCGCATTTATAGACTTGTTTTACTTGTGCTTTATGCATTTATTGGTCATTTTGGTGGTTAATATTGCATAATTCATTTACTTTGGTCTATGATCCTTCTCAGTGTCAAATCTCCCTTATTTTAGTATTTTGAGCATAAATGATTACAATAATATGTTTTATTTCAGCTTATGTGGTTTTGTGTTGCAATTCTAGGAAAAACACATATCTATTTTTGTCGATACCATCGACAGTGGTCGATACCAATGACGACCACAGGTTGCCAGCCGCAAGGAGCAGCACAGAGTCGATGGTATCGATATACCATCAGGTTGCTAGAGAGAAGATAGTCGATACTATCAACAAGTGGAGCTACAACGACACAAAAGGATAAAATTGACGCCTTAGGATGTCGATACCATCGACCCTCATCGATGGTATCGAGTCAGCATCAGGCGCAACAACGAAGAGAAAGAAGATTGGCTGATATCACGCAAGGTCGATACCATCGACCCGCGTCGATGGTATCGACACCGTCAGATACAAGTTTACTTCAGATCGATCTAAATCTGACGGCTGTTATAATTTGGTGACCTAACTCGGGGATTATACCTAATGACGGCAGCCAAAAGCAATCTATCACGTCATTAGCCGTTGCACACATTCCGAGAAGGTGTGGAGAGAAGAACAGAGCCCAGAAGCATGCCCCAGCCATTCCGGACGCCGAAGAAGATGTTGTCCACCGCCGAAAGGCCAAAGATCGCACATTCTACGCCAAGGAATGCTTGGATCCTCTCCGTTCAGAGGTTTCTCTACTTAATCACATTTTTCTCCAGGTTTCCCCTTTTCTCTACCATGTTTTGCTCTGAGATGAACATGCGGGGCTAATCCCCTTTATCTTTAGGACTCGGAGTAGCCCGGGGAAGCATTGTATGACATTTTAATCATAGTAAATCATCATTAATCTCTTAAATCCGTGGTATGAATTCGTTTTCTCAATTATATTGTTATGCTTGATCACCATAATAATAATCTAATGCCCTTAATTATTTTGAAAGAAGAACTAACGGTTGAAAACAGACGAATATCATATTAATTAACAAATCCCTTGAACAAGGTGATGTAAGATTAATTGTGGAAACCCATAGGTCGATTCTAATGCACCTAGTTTAGGGTATAGGTTACTACGACGGTGGAACCGACCTAGACATAGGTAGTGAATTGTACCATGACAGTGGGCAATTCTGACTACAGGACACTACCCAGAGTTGAGAGATGAACCTGAATTTTTATGGAAAAATTCATACAATGAAAACCCGCGATAAAACCACAATCCTAAAGATCTTCACCTGAATTGATTGAATTAAACCTTTAATCGATTGTTTTATTTTGTTTTCTTTTCTTTTAATTTAAAAACAATCCTCAAACCATTTTGATCGGCTAGCTGATCGCAAACAGTTAGTAGTAGTCTACCGATAGTTCAGTGTCCCTGAGTTTGACTCAGGCCTCACAAAGGCCTTTACTACATTGACGCGTACACTTGCATTTCTACACACGGAAAAAGCGTGTCATGCCCATACTTTTCACAAGTATGTTGGGATTAGTATGTTACCCATCTCGCATGGATTGGGCTAGAGGGATATCCGATTGTGAGTGTATCAGAATAGGGTTAGGATTGCCCATGTCGGCCTCCAACACTTAACTAAGGTGTAATAGTTAGATATTCCATCTTTACTAGACATCTATTAGTCATGACAAGCTAATTCCTGAGGCATATGTTTTTAGAACATCTAAAATATCAACCTATCAACAACATATTGTTTCTAGAGTAGCATAACTCATGTCGGCCATCCATGTGAAGGTGAAAGTATGTGAATCGACTTGGCAATCTTCTAGATATCAGCTACCTTATTCTTAGCATTAGGTGAAAGGTTAAAAAATTGAGAAGACAATATTCCTACTCATGTTACAAACCAAAAGGATAGGAGTTCATATGTATCGGTTTTCATGCCTATACCCTTGTATCAGGTTAGGGTTTTTCACAAACCAATATCGGTTTGTGCGTATCAGTTTCATCATCTTAAAACTGAAACTTTTCGTCCATTATTACTCTAGTTCATGGACAACAACCCCATATGTTCATTAGAACTTTTAGAACCATCATTCAAAGAAGAAAAGTCAAAGTAGAAAAGGAATCATCAAGTATTGCATGAAAAAGGTGATTAATAATAAAGTTGAGTTCAAGTTATATCACCCTCCTCAAGATCAACACAAGAGATTCAATCTCCAAAGCTCCACTTTCCTAAGGTTGAATATGACTTATTAAAAGTTCAAGACTCGATCATAACACTTCTATATGAAAGAAGATACCATAGTTAGGAATTTTGTGAAGAAAGAAGAGAAGGAATGAATCGTGATCCAAGAAGCAAGGTCTTTCCAAGGTTGAAGATGATAATGCCTTCACCTTATGCAAGATGCTCGGCCTTCCCTTTTCTCCTTGAGCTCCTAGGGTCATCCTCCAAGCAAGAGATAGTAAAGGAGTCGAAAGGTTTACTAGGAGGTCAAAATAGAGGTATATATAGTAGAGGTTTATGAAAGAGAGTATGTGTAAGGTGTCATCACCATGTGCTTTAGGTGACATGTGTACATGCATGGTGACTTCATGCATCCATAATTATCTTACCATGCAAAAATCATGAGAATAATTCATAGATAAGATATCAGCCATTGGGTATCTTGCTTGACAAGATATCACAACCCAATCTTACTTTATGAGCAAATTGATTCAACTTTTGCAAAGGAAATGTAATCCGGTAGGCTTCACCTACTTGAGGTGCTTAGACCTTCATGAACACTTTCAAAGGTTATAAAACCAATATGGTACCTCTTCTACAGCTTCCAAGCCGATAGGCACTCACATATACACCATAACTGGACACAACCTCATGTAGGGTTCAAAACACTCAACACTTCTTTGGTTCTTTCACCACAATGAGTGTTATCATTCAACCAAGACTCAAACAAGGTTCCAGCTTCTTTCTTTTTCATCTAATTGATGCTAAAAGAGATAAGGAACATTCTAGAAGTGGTAATTTGCACATAAACCCCTCATTGGGGTAAATTGCAATCTTTACCAAAGTTATCATATGAAGCACAAAATTTTTTCATATAAGTTCAAAATTTAGAAATAAACTCTTCTCAAGTCTTAATTACTTTTCAAAAAGATTAAGACAATGTTCTACACAACTTAATCAAATCTTTTAGGCTTATCCCAAAACCCATGTCAGGGGTGTTACAAGTTATCAACCCCTAACAAGGATTTTTTCCCCGAAATATCAAGAGAAAGGAGAAGGGTACTTCCTCCTCATCTCTTTCTCTAGCTCCCATGTGGCTTCTTCAACACCATGATGATGCCAAAGAACTTTCAAAAGCACTATGTGTTTCTTTTTAAACTTCATGATTCTTTTGTCAAAAATCAACATTGGACCTTCCACATGGGATATATCATCATCTAATTCTACTTCTACATGTTATAATACAAGCTCTGTATCAGGGTGACATTTTCTCAACGCAGATACATTAAACACTAGATGTAGTCAATGGAACTCATGTGGAAGTTCCAACTTATAGGCTACCTTTCCAACACATTCTATCACCAGATAGGGTCCCATAAATCTAGGAGCAAACTTACCCTTCTTCCCAAATCTGAGAACACCTTTCTAAGGAGACACCTTGAGATACACCCTGTCTCTGACTTGGAATTCTAAAGGTCTATGATGATTATCAGCATATGACTTTTGTCTGTCCTATGCTTCCTTTAACTATTGTTATATCATTTTATTCTTTTATGTTTTCCATTGCACAAGTTCAGGACTAAGAAGTTGGAATTCTCCTATTTCATACCAACATAACGGACATCTACAACGTCTACCATACAATGCTTCATATGGTTCCATATCAATGCTATTCTAATAATTGTTAGTGTAGGCAAACTCTATCAAACTCAAATGTATATCTCAGCTACCTAAACACTAAAGAACACATGCCCAAGACAAGTCTTCCAAGGTTTGTATAGTCCTTTTAGGTTGTCCACCTGTCTGAGGGTGAAAAAAAGTACTAAACTTTAACTATGTACCCAAAGGTGTGTGTAATCGCTCCCAAAAGTGACTTGTAAACTATGGACCTCTGTCAGACACCATTTTTGTTGGGACTCCATGGAACCACACTATCTCATCTACATAAATTTGTGCAAGTTTCTCAACAGTGTATGTTGTCTTAATAGGAAGAAAATGTGTCAATTTTGTCAAGCTATCAACAATCACCCAAATGGAATCTTAACCTTTGGCTGTTCTGGGCAAGCCAACTACAAAATTCATTGTCACATGATCCCACTTCCACTATGGTATATGTAATGGTTGTAATGTTCCTTCAGGCTTCTGGTGTTCACCCTTTACTTGCTGGCACACAGAAAATCACAGAACGAACTCAGCTACATCTTTTTCAAACCAGGCCACCAATACATATCTTTTAGATTGTGATACATCTTGGTATTCCTTGGATGCATAGCATACATAGATGAGTGAAATTCTTCATAACTATCTTCCTTAAGTCATTAACATCAAGTACCACAATTATACTAAGGTAACAAATTTTTCCATCTTTTGACTCATGAAAGCCATCTCGCTTCTTGCTACCATATTCTGATCTAATTTGTTGTATCACAGTATGAGCCTATTGTGCTTCTTTAATCTATTGTATCAATGTAGGTTTTACTTGCATATGTGCAAACAATCTACCTATCAAAGATACTTCCAACTATACATTCCTTTGTCATAAGGAAACTATCTTATCACACTTATGACACACCAAAGAATTCTACTGTACTTTATTTGTGAATGAAGATGACGACTTCCTTCTTAATGCATATGCCACCACATTATACCTCCCTGGATGATAATCAATCGTATAATCTTAGACTTTGATTAGTTCCATCTAGCGATGATTTCTCATGTTTAATTCTTGTTGTGAAAAAGATGTATTTCAGATTCTTAAGGTCTGTGAAAATCTGACACTTCTCCCCGTACAGGTAATGTCTCTAGATCTTCAAGGCATGAATCTCTGCATCTAATTCCAAATCGGGTGTAGGATGATTCTCCTTGTGTTTCGTAAGTTGTCGAGAGGAAAAAGAAATTACTCGTTTATCCTGCATCAACACGCATCCTAAACCATTCTTTAAAACATCACAAAAGACAATGCACCCTTTCCCTTGCTCAGGTAAAACTAATACTGGTGCACTGGTCAACTTTTCTTTTAACAACTGGAAAGAGAATTGACGCTTGTCATTCCAGACAAAAGGAACATCCTTCCTAGATAACCTATATAGGGGTAATGCTACAAAACTGAAGTCTTTGATGAATCTCCTATAGTAACCTGCCAAACCTAGGAAACTACAAATCTTTGTTGGTGTCTTAGGCTATTCCCATTCTAGAACAGACTCTACCTTTTTAGGATCAACACAAATACCTTTAGCAGATATGATATGTCCTAGAAAACATACTTTTGACAACCAAAACTCACACTTGTTAAACATAGCATATAGCTTATGTTGTCTTAACAAAGTCAGTACTTGACGAAGCTATTGTTGGCTATCTCGACTATATATTAGGATATCATCTATAAAGACCACTATAAATTGATCAAGGAGTGGCCAGAACACTCTATTCATCAAATCCATGAATACTATTGGTGCATTAGTTAGTCCAAATGGCATAACTATAAACTCATAATGACCATACCTCATCCTAAAAGCTGACTTGGGTATGTCATCTTCCTTAATATGTAATTGATGATATCTTGACCTTAGGTCTATCTTAGAGAACACTATTGCACCACACAACTGGTTATAAAAATCATCTATCCTTAGTAGAGGATATTTGTTCTTTATTATCACCTTGTTTAACTATCTATACTCAATACATAACCTCATAGGTACATCCTTTTTCTTTATAAAAAGTACCAGAGCACCCCACGATGATGTACTTGACCGAATAAAACCTTTGTCAAGTAATTCTTGTAGCTATTTCTTTAATTCTTCCATCTCAACTGGTGCCATCCTATATGGTGTTTGAGGTATCGGTTGCGTATCAAGAACTAGATTGATCTTCAAATCAATCTCTCGAGGTGGAGGAACATCAGGGAATTCCACAGGAAACACATCCTTAAACTCCCTGATAACTGGCACATCTGGAATACTAGGACTTTCTACCTTGGTATCCACCACGTGTGCTCAGAATGCCTCTCTTCAACACAAAAAGCTATTATATGGTGCGTAAAGTAATTATTCGACACAAAAACTAACAAATGATCATAACAAGTTACAAATTATTAAGCCAACACTGACTGGCGCCTCTTATTACCTTCATCGCAATAGTATACTCTTACAATATGAGCATATAGTATAAACATCTTAATCTTGGTCAAGTTCTTTGACTATATCGAGAATGCATACTTGATATTTCAGAGGTATTGACCACTCAATTTCATGTGGTAAAAAAGTAACAATTTCACACAAAAAGTAACTATCGCTCATGAAAAGTAACTATTAGACAATTAAAGTAGTTTTTTGTGCCAAAAGTAACTATATTCATATGTGGTGTAAGTGGGGAGATAGATGGTGGCCTTATTTAGCCTTCATTGTACAATGATTGGCCCACTATAAAAATAAATGCAGTTCTTAGATAGTAAGTGTGTGACGCTTTCCTTGTTTATAGTGGTGACTTTACACCAACCACCATCACCAATTTATGAAATCCTCTATTACAATGGACACTATCTTTCAATAGAAATTTAAAACAACATAGGGTGATTCGGTGGATGGGGCAGAAGAAGTTGATGATGATGTAGTAGAAGATAAGGTGTGTTTGGGCGTTGGGAGAGGTCGAGTTATAAAAAGTAATGATATGCTACAAAATGTAACTATTTGACATGTAAAGGTTATGAAGACTAATTGTTTGACACATAAAGTAACATTTAGTGATGAAAAGTAGATGTTAACACAAAAAATAATAATGGTCATTTGATCTTGAGAACAGATTCAATTCAAATGAAATAAACCATGAGTTGTGTAGTTGCCGCGTTCTTTTAGGACCAAATTAAACACGAGCTATTTCTTAAAAAATAGTGAATCTCAGCTCTGGTATTCTCTCTAAATGATAGTTTTGAAAAGTAATGAAATTGATTTTCCTCATGCCACTTCCCTATTAGGCAACTAAAAGTCTGTGATGACTAAGAATGTTACGATAGGCGTAAAAACTAATGTCCAAGATGGGCTAAATTGATGGGATAAAAAAGTTTTGAAATTTTATGTGCAATAAAATTAAGTCAATAACCAGAATGGGTTAAAACTGATGGTATACTGAATGCAACTAAATAACCTAAAAAGTAACTATTAGTCGCTAAAAGTAATTTGTAGTAGTAAAAGGTAATTATTTGACACAAAGAGTGACATTTAGTCAGAATAAGTAACTATGTAAACTCTAAATGTTGGGATCCTAATGTACCTCTGCAACACTATCAAGCTCATCCTCAAGGCCATGGCTGTCACAACTCAGGCGCAAGGTGGGATTTCTATGCGACCATCGACTCCTTTGACTCTACTTTGAGACATCGACATTATCACGTTCACGTCTGACTGATTTACATGGGATGTCTAGAATTTCTATGGCATCATGAAACACTCGGGATTTTAGACACATCTTGTGTTTAACAACTTCTACTTCTACGAACTCAAAGGCAACATTGCTGATGTGATATTGCCTTTTCTATAAATAAATAATGGTATTATATCGTAAAAGCAGATTGTTATTGGTTGGCATGTTTGAAGTAAAAAATGGAAAAGTGGTGGAGACGTGATTGGCGCGTAGGTGGGTTTGGAGCGGGAGTTTCATTGGCTCTCGGTTATCTCTTGCAAATTGTTGGCGGCATTCGGTTTAGAACCGCCGGGCGGAAGCCGCCGGAAGAAATTGTTAGCATGGTGTATGCCTACATAGCTTTCGTTTAAGAGGTTTGCTAAGAAGACCTGTTTTGAAACTCATAATGGAACTTCAAATAATTTCCACTACATGTCACAAGGTATAACAAATAAAATATATTATATTATTTGTTATACCTTGTAACAAGTGATGAAGATTGCTTGCATTTTTGTTTTGGGTCTCAAAATAGTGTCTACCTAGCATTCCTCTTTGTTTTACCCCCATCTTGTTTTCCCTTATTTTGAATCGCCACCAATGGCACGCGCCAATGAGGAAGGGCAAGCTATCATGATCGATCTGGCCACAACTTACTCGTGCGTCGGTGTGTGGAGACATGAGCACCAGCATGTCGAGATCTTGAGGAATCGACAGGGAAACAGGACAACTCCATCTTGCATAGCGTTCTCCGAGACGGTCGGTCGTCTTGTCGGAGAGCCCGCCATGAAATAGTGCCACAACATTCCCATCAACACTATATTCGGTAAAGAGCTAAATTTTCCTGACGCTCACACGCTAGGACGCACGTTTTGACGCTTCTTCCAGCACCTGCCAGCCCCTGCACCTGCCAGCCACCTGTCAACTCCTGCCAGCCCCTGCCACCTGCTCCCGCCCGCTAATATGCCAGTTTTTTTTGTTTTACTTGTAACTTTTAAACCAGAAGGAATTTTTTAATGAAATAAAATTCATTACAATCCTTATAAAAATATACTCCAACAAGACCAATATTGACATATTTTTTAAAGAAAAAAATAAGAGTAAAATATTTAGGGAATAAAAGGAGAGAGGAGGGAAGTAAAAAATAATAAATATTGATTTTTTGCTTGAATGAGCCCACTATATACCTCAGTCATGTATTTTTTATTGAACGTACCTATTATCTGCTTCAATGCTTGAATGTACCTAATTTTGCTTGAATGTGTCTACTATGGCCTCAATGCACCCAGTTTTGCGCGAATGCACCCATTATTGTGCTGACTGCTCCCATTATTGTGCTAAATGTGTCTACTTTTGCTTGAATGTGACTACAACAGCCTAAATGTGCATAATTTTGCGTGAATGCACCCATTGTACTGAAAGCGCCTACTTTTACTTGAATGCACATATTGCATCTCTTAATGCACCTATTATTGCTTGAATACGCCCACTATTGCTGAAATGTGCCCACTTTTTACATGAATGTGCCCACGTTTGCTTGAATGCGCCCACTAATTATCAAGAATGCGCTCAGTACTGTTTAAATGTGCCTACTTTTACATGAATGCGCCCACTAGTTCCCTCCTCAATGCGCACAGTTTTGTTTGAATGTACCCACTATTGTCCAAAATGCACCCACTATTGCCTGAATGTGCCCATTATTGCTTGAATGTGCCTACTTTTGTTTGAATGCAACCATTTTTACTTGATTGTGCCCACTACTGCTTAAATGCGCCCACTTTTGCCTGAATGTGCCTACTATATATCTAGAATGTGTCCACTTTTGCATGAATGCCCACTATAGCCCTTAATGCGCCCGGTTTTTCTTGAATGCGCCCACTATTATTCCCAAGGCGCCTGCTTTGAACAAAATACCATTTTTTACTTTAATAGGCCCACTTTTGCTTGAATGAGACCACTATTATCAAGAATGTGCCCAGTACTATTTAAATGCGCCTACTTTTGTTTGAATGTGCCTACTACTTCTGTTCTCAATGCACCCATTTTTACTTGAATGCGCCCACTACTTCTTGAATGCGACTATTATTGCTTGAATGCACCCACTATTGCTTAAATGTGCCAACTTTTGCTTGAATGCTCCCATTTTTGCATGAATGTGCCCACTATTATCTAGAATGTGCTCACTTTTGTATGATGCGTGCACTATATCCCTCAATGCGCCCAGTTTTGCTTGAATGCACCCACTATTATTCTCAATGTGCTTGCTTTTAACATAATGTGCCCTCTATTGTCTTGAATGCACCTACTTTTGAATGTATTCACCCACTATGACATTGAATGTGTCCACTACTTCCCTCCTCACTAATATCGTCACTCATGCGCTCATTTTATTTGAATACGTCCAAACCTAATATTCATGTATATTATTTTTTTCAAAAATACATTAATATTGGTCTTGTTGGATTGCATTTTCCGTAACAAATCCAACGGTTTTTATTTCGTCAAAAATTCATTACAAATCAAAAGTTATGTGCAAAATAATTTTTTTTACATTTCAATCTCTTGAATACGTCCATTCCTAATATCTATGTCTATTATTTTTTCAAAAATACATTAATATTGGTTTTGTTGCATTGTATTTTTCGTAACAAATCTAAGAATTTTTATTTCGTCAAAAAATTCATTATATATCAAAAATTAGGGAAAAATGCCTAAATGGCACATTTGCCAATTTTAATTACCTAAATGGCGCGTTCTTGAACTTATTGCCCAAAATGGCACATTTCTGGAGCAATGCGTCCCGGCGGGGGACGCATTGGCCCACAGGAGGGCAATGCGTCCCGACAGGTGACGCATTGCCCTCGTGTGGGACCAATGCGTCCCCAGTCGGGACTCATTGGCTCGCGGGAGAGCAATGCGTCCCGGAAGGGGATGCATTGGCCCCACACGAGGGCAATGCGTCACCTCTCAGGACGCATTGCCCTGCTGTGGGACCAATGTGTCGCGCCCCGCGACGCGCCCAACGGCTAGAAATTGCCACGCAGGCAATGCGTCCGGGACGGGGACGCATTGCTCTTTGTGGGACCAATGCGTCGCGCCCCGCGACGCACCCAACGGCTAGAAATTGCCACGCAGGCAATGCGTCTGGGGCGGGGACGCATTGCTCCCAGGCAATGGCTATTTTACCGTTGGCCGCCGCGCGGCGTTGCCACGTGGGAGCAATGCGTCCCCAACCGGGACTCATTGCTCCCCTATATATATTGGGCGAAAATAGCCCCTTAAACTCACACCATTCTTCATTTCCTTCATCTAGCTCTATATTCCCATTGCTCTGGAGAAGTTTTTCTCGGATTTCTATTGCTTTGGGTGGTTTTAGCTTATTTCGGGCGATCTTGGAGCTGATATCTGCTACTGTTCAGAGACTTTTGGAGCTTCTTCTTTCTCTTCTTCTATTCTTCGATTGTCAACAGATAACTCTCCATTTCAGGTATTTATTCTATCAAATTTTTAATTTTCAAAATATGAACTTAACTTTAGTACGAAATATTACATCTAAAATAAATATATTGTTAGTCTTTAATTGCACATTACTGAAATAATGATGTAGAAAATGACAATTGAAGGCTACTTAATACCTGAAAATTTATTGTTCGAAATTGCAAAATTGTTATTTTGAAATGTTAGTGTTACTAAAAAAATTAGCAAAATTGTTATTTTGAAATGTTAGTGTTACTAAAAAATTAGCAAAATTGTTATTTTGAAATGTTAGTGTTACTAAAAAATTAGCAAAATTGTTGTTAAGAATTAGTTGATTTTATAGAAAAAATAGCAAAATTGTTGTTCTTAATTGTTGTTCACTGTTAATGTTATAGAAAAAGTAGTCCAATAAATTTAATTCCAAATTGATGTCACTGCTCTAAAATATTAATTCATGTTGATATAATGTCATAAAATATGAATTTCTTTCTGATGTTAATATAATATTCTAAAATATAGGAACATGGTATCTAGTTCAAATTCACAAATTGTGAAGATGCGATATGATGGACAATTTCTCTCTGATGGGTCTTATTCTAGTCGATCTGTTAGACCCATAAACATTTCACTTATTAATACCCTATCTGAACTAAAATCATATATCTATACAACACTTGAGATCAATCCCAACCACTTCTCTATCAAAATATCCTATCTTTTCCCTGGAGAAAATCATATGCTCATACAAGTTGATGATGATGATGCATACAGAACCTTGTTATCACTTTCAGCTGATGCCTATATTGATGTGTTTCTTGAAAAAACAACTATCCACCAACAACCTTATTTAATGAGTCTATGGAATCAATTTCAATGTCAATTCTCTCGGAGTCAACCACCTCAATTCTCTCAAAGTCATTTAACTACTGAATGGAGTCAACCACCTCAATTCAGTCTTACACCTCAATTCAGTCTTAGCAATTTAACAGCTGAGTGGAGTGAACCACCTCAATTTTCTCAAAATCTAACTACTAAGAATATTGGTGTTGAGGTTGAGGAGGGAGATAATGATTGTGATCATGAAGGTGATAATGATAGTGATCATGAAGGTGATAACAATAGTGACATTGAAGGTGGTAATAACAGTGAACCACCTGAGGATGAGTCATTGACTGAAACCGATGATGAGCACACACATCCATTCCCTGACTCTATTGCAGCATTGAGTCATATTCCATCCATATTTGACAACCAATGGCCCCAACATGAACACATTGATTCCAACTATGAAGCTTTTCAAGATGATGACTGGGTGGAAGATTTTTGTCATGAATTTTGTCTCGATTACAATCCTTCCAGTTCTATTATATATGAGGGTGCTTTATTTGCATCTAAAGTTGTACTGGTTGAGACACTCCAAAAATGGTCGGTACAAAAGAATGTCTAGTACCGTACATTACGCTCAAATAATCGTCATCTTAAACTTGCTTGTATCCATGATGAACGATGTCCTTGGAGATTGACCGCTTGCCAGTCTAAAAAAGCAGGTGGCATGTGGAAGATAAAACGTTGTAAAGAAGGCCACAATTGTGAATTAACTGTTATGAATCATGATCATCACCAAGTCACAGCATCTTATATTTCTCGAATGATAATGCCAATCCTAGTATCACGACTGGATATGTCGACACGAGAAATTCGTGACAAGGTGAATGCTGAACTAAGGCTCAATATATCTTACAAGAAGGCATATCTAGCGAGGAGGAAGGCTGTTTGTAAAATATTTGGAGACTGGGAATCATCATATCATAGTTTGTTGCCGTTCCTAATTTCTCTGACACAATATATTCCAAGAACTATATATGCCCACCTTATTGATGATTATACCCTTCAAACTGAAGGCACTCGTAGATTCAAGCGGGTGTTTTGGGCATTTGGTCCAGCTGTGAGGGGTTGGGCCTATTGTAGGCCTGTTCTTACTGTTGATGGCACATTTTTAACAGGAAAATATACTGGCATACTTCTCCTTGCATGTGGCATAGATGCTGTTAATGGTCTATTTCCACTTGCTTTTGCTGTTGTCGAGAAAGAAAATAAGGACTCCTGGGAGTGGTTCTTTGGTTCTCTACAAACTTGTATTCCAATCATTTCACGACGAACAGACTTGTGTATTATTTCTGATCGAATGAGTGGGATTTTTCCAGCCCTTCAATCAAAATTTCATTGGGCTCAACATCGTTATTGTCTTCGACATCTTCGGGAGAACTTCCATAAGCAGTTCAAGTCCAAGGAGTTGAGGGACCTTATGTGGAAGGTGGGATCCACAACTGATACACATGAATTTGATCGTCATATGACTGTTATAGAAACCATAGAACCAGCAGCGAAGTCGTATTTATTGGGCCAAAATCCAGTACATTGGGCTCTCGCATATGACAGAGGTTGCAGGTATGGGTCATTGACTACTCAAGTCATGTAATATTTGCAGTTTCAATTTCACTAAAGTCATGTAATGTTTGCAATTTCACTAAAGTCATGTAATGTTTGTAATTTCAATTTCTATAGATGGCTCATCGAAGGACATGGACATTTCACATGTCCGTAGAGTTAATCCAAATAATAGCTACGAAGTGCCTACAGGGAAAAATGGCTCATCAAACTCTATTGGATGATGACTGGAATGATGTACCAGATTTGTTGCACAACAAGTTAGGATTTATAGTGACAAAAGAACAAGCAAAATTTCATTGGCAATTTTTAAAGCAAATATTTCACATGTATGAAGAACTTCTTGAGCTACCTGGTTGGTATTGGGATCACACAAAACAGAAAGCAATGCCAATCAACAAACAAGTAAAAAACCAGTTAGCTGTATCACATCCAGAGATACATCGAGTTGTACATCAAATGTGGCCATTTTATGAACCTCTAGATGAGATACTGAATCAAATGCAGTAATTTCATGTAGTTGATGTTGTATTTTTATATTGTTTGTTCATGTAATCCATGTTGTTCATGTTGTAATTTCATCTTATCTAATGAAGAATCTTGACAATCTTAAATGTTGTACACTATTTGCACTTTTCATGTAATGTAATTGTTGCACTTTTCATTTAATGAAATATTTTCACTTTTCATAGATATGGCTCCTAGACAAGAAACCTACCGACTCTCCCAGCACCACATTATGTTGGCACAATGGCCTATTACTGACCATGATGTTTTAGACAATATTTCCATAGCTGGTTTTGGGCTTGTTTATAGGCTACCATGTATCCACCTTGACCCTAGTTTAATCACTGCATTAGTTAACAGGTGGGACAACTCTAGAAATACTTTTAGGCTTCCCCCTTTTGAGATGAGTGTCACTCTTCAGGATGTTGCAGTTCTTTTAGGTCTGAGGATTGATGGCCCACCGGTTATAGCTTCATATCCTTTAGGTGTAAATGAGGGGCAATTTTCTTCATGGACTCACCTTTGTCAGAATTTCTTAGGAGATGCACCAGATGGGATGTCTAAGGGGCATATCTCCTTGATTTGGTTGCGTGACACCTTCAAGGATATGGATCTGACCGCGGGTGATGAAGAACAACAAGTAGAAATGAGGACAAGGTATACTAGGGCGTATCTCTTATATTTCTTAGGTAGTTACCTTATCCCAGATAGTACAGGGGATAGAGTTCATGTTAGGTACCTCCCTCTTGTATCTGATTTTGCACGTTGTGGCACTCTATCTTGGGGTGCTGCAACTCTAGCTTTCTTATATAGGGAGTTGTATAAGGCAACCACCCGGTCTAGGAGAACAGCCCATCTATCAGGTTGTGTGTGCCTATTACAACTGTGGTGTTGGGAGAGGTTGGGAATTGGACGCCCAGGTACAATTGCAATGCGCTGGAATGATTGTCCAGAAGATGTTCCCTTGGGTTACAGGTTAAAGATCAACACAATTAACTTTTTTATTTGTCTAAATATTATGTAGTGTTTATCTAAATTTAGATTCTCAATTTAATAGGTGGCCTACCTTTGTCCAAAGGAGTCAAACTATTAGGGGAACAGTTCAATTTTACGATTCAGCATTTGACCAGATTTTGCCCTCACAGGTATAACTTACTTACCTCTGTTGTTTGATATGTTTTATTTATTTACAATTTACTCAGTTTTATATGATACATGTTGTTTATATGAATAAGAGATAGAGTTGACTCCTTACACTGCTGAGGTTCTCGAGAGATTGCCTGCCATTTGTAGAGATGGTAGTGATATTTGGTTGGAACGAGTGCCTCTGTTGTGCTACACAATAGTGGAGTGGCACTTTCCCGACAGAGTACTTGGACAGTTCGGCTTTGTTCAAGTACAACCTACTCTTGAGCTGCCGAAGCTTAGCCGGATAGATGGGAGGGGTCATGCGACTGAGGATTGGATGCTTCATTATAGGCAGGAGGTGCAGATGTGGAACAATAGACGTGAGAGCTTAGTTCCCGCTCCACCAGCTGATACAGTCTACAGTCCTCAGGTTCACTATGCATGGTATCATCCACAATACATTGTGCCCCCTCCAGCTATGCCTCCAAGCATATACTACCCGCAAAGTTATCGTCAGCAGCAATTTGTGAGTATCTTTATTATTTTCTTTTACAAATTGTTATTATTTATCTTTGTTATTTGTAATATATGTAATCGGTCTTTATTATGTGTACATACTTTATTTTACAGGTAGGAACACATGTGGCGATCCGAGCGGCATTACAGCAAGCCCCTGCACAGATCAGAGACAGCATCTATACCATCCAGGGGAGATACTTTGATAGTCTTCCCGACTATGCTCGGCCGTGGGATCCCATACCCACTCATACCACAGCCCCTGAGCCCACTCCTACTCCTACTCCTACTCCTACTCCTACTCCTACTCCTACTGTTGAGCCCACTCCCACTCCCACTTCTCAGTTCATGTCGTGGGGACCGACAGGGCCATATTTTTCAGGAGCTGTTTCATATTCCTCATTCATCACCCCACCTCAACCACCATCATACCATGGAGCAAGTTCTTCTTCTACTCCATACACTCCATTCCCACCAGCAATTATTCCCGAGAGCCGACCACCATCTTATGTCACATATTCACCTACTCCGTTTGATTTCTCAGGATGCACCCCACCTGATGCATCCTATCCTGGTTTTCCTAGACCCCTCACCCCACATCCACCTTTTCATTTCTTCCCTGATGCTCGTCAGCAGCCTCCTACGCAGTTGTCCCCGGTTCAGCAGTCTCCAGATGACATCGGCACAGAGGATCCTGATGTAGAGGCACGTGGGCGAGGACGTCGTGGGCGAGGACGACGTACTTAGTTTTTTATATATTGTACAGTTTTGTATGTATGCCTTTGTGAGGACATCTATTGTATGTGGATCTATCATATTATGATATCACATTGGTTCATTTTGGATCATGTTGTTGTGGATCTATCATATTGTTCTGTTGTGAATTATTTTCTCGTCATTTTGGTTCATGTTTTCACCTTGTTTTTAATTGCTATCTCATTTATTTGGATTAAGTTCGTATTATATAATCAATTAGGAACCAACCAATGTTGGTTGCAATACACTTATATATTCCATATGCATGTTACGACCTATTGAAATTGACAAATTTATAATAATTGAGTATATTATAGACATCCAAATACAAGTGAACAAATTATAAATGTATAAATATAATCAATATTGTTAATTTACATATCAATAACCATGAAACAATATCAGTAACTGCAAAAATATGATTAAAAAAAGCAATGCGTCCTGCATGGGGACGCATTGCTCCAATGCGTCCTGCATGGAGACTCATTGAGCAATGCGTCCCAGCTGGAGACGCATTGGTCCCACACAAGGGCAATGCGTCCCGAGCCGTGATGCATTGCACTCCTGTGGGGTCAATGCGTCCCATTCTGGGACGCATTGCTCTCCCGCGTGGCAATGAGTCCCGGAAGGAGACGCATTGGTCCCACAACAGAGCAATGCGTCCCAGCTCGGGACGCATTGCCCTCCTGTGGGACCAATGCGTCTCCCGCCGGGACGCATTGGCTCGCGGGAGAGCAATGCGTCCCCGTAGGGGACGTATTGCTCCAAAATGTGCCATTTTGGGTAATAAGTTCAAGAACATGCCATTTAGGTAATTAAAATTGGCAAATGTGCCCACTTTTGCTTGAATGAGACCACTATTATCAAGAATGTGCCCAGTACTATTTAAATGCGCCTACTTTTATTTGAATGTGCCCACTACTTCTGTTCTCAATGCACCCATTTTTACTTGAATGCGCCCACTACTTCTTGAATGCGACTATTATTGCTTGAATGCACCCACTATTACTTAAATGTGCCAACTTTTGCTCGAATGCTCCCATTTTTGCATGAATGTGCCCACTATTATCTAGAATGTGCTCACTTTTGTATGATGTGTGCACTATATCCCTCAATGCGCCCAGTTTTGCTTGAATGCGCCCACTATTATTCTCAATGTGCTTGCTTTTAACATAATGTGCTCTCTATTGTCTTGAATGCACCTACTTTTGAATGTATTCACCCACTATGACATTGAATGTGTCCACTACTTCCCTCCTCACTAATATCGTCACTCATGCGCTCATTTTATTTGAATACGTCCAAACCTAATATTCATGTATATTATTTTTTTCAAAAATACATTAATATTGGTCTTGTTGGATTGCATTTTCCGTAACAAATCCAACGGTTTTTATTTCGTCAAAAATTCATTACAAATCAAAAGTTATGTGCAAAATAATTTTGTTTACATTTCAATCTCTTGAATACGTCCATTCCTAATATCTATGTCTATTATTTTTTCAAAAATACATTAATATTGGTTTTGTTGCATTGTATTTTTCGTAACAAATCTAAGAATTTTTATTTCGTCAAAAAATTCATTATATATCAAAAATTATGTGCAAAATAAAATTTTTTCTTTATATTTCTGTCTCGATCTCTCTCCACATAGCTATCAAATCAGCAACTCAACTACTTCTACCACCTCATACTGCACGTCTCAATCGAATCTCGTGTTGCAAACCACCCACGGGACAGCGTCAAAAAGCTAGTCCTCCCCTGTGCGTCGGGGGTGATTTTCTTTCGATAAAACCACCTTTTTTGCATCTGTTCGGTTTTTTCTAACAACAATTAATACATTTATAGCGTGCTGGAATTCCTTTTACAGGCGCCAAGCGATTGATCGGCAGGAAGTTTAGTGACGCAAGCGTACAGAGCGACATCAGTGTCTCCCCTTTCAAGGTCATGACCGGCGCCCACGACAAGCCGCAGATAGTTGTCAAGCACAAAGGCAACGAAATGTCTTTTTTACCGGAGTGATCTCCTCACTGGTGCTTGTCCACGTGCGAGAGATCGCCGAGGATTTCCTCCAGACTGTCGTCAAGAACGCCGTCATCACTGTCCCTGCCTACTTCAACGACGCGCAGCGGCGGGCCACCCAGGACGCCGGCACCATCGCAGGTCTCAACGTGCTGCGGATCATTAACGAGCCCACTGCCGCCGCAATCGCCTACGGCCTGGATAGCATACGGTCGTTGCAGTCTGCAGGTTTCCGCGATACTCACTCTGAAGCGAAAAAGAAAAAGGTGCTTGTTTTCGATATGTGCGGCGGAACCTTAATTTGACGTCTCCTTGCTCGTTATGGGTAGTGACGGGCTTGTTGGCTAAATGGACATCTATAAAATTCCTTTGTTTTGATTATGACAAACATTTCATTCTTATTTATCTGACGAGCTACTTGAGTGTGCAGGATGACAAAACTATAAGGGAAATTCAACAAGAAGTATTTATATTTTCATGCAAATGTAATCATTGTAAAAAACTTGTACAGAAATATAATGTACAAGTACTTAGAATCGCATGTAAATCAAGCATTGGATTTTCCCTAGCTAAACACCTTAGTCATCCATTCAATAGGATCACCTATGCACACTCACACACACAATTAATGCCTAACTTGAAATCTTAAAACAGGATCTATCTCGGTCGACCAACTCTTCGACCGAGACACTCTCGGTCGACAAACTCCTCGACCGAGAAAGATCCAAAGTAGCCGTTAGACACAACTGACAAGTTAGTTGGCAGTTGAAAATAGACGTTGATCCAGAGAGCCTGTCGGTCGACAAAACTTCGACCGAGTAGGTGTCTCGGTCGACAATTTCTCGACCGAGACGATCTCTGACAGAAACTGCAGAGTAAAGTAATTAGCCGTTGCAAAAGCAACAAACTTATACCTAACGGCTAGTTAAGCACTTAGAAACCCCTAGAAGTTATCTAGAACGACCTTAAGCATACTTAGGCCATTTCTATAAATAGGACAAGCCATAGGACACTAGAACTCACTTGATACACTTGCTATACTTGAGAAAATACTTGAGCCCTCTTGTGCAATCTGTTGTGAATTGAGCATTGTGATAAATTGGCCACTTTCCTCTTAGCTCAAGCTCGTCCTATAGGCTAGATTTTCCTAACCCTAGCAATCACAAGTCCATCATCTTGGCTAGGAAAATCCAAACGCTTGATCTAGGCAAATCAAGCCTTGAGCTTCAAGGATAAGTTGTATTTTCTCTTATTTCTTTCTTGTTCCTAGTATTACTTGTACTCTCCTTGCTACTCCAGGTAGGAGGCTGCGGATTGGAGAGGGTGAAGCTCTTCGTGGTGAAGAGGAGGAACTTTGGACTACTTCAGAAGGCTGTCTTGACGGGAAGCTACTTCGGGAGGAAGGCTACTTCAAGGGGGAGCTTGAAGTTACTTCAAGGAAGGCTGCTTCGAGGTTGGCAAGACTACTTCAAGGTGAAGGCTGTCCAAAGGGTGTTTGGAAAGTATTGTAAATTTTATGTAATATCCTTGAGAGGTAATAAAATTTAGTACTTTCAAAATCCCGGTTGGGTAAGCAACCGGGTAGTGGATTGACTCCTTAGTATTTGCTAAGGTGGAACCACTCTAAACACCTGTGTTCCTCTTCTTAATCTTTACTTTGGTTGTTTGAGTTTAAATTACTTTAAAATCTCTATAAAACTCTATTCACCCCCTCTAGAGGTTTTCAGGGCTGCTGGAGGTCAAAGCTACTACAGGAGACACAAATCCGGGAGGTGAGGACTTTGACACAACAGGATGCTAGCCTATTTCGTGCAGGTGTTCAACAGAAAGCACAAACGGGACATGAGCAGCAACCCGAAAGCTCTCAGGAGGCTCAGGACGGCCATGAGAGAGCCAAGCGCATCCTCTCATTCGAGCGGGAAACCATCGTTGACCTGGATTGCCTGCACGAAGGCATCGACTTCCAGACGAAGGTCAATCGCACCAAGTTTGAGGACCTTAATATTGAGCTGTTCCGGAAGTGCATCGACACTGTAGATCAGTGCCTGAACGGTGCATCCATGAACTGCCGCGACATTGACGAGGTGGTCCTCGTCTGAGGGTCAACCAGGATTCCAAAAGTGCAGTCTTTGCTCGAGGAGTATTTCCGTGGTAAAGAATTTTGCCGGACTATCAACCCGGACGAGGCTGTTGCTCACGGCGCGGCGGTGCTTGCCGCTAAGTTGGCAGGTTCAGGAAACTCAACCGTGAAGGGAATCATCCTTGATCACGTAACACCTCTCTCACTGGGCATTAAACTACGTAGCGGAGCAATGAGTGTTCTGATCCCCGGGAACACATCCGTTCCAACAAAAATGGAGGATGTATTTACAACTGCCTTTGACAATGGGACCTATCTCTTTATCCAAGTATATGAGGGTGAAAGGATGGCGGTGGACAATAACCTTCTTGGGGAGTTCAACTTGACTAATATACCACCTGCACAGGCTGGAGATATCAAGATTATTGTTACTTTTAAAGTCGATGAAAATGGCGTTCTGACTGTATCTGCTCAGCATGAGGGGGAAGGCGGAAGCAAATCACGATAACTAGCAATAGGGGCAACCTGAGCGTGGAGGAGATCCAGAGGATCGATGGTCGCCGAAGCTAAAGCATACAGGGTTGAAGACGAGGAGCGACGGCAGACGGAGGTGGCCAAGAGAAATATGCAATCACTGGTGTACAACTTGGAGAACCAAGTTATGAACAGCCATCGTGCAATGGGCAGGCTGAATGCAACTACCAAGTCCGGTTTAGAGTCTTTACTCCGTTGTGCCACCAATTGGTTAGACGAGAATTCGGAGGAAGCTAACACCATTCAGTTTCAAGGTTGGATAGATCAGCTGGATAGCATATGGCAATTAGCAAGGCTTCTCTGATTGCCGTGGATTGATATACGAAGATGTAAAAGAAATTAAGATGAAGACGAAGCATCGAACTTTTGGGTGCATCGAACTTTTGGGGTGTGGAAGATCATAATTGAAAATTACAAAAGAAAAGGTCAGCTGTCAAGTGGTTCCACTGAAGGCGGCTTATGTAGGTTGAAACTCAAAGCTTGTTCATAGGCAAGAATTGTAGTAGCACTGTTTGACCCTAAGAATTCCAGCATCAAATTGAGAATATTAACTGAATGACTGGAGTTTGTTGTCAAGATAAAGGATAAGCAAATCTCGTTTGATCGATGTTCTGCTTAACTCTGCTACTGTGGCTTCCCGCGTCTCTGCTTATTTTCTTTCTGTTCTCGGGTCATGATCCACCCGTTTATTTTACACGGATCTTTGTACAACAAGAGACTGTATAAAATAACTATCACCTCCTCTGTAAAGAGTAGCGAGGATTTCACCCAAATTTCTTTTCCCGCTTTCATCTGCTTTCATTTCTGAAATGGTATCAGAGCATTTGCGGCGTACTCGTCGCTCGATCCTTCATCTCAAACCCTATCCCACCTTCTTGCTCTCCAGTTGGTTGCCTTCTTCTCGAAGCTTCCTTGTCTGATCTATCATCCCGCCGTCGTCTTCGTCTCCGATCAAGTGGTCTCTCCTTCCTCGAGATCACTTCCGCCTTTGTTCACAAAGTTGGTAGCAACGCCGAGTGGACAACTATCATCTCTTCCATCTACTCCGCCTGAGCGTTTTCGCAGATCCTTCATGTTGGCGATGCGCTCCTGAGATCTGGTCAATCAAGTGATGCATCTGCCTTGTTTCCGCAAGAGACAAGTCAGAATTGATCCTTTCGAGCTGAGCCAGATCGTGTTGCCGAGGTAGATCCAACTAAAGTCCTGAGCTGATCTTCTTCCTAAAGCATCGCAAAAATCTGTTCGCAGTGTGAGTCAAGATCGACATCTTCATCCTTCTGAAATACCTCAACGAGCGAGTCTCTGGTCAAATCTCTTCTCTCGTGGACTGAAGACTGAAGTTCATTTTCCTATCTTTCTATGATCTCTTCTCATCTGTTTTTCTGATCGGTTTTCCTGAGGTTTGCGCCGGTATCGTTCATAGCGGCCTGAGTGTTTTTGGATCTCATCTTCCTTCTGAAGTTGTCTTCTATAGTGTTGCTTCTTCTGTCTGCTTCTCTTTTCTGTAATGGCGTCTGAGTTGTCTAACACTGCAATGTCGAACAAAATAACAAATACATCTGAATATCCCTATCCTATTGGTCATAATGTGTCAAACTTCGTTTCTATTAAGTTGAATCATCATAATTTTCTGCTGTGGGAAGCACAAATCAGAACCTTAGCCGAAAGCTTTTGTTTAGAAGGATTTCTTGATGGGACGGAAAAACAACCTCCTCTTATTTCAGTTGAAGATGGTGAACCTGACATGAATCCCAAGTATAAAGCCTGGATGAAGACTGATAGATTTGTTAAAGGTTGGATCTCTGGATCTTTGTCTGAAGAGGTAATGGGGGAAATTATTGGATGTAAAACATCATCTGAAGTTTGGCAGACTCTTGGTAAGAAGTTTGCAGAGTCATCGCAATCAAGGGAATTTGAATTAGTGTCTCAACTCAGAACTTTTCAAAAAGGTTCAACCTCTCTAACTGAATATCTGCGGAACTTCAAAGGTATCTGTGATCAACTAAACGCCATAGGACATGCTGTTACTGAAAAGGAGAAGGTGTTTACCTTACTCAATGGTTTGGATGGATCTAAATATGAGAGTTTTGTAGTCTCTATGTTAAAACCTCCTATCCCTACCTACACTGAGATCATATCTCTTCTTCAAGATTATGAAAGGCGCAAGATCAGAAAAGGTCCTTCCAATTCACCTCTCATATTCTATGCTGACAAAGGAGGAAAATCTAATACTGTAAACTCTGGAGATAATAACAACATGCAGCAACAATATGGAAACACAAACACTAATTACAATTCAGGACGGGGAAGAGGATATGGACGAGGAAGAGGAAGATATCAAACCAACTTCTACTCAACAAACTACAATACAGGAATTCTTAGAAGTGGACCTGCAAACAACAACACTAATACTTCTCAGGGAAGAGGTTTCCCTCAAGCTGCTAAGCAAGGACCTGCATATCTCAATACTATGAAGTACAATCGAAGTTTCATCTTATGTCAAATCTGTGGAAGACCAGGACATGAAGCTTATAAGTGTTGGTATTGTTTTGATACTAACTACCAGAGTACTGAAATTCCTAAAGCTGTATCTGATACCACTACTGCCATGGCAGCTATGAGAGTGACTGAGGGCAACTTCAGTAACAGGCATGTTGATTCAGGTGCCACAGATTATGTTGTTCAAAATGCAGGTAAAATTAGTAAACTAGAAACATATAAAGGAAATGATCTTATTATGATGGGAAATGGTGATTATGCTTCTATTACACACACTGGTGATGGATATATATATGGAAAAGAACGAATACCTTTGCAAAAAGTTCTTATTGTTCCTAATATAAAGAGAAATCTTCTATCTGTATCTTATCTAACTTCTACATATCCTTGTTACTTTATATTCACTCATGATGCCTTTTATATTAAGGACATGAGGAACCATCTGCTTCTGGCTCAGGGAAAGTGTAGAAGTGGTCTCTACCTTCTTGAAGAAAGCTCTCTACAATTGTTCTTCTCAAATCGATTTACTACTGCAACAGCTGTCACTTGGCATAAAAGACTTGGACATCCTCACCATAAAGTGTTGCAGCTGCTGCAACAAAATAAGTCAATAATTAGTACTACTCAATTTCAAGGTTTATGTAATAGTTGTGAAATCAACAAAAGTAGAAAGTTACCTGTGATACATAAACACATAAGGTCATCTCGACCATTCTCTGTTGTGTACTGTGATCTATGGGGAAAAGCACCTGTAATGTCCAAGTCTGGTTTTCAATACTATGCTCTTTTAATGGATGATTTCAGTCGTTATTGTTGGATGATTCCCTTGAAACATAAGAATGATTTTTTTGATGCTTTCGTTTCTTTTAATAACATGGTCAAAAATCAATTTGCCACTACTATCAAAACCCTTCAATCTGATGGAGGGGGAGAGTTTGTAAATAAGAAGATGAATGACTATATGCAACAACATGGAATTCTTCATCATATTAGTTGTCCTCATGACCATGCTCAAAATGGTGCTATTGAACGAAAACATAGACACACTGTTGAACTTGGTCTTGCCTCACTACTACAAAAATGGCTTATAAAGTCGGTTTGCAGGGTGTCGGTTGTATACAAAAACCGACACATAAACACTAATGTGTCAGTTTTTAACAGAAACCGACATCCAACCCATGAAGGTCGACCAGACACGGGTACCGCTTTTATTAAGTGTCGGGTATTTAATAAACAACCGACACATAAACTCAACCGCCAAACCCAAAATTCCAGCGAAAAAATTGGCTCCAAAATTTGACATATGTTGTCGGTTCTTTAATAAATAACCGACGACCAAAGTGTATGCGCGAGACAGGAATAGTTGTCGGTTGTCTTTTATTTATAAACCGACGATGATAGTCCAATATAGTTGTCGGTTTTTAGCAAACAACCGACATTGTTGGATTAGTTGTCGGTTTTTTAAAATAACCGACACATATTGTCAACTTAATAGCTCCCCTGCCTGAACGATTCTTCCCATTTCCCCTATTTCGTTCCCAATTTCCCTAGCTCCGGCGATTTCTACTCTCTGCCGCCGCCGCCGCCCCTGGCGTTTGTGCTCCGTCGCCGTCGTGCTCCTTGTTGTTCGTGCTCGCCGCCGCCGTCGTGCTCCCTTCCTCGCCGCCGCCGTCGTGCTCCCTGCCTCTCCGTGAGAAGCAGTCCCCCCTCCGGCCTCCCTCTCCGCCCGCCGGTCTCCTTCTCCGCGTCGCCGGTAGCAGCTAGCCCCGCCGCCCTCTCCGCCAGGTATGCCCGCCCGCCCTCCCTGCCTTCTACTCGCCCCCCCGCCCTCTCCTCTGCTCCGGTGGCTGCTTGGGCGGTGCCAAGGCACGCCCAAAGCAGCTGCTGGACATTTTTTTTAAGTTATTTACTTATTTGTGTTTAGGTTTAGGTACTGATTTTGTGCTTTTACTGATTTGAATACATGTACTGCAATATATGCATCTAATGCCTTAAATGGAAGACTCGAATGTTATAAAATCCCATCAAAGTAGGTAGAAACAACTTATATATATTCAGATCTTAATAATTCCATGAAGTGCACATTATCTTACTCAGGAAAAGTATGTGTATAATGTAGGATTAGTTCCATATAATGGTTCCATTTTAGTTCCATATAATGGTTCTATTTTAGTAAGCACCTAGACAAGCAATAAAAGGTTAACTGATGTTATACAACTTTTTCTGAAAATATATAACATCGTTATATGTACTTACACTTTGTTAATACTAATATTGTGCAGTCTCTGTCTTCCCATAACAATCACTATGAATTGGGCCTCTATGTCAATGTTAACGTTCCCTATTGAAGAACAATTGGACATCATCCTAGATGATCGTTCCTTAAACCAATTGGTCATACCCAAACATTGGCGTTTTCTAAAAGGAAGACACTACATGCCTGGTAAAGTGACCCTAACTTTTGGAAATTATTCACATGTAATCGAGGTTGAGTATGATTTGGCGGGAAATCTTGTATCAAAATCCGGTTGGCGTGATTGGATTGGAGAGCTGTATCTGGTCTGTTGGAATAGGCTTTTTCTCCGTCCAGTTGGTGATAATTCCATCAAAGTTTGGATAACCGACAACAACTGCGAGACCCCCGATCATCTTCTGCGGTATGAGCGCACGACGTCGCATATCAGCTCGTACAAATCTGAATCTGAGGCCCCTGTCAGTTCAAATTCGGCTAAATACAGCGAGGAGCTTCGTGACACAGCTTCATCATCAAAAAGAAGTTATTGATGCATGCGGGACCATGTTGGTGTAGTATTTAGTTGTCTATCTATCTAGACTTGTCTTTATTAATAGTTTTTTTAATTATGCGCATGTTTAGGGGTACACCAACCCCTTTGTTTAGTTATTGTTATAACTAAAGTGTGTGTTCCCATGAATGGAACTGTAAGTTGCTACATGAATGCTTATAACTGAAGTGTGTGTTCCCATGAATGTTCCCATTTACATGTTTACACTACTATTTTCTCATATTGTCTTGCCTCAAAAAAAAATTCTTATATTGTTTAGTCTATTTTAATACGGCATACTTGCTTATATCTTTCTTAATGATGAACTGTAATGCACACATGTGACATGCTTGGAATGTAAATGATGAACTTTTCCCTAAATTGCCAATCATGCTTTAAAAGACATCAATAATCACCCTAACTTGAAGAACTAGGATTTAGGTATAAGAATGACAATACATTATTTGTTGGCCTAGAAACCCGTCCAAGATTTACTCATTAGGAGTAAATCTTGGATAGTCCCCGGTTTGGGACTGTTCTTGAACACATAATCTCGCTTAGGATGTAAGTGTATAATGTGTATTGGGTTTTCAAGAAAATTTTGGCAGCATTTCCCCGTTTGTTCTCTAAGTACATATGTACTTGGAGAACAGCGGGGAAATGTTGCCGAAATTTTCTTGAAAACCCAATACACATTATACACTTACTAGTGAGATTAGGTGTTCAAGAATGGATAGGTGGTACACATTTATTATATATAATAATGACATAACATGTATTTGTTAACCCTAGACCCTAATCTTGTCCTAATATATACTTGTTTTCTCTTTGATCATAGAATGGATATATCATGGATGTCCATTCGCAATCGCTGCAGCCCAGAGTTTATTTCTGGTCTTCACCAGTTCATTAAATTTGCTGAGGAACATAGGAAACCACCTGGAGATAGGTTCTATTGTCCATGTAGACATTGCGGTAACAACCTGAAAGTCAACACTGGTGACGAAATCATGACTCATGTCATGTGCAACGGGATTATACAAGGCTATACAGAATGGCACTGGCATGGAGAGATTTCAAACCCGAAACCAGTGGATGTCGATAGCAGTGCTTTTGTTGAAGAAGAAATTGCCTACGATGACGTAGATGTGAATGAACCAGTTCCAGTAGACATCATTGATGCGATGCTGGATAGTTGTGGGGTAGAGCACACCGATCCACCTCCCATTTTTAGAAACATTGTGCATGATGCTGAGATGCCGTTATACACAGGTTGTACTAAGTTTACGAAGCTTAATGCTGTGTTGAGATTGTATAAGTTGAAAGCTAACAATAGATGGAGCGACAAAAGCTTCACGTCATTGCTGTCTTTGTTGAAAGAAATGCTTCCTGAAGGGAACGAGCTGCCAATTTCAACATACCAGGTAAAGAAATTGTTGTGCCCAATGGGAATGGATGCCAAGAAGATACACGCATGCCCTAATGATTGTGTATTATTTCAAAAGGACTATGCAGATTTGAAAGATTGTCCAAAATGTGGTGCGTCACGGTATAAATTGACGACTTCGGGGGAGTCCAAAACTGGTTCTCCTGCCAAGGTGATGTGGTATCTACCTATAATATCACGGTTTCAACGCTTGTTTTCCAATCCGATAGATGCGAAGAATTTGAGGTGGCATGCAGATGTTAAGAAAAATAATGATGGGATCGTACGACATGCGTCTGATTCCCCACAGTGGAAGAAGATTGATGTACTGTACCCTGAATTTGGTGAAGAAGACAGGAATCTAAGACTTGGGCTTTGTACAGACGGGATGAATCCGTACGGGACATTGAGCAGTCAACATAGCACTTGGCCAGTCATGCTTGTTATATACAATCTTCCTCCCTGGCTGTGTATGAAAAATAAGTACGTAATGTTGTCGTTGTTGATATCGGGTCCTAAACAACCTGGAAATGACATCGATGTTTATCTTGAACCTCTGATTGATGACTTAAAGAAACTCTGGGGTGAAGGTGTGATGACCTATGATGCTTCACGAAGAGAGACATTTCGTTTGCATGCTATGTTGTTTTGCACTATTAATGACTTTCCAGCATATGGGAATTTGTCTGGATATAGTGTCAAAGGAGCTAAAGCGTGTCCTATATGTGAAGAGAACACTGATTCAACAAGACTAAAACATGGCGGTAAGAATGTATATCTCGGTCATCGAAGGTTTCTTCCAAAATTCCATCTGTATCGTAGGAAGCGCAAAGCATTCAATGGATTGAATGAGGAACGCAGTGCACCTAAACCTATACCAGGGGAGGTTGTTTATGACAGAATAAAAGACTTTGTCAATGAATTTGGTAAGAGATCACAATGTACTACACGGAGTGACAATTCTTCATTCAAGAAGAAGTCAATATTTTGGGATCTTCCTTATTGGAGTTCTTTGACAGTCAGACATTGTATCGATGTAATGCACGTTGAGAAAAATGTCTGTGATAGCATCATTGGTACTCTGTTAAATATACCAGGTAAGACTAATGATGGGATAGAATCCAGACTGGACCTACGTGAAATGGGAATAAGGTCAGAATTAACAGAAATACGTGAAATGGGTAGTAAAAGAACATACTTACCTCCCGCATGTTACACGTTGTCTAGAAAAGAGATGAAAGCTTTTTGTGAATGCTTGATAAATGTTAAGGTGCCAAATGGTTACTCATCCAACATCCGTAGATTGGTATCAATGAAAGATCTGAAGTTGATAGGACTTAAATCTCATGATTGTCACACTCTAATGCAACAAATATTGCCCGTGGCAATTCGATCTATATTGCCGAAGCATGTAAGGTTTGCAATCACCAGACTTTGTTTCTTTTTCAATAGTCTCTACAGCAAAGTTATTGACCCTGAGACTCTCGATAATTTGCAAAGAGAAGTGGTTGTTACCCTATGTCAGCTTGAGATGTATTTCCCTCCTTCGTTCTTTGATATCATGGTACATCTTGTTGTCCACTTGACTAGGGAAGTGAAAATCTTGGGCCCGGTTTTCTTGCATTGGATGTATCCCTTTGAACGATACATGAGCATTTTTAAAGGTGATGTTCGAAACCGTTATCGGCCTGAAGGGAGTATTATTAAAGGTTATGTGGCAAGAGAGGTTATGGATTTCTACAATGATTTTCTCAGTGGTAATGACACTCCTGATAATGACAAGAATATTGACGAGCTAATTGGCAAAGGAATTTTGGGATCACGTGTGAAAGTAATCAGCCGTGAGCAGTTGGAACAAGCTCACTTGTATATTTTACACAACATGGACGAAGTGAACGTTTATACCGAGGAACATACCAATGTCATCAAAAGACAATATCCTCGAGCCACTACAATGTGGCTTGCTAGAGAGCATAACAAGACTTTTATTAAGTGGTTTGAAGATAAAGTCTTACATCAACTATCTGAAACACCAAATGATATTACTGAAACTATCAAATGCCTCGCCTTTAAACCAAAGTTGACTGTTATATCTTATGAAGGGTATGACATTAATGGATTCACATATTACACAAAGCGCCAAGATGATAAATAAATATCACAACCCTCAAAGAAAGGGTCTCAAAATAACTATCTTCTTCAGCAAGTGGATCACCTAGTAAAACTGAAGAAAATATCTATAGAGGTGTGAAGCTAAATTTCTCATATGACAATTTTTTCTAATAAATTTCTCTACTAGATGTCGTGCTTGTAGACAAAAGGGACATTAAAAGGATTGATCCCATAAATCCCAAAAGAATTAGAAATAAAAGAATTCCAAATGACAAAAATAAGAAGTCATAGCATGCTTCTTGGGAATCATCGTCAAATCTGGGATCAAATTATGATCATGAATTTTGCCACCATGTAGTTGAAAGTATAACCACTAAATATAATGAAAACAATGAACAAGAGGAAGAATGTGCACAAAGTGATGATAATGAGGTTTCTATATCAAATATTTCCAAATATAAATTTACATGAATTGTTGAACTTACATCACAAAATGTTGAAAAATATAAAAAGGTAAAGAATTGGATACTATAATTGATTCTTTGGATGTAGAACTTTGTGAGCTAAATGATCATTATACTAGTGAAATGAAAAGAGAACATGATCTTGTTTCTCAAAGTACTAACTTACAAACTTTAGTATCTAATCTTTTATATAAGTTGAGTCATATGAGAAAACAATCTATTAAGTACCCATATTTTGATTATGATATTATTCTTGAAGTGAGTGTTGAGTCAAATGGTAAAATATTTATGGTTGAAGTTAATATTGATAGTACAGTGAGATGCTAAATTTTCACTACTACAGACGCATTGTTTTTTTTAGGAAAAGTCAGGAGATCATTTTATTCAACATGCCCTCCTCTGGAAGGACTATTAGAAAATTACACATAGTTCGTACTGAAAATGTAAATTTGGTAGGACTCCTACCATTACACATAGAGAAGGGAAGGGGGTGACCTTCCAGGTTGAGAGGAGGTTTCTTACAAGTGCAATCTTCCTTAGAGTTTTTAATGTGATGTTTAGATATAGAGTAGAGTAGACTCAAGTGCTTCCTATTAATCTTCATCACTTGTACGTTCTCAATATCGTCTAGGATCTTTTTGATGGGTACCACCCATGCCTTTACACAAGGTACACGGTCAACATGATCTTCAAGAGACGAGACACTGGTTGAACTATCAATTTTGATAACTACATCATCAAAATTATTTGCCTTGCAAATCTACACCATCAACTGGATAGTTCTTATCTCTACCTCTGCTACGGAGTTGACTCTGATGGATCTAGCAAAACTGCAACACCATCTACCATGTGATCTAATAGATACAGTCACAATAGCCTCCTAGTTACCATGAACTATTGTGTCTGTCAGCATCAATTCTGCTATTCATATAGATCATCCTACTCTAATTCACTTTCATACTGGCTATCCTTCAATCTTCCATGTTGTGACCATGCTTCACTGATTGAAGAGAACAGAAAGTTAATAAGATTGATCTTTAGCCCCATTTTTGTATTGACATGATCAAATACAACCATATTTATCGCCTACTAAATAGTCCAACATGTGACTGTGAATCTTATCTTCAGATCATCACCCATATGAAGGTTTGTCTTCATACAATTCCATAATTCCATAATCTTGAGGTGTCGTAATGGCCCTGGTCGGGTGTGCTTGATTCCACATATCAATGGCATAAGGACAACCTTGTAGTGAATGCAAAGTGGATTCCTCTGCACATTCACATCTTGGACAAATAGTCAAATGTATGAAAGTCTGCTTTTGTAACCTAATGTTTATCATTAGAGCTTCATGGCTTGAAAACCACAAGAAGTCCCTAGTCTTGGACGACACCCTAGATTCCATATGTCAACCAAGGTCCGTCTACATGTACTTCATCTTCAGCATGGATTAGATCATAGGTTGTACTGGTTGTATACTTGTCGCTAAATCGTGGTCCCAACTTAAGCTATTCGCCCCATTTTGTATATGTGGGATTGGAAAGTTGATGACTCTATCCACACACTCCCTCGGTAGGTATGCATTGAGGAAATCTAAATCCCAATCACCATTAAGGTTCACAAAACTAGACACTCGCCTCTCATGAATATCATTAGCAATAGGTTGAATGTTGATATCCTCTAGTTTGTTGAATCCTGGTACCTAGTTTTCTGTCCATACATACGTATCATCGCCATTTCCAATCATTCTAGTATGGTGGGAACACACAAAGGTCTTCCCTGAATAGAGAGATCTTAGAAAGGGGCCGATCTTCTTCCCTTTTGGATTATGAAACTCTTGTATTTGTTCTTCAAGCCTTCCATCAACAAAGTTGATTTCTTATTTAGGCAATTCCTGGTGTTTTTCCATTGTAATTCTTTATTCTAACTATCCATTGATTCCAAAGTTACCTTTATCCATGTTCATAGAAACTTTTCACCAGGATACTAGAGACAAGGGATTGGTCTTGTGTCCTCCTCCCTACACAAATTTTATAATAACATTGTCCAACTTCTAACACACAAACATAGTGACAATGATTGTTTGCATAGAATATGTAGGAAGGAAAAGAAGAAAAATGTTTGACAAACATATGAGTTCAGATAAAGATAGAGTCTAAAATGCCCAACCATTAACCTTTGCTTCCAAGTTTTGTGCAAGAAATGAGTAAGCGTCTTTGTTCACCCTGTTATGTAGAAAGTGAATGCCTAGATATTTCCTCAAGTTCGAGGTCTCAAAAATTCCACTGGTTGCACAAATTTTGGTGTGTACCTCTTAGCTAACGGTCATTGCCATTTGGCCAAAACATCTGGTCATAAGCTTTGTAAAGGTCAACTTAAATTGCGAGTCACACAAGTTTGCCTTCTCATGTTGTGCATAATTTCCTGCACTATGATAATATTATTTGAGATGACCCTGCCCGGTACATAGCTTGTTTGAGAGATTGAGATCCACTTAGTCATATTTTTTTGACTCTCTCCCCACCGCCTTGGATGTTAATTTCATGGAAATGTTATTTATATAAATTGGACACAATTTATTATGGTTGATTGGGCTTTGGGATTTAGGAATCAACACAATGCTTGGGTCCCCCATAGGGTATTGGATTGGCTTCACGTTGAGCATACTTCTAATATAATTTAAAATTGAGTACCTAACATTATTCTAGATCATTTCAGAAATGGGTTGTCATTACCATCGGGCCTTGCAACCTTATAAGGGTCTGAAGTTTTCAGAATTTTCCATACCTCGTATTCATAAGGAGTGGTAGCAAGGACACATTTTTGACAATCAAGAAGTGTCATGAAGGTCCTAGACATCTTTTTTGTAGCTGGAATCAAAGGCATTGAAGTGGTCATGAAAAGGTTCTTGAAGTGGTTGACGATGAGTTGTTGAATCTAGGCATGTATGGTGATCCATTCACCTCTTTCATTCTATAGGGATACGACATCTATTCTTCACATATACATGGTAGAATTTACTATTTTTATCTCCATGACAGAGCCAATTTATATGACTGTAACTGCTTCTAATCGTCTTATTTTTGAATTAGCACGTCATCTAACTCTCACTAAAATTAGGCAACCTTTATGCTTTTTCACATTATATTAATTATCCAGCTCCTTCTAGGCTTTGGAAATCCTAGATGAAAGGTTGTTTTTATTTTTATTATGCTTCTTTGTGACTACTTTGTCCCATCTCATAACTAGGATCTTTAGAGAGTTCATGTCTTCATGGAAGGATACATTTGTGTCCCAATGCCTCTTTAGGAGATTTTGAAACTTTGACTTCTCATACTAGGAGGCCCATGTTTTAAACCTTGGTTTGTGTGTATGTACCTACATATTAAGAATGGCATAGGGTTGTGTTTTGACCCAATAAGATATTGATTTTCACATATAAATTTGGGGAATTCTTGGATCCATTCAGTGTTGGTGATGACTCTATCAATGCGCTCGTAAAGGATACCTTTTTTGTAAGTGAACTTGTAGCCAATACTTCCAATGTTTGTGACACCAACTTGGATAAGGGCATTGTGGAAGTTGTCTGCTTCTCTTAGGTTGAACTTATTGCTACCAATCTTCTCATCTGGTGTAAGCATATAGTTAAAATCTCCCATAGTGATCCAAGGTTTATTTATGGAGAGGCTAAGTTGAATGAAGTGTTCCCACAATATTTGTCTATCTATAGGATTCAAAGATGCATACATGAAAGTCATGCAGAAACATCCATTAACACAACAATACACATAATACATGTGTCTTTGGATGATCTGAATAGTGCAGTCAACTTCATTCCATAGAACCCAAATACCACTAGAGAAGCGCTTGGCTTCCACTCTATGCAAGCTAGAGAAACAATTATCCTTAGTGGCTTTGTTATCTTATTCACCAGAGTTACACAGATCAGAGATAGAAACTATCTTAATGTTGTGCTTTATAATAAGATGTTTAAGGGATTGTATAGAGTTTCTCATACTCACACCCCTAATGTTCCAAGCTAGAGTATTAATCATGGAAAGAGAGTGGAAAATATTACTGACATGAAGTGGCCAATGAACCTTCATTTTCCTCGCCACCACCTTTCACTCTACTACGAGTATTATAGGTATGGTATGAGGATTTTTCACAGTAGAGTATGCCTTCTTCTCTTTATCTTTTCGGTATATGTTAATAGAAGTATTACCTACTCCTTTTGGATTGGGGTTAACCTCGTCAGTTGTCATAATGACATCTTAAGAATTCTTCTCGTTCTCAATTTTATCTTCGACCATACTTGCCATTCTCCCCATGATGACCTCATTACCCACTGGGACAACAACTGTGTGACTCATTGCTGGTTGGTCGTATCCCTTTCTTACAAAAATATCAAAATTATCTACCTTATCACTAGTAGGGTTCACCTAGATGGGTATGGTACTCACATCAGATTCTTTCTTGAGCCGCTATATCTTTCTAAATATTTTTCGACCTTGGCTAGCCTCTCAGTTTGTAGTAGGGATTTCTGGGCTTTCTTTTTGGATAGTAATGGCCTTCTCCTTGTCTTCATTTAGGATTTGATATCTATTAGTTCCTTGGCCTTATTTTAGAGAATTCTTTCAGGATTCCTCCTTATTCCTAGGAGGTCGCTGAGTGAGCATGCTCTTGCCATATTAAACCTGCCACTTTTCTTCTTCCTCGACTCATGGAACTCATACTTCCTCTTCTTTATTAAGGGTTCTAGATATTGCAAGTGCTTCATTTGTCCCTCTACAATCAGATGTAGAGTGCCCCAACTTACTACACTGTAATCACAAGTTGGGCAAAGACTCATACTCAATCTTATACTCCCTACCATTTATCAGGATAGCTAGGTGGATCAACTTGCTAGTATTGATTTCGACTACTATTCCATCGAAATGAATCCGGGTCTGATGAGTTGAGTGGTCATCCACTCAAATCAGTCTTCCCACTGCTTCCCCTACCTTCTAAAAAATTTCCCTATTATAATAGTGGATGGGCAAGCCAGGAACATGTATCCAAGTAAGAATGTGATTCGAAAGGCCTTGGGATGGTTTGAAATAGTTGTTCCATGGACATACCATCATCAAATTGTGATGAAGGACCAAGGTCCCTTAGTTAGGGCCTTATCATGATCTCCTCTTCCATGGAATTAGAAAACTTAATATTGATCAATTAACTTGTACTGTTCAAAACATCCCGACGGACACCACAATAACTTTAGTCGTTTGACCATAGTGAGGAAACCAATAGACCAGTCTATTAATTTGGCTATCACTGCATATCTAAACAGTTTACTATTGATTTCCTCTACATTATGGGAAACATAGATTTATGGACCCCCTTTGTCATGTACCAGTTCTATGTCTTCAGTATTTACTAATTCGTTAGCCTCGTCATCAATGAAGTAAGGGTTAGAGGCTCTGCCTCTGTCAGTTCTAGTAACAACCTATTTGAAAGATTTTTGGTTCCTTATTGGATCTTCGTCCAGCAAAAGAGGATTCTCATCGTTGCCCTATTCTGATGACATCTCAGAGGTACGTAGATCAGTTTCCATCATACTCAATTGTCTGCCTGGGTCACTAAATGGATCCCCTCTCATGCCTCTCTACGTTTGATTCAAGCCAACTTTATGTACCTGCAAAGAGTTCCTAGGGTGCCTTGGGTGAACTCGTGTTTCTCCAGGATAATGCACATCTCCAGATCTCCCTCCTCTGTCACCATCTTCAAGGGTTTGTTGAATCACACTTTGATCACTGCAGGCCCCTACTTGCCCTACTCCCCATGTCATCCCTCTTATTACTACAAACACATTGATAATTGTGAAGGAAAATAAAAATATAAAATGGTTTTTAGATAAAATTTCAAATAATTGAAATATGTTCAAAACCATATTAAATTCTCACAATGGTCATATTGGTACAAGTGGTCTTGGTTATATTTTTAAGAAATAGTTCTGTAAGAAGAAGCAAGGGACATTACATGGAAAATGAAACTCTAGTTCTTCTTTCTCCATGAAACGTTTTATATTCTTTTCTTATGGAAGATTTCATGCCCTTATAAGAGGAATAGTTATAACAACATGGTTAGGGTTCCAAGAACCTCTCTCGAGATGATTTTTTGAAAGTTTGTGAGCTTTAAAGGATATCTATTTGATTTTTATTAGCTTTAAATTGGTTAAATTTCTAGTTAATAGATATTTTTCAATTGATATATAATTGAATTCCTTAGTAAACTTTGTACATGCGGGTTAGGTCATGGGCGTATAGAAGGGGAGAGGGGTGGTGGGAAATCCATAGAACCATGGAGGCACACGATTTGAGGTGGATGGAGAAACATAGGGTGTTGGGGGAGGAAATAGATGAGGCCAACAACATGGGAAGGATGGAAGTAGAAGATCCAGAAACCAAGGATCTAGACAATTCTCTAGTGTTGGAGCACTAGGGATATCATAGATATTGGAGAAGAACAAATCTAGTGGTTTATACATACCACAGATGGGGTTTGAGTATCAATATGTAGGGATGAGAGGGCCTCCTCAAGATGCATATCAGATGCCCAACTTCACTCAAGATGACAAATTCCAACACCCTGAAGGCCCATTTAAAGTGGAACATGGCACATACATGTCTTAGAACTTCCTAACTTTACAGAATCAGAATAAATCCACCTGGGGGAAAGAGAAGGAGAATAAATAAAGCATACATGGTTCTGAAAGCACACAACATGCATATCATACAACTAGGAAGGAACCAACTGACTTCTTTTTGGAAAGGTTGTTTAAGGAAAACTTAGATCTGATAGTCATCACTCTAAAACTGGAGGAGTGGAAGCCTAAAATAACTATCACCCTCGAGGAAGAAGAAAATCAAGATTTGCCATGGAAATTCGATGTGGTTGTTAAGGAAATCAGCAGAGATATTGGCTACATTACACTACATGATCGATTCAAGGCAGTGGATCCCTGTTAAGAGACACAACATATTCAAACTCGATCTCATCCAATTTGTAGTCAAGCTGCTATGCAAAAGGGACTCGGAAATGACCATGTGGGAGGACCGTTGGAGCTATTTGGGTGCAACTTGGTTGTATGGGATTGGTATTCATCCTTTGTTCCATCAGATGAATTTCCACAATACATCATGTGTTGGCTCTGAGTTCTTAATTTCCCGCTCCATCTGTTCATTCAGACCACATGATTGATTGCAATGGCCAGGCATAGGGTAGGCTAGTAAATGTTGATGAGCACGCTATGAAGAGAACTAGAAGTAAGTTTGCCCGAGTAGCTATAGAATTTGATATATCAATAGGTTTGGTGCCCTTGATTCTTATTAATGCCTTTAAACATAATGTCTAGTATGAAGGATTCCTCTATGTCTATGTGATTTCTAGCAAGGAAGGCCACATGTCCAAGAACTGTCAGACCAATCTTGACTATAAGGAGGCAAAAAATACTAGAAGCAACAAGTACCAAAATGTAGATTGGATGGACATGAATGAGGAGACCTGGAAGAATCAATGAGGAAGAAGTAATTGACAAGGTAGAGAGACAAATCAGCAAAATAAATTTGTAGGTTCAGGAACCAATTTGAGATCTCCCAGAAGATGATGAAAATGAGGAGAACATTAGAAAACCCAACTCAGTTCGTTCAGACACTTACAAGACACCCAAGGTCTAGATGAAGAAGAATACATGCACAACAGTTGAAATAGTGCACCAAAAAGTAGAAGCTCTAAAGGATTTCTCAAACCAAAATAATGGTCAAAAGAAAAACTTGACATCATCATAAAATGTAGAAATAGAAAGGGCTCACACTGTGGTCCTATCGGATGTTGGTGAAGTAGTTGAAGTCATTGTATATTCTAAGAAGCCATCTAACATCACTATACCTAATTCTAGTGAAGGAGAAGACTCGAGAGGCTGCAATCAAGTGAACCCATAATTAGAAAACACCACCCCAAAAACAACAACCTGCGGGAAGATGTTGAAGGAAAGTGGCACAAGAATGAACATGAAAGGGAAACCAAAAACAAAGCCGCCTATCAATATTAGAAGAAGAAGCCCTCACTTAAGAGGATTGAATACCACATAGGTAATTTTGGAGGCAATGAACGTTGTTGTTAATAAGGAGAACTTAGAACCCAACTCCTAGGTGCAATATACATCTTCCTATTTATTATGTTAAGCTTCTTGTGTTGGAATGCCTATGGCATAGGCAGTGCTGACAACTATAGAGTCTTGATAGAGTACATTGTTGCTTATGAAACTGCACTTATAGTGATTATTGAACAGATCATCAATGAAGATAATGCTATTGAAACAATCCACCCTCTGGGTTTCTCCAATTACCATAGTTTGAAAGTGCATAGTTTTTATGGGGGAGTTTGGGTTTGATGGAATGCAGCCTATAGAAAAGTGGAGATCATCAACATGAACTACCAGTTTGTTACATGTAGAATCAATAAATATTATCTCCCACTTTCATCTACCCCAACCCTCACATACAATTGAGAAGTCTTATCTAGAAACATATCATCTCCATGGGGAAGAGGTTCTGAGATCCATGGATAGTGGCTGGTGATTTTACCATCAACACAACACCAGTGGAAAAAATTGACTACATAATGTATAATCCCAGAGAGGCTAAACTTTTTCACAGAAAACATTTCCATGGCACACCTATCTAATTTAAGGTTATCTGGAAAATGATTCACATTCAAGTAGTGCTCTGAAATAAGGTAGACTAAATCGTGCCATTACTAACCAGGAATTCATTATGAATTTCTTGAATGTTTTAATGACACATATCCCAAAAGTTGAATCCGATCACTGCCTTCTGATGATTAGATTAATGAGGAAAACTAGTTAGACCTAGATATTCATGACTAAAGCATCATGGAGAATTGACAAATCATTCACGACATGCCTCCAAGAGTGTTGGAACAGTGATCTAAGCTTCACTAAATCTCTAGATAAAGCTCAGAGTTTCTCTAAGAAAACTGGATGATTTCAGACAAAGGAAAACTTGAGCCCACAAAGATCACTTCTTCAAGAATAATGACATTCTTAGACAGATCTAGATGAAAGGTATGAAGGGGATTATGATAGTATGTGCATCAACATGGAGGCTAAACTAGCTCAAGTGTTAAACAAGGAAGAGGAAGACTAGAAGAAGCCATATCAGTTGGCTCAAAGAAGGAGACAACATCTCCTTCTTCTACCATGCCTAAGTTAACCAAAGATGGAGGGCAGATACTATAAACTCCATCAAAAGCCCAAAAGGATGGTGGGAGACCAACACACCTAAAGTTTCCAAAATAGTGACTGATTATTTCACTGTTTTATTCACAACCCCCAGTCAGGTGGACTAGAATAGGTTAAGTATGATTCCACTCCAATTCACTAAAATCACAAACAATAAAAAAACTTCTATTGTGTAGGAGTATTCACTTAGTTGAAATTCTTAAGATATTGAAATATATGGATCCATATAAGGAAGCAAGCCCTGATAGCATATCGACCAATTTATGAAATCCAATTGGCCTACTTTGAAAGGGTTGATAGTGAAGACCATCAATGAAGCTCTCATGGACTCGAAGATTGATGAGTGATTATGTGCTTTGAATATAGTTCTAGTTCCTAAATGCTCAAGATAGAATTTAGCTGCCACTTTTTCCCCATCTCTCTCAACACCATGATTCTGAAGATCACTTCTGAGGTTGTCATGGAACACCTAAAAGATTGGCTTCCGTGCTACTTAAGACCTACCTAGACTATCTTCATGGCTGGATGAAAGATATTTTACAACATCACTGTGGTCCAAGAACTGATCCACGCGATGGGATGAGAAAACACAACCAAAATGATGGTCATAAAGGTTGATCTTACCAAAGCATACGACAAAATGGCGGGGAGCTTCATAGATGATACCTTACAAAAGATTGATATACCAGACAAACTATAGTTGTATATTATGAATTCTATTATGAATGGAATGTCTTATATTGCATGAAATGGTTGAGTCTACACCCATTTCAAACCTTCGAGGGGTCTGAGGTAGGGTGATCCACTAAGCCTTACATCTTTTTGTTTTGTATTGAGACTTTGATCCAAATGATTTAAGATCTCCTGAATAAGTTGTGCCACCCCATGTGGATAAGAAGGAAAGGTCCACAAATCAACCACTAGTGCTTTGCATATGATATTATCCTATTCGCTAAAGTAGATGAATCGAATATGAACACCATCCTAAAATGCTTCAAGGACTTTGAATCGACATCTGGTCAGGCTATCATTGTTGAGAAACTAGAATCTACTTCTCAAGAATGTTAGAAAAATTGGAAGTAGACATCATTTTTAATGTAATTAGTTTGAAGAGAACTCAATACCTAGGAAAGTACTTATGTGTCCCATTGTACACTCTAGGGTAAATAATAGAACCTAAACGAAGTCCCTGAGAAGGTATTGAGTAGAATTAATTCATGGGATGCTAGATGATTATCCATGGATGGCAGAGTGTGCTTAGCTAAGAGAACCCTCTCTTCCATCTCAACCTATATTATACAAATGGTCAAACTCCCAATCCAACTATGTGATAGAATTGATAGCAAAATTAGGAAGTTTTTGTTGAATGAAGAATGAAGCTGAAGAGGAGTGCACCTTATGTCCTGGGACAAAATTACTAGCAAGAAAAAAATGAAGGACTAAGACTCAAATCCATGAGGGAGTTGAATAAAGCACTAATCATGAAACATATTTGGGATATCTATAGAAGACACAAGCTTACTAGTGTGAGGACATGTCCAACAAGGTGTTATGTAGTGTAGATATAGATATCTTTAACATGTCTAGACTGGTTTGAACAGTGAACCAGAGAATAAGTTTTATTGAGGACAATTCCTACCTAAGCCCATCAACAAAGAAAACATCATTGTCTGGAATGAAAACTGACTACCTCGTGGTTCTTATTTTATAGACGTCATGCTACACCCTATCCCTGAATATTTACAAGACTTAAAACTCAACAAACTCATTAACCTTGAGGGGCAATGGGACCATGAGTTCTTGGAACACTAGTGCCCTAAAGACCATGTGACTGAAATATGCAAACTTTACCCACCTGTGGACCCTGAAGATAAAGAAATAAGAGTCTGGAACCTCAACATGGATGGTCTCTACTCAATGAAGTCAGTTTATACTACCTTTAAGGTGAATACTAAAATTGGAAGAGAAGGATAATGGGACCTAATATGGAAGTTAGTTTATGTGTCTAGAAGGGAACAATGCTATTCTTACAAACATGACAAGAATGAGGTGACATATGACTACAAATTCAACCTATAGAAGGTGTAATGGTGGTGAAGAATCAAATCTACGTGCTTTAAGTGACTGTGGAAAGGTCAATTCAGTACGGTAGGGCATCTTACACACAAACTCACTACCTGATTTCTAGAAAGATGACAACTTCAATCAATGGGTCAGTAAAAATATAGAAGCATGATGATGAACATAGACTAATGTTTTTGGTTGGGTGTTGGAGTACGTAGAAGTAGAGAAGCATATGGATCTTTGAGGTGAAGTCTACTACATCTCAACATTAAATCTTTATTAGTTCAATAGGAGGTTTCCATTATAAGGAGAGCTTGAAATACATGTTCTTTACCAAGAAACCAAAGCATCCCAACACAATGTTGCAAACATGTACCAAGTTGTATAAAAATCAATACAAATTCAACATTGAATGGGAGATGGGGAGCAATTGTAGCAGTTATCATGGACCATAATGGGAGATGGCTGGGGGGGATTCGGCCAATCCATCATTATTGAGAATCCTCTTGAAGAAGGCGTTTAGGTCATTGATTTAGTGATCAATATCATAAAGGTGTGCACTCTTAACGATGTTGTCATAGAAATGGATAGCCAACAAGAATCTACCATGCTCCACGAAGACCACAAGAGACATCCTTTGTTATGCCAACCTCTTGTGGGGGATCCAGAGCACCATGAACCATACTATCTTGATCAATTTCTACAAATTTGAATGTAACGACCTTGTTTCTTCTCTAGCCAAGTTCCATCACCAAAATAAACAAAGGAATGTTTAATACATCATGCCTCATGTAGTCATCCTTCAAAATGGTCAAGACACCACTTGTAATGGTAGTAGTACTTCCATATTTAGTTCTCAACAAATTTTAGAATTTTTTAATTATGCTTGTATGAGAAGGGAAAGATGAATAAGATATCCCCCTGACAAGCCCAAAAAAAAGAAATCATTTGTTAGTGATCTATATTGATGGTGGATAACATGTCTAGTAAACTACCTCTTGGTTGAAATGTAATTCGGCCTAGGGGTAGTTCTTTTGAAATTTAGTTTGTCAAAAATGTTGACGGTAAGGTTTTATTTTATATATCCTGCAATTGGTATCTATATTTGGTATGTTGCATGTATCTTTGATAGTTAGGGTCGAAATGAAATGTTGTACATGTTACTAGTATGTTTTAGTTATTTGAGGAATTTTTGAGTTTTTGTGGTTAGCTTCTTATCTAGGGCACAATTTTTATGAGTATGAGATTAAGGGGGATCTCAAATCATGTGATTTATCATGGTATCTGTAACATACCCAAACTAAGCCATATACTAGTCTTACCCCTTTGCCATATGTTCTTTTATTTTAGAACCCTCTTCTTAACTTGGATTAAACTAAGATGTTAATGATATTCAATTATAATAGTATTAGCGAATAATATAATTATATGAAGCTTTAATACAAGAAATAAGAGTTTTATACTAATATGGGCATTGTTGTATAAATTTACTAAATTGTGGGGTCTAAGTTGAAATAGATCTTCTAGATCTTTTCCTGTGGATATGTTTAGGAAAGAGAGAGTCACACACGAAATTTGGACAATGAGTGACAAAGGAATACATTAATATGTTAAAAATCTTCGAAAGAACACATGAAGCGGTAGAGGAACCACCCGAAATAATCGACTATGGTCCTCTATGGATGTGCCTCGGTTGGCCCAACCAAGATGATGTTGAGACTTTCATCCCTAAGGTCACATAAGACAACTACCACATCATACGGGAAAACTACAATGATGCCTATGACATGATCAAGGGATGAAGTGTTAACTCCTTTTTTGATACAAAGAACATGGAAGACCCACAAACCCTCATCTATCTTGTTCGAAATGATGAGGGTGCTCATAACTAGTGTGTAAATCACTACAACATTATGAGAACGTACTCTCACACACCCAAAAAAATCATGTTAGAGGAATGACACTCCGATGTGGTAGACATCCCAAAGTGGCTATATAGTCATGCTTCTCCACATCCCAGCTCACCACCGTAAAATGTAAATTTTTTTAAAAGATACAAAAACCCAAAAAATACAAAATAAAAGAATGTGAAGAGAGAAGGCTCTCTATGAGTTTTCTACCTATTTTCCTGAAGTAGCACACGCCTAAAATGACTTATTTGCCAAGTTTGAAGATGTCATTGCCTTATAGTATATGACAAAGGAGAACTAGCCTTTTCATGTCAAAGATAAGACAAATATGGCGAATCTCAACTCATATGTTGAGAAATGTGAAGTCAAATTTGAGCCGATTCTAACAGAAGATACCAAAGACTGATAGATAGAGTTTCTATGCCACTACATCAATGTTCTTGCATGGACCTACGCAGACATGTATAGGTTCGATGGAACGATCAATCTTCATCAACTGCCTATCATCCTCAATGTCCTCCCCATCAAGAAGAAGGATATACAATCACGACAAAAATGAGACCTTAAGATCAAGGAGGAAGTTCAAAAGATATACAATGGGTATCATACAGACGGTCAACTATCCTTCTTCGCTTTCCAACATTGTATTGATACCAAAGAATGATGTGACAGTGCGGATCTGCTTAGATTATCATGATATCCAAAATTTATCTCCAAAAGATGACTTCTAACTTCACCACATAGACGTACTTATCAACAACACAACCAACCATGCACCACATGGTTTCATGGAAGGGTTCATCGGGTGCAACCAGATCAAGATAGCCAAAGAAGATAAAGAGAAGACAACCTTCATCGTGGAATGAGGAGTATTATGCTATCAGTTTATTCTATTTCGTATCAAGAAATTTGAGTCTAATTATCAAAGGAAATGATTTCCCTCTTACAAGACATGATGCATAGAGAGGTGGAGGTCTACATGGATGATATAATTGCCAAATCCAAAAGTTGATACAAACACATCACCAATCTTGAGAAGCTAATTCAATGGATGTGATGATTCTCCATGTGCATGAATATTTATAAATGCACCTTTAGGGTTATGCCTAGTAACTTTTTGGGTATTGTAACATACCCCAATTCAGGTAAATACTAGCTTTTACCATTTTATCATATAATATTTATTTACAAATCCTCTTCTTTATTTGGTTTGTACTAGTATGTTTACAATCTTCAATTACAAGATATTTATCCAATAATAAAATTATTTGAGGCTTAAATACAAGAAATAGGACTAATATGCTAATTTGGGGTTTGTGTGCAAATTTATCAATTTAAAGAATTTAAGTACATAATTATTCTTTTGGATTTTTTCCGTGGATATGTATTAGCAATTAGGAGTCATGTAAGAAATTTGGTTGCTAAATGATAAAAGACTATATTAATATGTTGAAAATAGACTTTCCCTCAAGTTGCGGGTTTTGGGCATTAAAGTTTTCCAAAAGGAAAATTGGAATTGATATTCAGATTCTATGGGTCCCTAGTATTCTACTTGTAAATTTTCACTATTTTGGATATTGTTTGCTCTCACTATTTGGGATTAAATGAAAATGAATACCATTAACACATCAAGTCAAGGTATGTACATCTTTTCTATTGTCTAGGAATTGCTAATATGACAAAGGACTATTTCACATATAATGCATTTGTTGACAATCCATAGCAATTTTTACATTGTATAAGGTTCTTACCTTTCTTGGAGATTATTCAAGGGTCCTCACACCCAAATTTACATCCTATATGGATGTTCCCCTTTTCCTGATTATGAGAAAATTTGATTAAATGTTTACTTGCTTTTCTCTATTTTAGTGCATGCTTAATTTTATTTTATTTCATATAGTGGTACATGTGTGCAACCACTAGGGCGTGCTTTTTCTACCGCAATGTGCTTTTCCCCTCGTTATATATATAGGGTGCACTATTTCTCCCCAGGGTGCACTTTTTCCACTCAACACTTTTAGGAAGAGATCATATGGTTTTCCATCCCTGCTTGAAATATCTTTAGTCTATGTTTGCTTACATGCAAAACTTATGTGTTGATTTTTTAAAATTGAAATTTTAGAAGGCAAGACTCCCTAATTGTCAATCTTTATTTTGGACATGCCCAATCTCTTGACTTGTTAATTTTAATGGAATATATTCCTCTTGAACATCCCTTTATTGAGATCTTTTATTGAACTTTCACTAAATTAAATAAATGTCTAGTTGTTATTTATTGCACATACTCAACATTCACTGACCTCCTAACTCTTGTTTTCCTTCTCCTCCTATATGTTGTTTTCAACACACTCAGAAGTAGCTCACCTCGAGGTTCAGGAAGAGGGAGACTTTGCATAAGAACAATTTCAAGGATGACTTCTGAGATGAGTAGGTCTCTCACCACAATTAAACCTTAATAATCTAGAATTATATCTTGATATCTTCCTTGAACATACCTATGTTAATTTTGGATAATGAAACCATGAAATAGTTTACTTATCTTCCACTACCACTACGCTTTTTATATCCATCTATATGAGAAAATATTATGCACCCCTATTATTTAACTATCATTATTTTTATTCATAAAAGACTCACATTTTATGCAATTTATTTTCTTGAATTCGGTGAGGATTGGTCCCCTCTCGAGCCCCATTCCTCACAAGAAGGCCTCAGAGCATTATTGTGTGCAACAATATTATTATTTTATAATACATCCTTAGAACATTTTCCCTTATATGTTATACCCACATTTTAGGAAAACAAACTTGTTTAGCGACTCTGGTGCTACGCCCTAGTCTGATATTTGAAATGGGTTCTCTACACCTATAAACCTCTGCTTCAACATGCCAATGGACCCCCCCTTCAAGTGACAATTGAGATCTCAGGACACTCATGTGACCCAGGTTGTTGTTACCACCACTACTACTATGTCGACTGGCATCTCCTTGGAGTAGGAGTGAGCCTAGTATCTGATATAGTTCCACACCATGGCTATGGTGAGAAAATTGAACATCACCATTGTTTCTAATAAACTGAAGGGAAACTCACTAATCGACTTGATGAATATGAAAACTACCCTACTTCATGGGCTAAGGGAAACTAGAAATGATTGATGTGACAAAAGACTGGGTTATATCTAGAATAAACATATGAGGGTGTGACATGCACTCCTCACTAGAAGGTCAGGTTTTCCTCTTATGTGTTAGATAGACCAACACATGAATGGTGGAATGGGATAGAAAAAACTCTGATACTTCTACTTTGATCTGGGAATAATTCTAGGCACACTTTCATGAAAAGTACATATGTAATGCTACTCTTAGGAAGAAGGAATCAAAATTCTATAGTCTAAAGCAAGGTTCCATGTCTATCCCCACTTATCTCTAAAGATTCCTACTACTTGAATGTTATTCTATTAGGCTAAGTGACGATGGTAGTGCTGACTATTCTTGCAAGTATTTAACAACAATGTGGGTCACCCTCTAGTCCCCTATCTTCCTCTCACTTTCTAGTAGATGGTTGATAAGGCCTTAGTACTTGAGTCATATCTGGGATTTAAACCCCATCACTTAATAAGAAAAGGAAGATCTTTTATGGAAATCAAAGGTGTGATAAGTTCAACCTCTTTACTCATTTTCATCCCCCAGGTAGATATCCACTTGTGAACCCTAGAGAACCTAGAGATAGGAAGTAAATTGTATGTCACCATTGGGGTCAAGTTGGGCACATCAGGCCCAAGTGCCCACAACTTTATAAACACCATGTATCTTCCCAACAACCTACAAATTAGAAATAGATTTGTCCTAATCTACCTCCATGAAAAAACAACAATCCTTAGGGTCGATGTCCTCCGGTGGAACAGTGTGTTGGACGTGTCCTTTCCATGGATGTTGCGGAAGTTGGTTATGATAATGAAGTAATTGAAGGTACTATAGATCTTCATATATATCCTATAAAATCTATGTTTTATTTTAGATTTTCAAATACCTTTATATCTTCTAAACTTGCTAAGATGTTACACCTAGAATTTACATATATGGACTACATACTTGATGTTAAGATCCCTAGTGGTAGTATATGCTCTTCTTATATGAAAACCCCACCCAGGTAACTATATATATCTAGAAAAATGTTTAAAATTGAGTTCATCCTTCTAAACATGACGGTTTGAATGTCATCTTGGGTATGGATTGGTTGAGAAGGTTTACGGAAGACTTGTTTTGTGATGAGAAAAAGGTTAGCTTACTTCACCTGCAAAGTGAGTGTATTTGTACAAAGGGTAGAAAATGTGTGTATAGTCAATTCATCATCTCAGCCTTAAAATCTAAAAATCTTATCTCTCACTTTAGTTGAGATTACTTGGCATCCATTTGATTGGAAATAAGGCATCATATACTATAGTAGAAACAAAAATATAAATCCCATATTCCCCTTTAAATAGTAGTTCACATCAACAACTATGTAATGAAAAGGATTGTTCCAAAGTTTATAGATGGTCTTGAAGAACGTTAATCCAATATTCTTTGTTTTAGTGTGTGTATTTCTTCAAGTTGCACCTAGACAACATTAGTAGCGGCCTTCGGGTTGATCACCATGGAGGGTGGTTGACTTCATCCTCCTAGATGGTGGCAACAACCTCCTCACCTTTGTAGTTGTCTACATGGACCACAAGGAACTCTTGTCATTCTAGTTGAATAGACAAGAAGGATTTGTCCCTTGTAGTCATCATGCTAGATCGAACTTGCTTTCCCAATTGCCTCTGCCTTTCTATCCCTCACTTTGACAGGTAGGACTCCCGCGGGTTCTCAAGTTACCACAACTATAAGAAGACAACAATTTTCAGAGAACTTATTGTTGTGTCACTAGAAAGCCTCGACTACCCCTCTATTTAAAGGATGGTCAGGGTCAAGAGTTCTAGTCTGAGAGGGAGTCAAAGAGACATAATAGTCATGAAATTTTAGAACCTTAGAATGACGAAACTGTTGATTCACTGGTGATCTGATCAGTTCACACATGAGATGGTCGGTTCAACAATTGAATCGGTCATTTCACTATGTTTCACAATCATAGTAGTTCTGGAAGTTAATATTAAATTAATGTATAACATGATGTTAGTATCGATACTTGATCTAATCGAATTGATGAACCAAATAGTCAGATCACAACTAGAATCAGTCAATTCACATATCTGAGATGATATGTCAGTTAACTTGTTGAACCGGTCGTCTCATGGATCTAATTACCAATGTTGATTCAATTGACCTGACACTTGAATTGATCATTTCAGCACTTGAACAAGTGGCTTCACAATCCAATCATTCAACTTTCAGTCAGTGTTGTTTAAATTAAATACCTAACACTTCAGTAATCAAGTTTAAACTACATTCATGAATAAACTCCTATTATGTGTGACCCTATATGTTTGAATTTACATTTGCAATGAATGTCCATAATTGATTTGTGACTTCAAAAGCAATGAGTGGTATCTTGAAAGACATCATTTCTACCTAGGTAATCACAAAGTTGGAGAAAAACTTCAACCTACAATCTGTGGTTGGTGTTACATTGACTGTATAATTCCTTTGTTATTGATATCCAAATTGAACTCGAGGCATGGAATCATCATCCTGTTCAATGTTCAATCCATGTTCCTTGAACTAGAGCAGATTTTCTAAGATATAAGTAAGCTCAATAGCACATATTGATTCACATGATCATGGCCATGCATTTCTCAGTCTCTCTTATCAAGTGGCCATGATATCATAGTACTATCTAGAGGGACAAATCCTATCAACATCACCATGATATCATAGTCCTATCTGGAGGGACAAATCCTATCAACATCACTCGCAGTCATCACCATGTGTAACAATGCACCCAAGCATCACCTTTATGAAAACCCTTATTCAAGGTCACAGTGGATGATGTAAACTGACATCGAATGACATGTGATGAGTGTAGTGATTTTAGGTCTAAGAACCTTAGTCACCACCATTTCTATGGGAGATGATTCTGAGTACCATATAATGATTTCCTTGCATCATTATGAAATTGTATGTATCAGATACACTATTCTCTAACAAGTAACTATGTGTTTTATTTGATATCATATATCATGACTTAATGAGATTATGCCATCAACCAACACACACTCTAGTCTATGTGTTATTGTTGGCTATCATCCTTCCATAGTAACATATGACTAGGGAAATAATCAAGAATTTATATACTCTTAACATATGTATGATATCATTATTTAGGTCCTCAACTTGAATATGTACGTCATTCAGTAATATCAATCTATAGACATTTACTATGGTACATTATTATCTCATAACCAAATAAAATAGAATAAATTAGAAGATTTCTTTTATTGTTAATCAAATCATTTACAAGATATGCCATTACAATCGTCATATGAATGGCTCTCTGGGCATACATACCAATAGACCCCCACTTGCACTTACACCCATGAACTGAATCCCATGTGATCTAACATGACCTTCATGTTTCTGTTGTGAAAGTGATTTTGTAAGGGGTCAACCACATTTCTCTCGGTTGGTAATGCAAATATTCACATCACCATGTTGTATGATCTCTTATATGAGATGGAACTGCCTTTTTATGTGGTTGGGATAGTGATGCGATCTGGGCTCCTTAGCTTGTGAAATAGCTCCATTGTTGTCACAATATAGTTCAATTGCATTGTTGATGCTTGGAACCACCCCAAGTTTAGAAATGAACTTCTTGATACAAACAACCTCCTTTACTCCACTGGATGGATCAATGTACTATAGTTGTGTTGTAGAATCGATAATTATCTCTTTCTTGGAACTCTTCCATCTTGTAACTTCAATGTTGAGGCAAACCACGAGTCCACACTACAATCCATAGTCATCTTTTTCAGTTTAAGCCCTTACAATGGTGTAAACCTTTACCACCAACTCTTCCTCACCATCGTATACTAGGAATTGATCCTTAGTTCTTCTCAAGTACTTAAAGATCTTCTCTACAATAGTCTAGTGACATTCACCGAGATCTGAATAATACTTGCTCATACTCAAGGCATATGAGACATCAAGGCAAGTACATAACATTGCAGACATGATAGATCCAATTATAGATTCATAAGAAATCTTACGCATGTGCTCTGTTCTTTACAAGAATAGGTACATTGATCTCTAGAGATGCTAACACCATGACACATGGATAAGTTTACTCTCTATGAGATCTCCATGTTGAACCTCTTCAACAGTTTGTCTATCTACATGTTTTGTCTTAGGCCAAGAAGCCTTCTAGAACTATGTCTATAGATCTTCATTCCTAAGATATGGTATGCTTCGCCTAAGTATTTCATAGAGAATGTATTTCCTAGATAAGTCATTACCATCTATAAAGTAGGGATGTCATTCCCCATCAACAGTAGGTCATGGAGATACAATATGAGGAATACAATCATGTTCCCATTAACCTTCATGTAAACACCAGGTTCATCTTTGTTTTGACTAAAGTCAAACACTTTGACTATTTCAAAAAATTCAAGATTTCAGCTCCTATATGCTTGCTTCAATTTATACACTAACTGTTGTAGATTATATACTTTATTTGCATCCTTTAGATTTATAAAACCCTCAAGTTGTGTAAATTAAACATCCTCAAGAAGATTCTTGTTAAGGAATGTGGTTTTAACATCCATTTTCCCAATATCATAGTCTTGATAAGATGCAATGGCTAGCATGATCCCGATGGACATGGCAAATGGAGAAAATGTTTAATCATAGTCAACACCTTGAACTTGTCTAAAACCCTTTGCAACCAATAAACATGTGTAAGTTTGTACATTACCATCCATGTCAGTCTTCTTATTGAAGACCCACTTTCACCCAAAGGGTTTTATTTATTTAGGTGGATCCACTAAGGTCCATACCTTGTTGGTGTACACAGATTCCATCTCAGATCTCACATCCTCAAGCCATTTTTCACATTATGGTCCCTTAACAACTTCTAGGTAGGCAGTTGGCTCATCATCAATGATCGACTCATTTCCCTTCTTGAGTCATAAGATAACCAAATATATCTGGATCAAGGTGTGTCCTACTACATCTACGTGGTTCCGATGTTATATGAGGAATTTGAGATTGCACAATAGTTTATGACTCTCTATCTTCCTCTTGTACATATGTAGGTTCAATGTTTTCTTGTTGGTATCAAACTTCTTCGAGATATACTTTCCTCCCACTAATTCCTTTGGAAACAAAAATTCGATTTTTAGGAATTACCACATCCATAGAAATAAACACTTTGTTGTCAGGTAGGGTATAAAAGTAATATAATTTGGTTTACCTATGATATCCAATAAAATAACATTAATCTGATTTAGGTCCAAGATTTTTGGGAAATTTCTTTCTTACATAAGATACACAATCCTAAATATTCATAAAAGACAGATTGGGATGCTTACTACAATATCTCATATGGTGTCTTTTGAACCAATTTAGATGGTACACATTTTAGTGTAAATGTCACAGTTTCTAGAGCATAACCATACAATGAAGTCAGAATATTATCTAAATTCATCATAGATTGTTCCATATCTAGAAATGTGTGATTCCTTCTCTCTAACACATCGTTATGTTATGGTGTTCCAGGTAGAGTTCATTGCAATATGATACCATCCGACCTCACAGAAGGTCCGCATACTCTTTGATTTGAGTATTCTTTGCCTCAATCACAAGCAAGTGCAGTAATACTTGTACCAAGTTGGTTATGTACTTTATTTTTTGAACTTTTCAAGAGTTTCTAACTTATGTTTCATCAGGTAAACATAACCATATCTAGAAGTCAACAATAAAGGTAATGAAGTATTGGTAACCATATCTAGCATTTTTATAATTGGGCCACATAAATCATATGTATGAGTCCTAATAGATCACTAGCCCTCTCATTGTTTCCAGTGATGAGATTCATTGTCATCTTGCCTAACTAACAAGAGTCACATGTCTCTGTTGATCTGAAATCAAAAGATTCTAGATTAGTGTATTTATGGAGTCTAGATATGTGATTCTTAATGATGTTCCCTAGATAACAATGCCAAAGTTTTGTTTTGTTTGAGTTGTCAAGTTTTAATATTGGCATTTAAGTTATATGCATTTCCCCTTAGATCTAGTAAATAAAGACCATAAGACATTGGAGCACTTCCATAAAAAATCTAATCTTTTGAAATATAACATTGACCATATTGGGTTTTAAATGGTCAGGGTAGGCAGCGGAAACAAAAATTTTACTTGACCATTAACCCATAACCAGTAGATTGCATCAACATCTATGTAATGGGAAGGATGGTTTTAGCAAGTTATACATGGTCCTGATGCTTGCTCAGCGACAATACCTCACAACTAATGCAGTCTTCAACCACCTATATTCAATGGTGTCTGTACAACTCCTGGTCTTGACCCAGACTGTGGTTGACTGTCATCCTCCTGATCAGCAAAAGTCTCCCTCCTCTGTAGATAGTCCACATGGACTATTGGGAACTCTATTCGTCCTGAAAAATGAACTAGAATGAGTTTTCCCCTTCTATAGGTGTAGTATTCACCGACACACTCTCCCACCACCAGTCACTTTTTTGCAGTTGTCTTTCCCTCACTGTTCCTCCCTGAATAGGTAGAACTTGCTTGGGCTCTCTCAATTACCAAAACCAGAGAGGACAATAACTTTATAGAGCAACTGATTTTCTAAGTTGTGTATGGAGAAGCCCCTTGTACCCCTCTATTTATAGTAGAGGGTAGGGTCAGGGTTCCCAATCTGTGCGGGAGTAGAAGGGTCCGGAATTTTCATGAACAATTTGCACTACAGAAGGAGAACTAGTTGTTTCATAAGTAAAATGGTCGTTTGGCAAGGTGAGCTGATCTATTCAACAGTGAACCGGTCGGTTGGGAGTGTAAACCAGTCAGTTAACTTAGTGAACTGATCGTTTACTTCCCAGACCTACCTACAATTCACTTTCCTTATTCGTTTCTAATTAATGCAAAGATTAATTATTGTCCCAATTGAATTGAACAAGTGAAATGAAAAACTTTTTGTCACAAACCGGGACAACCCCAAACTGCTTTGTTGGTCCAGTTGAACCGATCGGTTCACTTGTGTGAACCGGTCATCTCACTGACCATGAGCCAATTGGTTCACCCTGTGAACAAGTCATTTGGTGGTCCAGATTGTACAGAACATAGTCAGTTTAGTTCTCAATCAACTTGACACTCTAATCAGTTAGTTCAACACTTGAACTTGAAGATTATGAGCCAAGTCTATTGATTGAGTACCTAAACACTTTACTAATCAATCCAAACATTATTTATGGATAAAATACTTTTCTAGGTTAATCCTTTGTGTGTGACCCTATACGTCTTTCACGTTGACAGTGAATGCCCATAACTCGCTTATGACTTCACAAGCAAAGAGTGGTACATAGTCGCACATCAGTGCAACCCAAGTGAAATGGAAAGTTGGAGAACTTTCAATCCTATAGTTTGTGATTGGTGTTCCAGTAAATTTGTATGATTCCTTTGTCTATGATATCCTGAATGAACGCAAGGCATGGATTTCTCATCCTTTCAACATTCATTCATGTTTCTTGAACTAGAGCAGACTGTCTGAGATATGTGTGACATCAATATCATATATTGATTCACATGTGCATGTTCTTGCCTTTCTCAATCTCGCTTATCAAGTGGCATGGACATCATACTCCCTTAGGAGGGATAAATCCCATATCTATTACTCGTAGTATATCTCATGCGTCAAAGCTACCTAATCATCACTGTTATAACAACCCATGTTGCAGGATTGTATTTGATCATGTCAAAGTGTACCCAATCACATTCAATGAGTGTAGTGATTTTAGGTCTAAGAATCACAATCACCACCATCACTACGAGAGATGACTCTGACTACCATGTCATGGTTCCATGTGTCACTCTCATGATTTGTTTGTCTGATACACTATTCTCCAACATGTATCTGTATGCTTGGTTTGATATCATATATCATGACTAATGAGACACTGTATCAACCAACACACACTCTAGTCTTGATGTGTAAATGTTGTCTATCAACCTTCCACAGTGACATCTGACTAGCGACATAACAAGAATGTACATACTCTTATCATCCGTTTGATCTCATTGTTCAGGTCCTCAACCCAAAGACATACGTCATTGAGTATTTTCATTATTTAGACATTCATTTTGCTCCATTATTTATCTCATAATCGATTGAGCTAGGATAAATTTGAAGCTTGCCTTTGATAATTATCAAATCAATCATGATGTATGTCAATCCAATCATCATATGATTGGCTCTCAGGGCATACTTACCAACAGACTCTCACTTTCACTTTGAGCCAATCACCGTTGATCATATTCTCAGTGATATCTAAACATGTCCCACATGTTTTTGCTGTGATAGTGCTAATCAAGTGAGTTAGCAACACTTTGCTTTAGTTGGTATATTGCACGTTTCACATCTCCAATGATGTACAACATTTTGTATGAGATAAGGTTGTCGTAATATGCTATATGATATTCCTTGCCTAACAATTAGCTCCATAGTTTGACTTAGTATTTCTACTTTGTCATCAATGGTTGGAATATTTATAAGTTCATCTATATGAACTTCTAGATCCATATAGTATCCTTTATTATTCATAACACAAGGATACTCGACATTCCCTTTTAGAGTTAAATGAATTTTAATTTTACTCAGAATATTTCCATTTAACAAGTCATATTCACTTTTATATTTTGTATTTTGCGATCATTTCCTATCATTTCAGAAGCCTGCATCAGTGTAACTCATTTACACTCAACACTTCCTCTTATTACCATAGAACTAATCCTTTAATACTTCACAAGTACTTAAATAAATTCTTTATGGTATTCCAATGACTCTCACTGGAAGTAGATAGTCATCCACTCATCATGTCCATTACATACGAGATAACTGGATGAGCATATCATATTGTCATGTCCAATACATATAAGATGATGAATGCATATACATTTTCTTATCATGTCTGATACATACAACATAGTGGGATGATTGCATACATGATAGATCCAATTGAGAATGCATAAGGAATATATCTATGTGTTCCTATTCGTCATAAGAATTTGGGACACTAAGCATCTGAGAGACTAACTCCATGTAATATAGACAAGTTTTCTCTCACTGAATCTTTCCATACTGAACCCTTCAGTACAAACTGCCAATGTATGCTCTCACTTTGTCAGGTCAAGATACTTTCAAGAACTATCTCTATAGATCTCTATTCCTATCACATAGGACATTTCTCTTTATCCCTTAAAGAAGGTATTTTCACACCAGTTTTGTTTTATTCCTCATCATCATGTGGAACATGAATACACTCCCACTAAATCTTTGTAATCATAGATCCCTTCTTTATTTTGATATATCAGTCAAACCTTTTGACTATATAATCAAAGTAAAGACTCAAGTTTTGAGGTGCTTGTATTAATCAATCATATTGATTTATCTATTGTAACTTATAGACTGCAATTGCATTAATAGAATTATAAAACCCTTCAGGTTGTGTCACATACACAACCTCATGTTATTCCTACTAGGAATGTAGTTTTAATGTACATATGCCAAATTTCATAGTCTTTAAGTTTCAATAGAAAGTATGATCCTTTATGGCCTATGGACACTGCAATTGGTTAAACAAAATCATCAAGTTCAACACCTTGAACTCACTTGAACTTATCTCAACCAATCATCTCTTCAAATGTGATCCATGTCAGTCTTAACTCTTATGACCCAATTGCACTTATGGGTTTTATCACTATAAGTGCTACCATTAAGGTCATACCTTATTTGGTTTGCATGGAAGTCATTTTGGATCTTATGGATTCAAGCCATAACTCAAAATTTGGTTCCTCAACATCATCTAGATAGATTATTGGCTCATCATCATATGACCAATCAATAACTTTTGAGTTTGTAGGATATCATTATCCACAAATCCCAAGGTCTTTTCTACTAGATATATGAGGTGTATCTATTCCATAAGGAATTTGAGAATCCACAACACTTGTGATTCTTAATTTCTTTTTGTACCTTTCTTTAGTGTAAATCATGTTCTTTAGAATAATTCTAGAAGATTAGTTATTTGCTTGATGATCATGCTCTTACCCTTTAGAGTATGATTCCTTCCTTGATTTAGACATCAGTGTGCCTTGAGTTCTCTATTATACACTATCATAGTTACTCACAAGGTCCTCAAACATTTGGTTTAAGTATCTCGTTAATTGATCATACCAAAGAATTAATACTTTTACCAAGTTTGTTCTTCATTTATGGTATTCTTGAACATTTCAAGATATTCATATTGGTATATCATTAAATATTATATCTGAAGTATTAGCATTTATTCCATGTATATTAATCAATATGTATTATACTTAATAGATTACTCATTCTTCCACTACGTCTAGTGAAGATTGACTTGTCATCATACCCAATAAACAAGACATTCATATTTCTTAATGGTTCATTAACCAAGAGAGTCTTGGTTTATCCATCAACATCGAACCTGGAGATGAATTTCTCATTCATTTGTTTAGATGATAATGCTAATTAATTGTTTGAGTCATCAATAACTTTTAGGTATTATTACTTCATCTCATGCATAACAAGCACCACAAGATAAATAAGGCATTTCCATAAAAGATCATATCTTTGAACGAACTTTATTGATAGACATCATTGTCATTAGAAGATGTAGAAATACAATATTTCTATTTATTGGAAAAATGAAATAGCAATTCACAACACTATTATGCCCTTTGGGTTGAAATAAACTAAAAGGTACTTCTATCTATGGCAGCAATACTTACTCCAATGTTGATGAGTGTTCCTTCTTAGTCCTTTCATAAATGCCATCACTTCTATTCAGATCTTGTACATCATATATGTTAGATCTATATCTTAGTATCATATACCTAAGATAAATAACCATTTTAAATTTATTTTATGATACCTGAGGTGGAGACTTCCATCCCCTCCTTCTTCTTTAGTTCTTCTATGTAGAGAGGGCAATTTTTTTTCCAATGTCATGGCTCATGGCAATGGTGACATTTTCCTCCCTTGTTCACACCTCCCTTGGCTTTGAGAGTTTGAGATGACTTGAGTTGTTGGCTAGCATCATAACCTTTCTTTTCTTTGCCCCTACCCTTGCCTTTAGACTTTCCCTTCTTACTACTAATCATCATCACATATTTGGGTTTGTCTTTCTTCATCTGTGCCTCAGCTGTACTCAACATGCCCAACAACTCTATCAGTGACCTGTCAAAGTTGTTCATGTTGTAGTTCATCACAAACCGACTATGGGATTTTGGCAACAATTACAGTATCACATCAGTAGCCAACTCTTAGCTCAGAGGGAATTCTAGTCGAGTTAGGTTCTCGACATACCCAATCATCTTGAGTGTGTGAGGGCTTACTAGATCTCATTCTATCATGACACACTTGAATAGTACCTTGGAGACATCATATCTCTCTTGTAGTGCTTGGTCCTGATAAATGTTCTTGAGATGTTGAACCATGTCCATGACGTCCATGTTCTCATGTTGTCTCTACAACTCATAGTTCATTGAGCACAACATCAAGCACTTCACATCAATGGCATCTTCAATATGCTTCTTGAAAGCATCCCTTCAGCCTTTGGTGCAGTGGGAGCAGGTTCATCTGGCTCTAGTGTATCTAGGGCATAGATCTTTCACTCTTGAGTGAGAACAATTGTCAACGTCCTAAACCATTCATGGAAGTTGTGCCCATTTAGCTTGTCCTTCTCAAGGACTGATCGCAACAAAAAGTTATTTTTGTTGGTAGCCATTTATTCTACAAAAAGGAAATTTGCAATTTTAATCCAAAACACCTTTGATTTGATTTGATTTGAAAATCTATGATATTGGTTAGGTCCTTAATTAATTACCACTCCCACTATTTTGATCAAACTGATAGCCCTTACCATCAATTCAGATAATTGTAGCATACAACCTTCTAGTGAGCAAGATCCTGATTTCACCTAAGCCATGGACCAGCTAAGGCCGTCACCCACCACTAGAATCTTTTAGGTACGCAACCATTGCCAATTGCATCATATGCGACTCTTGATAGATGTCATGTTCAACTCCTTGCAATGTTCATCCTTATGCCTCAAGTTGCTTGATCCGATCAAGGTCACCTTGTTAAGTCTGACCCAAATGCCAACACAATGATTATGCACCCTGCTAGGGTAGACCCACAAATTCACCATCACACTTCCACGAGGTAGACGGTGCACCATGCTATGGTGTTCCCACACTTAGTCGATCAAGCTTTTCATGTGTGCTTCTTTTGGAAGGCATATTCAACTAAATTTGTTTGTTGAGGGGTTTTAATATGCTTATATATGCATATAAGTATCCAATAGCCACATATATAGTATGTATCATATACATTCTATATCCCACAAATGAAAACATGCAATAATGATAAAGCAATGATTATGACCATACTATTATATTTCCTTGGAGCCACAAGAAACTACGGTCATCTAAGGTCTACATCACATGTAGCCTGTTATTGATGAAGATATGTGCTTGCCAATCCGGATTGACTAGTTCAACTTTTGAACCAGTTGACTTGCCTCTTGGCCGGTCAATTGGCCTCCTCTAACCGATTGTCTGGATCCTCGAAATGGTCGGCTCATCTGGTCATCTGGGCTTCTCGTCGGTCCATCAACTACTCCTCAGTCTGTCATCTTGGTCCATCAAGCGGTCATCTTTAGTTTTTATCATAACAAGAAATAAAACTATCCTACTTTTACATAATCTTTGTGAGACCTCGAGTTACATTTGAGGGGAGAAAAGGTAGAAGAGAATATCAAGTTATCTTGAGTTACATTCAGAATATAAGAAGAGGACTCGGTGTGCAGATCGAGATGCAAACAACCATAACCAACCAAACACATGTACATAGGGTTTATGGGCAATAATCATGCTACACTTCCACCATCAAAACCATTTTAGGGTGATGTGTATCGATTTCATATATATACCATATCATATACATATATATTACTTTGGGATCATGTGGTATTAATCAGATATTCACATTAGTCATTTAAATATTTGCATCGTATGTAATAAATAAAGGACGGTAAAATCAAAATTTGATCATATCAATTATCCCAAATCATAGAGTATTGATGAGTCTCTGATACCACTGTTAGGTTTTACAATGCTTGGAGTAGGTAGTGGAAACATAAATTTTACTTGACCATAAACCCATAATCAGCAGATTGCATCAACATCTATGAAATGGGAAGGGTGGTTTTAGCGAGTTATACCTGGTCATGAGGCTTGCTCAGTGACAATACCTCGTAACTAGTGCACTCTTTAACCACTTGTCTTCAACGACATCTGTACAGCTCCTAGTCTTGACCCAGACTGTGGTTGACTGTCATCCTCCTGAGCGACAGAAGTCTCCTGCCTCTATTGATAGTCCACACGACTACCGGGAACTCTAGTTGTCCTAAAGAATGAACTAGAAGGAGTTGTCCCCTTCTGTCAGCGTACTAGTCACTGACAAACTCTCCCACCACCAATCACTTTTATAAAGTTTTCTTTCCCTCATTGTTCCTCCCTGGATGGGTAGAACTTGCTTTGGCTCTCTTAGTTACCAAAACCAGAGCGGACAAAAACTTTGTAGAGCAACTGATGTTCTAAGTTGTGTGTGGAGAAGCCCATTTTACCCCTCTATTTATAGTAGAGGACAGGGTCAGGGCTCCCAGTCTATGCGGGAGTAGAAGGGTTCTGAATTTTCATGAACAAATAGCACTACAGTAGGCGAATCGGTCATTTCATAACTAAAATGGTCATTTGGCAAGGTGAGCCGATCGGTTCACTAGTGAACCGGTCGTATGAGAGTGTGAACCAATTGGTTCACTTAGTGAACCAGTCATTTCACTTCCCAAACCTGCCTACAATTGACTTTCCTTATTCATTTCTAATTAATGCAAATATTAGTTATTGTCCCAATCAAATTGAACAAGTGAAATGGAAAACTTCTTCTCACAAATTAGGACAACCCAACACTGCTCATTTGGTCTAGTTGAACTGATCGGTTCACCAGTGTGAACCAATCGTCTCACTGACCATGAGCCAATTGGTTCACCCTGTGAACCGGTCGGTTGGTGGTATAGATTGTGTAGAACATAGTCAATTCAGTTCTCAATCAATTTGACAATCTAATCAATTAGTTCAACACTTGAACTTGATGATTCTGAGTCAATTATATTGATTGAATGTTTTATTGAGTACCTAAACACTTTAGTAATCTATCCAAACATCATTCATGGATAAACTGCTCTTCCAATTTAATCCTTTATATGCGACCCTATAGGTCCCATTTCCCATTAGCAGTGAATGTCCATAACTAGCTTATGACATCACAAGCAAAGAGCGGTACCTAGCCACACATCAGTGCTACCCAAGTGAAAAGGAAAGTTGGAGAACAACTTTAAATCCTAAAGTATGTGATTGGTGTTCCAATAAATGTACAATTCCTTTGTATGTGATATCTTGAATGAACTTAGGGTATGGAGTTGTCATCCTTTCAACGTTCATTCATGTTTCTTGAACTAGAGCCATTTCTTAAGATATGTGTGACATCAATATCATATATTGATTCACATGTGCATGCAAATGCCTTTCTCAGTCACGCTTATCAAGTGGCTTGGACATCATACTCCCTTAGGAGGGACAAATCCCATATCTATCACTCATAGTATATCTCACGCATCAAAGCCATCCAATCATCATTGTTATAACAACCCAAGTTTGATGATGTTAAAGTGTACACAATCACATTAGACGAGTGTAGTGATTTCATATCTAAGAATCACAATCACCACCATCAGTATGAGAGATGACTCTCATTACCATGTCATGGTTCTATGTGTCACTCTCATGGTGGATCTATCTGATACACTGTTCTCCAACATGTATTTGTGTGCTTGGTTTGATATCATATATCATGACTAATGAGACACTGTCATCAACCAACACACACTCTAGTCTTGATGTGTCTTTGTTGTCTATCAACCTTCCACGATGACATTCGACTAGGGACATAATAGGAATGTACATACTCTTAGCATCTGTATGATCTCATTATTTAGGTCCTCAACTCGAAGACATACGCCATTGAGTATTGTCATTCTTTAGACATTCATTCTGCTCCATGATTTATCTCATGATCGATTGACCTAAAATAAATTGGAATCTTGCCTTTGATACTTATCAAATCAATCATGATGTATGCCAATCCAATCATCATATGATTAGCTCTCAGGACATACATACCAATTGACGATTCTTTATAACAAATTCATTTCCATCCTTGTCCATACATGATACAAGAATAATGTTTCTAGTTATAGCATGTACAAAATAGCAGTTCATTAACTCTATTACAAGCCTTGTCTGAAAAGATAAATTATTGGCTGAAACATGATATCAACATCAATTTTTGATCAAATCAAATTCATCAGCCAAACATCCAATTCACAACTTGAACCGATCATTTCAAAGATATGGGTTGATCACTTCATTTTTTGAACTGGTCATCTCATGGATCTGATTGCCAATCTTGGTTTAATGGACCTGACACTTGAATCAATTGCTTCAAAACTTGAAACGATCGACTGAAAGTCTAGTAAGTTAACTTTCAGCTAGTGTTGTTTAAATTGAATATCTAACACTTTAGAATTAAGTTTAAACTATTTTCATGAATAAACTCCTATTCCAAGTGCATCCTATTTGTGTGACCTATAGGTTCCGAGTTACATTGGTAGTGAATGTCCATAACAGATTTATACATCACAAGCAATGAGAGGTACCTAGTCGCACATCAGTGCTACGCAAGTGAAAAGGAAAGTTGGAGAACAACTTTCACTCCTATAGTTTGTGATCAGTGTTCCAATAAATGTATAATTCCTTTGTCATTGATATCCTAAATGAACTCAAGGCATGGAGTTGTGATGCGAGGATTTTTAGTCACTTTTATAGACTAGTTTTACATGGGTTTTATGTGTTTATTAGTCACATTTGTGGTTAGTATCACATGATTCACTCGCTTTAGTCTATAATCTCATTTTGCAGAAATTCTACTATATTTCATCTTTTTGGTTATAAATGATCATATTGATGTGTTTTAGCAAGGCTGATTCAAATTTATCTTGAATTTTCAAGAAAAACAAATACATGCAGCTGTCGATACCGCCGACAACTGTCGATAGTATCGAATCGGCCACAATGAGATAGCCGCAAGGAACCAAGATGAGTTGATATCATCGACACTGAAGTCGATGGTAGCGAGATACCTACAGTGAGCCAGTAGTCAACTGGTCGATACTATCGAAACAAAGTCGATACTATCGACCTCGCCCAACTTTAGCGTCAGATTGGTGATAAAAGATACATCTAAAGGTGTCGATACCATCGACACTAAAGTCGATGGTATGCAGTCTGCATCAGCACGAAACGTCGGAAAAAGGAAGAATCGTCAATATTATGACGGGTCGATACCATCGACCCGCGTCGATGGTATCGACGCCGTCAGATCAGATTTTGTTATAGATCGTTTCTAATCGGACGGTGGTGATATTTTGGCGATCTAAAGTGGTTCATATATCTAATTATGGTGGCCCTAAGCAGGGGATCACGTCATTAGTCATTGCACAAGTCTCAAGGAGGTGAGGAGAGAAGAACGGAGCCCAGAGCCATGCCCCGATCATTCCGAGAGCTGCAGAAGGAGTTTCCCACTACCGAAAGGCTATAGATCGCTCATTCTACGCCAACGAATGCGCGGATCTCCTCCGTTCAGGGGTTTACATCACTTCTATTCATGTTTTCCCCATATTTTCCCTTTCTCTCATCTTGTCTTTTATTGAGATGAACATGCGGAGCTAATCCCCTTTATCTTTAGGGTCGGGAGTAGCCTGGGTGATCGTTGTATGACATTTTTACCATAGTATTTCATAATTTGTCTCGTAAATCGGTGGTATGATTTCATTTTATCCATTATATCATTATGATTTATCACCCTAATGACAATTTAATACCTTTAATTACTTTGAAAGAAGAATTAACAGATGAAAAGAGACAAAATTCACATTAACTAATAAATCCTTTGAACAAGGCGATGTACAGTTCATGGTGGAAACCTAGAGTATGGTCTTCATGCACCTAGTTTAGGGTATAGGTTACTACTACCGGACCTAGATTTAGGTAGTGAATTGTATCACGAAACTGTGCAATTCTGAATACAGGCCAATACCCAGAATGAGAAATGAATTAGGATAACTGTGTAGGAATTAATATAACGAGAACTTGTGGTGAAATCGCAATCCTAAAGATTCCCATTTGAATTGATTAAACCAAACATTTAATCGATTGGTCTGTTTGCTTTTATTTTTCTTTTCTAATTCAATCAACTCTCAAATTATTTTAATCGGTCTAGCTGATTACAAGTAGTTTGTAGTAGTCTACCAATAATTACGTTTCCGTGAGTTCGACTCGGGCCTCACAAAGGCCTATATTACTCTGACGTGTGCACTTGCGTTCTACGCACGGTAAATTCGTGTCAAGTTTTTGGCTCTGTTGCCGGGGAAACGACAATTGTTGGCGCTATGAGTGCTACAAGCGGCCACTCTAGGCTACCTTTTTCTTTTAGTTACATTTTTAATTCTTGTAATTGATTGTCTATTTTTCAGAAATCTATATTCATCTAGCACTGTACTTAACTAAATATATCATTTTGTAGGTACCAGTGCATGGTGAGCACGCATAGAACAGACCACGCACAGTCATTACCAGAGGTCCCATCTTCGGGATCATATGACGAGGAGCACTACATTCAGAATCAATCTAAGAGAGTAAATTCAGATTCTGAAAAGAAGAGATGGCTGAAGAAAAGATGATATGGGAAAAGATCAAGGCGTCTTCTTCCTCCGCATCAAAAGGGCCTATCAAGAGGCAGGCAATCAACATCCCGACTTATAAAATTTATCTGGCACTAATAAATCTAGTCAAATCTCAAGCATTCCATGGACTAAAGAACGAAGATCCAGTGGCCCACATAAGCACCTTCGTGGAGAATTGTGACATGATCAAGATCAATCATTTTCCGTAGGAGGCACTGTATTTGAAACTGTTCCCAAGTTCTCTTGCATGAAATGCAAGGGAGTGGTTTCATAATCTGGATGATGAGATTGTTGAGACTTGGGATCAGATGATCAAGGTTTTTTTCGAGCATTTCTTCACACCTGAGAAGACTAATGATTTAATCAGGAAAATCCACAACTTCACTCAAAATGCAGGGGAAACATATTTGGAGACTTGGGAAAGATTTCAGATAATGCTGAGAAGATGCCCTCATCATGGGTTAGACAAGGAAAAACATGTGAAGATTTTCTATTTCGCGCTTAATGAGCATGACAGAAGCAACTTAGATTCAACAGGTTCATGATTCTTTCTGAACATAACTGATACAAGGTGTTGGGAGATTCTTAAAAACATGGCAAAGAAGCAGTCTTGGGGTACCAGAGATGCACCTGAACAAGTTAGATCTGTAAGGGATGCTAAAGCCATTAAAGAACTAAATGATAAGATGGATCTTATTGCAAAGAGACTTCTGGAAAAAGAAAATGAAGAGTCTGATGATGAGGCACAGGTGAAATTCATGCGTCATCAATAAGGATATAGGAATAATGACTATTCCTAGAGGAAGGATAAGAAATTTTCCTGGAAAGATCCCAACAATTTCTTGCATGACCCAGAAGCTAAACCAAAACCCACTGTAGAAGAAACGAGCAATGAGTTGCTCAATCAACTAATCAAGCAGAATCAAGAACTCATGAGCACGTTTGATCAACAAATCAAGCAACAAGGAGAGTTTATGAATCAATTTGGGCAAATTTTACAAAGTCATGGGGCTCAGATGAGGACACTTCAGACATCTTTAGCACATATGGCAGCAGAGATTTCAAGCTTGAAGAAACCAACGCAGCAAGGTTTTCCAGGAAATACAAATGTTCCAGGAGGAAATCAACAAGCCAAAGCAATTTTGTTAAGGAGTGGAAAGAAGATTTTAAACTCTAAGGCTGATGAACCAAACACACCCCAGCCAGAGACCACAGGTGAGGCCACAGAGGAGGTCACAATCACAAAGCTAATAGAGGATGTTGTACAGGAAGCCACAGCAGAGCCCATTGCTGAGGAAGAGACTGAAAAGAGGACGCCATATGTGCCGCCACATCAGAGGGCACAGACCGTTCCAGATCCCTATCCAAATAGTCTGAAGGCAAAGAAAGTGGACGCCCAGTTCAAAACGTTCCTGGATAGTTTTAGGAAACTTTCTGTCAACATCCCTCTATTAGAAGCTATTGAGCAGATACCCTCTTATGGTAAGTTTCTGAAGGATATAATTACCAAGAAGAGGAAGATTCCTGATACTGAGGTGGTAGTTCTTAAAGAGCAGGTTAGCGCCTTCATTTTGGGAACATTACCACCAAAACGACAAGACCCAGGCTGCTTTAATATTTCATGTTGCATTGATAAGGTGAAATTCGGTGAAGCGTTGTGCGATTCTGGGGGCAAGTATAAACTTGATGCCCCTCTAGACATTCAAGAAGTTGGGTCTTAAGGAATCTAGACAAAGCAACATGATGATTCAACTCGTAGATAATTCTATGGTACAACCATATGGTATTTGTGAGGATGTTCTGGTAAAGGTTGATAGATTTGTATTTCCAGCTAATTTTGTGGTAATGGAAATGCAAGATGACCAAGGGAATGAGATACTCCTAGGAAGACCCTTCCAGGCTACTACTGATATGATATTGGAGATGGGTAGAGGTCGATTGACACTGGGAATAGCAGATGACAGATTTGAAATGGTTATGCCACCAAGTACAAAACAATCACAGGAAAAGGAGCAATATCGCATGGTGAAGCATTTTGATCAAAACATTTCTCTTTGTTTAGGGAAGCCATTTCTGGATATGGCTCATGTAATGACCAAGGTAGATAAGGGGACACTGGCAGTGGATATTATGGAACAAACAATAGGTGTTTGTCTTTGTAAAGCTGTGGGTTATCCAAATGAGGAAGAGGAGGAAACTCCTCTATCTACTGAGGATGATGCAATAACAAGTTATGTGCTTGACTCATATCCAGAATTGCCCCGTGAAGCTTGCTTATTTAACATCATGAATGATTGGATGAGAAGCACATCATTACAATAATGTATAAAGATGTTTAAAGTGCTCATGTGCTATTATGCCAAGTGTTATGAGGATTTTGGGCTGCTCACACCACCGCTTCAATCATCATTGATCTGTCCACTAGAATTAGAACTGAAGCCACTTCTCCCTCACTTGAAGTATTCATTCTTATCTTATGGTGAAAACTACCGGTGATTATTTCGGCATATCTGAGTGTCAGTGAAGAAGAGCAATTGATGATCGTGTTGAAGAACCACTGTGGCACATTCGGGTGGTCAGTTGCTGATAATAAGGGGATTTACCCTACGCTTTTCCAGTACAAGATCTGGCTCGGGGAAGGAGCCAAGTCTGTGATTCAGCCACAACGTCGACTCAACGCGAGCATGATGAAGGTCGTCAAGAAGGAGGTGATCAAGCTCCTTTCTGCGGGCATCATCTATGCTATTTCAGACTCGATGTGGGTAAGCCCCACAGAGGTAGTCCCTAAAAAGGGGGGAATCATGGTGACTCAGGATCTTATGAATGAACCTGTTACTACCCGATTGGTAAGCGGGTGGCGTGTTTGCATTGACTATCGCCGCTTGAATTCCGCAACTCTAAAGGATCATTTTCCGCTCCCATTTATTGATCAGATTTTAGAGCGGCTGGCTGGCCACTCTCATTTTTGCTTTTTGGATGACTATTCTGGCTATTATTAGATTTCTATAGACCCTAAAGATCAAGAGAAGCCCACCTTCACTTGTCCTTATGAGAATTTTGCATATCACTGAATGCCATTTGGGTTATGCAACACACCGGCTACTTTTCAGTGATGTATGCTAGCTATATTTTCTGATATGGTAGAACGCTTCTTAGAGGTTTTCATGGATGACTTTTCAATCCACTGTGCATCCTTTGATGAGTGTTTGCAAAATTTGGATAGAGTGCTACAAAGATGTGAAGATACGCATCTGGTCTTAAATTGGGAAAAGTGTCATATGATGGTTAGTGAAGGAATAGTGCTTGTACACAAGGTGTCTAGCAAAGGACTGGAGGTAGATCCAACAAAAATCGAGGTTAATGCCAAATTACCTCCACCGAACTCGGTGAAGGGAGTGAGGAGTTTCCTTGGGCATGCGGGTTTCTATCGCCGTTTTAGCAAAGATTTTTCCAAAATTGCTAAACCATTGTCTGAATTGCTTGAGAAGGATGTAGTGTTTGATTTTAATGATAAATGCATGCATTCATTCAATGTTCTTAAAGAAAAATTAATTTCAGCAGTGGTTGTTCAAACACCGGATTGGACCAAACTGTTCGAGCTCATGTGTGATGCATCAGATTTTGCTGTTGGGGCTGTTCTTGGGCAGCGTTTTGAGAACAAACATGCAGTAATTTTCTATGCATCAAAGACTTTAAATGATGCACAACTTAACTATAATACCACTGAAAAAGAACTGTTTATCGTGGTTTTCGCATTTGAAAAATTTAGGCAATATTTAGTAGGGTCAAAAGGTGTGGTTTGGACGGACCACACTGCTATTAAATATTTAATGGAAAAGAAAGATGCCAAGCCTAGACTAATTAGGTGGATCTTGCTCATACAAAAGTTTGACATTGAAATTAAAGACAAGGCAGGTATTGAGAATGTGGTTGTGGTCCATTTGTCTCGGTTAGAGCATGTAGATGAGTGAGATATCAATATACCCATTACCGAGACGTTTCCCGATGAGAAAATCCTTTCCACAAAATCCAAAGATCCGTGGTTTTCGCACATTGTGAATTATCTTGCATGCAAGGAAATACCAGATGGTTCTAATTTTCAAGAAAAGAAGAGATTTTTCCATTCTTTTAGATATTACTTTTAGGATGACCCCATTTTGTTGAGGCAATGCAGGGATGGCATCTTACGCAGGTGTGTACCAGAGGATGAGTATGATAGTGTACTTACTCACTGCCATACATTAACCATCGGCGGCCATCATGCGAGCACAAGGACAGCGGCCAAAGTGTTAGAGAGTGGTCTTTATTGGCCTACACTCTTTAGGTATGCCTATGACTATGTGAAAAGATGTGACGCATGTCTAAGGGCAGGTAATATCTCAAAGCGGAAAGAGATGCCTCTCAATGTGTTTCAAGAAGTTGAGGTATTTGATTTATGGGACATCGATTTCATGGGACCATTTGTGTCCTCGAATTCCAATTTATATATTTTGTTGGCCGTTGATTATGTGTCGAAGTGGGTAGAGGCAATACCGACAAGAACTAATGACGCTGCGGTAGTGTGCAGGTTCATGAAAGAACATATCTTTTGCAGGTTTGGTGTGCCCCGTATGATTATAAGCGATGGAGGCACCCACTTCACGAACAAGAAATTTGCTACACTAATGAGTAAATACAGGGTCAAGCACAATGTCGGTACCTCGTATCACCCACAGACTCAAGGTCAAGTTGAGGTTTCCAATCGAGAGATCAAAAAGATATTGGAATGCACAGTGGCATCTTCCAGATCTTCCAGGAAGAATTAGAGTGCACTCCTACCGGATGCTTTATGGGTATATAGGACCGCATTTAAAACACCTATAGGCACTATGCCTTTTAGGTTGGCTTATGGGCGGGCTTGCCATTTGCCGGTTGAGTTAGAGCATAAGGCGCACTGGACGTTACGGAAGCTCAATGTGAATTATGATGATGCAGGGAAAAAGAGACTATTGGAGATAAATGGGTTAGATGAGCTTAGGATGAATGCTTATGAGAATCAAAGGATCTATAAAGAAAGGGCAAAGCAAATCCATGACCGCCACATTCAAACGCACGTTTTCAAAAAGGTGATCGCATTTTACTGTTCAACTCGAGACTAAAGCTTCATCCTGGGAAATTGAAATCCAGGTTGAGTGGACCTTTTCTGGTGGAGGAGGTGTGCCCATATGGGGCTATTATGGTGAGAGATGGAGAGCTCACGTTCCTAGTTAATGGTCAAAGGTTGAAGCTTTACTTTGGAGAGAACTACACGAGAAAAGTGCATGAGGTTAAACTCATGGCACTTAAGGAAGAATGAAGAGCCTTATTGCGTCTAGCCTAAGACAATAAACAAGGGCACTTGTCGGGAGGCAACCCAACCATCGGTAGTTTTAATTTGTAGTTCCTTCATTTTCTTTCGCAATTCCAAGTTAGTTTTGTTTAATTTCGTTTTTAGTGTAAAAATGGTACCCTAATCGTTTTGGTCAGTGTGCAGTACTGAATCAAAGTCGATACCATCAACCACAATGTCGATGGTAGCGACATGGGTGCAGGGAAGCGACTACAGAAATTTTTCTGAGTCGATACCATCGACGGCCTCATCGATGGTATCGACATGCTATCAGTAAATGAGAAAAATGCAGTCGACAGTATCGACAATGAAGTCGATGCTTGCGAGATCCCTGAAGATTTACAGACGCATTCTTCTCAGTGAAGTCGTACCATCGACGACCCAGTTGATGGTATCGACCCGGGGTCAGCAAGGAAGTGGTGCCCGGGCCTCGCGAGGGTAATCAAACCATAAAGAGTCGATACCATCGACACCCAATCAATGGTATCGATGTGACACGTCACCGATCTATGAGAAGAAATCAATAGAGCACACCAAAATGAAGTAGTCGATCCGTGGGATGGATTGATACCATCGACCCATGTCGATAGTATCGACATGTCACCTATCCAGGCCCCTCGCATCAAGCAATCGACAATTGTCGATGGTCGTGAAGAGCGGATTGTGCTCCACATGTCGATACCATCGACACCCCGTCGATGGTATCGACGGAGCGATAGTGGCAACGGGTTCAGCTATAAAAGGAGGGTTGTTTCTCATTTCTATTCACACCTTCAGAGTGAATCCCCTCAACTCTTGCGCCAAGCATCCCGAGTAACCAGAGATCTTCACCGAGCATATAGCAATCGAGCAATCTTCACCGAGCTCTTCATCAACATTGGAGATCATCTTCTCCGAGAAACTCTGATCTTCATCGAGCTCCATTCTTCTGTCTTCTTTCTTTCATCATGAAGAGGAACACTACTGCATCATCTTCAAGCACTACGCCAATGGCGATTGACACGTTTATTCAGCCCCCACCAGGCTCCATCCCTCGTCCCCGACTTGCAAAGCCTTCTGCGGATGTGAAGAAAGCTTACGAGGAGCTGATGAAAAGAACTATCGAGACGACTCGATATTGCAACTGACGAATGCTCCGAGATCTCATATTTGAGGATAACCTAATGTATGTCCTCCATGGCCAGGAGGGGAACATGGGTAGGCTCGACAACATTGTCACCCATCATGATGAGGGTCACCCCTTTTTTGGTGAGTGGCCGACTTATAAAGAATTGGTGGTGGAGTTTATGGTATCGCTTGATATCTGTGTTGTCCCTAACGACCTCAACGCCTCCGACAGAGAATGGATAAAAGGACGAGTTTCTTTCCGGCTCTTCAACAGAAACTATAATCTTACTGTACAACAATTCAACTCCATCTACAACTGGTGGTACTCCCCCGAATAGCACCGGCGGCCAGACAACTGAGATGATTACAACGCCATGTTCACACAGCTGGTGACAGCCCCTCAAGGCAAAACGATCAGCTATCACAATGCCACGGTGGCTGATTTTGAGCATCCCTTCTTGCGGGTCTTACACCGCATGTTGTGTATTACCTTCTTCGCTCGAGGAGAGCTTTCCCTGAGTAAATTTCAAGAGACCGACCTCATCTTTCTGTATAATCTGCTGACACGAGGAAAGCTTAATTGGGGCGCGTTCTTCCTAACGCGCGCAACGGCGGTGAAGAAAAGTACTCGGCGGGCCCTAATTCATTTTGGGGGACTCATCACTCCTTTAGCCCTCTACCTCAGGCTAGACCTTTATTCAATGCCTCCCCTGCTAAGTAAAAGCTTTGTCCACCTTCATCATTTTTATCGGTCCAACTTGTTGACATTTCGTGATGGCGTGGTATATGCATATTGCCACGTAAACAAAGAATTTCAAGAGTGCACCCTTCCAGATCCTGCCTTCAACATCTAGGGGGCCCAGCATTTCAGATGACCCATAATTGCCTTCGACGACTCCGATAGTGGATAAGACGAGGACGACAACGACAATGACAATGATGACGGTGACGAGTAGGAGGAGGAAGAGGAGACTGTTACTCCTCTTCATTCACGAGTGGCACCCAGGAAGCGGCCACACTTCTACCCGGGTGCATCATCATCCTTGCAGCCTCAGCCACCACAACCCTCTCAACAAGGAGAGGATGTTTATTCTATGTAGGGTGTGTACACCATGCTATAGAGAATTCAAGAGACGCAACAACAGCACACTGCGTCATTTGCTGATATCCAGGATACTACGAATCGGATGTATGTTAATCAACAAGCTATCTTTGAGAATGAAAGTCAGTTGTTTGCCAAACAGCAGGTCTACGACCGGTTGGGGAGGATCGAGTAGCAACAACAACCATTTTATGATCACTACTGGAATCAAGGTTACTTCGGGGGCTACCAACAACCACCACTGATGCCCCCATATGATCCAAACTTCCAGGGGCAATATCCATCATGGGATCCCAGTGCCCCACAGTACCCGCCACCTGAGCAGTAAATGGTATCACTCTTCCACCTGCTGAGATTGTTTTTGACTATGAGGCCATAGTCGAATTCAAGCTTAGGGGGGGAAGATGGAACAATTTTTATCTTTTATTTTCCTTTGTTTTTATCCTTTATTGCCTTTTCTTTTATTTTAGCAATTTTCTTAGCTTTTAGGATCCACATGCTATCTGGTGTATCCGTGGATGTATAATGTAATTTGTCATCTCTATGTTTTTCACATGGGCGTTATGGGTAAATTTGAAAATTTATAATGTAATTGCAAGCTTGCTTTGTTTGAACTTGAGCACTTAACTTATGAAAATAATTGGGTTTGTCAACTTTAAAACATAAGACGACAACTGTACATGCCTATGATTCAAGGAAAGTGGACGGAATTGGATGTTGAGCCTAAACTGACCAAATGGTAATGGGACTTTAGTCTGAAATAAGAGAGAGAAACCCCTTGATTTTACACATGTCAATAAGGAGGGACATGTAATATCTTCCAATGGTTCTATCAATTAATCTTGTGATCTATCCACCTCATTTCATTTACACTCCACCATAAGAATTGGGAGCATTTTACAGTTTTTCATCTCTTGATTGCATATCATGTAGATAGGATTACATTGTAGTTAGTTTTTACATCTGTTGCATATATGAAAATAAAAAAAATGTTGCATTATAGTCATGCATGCACAAATTTTAGAATGCATGTCAATGTCATTTTAGTTGCATTTTGCATAACTTTAATCATTTTTTACATGATGTTTCTTGCTTCTTCTGAAAAAAAGGAACTTGTTTCATACTTTATGAAAAATAAAATACAATGAAAAAATAGTAGTTATGAGAATAAGCCCAAGACGAAGATGTGAACATTTCATCTTAGTTCATTAAGCAAAATAAGGGCTGAAAAGAGAAAGAAAAAAATAATAATAAGTAAGTGAAGATCAGAAGGAGGAAGGAACTTGTTCACATGTATAATAAGAAGAACAAGCACGTGTGTAGGTCTGTAGATATTTTGTCTCTCATTGAGATGGAATGATAGTGCATGCATCATTCCACCTAAAATGTAAGCATTAGGTCATTTTCATATGCATGAGCATCATGTAGGTCATTTTTGTACTGTTGCATGTAAAACTATATTGTGCTACTTTTTCTTACATAAACTGCCTATCCCATCCATCCGTTGCTCAAAATGGTAGGCCACCCGTGATTATCTCCTCACTTTTGCATTTCAAGAGATCTGCTTCCATGTAGATGGTAATTAGGTTATGAGCAATGTAGATAGGAGATCACAAGATGCATCAAGATTGAATCGGAAGATTTTATTATATTAACTGCCTTATTTGATAGTGTTCACCAATCTTGGAGTGGATATCTATTATGGATGATCATTGTCACCTGTAGGGTAGTTACCATTCAAGGGTTAGTGAGGGCCGGTATATGAACGTATGGTGGGAATCATACGATAATGTATGTTGTGATAGTATGCTCTTTAGTTGACCCTCACAATTTTGTTCTATAGTTTTGTTGCTCGAGGACGAGCAATGTTTAAGCTTAGGGGATTTTGATGCGAGGATTTTGATTCGCTTTTATAGACTAGTTTTACATGAGTTTTATGTGTTTATTAGTTACATTTGTGTTAGTATCGCATGATTCACTCGCTTTAGTCTATAATCTCATTTTGCAGCAGATCTACTATATTTCATCTTTTTGGATATAAATGATCATATTGATGTGTTTTAGCAAGGCTGATTCGAATTTATCTTGAATTTTCAGGAAAAACAAATACATGCAGCTATCGATACCATCGACATCTGTCGATAGTATCGACTCGGACACAGTGAGACAGCCGCAAGGAACCAAGATGAGTCGATACCATCGACACTGAAGTCGACGGTAGCGAGATACCGAGCCAGCAATCAACTGGTCGATACTATTGACACAAAGTCAATACTATCGACCTCGCCCAGCTTCAACGTCGAATTGGTAATAAAAGCGACACCTAAAGGTGTCAATACCATCGACACTAAAGTCGATGGTATCGAGTCTGCATCTGCACGAAACGTCAGAAAAAGGAAGAATCATCGATATTATGACGGGTTGATACCATCGACCCGCGTCGATGGTATCGACGCCATCAGATCAGGTTTTGTTACATATCAGTTCTAATCAGATGGTGATGATCTTTTGGCGATCCAAAGTGGTTCATATACCTAATTACGGCAGACCTAAGTATGGGATCACATCATTAGTCATTGCACAAGTCTCAAGGAGGAGAGGAGAGAACAACGGAGCCCAGAGCCATGCCTCGATCGTTCTGAGAGTTGCAGAAGGAGTTTCCCACTATTGAAAGGTTGTAGATCGCTCATTCTATGCCGAGGAATGCCCAAATCTCCTATGTTATGGGGTTTACATCACTTCTATTCACATTTCCCCATGTTTTCCCTTTCTCTCATCATGTCTTTCATTGAGAGGAATATGCGGGGCTAATCCCCTTTATCTTTAGGGTCGGGAGTAGCCCGGGTGATCGTTGTATGCCATTTTTACCATAATATTTCATAATTTGTCTCTTAAATCCGTGGTATGATTTCATTCTCTCGATTATATCATTGTGATTGATCACCCTAATGATAATCGAATACCTTTAATTACTTTGAAAGAAGAATTAATGGTTGAAAAGAGACGAAATTCACATGAACTAATAAATTCTTTGAACAAGGCGATGTACAGTTCATGGTGGAAACCCAGAGTACGTTCTTCATGCACCTAGTTTAGGGTATAGATAATTACTACCATGGAACCGACCTAGATTTAGGTAGTGAATTGTATCACGAAAGTGAGCAATTCTGAATACAGGCCACTACCCGGAATGAGAGATGAATTAGGATATCTGTGTACGTATTAATATAATGAGAACCTGTGGTGAAACCACAATCCTAAAGATTCCCATTTGAATTGATTAAAACAAACATTTATCGATTGCTCTATTTTCTTTTATTTTTCTTTTCTTTTTCAATCAACTCTCAAATCATTTTAATCGGTCTAGCTGATTGTAAGTAGTTAGTAGTAGTCTACCAATAATTATGTTTCCCTGAGTTCGACTCGGGCCTCACAAAGGCCTATATTACTCTGGCGCGTGTACTTGCATTCTACGTATGGTAAATTCATGTCAAGTTGTCACCCTTTCAACGTTCATTCATGTTTCTTGAACTAGAGCACACGCTCTAAAATATGTGTGACATCAATATCATATATTATTCACATGTGCATGTGCATGCCTTTCTCAGTCACGCTTATCAAGTGGCCTGGACATCATACTCCCTTAGGAGGGACAAATCCCATATCTTTCACTCACATTCTATCTCATGTGTCAAAGCCACCCAATCATCACCGTTATAACAACCCATGTTTCAAGATTGTGTTTAATGATGTCAAAGTGTACCCAATCACATTCGACGAGTGTACTGATCTCAAGGCCAAGAATCACAATCACCACCATCACTATGAGAGATGACTCTCACTACCATGTCATGGTTCCATGTGTCACTCTCATGGTGGGTCTATCTGATACACTATTCTCCAACATGTATCTGTGTGCTTGGTCTGATATCATATATCATGACTAATGAGACATTGTCATCAACCAACACACACTCTAGGCTTGATGTGTCATAGTTGTCTATCAACCTTCTACAATGGCATTTGACTAGGGACATAATAAGAATCTACATACTCTTAGCATTCGTATGATCTCATTATTTAGGTCCTCAACCCAAAGACATACATCATTGAGTATTGTCATTCTTTAGACATTCATTCTGCTCCATCATTTATCTCATAATCCATTGAGCTAGAATAAACTGGAAGCTTGCCGTTGATACTTATTAAATCAATCATGATGTATGCCAATCCAATCATCATATGATTATCTCTCAGGACATACATACCAACATACCGTTCTTTATAAGAAATTCATTTCCATCCTTGTCCGTACATGATACAAGAATAATGTTTCTAGTTATAACATGTACAAAATAGTCGTTCATTAACTCTATTACAAGTCTTGTGGGAAAAGACAAATTATTGGTTGAAACATGACATCAAAATCAATTATTGATCAAATCAAATTGATCAGCCAAACATCCTATTCACAAATTGAACCGGTCGATTCACGGATCTGAGTTGATCACTTCATTTTTTGAACTGGTCATCTCATTGATCTGATTTCCAATGTTGGTTCAATTGACCTGACACTTGAATCAACTGTTTGAAAACTTGAACCGGTCGATTGAAAGTCTGGTAAGTCAACTTTCAGTTAGTGTTGTTTAAATTGAATATCTAACACTTTAGAATTACATTTAAACTATTTTCATGAATAAACTCCTATTCCATGTGTATCCTATTTGTGTGACCTATAGGTTTCAAGTTACATTGGTAGTGAAAGTCCTTAACTAATTTATACATCACAATCAATGAGTGGTATCTAGCGAGACATCATTGCTACCTAAGTAATTAGATAGTTGGAGAACATCTTCAACCTACAATCTATGATTGGTACTACAGTTATTGTACACTACTACATAAATGGTTTATAACATCACATTTATGGGTGTCAATTGTATACAAGAAACTGTAGCCTAAACCCTACAACATCGATTTATTACAGAAACTGACATCTATCTGCGAAGAGCGGTCAGACACATGTATCACTTTTTATTTAGTGTCGGTTTGTTATTATGGAACTGACGCTTAAAATCACCGCCAAATCCAAATTTTCCAATGGAAAAAAACTACCTCCAAAATTTAACATACGACGTCGGTTGTGAACAAAACAACCGACGACTAAAGGTTTTTCACGAGACAAAAATTGGGACCATTTTTGTTGTCGGTTTTCTTGCAAAAACTGACATCGATGTGTTTTGTGCGTTGTCCCCGCAAAAATTTTCACCCCACTTTGGTGTCGGTTTTATACGGCAACCGACGACCATGGTCAGAACTGGAGAACATTTTGTTTCTATCGGCATATGTAGATAGACGTCAGTTTTTCTAGTAAAAAAACTGACGACTATAATTGAGCAAAGGTATCGGGTTTTTTGTGGTATCTGAATCCTATTGTTATAAGCATCGGTTAGTTTTAATAGCCAACGCCGATTGTTAACTTAATAGCACCTGCGTGAAGCAGACTCTTCCCCTTTCTCTGTTTCATTGCAATCGAACATCGATTTTAGGGTTTGGCAATTCCGCCGCCGACCGCTCCCTGCTGCTCTCTGCTCGCCGCCGCTACAACAGTCATTCTCTTTGCTCGCCACCACCTCCACCCTCCTCCTTGCTCCCTGTCTTTGCCACCATTCCTTCTATGCTCACCGGTCAACTGCCTGTAGCTCACCGCCACACGCCCTTCTCTCCTTGCTCTCTCACCAGCTGCCTGCTCATCGCTCTTTCTTGCCCGCCTGCCCACTCGGCTTCCACGTGCACCCCTCCATCTCACCCTCTCTCCCTGCTCCAGAGTAATACGCCCGGCTAGTGGGCTCAAACAGAGGTAAACATCCCCAAAAACCCTCTGTCTTGCCTTCTCTCCCTTCTCCAGAGCAAGACGCTTGATCGGTTGGACCCAAATAATAAATTTTTATATACCAAAATGATCGAAAAACCCTCAGCTTTCCAATGATGATGTCTATTTCCCCTAATTGTGTTCATATCTTCTCTGAATCCCTATTTTATTACACTGCGTGATCTTTAATCACATAGACTTAATCAACATTGCTACTTGTATGATCCTAGTGATTAAAAACACTCTTTCCTGGTACCTCAGTAACTAATGTTTCCTTGATATGAGTGTTAATTGATTTAGCTTGCTTACTTTTCTTCTAATGCCATCTTTTATGTGCTATGACCCACTAGTCACCTTTAGAGTATTAAAATGATGCAACTTGTACACTTGTTAAGTTTGAATCTATAAATCCCATGAAATGATATCACCCCACAAAATCAGTAGTCATTATTATGTCTTGTACACTCTAGAATCAAGATCTAATACTCTTATGCTATTTTTACACCATGAGACCTCTTTTGCTCATTCTAGTGGATTATTATGACCTATGATGACCTAACATGAAACCATGCTCTTAATGATATGATTTTGTTGGCCTAGAAACCCGTCCAAGATTTACTCATTCAGAGTAAATCTTGGATAGTCCCCAGTTTGGGACTGTTCTTGAACACCTAATCTCACTTAGGATGTAAGTGTATAATGTGTATTGGGTTTTCAGAAAAACTTCGGTAGCACTTTCCCATTTGTTCTCTAAGTACATATGTACTTGGAGAACAACGGGGAAATGTTGTCGAAAGTTTCTTGAAAACCCAATACACATTATACACTTACTAGTGAGATTAGGTGTTCAAGAATGGGATAGGTGGTACACATTTATTATATATAAGAATGACAATACATATATTTGTTGGCCTAGAAACCCATCCAAGATTTACTCATTAGGAGTAAATCTTGGATAGTCCCCGGTTTGGGACTATTCTTTAACACCTAATCTCACTTAGGATGTAAGTGTATAATGTGTATTTAGTTTTCAAGAAAATTTCGGTAGCATTTTCCCATTTGAAAACCCAATATACATTATACACTTACTAGTGAGATTTGGTTTTCAAGAATGGGATAGTTGGTACACATTTATTATATATAAGACCTTAAACCCTAAAGTTTTAACCATGCATAAATTCTAACCATAGACCCTAATCTCATTCTAATATATACTTGTTTTCTCTTTGATCATAGAATGGATAGATCATGGATGTCCATTCCAAATCGCTGCATCCCAGAGTTTATTTCTGGTCTTGATCAATTTATTAGATTTGCAGAGGAACATAGGAAACAACCTGGAGATAGGTTCTACTGTCCATGTAGACATTGTGGTAACAACTTGAAAGTCAGCACTCGTGACGAAATTAAAAGTCATGTCATGTGCAACGGGATTGTACAAGGTTATATAGAATGGCACTGACATGGAGAGATTTCAAACTTGAAATCAGTGGATGTCGATAGCAGTTCTTGTGTGGAAGAACTAATTTCCTCTGATGACATATATGTGAACGAACCAGTTCCAGTAGACATCGTTGATGTGATGCTAGATAGTTGTGGGGTAGAGCACACTGATCCACCTCCCATGGTTAGAATGCATGATGATGAGATACCGTTATACACCGGTTGTAAGTTTACAAAGCTTAGCACTGTGTTGAGATTGTATAAATTGAAAGCTAACAATCGATGGATCGACAAAAGCTTCACGTCATTGTTGTTTTTGTTGAAGAAGTTCTTCCTGAAGGAAACAAGCTGCCAATCTCAACATACCGATTAAAGAAATTGTTGTGCCCAATGGGAATGGAGGCCAAGAAGATACACGCATGTCTGAATGATTGTGTATTATTTCAAAAGGACTATGTGGATTTGAAAGATTGTCCAAAATGTGGTGCGTCAAGGTATAAATTGACGACTTCGAGGGAGTCCAAAACTGGTTCTCCTGCCGAGGTGATGTGGTATCTACCTATAATACCACGGTTTCAACGCTTGTTTGCCAATCCTATAGATGCAAAGAATTTGAGATGGCATGCAGATGTTAAGAAAAATAATAATGGGATCTTACGACATGCGTCTGATTCCCCACAGTGGAAGAAGATTGATTTATTATACCCTGAATTCGGTGAAGAAGATAGGAATCTATGACTTGGGCTTTATACATATGGGATGAATCTGTACGGGACATTGAGCAGCCAACATAGCACTTGGCCAGTTATGCTTGTTATATACAATCTTTCTCCCTGGTTGTGTATGAAAAATAAGTTTGTTATGTTGTCGTTGTTGATATCGGGCCCTAAATAACCTGGAAATGATATTGATGTTTATCTTGAACCTATGATTGATGACTTGAAGAAGCTCTAGGGTGAAGGTGTGATGACCTATGATTCTTCACGAAGAGAGACGTTTCATTTGCATGCTATGTTGTTTTGCACTGTGAATGACTTTCCAGCGTATGGAAATTGGTCTGGATATAGTGTCAAAAGATCTAAAGCATGTTCTATATGTGAAGTGAACACTGATTCTGTCACGACCTCCTTTTTTAATAATAATAATAATACAACCATAGAGGAAGCATTTGAATATAATGGAGATCATGACAAATTGTGGAATGATATCATCAATCAAGCTAAATCCATAGAATAGAAGGAAAGTCCACCAGAGTGCCTTATTACAAGCCATAAACAAAAGTCTCTAAGTCCAACATAAAGAGTTCAAAGAATGAAACTCCAACATAACATAACAAAAAGGAAAGACATCTATCTAGAATGGCACCCCACCAAGTAGGATTCACGAACTATCCTTGAGCTTGAGCTGACGTCCCAGAAGTCTACTTCTTCTCCTCCTCGTCTGCGGACATCTCGTCCCCAGCCCATGCAAGGCAACATAAAACTATGTGAGTGGCACTGAGCAGTTATACAAGAAAATAGTTTATAATTGAAATAGCATGAGGAAATAACTTGGAATATAATTACGTAACATAATTAACATGATTGCATGAGAACATGATTAACTTAACATGATTTCATAATCAGATGGTTTTTACTTGAGTTGATGTAGTCCCTCTCCTGATTTGCACCCACAGTGCTCATAAGGCCATTTAAGGCTCACATAAGGCCAATTAAGGCTCACATAAGGCCAATTAAGGCTCACATAATGCTCCCACAGATCTCATAAGGCCAATTAAGGCTCACATAACATGATTGAGGGGACTATATCAACATACATGGTTTAATACACTTGAAGATAGTTATCATGATTTCTTGATCAATTAGCATGACAGTAATTCATAATGTTAAAAAATGAAAGCATATTCTTTAAAACAGTAGAAAAAGTAAATTCATAGCATTTGCATGATTTTCATAAGCATAAATTGAATAATAGCATAGTTGCACTTTATTCAGTAATCATAACCAATAAACAAATAAAATAAACCCATAACCCTAGAATTATGCTCAGTGTGCATGATCCACTCACCTGATCCTGAAGGGGTATAATAACAGTAGATGTAGTCCTAATCAATCTAATATCCTATGAATAATATAATTATGAATTAATTACATATGCTTAACATAGGTGTATCATTCTCTAATTAAATTTGGAAATTAGGTTGGGTGTATGGGTCTGAAATAAGGGCCATTGGATAGATCTCGAAAAACTGATCAAAAACCATATATTGATCGTCCCCATCTGAGCTCTATATTATTTTCTACGATTTATTAAAGTTTAGGCTAAAACTGACCAATCAAAAGGGTCGATAAATCCACCTGTACAAACCTGGATGAAAAAAAAAATGCAATTGGTAGCACCCTGCTGAGGTGGCCCTATCCTCACTAGCCACATGGCCTGGGCTCGCCACAAAACACAAAGAGGCCTACAGGCACACTGTCTGTCGAAAAGACCAAAAAGGACATGTACCAGCGAGACACATCATTGTACAATAAGGGAAGACATGGAAATCCACCGCCTACAATGTTCGTTCATTAAAACATCACAGAAAGGGAGAATGGCTTGGCGATCCTGGATCCAAACTCACGATCTACTCTGAATCCTAGAAGGAGATGATGACCAACAACTTCCTTAAGATCCGCCGAGCTCAGTGACCCCTGACTTGGGTTCAGTGGTGGTCGGAACTGCCAAGAGCCCTTTCTCTGCCATGACTGATAAATCTGAAGAAGTAGGTGGATGTAGGAAGCACTGATTTCAAGGAGAACAATGTCAAGCTGAAAAATTAACGGTTGAACACCATTCGTAATCACCAGGCAGCGACGAAGGAAAAACCAGAGTGTGAACAGATGCCTACAACCCGAAACTGGCAAAGAGGTCCCCAGAAAACAGAGCATAGATCTTGAGATACGAATCGATGATTCTGTGGCAGATCGAGTAAAATGACCATTTCAACATCTTTGAAGGTGTCCATGGAAGCTAGGTCACTGGTTTTCATGGCCTGAAAGTGACCGTCTGACCTAGTCGGAGGCTAACTTCTGATGGTCTAAAATTGGGTTCGTGGTCGGAGCATATGGGGAACACGCGGTGTCCTCTGAGATGTGGGAAATATATAAGAGTATGTGGGGATGCTTACCGAAGATCGAATTTCACCTGGATGGTTGGAGGCTCGTGCTCAAGCTCGCCGGCGGCAGTGAGGTAGATTGGATCTGCGGCGGTTCCTCGCGTCGCCTCTAGCAGAATTAGTGGATGGGGATGGTTTATCAGGGGCCATAGGTGCTTTCTGGATCTCTTTCCCTCGGTCCGATGGACCTGCTTGGCCTAGGGAAGGTGGCACCGTGGACTGGAGATGAAGGCCAAATGGGTGTTTCCACTGTGAGGGGACCTACGGTTCGAGTGAGGGCTCTTTTAACTCGGAGTGACCTCCCAAAATCATTGGCGTCGAGATAACAAGGAACCGTTGAGAAGGGGCTGAGGAATCGTTGGCAACGACTCGGGGTTTTGTTACCCCTCCCTGTGCGGGTAAAGCGGGAGGTAGGGGATGAGGTCCCTGCCCTCAGATCTAGATCGAACGACTCACGAAGAGCTGGGTTTTTCTAAAGCAGTGTGTGATGCTGCGTTGTCTGTTAATTGGCAAAATTTTCGGGATAATAATATACATTACCAAACAAGGTCATAAATTGATATTATCTTTCTCTTTTCTTCTTAATATATTTTGGAGCATTTACGATTATCCAAATCCAACCAAATTTGGTGGGCAAGCAAAATCGACCATGGGGAATCTAATTATCCAATTAGATTTCAGATATGAATTAGGGAAACAGGTGTTTTACTCCATTATCTATTCAGGGTAATTAATATGTTAATAATCATTAAAAAGAAATTTTATTACCAAAATCTGAGGGAAACTCTATTATCCTATTATTTACTCATATACCAAATATTGGGATACATTTTATATGTATGTGTGCCAAAACTATCAATTAACCCCTAACTAGTCACCATTGCATAATTAGGGTTAAGTTTTCATGCATTATACATGACATTAATATGACTAATTATTGATGTAAATGATTTCATTCAAGGTCCACTTGGCACATTTAGCTCGTTTTGAAATATGAATTAAGCATGGTCTGTACTTAAGTCATCATATTAAAAATGGATTCTTTCAATTTAGGATTTCACCTTTATTAAATAATAAAAAAAAATTGGGACTAAATTTTGAGGGTCGTTACAACCTACCCACCTTATAGAAATTTCGTCCTCGAAATTTTTATGTCATATTAAAGTACTACCCACCTTAGGGTTTCACATATATGTACCCTAACTTATTGTCTGATCGTAACATTTCATAAGTCAAAACTAAGCATAATCATGATATGGTATTAACATGGATAACCTTTACATTATATCTAACATGACTAGTAAAACTTTAATGAGTGCATGAGTTTCTAATGTAATTCGAAAACTAAATCTTACCTTCATCATCCACCATAGCAAAAACCCTAGCTTTCCTTTTCTCTGGGGGACCTGGGTTAGGGTTCTGACCTGCTCCTTTCTTTGCAACTAACTTAGGGCATTTGTCCTTGAAGTGCCCTTCTCCTCCATAGTAAAAGAAAACACCTAAGCCCAACCTACACGGTCCTGCATGGGATTTTCCACACTCGGTGCATGCATCCCTAACTGGGGGATTCTCAGGGGCCTTGCGCTTCCTGTGATCATTGTGGTGTCAGTCCTGATTGTTGTTGTCGTGATGGTGACGATGTCCATTATGGGAGTTCTTCTTCCAAGTCCTCCCTGGGTGATCCTCGAGCTCAAGTGTCGCATCAAGGGCTTCCTGCATCGTCTTGTGCCCTCGTCTAGAAAGTGAGTAGCTGAGATCATCCTTGAGACCTCGAATGAACTTCTTGGCTCGCTTCAGCTCAGTCATCTCAGTCTCGTACTTCTGGTGGATGTGAAACTTCATTGCGTATTGGGTGACAGTCATATCGCCACACTGTCGCAGATGAAGGAACTCTAACTCCTTCTTATCCATCATCGCTTCTGACACATAGTGGCCCTTGAAAGCTTCTACAAACTCCTCGCATGTGAGTAGCTCTTCATTTGGGTCTCTGGCATCACAGAAGTTCTCCCACCAAACGCGAGTTGGTCCTCTAAGCATGTGAGTCCCGAACCTACGCGTGACTCCTCGGAACAGTCCAAGTCATGGAAGCAATGCTCCAGGTTGCGAATCCAGGCCTCAACCTTACCTACAACATCCAACTCTTCTTCTCCCGCAAACGTCTCAGGTTTCACTTTGAGGAAGTCTATTAAGGTGACTTCATTCCTCCTCTGATGATGGCCTCCCATTGCATTAGATAAAGCTCTGACCAACATATTGTATGAGAGGGGAGGGTCTTCTCCATGGGGGTTCTCCTCGTGCTCAAAGTCATGATCACTCTCTCCACAAGAGTGAGGGGGTGACTTTTCATGCTCAGGACGACGCTTAGGGGCAATCTGGAATAGGAAAGCAGACTTAGATAAGCACATGGAGTGACACATAAGATCCTACTATGGTGGCCATTCTAGGATTGCTCTGATACCATTTTGTCATGACCTCCTTTTTTAATAATAATACAACCATAGCGGAAGCATTTGAATATAATGGAGATCATGACAAATTGTGGACTGATATCATTAATTAAGAAAAATCCATAGAATAGAAGGAAAATCCACCAGAGTGCCTTATTACAAGCCATAAACAAAAGTCTCTAAGTCCAACATAAAGAGTTCAAAGAATGAAACTCCAACATAACATAACAAAAAGGAAAGACATCTATCTAGAATGGCACCCCACCAAGTAGGATTCACGAACTATCCTTGAGCTTGAGCTGACGTCCCTGAAGTCTACTTCTTCTCCTCCTCGTATGCGGACATCTCGTCCCCAGCCCATGCAAGGCAACGTAAAACTATGTGAGTGGCACTGAGCAGTTATACAAGAAAATAGTTTATAATTGAAATAGCATGAGGAAATAACTTGGAATATAATTACATAACATAATTAACATGACTGTATGAGAACATGATTAACTTAACATGATTTCATAATAAGATGGTTTTTACATGAGTTGATGTAGTCCCTCTCCTGATTTGCACCCACAGTGCTCATAAGGCCATTTAAGGCTCACATAAGGCCAATTAAGGCTCACATAATGCTCCCACAGAGCTCATAAGGCCAATTAAGGCTCACATAAGGCCAATTAAGGCTCACATAATGCTCCCACAGAGCTCATAAGGCCAATTAAGGCTCACATAACATGATTGAGGGGACTATATCAACATACATGGTTTAATACACTTGAACATAGTTATCATGATTTCTTGATCAATTAGCATGACAGTAATTCATAATGTTCAAAAAATGAAAGCATATTCATTAAAATAGTAGAAAACGTAAATTCATAGCATTTGCATGGTTTTCATAAGCATAAATTGAATAATAGCATAGTTGCACTTTATTGAGTAATCATAACCAATAAACAAACAAAATAAACCCATAACCCTAGAATTATGCTCAGTGTGCATGATCCACTCACCTGATCCTGAAGGGGTATACTAACAGTAGATGTAGTCCGGATCAATCCTAATATCATGTGAATAATATAATTATGAATTAATTACATATGCTTAACATAGGTGTATCATTCTCTAATTAAATTTGGAAATTATGTTGGGAGTATGGGTCTGAAACTTGTACCATTGGATAGATCTCAAAAAACTGATCAAAAACCATATATGGATCGTCCCCATCTGAGCTCTGTATTATTTTCTATGATTTATTAAAGTTTAGGCTAAAACTGACAAATCAGAAGGGTCAATAAATCCACATGTACAAACCTGGCCAGAAAAAAATGCAATTGGTAGGACCCTGCTGAGGTGGCCCTATCCTCACTGGCCACATGGCCTGGGCTCGCCACAAAACACAAAGAGGCCTACAGGCACACTGTCTGTCGAAAAGACCAAAAAGGACATGTACCAGCGTGACACACCATTGTACAATCAAGAGCAGACATGGAAATCCACCGCCTACAATGTGCGTTCGTTAAAACATCAAAGAACAGGAGAACGACTTGGCGATCCTAGATCCTAACTCGCGATCTACTCTGAATCCTGGCAGGAGATGATGACCAATAGCTTCCTTAAGATCCGTCGAGCTCAGTGACCCCTGACTTGGGTTCAGTGGTGGTCGGAACTGCCAAGAGCCCTTTCTCTTCCATGACTGATAAATCTGAAGAAGAAGGTGGATCTAGGAAGCACTGATTTCAAGGAGAACAACATCAAGCTGAAAAACTAACGGTTGAACACCATTCGTAATCACCAGGCAGTGACGAAAGAAAAACCAGAGTGTGAACAGATGGCTACAACCCAAAACTGGCAAAGAGGTCCCCAGAAAACAGAGCATAGATCTTGAGATACGAATCGATGATTCTATGGCAGATTGAGTAAAATGACCATTTCAACATCTTCGAAGGTGTCCATGGAAGCTAGGTCACTGGTTTTCATGGCCTGAAAGTGACCGTCTGACCTAGTCGAAGGCTAGATTCCGATGGTCTAAAATTGGGTTCGTGGTCGGAGCATATGGGGAACACGCAGTGTCCTCTGAGATGTGGGAAATATATAAGAGTATGTGGGGATGCTTACCGGAGATCGAATTCTGCTGGTATGGTCGGAGGCTCGCACTCAAGCTCACCAGCGGCAGTGAGGTAGATCGGATCTGCGTTGGTTCCTCGTGTCGGCTCTGGAAGAATTGGTGGATGGGGATGGTTTATCAGGGGTCGTAGGTGCTTTCTGGATCTCTTTCCCTCGGTCTGATGGACCTGCTTGGCCTAGGGAAGGTGGCGCCATGGACTGGAGATGAAGGCCAAATGGGCGTTTCCACTGTGAGGGGACATAGGGTTCGAGTGAGGGCTCTTTTAACTCGGAGTGACCTCCCAAAATCATTGGCGTCGGGATAACAAGGAACCGATGAGAAGGGGCTGAGGAATCGTTGGCGACGGCTCGGGGTTCTGTTACCCCTCCCTGTGTGGGTAAAGCGGGAGGTAGGGGATGAGGTCCCTGCCCTCAGATCTAGATCGAACGACTCACGAAGAGCCAGGTTTTTCTAAAGCAGCATGTGACGCTGCGTTGTCTGTTAATTGGCAAAATTTTCGGGATAATAATATACATTACCAAACAAGGTCATAAATTGATATTATCTTTCTCTTTTCTTCTTAATATATTTTGGAGCATTTACGATTATCCAAATCCAACCATATTTGGTGGGCAAGCAAAATCAACCGTGAGGAATCTATTTATCCAATTAGATTTCAGATATGAATTAGGGAAATAGGTGTTTTACTCCATTAGCTATTTAGGTTAATTAATATGTTAATAATCATTAAAAAGAAATTTTATTACCAAAATCTGAGGGAAACTCTATTATCCTATTATTTACTCATATACCAAATATTGGGATACATTTTATATGTATGTGTGCCAAAACTATCAATTAACCCCTAACTAGTCACCATTTCATAATTGGGGTTAAGTTTTCATGCATTATACATGACATTAATATGACTAACTATTGATGTAAATGATTCCATTCAAGGTCCACTTGGCACATTTAGCTCGTTTTGAAATACTAACTAAGCATGGTTTGTACTTAAGTCATCATATGAAAAATGGATTCTTTCAATTTAGGATTTCACCTTTATTAAATAATAAAAAAATTTGGGATGAAATTTTGAGGGTCGTTGCAGATTCAATACGACTTAAACACGGCGGCAAGACTGTATATCTTGGTCATCGAAGGTTTCTTCCAAAATTTCATCTGTATCGTTTGTTGCACAAAGCATTCAATGGACAGAATGAGGAACAGAGTGCACCTAAACCTATATCAGGGGAGGATGTTTATGAAAGAGTAAAAGACATCGCCAATGATTTGGTAAGAGATCATAATGTATGATGACCACACGAAGTGACAAGTCTTTATTCAAGAAGAAGTCAATTTTTGGGATCTTCCTTATTGGAGTTCTTTGATAGTCAGATATTGTATCGATGCCATGCACGTTGAGAAAAATGTATGTGATAGCGTCATTGGTACTCTGTTGAATATACCAATTAAGACTAAAGATGGGATAAAATCCAGAATGGACCAAAGTGAAATGGGAATAAGGACAGAATTAACAGAAGTAGTTAGTAGAGATCGTAGAACATACTTACCTCCCGCTTGTTACACGTTCTCTAGAAAGGAGAAGAAAGCTTTTTTTGAATGCTTGGTAAATGTTAAGGTGCCACAGGGTTACTCATCCATCATCCGTACATTGGTATTAATGAAAGATCTGAATTTGATAGGTCTTATATCTCATGATTGTCACACTCTAATGAAACAAATATTGCCCGTGGAAATTTGATCTATATTGTCGAAGCATGTATGGTTTGCAATCACCAGACTTTGTTTCTTTTTCAACAGTCTATGCAGAAAAGTTATTGACCCTGATACTCTCGATAAATTGCAAAGAGAAGTGGTTGTTACCCTATGTCATCTTGAGATGTATTTTCCTCCTTCGTTCTTTGATATCATGGTACATCTTGTTGTCCACTTGACTAGGGAAGTGAAAATTTTGGGACCAGTTTTCTTGCATTGGATGTATCCCTTTGAACGATACATGAGCATTTTTAAAGGTGATGTTCGAAACCGTTATCGGCATGAAGGGAGTATTATTGAGGGTTATGTGGCAAGAGAGGTTATGGATTTTTGCAATGACTTTCTGAGTGGTAATGACACTCTTGTGAATGACAAGAATATTTAGGAGCATTTTGGCAAAGGAATTTTGGGATCACGGGTGAAAGTAATCAGCCGTGAGCAGTTGGAGTAAGGTCACTTGTATATTTTACACAACATTGACAAAGGGAGTGTTTATATCGAGTAACATACCAATTTCATCAAGAGACAATATCCTCAATCCAATTCAATGTGGCTTGCTAGAGAGCATAACAAGACATTTATTAAGTTGTTTGAAGATAAAGTCTTACATCAACTATCTCAAACACTAGATAATCTTACTGAAACCATTAAATGCCTCACCTTTAAACCAAAATTGAATGTTATGTCTTATGAATGGTTTGACATAAATGGATTCTCGTATTACACAAAGCGTCAAGATGATAAGAGTGTCGTCCAAAATAGTGGGGTCACCCTTCAAGCGTCTTCATTGTTTCTTGCAAGTGCAAAGGATAAGAGTCCACGTGAAGCTAAAATGTCATATTGCGGTGTCATTGAAGACATATGGGAGTTTGACTATGTAGATTTCATAATTCCGCTCTTTAAATGTAATTGGGTTGACAACAACAAAGGAGTTATAGTGGATGAATTGGGTTTCACGTTAGTGAACTTTGAAAAGATTGGTGAGAAGGGTGAACCATTCATATTGGAATCACAGGCGAAACAAGTATTTTATATCGATGATCCTACAAATGATAAATGGTCAGTTGTTCTTCATGGTAAAAGATAGTTCATTGAAGATCCTATAGATGAAGAAGAGTACTATGATAAGTATGATGACTCCAGTCCATTCTCAGTTGGGTTGCCAACACCACCAAACATTGAAGCTGGGGATCACAATGACTTGTATGTTCACGGGGATCACAATGAAGGTTTGCTAATTGATAAAAGATCACAACATTAGACGCATTCATGTTTATATTTTTTATATGTTTTATTTTTTTGAATGTGAACTTTACAATCTGAACTTTACAATGTGAATGTGGACTTTACAATGTGAATTACTTTACAATGTGAATGTGAACTTTACAATGTGAATTACTTTACAATGTGAATGTGTACTTTACAATGTGAACTTTACAATGTGAATTACTTTACAATGTGAAACTTATAATTTGAATGTGAACTTTCAGATGGTTGAGCATTCCCTTGATGACCGTGTTGATGATCACTGTGAGAGTGAGGTCGTGCATGCGCCGCCTGACAATGTAAGTTTTAAGAATATATCCATGAGGTTTCTATCTATATGTTCATTTATAATTATATCATGTAAATGTATTTTTTTATCAAATTTTAGGTTGGTGATGTACCCCCTGAAGAAATTACAGCACTTTATGAGCAGCAAAAGAAAATTGAGAAAGTGAGGGGCATCACAATGATGAACAAGTTACTACAGCAAAGGGGCAATGGACCCAAATTGGCTGTGGATTTCGATAATCTAGGAAATCCATATGGAGTGAACCGCAACTCATTTGTTCCATATCTTAGGGTTCTTACTCGCAGCCATTACAGTTATAACCTAAAATCCTGGCATAAAGTTCCTAAGGGGAAGAAAGACCATATATGGAAGGAACTATGCGTGAGTTATTATTATTTGTAATTTTATTTGTGTAGATTACTAATTTTTAGGATACTAGTTAATAGCAATTCTATTTAATTTGCAGAGCATATTTGATCTAGTTGAAAAGCTGCATCGTAAATGTGTGATGCAACACTATGGGAGGGTCCTAAGGAACTATAGGACCAATCTCACCTGAGATTACATACACGATGCTGAGAAGAGGTTCTTTATTGATTTCCAATTCTAGACATTGATCATTATTTGACTAACTCTACACTAGTAATTTATGTTTGTATTCTCTTTAAAAAAATAAATTTAGGCATAAGGAAGCCACACAACAATGGAACTACCTGGACCCCAAAGACTGGGAAGAGTTTGTTACCCAAATAAAAACGGATGAATTCAAGGTATTAAGCACCACTCCCAATTTAATTAATATATGTTCTTATGTATTCACCTATTCAAGATTAACCTTTAGTGTTACTAACGAAATCAATATGCTAACTAACTAGGCTATCAACGATGCTCAACGAGTAAGGCGTGCACTGAATGTGCACGACCACACAATGGGTCCAAGAGGATATGCATGCGTTTGCCAAAGACTACAGGCTGAGTCTACTCATCTTATTGCTACTCAGGAGACTGCAGAGTCCTCTACTACTACTCCTGCACCTCTACCTCATCATGCTATGTGGATAGATGGGAGGCAAAATAAGAAGGGAGACATACCGAAGCCCACAACAGCTGAGGCGGCCGCAAAAATGGTAAAAATAAACTCTTAGATCAATCGATCGATATTGATTATTGTTATGTTTACTTACTAATTTTTATTGATGGTGATTAGTGGGAGATGAACAAGTAGAGGAAGGAAGTCAAGTTCATCCCTCAGGGAACAAGGGATGAACTAATTGTTGCTTTGGGTAACCCAGAGCATCCTGGACGTGTTAGGGGTGCAGGCGCTGGTGTGGGCATCAAAGCGTTCTTTGGGCCATCCCAGCGCAAACCTGTCCCAAAAGCGGGACTTTCACAAGCTGAGGTAACCTATTCTAATTTTAGAATGTTATTGTGAAAGGGAATTCAATAATCAAAAGCTAGCATTTCTTTTATCCATGTATAGGTAGATGCATTAATTGATAGGAGAGTCGAGGAAGCACTTGATAAGAGACTTCATGATGCAATTAGCAAGTGGCAGGTGTCTCAGACGGCCACTCAGACAATACCTGTAACGTGTCGCGCTTCTCCTACTACTCCTACTATAGAGGTTGGGAGTAATCCTATAGACCCACCACCTACCACGTCATCTGTAAGTATTTTTATGACATAGTAGCTAGTATGTATAAGATGATATGTTTGTGTATATATGCATATAAAATTCTTTACATAAATTTGTAGGCGTTGATGCCGACTAAAAAGTCAACAATATATCATTGCAGAGGCATAGGCTTACCCACCCCTTAAAGGGTGCATGTTTCATGGGTATCCTGTACCAGATGGTGTGATATGTGTGAGCCTGATACATGTACTCCCCGACTGGAGGGATCTTGCACTACCTCATGCACACCCAGATGCTGAAACACTTGGTGAGACAGTAGGCAGAGTGATACTGTGGCCCGAAGCGGATGTCCTCTATACTAATGTTGTATGATAAATTTCCATTACGTTAATTTGTTAGTGTTTACATATGAGTCAATTGATCTGGAATTAGATATACATGTCAAAAAGACGAGACCCATTGCATCTCAGCCTCCACCTCCTCGACCACCAAGTTGGCTTCCAAGGTACCTACACGCCTCAATAGGTCCTAATTACAGGGGTGTGGCAGTATGGATCGACGAACATGATCTAAATTGCCCTATAAATGTTACTATTCCGGAGGATGCTACAGGTAAATCATACAATAACAATCTATTTATACAAGTTTAGCATACATATTAATGCATATGTAATACAAGTTTTGCATACGTATTAATGCATATGTATTAATGCAGGTCAATCATACGAAAATAAGATATTTGTATAAGATGTTTTGGAGTTGTTTTGTTATGATTGGCTGAACACATCTATGATAGAGCTATGGATATGGTGAGTTCTTGTTTATACATCCATACTATGTAATGTGATTTATGGACCTAATCATCAAACATGCTGCAATGGAAATCGATAAGATACGACATGTATTATACATAGTCTCATTAGATAATATGAAATATATCAATCTTATTATATATTATTAATTATATATATACGTCATTCTCTTTGCAGGTCTTTAAAACTACTGACTTCAGCACAGGTGGAAAGCTATTATATGTACATACTCCCTATACGAGAGAGATTAGATGTTGTACGAGAAGAATGGGCAAACTCCCTACAAAGAGTGGGAATTTTTAAACATAATTTTATTGAAAATGATGACAATGATGACAATGATGAATAAAGAATAACTTTGTTCTCATAATTATTTTTGTGCGAATGTGAATGACTTTTTATGAATTGTCATACGTGTGAATGTGAATGTGAATGTGAATGTGAATGCCTTTTTCTAATCAATACATGAATGTTTCTACATGTGTCTGAATGTGAAAAAGATGAAATGAATGGAACTGAATGTGTATGTAAATAACTTTACAGGTTTGTACATGTATATGATAAATACATGTGTCTGAATGTGAATAACTTTGTAGGTTTGTGGCTTGTTGTATGGCTGATATCAATGGATGTTGTAAAGATATAGTTCACAACTATAAGAAGAAGAAAAATGCGCAAATAGGCGTTGGTTGTTTATAAACAACCGACACCAAAATAATACAGCATCGGTTTTTAGCAAAAAATTGACGTCTTTATCCCTTCCTGGTGTCGGTTGTTGGTAATAACTGATGCCTCTTACCACGGCCGTGTTGGCCAGCACACATTGATATGGCGTCAGTTATTTGCCTAAAACCGATGACTTTATTAATGGTGGGAAGGGTAATGGCGTCGGTTCTTTTAATAGTCGACGTCTGTAACCACTCTAGTGTGTCAGTTTTCTTAAATAACCGACGCCTATAGTCCCTTTGCTGGTACGTTTTTGGTGGCGGGAAGCGTTTTGGCATCGGGTCCACCTTTAGCGGCGCCCACTTGGTGTCGCTTGGAAACCGACACTAATGGCCTTAATTAACCGACGCTAAAGGCATGTTTTGTAGTAGTGATAGTTCCTTTGTCACTAATATCTAGATTGAACTCAAGGCACAGAATCATGATCCTCCTCAATGTTAAATCCATGTTCCTTTAACTAGAGAAGATTGTCTAGATATATGTAAGCTCAATAGCAGATATTGACTTACATGAGCATGGTGATCCATTACTTAGTCTCTCTTATCATGTGGCCATGATATCATACTCATGTAGGAGGGATAAATCCCATCTACATCACTCATAGTCATCCCCATGTGTCATAATGCACCCGAGCACCACCATTATGGAAACTCTTATTCAAGGTCATAGTAAATGGTTTTGAAGTACATCAAATGGCATTTATGAGTGTAGTGATTTTAGGTCTAAGAACCACAATCACCACCATCACTATGAGAGACAATTTTGAGTACCATGTAATGGTTTGAATGCATCACTCGCATGGTGGATCTGTCAGATGCACTATCCTATATGAGTATCTATGTGTTCAGGTTTGATATCAATTATCATGACTTAATTAGATTCGACCACCAACCAACATACACTCTAGCCTTATGTTTATTGATGTTTATAAGTTGTCCACAATAACAACTGACTTGGGACATAATCAAGAATGTATATATTCTTAACATATGTATGATCTCATTGTTCAGGTTCTCAACTAGAAGACATACATCATTCAGTAATATCATTCTGCAGACATTCCTCTTGTTAGATCATTATTTCATAATTGAATAAAACATAATAAATTGAAAGATTGCCTTTATTGTTAATCAAATCATTTATAAGTTATGCCATTACAATCATAATATGACGGGTGCTCTGGCATACATGGCAACACCATTCTCCTTGACCCCTCACCACCTTATGTAGATGATATTAGTGAGGTTTGAGACTATCCAGATGTTTATTCTGAGGAACTACATGTTATTCCCCATTCTTGTGAAGTCGAGTTCACCATTGATCTCGTAACAAGTACCACCCCTATCTCAAAACATCCTTATCAGATGGAACTCACAAAGCTTGTAGATCTTAAGAAGCAGTTGTGAGAACTTCTTGGTTACAAAATAATAAAAGAATACATCAATATGTTGAAAATATACATACCCTCATGTTGTAGGTTTGGTCACTAAAGTTTTCTAAAAGGCAAAATTGACACAAGCGAGCGAGTGGGTCAAGATGCAGTAGAACTTCACTGGCAAAGAGTGAGTTTCCGAGGTAGGGGAATTGGTTTCCAAAAAAATTGAAGGGAAGGATCATTGAGCAAGCTTTGAAGGTCACAGGCTACACACAAAGCGATAGATTTGACACACACTCAGACAAAGATTGAGATGAGGGTCGCCAGCCGGGCTCCGTTGCCAGAGCAGTTTCTTTAGGGACAAATTCAGATATCGCTTTTGCAGAGAATGAGTGCTTTGACATGGCCTAGCTCGTTTAGATTTTTTGTGTCCCTAAATTGATTGCATTTGGATGAATATTATATAAAAAATGAATATGAATATTTACAGTTAACCATATTTGGAAATTCTCATATGATATTTCTTAATAAACCAACAAATCAAAGATTGAGTTAATCATGTCTAAATCCCAAGTCTCTGGAATCTACACTGGAACAAAATGTGACATGCCATATAGTACATATTGATTAGAAATGATGTTACTAAAAGACCCCACTTAAAATTTTTATTGTTAATAGTAAGGGTTGGGTGGCATATGGGGCAATATTTCTACAATGCCTTCTAATTTTCCTTCTTTTATTTTTATTTGTTTGTTATGGTACAAATTTTTAAAATCATGTGCATATTCAATCAAAAGAGATTGCTACTTCTAAAAGTAAGGTCGAATCCTTACCATTTTCTTAATTATATACAAAATGATCTCCAACACGTACATAAATCATGGATTGTTCTTGATATCTCAAGGGTAGTAGGTTGTTTAACAAATATGCACAATAAACAATGGGAAGGATTGAGAGAGGGGAAAATGGAAATGAAACTAGTACATTTTTTAACTTTAATGTTACTTTCGTAACATCAGATCTACATAAAAATTGACACCATAAAATAAAAGTGTTAGTTATTGGGCACAAGAATCACTATTGGTAAAGTCATGTCAATTTGAGAGAGACATAACACCTGCTTTTTCTATAACATATATTGTCTTTTATGGAAAATGATTTTTTAGATAACACACAAATGGTAATTTTTAGGAAAAACATTTGGCTCCAAATTTTTTATTAGCGTAAGTTTACTATGTATCAACGACAAAACTTTTTTGCAAAATAAATTTTGCCTCCAAATACTTTTATTGTCAATTGTAGCAGTAGTAAAATTGGCTTTACACATGTTATAAACAGCAAAAAATGTTGTACAAATAATGTCAAGTCTATCTCAGGGGACTAATGATTGAGGGTTCGCACCACATCCACATGAAAATATTGTCCCCCGAAATTTCTCTATAGGGATTTTTCTCCCAAAACTAACCGACGAATAAGGCCATACTCAGGATGACTTTTTTTCATTCAAATAAAGGCCTTATACATCAATATCGTCCCACAAATAGATAACTAAGTCCTTCCTTAGTTGTATATTTGTCTCTTTATAATAAAAAACACAATCGTTGCTAAGGCTGATTTTATTTTGGATATCTACCTATGTTGTTGTCTTTTTCCCAAACCAATGTCAAAGTTCTTAGCTTAGGTGATGATTTTTATAGCAAATTGACAACTATTCAATTAGGTGTTGTTTTTTCCTAAAAACCAATGACTATGTGTAACTTAATAGATCCCATAAAACAAAATTTTCCTCAATCTTAGTTTCATCATGATTTCCCTTAGCTCTAGAGATTTCCCCCGCTCTATTGTCATCACCGCTCCAGGTGTTGTGCTCTCTACCATCATTGTTGTGCTATATGTTGTGGTTGGCTTTGCTATGCTAGACGTTGTTGCTTCTTTTCTCACTGCCATCACCACTAGAGATGTTATTCTTAGTGATGCTGCCATGGTAGTTGTTATGCTCTCCATTGTCATTGTTGTAGTTGCTGAAGACATTGCCACTATCACCTCAATTGGTTGCCACCATCGTTACGGCTTGGAAGGTGATCCTAGAGAAAACCAATCTGGTTCCCCTCCATTAAAAGTCATTCTAAATGCATATTTGCAACCATATAGACAATTTGAATCTAATTGCAGTATAATAAGTGGTAACTTACACATATATGAAAAATTGAAGGAATTTAAAACCCTAGATACATCTAGTATGGGTATACTAGAAACATTTATATCCATGGTATATGCTCCATATAGTAGTTATAGGTTCTAAGTGATTAAATTATGCACATGAGATTAAGTATGTAACAAGGATTGTTAGTGTTAGTAAAAGCCTAAGGTGGATACCCTCAAAATTTGCCTAGATGAATTTTAAGGATGAAATTTTGAATATGGTGGGTAGAATTATGAAATTTTGCATTGTTTTTATGAACTAATATGCAAAAAAAATGTATGCTATGTGTGTTGATGGTATGATATTTTTTTGCACTTTTTGTTTAAATTAGGAAATGAATTCATTAGATTTGGATATATAATTCTCATGACTTGATGAACCTTAACCTTCCTTGTGTATAATTGTGGACGGAAGATAAAAATTAACCTGAATCTTGGACGACACTTTCTTGATGATACTAAGATCATAGGTATACAAATGACAACATTATATGTTAGCCTAGAAACCCGTCAAAGGTTTACACATTAGGAGTAAATCTTGGACAGTCCCCAATTTGGGAGTGTTCTCGAACATTTAATCTCACTTAGGTAGTAAGTGTATAATGTATATTTGGTTTTCAAGATGTTCAATCAACACTTCCCCATTTATTCTATGAGTACATATGTAGGTGTATTATTTCCCATTTACATCTATGTACTTAGAGAAATGCAAGGAAATATTGTCAAAATTTTCTTCAAAATTGAATACACATTATACACTTTCTAGTGAGATTAGGTCTTCAAGAATGGGATAGGTGGTACACACATTCATTACTGAACCCTAAAGCCTAATTTGTAAATCATAAACCCTAAGTCCTAATATGTAAACCCTAAACCCTAATATGTAAACCATATACCCTAAATCCTAATCTATAAACCCAAAAAACCCTAATCTGTGAACCCTAAATGATAAACCCTAATCTATAAACCCTAATCTCTAAATCCTAATATCTAAACAACTGATTCAATACTTGTTTTCTCGTTGATGATAGAATGGATAAATCATGGATGTCCATTCCAAATTGTTGCAACTCAAAGTTTATTATTGGTCTTGATCAGTTTGCAAGGTTTGCATAGGAACATAAGAAATGACCTAGAGATAGGTTTTATTAGTCATGTAGGAATTGCAGTAACAACTTGAAAGTCAACACTTTTGATGAAATCAAAAGTAATGGCATGAGAAATGGGAGATGGTCTATACATAATGCTACCAACATGGAGAAGTTCCTACTATGAGATTAGTTTATGTCGATCACTATACTTGTGTTGATGAAGAAATTGTGGATGATGATATAGATTTGAATGACCCCATTCTGATAGACATCATTGATGTGATTCTAGACAGTTGTAGGGTATAGCACACTGATCAACCTTTCTTATTTAAAAACATTGTGCATGATGTTGAGAGACTATTATACTTAAATTATACTAAGTTTACGAAGTTGAGCATTGTGTTGAGATTGTATACTATGAAGGCTAACAGTAGATGGAGAAACAAAGCTTCACGTCATTGTTGTCTTTATTGAAATTAATTCTTCCTGAAGGCAACAAGCTTCTAATATCAGCATATGAAGTTAAGAAAATGTTATACCCAATGGGAATGAAGTCTAAGAAGATACCTGCATGCCCGAATTACTGTGTGTTATTTCAAAAGGACTATATCAATTTGAGTGATTGTTCAAAATTTCTGGCATCAAGGTATATATGATGACTTTGGGGAAGTCCAAAACTAGCTCTGCTACCAAGGTGATATGGTATCTACCTATAATATCATTGTTTCAGTGCTTTTTTGCTAATATCATGGGTGCAGAGAATTTAAAGTGGCATGCAGAGGCAAGAAAAAATACTAATGGGATCCTATGACATGTGTCTGAGTCCATACGACACATTGAGCAACCAACATAGTACTTGGCCTATTGTGATTGTGATATATAGTCTTCCTCCCTGGTTGTGTATAAAATATAAGTATGTCATGTTGTCATTGTTGATATCTTGCCCTAAACAACCTGACAATAACATTGATGTTTATCTTGAAGCTCTGATTGATGACTTATAGAAAAACTGGGGAGAAGGTGTGATGACCTATGATGCTTTCCATAGAGAGACATTTTGTTTGAATGATATGCAGTTTTGCACTATTAATGATTTCCAATTTGGGAATTTGTCTAGACACAATGTAAAAGGATCCAAAGCATGCCCTATATGTGAGGATAACATTGATTAAATATGACTAAAACATGGAAGAAAGACTATATTTCTTGGTCATCAAATGTTTCTTCCAAAAGTCCATTCTTATATATTTTTACACAAAGCATTCAATGGATCAAATGAGGAATCAAGTGCTCCTAAATGTAAATCAGGAGAGGTTGTTTATGAAAGAGTAAAATACTTTGTCAATGCACTCGGTAAGAAATCACAATGTAATATTCCAACACAGAGTGACCAATGTTCAGAAAAGTGGTATTCGGTGTACGGGCAGACGGGGCACTGAATAGAGTATATGCAGTATGCGGGAGTATATGCAGGAGTATATGCGGTTTTGGATTTTTTAATAAATTAATATATCTATGTATATTTATATATCAGTCATATAGAATTATATATCACATTGAACAATTACATACAAGGACAACATAGAATGATTAATTAGAAGAAAGGGAGCAACAATATCATATAAATATTTAATTAGAAACAACAAAAATATCATATAAATTTCTTTTCTTCAATTCCATGTAAGTGTTTGGAAAAGCGGTGATTAAGCGGCCGCATAAGCGGGTAATTGTCTGCATAATTGGGCCTGGACCGATTATTGGTCCGCTTTGACATATGTGGTGCGATCCCCTATCCGAACCGCTTAAGTGGCAGCATATGTGGCCGCACAGAGCGATTTCCTAAACACTGAGAGTGACAAATCTTTATAAAGGTCAATATTCTAGGATCTTCCTTATTGGAGTTCTTTGGAAGTTAGGCATTGTATCGATGTCATGCATGCTGAGAAAAATGTCTATGATAGTGTCATTGGTACTCTGTTGGATATACCAGGTAATACTAAAAATGGCATCAAATCCAGAATGGACCTATGTGAAATGGGAATAAGGAAATAATTAATAACAGAAGTTAGTCATGATCAATAAACAAATTTACCTCTTACTTATTACACTCGACCAGAAAGGAGAATAAAACTTTCTATTAGTGCTTGCTTAATTTTAAGGTACCACAGGGATACTCTTCCAATATCTATAGACTAGTTTTAATGAAGGATCTGAAGCTGATAGGTCATAAATATCATTATTGTCACACTATAAGGTAACAAATATTCCCTGTGACGATTCAATCTATACTTCCAAAGCATGTATGGTTTGCAATCACCAAGCTTTGTTTATTCTTCAACACTCTATGCAACAAAGTTATTGATCTTGAGAATTTTGATAAGTTGCAAAGAGAACTGGTCATTACCCTTTTCCAGCTTGAGATGCATTTTCCTCCTTGATTATTTGATACCATGGTGCATCTTGCTATTCATTTGATTAGGGAAGTGAAGATGTTGGGACCAATTTTCTTGCATTGAATGCATCTTTTTGAATGTTACATGAATGTTTTTAAAGGAGATGTTCGAAATCATTATTAGCCTGAAGGGAGTATTATGGAAGGTTTTGTGGCAAGGGAGGTTATGGAATATTGTAATGACTTTCTTAGCTATAATGAAGCTCCTAGAAATGAAAACAACATTGATGACTATTCTGGCAAAGGGACTTTATGAGAATGAGTGAAAGTAATTAGTCATGAGTTGTGGGAACAAGAACGCTTGTATATTTTACACATCATCGACGAAGTGAGTATTTAAATTATTGAACATATCAATTTCATCAAGACAAAACATCCTTGATCCAATTCAATGTTTCTTGCTACAAAAGCATAATAAGACATTTATTAGGTGGTTTGATGATAAATCTTACGTCAACTATCTCAAACCCCAAATAATATTGCCGAACATATCAAATTTCTCGCCTTTAAACCAAAAATGAGTGTCATTCCTTATGAACTATTTGACACAAATGCATTTTCATATTACAGAAAACTTCGAGATGATAAGAGTTTCGTCCAAAATAGTGGGGTCACCCTTAAAGCGTTTTCATTGTATTTTTCTATTGTGAAGGATAAGAGTCCATGTGAAGCTAAAATGTCATATTATAGTTTCATTGAACACATAAGGGAGTTTGACTACATGATTTCAAAGTTTCGATCTTTAGGTGTAATTGGGTTGATAACACCAAAGGAGTTGTAGGGAATGAATTCATTTCACATTAGTGAATTTTGAAAAGATTGGAAAGAAGGTTGAAACATTCATAATGCAACCATAGGTCAAGTAAGTATTTTGTATCAATAATCCTACAAATGAAAAATGGTCCATTGTTCTTCATGGTAAATGTTGTTTATTCCAGATCCTATAGATGAAGAAGAGTACTATGACAAGTATGATGACACGGAACCATTTGTTTTGCTAAGTCCACACTCCTAATGGCTACAAAGCCAAAGGAGAGTGGACTTAGGCGCCCGTCCATAGAATGGATCAAATGTTTCACACAGGAAATATATATGTAAAAGTAGTAAAAACAAGATACTAGGAGGTGGATAGAGAAACATGTACCCATTTCTATTTCAACCATAACCCATTGGTGTGTCATTTGAGTGTAGAGTGCAGCGGATCTTTGGCAACTACAAAATTGATAAACAAAACATATTAATGCTAAAGCATTAAGTACATTATCAACGGAAAGTAAACACAGTTTAGGAGTAATATCAAAGTTTGTTTGGCTAGAAACATCATATAAAGCAAGAAGTAGAAAAAGGCGAGAATTTTCAACGACATTGTTTAATACAAAGTGTGTTTTATGTGCATTTCCATTATACATAACAACATATTATGGCCATTGATTAACTTCCCATTGGAAGGGTCCGTAAGGGTGCTCAAGATTAGCTAACCTTTTATCAATGTGAGAGACATCAAGACCGAAGTCAATGAGATAACCCTATTTCATTCATGCCTCTTGCCCTTGCCCTGAGAATTCAGGCAGGTTCACAAGGTTTGTATAATGAACAAGTTCAATTATGTTCAAGGTTTGTTAAACACATTTCAAGCAAAATGAATGTACTAATCATAGGGAACAAGTAGCTCAATCAAGTAACTAACTAGCCAAGCATTCATACGAGCATACAAGTAAACATGCCAATACCATACTAGGGTCAAGAGAGTAGGCATACCTTAAGAGTTATGATTCTTGAGTAAGATTCCTAGAGATGATCCAAAACAAGGTAACCTCACAAAGAAGATATAGAATGGTGTCTTAGATCCAAAGGGTTTGATAATCTAATCATCATATGATATATGTGGGTGTTACCCTACACTTAGGTTTCAAGTATTTCACACTTAGCTCCGAACAAGCATGCCAGGTCATAACTCCTCATGCTAGGTCAATTCATGCAAGATCATAATTAGCCAGATTAGATTCATTTCATGCAATTGGGTCATGCTTCCAAGTCATAGATGCATTAAAGAGCCTAGTATAGATCAATTTGGTATGAATGCTACAAGTGTGATCTAAATATTTGAACTAGATAGAGCCAGATGTTAGCGTAAAAGTCACCTTTCATTATATAGAAACAAACTAGATCAACCAAATCATTTTAATGCACAAAGTAGGTACTTGAGATCATATATGGCAAATCTAGCTTATTAGAACAAGATTTTGGTTCAATAGGGTAAAAGTCAGAAGGTAAGTTACTTATTTCAAAGTTCAAACGTTCCATAGTGGTATTTAGAGAAAAGTTACATGATTAGGTAAGGTGCAATATCACATCTAATGGTACTTCTCACATCATAAAGTTGCAACAGGGTTTAGGTAAGTACAAATAGATTTCTTGTACCAATCATGTCTCAAATGTTACTGATATAGAGCAATAATGGTGATTTGAGGTGCATAAAAACAAGTTGAGCATCCGCTTAAATGATCATTATCATCGAAGTCCCAATTATACACATTTCATGGTCCATTTCATAGATTAGAGTCATAAAAGGGTCAAAATAAGATCAAGTTCGAATATTACTTCAAAAGCAAGGATACTTCACTGATTAGGGTCATCAAAACAAGTGGGGTCAAGATATGACCAAGGTTTGAGCATTAATATCATTCAATGTAATGAAACAGATCAAGTGATACCATTTTTAGCATTACAGGAGTTGCGAAGGGAATTTGTATCTGAAACAAAGTCCATTGGATAGATCTCATCGAGTAGATCAAAATTCATATACAATATTCATATTTAGCCAAAGGATGTACAAAATATCATTTTTGGAAGATATGTATTCCAAACTTTAGAGAAAGAGGAGGCGTTACCAATCATTAATGTGGCGCCCAGGGCCGTCCGATCTTGATCCATCGGTGACCCAGTCCCAAGGCCCGCAGTCTCCGTCCACAGCCCTGAGCCACCTGGTCGTGTTGTTTGGTGATTTTCTGTCAACCCGCACGGCTCCAAACTGATCGCCCGGGTGGCGTCCCCTGGCGGTCCATAACCGCCGGTGAACCCAACTTGTCCTCTTGCCAACGGCGTAGAACAGGTTGCTGCTTGGCGCTAACCATGTCGGAGTCGGGGAAAGGTCGCCTCCACACCCCCACACGGCCACACCCAGTGGCCAGCCGATCTCGAGGGAAGCCTGAGAAGGCGGTCGTAGCTCTAGGTTCGTGTTGTGGGGAGAAGAGACAAGGGGGAGAGTGGGAGGACACGGCAGGGCACGACCTCCTTGGTCGTCATCCTCTGTGTGCAAAAGCAGTGTTGCACCTAGCAACAGCTAGAGAACGACTGCTCGAGGTGGCTCCGAGGTCACAGAAGGCTCCCGGGCCAGGAGGAGGAGAGGGAGAGAAGAGGAAAGGGGCGGGGCGGAGGAGACCAGGGCCATGTTGCCCATGATAGTGTTAGGGTTTTTGACACCCAGCAGGAATGGCGGTGCCGAGATGGTGGTGATGAGGTAGGAGCAAGGCAACACTGTCGCATGGGGAAAGAGTGAACTCTCTTGCGTGGTCGAGATTGGGAGGTTTAAGTAGGAGGACAGGGAAGCGGGGAGTAGGTTTTGGGTTTTTGGATGGGGTGAGGGACAGTGGCGGTAGCCAGCCAGGGATCATCTTCTCCCATTGGCGCCCACCTGCCAGGTCCTGCCTGTCAAGCGGCTTAAAGGGGGGATGTGAGGAGAGAGGGAGAAAAGAGGAGGTGGGTTAGTAGTGTGGCAAGCGTCGAGTTTCGTATGACCCTGTGCGCGCAACTGTTGAAGACGATGAGCAGGGAAAAGAAAAAGGAGGGAAGAAGAGAAGAGAGGCCGGGTGGACCGGCGCCTAGTTTGGGCCCAAATTGGCCAGTCCAAGACTAAAATAGGGGTAGAAAACATAAGAGTAGAGTTAGAAACTAGGATATTCAAAAGGGCCTAAAAACTTCATATGAGCTCCAAATTCAAAGAAATTAGGTCCATTGGAAATGTGGGAAAATCCTCTACTCCAAGAGCACAAAATAAACTACACAATCTCACAAGGATATGGTCAAAAATTTAAGGGAAAAGTGATGATGTGCAACATTAAAGTAAGCTCGATCATTTTTTTGTATAACAGAGTATTACCAATGTGATACACGCATTCCAGATGGGTCAAAAGTGCATCAATACATATACTGAGATTGAATCAGATTTGACACCAAGAGCCATGTTAAGAATGGAAGTTATATTCATAGTGCATGTTTTTAGGTTATCACATATGATGACTCCAGTCCATTATTAGTTGGCTTGCCAACACCAAATGTTGAAGCTAACACTAATTTATATATGTATGGAGTTCATACATATGGATTGGTAATTGATTGAAGATCCAATCGATACTAGAGTCATGCATTTTATTGTTTTAGATGTTAGATGTGCATTTACCATTCTTTATCACTTATATTTTATTGTTTGACTATTTTCTTTGAATTCTACGACATTTTTTAGATGGCGTCTGACCGTAAATATGATGATCATGAGGATGATTATTGTGAGGATGATCACCATGAAGATGACATTATTGTAAGTTGTATTGTTTTATTGTACATTTTAGAATGTCTATCACATTTATAAGTTACATTTTTGCATGAATTATATGTGTTTCTTATTAATTTTAGCATGGGGATCTATGCCCTAAAGATGTGCGCCATGCGGATCTTGTTGAGGTTGCTAAGAAGCATCGAGACTGGTCAAATATAAGAGGCATAACCATGATGAACAAGTTAGTATAGCAAAGAGGTAAAGGACCAAAGTTGGTTGTTGAGTATCATGATCTAGGAAATCCTATTATGATATCATACATCTTTTGTGCAATATCTAGGGGTTTTACTCATAGAAAAAAATTATTTAAAATTCTTGGCATAAAATTGAATAAGGCATAACTACTTAATATGGATGGAACTATGTGTGAGATATTATGATTTACAATTATATTTTTAAAGATATTTACAATTCAATTTTTAAGAATTTTCCACTAAGTGCATAAACGTTTGCTGAGCATATTTGAGATGGATGAAAAACTGAATCTTATAAGGTTGTTCCAATGCTATGGGAGGGTACTACAAAATTACAGGTCCAATCTGACAAAAGAATACACAATGGACGAGAACAAGAAGATGAAATCAACCCTTGAGCAATGGAACTATCTAGACCCGAAGGTGTGGCAGTCGTTTTTTGCTAAGAGAAAATTTAAGCAATTCAAGGTATTAAGCTTCCAATATATTTATTATGTATATATGTATATGTATTACCTATTATGTATTATGGATTATGTATTGTATTATGCATTTAACATATATTTTGGATTAACCATGTTTTAAATGGTGCTAAAAAATAAATGTGTCTAAAGAATGTGCACATCCACAAGATGGCTCCAGAAGGCTATGCAATGCTTTGAAAACATCTGGAGGTGTCTTCTTTTCAACAGATTACTCATAGGACTATTGAGTCCTCTACTACTATTGCATCTCTACTTCACCTTGGTCTGTGGATAGGTGGGAGGCAAACCAAATCTGGAGAAATACCTAACCCCGCAATTAAGAACAAATAGTATTAATTATTGTTATGTTTTACCTTGTCAGTAATTGTTATGCTTTACTTGCCAATTACTATTGATGATAATTAGTTGGAGATGTATGAGCAAAGGAAACAAGGCAAGTTCATCCTTGAGGGCACAAGGAATGAAATGATAGTTGCTCTATGTAATTTAAAGCATCCTGGGCATGTTGTTGGTGCTGGTTGTCTATATAAAAGTCTTCTTTGGGCCATCAGAGAATAATTGCAAATCTGTCTAGAAAGGAGGATTCTTAGAAGAGAAGGTAGAAGGCATGATTTAATAGTGAATAGAGAAAGAAATGAGATAATATCATGCTTCTCATTCAGCTCCTCATCAGACAACTGGTGGCACCACACTCTTCATACGAGGTGGACCCCCTACAATAGTGATAGTTGGGAGTAATCCCCTGGACCCGCCAGCTAGCATGTCTGGTATATGTTTTTTTTGTGATATTTGTCTCTCAGAAGGATTTGTATAATATGTTTGTGTTTAGGTATATATAAAACACTATATATATGAATTTGTAGGGATTGAGGCCATGCCATCTTGTATTAGAAGGTATGTCGTTGGACTGGGTGAGGCATACCCACCCCTATAGGTGATATAATTCATGGTGCTCCAATGCCCATTGATGCGGTTCACAAGACATCAAGGCTTGTCTGCAAAACTTAGAAGCAGACCGCATTGCCATATGGCCACCCTGAGCATGACAGGATAGGTGATGCTGAAAGTGGCATGGTTGTATGGTGCAAAACGAGAGTTGTCTATACTGATGCATGCTAAATTTACATTGTGTTTGTATATGTATATAATTGACAATTGATATGAGAATATATTATAGGACACAACACCTAAGAAACCCCTATAGTTTGTCCTCCACTTCCTCCTCAACATATTCGATTACTTGGTTGGCTTGCAAAGGATCTATTCAAAACACTAGGTCCTAATTGTTGGGGGCTAGAAGTATGGATACGTGACTTTGAAGAAGGGTCGCCTATGATGATTACTATTAATGAGGACATTGTAAGTCAAGCTCATGATACTAGTATATTTTTGCAAGATGTTGTAGAGATATTTACTTATTCTTAGCTGAATACATTTGAGATAGAACTTTAGATATGGTTAAATCTTTTGTCCAAATACCTTGTTTTATATGTGTTGATCTATTTTCTTACATATTACTGGATACATGATATATTGTTTGCAACTTCTTACATAGGGTGTGTATAGAGTTCACACTACTTCATGTGGCATTTCTAGTTTCATCATCAATTAGCAAGTAAACAAAAACCCTACATCTATTACTGAATACTAATATGCCACATTTAAATATTTTTGTGATGTGAAAAAGAGAGTGACTATGGCTCCTTTGATTGTAGAGTAGTTTTAGTTTCTTTGTTTATAATTTTTACTTGAGAATTACATTTCATTGTGAATTTTGAGTTTTATCTTGTTGCCTTCTTTTCACCCAGGAATAATCATTGGGTGTTGTTGGTTATTGTCCCCTCAATGCTATCTGTGTATTATCTAGATCCTAAGGGTGACCAAGTTGATAGTGGGGGACACATAATGAAAAGGTAGAGAAAGATTAGATTTTTAAGGAAAAGAGTATGCATATATGGACAAATATGAACAAATTAGAGCAAGCAACAAAAACTAATATGGATATAATAGAGAAACAAGTAGTTATTTCTGCACAGACTACCGACGTTAGCAGAACAGTTGGTGTAAGAGGAACAATCCTTTGATCATATGCTGGAAATAAATGGGAGACGTGGTCATTTCGCTAGCTTTAGATGTGACCAGAGGGACCTAGAATACATTAGGTAAGGGGTCTAGTTATAGGTGGATTTATGGTTTGGAGTTCTAGGAAGAACCTTCTAGAATAGTTGGAAGATTACCACGATGTACCCCACAAAAGGGCATGCGAATAACCATGATCTACAATGTGTCAAATGAAGGGTGACGGTGATCTACCTGATTTCCACGGTTGGAAAAAGGCAGTTTCTGGTTAGGAATATTCTGGCAAAAATTGAGGAAAACTGACATAGAAACATAAATCAAAGTTCTCTCTCAAAATTTTCTAGAAAATTATTTGAAGAAGAAATACTTTTTAAGACAATTCAACTTGTAGTTTGTGAAGAATAACCTATAATGGAAAAATTGAAGGACAATTGCACATAGAAAGATAAGTTGAAGTTATCTCTCAAATTTTATAGGAAAAGGCAATTGAAAAGAGAACATTTCACTCCAGAAAATTCAACTGGGCAAGCTATGAGAAATATCCTATTTAAGGAAGAATTGATGGGCAAATTATACTTTCGGTCTGAAAGAAGGTTTCTTTGATGAAAGCCCTAAACTGGGTTAATGTGGGTGAAAATGTATGGATTAAATAGCCAAGAAAATGTGGGAAAATGTGGAAAAGGGGTAAAATGAGACAAAATTCATCGTTAGCTAGAAAATTAACATTTAAGCATGATTTTCTATTGAGTGAGCAAAAATGGGTTCAAAGTTTGACTCTCGTAAGGCACGGTTCAACATAAGAGTGACAACCATATATTTGAGCCAAGTCTAACCCTCATTTCTGGTCATGAAAGGCAAAAAGGGTTAGTCTCATCAAGGAAGTTCTGACAAACCTTGTGGATGGTGGTGAGTGTGATGTCTCTTTCTTATAAAGCTAAATTAGTGAGAAGAAGATTGGGAATAATGATTTCTTCATAGCAAGGGAAGCCTATGACTTAAGAAGTTTCCTATATCTGATTGATCATTCTATACCCTAAAGTTTTGATAAATGTCTCCCACCATAGCTTCAGTTCTTAAAACATTACATGTACGATTCTCCCACTAACTAATGCATTAGTGAGAAAAGGTAGATGTGGAAAAACGGATGTGATTTGTGGTTTCCAAAAGTTTCTAAGGTCAAGTTTCTCTAATCATTGAGAATAATGGAAATTGCCCTACTGTAAAAAGATATGGATAACTAGTCATCATCTCTTTTCCCTTCTTCAACGTTTAAGTTTTAGTTTTCTTAGAGTAGTGCACCAAATTAGTGTTACAAACACACCCTTAAAGAGGTATAATTGTGTGAGTTTTCCTATGTGGAAATAGGGCTTTAATTGCTTGAAATTGAACATTTAAGTGTTAGACAAACTCTTATATAAGGTGACCTTTCTGGCTAGTGAGTTTTTTGTTTAATTGTTGACTTCCTAGAGCATGTGTAATATAGTAGGATTATATTCATAGGAAGAGTGTTAAAAAAGGTAAGATCAAGCTTTAGGTGATCCTCTAGTGTACAAGGTAGACTCCATGTAATATTCCACCAGTATTCCATCATTCGTTCCTCTAGATTGTCGATGAACAATTATCGTTGACTCCCTAGTGCTCACTACCTTTGATTCACCTTCTTTTGAACTTGATCTCTATTGAGAATGGATTGTTAGAAATGTTATTGGTAGCATATGTGATCATCTTAAAGCTCATACGAGATGTAGGAATTGGAAATCTTGATATGTTCAAGACATGATTGGTGTAATCTGAGTCATTATCTTGGATCATGAAAAATCTTGAAAAGTGAGTGCATGATTGGTTTAGTTTTAGGTCATAGTCTGGGACCGTACATTAATTTTGAAGATGGTGGTACAATTAGTTAAGTTTTAGGTCATGATCTAGGACCATGGATTGGAGTATCAGATGGATATCCAAATTTTTAGTGTTTCCATTTTCAAAAATTCTCAAGATAGATTAAAGTTTATCACTATAGAAATTTTCATACCTAAGGTGGATTTTACGAGCAATGAGTGTAACTATCAGTTGTCTAATGCTTAGAGAATCATCAAGATTTCTGAAGAGTTCTAGGTTGCTTGTTAGTATCTTCAGAAGCATCACCTTGGCTATTCTATTGGAGTGCTCGAGATGGATATATTGGGTATTAAACAAGTTTCCCAATGTAAGGTGACCTTCACGACAAGTGATTGTATCAGTCATTTGTCAAATCAATAGAGCATATGTTTAGACCAATAATATTGATAGATCAGTATTATTGTTATAATTTATAAGATTGATCAGATGGGGATCTAGATTAATTTCTCAATTTAAGGTAGCCTCTCTAATTAGTGATTATGTCAATCAATTGTTTGTTTCCCTAAGTCTTTGACTCCCAATAGAACTTGAAAGAAGGGGTGCCTACCGATAATAGGTCTTAAGTGTAGGTACCTACCTGAGCCTAGGGCTATATAAATAGAAGGAAAGGAACCTAGTCAGGATATGACTTTGAAGGTGATTTTGTGTCTGCGGTGGGAATTCAAAGTTCAGTGCCTATTCAGGATAGGGCTTTGTAACATGAAGTGCCTATTCTAGATAGGGATTTGAAAATGGCAAGTGTTTGTTCTGGATAGGGTTTTTAAAAGCAAGGTTCCTACCAGGGCAAGGCATTTTAAACTGTAAAGTTTCTGTTCGGGATAGGGTTTGTGACACGATTTTACCGTGCGTATAACGCAAGTACACGCGTCAATGTAATATAGGCCTTTGTGAGGCCCGAGTCGAACTCAGGGACACTGAACTATTGGTAGACTACTACTAACTGCTCACAATCATCTAGACTGGTTAAAAAGGTTTTAAGAGTTGATTAAAAAGAAAATAAAAATAAAAGAAAGAAAATCAATCGATTAAATGTGGAATTTAATCAATTTAGATGGGAATCTTTAGGATTGTGGTTTCACCACGGGTTCTCATTGTATGAATTTCTATATAGTTAAACAAGTTCATCTCTCAATCTGGGTAGTGGCCTGTAGTCAGAATTGTTCATGTCGTGATACAATTTACTACCTAAATATAGGTCGGTTCCACCGCCGTAGTAACCTATACCCTAAATTAGGTGCATTAGAATCAACCTCTAGGTTCCCACCATTAACCGTACATCACCTTGTTCAAGGAATTTATGAGTTAACGTGAATTATGTCTCTTTTCAATTGTTAATTCTTCTTTCAAAGCAATTAAAGGCATTAGATTATCATTAGGGTGATCAAGCATAATGATATAATGGAGAACACAAAATCATACCACAGATTTAAGAGACAAATTATGAATTACTATGATAAAAACGTCATACAATGATTACCCAGGCTACTCCCGGTCCTAAAGACAAAGGGGATTAGCCCTGCATGTTCATCTCAAAGCAAGACATGATTGAAGAAAAGGGAAACATGGAGAAAAATGTGGATGAAGTGATGTAAACCCCTGAACGGAGAAGATCTGAGCATTCCTCGGCGTAGAGTGTGCGATCTACAGCCTTTCGGCAGTGGAAAACATCTTCTTCGGCTCTCGGAACGGTCGGGGCGTGCTTCCGGGCTCCGTTCTCCTCTCCAACTCTCCTCGGGATGTGTGCAGCGGCTAGTGACGTGATAGATGGCCCTTGGCCACCGTCATTAGGTATAAACACCAAGTTAGATCACCGAAATATCACCACCACTGGATTCGAGCCGATCTGAAGCAAACACTCATCTGACAGCGTCGATACCATCGATGTGGGTCGATGGTATTGACCCCTCGTGATATCAGAAAGCCTTCCTTCTTTTTTGTCGTCCCGCCTGATGCAGACTCGATACTATCGACGCGGGTCGATGGTATCGACCTCTTTAGGCGTCGGTTTTATCACTTTTTCGACATTGAAGCGGTAGAATGTCGATAGTATCGACTTTTGTGTCGATGGTATCGATAGGCTGATCGCTGCCAACCTGAAGATAACTCGCTACCATCGACTTCCCAGTCGAAGATATCGACACTGCTTGGCTCCTTGCGACTGTCTGCCTGTGATTGTGTTGATACTATCGACGGGTGTCGATGGTATCGACAGTTGTATATATGCGTCTTTCCTAAAATTGCAAGACAAAGCCAAATCAGATGAGATAAAACCCATTATTATAATCATTTATGATCAAAAAGATAAAATATGAGAGATTTGATACTAAAAGAGATTATAGACTAGAGTAAATGAATTATGCAATATTAACCACCAAAGTGACTAATAACCACCTAAAATACAAGTAACAAGTCTATAAAAGTGACTCAAAATCATCACATCAAACTCCCCTAAGATTGAACATTGCTCGTCCTCGAGCAACAAAACTTTAGAATAGAATTGCGAGGGTCAACTAAAGAACAGATTATCACAACAGACTTTTCCATATGATTCCCGCCAGACATTCAAATTCTGGCCCTTACTAACCATAGAATGATAATTACCCTCAAGGCGACAATGATCATCCATAAAAGATATCTACCTCAGAATTGATGAACACTATCACATAAGGCAGTTAACATAATAAAATCCTCCGGTCCAGACTCGGTGCATCTTGTGATCTTCTATCTACGTTGCTCGTCCTAACTACCATCTAAATGGAAGCAGCTCTCCTGGTATTAATGAGTGAGGAGAATATCACGGTGGCCTACCAATTCAAGAACGTGTGGATGGAATAGGTGGCTGTGAAAGAAATGGAAGAACAATACAATTTTAACATGCACAAATAACAATAATGACCTAAATGATGCATATGCAATTGAAAATGCCCTAATGCCTACATTTTGGGTGGTATGATGCATGTTCCTACGATTCCATCTTATGTGATATAGAATATCTAAAAACTACATTATGTGCTTATTCTTCCTATTACACGGGTGAAACAAACTCTTTTCTCCCTCTAAAATCAACCTTTTTTCTATTTTTTAAGCCTTTTTTCTCTCAAGTTAGAAAAGGTACAATATTTTTTTAGAATTCCTTTTTTCTTCGGGCTTCTTTTCACATAACTGTTATTCTAGAGCCATTACAACTGTATTTTAGAGAGTATAGAACAAATCACCCACTTCTCTTATTTTTCAAAAGAAATAAGGCACATACTGTCTTATATGCTCAAAGATATATTAAAATGCAACTACATGAGATTAGTTATGCAAATATGATGACATGCACTCAAGAATGTGTGCATGGATAATTCATCTACAATTTTTGTTCGTTTTCCATTTTTATGCACAATCTACCAAAATGCAATCCTACCTAAATGCTATGCAATCAAAAGATGAAAACTGTAATGTGCTTCTAGTTCTTATGGTGGAGTACAAAAATAATGGGTGGATAGATCAGAAGATTAACTGACTAAACCATTAGAAAAGATTATGTGTCCCTCCTTACTGACCTGTGAAATAATTAAGAGGTTTCTCTCTCTTATTTCAAATTAAGGTCTCATTATCATTCGGTAAGTTTAGGCTCAAACAACCAATTCCTTCCACTCTTCGTGAATCAAAGGAATGTATAGTTATGGTTCCCTATTTTAAAGTTGACAAACCCAATTATTTTCTTAAGTCACGTGCTCAAGGTTGAACAACACAGGCTTGCAAAATCACTAAAAAATTTCAAATTTTTACCCCTGATTCCCATGTACAAACACAGAGATGACACATGACATTAGACATCCACAATTACACTAGATAGAGTGTGGATCCTACAAAAACCTAAGAGCTAAGAAAAAAAAATGATAAAAGACAAAGCAATAAATGATAAAAACTAAGAAAAATAAAGGTAGAAGTTGTTCCAACTCCCCCCAAGCTTGAATTCGACTATGGCCCCATAGTCAAAAACAACCGTAAAAGGTGGAACAGTGATACTGATCATTGGTCAGGTGGTGGCGAGTACTGTGGGGTTGTGGGGTCCCATGATGGATACTGCCCCTGGAAACTCGGATCATACTGGGGCATCGGATGAGGTTGAGGATACCCCCTGAAATAGTTTTGGCTCCAGTAGTTGTCGTAGAAGGGCGGTTGTTGCATCTCCATCCTATGCAACCTGTCATGGATATTCTATTGGTTGGCGAGGAGGAGGCACTCATTCTCTTAGATGGCCTGCTGCTTCTGGAAAAGTCAGTTCGTGGTATCCTGAATACCGGCGAAGTAAGCAGTATGCCGTTGTTGGGTCTGCTGAATCTCCTGCAGCATTGAGTACATCCCCTGCATCGAATAGGCATCCTCTCCTTGATGAGAGGGCTGAGGTGGCTGAGGCTGTGAAGAGAATGAGCGCTGAGGTGGTGGAGGTAAAATATGTATTAAAAAGATTTGACAATCAATCCTTCCTTTTATAACTGAGTCTGTCGCTGCTGTGGATCCGTCGATACCATCGACGGGGTGTCGATGGTATCGACACCTGTAGCACAATCCGGGTCTTCGTGAGTATCGAACGGCTGTCGATAGCCTGATGTGGGGGCCCGGATCGATGATGCGACGATACCATCGACGGGTGTCGATGGTATCGACCCATCACACGGATCAACTTCCTTGATGTAGCGATCGCTGTTGATTTCCTCTCGTGGATCGATGACGTGTCGCATCGATACCATAGATGCGGGTCAATGGTATCGACTTTTCATGGGTCAATCACCCTCGTGAGGCCCGACCGCCACTTTCTGACTGTAGTCGGGTCGATACCATCGACAGGCCCATCGATGGTATCGACTTCACTGAGACAAAATCGTCTGTAAATCTTCAGGGATCTCACAAGTATCGACACCCATGTCGATACTATCAACCCTGATCTGGCTGTTTCTTCAGCGTCACTGATGGTAGGTCGATACCATCGACGAGGCCCTCGATAGTATCGACTCAGAAAACTTTTTGCAGTCACCTAACTGTAACCATGTCGCTACCACCGACATAATGGTCGATGGTATAGACTCTGCCTCAACCCTGCACACTGAACAAACGATCAAGGTATCATTTTTACACTAAGAACAAAATTAAACCAAACTAACTTGTAAATGCGAAAGAAAATGGAAGAAACTACCAATGGTTGGGTTGCCTCCCAACAAGTGCCCTTATTTAACGTCTTAGGCTAGACAAAATCAAGCTTATCATGCAACATTAAGTGCTATGAGTTTGATCTCATGCACTTTCCTCGTGTAGTCCTCGCCAAAGTACAACTTCAACCTCTGTCCATTGACCAAAAATGTCGTCTCTCCATCACGCACCATGATGGCACCATTTGGCCGCACCTCCTCCACAATGAAAGGTCCACTCCACCGAGATTTCAATTTCCCGAGATGCAGCTTCAACCTCGAATTGAACAATAGCACACGATCTCCCTTCTTGAAGACACACAGTTGAAATGTGTCGATCGTGAATAAGCTTTGTTCTCTCCTTGTAAATTCTCGAGCTTTCATAAGCGTTCATCCTCAGCTCATCTAGCTCATTGAGCTCTAGCATGTGCTTCTTCCCTGCCTCATCATAAGTCAAGTTCAGCTTCCTTAGCACCCAGTGCGCCTTGTGCCCCAACTCTACCGGCAAATGGCAGGCCCGCCCATAAGCCAACCTAAAAGGCGTAGTGCCTATAGGTGTCTTAAATGTCATCCTATACGCCCATAACGCATCCGGTAGAAAAGTACTCCAGTTCTTTCTTGTCGAAGCCACTGTGCGCTCCAAGATTTTCTTAATTTCTCTATTGGACACTTCGACCTACCCTTGTGTCTGTGGGTGGTATGGGGTACCAATATTGTGCTTTACCCCGTACTTTCTCAACAATGCAGCAAACTTTTGATTTATGAAATGGGTACCTCCATCGCTGATAATCATCCTTGGTACATCAAATATGTAGAAAATGTAATCTCTTACAAACCTGCACACTACAGCAGCATCATTAGTCCTTGTGGGTATTGCCTCTACCCACTTCGATACATAATCAACAACCAATAAAATGTACAAATTAGAGTTTGAGGACACAAAGGGTCCCATAAAATCAATACCCCACAGATCAAACACCTCAACTTCTTGAAACACGTTGAGGGGCATCTCCTGTCGCTTTGAAATATTACCTGCCCTTTGACAGAAATCGCATCTTCGCACATAATCATATGCGTCCCGGAAAAGTGTAGGCCAATAAAGGATGCTCTCAAGCACCTTGGTCATCATTCTGGAACTTGCATGATGGCCACCCGTTGGTAGAGTATGACAATGACGAAGTACACTGTCATATTCCATCTCCGGTACACACCTGCGCAGCACGCCGTCCCTGCATTGCTTCAACAAAATGGGGTCATCCCAGAAAAAATATCTCAACGAATGGAAAATTTTCTTTTTCTCTTGATATGTCCAATCATCTGGGATTATTTTACAGGCAAGATAATTAACAATATATGAAAACAATGGATCCTTAGATTTTACAGAAAGGATTTGCTCATCAAGGAATATCTCAGTAATGGGTATATTAATGTCCTTCTCATCTACCCGTTCTAACCTAAACAAGTGGTCCAAAACCACATTCTCTATTCCCCCCTTATCTTTAATTTCAATATCAAATTCTTGTAACAATAAGATCCACCTAATCAATCTAGGTTTGGCATCTTTCTTTTCCATCAAATATTGTATGGCGGTGTGGTCCGTCCATACCACAACTTTTGACCCTACAAGATATTGCCAAAATTTTTCAAATGCAAAAATGACGGTGAGAAGTTCTTTTTCAGTTGAAGTGTAATTAATTTGTGCTTCATTTAAAGTTTTGGATGCATAGAAAATCACAGTGGGTTTTTTTTCAACATGTTGTCCTAGAACGGCCCCTACTGTGAAATCTAAAGCATCGCACATTAATTCAAAAGGCTTTGTCTAATCCGGTGTTTGCACAACCGATGCAGAAATTAACTTCTCTTTGAGAACATTAAAATCATGCAAACACTTTTCATAAAAATCAAACACCACATCTTTCTCAAGCATTTCAGATAATGGTTTAGCGATTTTTGAGAAATCTTTGATAAAGCGGCGATAAAATCCTGTGTGACCGAGAAAACTCCTTACCCATTTAACCGAATTTGGTGGGGGTAATTTGGAAATAACCTCAATCTTAACCGAATCTACCTCCAACCCCTTGCTAGATACTTTATGTCCAAGCACAATCGCTTCACTAACCATCATATGGCATTTTTCCTAGTTGAGAACTAAATGCGTGTCCTCACATCATTGTAACACTTTATCCAAATTATATAAACATTCATCAAAAGACGCACCATAGACAGAAAAATCATCCATGAAGACCTCTAAACAACGCTCAACCATATTAGAGAAAATGGCAAGCATGCAACACTGAAAGGTTGTTGGTGTGTTGCATAAACCAAAGGGCATACCAAGATATGCAAATGTTCCATAAGGATAAGTGAAGGTGGACTTCTCTTGGTCCTTAGGATCAATGGAAATCTGATTATAGTCCAAGTAACCGTCTAGAAAACAAAAATGAGATCGACTTGCTAATCGCTCTAAAATCTGATCAATGAACGGGAGAGGAAAATGATCTTTTAATGTAGCAGAGTTCAATCTACGGTAATCAATGAGCACACGCCACTCGGTTACCAAACAGGTCGTGACCGGCTCATTTAACAAATTGTGAGTAACAGTAATTTCCCCCTTTTTAGGGACTACCTGTGTGGGGCTTACCCACGTCGAATCGGAGATAGCGTAAATGATGCCTGCAGAAAGGACCTTGATCACCTCCTTCTTGACGACCTTCATCATTATTGGATTGAGTCTGCATTGTGGCTGGATTACAGGTTTGGCTCCTTCCTCAAGCCGGATCTTGTGCTTGCAAAGTGTAGGGGAGATCCCCTTGATATCTATGACTGACCACTCGAATGTGCCATGGTGGTTCTTTAGCACGATCATCAATTGATCCTCTTCCTCGGCACTCAGATATGTTGTGATAATCACCGGCAGTTTGTCACCATCGGCTAGGAAGGCATATTTCAAATGAGGCGGCAGTGGATTCAATTCTAACTATGGTGGACTGATCAAAGATGACTGAAGCGGTGGTGGAAGTTTCCCAAGATCTTCAAAATACTTAGCATAATAACACAGAAACACCTGAATCATCTTGACACATTCTTGTAACGACTTGCTTCTCATCCAGTCATGCGTTATATTGATAAGGCAAGCTTCAAGAGGCAGTTCTAGATATGCATCGAAGACAGAACTTGCTATAGCATCATCTTCACTAGAAAGAGGGATTTCCTCCTCTTCATCATTCGGAAAACCAACCGCCCTGCAAAGAGAAACAACTTTGGTCTATTCCATAATGCCAACAGTCAGTGTCCCCTTGGTCATTACATGAGCTATATCTAGAAATGGCTTCCCTAGACACATAGAAATATTCTGATCAAAATGTTTCACCATGCGACATTGTTCATTTGCTTTTGATTGTGTTGTGCTTGGGGTCATAACCATTTCAAATCGGTCATCAGTGATTCCCAATGTCAAACAACCTCTTCTCATCTCGAGTGTCATATCGCAGTAGCTTGGAAGGGTCTTCCAAGGAGTAGCTCATTTCCTTGTTCATCTTGCATTTCCATTACCACAAAATCTACTAAAAATACAAACCGGTCGACTTTAACCAAACATCCTCGCAAATATCGTACGGCTTAACAACAGAATTGTCCACCAACTGAATCGTCATATTGCTATGTCTTGATTCTTTTACTCCCAACTTCTTGAAAGTAGAGAGAGGCATCAAATTTATACTTGCCCCACAATCACACAATGCTTCGCTGAATTTCACTTTACCGATGTAACATGAAAACTGAAGTAGCCCAGATCCTATCTTTTAGGTTGCAATGTTCCCATAATGAAAGCGCTCACCTGTTCCTTGAGAACCATGACCTTGGTATCGGGAATCTTCCTCTTCTTTGTGATTATGTCTTTCAGAAACTTGCCATAATAGGGTATCTGCTCTATTTCTTCTAACAGTGGAATGTTGACAGAAAGCTTCCTGAAGCTATCTAGAAACTTCTTGAACTGAGTGTCCACTTTCTTGAGTTTTTGGATATGGGACTGGAACAGTCGGTGCCCTCTGATGTGGCGGCACATATGGTGTCTTCTTCTGCGTCTCCTCCTCAGCAATGGGTTCTGATGTTACATCCTCTACCACATCCTCTACCGGCTCTGTGATTGGAATATGAACCTCCTCTGTGGCCTCACCTGTGGTTTCTGGCTGGGGTGTGCTCGGTTCATCGGTCCTGGGGTTTAAAATCTTCTTACCACTCCGTAGCAGAATTGCCTTAGCCTGTTGGTTTCCTCCTGGAATGTTTGTATTACCGGGAAAACCTTGTTGTGCTGGATTTTTCAGGTTTGCCATCTCAACTGCCGTCTGCGCTAACGATTTCTTTATAGTCCTCATCTGAGCCCCATGATTTGGTAAAGTATACCCAAATTGATTCATAAATTCTCCTTGTTGCTTAATATGTTAGCCAAGCGTGCTCATGAGTTCTTGATTCTGCTTGATTACTTTGTTGAGCAACTCATTGCTCTTATCCTCCGTCGACGGTTGTGGTTTTGCATCAGGGTCCTGTAAGAAATTGTTTGGGTCCTTCCATGAAAATTTCTTGTCTTTCCTCCAAGAATAGTCGTTGTTTCTGTACCTCTGTTGCTGGCACATAAATTTCACTTGTGCTTCATCATCATATTTTGCATCTTCTTTTGGAAGTAATTTCTTGGCTAGAAGGTCCATCTTCTCATTTAGCTCCTTGATGGCCTTTGACTCACCTGTAGCTCGAACCTGCTCTACTGCGTCTCTGTCACCCCATGATTGCTTTTTTGCCATGTTCTTCAAAATCTCCCAACACCTTGTGCCTGTGTTGTTTAAGAAGAACCCCGAACCTGCTAAATCCAGGTTGCTTCTATCATGCTCAAAAAGAGAAAAATAGAAAATCTTGACTTGTTTCTCCTTATCAAGCCCATGATGCGGGCGCCTTCTCGGCATTATTTGGAAACGTTCCCAAGTCTCAGAATACGTCTCTCCGGCTTTCTGGCTGAAATTATGGATCTTCCGTACCAGATCGTTGGTCTTCTCGGGCGGAAAGAACCTCTTGAAGAACACCTCAATCATTTGGTCCCTTGTTTCAACGGTCTCATCTTCCAAGTTATGCAGCCATTCACGTGAATTACCTGCAAGAGAGCTGGGGAACAGTTTCAGGTAAAGTGTCTCCTGTGGAAACCTATCAATCTTGATCATATCGCAATTTTCCACAAATGTGCTGATATGTTCAACTGGGTCCTCCTTCTTCAGCCCATGAAATGCTTGAGACTTGACCAAGTTTATCAGTGCCGGGTCAATCATATACGTGGGAATGTTGACTGCCAGTTTTTTTATTGGTCCCTTCGAAGCTGACGAGGAAGAAGCTTTTATCTTCTCCCATATTGTCTGTTCTTCAGCCATCGCTTCTGGTTCAGAATCTAAATCTATATCTTCAGGTTGGTTTTGAATGTTGTTCTCCTCATCGTCTGGTCCCAACAGTGGACCCTCTGGTGATGACTGTGTGTAGTATGTACTACGCATCCTCACCATGCACTAGTACCTACAGAATAATTATTTAGGTTCAGTACCGTGCTAGACGATTGCTAGATATGATGGATAAACAATGAATTAAAAAATGATAATAAAAAAAAGTGGCCTAGAGTGGCCAATTGCAGCACTCGTAGTGCCGACAATTGCCGTGTCCCTGGCAACGGTGCCAAAAACTTGACACGATTTTACCGTGCATATAACACAAGTGCACGCGTCAATGTAATATAGGCCTTTGTGAGGCCCGAGTCGATATCAGGGACACTGAACTATCAGTAGACTACTACTAACTGCTCACAATCAACTAGACCGGTTAAAAAGGTTTTAAGAGTTGATTAAAATGAAAATAAAAATAAAAGAAATCAAAGCAATCGATTAAATGTTGAGTTTATTCAATTTAGATGGGAATATTTAGGATTGCAGTTTCACTGTGGGTTCTCGTTGTATGAATTTCTATATAGTTAAACAAGATCATCTTTCAATCTGGGTAGTGGCCTGTAGTCAGAATCGTTCATGTCGTGATACAATTCACTACCTAAATCTAGGTCGGTTCCACCGTCATAGTAACCTATACCCTAAATTAGGTGCATTAGAATCAACCTCTGGGTTCCCACCATTAACTGTACATCACCTTGTTCAAGGAATTTATGATTTAATATGAATTTCATCTCTTTCAACCGTTAATTCTTCTTTCAAAGCAATTAAAGGCATTAGATTATCATTAGGGTGATCAAGCATAATGATATAATGGAGAACACAAAATCATACCACGGATTTAGGAGACAAATTATGAATTACTATGATAAAAACGTCATACAATGATTACCCGGGCTACTCCCGGTCCTAAAGACAAAGGGGATTAGCCCCACTTGTTCATCTCAGAGCAAGACATGGTTGAAGAAAGGGGAAACATGGAGAAAAACGTGGATGAAGTGATGTAAATCCCTGAACGGAGAAGATCCAAGCATTCCTCAGCGTAGAGTGTGCGATCTACAACCTTTCTGCGGTGGAAAACATCTTCTTCGGCTCTCGGAACGGTCGGGGCGTGCTTCCGGGCTCCGTTCTCCTCTCCAACTCTCCTCGGGATGTGTGTAGCGGCTAATGACGTGATAGCTAGCCCTTGGCCGCCGTCATTAGGTATAAACACCAAGTTAGATCACTGAAATATCACCACCATTGGATTCGGGCCGATCTGAAGCAAACACTCATCTGACGACGTCGATACCATCGATGCGGGTCGATGGTATCGACCCCTCGTGATATCGGCAAGCCTTCCTTCTGTTTTGTCATCCCACCTGATGCAGACTCAATACTATCGATGCGGGTCGATGGTATTGACTTCTTTAGGCGTCAGTTTTATCACCTTTCCGACACTAAAGCTGTAGAACATCGATAGCATGAACTTTTGTGTTGATAGTATCAACCGGCTGATCACTGGAAACCTAAAGGTAACTCGCTACCATCCACTACCCAGTCGATGGTATCGACACTGCTTGGCTCCTTGTTGTTGTCTGCCTGTGACTGTGTCGATACTATCGACGGGTGTCGATGGTATCGATAGCTGTATATATGCGTCTTTCCTGAAATTGCAAGACAAAGCCAAATCAGCTGAGATAAAACCCATTATTATAATCATTTATGATCAAAAAGATAAAATATGAGAGATTTGATACTGAAAGAGATTATAGACTAGAGTAAATGAATTATGCAATATTAACCACCAAAGTGACTAATAAACACCTAAAATAGAAGTAAAACAAGTCTATAAAAGTGACTCAAAATCATCGCATCAGCTTGTCAAAGCAAGATGCCTACTTGCGGTAGGACTTTTAAAATGGAAGGGAGCCTACTCGGTGTAGGGCTTGAAATGAAGAGAGCATATTCAGATTAGGATATTGGAAAGAGAATTTGGGTTGGTAAAGTGTAAGATCTTGATCTAGGACCTAAAATAGATTGTCACAACAAGAGAGGAGAGGATCTTGCTTAGGACATGGCTTGTGGTCTAGTTTAAGGTCTTGCCCTATGAGACAAAAGAGATTGGATGATAAAGCACATTATTGGTCCAGTTTTATGTCATGGTCTAGTACCTTAAGAAGATTGGAAGTTATGTGATTGGTCCAATTTTGGTAATATGAAACTGATGGTGCATCTTTGCTAGGTATATGGTGGTCCTATTTAAAGTGATTAATGTGTCTTGATTGGAATATATAGTGTTGAAGTTTCTCCTTGGATATCATCAATAGGTAACCCTCAATCATGGGTTGCAGATTTGTCTTGGAATATAAGTATGGTTTTTAGTATCTCAAGGAATGATGTACCTTTTTGGACTCTTTTTTTGAAGATGTGAGTATGTGTTGCTGGAGATTGATTTGGGTCAACTCTATCTATATATTGAATACTTCATCTACCTTTTTTGTCTATAGTCTTCAGCCAGTGGTTCCCTGATGAACTCTATGGGTGTGGATATGTCATGATTGTTGAAGGAGACCTCTTGATGTTGGAGTGATTTGTGATGTTGATGCAGAGTCAGCCACTATCATCTGAGATTTCCCTTCTTCATCGTTCTTTATAAACTCTGGGATCATCATGATTTGGATTGTGTTGGTAGCATTTTGCCCCTTGTTTTGTTTCAAAGGTTTTAAATTTGCCTTTTGGCATTTATGGGATCATGTTAGTCAGTAATAAGTTGTTTATGAGGTTTTTTTTGTTCAATTTTCATTTATCATGCCATGGTTTGTGGATTGTTATGTTGTTTATTACCATGCAAGATGTTTGGATTTGGCCCTTGGAGGTATTTTGTTGTTTGTTTGTTTGTTTGTTGCTTTTTGGATTAGGTTGTTGGTCAACATTTAGTGTTTTGGACTGAGACCCTTTGACAGTTACTCTGGAGGCTTGTCATGAGATGTGAAGAGTGGTCATGTAATCATTGTTGCTTAATTGATGGTGAATGGCAACTACCATGTTCACCTTTGATGCGATGATTTTGAGTCGCATTTATAGACCTATTTCATATGTGTTTTGTGCTTTAATTACTCATTTTCATGGATAATATTGCATAATTCACTTAATTTGGTCTTTGCCATCATATTATATCAAATCCCCTTTGTTTTACTATTTTGAGCATTATTTATCATCTTATTATAAATGGTGTGGATTTACTCGGTCTTGTTGTGAAATTTCAGGAAAAACAAGTATCTACTTCCGTCGATACCATCGACGGAAGTCGATACCATCGACCAAGCCACAGGTTGCCATCCGAGAAGAGCAGCACAGAGTCAATACCATCGACACCCAAGTCGATGGCATCGAGATCACTTCAGACTGCTGGTGAGGATGTTGTCGATACCATCGACGGAAGTCGATGCCATCGACACAAGGAGAGCTACAGCGTCGCTAAAAGACAAAACCGACGCTACAGGAGTCGATACAATCGACACCCAAGTCGATGGTATCGAGATCACCACAGGAGCTCAGAATAAAAGAAAGGAAAGCTTCCGCTAATCCGCTGGGTCGATACCATCGACCCGCATCGATGGTATCGACGCCGGCAGATATGCGTTGGATCTGTTTTGATCTCGATCGGACGGCTGTTGTTATTTGACGACCTAATTAGGGACTTATACCTAATGACGGCTGCCCACACGAGATCATCATCTCATTTTGGATTGCACGAGTGCCGAGGAGGAGAGAAAGGAGAACGGAGGCCAGAAGCTCATCCCGGGTGATTCGGACGCTGCCGAAGACGATTTCCACCACCGACAGGCGGGGAAGCTCGTGTTCTACGCCAAGGATCTACCGGTTCTTCTCCGTTCAGGGGTTTTCCCACTTATTTCCCGTTTTTCTTATGAATTCCCCCATTTCTACCATGCATTCGTGTGAGATGAACATGAGAGGCTAAAACCCTCAATCTTAAGGACCGGGAGTAGCCCGGGAATACATTGTATGACATTTTTATATTGATAATTCAAATTTTCTCTCTCAAATCCGTGGTATAGATTCGTTTTCTCCATTTCTATTGTTATGCTTGATCACCATAATAATAACTTAATGCCCTTAATCACTTCGACATAAGGATTAACGGTTGAAAAGAGATGAAATATACATTAATTAATAAAACCCTTGACAAAGGAGTTGTAAAATTAATGGTGGGAACTGAGGGACTGTTTATAATGCACTTAGTTTAGGGGAATGATTACTACGACGGTGGAATCAACCTAAACCTAAGTAGTGAATTACACCACGACAGTGGGTAATTCTGTATTCAGGCCACTACCCGGATAGAGAGAGAAGTGTGAGGAATTATATGAAACCTAATACAATGTTGACCCGCGGTGAAACCGCCATCTTAAAGATAGCCTTTTGAATTGATTAAATTAACCTTTAATCGATTGTTTTCTTTGTTTGATTTTTATTTTATTTGAATTTCAACAACAAAACCCTACTTTGTTAATCGGCCTAGCTGATTGCGATTAGTTAGTAAAAGTCTCCAATAATTCACGTATCCTTGAGTTCGACTCGGGCCTCACAAGGCCTATATTACTCGACGCGTATACTTGCGTTTAAGCGCGTAGTAAAATACACGTCAAGTTTTTGGCGCTGTTGCCGGGGATATGGCGAATTATTGGCACTTTGAGTGCTAAGAGCGGCCACTCTAGGCCACATTTATTTTATTTATTTTAAAACAATTTCAAAAATTCCTTTATTTCTCTATAATGGTGTTGACTCGTCAAAGCATTGTACTGAACCCCTATTTCCATATTTCAGGTACTTTGCATGGTGCACACACGTAGTAGAGACTACGTGAATCGCACACCTGAGGTTCCATCTGCGGGACCAGAGGAGGAGGACTTCTACGAGCAAGAGCACCAAAGCTACATAGATTCTGAATCTGAGCAAGAGAAAGCAGAAGAAATGGCTGAACCGCAGACGATATGGGAGAAGATCAAAGCGTCTTCTTCATCAGCTTCGAAGGGGCCTATAAAGAAACAGGGGCTAAACATTCCAACCTACAAGATCGATCCAGCATTGATTAACCTGGTTAAATCAAACACATTTCACGGGCTGAAAAATGAAGATCCAGTGGCACACATTAGTCAGTTTGTTGAAAATTGCGATATGGTGAAGATCGATAGGTTTCCACAAGATGTTTTGTACCTCAAGTTATTTCCAAGCTCCCTAGCAGGAGTAGTGAGAGAGTGGCTTCATAACCTCAACGACGAGTTTGTTGAATCATGGGATCACATGGTGGAGGTTTTCTTCGAGAGGTTCTTCCCTCCTGAGAAGACCAATGATATGATCCGGAAGATCCACAATTTCACCCAACAAGCGGGTGAAACTTATTCTGAGACTTGGGAGCGATTCCAAGTCATGTTGAGGAGATGTCCACATCATGGATTGGACAAGGAAACCCAAGTGAAGATCTTTTATTTTTCTCTCTCCGAGCATGATAGAAGCAACTTGGACTCGGCTGGTTCCGGATTTTTCTTAAATAACACTGATACAAGATGCTGGGAAATACTGAAGAACATGGCACGAAAGCAATCTTGGGGAGAAAGAGAAAGAGGCCCAGTTGAGCAAGCAAGAGTTGCCAGTGAGTCAAAGGCAATGAGAGAGCTGAACGAGAAGATGGATCTTCTCGCAAAGAAGTTGCTGCAAAAGGAAGACAATGAGTCCGAGGATGAGGCTCAGGTCAAGTACATGAGGCAACAGCAGGGGTACAGGAACAACGATTATTCATGGCGGAAGGACAAGAAATTTTCATGTAAGGATCCAAACAACTTTCTGCAGGATCCGGACGCTAAGCCTGCACCCGTCACAGAGGACAAGAGCACAGAGTTGCTCAATCAAGTCATCAAGAAAAATCAAGAGTTGATGAACACTTTTGGGCAGCAAATAAAGCAACAGGGTGAATACATGAACCAGTTTGGGCAAACTTTGCAGAGCCACGGGGCTCAAATGAGAACTATAGAGACTTCCATGGCGCAAATGGCAGCCGAGATTGCAAGCTTGAAGAAGCCGGCACATCCGGGTTTTCCGGGGAACACCAATGTTCCCGGGGGAAACCAACAGGCCAAGGCCATCTTATTGAGGAGCGGTAAGAAAGTGTTAAATCCAAGGGCGGATGACACAAGCACACCGCAAGGCACAATTGAAGAAGCAACCGTCAAAGAACAGCCCGCACCTTTCATAGAGCAAACTGAGGACATAGCATAAGATGGTATGGAAGAACAAGCCACTGAGGAGGAACCACAGAAATTAACTCCCTATGTGCCACCTCATCAAAGGGCACATACCGTTCCGGTCCCCTATCCCAATAGTGCAAAGGCAAGAAAGGTGGATGCACAGTTTAAGAAATTTTTGGACAGCTTTAGGAAGTTATCAGTGAATATTCCTTTGCTAGAGGCGATTGAGAAAATCCCGTCGTATGGGAAGTTTCTTAAACATGTAATCACCAAGAAGAGGAAAATACCCGACACTGAGGTCGTGGTATTGAAGGAGCAAGTGAGTGCTTTTATTATGGGCACTTTTCCGCCAAAGAGACAGGATCCCGGTTGTTTCAATATTTCTTGCTTTATCGGGAAGTTCAAATTTGGAGAGGCACTTTGTGATTCCGGGGCAAGCATCAATATGATGCCCCTTTCTACATTCAAGAAACTTGGATTGAAGGAGTCAAGGCCAAGCAACATGACTATCCAATTGGCCGATAATTCTGTGGTGAAACCGTATGGAATCTGTGAGGATGTCTTGGTAAAGGTAGACCGCTTTGTTTTTCCGGCTGATTTCGTTGTTATGGAAATGCAGGACGAGCATGGAAATGAGTTACTACTTGGTCACCCATTCCAAGCTACAGCTGATATGATCTTGGAGATGGGGAGAGGTCGCTTGACCTTGGGCATTGAGGATGATCGCTTTGAGATGGTCATGCCCAATAGCAATGCATCTACTAAAGCAAAAGCACAGTGCAACATGGTGAAGCACGTGGAACAAAATATCTCACTTTGTCTTGGGAAGCCATTTTTGGATATGGCTCATGTGATGAGCAAGATAGATAATGGGACCTTAGATGTGGACATTATGGAGCGAACTAAAGTTGTCTCTTTATGCAAGGCTGTTGGGTTTCCAAACGATGAGAATGAGGACATTCCACCTTCGTGGGAGGATGATGCGATTATTACTTCATTTTTTGATGCATATCCGGAATTTCCCTTGGAGGCGTGTTTGCTAAATGTCACTTATGATTGGATGTGGAGTACTTCACTCAAGGAGTGCGCCAAAATGCTTCAAATGCTTCCATGTTTCTACACGAGGCACTATGAAGATTTGGGTACACTTCCCCCACCGCTACAATCATCTCTTATTTGCCCACCTGATCTGGAGTTGAAGCCATTGCCCCCGCATCTGAAGTACGTCTTTCTAGCTGAGAAGGACAAGTTACCAATAATTGTATCTACATACTTGAGTGCGGACGAGGAGGAGCAACTACTGATAGTGCTCAAGAACCACCGTGGAGCTTTTGGGTGGTCTGTGGCAGACATTAAGGGGATCTCCCCTACACTTTGCCAACACAAGATACAGCTCGAGGAGGGAGCCAAGCCAGTCATTCAGCCTCAACGACGTCTAAATCCAAGCATGATGGAGGTTGTCAAGAAGGAAGTCATAAAACTTCTTGCTGCAGGGATCATATATGCCATATCAATTCAACGTGGGTGAGTCCCACACAGGTAGTCCCTAAAAAGGGGGGGAATCACTGTCACTACAAATCTTTTGAATGAACCTGTCACCACCCGATTGGTAACCGGGTGGCGTGTTTGCATTGACTACCGCCGATTGAATGCCGCAACTCTTAAAGATCATTTTCCATTGCCATTTATCGATCAGATTTTGGAACGTCTAGCCGGTCGGTCACATTTTTGTTTTCTAGATGGCTATTCGGGGTACAACCAGATCTCTATTGATCCTTTGGATCAAGAGAAGTCTACGTTCACATGTCCCTATGGGACTTTTTCCTACCGCCGTATGCCGTTTGGTTTATGCAATGCGCCGGCGACTTTTCAACGCTGCATGCTCGCCATATTCTCTGACATGGTAGAGCGGTGTCTTGAAGTTTTCATGGACGACTTCTCGGTGTATGGAGCGTCTTTTAATGAATGCCTTTAAAACTTAGATAAGGTATTGCAGCGGTGCGAGGACACACATTTGGTCCTCAATTGGGAGAAATGTCACATGATGGTGACGGAAGGAATTGTGCTAGGACACAAGGTGTCTAGGAAGGGTCTTGAGGTAGACCCCGTAAAAATTGAGGTGATTTCTAAGCTACCCCCACCAAATTCTGTAAAAGGGGTGAGAAGCTTCTTAGGACACGCCGGGTTTTATCGGCGATTCATCAAAGATTTTTCAAAAATCGCAAAACCTTTATCGGAATTGTTGGAAAACGATGCAATTTTTGATTTCAATGAGAAATGTCTTCACGCATTCGAGGTTTTGAAGGAAAAGTTGATTTCGGCTCCGGTTGTTCAAACGCCGGATTGGACAAAGCCATTCGAGTTGATGTGTGATGCTTCCGATTATGTTGTGGGAGCCGTTTTGGGGCAAAGGGTAGATAATAAGCCTGCTGTGATTTTCTACGCCTCCAAAACGCTTAATGATGCTCAATTGAACTACACAACTACGGAAAAGGAGTTACTTGCCGTCGTGTTTACCTTTGAAAAATTTCGGCAGTACTTAGTGGGTTCTAAGGTAGTTGTGTGGACCGATCACGCTGCAATAAAATATTTGATGGAGAAGAAAGATGCAAAGCCTAGACTAATTAGGTGGATTTTGCTCCTACAAGAATTTGACATTGAAATCAAGGACAAGTCGGGAATTGAAAATGTGGTGGCTGACCACTTGTCTAGGTTAGAGAGGGTTGATGAACAATTTTTGCACATACCCATTACCGAGACCTTTCCCGATGAACAACTTTTAAAAATTGATTCTAAAGAACCGTGGTTTGCGGAAATCGTTAACTATTTGGCATGCGGGATCATCCCGGATGATTGGTCTTATCAAGAGAAGAAGAAATTCTTTCATTCGTTGAGATATTATTTTTGGGATGACCCAATTTTGTTGAAGCATTGCAGGGATGGTATTCTTCACAGGTGCGTGCCGGAGGTGGAGTACGAGAGTGTTCTCCACCATTGTCATGCGTCGCCTACGGGAGGACACCATGCTAGCTCACGGACAACAGCCAAGGTGTTGGAGAGCGGCCTTTATTGGCCCACTTTGTTCCGGGATGCCTATGATTTTGTTAGGCAATGTGACACGTGCCAGCGCGCAGGTAACATCTCAAGGAGACAAGAAATGCCCCTGAATGTATTTCAGGAAGTTGAGGTATTTGACTTATGGGGCATTGATTTCATGGGACCCTTTGTGTCCTCAAATTCAAATCTGTATATCTTACTTGCTGTTGATTATGTGTCGAAGTGGGTGGAGGCAATCCCTACAAGGACTAATGATTCGAATGTAGTGTGCAGGTTTGTCAAAGAGAACATTTTCTGCAGGTTTGGGATACCCCGAATGATCATAAGTGATGGAGGCACGCATTTCAAGAATCAGAAATTTGCGACACTTTTGAAGAAATATGGGGTCAAGCACAACATCGGCACCTTATATCATCCACAGACGCAAGGACAAGTGGAGGTATCAAATAGGGAAATCAAGAAGATTTTAGAAAGGACCGTGGCATCCACAAGGAAGAATTGGAGTGCATTGCTACCGGACGCACTTTGGGCGTATAGAACGGCGTATAAAACGCCTATAGGCACCATGCCTTTTAGGCTGGCGTATGGCCGGGCTTGCCACCTTCCGGTGGAATTGGAGCACAAGGCCCATTGGGCGCTAAGAAGGCTGAACTTGCGCTATGATGAGGCCGGGAGAAAAAGGATGTTTGAATTGAATGAATTGGATGAGCTACGCATGACGGCATATGAGAAAGGCCGTATCTACAAGGAGCGCACAAAGCTGATCCACGATCGCCATATTGAGATGCGCACGTTCAAGAAAGGAGACAGCGTTTTATTGTTCAACCCCCGTCTCAAACTGCATCCCGGGAAGCTGAAATCCCGGTGGAGTGGACCCTTCGAGGTGGAAGAAGTGAGACCGCACGGAGCGATTCTTGTGCGTGATGGAGATGCCACATTCTTGGTGAACGGGCAACGCTTGAAGTTGTATTTTGGTGAGAATTACAAGAGGAAAGTGAATGAGGTCAAACTCATTTCACTTGTGCATGAATGAGATGATGGGAAGACGTCTAGCCTAAGACGCTAAAGAAGGGCGCTTGTTGGGAGGCAACCCAACCATTGGTACATTAGGATAGCTTAATTTTAGTCATAGATTGCTTTTATTTCGTTTAAATTTTAGTTTAAAAAAGATACCTTGATCCGTTTGTTGAATGTGCAGGCACAGGCAGGGTCGATACCATCGACACACCCGTCGATGGTATCGACATGGGTTCAGGTTGACACCGGCAAAAATCACACTGCGTCGATACTATCGACACCTCCGTCGATGGTATCGACATGGTCATAGGCAGGTCGCAATAAAAGTGTTGATGGTATCGACACCCCAGTCGATACCATCGAGATCTCTGGAGAAGTTCAGACGAATTTTGCTCAGTCAACTCGATACCATCGACGGCCTCGTCGATGGTATCGACATCATCACAGGTTGAATGCAACAAAACGGCGGTGTCGCAATAAAAGCAAGTCGATACCATCGACCCCCGTCGATGGTATCGACGGACATGTCACCGATCCGCACACAGACATCGATGACGATCACAACAGCCACGTCAGCGATCCGGGTGCTGCGTCGATACCATCGACTTCCGTCGATGGTATCGACCCGTCAGCAATCCGGGTTTCTCGATCCAGCAAACGTCAGCCGTCGATACTCGCGAGGGAGGCGGAGACCTGTGAGACGTGTCGATACCATCGACCCGCATCAATGGTATCGACGGGTCAACAGGGGCACCGATCAAGCCTATTTAAGGGGACTTGCAACGTCATTTGACGTCACACCTTCAGAGCAAGTATCCTCCTTTGCGCCGAGAACTCCCCCGAGCCCTCCAAGACTGAAGAGAAGCGTCATCGAGCGAAGATCTTCACCGAGCGGAGAATTTCTTCTCCATCTTCACCGAGCTCTTTTCTTCTAATCCCATCTTCTCGCAACCATGGTGCATGTCGTCGGAGCGTCGTCCTCAAGCGCACACCCCATGGAGATTGAGGAGTTCATTCCTCCCCCAACCGCTTCCATCTCTCGTCCGCGCATGGTGCATCCTTCCACGGAGACGAAGAAGGTTTACGAGGAGATAATGAAGCAAAAGTTCGAGCCAACTCGGTATGTGGACCGGAGCATGCTTCAGGAGCTGGGGTTCGAGGCCAACTTGGCCTATGTGTTGGCCGGGCAAGCACGGCACACCGGTCGACTCTACGAGCAGATCGAATGTCATGCGGATGGGCAGCCGTTCTTCGGCGAATGGCCCACCTACAAGGAACTGGTGGTGGAGTTCATGGCGTCTCTCGACGTCTGCGTCGTACCAAACGACGTGGTACCATCGGACCAGGCGTGGATCAAGGGAAGGGTGTCCTTCCGACTCTTCAACAACGATTACCACATCACGTTGAAGCAGTTCAACGACATCTTCAACTGGAACCATGGCCGCAACAATCACTGATGCCCCGACGCCCACACCGACTACGACAAAATCTTCGCCGAGCTAGTTACAATGCCGGCGGGAAAGACTGTGAGCTACCATAATGCAGCGGTAGCGGATTTTGAGCACCCGTTCGTCCGGGTCCTGCATAGGATGTTGAGCTTGACATTCTTCGCTCGAAGTGATCTTGCTTTGAGCAAGTTTCAGGAGAGTGATTTGTTATTCCTCTACGCACTCCTGAAACGTCAAGAGTGCAACTGGGGGGCGTTCTGGCTACAGCGCGTCCTGGCGGTGAAGCGAAGTACAAGGAGGGCTCCAATTCATTTTGGTGGGCTTGTCACCAAGTTGGCATCTTACTTGGGGCTGAACTTTCAGTCCATGACTCCGATCTCTACGAGGAGCAAGGTGAACGTGCAATACTTGCATCGTTCGAACCTTATTCTTCTCCGGGACGGGTTGGCGTACGCACATTGCCACGTGAACCAAGCTTATCAGGAGCGCTCACTGCCGGACGACGTCTTCAACATCCAAGGAGCGCAGCATTTCAGGTGGCCAGTCATAGCCATCGAGTCCTCCGAAGAAGAAGGCGGAGGTGACAAGCAAGAAGGCGAGGCTGAAGAGGAAGAGGAGGCTTTCACACCTCTTCGTGCACGTGTGGCACCACGGAAGCGTCCTAGGATGCATCCGGGTGCATCTTTATCATCTCAGCCCCCGCCGCCATCACCACAGCACGAGCAGCCAGCCGAGGATCCCTACTCCATGCAGGGGATGTACACCATGCTGCAGGATATCCAGCAGACTCAGCAGCAGCATCTGGCCATGTATGCCAACATTCATGAGACTACGAGCCGACTACTCGAAAATCAACGGGCTATGTTCGAGAACGAGCGCTTCATCCTCGCCAACCAAGAACAAATACACAACCGGTTGCAGCGGATAGAGACGCAACAGGAGCCCTTCTTCGACCACTACTGGAGTCGAGACTACTTTGGAGGCTATCCACAGCCTCCGTCGAGGACCCAATATGATCCAAGCTTCCAGGGGGAGTACCCGTCTTGGGATCCTACGGCACCGCAATACCCACCACCGCCTCCGCAAGATTGATCAGGGTATCACTGTTCCACCCTTAAGTTGGTTTTTGACTATGAGGCCATAGTCGAATTCAAGCTTGGGGGGGTGGCTGGAACAGCTCTATCTTTTATCTTTTCTTTTGTTGTTTTTAGTTTTTGCTTTGTTATTTGTTTTTGCAATTTTACTTTTTGTTTAGGATCCACATCTATCTAGTGTAACCGTGGATGTCTTAAAAATTGTCATCTCGCTGTTTTCATGGGAAATTTAAGGGAATTTAAAAAAAATTTATGTCTTGTGGATAGCTTAACTTGGTTGTCCTTGGGGAACTTGTCCTATGAAAATGATTGATTATGTCAACTTTAAAGCAATATGTCACACCCACACCCCCGTTGACTCATGAAAAGTTGATAGTAACGGTTGTTTGAGCCTAACTTAATCAAATGGTAATGAGACCTTAATCGGATATAAGAGAGAGAACCCTTTGAACTACTACACATGTCAGTAAGGAGGGACACATGATATTTCTCTAAGGTTTAGTCACCTAATCTTGTGATCATTCCACTTCATTTTTCCATAATCCACCCAAGAATTGGAAGTAAAGTACAGTTTTAATTTCTTTTGCGTGCATAGCATTTAGATAGGATTTGCATTGTTATTTTCTATACTTTTGCATAAAACGAAAAAATATATAGTGATTCATGCACATTACTTTTAGGTGCATATCATGTAGTTGCACTCATAACTTTCATGATTTTCATGCTTAAGTACACCATGTACCTCAGTTTTTCCTAAAAAGTGATCTAAACTTTTCCATACCCTCGAAATAAGGTAAAGATTTCCAATCGTGATGAAAATGGCCTTATACATGTATCTCTAAGCAATTATGGATATGTGGGCTAAAAGAAAGGGAAAAAAAATTCTGAAAATCTGAAAAAAATTGAGAAAAGAAAAAAAAAAGAGAATTTAGAAGGAAAAGGAATAAGAGGGAGAAAGGAACACGATATCACTTGCATAACAGGGAAATTGAGTACATGATGTGGCTTATTTAGATTTCTATCTCATTTTGAGGTGGAAGGTTAGTGCATGCATCATTTCACCCAATTTTAAGCATTAGGGCATTTTCAATGTGCATTTGCATCATTTAGGACATTTTGTTATGTGCATGTTGAAACTGTGCAATACTTCCAAAGTTCTTCCATGAACCACCCATTCCATCCACCCGTTGCTCGGATTGGTAGGCCACCGTGATTTTCTCCTCACTCATGTTTATCAGGAGAACTGCTTCCATGTAGATGGTAGTTAGGGCGAGCAACGTAGTGTAGGCGATCACAAGGTGCACCAAGGCTGAATCGGCGAACTTTATTATGTTAACTGCCTTATGTGATAGTGTTCATCGGTTTGAAGGATAATTTCTCTTATTGATGATTATTGTCGCCTGTAGGGTAATTACTGTTCTGTGATTAGGGAAGGCCGGTTTGAGAACGTCCAGTGGGAGTCATGTGGGATGTGGGTTGGTGTGTTGAATTTTAGTTGACATCTGCAATTCTATTCTAAGGATTAGTTGCTCGAGGGCGAGCAATGTTTAAGCTTAGGGGAGTTTGATGTGATGATTTTGAGTCGCATTAATAGACCTATTTCATATGTGTTTTGTGCTTTAATTACTCATTTTCATGGATAATATTGCATAATTCACTTAATTCGGTCTTTGCCATCATATTATATCAAATCCCCTTTGTTTTACTATTTTGAGCATTATTTATCATCTTATTATAAATGGTGTGGATTTACTCGGTCTTGTTGTGAAATTTCAGGAAAAACAAGTATCTACTTCCATCGATACCATCGACAGAAGTCGATACCATCGACCAAGCCACAGGTTGCCAGCCGAGAAGAGCAGCACAGAGTCGATACCATCGACACCCAAGTCGATGGCATCGAGATCACTTCAGACTGCTGGCGAGGATGTTGTCGATACCATCGACGGAAGTCGATGCCATCGACACAAGGAGAGCTACAGCGTCGCTAAAAGACAAAACCGACGCTACAGGAGTCGATACCATCGACACCCAAGTCGATGGTATCGAGATCACCACAGGCTCTTAGAATAAAAGAAAGGAAAGCTGTCGCTAATCCGCTGGGTCGATACCATTGACCCGCGTCGATGGTATCGACGCCGGTAGATATGCGTTGGATCTGTTTTGATCTCGATCGGACGGCTGTTGTTATTCGACGACCTAATTAGGGACTTATACCTAATGACGGATGCCCACACGAGATCATCATCTCATTTTGGATTGCACGAGTGCCGAGGAGGAGAGAAAGGAGAACGGAGGCCAGAAGCTCATCCCGGGTGATTCGGACGCTGCCGAAGACGATTTCCACCACCGACATGCGGGGAAGCTCGTGTTCTACGCCAAGGATCTACCGGTTCTTCTCCGTTCAGGGGTTTTCCCACTTATTTCCCGTTTTTCTTATGAATTCCCCCGTTTCTACCATGTATTCGTGTGAGATGAACATGAGAGGCTAAAACCCTCAATCTTTAGGACCGGGAGTAGCCCGGGAATACATTGTATGACATATTTATATTGATAATTCATATTTTCTCTCTCAAATCCGTGGTATAGATTCGTTTTCTCCATTTCTATTGTTATGCTTGATCACCATAATAATAACTTAATTCCCTTAATCACTTCGACAGAAGGATTAACGGTTGAAAAGAGACGAAATCTACATTAATTAATAAAACCCTTGACAAAGGAGTTGTAAAATTGATGGTGGGAACTGAGGGATCGTTTATAATGCACTTAGTTTAGGGGAATGATTACTACGATGGTGGAATCAACCTAAACCTAAGTAGTGAATTACACCACAACAGTGGGTAATTCTGTATTCAGGCCACTACCCGGATAGAGAGAGAAGTGTGAGGAATTATATGAAACCTAATACAATGTTGACCCGTGGTGAAACCGCCATCCTAAAGATAGCCTTTTGAATTGATTAAATTAACCTTTAATCGATTGTTTTCTTTGTTTGATTTTTATTTTCTTTTAATTTCAACAACAAAACCCTACTTTGTTAATCAGCCTAGCTGATTGCGATTAGTTAGTAAAAGTCTCCAATAATTCACGTATCCCTGAGTTCGACTCGGGCCTCACAAGGCCTATATTACTCGACGCGTATACTTGCGTTTAAGCGCGTAGTAAAATACACGTCAAGTTTTTGGCGCCGTTGCCGGGGATACGGCGAATTATTGGAGACTTTTACTAACTAATCGCAATCAGCTAGGCCGATTAAAAAAATAGGGTTTTGTTGTTGAAATTAAAAGAAAATAAAAATCAAACAAAGAAAACAATCGATTAAAGGTTAATTTAATCAATTCAAAAGTAGGGTTTTCATTTATCATGCCATGGTTTGTGGATTGTTATGTTGTTTATTACCATGCAAGATGTTTGGATTTGGCCCTTGGAGGTATTTTGTTGTTTGTTTGTTTGTTTGTTGCTTTTTGGATTAGGTTGTTGGTCAAAATTTAGTGTTTTGGACTGAGACCCTTTGACAGTTACTCTGGAGGCTTGTCATGAGATGTGAAGAGTGGTCATGTAATCATTGTTGCTTAATTGATGGTGAATGGCAACTACCATGTTCACCTTTCTTTCCAATTTTCTGTACTAGAGTCTAAGGTGATTTGAGACCCCAAGCATATTTAACCTCGCCCAAAGTTTTTTATAAATTGGTAGGTTACTCCCTTAGGATCATATAACCAAATGTACCACTAGGGAAAGATTCATTCAAGGTGGATTTAATAGTCCACTATCTCTTGATTTCATGCTTGTACGACTGAATTTGTGCCATGTAGCAAGCATTTCAACAACAATTCCCTACTCAGTTGGGTTAAGGCGCCAGGTGTTAGAAACACCTTTATGGGCTCTATTATTGACACTTCTTAGTGTATATGGCGTGCCACTGTTGTGTGTTTTCTACATCATCTTTTCACTTGATATCACACACAGATTTGGTTCATTTTGATATCAATTAGCCTCTTTTCATATTACTCTTGCCATCTTTTTGCTATATTACTTATCGCATAACATGTATTACAGAGATGTTCTAAAAGGGCCAGTTTGGGGACTTCCTGACTCAAATTTCAAATCATTTAGATTTCCCCATGTACATCCAGCTATTCGTATTTTAATTTTGCTAAAACAACAAAATACACGACGTGCATGATGAAAGCACGACGTGTGAGTTTCTAGAAAGTGCATAACAAAGCGAATACACGATGTGTTTTCTCCAACACGTCGTGCACTTGGGAACATCAAGCAGACCGAAACCTACTGGAAAGTTGCACGCCGTGCATTAATACTGCACACTCCATGCGCAGTGTATTCTGGAGCAACTGTCGAAGGATTTGCACGACGTGTACGAGGAACGCACGTCGTGTCGCTGTGAATTTCAGAATTTGGAAAATTACAATCCTTTGTTTAAAACAAAGAGTGAGGTTATCCATGGTCATAATCAAAGTTCTCTCATCCCAGAGCAAGTCTAGAGGAGAGAAAGGCGATTTTAAGGATAAAAGGGGTGGTTTCTTGCCAAAGGAGCCCCAATATTCTTCTCTTCTTCTCTAGTGTCTTCTCCAAAGGTGCAACATAACTTCCCCACTTCATGTAGCTTCTCAGGAGAGGAGTTGGTTCGTTTCGGAGCAGCTGGAGGAGTAGAATTTCAACTCCAAGCCGGAATTCTCCCTTCTTGTGGTTAAATCTTTGGATCTTCTTGCTTTTCTTCCTCTAGATCATGCTAGAATATGAAATTTCGATAACAATTCTGTAAAACATGATTATGGATGAGTAAACTCCTTTTCTTGGGCATGGGAGAGTATCTCCCATGTCATAGCATGCATGGAACAAGTTAATCTCATACTAAGTACTATGTTGCTTGTTTTTTTTTCTACCATGAGAGTGTCAGTTTTATCATCTCTTGCATGTATTGTTGGCCACCTTATATGCATGTGTTATGATTTCTTGCTTAATCGAAGAAAATAGGTAGGAATGTATGGAGGTGTTCTTATGGACAAATCTTCTTCTACCATGAGAGTGGAGATTATAGTGTTGAGGAACAAGTTGTGATCTAAAATGAAAATTATGCATGAGAATGTGGATTTGAGTTGAGATCGTTGCACTTACACCGGGAGGTGAAGTGCAACACATACATCTCCTTTAAAACAAGTACTTAGTATGTTTAAATTTTTTGTTCCTATGATGTGCTATGATATGCGGGTGAAATTCTAATGCCAAGATCCATTAACATCTAAATCAAAACTCTTTTTAGTAGTCCTTTCATTGTTTGTTTAAATCTGAATTTTTGTAATTGATCAACATCACCATCCTTTTTAAACTAATCTATATTGTTGAACTTTAGTGTTGTTGCATTTGATTAATTACCAAAGCTCCTTGTGTTCGGCCTCGACTACGAATACCTCTGTATACTTGTGAAGATTGGTTAAGTTGAGTAAATGATCCTTCTTAGGATTGAAACTCGTTAGTGGAAGCAACGAACAAGTTTTTGGCAGCATTTGTTCCCTCCACCCAATTTTGAGTCACCCCTGAGGAGGATGCAGACTACCAATTCCTCATTACTAGGTGAGTATTACCTTCCCTCTACGCTTGTGAAGAAACTCTAGACAAGCTTGGCTTCAAGAATGAGGTAATGGGGTATCTTCAATTCTTAGGTCTTCATCTAGTCTGCACTAGAGTTGCAAAGACATATCATCGCCTTGTTTATGAGTTTTTGACTACCTTTAAGGCGGAAGATGATCCCCAAAGCCACCATGAGACGTATTTGAAGATCAGTTTTTGTCTTCTAAACAAATGTTTTGCTATGGATCTTTGTCAATTTTCTACCTTGCCCGGGTGCAACTGTGGAAGCTACACTCACTATCTACCCACCTTCCATAGTGATACTCTTTGGTCTAAAATTACCAATGAAAAGTTGCATAGGGCTAGACAGGCACGATCTTCCTCGCTCTGTAACTTAATTTTCAGAGTTGTGCATCGCCTTCTAAGCACTGGTCCTTTTGCTAAAAATGAAACTCAAGGAGTCGTGAGCAAAACCGACCTTTTATTCTTGTGGTGCATGGTCAATAATGAGCAAATCAGTTCTGGATTTTATATTATCAATAAACTTATAGAAGCAAAGTAGAAGAAGCAGAGAGAGGTGGGCAATATCATGTGTGGTGGAATGCTCACACTACTTGCTATGCAGCTAGGGCTAGACTTGACCAGTTTAGAACTTGCACCAGGGAAAAACCTTATAAACATAATTATCTTATTTCTTGTGGCCTATCAAAGCATGGTGATAGCATTAGAAAATTCAAGTTTCTCTGACAAAGAAACAGTTCATAGAAGTCCCCGATGCAACCCGCAATGACCTGAGCCACAAAGAAAATTGGAAGGTTGAGTTAGAGCTCGAGGACAATGAGGAGGCAGCCACCCTTGGTGCCAGCAGTGTTGGTATGTATGCCCTGAGAGCCAATCATGGGATGATTGGTGGGATACATTAAGATTGATTTGATAAAACATCAAAGGCAAGCTTCCAATTCACTCTGGTTCAGTCATATGAGATAGTGATAGAACAGATTGAATGTCTAGAGAATGACAGTACTCAATGACGTATGCCTTCAGGTTGAGGACCTGAACGATGAGATCATACGGATGCTAAGAGTTTGTACATTCTTGTTTTTGTCCCTAGTCGGATGTCATTGTGGAAGGTAGATAGACAACAATGACACACAAGACTAGATTGTGGTGTTGGTTGATGACGGAATCTCATTAGTCATGATATAGAGATATCAAACCAAACACATAGGTACTTGTTAGAGAACAAGGTACCGGACAGACCCACCGTGAGTTTGACACATGGAACCATGAGATGGTAGTCACAGTCAGTACTCACAGTGATGGTGGTGAGTGTGATTCTTAGACCTGAAATCACTGCACTCAACACATGTCGTTGGGCACACTTTGACATCATCAAACGCAGTCCTGAAACATGGGTTGTTATAAAGGTGATGATTGGGTGTCTTTGACACATGGGGCTTTTGAGGGGCGAGTGATAGATATGGGATTTGTCCCTCCTGAGGGAGTTTGATATCCATGGCCACTTGATGAGTAGGATTGAGAAAGGCATGCACGCATGTGTGAATCAGTATATGATACTGATGTCATACATATCTCTTCCAGTCTACTCTGAGATCAAGAAAGTGAATGAACGTTGACAAGATGACGGATCCATGCCTCGAGTTCATTCGGGATATCAGTGACAAAGGAATTATACACTCGCTGTAACACCATTCACGGATTGTAGGATGAAAGTTGTTCTCCAACTTTCTACTTTCACTTGGGTAGCACTGATGTGTGACTAGGCACCGCTCTGTGCTTGTGAAGTCATAAGTGTTATGGACTTTCACTGCCAACGTGAAATGGACCTGCAGGGTCACACACATAGGATTTAACCTGGAAGAGGAGTTTTTCCACAAGCAATGTTTAGATTGATTACTAAAGGAGTTTAGTAGTTCAATTAAACACTCAATCAGTCGATGGCTCAATATCATATGGTTCAAGGTGTTGGACGCATTGATTGGAGTATCGGATTGATTGAAATCGCATTTGACTGATTCTGCACAATCTACACTCCCAACCGATCGGTTCATGAGATGAACCGGTCGGCTGAGGTTTCTGAACCGGTCGGCTCAAGGGTTGAGTCGATCGGATCATGCACAGAGTGAATCGATTGGTTCAAGTGTTGAACCGATCGGTTCAACTGGTGCAATCGAGCAACTTGGGAAAGTAGGATTGGTGTGAGTTTGCCTTTCGTTTCGATTTCTAATTTGATTGGAAATAGGATTTCTAATTTGATTGGAAATAGAATTGGTATTTCAATGCCAATTGGGAAAGAAATAAGGAAAGTCAATTTGACCCGGATCAGGACAATGAACCGATCGGTTCAGGGCACCAACCGATCGGTTGGAGTGCCCCAACCGGTCGGCTCATGTCCAACCGATCGGCTCAGTGGGTGAACCGACCGGTTCAGCCATGAACCGATCAGTTCAGGTTGCAAGATGGTTGCTTTTTGTGGAAAATCCCGAACCCTTCTACTCCTGCTTTTAGTCCCGCATTGCCCGGGATGGAGAACCCTGTCCCATGACTCTCCTATATATATAGGGGTACTTGGGGGCTTCTCATAGTACAGCTCAGTGCAACCAGTTGCTCTGCGAGTTGTCGTTCTCTCTGGTTTTGGTAACCGTGAGAGAGCCCGAGCAAGTGCTTCCCGCAAAAGGGAGGTGCAGCAAGGGAAGACAACTGCAGTTGCAACAGGAGGTAGGAGAGCAGGTAGGCGACTAGTACGTCTACAGGAGGGTGTGACTCCTTCCACTTCCTTATGGGACAAGGAGTGTGGAGTTCCAGGTGGTCCGTGTGGACTACTATGGAGGCGGGAGGACACTGCCGCTTTGGAGGACAATTGTCATCCGACAGTCCGGTTCGAGCAGGAGTTGTGAGTCCCGGTGCGACCAGGAGCTGCATAGACACCGTCGAAGTCCGGAGTTGAAGACCGCGCATTGCGCGAGGTATTGTCGCCGAGCAAGCCTCGGGACAAGGTATGATTCCGCAAACCATCCTTTCCTAATTCATAGACGTTGACGCGTTTCCTCGGTATGGGTTGGGGGAGAAAATTTTTGTTTCCGCTGCCTTCTCTGTCTCCCCTAAAACCCAACAAGCAGTTCTACAGTAGCAGCAGCTACCGCTACAACTATAGCACCACCTCCACCCTCCATTGGTACTCAGACAGAGTGCACTTGGGCGATGCCTGATTTGATACAACTTTATGGTTATGTCCAGTAGCAGTTTGACCTTGTTGATGGCCGTTTGAACCAGTTGGGCATGCAGTATATTGTGATGCATGACATGGTTTAGAGGATGGACTCATGGCACATCTCTTAGGGCCACTACTCCATCTCGTTGCCATATCAAGCACCACCACCACATCAACCTGAGTTTCCACCATCTGAGTTTCCACAACATCCATCTGAATTTCCACAGCAGCCCGACTCCACAACCCAGCCGATGGACATCCCCGAGATTGTCAGGCAGTTTTTCCCCAATCAGAAGGGCGGCGACCCTTGTTTTTTATCTTATCCATGAGAGGTATCCGGTTGTGAACTTCGTGAGTTTGTTTCATGTAGTAAGAACACTGCTCATTTCAAACTTAGGAGGGGCACAACCGGCCCGTAATTATAGTTTTCATTTTGCATTTCCTTTTGTTAGAGTCAGTTGTGTAAGTTTTTCTTTCCTTTTGTTCTATGTTCTATTTTCTTTGATGGCAATCTTAATATATATTGAGGCTACCATGTTAGAATGAACACCATGCTTGATCTGTCTTATCCTTTGTATTTCTTATGGCTATATGAAAAGAAATTCAACAGTATGCATGAATCAAATGAAAAAGGAAAATCCCCATGTACACGATCTTGTTTGTGTTTGTGGTTTGAAATCTCAATTTTTACATCTTTGATTTCTCAATACATGTAATGGTTCCACATTTTTGTGAATAAATCAACTTTGCAACACTTACTAGAATATGGGATAATCTTGTCAAACTCTTAGTGCGTTACAATCAACTTTTCAGAAGAAAAAAAATTCAAAAGAATGATTGAAATCTTGCTAATCTTAACACTCTTGTTGACTCTTTGGTGTTGTACCATGCTTGCACTATCATTTGTTTACTTTTACCCAATAAAAGATGGCCAACAACCCACATATCATGCTATCCTAGTGTGAGTCTGATCTGGCAATGATGGTTAGGTGGTATGAAAATCAAAAGAGGGTAAAAACAACTCCCCAACCGGCATTCCACGTGAGAATAAGCCTAAATTAGCAGCAGAGTGCTGGAAACCCAAAAATTTCCATCATCATATCCTTTTAGAAAAAGAGTACAACTAAGTTTGTTAATGTTAGCACTGATTTCATCATCTTATATCCACACTAGATGATAAACTTGTGATGTACATCCAATAATTGTTTGGCTCAATTATCCAAATTCTATTTAGTGTTGTCTAGTTGGTTATTTCGTTTGATTTGGAACCACCACTGCTGAACTAAATTTCTCTATCTTAGATGTATAAATTGAGAAGATAACAATGCACACAAACACAATGTACATGGTTGGTTGAGCTGATTGCATATCTTCTTTTCATTTAATCCATGCATGAGTTTGAATAATCTTACACCTTGTATGTAGCCCTGTTCTTTTTGCTTGAGGAAAAGCAATGGTTCAACCTTCGGGGGATTTTTTGTGTGTTTTCTACATCATCTTTTCACTTGATATCACACATAAATTTGGTTCATTTTGATATCAATTAGCCTCTTTTCATATTACTCTTGCCATATTTTTGCTATATTACTTATCGCATAACATGTATTGCAGATATGTTCTAATTGGGGACTATCTGACTCAAATTTCAAATTATTTAGATTTCCCCACTTACAGCTAGCTATTCGGAGTTTAATTCTACTAACACAGCAAAACACACGACGTGCATGATGAAAGCACGGCGTGTGAGTTTCCTGAAAGTGCTGAACAAACCGAATACACTATGTGTTTTCTCCGACACGTCATGCACCTGGGAATGTCAAGCAGACCGAAACCTACTGGAAAGTCGCACACCATGCATTAATACTATGCACGCAGTGCATTCTGGAGCAACTGTCAAAGGATTTGCACGGCGTGCACGAGCAACACACGTTGTGTCACTGTCAGTTTCAGAATTTCTAAAATTACGATCCTATTTTTGTAACAAAGAGGGAACTTAATGGGTGGTTATCCACAGTCATAATTCAAAGTTCTCTCATCCCAGAGCAAGTTTAGAGGAGAAGAATGCGATTTTGAGGAGAAAAGGGGTGGTTTCTTTCCAAAGGAGCCCCAATCTTGTTCTCTTCTTCTCCATTGTCTTCTCCAAAGGTGCAATAGAGCTTCCCCACTTCACGCAGCTTCTCGGGAGAGGAGTTGGTTCATTTTGGAGCAGCTACAGGAGTAGAATTCCATCTCCAAGTTGAAATTCTACCTTCTTGTGGTTACATCTTTGGATCTTATTGCTTTTTTTCCTCTAGATCATGCTAGAATCTGAAATTTCTATAACAATTCTGCAAAACATGATTATGGACAAGTAAACTCCTTTTCTTGGGCATGGGAGAGTAGCTCCCATGTCATAGCATGTATGGAACAAGTTAATTTCGTACTAAATACTATGTTTCTTGTTTTTTTTCTACCATGAGAGTGCTAGTTTTATCATCTCTTGCATGTATTGCTGGCCACCTTATATGCATGTGTTATGCTTTCTTGCTTAATCTGAGAAGATAGGTAGGAATGTATGGAGGTGCTCTTCTTGGCAACTCTTCTTCTACCACGAGAGTGGATATTATAGAGTTGAGGAACATGTTGTGATCTAAAATGAAAATTATGCATGAGAATGTGGATTTGAGTTGAGATCATTGCACCTACATTGGGAGGTGAAGTGCAACACATACCTCTCCTTTAAAACAAGTACTTAGTATGTTTAAATTTTGTATTCCTATGATGTGATATGATATGCGGGTGAAACTATAATGTCCAAAATCCATTAACATCTGAATCTAAACTCTTTTTAGTAGTCATTTCATTGTTTGTTTAAATCTGAATTTCTGTAATTGGATCAACATCACCATCCTTTTTAAATCGATCTAGATTGTTGAACTTTAGTGTTGTTTTGTTTGATTAATTACCAAAGCTCCTTGTGCTCAACCTCGACTATGACTACCTCTGTATATATACTTGTGGAGATTGGTTAAGTTGAGTAAATGATCCTTCTTAGGATTGAAACTCGTTAGTGTAAGCAACCAACAACCACCATCATGTATCCACATTATTAATGTTCTTTGGACTTAGTTTATTGCATTTGATCAATTTGCATTTAAGTCCATGGGTATTGATTGTTAGAACCTTTGGATGGGAGTTTTAGACTCCACTGGTCTTGGATGTCATTCTTAATAAACAATTCACAACAAGCATATTAACATGTTTCAGTGCCCTTTTGAATTCACCATTGATATATGTTCGGTTAATTCTTTGACATTGATGCTCAAAGCCTTAGGATGGGAACTTGAATTGCATATAATGGGAGTCTCCTAGCTAAGGATCAACATTTGTGATCCCTAGGCTAGATCATCATGGTAAATGGTGATATTTGGACAATGCTTCAAGGGATCCAAAACTTCTTATCATCTAGTCCACCTATCTTTATTAGGCCCCATGAGCAAGGTTGATGTCGTATTTAAACATCACAATTCATGTAGGGAATGACCCCTAAATTTGTTTTCCATGATGTCCTGACTTGGTGGGTCTTTTCTAACTCGACACTAGGTTGCTGAGATTTAGAAGACCTGAAGGAGGGTACTTGTTAAATGCAAAATGTGGTGTCATCATGAAATTGTAGCTTTTGATGATTGCATTGATTGAGTGATTTTATGGGTGTTATTAGGTTTGTGAACCATTGGGTCCTCAAGATAACGGTCGTGCTTCTTTTATCCTTGATCATATGCTTATACTTCGTCCCTACTGCTTCATGGTTCATGAGGGGACACGTCCAAGAACTTTAGTAAATTAAGTGTATTCTTTATGTTGTCTTTGATGAATTTAATTTTTTTTTTGAAAAATTGGAATTTTTTAATTTTGAGATTTTTGATCTTTTTCATTTGATTTTTTATAATTTTATAAATAAAATATGATTATATAGATCCTTCACATTGTCCAGACGCTTTGGGGCTTATGACGGTTGTGTGTCTTAATGCTCTCTGATAGACGTTTGGCTCGATTGGATGCTCAATTAACTTTGCGACTACATCGACCGGTGTGTTCCCATTGTGCTCTAGCTTGAGTAGGGTTTGAAAATTTTTTGTGGCTAAATATGACTCTTCAACGAAAATATCTGGAGTGTTTGCACCTATTAGGGTGTCCACTTGGAGTAAACCTACATCAATAAGGTCTTAAATGTTGTTCTTGAGGGCTATACATGAGTTTGTTTTGTGCCCTAGGATGTGGTAATAGTCACGGTAAACATTGAGATTGTAGATCTTTGGTAGAGGATTACAAGGCTCCTTTATGGTTGGAAATTTCACTAGGTGCTTGATTAATGGAATAATGCCACTAAGAGAGGTCCCTAAGTGTGTGAACCTTATCTTTGGCATCTATGTTGGTATCTCCTCTTTGATGATGATGTAAGAAACAATCACATCTGGAATTGTGTCTCCTTTAATCAAGATATGGAAACTATGCTTTGTGATCTTCCAGTGGTGACCTATGAAGGTGTTGATTTTTGCAATCCTAACCTCTAGATCTCTATGTTTTTGTATGATTTATGTCATATTGCAACCAACAATGATTCAGATCTCTGAGTGGACTATGATTGTCAATGTTGTGATTAAACTTGGATGAGGTGGGTATCCATATGGCCTTGGACTAGAGGATAGTTCCAAGTTGGCAGTGAAAGATATATTGTGTGATTGACTGCAAAAGTCATCTTCTTCTGAGTTGGAATTGTAGTCTCCTAACCTTTCGCAACTTGTGGACTTCTTCCTTGATAAACAATGACTTCTAATTCATTACCGAATTTACCGTTCTGATCATCTCATTGATTGTTTTGTGGAGTGATAGTGCATGTCATTGACATCTACTATTGCAGAGACTTAGATATAAAATTCTTGCGTTGGTATACTATTGGTGAAAATTGTCTAGGATGATGTAGTTGTTCACCTTCTAGGTTGTAGGGTGACGATAGTTGTGCATGTCCTGCAAAGTGGAACAACTATGGCTAACCCATGTTAGGTTGGACTGTCTGCTCATCACTAATCTTAAGTGCCTCTATGTCTTGTTGTTGATCAAACCATCATGAGTGTTGGATTGATCTTGTATCGACCTAAATCTTCAGTCCATCATGATAGTCTTCAACCAATGTCTTCCTCACCTCATCAATGTTGGATTATTGATTGGTGTTTGTCATCTTAAGAATCTCTTTCCAAAATTGTTAGTTAGTGTTTGTTTCTTGAGAGTTTATTGATTTCCTTCTCTATGTTCAAGGTGGAATGATTGGTCATTAGGATTAGGAGACCAACATAGAATCTACCCCTTGTGTACGAAGGAGTTGAAATGGATAAAATATGGTTGTAAACAAGCATCCCCTTGTGTGGAATATTTAGAAAAATCATGATAGACAAAGATAACCTACCACTTGCATAGATAAGGTGACAAAATCATGTCAAAATATGGAACTTGACCCTTTGTGTGGAAACAAATTTTACACATGTCAACACAGATTGTTAGATACAATGCTATGAAGAGAGGGACATGACCCTAGATTGAGTGATATGTAAGGGTATTTCTAGTCTATTCCTGAGTTATGTCCAGTAGCACTGTGATAAAACATGTGGATTGTTGTTGTTAGTTGATAAGGGTAAGTTAGGATGGCACCTAGGGATAAGGTGGCCCTCTTAGGGCCATCGACTATGGTTGGGGATCGATATGTGAGATTTTTCTCTCCCCAAGAAAGGTTTTATGAGAGAATAGTCACAAGATATAGGGTATACATGGACAAGGTGACCCACTTGGGGCCAAAAGTTGTGGCTGGTTACAGGCATGATGGCCCAATTTTAGATCATTGTCAGGGACCGTATAGGTGTGAGTGTGATGGTATGGTGTAATGTCCTAGGTTTAGGTTGTGGTTTGGGACTATATGGATATGAGCATGAAATCTATGGTGATAGCCCAATTTAAAGTCTTGGTTTGGGACCGTGAAAAGATGTGAAAGTGAAGGTTCATTGATGGTCCAATTTTAGGTCATGGTCAAGACCATAGAGATGTGATCTTGGATGCAAGGTGATGGCCCAATTTAAGGTCTTTTTCTACAACCTTAGAGATGTGAGCGTTGAAGCAAGGTGATCACTAGTACAAAAACTACCTCTAGTGTCAGTTAAAATGACCCTTATTAACACCTAATTTGGAGACACTACAATCTTAGGACTAAGGTGTTGGTTATGGGGACGCACAAACTGACGACACATCCAGTCTCAGTTTCTATGATAAAAGAAACTGACATAGGTAGGAGTTTGAGTCGTTGGTTTAGGAACAAAAATCAACGTCATAAAGCCATACCAGGTCACATTTGTAACTAGTAAAGGTTCCTAAGTGTTCGGTTTACGAACCTAATAGACACCAATTTAGCATCTAAGTCTCAGTTACATCACATACAACTGATGATTAAGAGATACAATGATGGTTTCTTAAAAAAAACTGTCGACTATGACTTTCGTCTAGCACGGGTGTGCTACCTAGAATAGTCATTTTAGTTTAGTCATATAATGTCAATTTTAGGCATAAAACCAACAAACCATACCTATAATGATAGTTTTTTTTGTAACAATTGATGACTAAGTTTTGTGTTTTTTTAAATAGTAGGTCTATAAACCTATTGTCCATCTGTTTAGTATGATGTAGAACATGTAGTTCAGAATTGTAGTTCTACCTATCATGTGTTTAGCTTAACAATAGGCCAACAAACTAGAAAAACCTGTAATAACAAACACAATCCACCCACATACAAATCCATTCTCCAATTCCATTCTCATCACTTGTGCAAACATAATTCTATTCATTCATCTTTGTATTATTCAAACACATTATACTTTATTCACATGCACCTTTTCCATCTCATTGCATGTACTAATTCCATTCTCAAGACATGTAGAAACACAATTTTCATTGTATTCATTCATCTTCACATTAACACACATGTATATATTTATTATTCACTTATGCACCAATAACTTACTTGCATCAAATTTAAAGTTTCAAGAACTCATAAGCACCACATGTATAGAAAAATAATGGCATCAAAGTTTACAAAACTCAATCTGTATTCTAATGAAATTCAAGGTTCACATCCATAACGAAGGCTTGTTCCAATTGTTCTTGTATTTCATCTAGTTGTTATGCCATATATGTTATTTTCATTTCAGACACCTATAAAGATAATGGCATATATCATAAAAAAGTTTGATATTTTTATATTATCAGATGAGACTATTTCTTTGTTATGATCAAGACTATATATATATAGTTGATGTTTGGTGCCCCATAACTAACAATCATGTCCATATACGGCATCATGTATTTTTATACATTCCCAACCATTTTATTGTATAGGGAACTATAAACTTCAACATACAAAATGTTAATACATAAAAGTAAGCATAGTTGGCATAGATATGCATTGGAGTCAGAAAACTACACCAACATAATACCAAATTATCTCTTTCTTTTTCTTTTCCACCTTTCCTCTGGCCTTTCTCAAATCTTTTACATTCCTATATGTTAATGTAATGCATTGAATTGTATTAGTAAATATTCATGTAGTAATATATGTTAACGGATACAAATATAAAAATTTACTCACATGAATAATGTCTTTTTCATTTTGTGCCGCCCATTGCCTACTTCGTCACCTTTAGGATCTAAATAATGCATAGTTAGCATCCCAAGGACAATAACCAACAACACACAATGTTCAACCCTGAGTGAAAAGAAGGCAAACAAAATAAAACTCAAAATCCACTACAAAATGTAATTCTTAAGTTAAAATTATAAGCAAAGTAACTAAAATTATTCAACATTGATTGCTATAATCATGCTATTTTTCACTTTACCAAAATATTTAAATATCGAGGACTAGTATTCAGTAACAGATGTAGGGTCTTTAGCTACACGACTAATCAATGACCAAACTGGAAATACCAGATGGGGAAGTGTGAACTCTTTTTTTTTTAATTAAGCCAGGGGTCGCTATTATTCATCCCACACCCCTCAGGTGGGCTAAAATCAGCAAAAATAGTACAACTCCCGCTCTTATAACTCGGGTATCTTCCCAAATGAAACCCACTAGAAACAACTGAACAAAACAAGCCCAACCAAAGTCAAGCATCAATCACCTCACTCTCGACTGAAATGTAGGGAATCTTCCTTTTTTTCAATCTAGCCATACCACGAATTCTATTAGGAATCCTATTCAAATCCGTAGTAACAACCAGATTGGAAGATCCACGTCCAAGCTTGCCAATCTCTCGTGGTATGGAATTGATCAGCTTGTGCACATATCCACCCGATATGCTAGCCATATCCAGCTCCTCTCTAAGCTCATGCACATACGTTCTAGCCCTCCATGGCACGAAAGCATTATTTCAGAGCAGGTTATAGATATTTTTATCATCCACTTCCATAGAAGAAATATGAAGCATATGATCTCCCGCCAACTTCAGCCCGATGATGCACGCTTGAATGTATGCCAGCTTGTAATCTGCCTTTTTGAGCCAAGCGCGGAATATCAAACAAATATTTGCATTGTGATTCCGGACTATACCTGCTGCCCACCTTGTTTTGTTACCTTCCTCATCCAAGTCAGTTCCAATCGTCACATTTAGCTTGAGATTGAACATGTCTGGATTTGTCCACCTGATAAGACGAACCTTCCTCATCTTAAACCTAGGCTCGTTGATGCTTGCCACCGTCATCCTGGAGAGAAGGTCTGGATTAGATGAAAGAGGGAAAGTCTTTCTCTTAATCATCTAGTTCACATGGTCTATAAGATTGTTCCATTCATGCTCCACACTTCTCTTATTATCAGCATACCGAGATGAACATCTCATTCTCCATATAGATACTGGAATATGACCAGCCATGAATCCGGAAACCCAATCAGTAACCTCATAAGAGAGACCGTCCACACATAAACTAATGAGGGATTGAACGTCAGAAGGTGGTTCCTTATCCTTCATCATGCCAAACTTATTCCAAAAGAACCTCGCGAGCTTTCCTTGAAAGAACAAGTGCTTCATGTCTTCCTCCTTCGGCTCATCACAACAGTTGCACCTCGAAGCAAGTGATATACAACATTTGATGCGGACTTTATCATCAGTCGGAATGGCTGCCCTGGCAATCTTCCATATGAGAGCGCTTGCCTTAGGGGAATCCATCCTCCAAACCTTGCCCAGATCATCAGGTCCTTCCTGTTGCACGGTCCGCAGCATCACTTTGGCCGATTTCATAGAAAATCTGCCATTCTCCTCCACATCCCAGATCAACTGGTCATCCATATCCGATATCCACACGTCCGCCTATTTGATGAGGTCCATCCCATTGTCATCAATCACCTGGCTCAGGGAGCTCCAATCCCATCCATGGTCATCAATACAAAAATCCTTAACAAGGAAGGGGTGTCTTTTGTCACTTGCATATATAGCATGATCTGCGATCCTCTCGTCGCACCACCAGTCATCCCAAAAAGAAATATTGCCTCTCCCAATCACCCATCTGCAATGCCTATAAATTTTTGGGAAGGTGGTCCATACTTTTTTCCAGAAGGGGGAAGGAGAGCAGCTCAGCTTCAAGAATCCAGGATACCAGGTCGAACGACCTGGGGCATGATTCGCATACTTCACCCTACAGAACTCCACCCAGAGGGAATTTTTGGATAGGATTTCCCAGCAAGCTTTTGCAGCAAAGGCTTCATTTATATTCTGTAACTGTGGAAGACCAAGACCACCCTTATCAACCGGCATTTCCACACGATGCCATCCAAGCCAAGCTTTCCTGCGTATCTCATCTCTGCCAGCCCATAGAAAAGAAGATATCTTATTCTCAATCCGAGAAATAATACTCGCTGGTAATCCAACTGCTGCCGCTGCATGAATCGTAACCGATGAGAGGACATGTGCTATCAACAGGCGCCGTCTAGCAAAGGATAACAATATGGCCTTCCATGACGCAATCTTGGAATTAATCTTCTTAATAAGGAAGTCATAATCAGCTAGCTTGTGTCTCCCTTTATATATCGGTATCCCCAGGTATAGGAAAGAGTTTGCCGCATGATCAATCCCAAACTTCACAGCTATCTCATGTGACCGTGAGAGGTCCGATCCACCTGAAACGCAGACCGACTTGTTACGATTCACCCTTTGACCCGTTGCTTTCTCATATGTGTCCAGCGTGTTCAAAACCTCCTGAATAGAGATGTTGTCGGCTTCAAAAAGAACCAGAAGGTCATCAGCATAAAGGAGCATAAGAGGTGCCACCGCAGGTCCTCTCGTCTTGAATCTGGATATAGAGCGTACATCTGCCAATCTATAAAATCTCCGACAGAGGACTTCTTCAAAGATAATAAACAAGAATGGGGAGATAGCATTTCCTTGCTTGAGACCTCTAGCAAATGGAAAGAAACCTACCATGTGTTCACCAATGGTGACTGTAGCCCATGAGTGTACAAAAAAACTTAGACAAAGCTCTACAACCTCCGGAAGCAGACCAAAAGCAAGAAGGATTCTCCTAAGCACCTTCCAATAAACCCTGTCATACGCCCTAGACATGTCAATCTTTAACATCACATTTGGAGCCACCTGGCCTTGAATGATATTGTGCATGAGCTCTTTGGCAAGCCGGATATGATGTGTGATATCGGTACCTTTCAGAAACGCACCTTGAGATTTGGAAATAAGGGAGGGCATCAATGGTGCCAGCCTATTATTCAAGGTTCTAGCAAGGATCCGTAGGGCCAAATTCTCAATGGAAATCGGTCGGAAATCAGAAGGGAGCTGTTTGGGATTATCACATTTAGGAATCATAAGAATGCGGCAGCAGAAAAGGGCCCTATGGCAGGACTGACCTCTGAAAAAAGCTTCAGCCATGGCAAGAAAATCCGCTCCAATAATAGACCAGGCTTCTTTATAAAACGGGAGGGTAAAACCATCAGGACTCGGGGCTCTTGATGAGTCCATTTCTTTGATCGTCATAACAATCTCATCCATGCTAGGAACCGCCGATATACCAAAGCTGTTTTCAGCCGAACAAACAGTCGGGATGTCTTCTAGCATCCCATCAAGCATCATGTCATCAGTATGCACCTCTTCATTGAAAAACTTCTCAAAATGTTCAGCTGCCTCCCTCGCCATCTCCTCAGGATCAGACACCACCGAACCATCGGGCAAAGATAGAGAACTGATTCTTCTATGATGACATCTAGACTTCCCCACCGCGTGGTAGAAAGGAGTATTTCATTCCCCGTCATGCAACCAGCTAATCCTGGCCTTTTCTTCCCAATAGGCTTCCTCCAAATCCCTCAAGTGTTGAAGCTCCAATTCCGCAATCCTCAGATTCGCCTCGTTCGCAGCCGTGGGATTTTCGTCAAATGCAATCTGAGTAGTGGAAATAATATCCTCCAGATCTTTTATCTTCTGACTAGCATCACCGAGTACATCTCTACTCCACTTCTTCAAGGCAGCTCTAACTCGCTTCATCTTGCAGTAGAAAATATAGGAAGGGTGCCCTACCACATGAGTGTCCCACGCTTGTTCAATTATCCTCAAGCAATCATCATGTTTTAACCAACTCGACTGGAACGTGAAGTAATTTCTACTCTTTCTATTATCATCACCATTCCCAGGAATCGTGAGAATCGGGCAATGATTCGATACTCTAGATCTAGTAAGGTGCAAAGATCAGAAAGAAGGCCTGTCATCTAGCCATGCATCATTCAAAAAGGCTCGATCAAGACGCTCCCAAATAGTCGGAGTAAGGATTCGCTTGTTCACCGAGGTGAACCTGCTGCCATCAAAGGGAACCTCATTGAGGCGAGCATCAGCGATAAGGTCATTAAAGTCAAACAAGTCCTGGAATCTTGGAGGGTCCCCGCCTCTCTTCTCATGTGAATTTCTGATCACGTTGAAGTCACCAGCTATCAACCATCTATCACCCCCAATAACTCCAGACAAAGAGAGGATCTCATTCCACCATTCTTTACGATCATTACAGTCGCAGCTAGCATATACAGCAGTGACAAAGAAAGCTGTACCATTTTCCTGCTCGAGTTTGATGGTAACATGCTGCTTATGCTTCCTGAGGACCATCGGATTCAAATTCGCCTCCGCATAGAACCATATTTTACCTTCCTCACCAACATTGTCTATCGCCCAGTCCAATCGGACGACATCTAACAGCTCCACTGCAAGATTCGCATGAAGGAAAGGATCAAAAAGGCAGACAATCCCAGGTCTGTACCGGCTACAAAGTCTACTCAAGACTCTTCTTGTAGGGTTATTCGCTGCTCCTCTAATGTTCCAAAAGATAGATTTGCAATCCATTAAAAACACAATTGTACCGCTGCATCAAGAGTGCACCCCCAACCAAAGCCAGCTCAGCTGCTATATCTCCACTCATCATCGTCAAAGAAATCCTCAAAAAAACCATCTTCACCCATGGGTGGTCTTCTTCTGTAGGTATCCCTTCTCTCCACTGATCTGTGCCTGATAGGATGTTGTTCTTCTCTCCTAGAAGCGGATCTACCACTGGCCCTGCTATGTCTGCCTCGAACAGAAAAATGCTCACCATTTCTCTCAAAGAAGTCCTCTAGTCTCATCTGCGGTAGGTGTCTTCTGCATCCATCTTCATCCACGATCATTCTTCTCGGTGAGTGGACATGTCTCATCTGCTGCTGCCTAGACGGTGATGGGTCTCTTGGCATCTCTTCAGACGGGCAGGCCACCAGTGTAAGAGGTTCATGAGCCTTCTCTCATATAGTAAGTGCATCATGAGGAATACTAGATTCTAATCCAACCTCAGTCATGTTGAAGGAGTTTGTACCAATCAGCCCTCTCGTTATCATAAAGAGTTGAACATCCGTTCTTCTGTGACCATATGTAACTGAAATAAACTGAGGCACATCATTACTGAAGGCTTCGACCAAGATGAGCAGGCCCAAAACATCATTAGCTTCTTTCTGCCAGTCAGATATATGTATGAGCTTCCCAAACGGGCTAACAAGGGTGTTCATGGAATCATCATCTCTACATACTAAGGGCATGCCCGATAGCCACAACCAGAAACATTCTTTACAGTGGTGTTGTTCTCCATCTTGCATGTGCCTGAGCGTGAGCCTATGCCTACAACCAGCCGGTACTCCCTTCTCGACCATATCCCGTGCCTCATTCGCACAAGAAAAGAACGCAATAGCTTTCCTCGCTGCAAACCTGTATAGGTCCGCAGCGCTGGTGATGCGATGATTTTGAGTCGCATTTATAGACCTGTTTGATATGTGTTTTATGATTTTATTAGTCATTTTTATGGTTAATGTTGCATAATTCATCCATTTTGGTCTTTTCCACTATTTTATGTCAAATCCCCTTTATTTCATCATTTTGAGCATTATTGTCAAATTATTGTTATTTGTGTGAATTTATGTGATCTTGTCTTTGAATTTTAGGACAAACGAGTATTTGCTTCCGTCGATACCATCGATGGAAGTCGATACCATCGACATGGTCACAGGTTGTCAGCCGAAAAGAGCAGCAAAGCGTCGATACTATCGACACGGATGTCGATGGTATCGAGTCACCTTCAGGTTGCTGGCGGAGAAGTAGTCGATAGTATCGACACCAAGTCGATACCATCGACGCACGGAGGTTACAGTGACGGAATTCTACAAAACAGACGCCTAAAGGAAGTCGATACCATCGACTCAAGTCGATGGTATCGAGACTGCATCAGGCTCTCGGAAGAAAAGAAATTAAGGGCTGCCGCTACCACACGGGGTCAATACCATCGACCCGCGTCGATGGTATCGACGCCGTCAGATATGCGTTGGATTCAGATTGACCTCAATCGGACGGCTGGAGTTAATCAACGACCTAATTAGGGACTTATACCTAATGACGGCCGCCCAGACGAGAGAGAGGGGAATTAGCCATTGCACGAGTACCGAGGAGGGAGAGAGAGGAGAATGGAGGCCAGAAGTTCATACCAGTCGATCTGGACACTGCAGAAGACGGATTTCACCACCGAAAGGCGGGAGAGCACGTGTTCTACGCAAAGGATCAACCGGTTCTTATCCATTTAGGGGTTTTCCCTTTCATTTCACGTTTTTCACATGTTTTCCCCTATTTCTACCATGTATTTGTGTGAGATGAACATGTGGGGCTAATCCCCTTCATCTTTAGGACCGGGAGTAGCCCGGGGATTCATTGTATGACAGTTTTATAATAGTAATTCATATTTTCTCTCTTAAATACGTGGTATAGTTTCGTTTTCTCCATATATTGTTATGCTTGATCACCATAATAATAACCTAATGCCCTTAATCACTTTGAAAGAACGATTAACGGCTGAAAAGAGGCAAAATCTACATTAATCGATAAATCCCTTGACTAAGGTGGTGTAAAATTAATGGTGGATACTGAGAGATCGTTCATAATGCACTTAGTTTAGGGGATAGGTTTCTACGACGGTGGAACCGACTTAAACCTAAGTAGTGAATTGCACCACGACAGTGGGCAATTCTGCTTTCAGGCCATTACTCAGATAGAGAGAGAAGATTGAGGCATTACATAAAATCTAACACAATGAAAACCCGCGGTGAAACCGCAATCCTAAAGATACACTTTTGAATTGATTAAATTAACATTTAATCGATTGTTTGCTTTGTTTTATTTTTATTTTCTTTTAATTTTGTTCAACAACACCAATTTGTTATTCGGCTTAGCTGATCGCAAATAGTTAGTAGGATTCTCCAACATTTCCGAGTATCCCTGTGTTCGACTCGGGCCTCACAAGGCCTATACTACTCGACGCGTACACTTGCGTTTTTAGCGCGTAGTAAAATACACGTCAAGTTTTTGGCACCGTTGCCGGGGATACGGTGAAACAGTTGGCACTTTGAGTGCTACGAGCGGCCACTCTAGGCCACATTTTTTTTATTTATTTTTCAGTCAACTTCAAATATTTTTAAATTGTTCGAATTTTTTTTATACTCGGCACAACACTGTACTGAACTCGAATTTTCTTATTTCAGGTACTGTGTATGGTGCATACGCGTAGTACTGACTACGCGGAACGCACACCTGAGGTTCCGCTGGAAGGACCTGAGGACGAGGATTATCAAGAGCAAGAGCAAGAAGAAGTAGATTCCGAACTTGAACATGAAGAGATGGCCGACGCACAGACCATATGGGAGAAGATCAAGGCTTCTTCCACATTAGCTTCCAAGGGGCCTATAAAGAAGCAGGCAATCAACATACCGACATATAAGATTGATCCGGCACTGATAAATCTGGTGAAATCGAATGCGTTTCATGGGCTGAAGAATGAGGATCCTGTCGCACACATCAGCCAGTTTTTTGAGAACTGCGACATGGTAAAAATTGATAGGTTTCCAGAAGATGCATTGTATCTCAAGCTTTTCCCAAGTTCATTGGCGGGAGCAACATGAGAGTGGTTACATAATTTAGACGATGAGTTCGTGGAGTCCTGGGAACATATGGTGGAGGTCTTCTTTGAGAGGTTCTTCCCTCCTGAGAAGACTAACGACATGATCCAGAAGATTCATAATTTCACCCAACAGGCCGACGAGGCATATTCTGAGACCTGGGAGCGATTTCAGGTTATGCTGAGGAGGTGCCCGCATCATGGGTTGGACAAAGAGACGTAGGTGAAGATCTTGTATTTTGCTCTCTCTGAGCATGATAGGAGTAATCTGGATTCAGCTGGGTCAGGTTTCTTCCTGAACAATACAGACACCAGATGCTGGGAGATACTCAAGAATATGGCTAGAAAGCAGTCCTGGGGTGAGAGAGAGAGAGGCCCGGTAGAGCAAGTTCGAGTTGTAGGAGAGTCCAAGGCAATGAAAGAGCTGAATGAGAAGATGGATCTTCTCGCCAAGAAGCTACTGCAAAAGGAGGAAAATGAGTCTGAGGATGAGGCTCAAGTCAAATACATGAGACAACAGCAAGGATATAGGAACAATGACTATTCATGGAGAAAAGATAAAAAGTTCTCGTGGAAGGATCCAAATAATTTTATGCAGGATCTGAATGCCAAACCCACACCAATAGTAGAAGATAAGAGCACGGAGCTGCTCAATCAGGTTATAAAGAAAAATCAAGAGCTAATGAATACGTTTGTCCAGCAAATCAAGCAGCAAGGAGAGTTCATGAATCAATTTGGGAAAACATTGTAGAGCCATGGGGCTCAAATGAGGACCATTGAGACATCGATGGCATAGATGGCAGTCGAGATCGCTAGTTTGAAGAAACCGGCACATCCAGGTTTTCCGGGGAATACCAATGTTCCCGGGGGAAATCAGCAAGCAAAGGCTATTCAGCTAAGAAGTGGCAAGAAATTGTTGAATCCAAGGGCCGAGGAGACAAGCACACCCCAAACTGAAGAAGAAGGTAAATCCAATGAGGAGCAGCCCATACCAGTCCCAGGGAAGGTTGAGGACAGAGTTGTAGAGGATACTGAAGAACAGGTTGCAGAGGAGGAACCTCATAAAAAGACGCCTTATGTGCCACTTCATCAAAGGGCACAAGATGTTCCGGTCCCGTATCATAATAGCGCTAAGGCAAGGAAGGCAGATGCACAGTTCAAGAAGTTCTTAGACACTTTTAGGAAGCTTTCAGTCAATATCCCTTTACTGGAATCTATTGAGCAAATTCCTTCATACGGGAAGTTTCTGAAGGATGTCATAACCAAAAAGAGGAAAATTCCAGATACAGAGGTCGTCGTGCTAATGGAGCAAGTGAGTTCCTTCATCATGGGCACTTTGCCGCCAAAGAGGCAGGATCCAGGATGTTTTAACATTTCTTTCTATATTGGGAAGGTTAAATTTGGCGAAGCATTGTGTGATTCAGGGGCAAGCATCAACTTGATGCCCCTTTCGACATTTAAAAAGCTGGGATTGAAGGATTCATGGCCAAGCAATATGACGATTCAATTGGAAGACAACTCTGTAGTGAAGCCTTATGCAATCTGTGAAGATGTCTTAGTAAAGGTGGATAGGTTTGTCTTTCCGGCTGATTTTGTGGTTATGGAGATGCAGGATGAACATGGCAACGAGCTGTTACTTGGACGTCCTTTGCAAGCTACAGCCGACATGATCTTAGAGATGGGGAGAGGTCGCTTGACCTTGGGCATAACCGATGACCGCTTTGAGATGGTCATTCCCTCTAGTACTGCGTCATCTAAAGCAAAGGAACAATGCAATATGGTAAAACATCTGGATAGTCATATTTCACTTTGTCTTGGGAAGCCATTTCTGGACATGGCTCATGTGATGAGCAAGGTGGACAATGGAACTTTGGATGTAGATATCATGGAGCAGACCAAAGTAGTTTCTTTGTGCAAAGATGTGGGGTTCCCGAATGATGAGAATGAGGACATTCCCCTTTCTCTAGAGGATGATGTGATTTCTATTTCTGTTTCTGATGCATTTCTGGAATTACCGTTGGAGGCTTGTTTGTTAAATATTACATATGATTGGATGCGGAGCAACTCACTCAAGGAGTGTGCTAAAATGCTTCAGATGCATCCATGCTTCTATGCGAGGCACTATGAAGATTTAGGTGAACTTCCCCCGCCGCTTCAATCATCTTTGATCAGCCCTCCGGATCTTGAATTAAAGCCGCTGCCACCGCATCTCAAATATGTCTTCCTAGCTGAGGAAGATAAGTTACCAGTGATCATTTCTGCCTATTTGAGTGTGGATGAGGAGGAGCAACTGTTGATAGTGCTGAAGAACCACCGGGGAGCTTTTGGGTGGTCCGTTGCAGATATCAAGGGGATTTCCCCTACTCTATGTCAGTACAAGATTCGGCTCGAGGAGGGAGCCAAGCCCGTGATTCAACCTCAACGACGTCTAAATCCAAGCATGATGGAGGTTGTGAATAAGGAGGTCATTAAACTTCTTGCTGCAGGTATTATTTACGCCATATCCGACTCAACATGGGTGAGTCCCACACAGGTAGTCCCTAAGAAGGGGGGAATTACTATCACCCAAAATTTGCTAAATGAACCTGTCACCACCCGGTTGGTAACCGAGTGGCGAGTTTGCATTGACTACCGCCGTTTGAATGTCGCCACGCTAAAGGATCACTTTCCTTTATCGTTCATTGATCAAATCTTAGAGCGTCTTGCCAGTAGATTGCATTTCTGTTTTCTTGACGGATACTCGGGGTACAACCAGATCTCGATTGATCCTTCAGATCAAGAGAAATCTACTTTCACTTGTCCCTATGGGACTTTCGCGTACCGCCGCATGCCTTTTGGTTTATGCAATGCACCAGCGACGTTTCAACGTTGTATGCTCGCCATATTTTCTGACATGGTAGAGCGTTGTCTCGAGGTTTTTATGGATGACTATTCGGTGCATGGTGCATCGTTTGATGAATGTCTCTATAATCTAGACAAAGTTTTACAGCGCTGTGAGGACACACATTTGGTCCTCAATTGGAAAAAATGCCACATGATGGTGAATGAGGGAATAGTACTAGGACATAAGGTTTCTAGTAAAGGCTTAGAGGTGGATCCAGTAAAAATTGAGGTCATTTCCAAATTGCCCCCACCAAATTCTATAAAAGGGTAAGAAGTTTCTTGGGACATGCCGGGTTCTATCGACAATTTATAAAAGATTTTTCTAAAATCACGAAACCTCTATCCGAGCTTTTGGAGAAAGATGCGGTTTTTAACTTCAATGATAAGTGTCTACATGTGTTTGAAGTGTTAAAAGAAAAGCTAATTTCTGCACCGGTTGTTCAAACACCGGATTGGACAAAACCCTTTGAACTAATGTGTGACGCTTCAGACTTTGCGGTAGGAGTTGTGTTGGGGAAGCGGGTTGACAATAAGCCCGCCGTGATTTTCTACACTTCAAAGACATTGAATGATGCCCAATTAAATTATACAACTACGGAAAAAGAATTACTCGCTGTCGTTTTCGCTTTTGAAAAATTCCGACAGTATTTAGTTGGATCTAAAGTAGTTGTATGGACAGACCATGCCGCAATAAAATACTTAATGGAGAAAAAAGACACAAAGCCTAGACTCATTAAGTGGATTTTGCTCTTACAAGAATTTGACATCGAAATCAAGGATAAATCTGGGATTGAAAATATTATTGCGGATCATTTGTCTAGGTTAGTAAGGGTGGATGAAAGAGATTTACATATACCCATAACCGAGACGTTTCTGGATGAACAACTTCTGAAAATTAACTCTAAAGATCCTTGGTTCGCTGAGATTGTAAATTATTTGGCTTGCGGGATCATCCCGGAAGATTGGTCGTATCAAGAGAAGAAAAGATTTTTTCATTCTTTACGATATTATTTTTGGGATGACCCGATTCTTCTTAAGCAATGCAGGGACGGTATCCTACGCAGGTGTGTGCTTGAGGTGGAGTACGAGAGCGTTCTCCAACATTGCCATGCATCACCCATGGGAGGACACCACGCCAGCTCGCGAACGGTAGCTAAGGTTTTGGAAAGCGGCCTTTATTGGCCAACGTTGTTTCGAGATGCCTATGAGTTTGTGAGACAATGTGATTCCTGCCAATGAGCAGGTAATATTTTGAAGCGACAGGAGATGCCCCTGAATGTGTTTCAGGAAGTGGAGGTATTTGATCTTTGGGGCATAGATTTCATGGGACCTTTTGTGTCCTCGAACTCCTATTTATACATTTTATTAGCAATTGATTATGTGTCGAAGTGGGTGGAAGCAATACCCACAAGGACTAATGATTCCACTGTAGTGTGTAGATTCGTGAAAGAAAAAAATTTCTGCAGGTTTGGGATACCCCAAATGATAATCAGTGATGGGGGTACGCATTTTAGGAATCAGAAATTCTCGACATTATTGAAGAAATATGGGTCAAGCACAACATCGGCACCCCATATCATCCGCAGACTCAAAGCTAGGTGGAGGTCTCCAACCGTGAAATTAAGAAGATTCTAGAGTGAATGGTGGCGTCCACGAGGAAGAACTGGAGTACCCTACTACTGGATGCACTGTGGGCATATAGGACGGCTTACAAAACACCTATAGGCACCACACCTTTTAGGTTGCCGTATGGTCGGGCTTGTCATTTGCCGGTTGAGTTGGAGCACAAGGCCCATTGGGCGCTTAGAAGGCTAAATCTGAGTTACGATGAAGCGGGGAGAAAGAGGATGCTTGAATTGAATGATCTGGATGAGTTACGGATGACGACATATGAGAACGCACGGATTTACAAGGAGTGCACAAAGCTGATCCACGATCGCCACATCGAGTTGCGCACGTTCAAGAAAGGAGATAGTGTTCTGTTGTTCAACTCACGACTCAAGTTTCATCCCGGGAAGCTCAAATCCCGGTGGAGTGGACCGTTCGTGGTAGAAGAGGTCAAACCACACGACGCGATTTTAGTGCGTGATGGTGAGACCACGTTTTTGGTAAATGGACAGAGGCTAAAGCTCTATTTTGGTGAGAATTACAAGAGGAAGGTGAATGAAGTCAAACTCATTTCACTTTCGGATGAATGAAATATGAAAGCCGTCTAGCCTAAGACGTTAAATAAGGGCGCTTGTTGGGAGGAAACCCAACCATCGGTACATTAGGATAGTTTAGCTACAATCATAGGTTGATTTATTTTCGTTCAATTTTTAGTGTAAAGAAGATACCTTGATCCGTTTTGTTCATTGTGCAGGATGAGGCAGAGTCGATACCATCGACACACTGGTCGATGGTATCGACAAGGATACAGGTTGACGACTACATATTTCGTTCTGAGTCGATACCATCGACGGCCTCGTCGATGGTATCGACATACTTATAGGTAGTCGAGAAGGAAAAAGTCGATAGTATCGACATGGGAGTCGATACCATCGAGATCTCTGGAGAAGTTCAGACCGACTTGTCTCAGTCAACTCGATACCATCGACGGCCTTGTCGATGGTATCGACATGGTTACAGGTTGAAATGCAAAGTGGCGGTGTTGCAATGAAGACAAGTCGATACCATCGACACCTGTCGATAGTATCGACCATCCATGTCACCGATCCGCGCAAAGCAATCGACGGCAATCGCGGCTTCCACATCAGTGATCCGAGTGCAGCATCGATACCATCAACCTATGTCGATGGTATCGACACGACAGCGATCCGGGTTTCAAGATCCAGCAATCGACGACCGTCGATACCAGTGAGTGGCGGATAGCATCGACCCGTGTCTATACCATCGACTCACGTCGATGGTATCGACGGGTCAACAGTAGAGCCGGCCAAGTCTATTTAAGGAGAATCATTACGTCATTTGACGTCACACCTTCAGAGTGATCTCCTCCCTTTGCGCCGAGCACTCCCCCGAGCCATCCAAGAGCGAAGACCAGCATCACCGAGCGACGATCATCACCGAGCGGAGATCCGATTCTCCAATCTTCACCAAGCTCTCCTTCTCTAATCCCTTTTCTCGTCGCCAACATGATGCATACAGCCGGAGCTTCTTCCTCACATGCAACTCCTCCGGAATTTGTACCACCACCACCAGGATCGGTCGCTCGTCCCCGACTCGTCCATCCTTCCTCAGAGGTCCGAAAGATCCACGAGGAAATAATGCGGAGGAAGATCGAGCCTACCTGGTATGTGGACCGGGAGATGATCCGAGATCTCAGATTCGAGGCCAACTTGGCCTATGTTCTTAATGGGCAGGCCCGTCACACTTCAATAAGGCCTGGAGAACTGGAGTTTCACCAAGATGGCTAGCCGTTCTTTGGTGACTGTCCGACATATAAAGAGCTAGTAGCCGAGTTCATGGCGTCGTTGGACGTCTGCATCATTCCCAACGACATCAATGCTACCGACCGTGAGTGGATCCAGGGCCGGGTGTCTTTCCGGCTGTACAACCATGACTACGTCCTCACGCTGAAGCAGTTCAACATGATTTTCAACTGGAACCATTCCCAGTATGACCACTGGCGGCCAGATAGCCGTGCCGACTACGCCGCCATCTTCTCCGAGTTGGTGACGGTTCCGCATGGACGGTCAGTGAGCTACCACAACGCCGTGGTAGCCGACTTTGAGCACCCGTTTGTCCGGGTATTGCACCGGATGTTGAGTTCCACCATTTTTGCTCACAGCGATATGGCACTGAGAAAATTCCAGGAGTCCGATGTTTTCTTTTTGTACAAGCTCCTGAAGAAACAAGAGTGCAACTGGGGTGCATTCTTTCTACAACGAGAGTTGGCGGTGAAGAGGAGTACGAGGAAGGTGCCGATTCACTTCGGCGGGCTAATCACCAAGCTTGCTTCATACCTCGGCTTGAATTTCCAGACCCTCACTCCTCTATCTACGAGAAGCAAGGTCAACTTGCAACATTTACACCGGTCCAATCTAATTCTTCTCCGAGATGGCGTGGCATTCGCACACTGCCATGTAAATCAAGCATATCAGGAGTGTTCTTTACCCGATCCCGTCTTCAACATCGACGGCGCGCAGCATTTCCGGTGGCCAATCATAGCCATCGATTCCGATGAAGAAGGCGGCAATGACGGCGGCAACAATGGTGGCATTGATGATGGGGCGGCGGAAGAGGAGGAAGAGGCGTTCACACCTCTTCGATCATGAGTGGCACCCCGGAAGCATCCTAGGATCCATCCAGGTGCATCCTCATCTTCTCTGCATCCGGCTCCACCACCACAGCCCTCGCAACCGAGCGAGGATGTCTACTCTATGCAAGGGATGTACACAATGCTCCAAGACATTCAGCAGACGCAGCACAGCCACACCGCTGTGTACGCCGGTATTCAAGACACCACCAACCGGCTTTTTGTCAACCAGTAGGCGATCTTCGAGAATGAGCGCCTTCTTTTCGCCAATCAAGAGAACATCCATGATCGGCTGCACAGGATGGAGTAGCAGCAGCAGCCGTTTTATGATCATTACTGGAACCAGGGCTATTTTGGAGGGTATCCACAGCCTCCACCAATGCCCCAGTATGATCCGACCTTCTAGGGGCAGTTCCCGTCTTGGGACCCCACTGCACCGCACTACCCGCCTCCACCTCCACAGGATTGATCTGGTATCCATGTTCCAATCTTTAAGTTTGTTTTTGACTATGAGGCCATAGTCGAATTCAAGCTTAGGGGGGTAGTTGGAACAGTTTTATCTTTTATTGTTTTTAGTTTTATTTGCTTTATTGCTTTTGTTCTTGTCATTTGTTTCTTGCAATTTTAGCTGTGATAGGATCCACGTGCTATCTAGTGTAATTGTGGATGTCATAAAAGTTGTGTCATCTCGTTGTTAGTGCATGGGAAATTCAAGGGAAATTTGAAAATTTTTGTGTCTTTGGATAGCTTGTTTTGTTTTGACCTTGGGCACACATCCTATGGAAAATGATTGGTTATGTCAACTTTAAAACAATATTTCAACCCGTACTCCTAATGATTCATGAAAAGTGGACGGAAATGGTTGTTTGAGCCTAACTGAACCAAATGGTAATGAGACCTTAATTGGATGTAAGAGAGAGAACCCTCTAAACTACTACACAAGTCAGTAAGGAGGGACGCATAATATCTTTCTAAGGTTCACTCATCTAGTCTTGTGATCGTTCCACTTCATTTTTTTTCCATAATCCACCCAAGAATTGGAAGTAAAGTGCAGTTTTAATTCCTTCTGTTTTCATAACATTTAGATAGGACTTGCATTGAAATTTTGCATATGTTTGCATAAAAAGAAAAAATGAGAACAGTGATTCATGCACATTACCCTTAGGTGCATGCCATGTAGTTGCATTCATGATTTTCAGGCATAAAGTACATCATGTGTCTCAATTTTTCTCTAATGGTGAATGGAAGTGTTCCATACCTTCTAAATAGTGCAAATTTGTGAGCATGAAGAAAATTAGCCCAATGTAGTTATCTCTAAGCAATCATGGATATAAGGGATGAAAAAGAAGAGAGGAAAAGAAAAAAAATCTGAAAAATGAAAAATGAAAGAAAAAAAAGGTTAGTTGGAAGCAATTAGAATAAGAAGGAGAAAGGAATGTGATATCACCTGCATTTAAGGAATAATTGAGTACATGATGTAGCTTAATTAGATGTTCGTCTCATATTGAGATGGATGGATAGTTAGTACATGCATCATTCCACCTAATTTTAGGCATTAGGGTATTTCTCATGTGCATTTGCATCATATAGGACATTTTTGTATTATGCATGTTGAAACTGTACAATACTTCCACTTTCTTCCATGAGCCACCCATTTTCATCCACCCGTTGCTCGGATTGGTAGGCCACAATGAATTTCTCCTCACTAATGAATATCAGGAGAACTGCTTCCATGTAGATGGTAGTTAGGGCGAGCAGCGTAGTATAGGCGATCACAAGATACACCAAGTCTGAACCGGCAAGTTTTATTACGCTAACTGCCTTATGTGATAGTGTTAATCAGTTTTGAGGTCAATTTCTTTTATTGATGATTACTGTCGCCTTTAGGGTAATTACCGTTCTGTGGTTAGAGAAGGCCGGTTTGTGAATGCCCAGTGGGAGTCATATGGGATGTTGGGTTGGTGTGTTGTTTTTCAGTTGACATTTGCAATTCTATTCTAAGGATAAGTTGCTCGAGGGCGAGCAACGGTCAAGCTTAGGGAAGTTTGATGCGATGATTTTGAGTCTCATTTATAGACCTATTTGATATGTGTTTTATGCTTTTATTAGTCATTTTTATGGTTAATGTTGCATAATTCATCCATTTTGGTCTTTTCCACTATTTTATGTCAAATGCCCTTTATTTCATCATTTTGAGCATTAATTGTCAAATTATTGTTATTTGTGTGAATTTATGTGATCTTGTCTTTGAATTTCAAGACAAACGAGTATTTGCTTCCGTCGATATCATCGACGGAAGTCGATACCATCGACATGGTCATAGGTTGTCAGCCGAAAAGAGCAGCAAAGCGTCGATACTATCGACACGGATGTCGATGGTATCGAGTCACCTTCAGGTTGCTGGCGGAGAAGCAGTCGATAGTATCGACACCAAGTCGATACCATCGAAGCACGGAGGTTACAGTGACGGAATTCTACAAAACCGACGCCTAAAGGAAGTCGATACCATCGACTCAAGTCGATGGTATCGAGACTGCATCAGGCTCTCGGACGAAAAGAAATTAAGGGTTGCCGCTACCACACGGGGTCGATACCATCGACACGCGTCGATGGTATCGACGCCGTCAGATATGCGTTGGATTCAGATTGACCTCAATCGGACGGCTGGAGTTAATCAACGACCTAATTAGGGACTTATACCTAATGATGGCCGCCCAGACGAGGGAGAGGGGAATTAGCCATTTCACGAGTACTGAGGAGGGAGAGAGAGGAGAACGGAGGCCAGAAGTTCATACCAGTCGATCCAGACGCTGTAGAAGACGGATTTCACCACCGAAAGGCGGGAGAGCACGTGTTCTACGCATAGGATCAACCGGTTCTTCTCTGTTCAGGGGTTTTCCCTTTCATTTCACGTTTTTCACATGTTTTCCCCTATTTCTACCATGTATTTGTGTGAGATGAACATGCGGGGCTAATCCCCTTCATCTTTAGGACCGGGAGTAGCCCGAGGATTCATTGTATGACAGTTTTATAATAGTAATTCATATTTTCTCCCTTAAATTCGTGGTATAGTTTCGTTTTCTCCATATATTGTTATGCTTGATCACCATAATAATAACCTAATGCCTTAATCACTTTGAAAGAAGGATTAACGGCTGAAAAGAGGTGAAATATACATTAATCGATAAATCCCTTGACTAAGGTGGTGTAAAATTAATGGTGGATACTGAGAGATTGTTCATAATGCACTTAGTTTAGGGGATATGTTTCTATGATGGTGGAACCGACTTAAACCTAAGTAGTGAATTGCACCACGACAGTGGGCAATTCTGCTTTCAGGCCATTACCCGGATAGAGAGAGAAGATTGAGTCATTACATAAAATATAATACAATGAAAACCCACGGTGAAACCGCAATCCTAAAGATACCCTTTTGAATTGATTAAATTAACATTTAATCGATTGTTTGCTTTGTTTTATTTTTATTTTCTTTTAATTTTGTTCAACAACACCAATTTGTTATTCGGCTTAGCTGATCGCAAATAGTTAGTAGGAGTCTCCAACATTTCCGAGTATCCCTGTGTTCGACTTGGGCCTCACAAGGCCTATACTACTCGACGCGTACACTTGCGTTTTTAGCGCGTAGTAAAATACACGTCAGCTGGGCCACAAGCCTTTCAAGAACATGAACATCTCCGACCACGAGGCCTCACTGGGCCAGGAGACCTCGACAGCTCTCATAAGGGCATCCAGCTTCATCTTCCTCATATCAGTATTCGGTCCAATGTCCACCGCAATCCTTGTGGGCACATGCTGTGGCGCGCCCCGAGCCGGGATCCCCGTGGGCAGCGGGGGGAACAAAACCCTAGATTGGATATCAGGAGGTCTGTGCGACTGCGTTCTCTGTAGTGGTCTCTGTCTGCATCTTGCCGCTACATGTCCCGACCGCCTGCAAAGATAGCAGACCTTGAAGCCTTTGCACTGTGCCTGCCAGTGCCCTCTACCCATGCATCGGAAGCAGGTATCATGTGGGATCCCGAACAATGGTGTATTTCTCTGTTGTTGCACCATTGACTCCTTAGCCGGCGGAGGGGGAAGGGACCCTGAAGGTAACCCATCCGTCCTTGTCGTGCCCTCACCATTTGACTCCCTCAACGATGGCGTTTGATTCATCGGTATAGTGTGATCACCCCCAGCCGGAGACGCTGACGGTCTGCCCTCTACCGGTTGCACGTTCGACGGCACCGATGGCACAGACTGCTGTTGCGTCATGCTCCTCTCCTAGTTCGGCACGGGATTCTCCCCCCGTATAGGTTCAGAAATAGCGACACCCCCTCTGTCATGTACTTCCTCAGTCGAAAGCCTAGGTTCCTCAGCAGAACCCCTAGGTTTATCGTCCGGACTTCCATGAATTTGCCCATCCTCATATGCAACCCTAGGTGGTTGCGGGTTGATATTTCCTTCGTCTTCAAGATTGCCCAGCACCATCCTCACGTCCGGCAGCACTTCCTCCGTTGGGACGGCAGTCGCCAACATGGAGTTCCTCCTCTCCGCAACGGCCTTTTGCGCAGTCGCACCCCTCAAGCTTTGTCTTGTCACCCTTCATAGCAGCAGCGAAGGCAACATCTTCCCCTCCTGGGCTGACCAGCGAACAAAGGGAGTATCCCCCGGTAGGCGGGATGCCTAGCCGGGGTGTGTGGCCGGCGGCGCCGCCGATGGCACGCACACCAGAGAGGTCTAGCCCGATCGCCTCCCGATCGGCGCTTATGGAAGTTGTCCCTCCAAGTGTGAACTCTTTACACACCCTATGTAAGTAGATGCAAAACGTATATCATGTATGCACTAAAATATAAAAAAAAAACCAAATCAAAATATATTAAACAAGGTATTAGCTATATAAGATATCACCATATCCAAAGTTCTATCACATATGTATTCAACCAAGAATACAAAACATCTCCACAACATCTTGTAAAAATATACTGGTATCATGAGGTTGACCTACATTGTCCTCCTTAATATGGACCATCATAGGTGATCCTTCTTTGAAGTTGCATATCCATACTACTAGTCCCCTGCAATTAGGACCTAGCATGTCGAATAGGTCCTTTGCAAGCCAACTAGGTAATTTAGGAGGAGGAGGAGGAGGTGGAGGATGAGTTGAAGGGGGTATCTAGGCACAATGTCCTACATATATATTCTCATACCAATTGTCATGTATATACAGATACAAATGCAATGCAATGTAAATCTAGAATACATCAGTATAGAAAACTTCCTCTTTGGTCCATGCAACCATGCTTCCTTTTGAATCACATATCATCTCATGCTTGGGATGGTCATATGGTAGTGTAGTCTTCTTCCAAGGGTCATGGACATACTTCAGCATCTTGCAACCCGCATCAGGGGCAAAAAAACACCATGCATCATGTCACCTTCAAGGCATGGTTAAGTCACGCCTAGTTCAATGACATATCCTTATAATAAAACATAGCATGGACTCAACCCTAAAAATTTTCATATAGTGTTATATATACCTAAACTCAAACATATAATACAAATCATCATTAAAGACTACCACGTCATAAAAATATTTACAGTTGATGTGTGACGTGGTATATTATCGCACAAACAAATTTACTAGGAATATAATTCCTAGATTTTACCAAAATCAAAGTGAAATAGTTCCTCCTACACGTGGATGGATCTTATTGTAGTATAGTTAAGGATTGAATCCCTAGGGACAATGATTTTAATAATTAACTAATCAAAGTAGCCTATCATGAACTAGTATTTATCATAAAAGTTGAGATTTATTTGATTAATCTAAGGTTGCAGGAATAAAAAGAGCTACATTAAAGTTCTAGTTATCAATGGATGGAAACACTAGGGTGGAAATAGGTTTCACCACCACTACTCGAATCTGCGCAATCATTCAAATCCAAACCTGTATGAAGATATAATGGAGCTATGCAAGTTTCCCCTTACAACATCAGAAACTTGCATGAGTAGATATCCATGTAAGCTCGATGTCTCATTACTTACTGATCCTTTGTCCACTACTCTAGAGACTTTCCATAGGAAGTTCTCTTTAGGGTGTCAACCAAAGCTATTCGGTATTCAAATCTTAAACGTTGAAGTTCTTGTAATAAAAGATTATAATAAATCACGTAAAGAAGGTCCAAAAAACATGCAATAAACTATTAGCTACGAATTATATGATTTCATAAAAAAAATAGAACATGAATGAAATTGCAAGAAAAGGGTAGTAGGGCTAGTTCCCACACCCCAATGAAAAGACTAATCTCTTGACATGGTGAGATTAATATCACAAGAAGAAGAGGATACCATCATGGTCATAATTGTGGCAGAAGAATATCGGCGGTGTGTGTGACGACAGTCTTCCTTCCTTCTTTCTTGTCCAAGAACCAACCCTGGCTTGTACAAGAAGCAAGTAGAGGAACAACAACTTGGGGAAGAGATCGATTGCCTTGGAGAAGGCGGTTGAAAACCTAGAGTTGCAGATGAAGGAAATCTATCAATATGTGCTTGAGGTCAATTGGTGTCGACTAGCTAGCTTGATAGAACTAGCTTGGTCGACAAGTCTCATCCTTGCTCTAATATCAGTGGCAAAGTTTCAGCATTTTTGTCTCCCGAAATATAAGATATGTTGTATAGCTACGCTGGGGGTCTATTTATAGGGTCATGGTTGTTGATCTCTTGTGTTCCCTACCGGTGTCGACCACTTTCCATTGGTGTCGATTGATGGGTCCATTGATCGACAGGACTATCGACCGACAAGCGTTGATGCTTGGACTTTTGTCGTTATTATTGGAGTTCGACGAGATTGTCGAACTTGAGGGCCAACAAGGCTTTCAATTAAAGTTGTGGTCGTCAATGAGCATTTTGTCAGGATTGTCGACGACTTGTTTCTTGCTTGTTTCTTGGTCGATGATGATGTCAAGTAGGGGGGTTGACAAAGGTGTCAACCTTGGTTATCGATGGATTGTATGTCGACCTTGATCGTCAGTGAGTTTGAGTGTCGTTCTGCATGGATGTCAACCAAGGAGGTCGATAGTGTTGTCGAGTAGGGAGGTCGAAAAGGTTGTCAACCTCTTGATTTCTAGTCTATTTTAACGTCAATTTTAGTCTTGGATGCCATTTTTGTGTATCGTTTTGCCTTCTGAAAGTTCTCAAAATCCAATTTTTTTCATGACACTACCCCGCACCCCGCGAGATGCTTCCTCGATTTGATTGTCACCCACTAAGGGGAAACTATACCCCCTAGGAAAACATGCTATAGAGTGATAGAATTCAAAACATGCAAAGGGAGTCAGGAAAAGTATCAATTCCTACAAATTAGTATAAAAACCTAAGTAGATCAAAACAAATATATTCTAATATAAACTGATATATATATGAATGCTAAACTAGACTAAAAATGCCATTAAAAATGGGACAAATATGCATTCATCAATGTGTTGGGTGGTGGTTCCATGGGGTAACACCAAACCACCTCTATCAGAGGAGGGTCTGCCTTATAGGAAGAGTGGGCACTTACTGACTGAGGGGTTGAATGACAAGCATGATACTTTCTCATTGCTTCATCTATACCCTTTCCAATCATTTCTTGTACCTTTTCTTTTGAGAATACCTCTTTCTGGATAGATTTGTGATTATGCTTCGATGGCCCAAAGAAGGCTCTTATACTGACACCAGTGCTAGCAACCCTAGCATGCACATGATACTTTGGGTTACCTAGAGAAATTGTCAATTCATCCCTTATTACTTTAGGGATGAACATTCTTTGTTTACTTTTGCTCGTGGAGCTCCCACTAATCATCATCAATATTAATTGGTAAGTAAAACCTAACAATCAAGGTCATGGAATAACATTAAAATCATCAATAGTAATTGCTCTGAGAGTTTGAATTTTACTATTTTTGTAGCCACCTCCACATTTGTGGGGTTGGGTATTTTTCTAGATTTTGTTTTCCTCCCAACTATCCAAAGATCATGGTGAGGTAGAAGTATATGACTAGTAGGGGACACAACACTCCTAGGAGTAGGCTGCTGAGAAGAAGACCACTACAGTAGCTTTGCGTGAAGATTTGCATAGCCACCTAAACCCATCATGTGTTGTGCACATTCTTTGCATGCCTTTCTCTTTCAACATCATTTGTAGCATGGTTATTCCAAAACATATGTTAAATATTTAATATAATGAATTCATAAGAGTGTATTAAAAATGACGAGCGAGGCTTAATATTTTGAATTCATCGATTTATCTCTTAGAAACAAACACCTCCCACACCTTCAAGTCAGGATAGTTCCATTTCTTAGTGGCTGACTTCTTCTTTTTCTCAACATTCCATATGTATTATGTTGTTAGATTTGTCCTATAATTCCTTATTACACTGTCATAGTGTTGCATCACCTTTTTACGATACAATTTTTCATCTAGGTCATGTATGCTCTACAAAATTTCATATACAAATGGAATATTCTTGAAAATATAATTATAAATAGCGTTAAAAATAAAATTTTAAATGATATTATCTCACACATTATTCCTTTCATATTAAGTCTTTCATGCCTTAATAAATTTTATGCCAGGATTCTACATTTGCATATATTTTTCTTTAAGTCAGAACCCATAGATATGACACAATGTGGTTCTTACAAAAAGGATTTCCTTGATCATCAAACTCAATGACCAGCTGCAATTTTTTACCCCTTTTCTCTAGTAACTTTGTTCCTCATTGTGATGACTCTTATTGTTGCACACCAATGTTGCACATCAAGCTCAATAAGTTCCTTAGGGCACACATCCTTGTCAAAAAAAGATAAAACTTATAAATTTGATAAACAATAAGTCAATACAGCAAGAAAGACATTGTAAAATGCATATCTACTCAATAAAATAGTACAACTGAATATAGTGTCATCCTCACAGTGCACACCATCATGGTGATCATTCTCATGCTAACAATCCTCACAGTCATCATACTCATGGTCAGACGCCATCCAAAAAATGTCATATCAAAATAGTCAGACAATGATATGTAAGTGATAAAGAATGCAAAATGCTTATCTAACGTTTAAAAAATAAAAGCATGCCTCTAGTATGTAGATCATGTATCAATTAACAATCCCTCAGTGTGATTTCTGCACATATCTAAGTTGGCATAAGATTCAATATTTGGTGTTGGCAAACAAAATGAGAAATGGATTGGAGTCATCATACTTGTCATAGTACTCTTCTTGATATATAGTATATTCAATGTACTACTTTATACCATCAAGAACAACCAACCATTTTTCATTTGCAAGATCATCAATATAAAATAATTGATTTGTCTATGAAGCCATAATAAATGGTTCAATCCTTTGATGTTATCGACCCAGTTACACCCAAAGACCGGAAATCTAAATTCTATGTAGTCATACTCACATGTCTTCAATGACACCATAATATGACATTTTAACTTCACCTCGACTCTTATATTTCACACTAGAAAAATACAATGAAGAAGCTTGAATGGTGACCCCACTATTTTGGACGACACTCTTATCATCTTGATTCTTTGTGTAGTATGAAAATTCATTTATATCAAACCCTTCATAAGACATAACATTTATTTTTGGTATAAAGGCAAGCCATTTGATATTTCAACAACATTATTTGATGTTTGAGATACTTGACATAAGACTCCACCTTCAAATCACCTAATAAATGTCTTTTTATACCATTAAGCAAGCAACGTTGAATTCTCTTGAGGATATTTTGTATTAATGAAATTCATATGTTCGGTGATATAATACTCATTTCATCGATTTTGGGTAAAATATACAAGCGTATTTGTTCTCACAGCCCACAACTGATTACTTTCACTCGTGCTTCTAAAGTCCCTTTGCCATAATAGTCCTCAACATTCTTGTCGCTTACAGGAGCTTCATTACAACTGCACAAGTCTTAGCAAAAGTCCATAACCTCCTGGCCACATAACCCTCAACAATACTTCCTTCTAGACAATAATGATTTTTAACGTCATCTTTAAGAACACTTTTGTACCGTTCAAATGGATACATCCAATGCAAGAAAACTGGTCCCAACATTTTCACTTCCCTAGTCAAATGGACAACAAGATGTACCATGAAGTAAAAGAATGAAGGAGGAAAATGCATCTCAAGATGACATCGGGTAAGAACCACTTCTCTTTACAACTTATCAAGATCCTTAGGATCAATAACTTTGTTGCATAGAGTGTTGAAGAAGAAATAATGCATGGCGGTTACAAACCATACATGCTTTAGTGGTACAGATTGAACTTTTATGAGAAATATTTATTGCATTAGGGTGTGACAATCATGAGATATAAGACCTATTAGATTTAGATCCTTCACTAATATTGGTTTATGGATATTGGAAGGGTATCCATGTGTTGCCTTAACATTAAGCAAGCACTCGCAAAAAGTTTCCTTCTCCTTTCTAGACAATGTGTAACAAGCAGGAGGTAAATATATTTTTCAATCACTACAAACTTATTCTATTAATTATTTCCTTATTACCATTTCCCATATTTCCATTCTGGATTTGATTCCATCTTTAGTCTTACATGGTATATTCAACATAGTACCAATTCCATTATCACAAACATTTTTCTAAGCATGCATGGCATTAATACAAGGCCTAACTACTAAAGAACTCCAATATGGAAGATCCCAGAATATTGACCTATTCCCATATAAATATTTGTCACTCTCTATGGGAATGGTACATTATGATCTCTTACTGAATGCATTGACAAAGTCTTTTAGTCTTTCATAAAAAGCCTCCCCTGATATAGATGTAGGGGAACTTTGTCCCTCATTCGATCTATTAAAAGCTTTGTGCAACCTTCAGTAAGGATGAACTTTTGGAAGAAACCTTTGATTACATTATATATAGTCTTGTCTTCATGTTCGTCATGTTGAATTAGTGTTATCTTCACATATAGGGCATGCTTAAGGTCCTTTTACATTGTATCCAGAAAAAATCCTATATGTTGCAAAGTCATCAATAGTGCAAAACAACATAGCATGGAAACAAAATGTCTCTCTATGCAAAGAATCATAGGTCATCACACCTTCTCCCCATGGTTTCTTTAAGTCATCAATCAGGGGTTCAAGATAAACATAAATATCATTGTCAGGTTGTTTAGGGCCCTATATCAACAATGAGAACAAGACATACTTATTTTTCATACACAACTAGGAAGGGAGATTGTATATTATAATCATAAAAGGTTGAGTGCTATGCTAGATTCTCAACATGTCATTAGGATTCATCCCATCGACACAATGTCGAAGTCTTAGATTTCTAATTTCTTTACCAAATTCGGGGTACAATAAATCAATCTTCTTCAACTATGGGAACCAGATGCATGTCATAGGATTAAATCATTATTTTTTACCTCTACATGCCACCTTAGATTCTCTGCATCCATGGTATTGGAAAAGAAGTGTGGATACCATGGTATTATAGGTAGATACCACATAACCTTGGTAGGAGAGTCAGTTTGGGACTTCCCCAAAGTTGAAATTTTATACCTTGACGCCCCACATTGTGGACAATGTTTCAAATCAACATAGTCCTTTTGAAATAACACATAGTCATTCATGTATGTGTGTATCTTCTTATCCATCACTCCCATTCGGCACAACATTTTCTTTAATTCATATGTTGAGATCGAAAGCTCATTTCCTTTAGGTAGAATTTCTTTCAAAAAAGACAACAATGACTTGAAGCTTTTGTCTCTCCATCTACTATTAGCCTTCAGAGTAAAAAATCTCAACATAGCTCTCAGCTTCATATGCTTAATACAACCTAAGTATAATGGTATCTCAACTTCATGCACAATGTTTCTAAACAAGGAAGGTGGATTGGTGTTTTCCATTCCACAACTATCTAGCATCACATCAACAATGTCTACAAGAATAAGTTCATTCACATCTACATCAACAATGGGAATTTCTTCTTCAACACAAGTATTGTTGTCGACATCTACTGATATCATAGTAGGAATCTCTTCATGTCGGTACCATTTTTTATAGCCTTATACAATCCCATTGGACATGATATGACTTTTGATTTCATTTTAAGTGTCGACTTTCAAGTTGTTATTATGGTTCCTACATGGACAAGAGTTACTATCTCCAAATCATTTCCTATGTTCCTTTGCAAATCTTACAAACTGATTAAGATTAATAATAAACTCAGGGGTGTAAGAAATTTGGAATGGATATCCATGATCTATCCATTATATGAACAAAGAGAAAGCACATATTGAATCAAGTGCTTAGATATTAGGATTTAGATATTAGAGTTTATAGATTAGGGTTTATCATTTAGGGTTTACAGATTAGGGTTTAGGGTTTACATATCAAGATTTAGGGGTTATGGTTTACAAATTAGGGTTTAGGGTTTACATATTAGGATCTAGGGTTTGATTTAAAATCAGGGTTTAGGGTTCAGTAATGAATGTGTGTACCACCCATACCATTCTTGAACACCTAATTCCACTAGTAAGTGTATAAGGTGTGTTCAATTTTCAAGAAAATTTTGGCAGCATTTCCCCATGGTCCTCTAAGGACACCTATGTAGATGGGATAATATCCACCTAAATATGTACTTAGAGAACAAATGGGGAAGTGCTAATGGAACATCTTGAAAACTAAACACACATTATACACTTACGTCCTAAGTGAGATTTAAGTGTTATATAATAGTTCTAAATCATGAACTACCCAAGATTTACTCCTAATGAGTAAATTTCAAACGGGTTTTTATGCCAACAAAAAATGATATCTTAGTTTCATCATTTATATCATATCATGCAAAAAACATACACTATACAGACTTAGAATAATATATGCATTTTCTAGAAAGTGTGGTCCATGTTTCATGTTAATGTTTATGTTCCATCCATGATTATGCACAAGGAAGGTTAAGATTCACAAAGTCATGAAATTAGACATCCAATCTACATCTAACAAATTCTTTTCCTAATATACACAAAAATCTTAAAAACCATTGACAATCATAGCAAATGCATTTTTGCATATTCATTAATACACAAAATGCAAACATAAACATTCCAAGCATAGAATACACTTTATTGGGTATTTATTCATACACACAATGCAAAACCAAAAGTAGCTATGGAACAATGTATCAAAACAAGTAATGAAAAGGAGTAGATGCTCACCTTTTACAGAAATTATGATGATGGGTGAGCAATATGGTGGCAACCAGACAACTAAGGTGACTGTGGTGGCAGTAGCTAGAGCAGGTGTCTGTGGCTAGAGGAAGTGAAGTTGGAGTAGGATCTTGTGGCTAGAGGAGGCAGAGCTAGAGGTGCAGGTGGAGGCAACGGCATCAGGAGTAACAATAGGAGCAGGTAGCAACAGAGGCACCGGTAAGAAGGAGCAGGTAGCAACAGAGGCACCGGTAAGAAGGAGCAGGTAAGAGTAGTGGTAGGAGGCATGCATGAATAGCAACACTGGAAAGCATGAGAAGGTTGGAGAAAAACGACGGTGGAGGCACACAATTTCTAGAGGAGAATAGCTAGGTCGTGATGAAACATGGAAGTGGAAAAGAAAACTTTCACGGGTTCTATTAGGGCACTTAGTCATTGGTTAGCATAACAAAACTGACATCAAATTATAGATGGTGGCACGACCGTGCTAACCAACATTGCTATGTTGGAGACTAAGTGATCGGATTTGAAGAGTAAAATCGATGATAGAAACCCTAATTCAAAAGTCAGTCCTAGTCAGGAGAATTAATTGATCTTTTTGTGAGAAAACTAGGACTAAGTCCAAATTTAATCATTGGTTACGTCAATAAGACTGATGTAGAGCCCCTTACCAAAAACGTCATCTCAATACATTGATACGTTAGTTTTGTAGATGATCATCGACAAGTAAGAAGCAATTGGGGGGTATTTCTACGAGGATATGGCGCAAAATCTATGTCGTCGGTTTGTTATCTTCAAATAGGCTCCATTTTTATATCTATTTCATGGTTTATAAGACTTCCAACATCGGTTTTTCTACTACAAACCAATGAAGGATATTCTTTGGAAGAAAAATTCATTTTGCATGAAGGTGTTTGTCATAGTTTCTTTGTTAACTGATGTTAATCTTACAATTTTTGGAGGAAAATATTTTTCCCTAAAAATATGTATTTCACAAGTTATCTAAGACATTGGTTTCACTTAAAGGAAACCGACATTATAGAAAAATTTGTCTACTTCTTCGTCTTGTCTGCTAGATACTAGATGTGGATCTCACATATTCTTGAATATGCAGAATCTAAAAAAGTAAGCCTTTAAGAAAGGGTGAGAGTGTTGCCACTATAGTTGGAACCTATAACTGATCTCTACCCACAGGGCTTGTAATAGAAGTAAAGAACTGCTATGTTGTATCTTCCATAAATAGAAGCAATATTCTGTATCTAGTATGGACAAGGATGGATATGAATTTCATATAAAGAATGGTGAGTGTTCTATTTCAAAAGATGAGATCTTTTATGGTAGTGCACCAATGTCCTATGTTCTTTACTTAGTAATTTTTGAGACACATGTTTATAAAGTAAACACCAAAATGTTAAAACTTAATGACTCGAACAAAACATATCTTTGGCATTATCATCTAGGGAAAATCAATGAGAAACACATTTCTAGACTCCATAAAGATGAATATATGGACCCTTTTGATTTGGAATCAATAGAGACATGTGAATCCTATTTGTTGATCAAGATGACCAAGACTCCCTTCACTAGTAATAGTTAGAGAGTTAGTGATCTATTAGGACTCAAACATACTAATCTATGTGGTCCTTTTAGAGAAAACACTAGAGGTGGTTGTCAGTACTTCATTACCTTTACTTGATGACTTATGTAGATATGGTTATGTTTACTTGATGAATCATAAATCAAAAACTCTTGAAAAGTTCAAGGATATCATGAATGAAGTACATAACTAACTTGGTCAAAGTATTAAGGCACTTCATTCTGATCAAGGTGGAGCATACTAAAACTAAGAGTTTGAGTACCTTATGCGATCTTGTGGTATCGTATCACAATGGACTCCACCTAGAATGCCACATCACAATGGTGTATCAGAAAGAAGGTATCACACATTTCTAGATTTGATGCGATCAATGATGATTTTTACCAACCTTCCAACTTCCTTCTGGGGTTATGCTCTAGAAACCACAACGTTTACACTTAACCGTGTACCTTCTAAATCAGCTCAAAATACACTGTCATGACCTCCTTTCCAAAACTAACAAAACTATAGCGGAAGCATTTTCACATAATGGAGATCTTGAAAATTTGTGAAATGATATCATTCACTAAGCAAGTTACATAGAATAAAAAGAACCATAATGTACATAGATACATGCCAAACTAAGGGTCTCTAAGTCCAACATAAAGAGTGTTTTAAACTAAAAACTTCCACATGAAAGACTAAAAATAGAAGATAAGTATCGAGAATGGCACTACACCAAGTAAGATATGTCCTTGAGCTTGAGATGATGACCTTGGGGCCTACTTCTTCTCCTTCTCCTCATCTGTGAACATCTCATCCCCAGCCCATACAAGGCAATGTAAAACTATGTGAGTGGCAATGAGTAGTTATAACTTGAAAATAACATATAATTGAAATGACATTAGATATCTTGAAGAACTTAGTGACTTAACATGGTAAACATGATTGCTTGGGAACTAGTAAATTGACATGATAAAATAATGGTAGGTAGTTTAACTTAAGTTGATATAGTATCTTTCTCTTAATGCACCCACAGTGCTCATAAGGCCAATTAAGGCTCACAAAAGACCGGTTAAGGCTCACATAATGATCCCACAGAGCTCATAAGGCTACTTAAGGCTCACATAAGACCGTTTAAGGCTCACATAACATGATCGAGAGGACGTATATTAACATAGCATGATTTCTTATATTAAACATGATTTTCATAATATCTTGATTAATGAGTATGGTAGTGATTCACAATATTTCCAGTGAAAGTAGAATCATTAAATCAATAAGAAACATAAATTGATAGCATGTGTGTGATTTTCATGAGCATAACTAAGTAATCACATAATTGCACTTCAATGAAGTTATTATAAATACATAAACGAATAGTGTAAATTCAAAACCCTAAAATTATATTTAATGTGCATGAACCACTAACCTAAGATTGGGAAGATATACTAATAGTAGGTCGAGTCCAGATGAATCCTAATTATCATGTTCATCATATAAGTATATTAATTATCATGGTTAAGCTTAGGGTTTTAGTGTTTTCAATGAATCATAGAATCTAGGTTGAGAATCTAGGTCTAAATTCTTGACCATTTGATATGTCTCAAAAAATTGATCAAAAACCATATATGGATCATCCTCATCTGAGCTATAGATTATTTTCTATGCTTTATTAGAGATCAGACTAAAACCGACCATTCGGAAATTGGGGAAAAGCCATGTATTACTTATTATCCATTTCTAGCTTCCTGGATGTCAATGAGATGGCCCAATATACACTACCCCAGTGGTGTGGGATCTCTTTTCATGCGGTCAAGGCAGCCTGACCTAGTTAATTATTTAGATGCCCATGAGGGCGGGTGACAATAAAAATGCAGATCGGGGTAAGGTGGTAATCTTCCACCTTGGATCTTCGTTCTCCAGAAGCAAAGCCAAAACGAAGAGAGCTCGAACAAGCAATCTCAACATGACCAAAACCAAAACAAAAATGAAGTCTAATGTCACCAAAACGTTCCTTGAGGCAATCCAATCTCAAAGAACCCAACCGGAGGTTAGACGATGGTCGACAGCCTGGAACTTGGTTCCGTATAGCCAAAAGAGGTTGTAGAGGTTGGAAAAATCCAAGCAACAAATCGGGCACCAAAAATCTTGAATAGAACAAGGCGAAGCATTGCACATGCTTCATAAGATCATTCCAAGCAAAATCAGGGTCATAAGAATGCTATCTCAGCCTAGCGATAGACGCTGATGATGACTAGAAGCACGACTATAGGTTATAACGATTAGGGAAAATGCAAGACAAATTGGACTAAAGGGAACAATTGTGAAGGTCCATATATGTTTACTTGGTGGCCATGATAAATGAGTTCGTCAGGGTGCCTTGGGGGTACAGAAGAAGAAATTGGGAGGATCATGTGAAACTGTGCCACCCGACGGACATTGCTAACCCCTTATATATAGGTGTGATGAACAAGACAACTGCCTATAAAACTAGGGTAGGGAGAGAAGTCCAATCCTTAAGTGGCATTTCACGATTAGGGCATGATATACTGACAAACCTGGAATGCTTAGGTTTGGATCATGACAACGGTTGGAAAGATCGAGAGATCAAGTGCCAACAAACTCTATAGGGGAGAGACGGGGTCCAAGAGGGAGTCAGGCCAGGGTTGCCTGTATTCAGTCTCCTACCCAAGGTAGGAGACAAGTCAGAGTGGTGTGATGAAAAAATCCAATGTCCAGGGAGACTCTACTTAAAACAAGTGTGTGTGAAAATGAACTATAGTGAAATTGGCAAAAATAACAGACATGACACTTAAATAACCACTTTCCTAGGTTAACTTTGTGTATAAATCAAATATTCAATTAATTATTCAATAAAAACTATATGTTAACTCCCCTAGTTAATTTGAATAAGTCAAACAAAGTCCTATTGACTTCAAAATTGGACCACTAGTTAATTAGAGGGCCTAGAACATTCCTATGCACAATTAGATTTAGGTTTCACACACGTTTTGTCTATAGTTTGCATATAGGTCACTAAACTTGATGTATAATAATTAAAATGAATTCTATTTCCTTAGTGAGTTCTATTTCGAATCAAAATTTAATGTATGATGGAAAAGCTAATGATATTTTGGGTAACTGGCACTAATAATTAGGATTTTGAAAAGAAAATTTGAAATTTGCATTAAGGACCCTAAACTTGTTTTATTCAAAAATTTGGGATGTTACAATTCTTCCCACCTTAACTAAATTTCACAATTGAAATTTTAATTTCATATTAAGGTACTACACACCTTAGGGTTTCACATATATGTATACTAACTCATGATCACTCGTAACATTTCATGAGGAAGCACTAACATAGTCATGATAAGTGGATTATCATTGCATTATATGTAACATGGATAGTATGATTAATGAATGCATGGGTCACCTTCGTAATCTGAAAACTAAACATTACCTTCATCATCCACCATTGAGAAAATCCTAGCTTTCCTCTTCTCTGGGGGACCAGGGTTAGGGTTCTGATATGCACCCTTCTTTGCAGCTAATCTAGGGCATTTGTCCTTGAAGTTCCCTTCTCCTCCATAGTAGAAGAAGACACCTAGGCCCATTATGCATGGCCCTACATGAAATTTTCCACACTTGGGGGATGCTTCCCTTGCTAGAGGATCCTCTGGGGCCTTGCGCTTCCTGTTAGCATTATGATGCGGGTCCCGGTTGTTGTGATCATGGTGGTCACGATGTCCATTGTGGGATTTCTTCTTCCAAGCCCTACCTGGGTGGTCCTCAAGCTCCAGAGCAACATCAAGGGCATCATGCATCATCTTGTGGCCTCACCCAGAAAGCGAGTAGCTAAGATCATCCTTCAAACCTCGAATGAACTTCTTGGCTCGCTTCATCTCAATCATCTCAGTTTTGTAATTCTAGAGGATGCAAAACTTCGTGATGTACTGGGTAATAGTCATGTCAACACACTATCACCGATGGAGGAACTCTAACTTCTTCTTGTCCATCATCGCTTCTGACACAGTGGCTCTTGAAAGCTTCTACAAACTCCTCCATGTGAGGAACTCTTCATTTGGGTCTCTGGCATCACAAAAGTTCTTCCACTAGACATGAGCTAGTCCTCTCATCATGTGCATCCCAAACCTAACATGGGACTCTTCAAAGTAGTTTAAGTCATGGAAGCAATGCTCCAGGTTGTGGATACAGGCCTCAGTCTTACCCAAAACATCCAACTCTTCTTCTCCTGTAAACATCTCAAGATTCACCTTGAGGAAGTCTATTAAGGTGACTTCATTCCTCCTATGAGGACGGACTTCAGCTAGTCCTTGCATTGCATCGGATAAGGCTCTAACAAACACATTGTATAAGAGGGGATGGTGTACTCCGTGTGGGGTGATAACCTCCCATTTTGGACGATTATCTTAGTCTTTTTCTTTAGTTTTCCATACTCTTTCTAATTTAAAACTATACATAATCCCAAATTTACCCTTTTTTGTAAATATACCATCAGACTAACTTTTCCCTTTTTATATGCAGAAAAACACACAAAAAATCATAAATGATTAACTCAGCCTCAAGACCGCATGGATTCAAATGGTCCCAAGACCGCATGAAGCCAATCGGTCTCGAGACCGCATGGAGTCAAACGGTCCCAAGACCGCATGAAGCCAACCGGTCCCGAGACCGCATGGAGTCACACGGTCCCAAGACCGCATGAAGCCAACCGGTCTCGAGACCGCATGGAGTCACACGGTCCCAAGACCGCATGAAGCCAACCGGTCTCGAGACCGCATGGAGTGAAACGGCCCCAAGACCGCATGAAGCCAACCGGTCCCGAGACCGCATGGAGTCACACGGTCCCAAGACCGCATGAAGCCAACCGGTCTCGAGACCGCTTGGAGTCAAACGGTCCCAAGACCGCATGAAGCCAACCGGTCCCGAGACCGCATGAAGCCAAACAGTCCTGAGACCTCATGGAGTTCAAACGGTCTCAAGACCGCATGAAGCCAAACGGTCTCAAGGTCCAAACGGTCTTGAGGTCCAAACAGTCTTGAGGTCCAAACGGTCTCCAAACCGTTTGGACTTCACTTAAGGCCTATAAATAAGACCCCAAGGGTCCTCCATATCAAGTTTTCAGATGTCCAAAGGCTGCCTCAATCACTCCAGAGCTCTTGCTACCTCCATCCTCTGCCCTGGGCTGGCGGTCTGAGACCCATACTCCATCCTGAAGCTGCTTTCTCCTTCTTCGCCAAAGAAGGTGGGAAGGGGAGATCTCATCATCGTGCAACCTGTGAAGACTGATGGATCGTTACTCTCTCTCCAAGGGGTAGACTTTCCTCTCTCCTTTATGGGGATGATGCTCTCTCTCTCTTCTCGCCTCCTTCTTTGTCCTAGTCATGAGTGAGTAGTTTCTTTCACTAGGGTGCGGGGAGTAGCCCCGCTACCCATGTTTTCATATCATGTAAATGTAATCCTTAGCTTGTAATATAGAGTTCTTATCTTTTTCAGTTCGACATCAAACGATTAATGAATGCATGTTGCTTGATCTCCAACTTGTGTTATCCTTTATCTTTTAGTGTGAATTGTCTATGTTTGTACTATTAGATTCGAAACCCGTTTGTGTTGGTTCTTGGTGCATGTATCCACCATGCATCTGTTTCGGTATCTAGAAGTGTATCTCAAGAAGTGGAGTAAACTCACTACCATTCGTTGCACTTTCATACTATGAAATGGAATCAGTTGACGTATGGAAGTGCAACCATGGTAAGTCGAGGAACACACTTTGCGAGGGAAATGATGCAAAGTAAGTGACCATTTGTTCGAGAATGGCTGGCGTTGCAACATTCCCGCACTCCTCGTAGTTAGTCCTCTGAAAGGAAACTAAGACTACAAAGATACCAACTGACTAGACTCTTTTTGCAGGTTGTGTTTTGCTTTGCATGTGTTTAACCATGTGTAGTGGTGGTGAAAAACCAATCACACCCTAGTGACTTTTATCATAGTTTAACTCATTAGATTTACTTGCTTATTTACTTTACATGATTTTAGTTTTAAAACAACAAAACCAAACTTTTGATCTAAGTGCCTTCTACTAAGTGACTAAGTGAAATTCTAACGTTTTCCATCTTGTTGCTTGCAACAAGATCGTTGTCCTGAGGATTCAACCCTTAACTATACTGCGATAAGACTTCCATGTATCCTAACATACGTGGGTGGAGTTCCTTATCTAGTATATGCAAGGCTAAACCTAAAGACTTACTATCTTTAGGATTTTTAGTTGGTGCACGCAATTCCACGTAAGTGGAAGCTCCATAATGGGTCCTCCTCATGTTCAAAGTAATGCTCACTCTCTTCACCAGAGTAAGGGGGTGACTTGCCATGCTCAGGGCGACGCTTAGGGGCCATCTGGGATAGAAAGGAGACTTTGATAAGCTAGTTGAGTGAGACATAAGATCTAATATGGCAACCATTCTAGGATAACTCTGATACCATTTTTGTCATGACCTTCTTTCTAAAACTAACACAACCATAGATGAAGCATTTTCACATAATGGAGATCATGACAAATCATGAAATGATATCATTAACCAAGCAAGTTCCATAGAATAAAAAGAACTACAATGTGCATAGATAAATGCCAAACTAAGGGACTCTAAGTCTGACATAAAGAGATTTTTAAACTAAACACTTACACATGAAAGACAAAAAATAGAAGATGACTACCTAGAATGTCACCCCACCAGGTAGGATCTGTCCTTGATCATGAGTTGATGACCTTGAGGCCTACTTCTTCTCCTTCTCCTAATTTACGAAAATCTCATCCCCAACCCATGCAAGGCAACATAAAACTAAGTGAGTGGCATTGAGTAGTTATAACTAGAAAATAACATATAACTAAAATGACATCAGATAACTTGAAGAACTTAGTGACTTAACATTGTTAACATGATTGCTTGAAAACTTTGTCAATTGACATGATAAAATAATGGTGGAATGTTTAACTTTAGTTAATATAGTCTCTCTCTCTCTTAATGCACCCACAGTGCTCATAAGGCCAATTAAGGCTCACATAAGAGTAGTTAAGGCTCACATAATGCTGCCACAGAGCTCATAAGGCCACTTAAGGCTCACATAACATGATTGAGAGGACTTATATTAATATAGCATGATTTCTTACACTTAAAAATGATTTTCATAATATCTTGATTAATGAGCAAATGGTAGTGATTCACAATGTTTCCAATGAAAGTGGAATCATTAAATCAATAAGAAACATAAATTGATAGCATGAGCATGGTTTTTATGTGCATTACCGATCTAATCAGACAATCACACTTTAATGAAGTAATTATAAATACATAAATGAATAGTCTAAACCCAACAACCTAAAATTATACTCAGTTCGCATGAACCACTCACCTGATATTGAGAAGGTATACTAATAGTAGGTCATGTCCTAATCAGTCCTAATTATCCTACCAAACATGTAAGAGTATTAAATAATCATGGTTAAGCCTAGGGTTTTTGGATTTTTTATTAATCATAGAATGCAAGTTGAGAATCTGGGTCTAAATCATTGACCATTAGATAGGTCTCGAAATACTAATCAAAAACCATAAATGGATTTTCCTCATATGAGATGTAGATTATTTTCAATGATTTATTAGAGATCAGACTAAAACTGACTAATCAAAAATTTAGGAAAAGCCATGTATCCCTTATTATCCATTTCCAACTTCCTGGATGCCGATGAGATGGTCCAATACGCACTGTCCTAGTGGCGTGGAATCCCTTTCATGCAATCAACGTAGACTGGCCTGGTTAATTACTCAGATGCCCATGAGGACAGGTGACATGAAAACTACAAATGGGGGCAAAGGTGCTAATCAGCCACCTTGGATCTTCGTTCTCCAGAAGCAAAGCATGAATGAAGAGAGATCAAAACTACAATCTCAACACAACCAAAACCAAACTGGAGATGAAGGCAAACGTCACCAAAATGCTCTCTGAGGCAATCCGATTTCAAAGAACCCAACTGGAGCTTAGACGATGGTCGACATCTTAGAACTTGGTTCCGTATGGCCAAAACAAGTCATATAGGTTAGAAAAATTCAAGCAACAAAACTGGGCACCAAAAATATCAAACAGAACAACACAAAGCATTACACATGCTTCATGAGATCATTCCAAGTGAAATCGGGGTCATAACAATGCTATCTCGGCCTAGCGGTGCACGTCCGCGATGACTAGAAGTGCGGATACAAGTTGTAATGATCGGGGTAAAAGCAAGATGAACTAGACTAATGGGAACAATTGTGAAGGTCCACATATGTTTACTTGGTGGCCAAATTATTTGTAGGTGGTGGAGGGGATCAGGCCAGCGAGGTGTTCGTCGGGGATGATAACTGAGTTCGTCAGGGTGCCTCAGGAATACAGGAGGAGAAATTGGGAGGATCACGTGAATCTGTGCCGCCCAATGGATGTTGCTAGCCCCTTATATATAGGTGTGATGGACAAAAAACCACCTGTAAAATTGGGGTAGGGAGAGGAGTCTGATCCCTAATGGGCATTTATCGATTAGGGCATGAAATCCCAGCATACCTTGGATGCTTAGGTTTGGATTCTGATGACGGTTGAAAAGATCAAGAGATCAAGTGCCAACAAACTCTGTAGGGGAGAAATGGGGCCAGAGAGGAAGTCAGGCCCTGGTTGCCTAAATTCGGTCTGCTACCTAGGGTAGGAGATGAGTCAGATCCATGCAATGAAAAAATCCAATGGCCAGGGAGACTCTACTTAAAATAAGAACATGTGACAAAGAACTATAGTGAAATCGAAAAAAATAACAGGCATGACACTTAAACAACTGTTTCCTAGGTTAACTTTGTGTCTAAATATAATATTCAACGAATTATTCAATTAAAACTATATGTTAACTCCCCTAGTTGATTTGGAGGGTCAAACAAAGTCCTATTGACTTCAAAATTGGACCACTAGTTAATTATAGGGCCTAGAACATTACTATATAATTAGATTTTGGTTTTGGACATATTTTGTCCACAGTTTCCATATAGGTCATTAAACTTGATGTATATGAATTAAAATGAATTATATTTCCTTAGGGAGTTATAATGCAAATCAAAATTCAAGGTATGATGAAAAATATAATTATATTTTGGGTAACTTGCATTAATAATTATGATTTTGAAAAAAAATGTTGAAAATTTGCATTAAGGTCCCTAAACTTGTTTTATTTAAAAATTTTGGATTTTACAATTCTATCCACCTTAAGTAAATTTTGTCCTCGAACTTTTTATGTCATATTAAGGTACTACCTACCTAAAGGTTTCACATAGATGTATACTAACTCATGATCGGTGTTAACATTTCATAAGAAAGTGCTAACATAATCATGATAAGTGGATTATCATTGAATCATATATAACATGGCTAGTATGATTAATGAATGCATGGGTCACCATCGTAACCTGACAACTAAACCTTACCTTCATCATTCACCATTGGGAAAATCCTAGCTTTACTCTTCTCTGGGGGACCAGGGTTAGGGTTCTGCACTGAACCCTTCTTTGTAGCTAATCTAGGGAATTTGTCATTTAAGTGCCCTTCTCCCCCATAGTAGAAGCAGACACCTAGGACTATTCTACATGGCCCTACATGAAACTTGCAACACTTGGGGCATGCTTCCCTTGCTGGAGGATCCTCTGGGACCTTACGCTTCCGGTTATCATTATGATGTGGGTCCTGGTTGTTGTGATCATGGTGGTGAGGTTGTCCATTGTGGGATTACTTCTCCCAAGCCCTGCCTGGGTGGTCCTCAAGCTCCAGAGCAGCATCAAGGGCATCATGTATCATGTTGTGGCTGTTGGGTAAATTAGACATTATGATAAATCCCTTTGTTTCGATGATGACAAACATTTCATTCTTGTTGATCTAACGTGCTACTTGAGTGTTGCAGGAATAAGGTGGATGACAAAGCTCTAGGGAATCTATACGCTTGAATGATTGTAAAAGTCATGCAATGTAATCAATTGTAAACTTGTACAAATATATAATGTACAAGTACTTAGATTTTATGTAAATCAAGCGTTAGATCTTCCCTAGCCAATCAACACACTTAGATAGGTCATCCCCTTTAATAGTGTCACATATGCACACTCATACACACACTTAGTGCCTAAATTGAAAGATTGAAACAGGGTCAATCTCGGTCGACTAAACTCCTCGACCGAGACACTCTCAGTCGACAAACTTCTCGACCGAGAAAGACCCAAGTAGCCGTTAGACACAGCTGACAAGTTAGTTGGCAGTTGCAAATGAACGTTGATCCAGAGAGCCTGTCGGTCGACAAAACTTCGACCGAGTAGGTATCTCGGTCGACAATTTGTCGACCGAGATGGACTCTGACAGCAACTGCAGAATAAAGCAACTAGTTGTTACTAATGTACCTAACTTATACCTAACGGCTAATTAAGCACTTAGAACCCCCTAGAAAGTGTCTATAACGTCCTTAAGCACTTGTAGGTCATTCCTATAAATAGGACATGCCTTAGGACACTCAAAAACACCTAAGATATACTTGTTACACTTGAGAAATCCTTGAGCATACTTTGAGCAACCTATTTGTGAGCAATTTGAGCATTGTGACAATTGGCTACTTCCTTCCTTAGCTCAAAATTCGTTTCCTATAGGCTAGCATCTCCTTTCCACAGCACTTACACTTCTACACCCATTGGTTAGGAGATCAATACGCTTGATATAGGCAAATCAAGCCTTGTGCTTAAAAGGATAAGTTGTAATTTCTATTTTCCTTCTTGTTCCTTTTATTCTTTGTATTCTCCTTGCTACTCCTAGGGTTGGAGGTTGCGGATTGGAGAAGGTTCTTCTCGGAGGAGAAGGTGGACTTCAAGCTACTTCAAGAAGGCTATCGCAATGGGAAGCTACTTCAAGAAGGCTATTGCAACGGGAAGCTACTTCAGGAGGAAGGCTGCTTCAAGGTTGGTGCAATTACTTCTAGGTGAAGGATGCTTCAAGGTTGGTGCGATTACTTCTAGGTGAAGGCTTCTTGAAGGGTTTAGGGAGAGAATTGTAATTTTATGTAAAGTCCTTGCGAGGTAATAAAATTAAATTCTTTCCAAATCCCAGTTGGGTAAGCAACCGGGTAGTGGACTGACAACTTTAGTATTTGCTAAAGTTGGAACCACTCTAAATCCTTGTCCCCTTGTCCAATATTTTGTGATTGGTTGTTTGAATTGTTAAAAAATATTTAAAACTCTATTCACCCCCCTCTAGTGTTTTTCAATTGGTATCAGAGCGAGCTTCAAGGAACACTAACCAGGTCTTGAAGAATGGAGGGTAATGGTGATTACAACCGCAACAAAAGGTGCAGCTTGGACAAATCTACAACATGTTGCAATTGGTGCTTAGGAACAAGACACACAACAACTAGCTTCCCATGGAGATCAAAGAAGGAAGATGAACACAAGGATTGTCTTATTGCTACAACTAGTGAAGAAGAAGAAGAGGTAAGTCTTTTTGATTTATCTAAAGAAGAACTAGTTGCTAGTCTTGAAGAGACACATAATAAATATGTTGAGTGCAAGAAGAAACTAAAGAAATCTAATAAAGCAAATGATGAATTACATGCTAAGATTCTTGCTATTACATCTGAAAATTAAGATCTTAAAAAGATCATTGAAGATCATGATATTAAGATAAAATCTATAGAGGCAAATTGCAATCTACTTTCTTTAGAAAAGATTAATTTGCAGACTCAAGTGAACGATCTTCAAAAACAACCCATCTTATGCACCCATCTAGATTATGATACTATTGTCAAAGAAAGAAATTCATTGTCATCTAACCTAGATCAAGCAAAACTAGATATCAAGAAGAGAATGGATGAGATTGCCAAGTTACAACAAAAAGTTAGTAGTTTAAATAATAATGGCATTCTTGATCAAATCTTAGATAATCCCTATCATCAAATTGGGAGAAGAGGACTAGGTTACAAGCCTAAGGGGAAATACTATCAACAACCTAGTTGGAGAAAGACACAAGCACATCAATCTATATATGTACCTAAAGGAACATCTTCACCCAAGAACAACACAAAACACAACCATAGAAAAAGATATGAGGTTGACTCGATATGTTGTCATTATTGTTTGCGCCTTGGTCACTATTCCTTTTCATGTCCTTACAAGAGAAAGGATGTCGAGTTAGTTTGGGTTCCAAAACCTCCAAACTAAATGAACGGAATTAAGTTGAGATATGACCAAGGACCTTAGTTGCATATTTCTATGTCTATCTCAACTCAACAGAATGGGATAACAAATTAAAATCCAAATACCTAAACATCTAGCTTGCATAATTGTGTCTTACTTGGAAACAATTAACAGTAGACATTTCAGAAATCTTGTCGGTCGAGAAACTGTCGACTGAGAGGACCTTCGGTCGAGAAATTGTCGACCGAGCATGTCACTGATTTCCAGTTTGTTGCAAAATTGCTGAAATCTTTTTGTAATTGATAAAATTGTTATCTAATTGTGATTAATGACTGTATATATTTTGGAAATCATCCCTAAAAACTTATATGAGATTAATTTGGTCTATTCTCTAAATGATTTAAAACTGAAATTATGCTTAGTTTAATAAAAAGGAAATTTCTATTTTATCATTATTCACATGATTTTTCTTAAAGTATTTTCTGGTCTACCCATATAGAAATCATGTGATTACAATCATGGAATTATCATCATGATGATGCTGAATAGATAATGATAAGTGTATGCATGGATCCTTGATGATACATAAGCAAGAAAAATGATTCATTGGTGATATGTCTCTTAGAAATGCTTGCAAAGAGCACAATGTCATAAAAATTTCTCAATTGGTATCTTTAAAAGACTTGAGATATTAATCGTGCTTCTATTTTTAAGAGGATGTTTTCATATTGAGTATCACTTAACATGCTTTAAAATTGATATATAATTAAGTTACATATGAATGCTCAATTGGAAATCTGCAATTTCCGCCTCTTGGTTGAAATGAAATTTGACCAAGGGGCGCTATGGTCGTAGTCAAGGACAACCTAAAATAAGCATTGACAAAATACTTATTTGAACATCATTTTATTATACTTAATCTTAGTATACTTTTGATAAAGGTCAAAATCCTAATTTAAAATCATTTGTGATCTTAAAAGCTTTATATTGCTTTAATGGTAAGATTAAGGGGGAGATCATACAAACAAATTTGATTATTTGATTAAGAAGCTTACAAAAACATTGTAAACATCTTTTGAAGCTTGTTACGAACTTAGTATTTTTACTATTGGTTATGAAGAAATCTATGAATTAGGGCTTAACATCCCTTGTAAAATGGGTGAAAAATCAATACATATGCCATGAACCTAACAGGATGTCATATCATTTCAAGGCTTAACATCTTTGCAAATGATTGAGAAACAAATTGTGGCTAAATTAGACAAAAATGATATTAAATCCATGTTCCTAATAGAATATCCATTTAAGGAGGAGCATAGTATACACTTAAGGGGGAGAAGAAATATAAAATATTCAACCTAGATATCTTTTTGAAATGACAAAGGGGGAGAAAGAATATAAAATCAAAAATATAAATGAGTTTCATAACATCTTGGCCAGCACTCACTTTTGCAAAACAAGAATGGCTACAAAAGGTAATCTTCAGGTATGAAACTCACATGCTTTATATTCCCTTATTTCATATTTAGGAAATGTTTGTCATCTTCAAAAAGGGGGAGATTGTTGGGTAAATTAGACATTATGATAAATCCATTTATTTCGATGATGACAAACATTTCATTCTTGTTGATATAACGTGCTACTTGAATGTTTTAGGAATAAGGTGGATGACAAAGCTCTAGGGAATCTATACGCTTGAATGATTGTAAAAGTCATGCAATGTAATCAATTGTAAACTTGTACAAATATATAATGTACAAGTACTTAGATTTTATGTAAATCAAGCGTTAGATCTTCCCTAGCCAATCACCACACTTAGATAGGTCATCCCCTTTAATTGTGTCACATATTCACACTCATACACACACTTAGTGCCTAAATTGAAAGATTGAAACAGGGTCAATCTCGGTCGACTAAACTCCTCGACCGAGACACTCTCGGTCGACAAACTTCTCGACCGAGAAAGACCCAAGTAGCCGTTAGACACAGCTGACAAGGTAGTTGGCAGTTGCAAATGAACGTTGATCCAGAGAGCCTGTCGGTCGACAAAACTTCGACCGAGTAGGTATCTCGGTCGACAATTTGTCGACCGAGATGGACTCTGACAGCAACTGCAGAATAAAGCAACTAGCCGTTACTAATGTACCTAACTTATACCTAACGGCTAGTTAAGCACTTAGAACCCCCTAGAAAGTGTCTAGAACGTCCTTAAGCACTTGTAGGTCATTCCTATAAATAGGACATGCCTTAGGACACTCAAAAACACCTAAGATATACTTGTTACACTTGAGAAATCCTTGAGCATACTTTGAGCAACCTGTTTGTGAGCAATTTGAGCATTGTGACAATTGGCTACTTCCTTCCTTAGCTCAAAATTCATGTCCTATAGGCTAGCATCTCCTTTCCACAGCACTTACACTTCTACACCCATTGGTTAGGAGATCAATATGCTTGATATAGGCAAATCAAGACTTGTGCTTAAAAGGATAAGTTGTAATTTCTATTTTCCTTCTTGTTCCTTTTATTCTTTGTATTCTCCTTGCTACTCCTAGGGTTGGGGGTTGCGGATTGGAGAAGGTTCTTCTCAGAGGAGAAGGTGGACTTCAAGCTACTTCAAGAAGGCTATCGCAACGGGAAGCTACTTCAAGAAGGCTATTGCAACGGGAAGCTACTTCAGGAGGAAGGCTGCTTCAAGGTTGGTGCAATTACTTCTAGGTGAAGGCTACTTCAAGGTTGGTGTGATTACTTCTAGGTGAAGGCTGCTTGAAGGGTTTAGGGAGAGAATTGTAATTTTATGTAAAGTCCTTGCGAGGTAATAAAATTAAATTCTTTCCAAATCCTGGTTGGGTAAGCAACCGGGTAGTGGACTGACAACTTTAGTATTTGCTAAAGTTGGAACCACTCTAAATCCGTGTCCCCTTGTCCAATATTTTGTGATTGGTTGTTTGAATTGTTAAAAAATCTTTAAAACTCTATTCACCCCCCTCTAGTGTTTTTCAGTGGCCTCGCCTAGAAAGCAATAGCTAAGATCATCCTTCAGACCTTGAATGAACTTCATGGCTCACTTCAACTCAGTCATTTAAGTTTCGAACTTCTGGAGGATGTGAAACTTCATGGTGTACTGGGTAACAATTATGTCACCACACTGTCACAGATGGAGGAACTCCAACTCCTTCTTGTCTGTCATCGCTTCTGACACGTAGTGGCTCTTGAAAGCCTCTACGAACTCCTCTTATGTGAGGAACTCTTCATGTGGCTCTCTGGCATCACGAAAGTTCTCCCACCAGGAACGAACTGGTCCTCTCAGCATGTGCATCCCATACCTAACACAACACTCTTCAAAGTAGTCCAAGTCTTGCAAGCAATGCTCCAGGTTGCAGATCCAGGCCTCAGTGTTACCCACAATATACAACACTTCTTCTCCCACAAACGTCTCAGACCTCACCTTGAGGAAGTCTATCAAGGTGACTTCATTCCTCCTTTGATGACGACCTCCAACTCATCCTCCCATTGCATTGGATAAGGCTCTAACTAACACATTGTATGAGAGAGGAGGGTCTACTCCATGTGGGTTCTCCTCATGCTCAAAGTCATGGTCACTCTTTACACCAGAGTGAGGGGGTGACTTGTCATGCTTAGGGCGACCCTTGGGGGCCATCTGGAAAGGAAAGGAGACTTTGATAAGCTAGTGGAGTGACACATTAGATCCTACTATGGCATCCATTCTAGGATCACTTTGATGCCATTTTTGTCATGACCTCCTTTCTAAAACTAACACATTTATAGAGGAAGAATTTTCACATAATGGAGATCTTGACAAATCATGAAATGATATCATTAACTAAGAAAAATCCATAGAATAAAAAGAACCACAATGTACATAGATACATGCCAAACTAAGGGAACCTAACTCCAACATAAAGAGAGTTTTAAACTAAAAACTTCTACATGAAAGAAACAAAACAGAATATAACTATCTAGAATGTCACCCCACCAGGTAGGATATGTCCTTGAGCTTGAGTTGATGACCTTGGGGCCTACTTTTTCTCCTTCTCCTCATCTGTGGACATCTCATCCACAGCCTATGCAAGGCAACAAAAAACTATTTGAGTGGCACTGAGTAGTTATAACTTGAAAATAACATATAACTGAAATCACATCAGATAACATGAAGAACTTGGTGACTTAATATTGTTAACATGATTGCTTGAAATATTAGTAAATTGACGTGATAAAATAATGGTGGGCAGTTAAACTTGAGTTAATATAGTCTCTCTCTCTCTTAATGCACCAAAAGTTCTCATAAGGCCAATTAAGTCTCACATAAGGCCGGTTAAGGCTCACATAATTCTCCCACAGAGCTCATAAGGCATCTTAATGCTCACATAAGGGCATTTAAGGCTCACATAACATGATCGAGAGGACTTATATTAACACTTATATTAACATAGCATGATTTATTATACTTGAACATGATTTTTATAATATCTTAACTATTTATCATGATAGTGATTCATGATATTTCCAATGAAAGTAGAATCATTAAATCAGTAAGCAACATAAATTGATAGCATATGCATGATTTTCATGAGTATAACTAAGTAATCACAGAATTGCACTTTAATGAAGTAATTATAAATACATTAACAAATAGTGTATACCCGAAACCCTAAAATTATACTCACTGTGCAAGAACCACTCACCTGAGATTGAGAAGGTATACTAATAGTAGGTCGAGTCCTGATCAGTCCTAATTATCATGTCCATTCACGAGTCTACACTTGTCATCACACTATCATAGGATATAAACCCTTCACAACATCATAGGATATCAACCCTTGAAAATATAAGAGGATTATACCTCATTTAGGGCTCAACCATGCCCAAAGGTCATTAAGACCATCATATTATTTCTTGCATGTTCATCATTATCTTTCTATGCCTTATTACAAGGTTCAACAAATACCACCACACATGTGATGCACATGCTCAGCATAATTTGCATTAAAGAACTAAAAGATGTTCACATGATAACATTGTAGGATTATCTTAGCACTTAAGAGCATTTCTTTATTTTATCAACATCTAAGGAAGCCATGTATGATTGGTCATCATCACACTTATAGTGCACAAGTTTAACATAAGAAATCATAGATCATAAAACTAAGATGACCACTAATTAACACATTAGAGTTTCAATCAATCATTAGGAAGGATATTCCATCATTATATTAATCATTCAAGAAAGGATAACATGATTAGCCACCATTTTCTACTTGAATTAGGGTTAGGTTTAGCAAGGTAGGTTACATCAAAGTTATATTTCAACACTCATTCACAAACCTTAACCCATAGCAATCCCATATAATCTTAGATGCATAAGGTACAACATCATCATCACAATCCATACCATTCTCAAATATGGATTCATGCATAACTCAGAATGCTACCACTAGATTATAGTATACCAGTGTTCCACAATAATAATAGAGTACTCCATTGTTCTATTATTCCACTAAGGAAGGTTGATCATAGTTAATCAATATCACCTGGTTCATTAGGATTTAGTGTAGCAAGCTATAACCCGTTAGGGTTATATATCAGCACAATATGTTCATTATTCATTCTATTCATATGAGGGAAAAGGTAAGACTACCTTATTAAGGGCAAACCTCCATTGGTTCCAACCTCATTCAACCCATATCACCATACCACAACATCATCCAAAACTATTGTATGTTGAATAGGTAAGAGCATTGGTTATTTACATAAATAAAAACTTTAAACAAACCATTTGTAAAGCTATCAAGTTGTGACCTAGAAAGAGTCACTATTTAACCCTAGACATCCCTTATTTAATAACATAAAGGGACACTATAGTTTGTGGGGTTAAACCCCATAATTGGTTGTACATTTTTAGTAAGTCATCATCTCAACCATCAAGCTCCTAAAATTGATCACATAAGGAAAACCATTAAATTCAAATTATTAGAAATCACATGTAATACTATAGGTTTCAAACCAAGCCATTGGATGTTGAAGCATCCAATGTCACCATGGATCAAGTCCATTTTTCAAAACTATTAGATGGAGAAGTTTTAGATCCTAATCATTTGATCATGTTCATATTTCAAAACCATCCATTGGAGTATAAGTCTAACTATTAGATTAATTGAACCAAGAAACCATTGGTTTAGGGCTTAATTGAAACCCCATATAAAACCTTGACTCGCCATTAGTTGTGGTGACTTGATCCACCATCAGTTGTGGCCACATGGTGTCACCATTGGTTGATAGGATAAGAACTACTATCATCTTTCACCATTGGTTGTTGCATTGATGTCACCATTTTTTGATATCTTCATTAGGGTACTTAGTGGTTGATCATTAAGTTTCTAGTTGAGCCAATCACTGGTAGAGCTCTCTTTATTCTGGCTTTACCAGGTTAGGCTTCCTTGACCACATGAAAAGGGATCCTGAGCCACTGGGGTAGTGCATATTGGGCCATTTCATCGGCACTTAGGAAATTGAACTAGATAATAAGGGATACATGGGTCAGTTTTAGTCTGATCTTTAATAAATCATAGAAAATAATCTACGACTCAGATGAGGACGATCCATGTTTGGTTTTTGTTCAGTTTTTTGAGACCTATTGAATGTTCAAGCATTTAGACCCAGATTCTCAACCTACATTCTATGATTAATTGAAAACCCTAAAACCCTAGGCTTAATCATGATAAAGCTCGTGAAGTATTCGTCGGAGATGATAACCGAGTTCGTCAGGGCACCTCGAGGTTATAGGAGGAGAAATTGGGAGGATCTTGTGAAACTATGCCGCCCGGTGGATGTTGCTAGCCCCTTATATATAGGTGTGATGGATATGACAACCGCCTATAAAATTGGGTAGGGAGAGGAGTCAAATCCCTAATGGGAATTTCTCAGTTAGGGCATGAAATCTCAGCAAACCTCAAATTCTTAGGTTAGGATCGTGATGACAGTTGAAAAGATCAAGTGATCAAGTTCCAATGAACTCTTTAGGGGAGAGACGGGAGTAGAGAGGGAGTCAGGCCATGGTTGCTTGAGTTCGGTCTCCTACCCAAGGTAGGAGACAAGTCTGAGCTGTGCGATGAAAAAATCAAATGGCCAGGGAGTAACTACTTAAAACAAACATGCGTGACAAGAAACTATAGTGAAATCTACAAAAATAACAGCCATGACACTTAAATAACCACTTCCTAGGTTAACTCGGTGTATAAATCAAATATTCAACTAATTATTCAATTAAAACTATATTTAACTCCCCTAGTTGATGTAGGGTCAAACAAAGTGCTATTGACTTCAAAATTGGACCATTAGTTAATTAGAGGGCCTAGAACATTCTTATACAATCATATTTCAGTTTTGCACACGTTTTGTCTATAGTTTCCATATAGGTCATTAAACTTGATGTATTAGAATTAAAATGAATTATATTTCCTTAGTGAGTTATATTGGAAATAAAAAAATCAAGGTATGATGGAAAAGATAATAATATTTTGGGTAACTTTCATTAATGATTAGGATTTTGAAAATAAAATATGAAAATTTGCATTCAGGACTCTAAACTTGTTTTATTCAAAAATTTGGGATGTTACAATTCTACCAACCTTAAGTTAATTTTTCCTAAAAAAAAATTATGTCATATTAAGGTACTACCCACCTTAGAGTTTCTCATTTATGTATACTAACTCATGATCAGTGGTAACATTTCATAAGGTAGCACTAACATAATCATGATAAGTGGATTATCATTGCTTTATATGTATCTTGGCTAGTATGATTAATGAATGCATGGGTCACTATCATAACTTGAAAACTAAACCTTACCTTCATCATCCACCTTTGAGGAAATCCTAGCTTTCCTCTTCTCTGGGGGACCATGGTTAGGGTTCTGATATGCATCCTTCTTTGCAGCTAATCTAGGACATTTTTCTTTGAAGTGCCCTTCTCCTCCATAGTAGAAGCAGACACCTAAGCCCATTATGCATGGCCCTACATGAAACTTCCCCCACTTGCCGGAGGATCCTATGGGGCCTTGCACTTCCTGTTATCATTATGATGATGGTCTTAATTGTTGTGATCATGATGGTGACATTGTCCATTGTGGGAGTTCTTCTTCCAAGCCTTATCTAGGTAGTCCTCAAGCTCAAGAGCATCTTCGAGGGCATCTTGCATCGTTTTGTGCACTCACCCAGAAAGGGAGTAGCTAAGATCATCCTTCAGACCTCAAATGAACTTCTTGTCTCTCTTAAACCCAATCATCTCAGTTTTGTACTTCCGTAGGATGTGAAACTTCATGGTGTACTAGGTAACAGTCATGTCCCCACTTTGTCACAGACGAAATAACTCCAACTCCTTCTTGTTCATCATCGTTTCTAACACATCTTGAAATCCTCTATGAACTCCTCCCATGTGAGGAACTCTTCATTTGGGTCTCTGGCAACTCGAAAGTTCTCCCACTTGACATGAGTTGGTCCTCTTAGCATGTGCGTCCCAAACCTAACATGGGACTCTTTAGAACAGTCCAAGTCATGGAAGCAATGCTCCATGTTGTGGATCCAAGCCTCAATGTTACCCACAACATCCAACTCTTCTTCTCCCACAAACATCTCAGGCTTCATCTTGAGGAAGTCTATCAAGGTGACTTAATTCCTCCTCTGATGACGGCCTCCAGCTCCTCCTCCCTTTGCATCCAACTTTGATACCATTTTTTGTCACGACCTCCTTTCTAAAACTAACACAACCATAAGGAAGAATTTTCACATAATGGAGATATTGACAAATTGTGGAATGATATCATTAACCAAGAAAGATCTAGAGAATAAAAAGAAGCACAATGTACATAGATACATGCCAAACTAAGGGACTCTAACTCCAACAAAAAGAGAGTTTTAAACTAAAAACTTCCATATGAAAGACAAAAAATAGAAGATAACTATCTAGAATGGCACGCCACCAGGTAGGATCTGTCCTTGAGCTTGAGTTTATGACCTTGGGGCCTAATTTTTATCCTTCTCCTCATATGCAGACATCTCGTCCTCAGCCTATGCAAGGCAACATGAAACTATTTGAGTGGCACTGAGTAGTTATAACTTGAAAATAACATATAATTGAAATGACATCAGATAACTTGATGAACTTAGTGACTTAATATGGTTAACTTGATTGCTTGAAAACTTAGTTGACATGATAAAATAATGTTGGGTAGTTAAACTTGAGTGAATATAGTGTCTCTCTCTCTTAATGCACCAAAAGTGCTCATAAGGCCAACTAAGTCTCAAATAAGGCTGGTAAGGATCACATAATGCTCCCACAGAGCTCATAAGGCATCTTAATGCTCACATAAGGTTGTTTAAGGCTCACATAACATGATCGAGAGGATTATATTGACATAACATGATTTCTTATACTTGAACGTGATTTTCATAATATCTTAACTAATGATCATGACAATGATTCATAGTATTTCCAATAAAAGTAGAATCATTAAATCAATAAGCAACATAAATTGATAGCATGTGCATGATGTTCATGAGTATAACTGAGTAATCACATAATTTCACTTTAATGAAGTAATTGTAAATACATAAACGAATAGTGTAAACCTGAAACCCTAAAATTATACTCAGTGTGTAAGAATCACTCACCTGAGATTGAGAAGGTATACTAACAGTAGGTCAAGTCCTGATCAGTCCTAATTATCATGTCCAACATATAACTATATTAGTTATCATGGTTAAGCCTAGGATTTTAGGGTTTTCAATGGATCATATAATGTAAGTTGAGAATATGGGTCTAAATCCTTGATCATTTGATAGGTCTCAAAAAAATTATCAAACACCATATATGGATTGTCCTCATCTGAGTCATATGTTATTTTCTATGGTTTATTAAAGATCAGACTAAAGATGACCCATGTATCCCTTATTATCCATTTCCAACTTCTAGAGTGTTGATGAAATGGCCCAATACACACTTCCCCAATGGCTCAGGATCCCTTTTTATGCGGTCAAGGCATCCTAACCTGGTTAATTATCTAGATGCCCATGAGGAGGGGTGACATGAAAACTGTAGATGAGGGCAAAGATGGTAATCTACCACCTTGGATCTTCATTCTCCAGAAGCAAAGACAGTTAAAAGAGAGTTGGAACTAGTGATCTCAATGCGAGAAAACCAAAACGAAGATGAACGCTAACGTCACCAAAATGTTTCCTCAGGCAATCTGATCTTAAAGAACACAATTGGAGATTAGACGACGGACGATAGCCTGGAACTTGGTTCCGTATGGCCAAAATAGGTCATAGAGGTTGGAAAAATCCAAGAAACAAATCTGGGCACCAAAAACCTCAAACAAAACAAGGTGAAGCATTACACAGGTTTCACGAGATCATTCTAGGAAAAATCGAGGTCATAAGAATGCTAGCACAGCCTAGTGGTGGACATCGGCGATGACTAGAAGTGCAGCTACATGTTGTAACGATTGGGAGAGATGGGGCCAGAGAGGGAGTCGGGCCATGGTTGCCTGAATTCAGTCTCCTATCCAAGGTAGGAGACGGATTTGAGCCGTGCGATGAAAAAATCCAATGGCCATGGAGAAACTACTTATCACAAGCATGTGTGACATGGAACTATAGTGAAATCGGCAAAAATAGCAGGCATGACACTTAAATAACTGCTTCCTAGGTTATCTCAGTGTATAAATCGAATATTCAACTAATTATTCAATTAAAACTATATTTAACTCCCCTAGTTGATTTGGAGGGTCAAACAAAGTCTTATTGACTTCAAAATTGGACCACTAGTTAATTAAAGGGCCTAGAACATTCCTATACAATCAAATTTAGGTTTTGTAAATGTTTTGACCACAATTTCCATATAGGTCATTAAACATGATGTATAAGAATTAAAATGAATTATATTTCCTTAGTGAGTTCAATTGCAAATAAAAATTAAAGGTATGATGGAAAAGATAATTATATTTTTTAGTAACTTTGATTAATGATTAGGATTTTGAAAATAAAAGTTGAAAATTTGCATTAAGGACCCCAAACTTGTTTTATTCAAAATTTGGGATGTTACAATTCTACCAACCTTAAGTTAATTTTGTCTTCAATATTTTTAATGTCATATTAAGGTACTACCCACCTTAGGGTTTCACATATATGTATACTAATGCATGATCGGTGGTAACATTTCATAAGGAATCACTAACATAATCATGATAAGTGGATTATCATTGCATTATATGTAACCTGACTAGTATGATTAATGAAAGCATGGGTCACCATCGTAACCTGAAAACTAAACCTTACCTTCATTATCCACGATTGAGAAAATCCTAGCTTTCCTCTTCTCTGGGGGGCCAAGGTCAGGTTTCTGATATGCACCCTTCTTTACAGCTAATCTAGGGCATTTGTCCTTGAAGTGCCCTTCTCCTCCATAGTAGAAGCAGACACCTAGGCCCATTTAGCATCACCCTACAAGAAACTTGCCACACTTGGGGCATGCTTCCCTTGGTGGAGGATCCTCTGGGGCCTTGTGCTTCCTGTTATCATTATGATGATGGTCCCAGTTGTTGTGATCATGGTCGAGATGTTGTACATTATGGGATTTCTTCTTCCAAGCCCTGTCTACGTGGTCCTCAAGCTCAAGAGCAGCTTTGAGGGCACCCTACATCATCTTGTGGCATCGCCTAAAAAGTGAGTAGCTAAGATCATCCTTCAGACCTCAAATGAACTTCTTAGCTCTCTCTTCTCAGTCATCTCAGTTCTATACTTCTATAGGATGCAAAAATTCATGGTGTACTTGTGCGATTCCCTAACACCCCCTACTAACCTTACGAGGCTCAATTGGGTTAGGGATTAGGTAGAATTCAATTAGAGTCTAATCAAGTCTAGGTTTCTAGATTAGGCATTCCTGAGGCAATTAGGGGCTGAGGGTAGTAATGGGGAGGTGAGATTAGGGTTTTGGACCCCAATTCCCCCACATTCTAGCCTGAGAAGGCTCCATGCTAATTGCACTAGAATTACCTAATATAGCTACTTAGATCTCTCACTTAGGTTTATGGAGATTGATTAGGATGTAGGAAGATGGGGGGCAACCTAGGGATCCAAGAATTGGACCTAGGGGCGAATCCCAAAATTCACACATATAAGCAATTTGCCTAAATTCCTAGGTGATTTCACACACAAACCAACAAGAAATACATGGAGAATGAGATAGAAATAGAATATAATCATTAACAAATGGAATTACAACGTTTATCCCCCAACATGGTATCAAAGTAACATAATTTCCCCCAAACAGCCCACCCACAGGGGCATAGCTACTCATAGAAATGGAAAATACAAAAAGAGAGAAGAAAGAGGTACAAGAAGCCATGGTTCTCGGTGTAGATGAATAAATCCTTCTCTCCAGTAGCTGTAGGTCGTCCTCCTCCCTCCTCCAAGGTGAAAGGGTGAAGAATGAAGGGGATTATGGGTAGGAACTAGTCTAAACTAGTGATTTGGTGGTGGAAATGGTGAAATGGAGTGGATTTGAGGTGGATATGGAGTGGAATGTAGTGGATGGCGATTTGGGGAGCTAGGAGGTGGTGGAAGGTAGCTAACCTTGTGCCCCAGCCTCCACCTAGGTATATATAGGTGTCTAGGGGGTCTAGGGTTAAGTTAGGGGTAAAATGGGGAAAGCAGTTGAAAAGTGGGTAGATTTTGTGGGTGGCACGACCGTGGTGGGTCACCACGGTCGTGGTGGGTAGGGTAGACCACGGTCGTGGTGGATGGGCACGGTCATGGGAATTAAAATGTAGAGATCACAGGGATATGTACATGGATGGCCACGGCCGTGGGGGGTCACCACGGTCGTGGTGGGAACCTATGGCCACATGCATGTTGATCACCACGGTCGTTTTGTCCATTTTCATCAATTTCTGGGAGTTTTAGTGATTTTTTGTGCTTGGGGCATGTCCACCACGACCGTGGTGGGATACCACGGTCATTTTGGTGTCTCTCCCATGCATTTGAGCTTTGAACTTTATCATCCATGGAAGGTATTGCTTCAAAACATTCTTTGACCGCTTAGGGTAGGTTGGGAGTGGTTTTGGCCTCATTTTGGGTTTCTCCAAGCCTGAGGAAATCCTAGATTGGACCATCCTCTTTCCATGCCATCAAGTAGTGGAAAAAGTACGTATAAAACATGAAAAAAGCCTCCATAAGTGCATTTGATAGAAATAAGCATATTGGGGGAAATAACATGTAATCTAGCAAGTATATATGTGATTGAAATGCAATATGACACAAGATGAAGCCCTAAAATAGGGTTGAATCAGTACTGGGTAACAGTCATGTCACCACGTTGTCACAAATAGAAGAACTCCAACTCCTTCTTGTTCATCATCTCTTCTAACACATAGTGGCTCTTGAAATCCTCTACAAACTCCTCCCATGTGAGGAACTCTTCATTTGGGTCTCTGGCGACTCAAAATTTCTCCCACCAGATACAAGATAGTCCTCTCAGCATATGTGTCCCAAACCTAACATGGGACTCTTTAGAGAAGTCCAAGTCGTGGAAGTAATGCTCCAGGTTGCGGATCCAAGCCTCAACGTTACCCACAACATCCAACTCTTCTTATCCTACAAATGTCACAGGCTTCACCTTGAGGAAGTCTATCAAGGTGACTTCCTTCCTCCTCTAATGATGGCCTCCAGCTTGTCCTCCCTATGCATCAGATAAGGCTCTGACCAACACATTGTACAAGAAGGGAGGGCTTGCTCCATGTGGGTTCTCCTCATGCTCAAAGTCATGCTCACTCTCTCCATAAGAGTGAGGGGGTGACTTGTCATGCACAGTGTGACGCTTAGGGGCCATCTGGGAGGACACTTTCATCAACTAGTAGAGTGACACATAAGATCCTACTATGATGGACATTTTAGGATCGCTCCGATACCATTTTTGTAATGACCTCCTTTCTAAAACTAACACAACCATAAAGGAAGCATTTTCACATAATGGAGATCATGACAAATCGTAAAATGATATCATTAACCAAGCAAATTCCATAGAAAAAAAAAACCCACAATGTACATAGATAAATACCAAACTAAGGGACTCTAAGTCAAACATAAAGATAGTTTAAACGAAAACCTTCCACATGAAAGACTAAAAATAGAAGATAACAATCTAGAATGTCACCTCACCAGGTTGGATCTGTCCTTGAGCTTGAGCCAATGACCTTGGGGCCTACTTCTTCTCCTTCTCCTCATCTACGGACATCTCATCCCCAGCCCATGCAAGGCAACATAAAACTATGTGAGTGGCATTGAGTAGTTATAACTTGAAAATAACACATAATTGAAAGGACATCAGATAACTTGTAGAAACTTAGTGACTTAACTTGGTTAACATGATTGCTTGAAAACATAGTAAGTTGACATGATAAAATAATGGTGGATAGTTTAACTTGAGTTGATATAGTCTCTTTGTTAGTGCACCCAATGTGCTCATAAGGCCAATTAAGGCTCACATAAGGTCAGTTAAGGCTCATATAATGCTCCCACAGAGCTCATAAGGCCACTTAAGGCTCACATAAGGTCGTTTAAGGCTCACATAACATGAACGAGATGACTTATATTAACATAGCATGATTTCTTATACTTGAACATGACTTTCATGATATATTGACTAATGAGCATGACAGAGATTCACAATATTTCCAATGAAAGTAGAATCATTAAATCAATAAGCAACATAAATTGATAGCATGTCCATGATTTTCATGAGCATAACTAAGTAATCACATTATTTCACTTAAATGAAGCAATTATAAATACATAAACAAATAGTGTAAACTTGAGACCCTAAAATTATACTCAGTGTGCATGAAATTAGCACTCACTTGAGATTGAGAAGGTATACTAATAGTAGGTCTAGTCTTGATCAGTCCTAATTATCATGTCCAACATATATGTATATTAATTATCATGGTTAAGACTAAGGTTATAGGGTTTTCAATGGATCATAAAATTTGGGTTGAGAAATTGGGTCTAAAGCCATGACCATTCGATATGTCTCAGAAAACTGATTAAAACCATATATGGATCATACTCATCTGAGTTTTAGATTATTTTCTATGATTTATTAAAGGTCGGACTAAAACTAACCAATCAGAAATCGGGGAAAAGCCACATATCCCTTATTATCCATTTCTAGCTTCCCAGATATCGATGAGATGGCCAAATACCCATTGTCCCTGTGGAGTGGGATCCCTTTCCATGCGGTCAAGGCACTTTGACCCGATTAATTACTCAGTTGCCAATGAGGGCGGCTGACATGAAAACAACAGATGGGGGAAAAGGTGGTAATCTGCCACATTGAATTTTTGTTCTCCAGAAGAAAAACCAGAACAAAGAGAGGATGAACTAGTGGTCTCAACGCGACCAAAACCAAAATAGAGATGAAGGGTAACATCACCAACATGTTCCCTGAGGAAATCCAATCTAAATGAACCCAACTAGAGGTTAGATGACAATCGGTAGCTGGAACTTGGTCCCGTGTGGCCAAAATAGGTCATAGAGGTTAGAAAAATACAAGCAACAAATCTAGGCACCAAAAATCTCAAACAGAACAAGGCAAATCATTTCAAAGGCTTCACGAGATCATTCCAAGAGAAATCGGGGTCATAAGAATGCTATCTTGGCCTAGCGGTGGACGCCAGCGACAACTAGAAGTGTGGCTATAGGTTGTAACGATAGGGGAAAATGCAAGAAAAATTGGACTAAAGAGAAACATTCTGAAGGTCAATATATGCTTACTTGGTGGACAATTTAACTGTAAGAGATAGAGGGGACCGGGCTCGTGAGGTGTTCGCTAGAGATGATAAACGAGTTTGTCAGGATGCCTCGGGGGTACAAGAGAAGAAATTGGGAGGATCGGGAAAAAATGTGCGGCCCGATGGACGTTTCTATCCCCTTATATATAGGTGAGATGGACAAAACATCAACCCGTAAAACTAGGGTAGGGAGAGGAGTTCAAGTCCTAATACACGTTTCTTGGTTAGGGCATGAAATCTCAGAAAACATGGGTTGCTTAGGTTTGGATCGCGACGACGGTTGCAAAGATCAAGAGATCAAGTACCAACAAACTATGTAGGGGAGAATCGGGGCCGGAAAAGGAGTTGGGCCCTGTGTAATGCCCCTCCAAGAACACACACACACATATATATATATGACAGCGGAAGTAAACCTAATGTTGTCCAAAACATGGGTCACTTGGCTTGGAGGAACATTACAAAACATGATATTCATAACAAAATGATAAATGAAACATCTTGCATTAAAATTTAACTCGATTCATACATTGTTTACAGTTGAATTTTTGAATTGAAATTGACTACTAATCATGATTAAACTTTATTAATAAATGAAGTTATCCATAAACATTATGATCTTTTATTGTAGATGGAACCGCACCAGACCGGTCTTTTAGAAACCTTTACCTTAAGCTGACCTTCATGGCTCTTTTTCAAAAGTTGCTTTGTACCTACGGGCATCTCTCTCCCATCGATACATGCAATAAAAACCACATTATATAAGAGACACTGAGTATTATTATAGCAACATAATAACTTGGCAATAAGGAAAAACATGAAACTAATTGAACACTATATTTGAATTCACATAACTTAATCTTGGTGGTAGATTAAATTATCCCCGATACTTATGCACCAATGGTTCTCATAAGGCTCGTAGGCTCAATATTAACATGATGCGAATAAAATTATACAACCCATTACATGATTCATTATTATCTTGAAATAATTACTCGAATTGATTCTACATGAGCATGACATGAACTCTTAAAATAGAATTGAATCATAATGTTCAACAAATAACTTTAGAGAAGCTTTCATGCAATTAAGATTTAATTTGAAACACATAACTATGCATTTAATTCATCTTGGTCATCATAATAATCATAAGGCGATGAAAACCAATACCAAATACTCCAATTGCATGAACCCATTTACCTATCTCTTAGAGGAGATTTTAGTTGTTCTTCTTAGTTTGATGAAATCTTATCATGTTGACATGATATTTTTGAACGCACTAACAAACTCACTCGGGGTTGGAATCCCCGAGCTTTTACCAAAACCAAAGTGCAATAATACCACACGCAAGTGGGCGAGTCTTATCGCAGTATAGTTAAGGATCGAACCCAAAGGACAACCTTTTTAAGAATCCTTGTCAGTCGAATCTAGCTCAAGTAAAACTAATATTTAGAATGATTGATTGATTTGACGTTACTTAAACTAATTGCAAGAAAGTAAAAGCTGAATTAAGGTTGGGTTTAGATCAATGATATGGAATCGCTGGGATGGTGCCGAGTTTCACCACCGCTACACGCGCAAACACATTCAATCACAAACAAACCAAGCAAGATATATCAATCCAAATAGAGCTGCTACAGAACCCCCTGTGAGGGCGTTAGGTTCGTGTAAGCATCACCTTAGGCATCAGATGTCTCGTCACCAACTGGATCACTTACTTACGGCTCTGAAGAAATCCCATTCTATTTCTAGTTTGGGAGTCAACCACATTAAATGATAAGCAAGCAGGTGATAGATCCACAAACTAACATCGACGGTAAACAAGACGACACAAAATCCAACTAAGGTTGTGGTCCTCCCTGAGGGATGTTTAGACCATAGAAGTGTCACTGTAGGCTAGATGTCTCGTCCCCTCACGGATCATACACTTACGACCTCAAGGAATCCTTTCAGAAGTTCTCGTCAAGGAGTCGAACTTGTAAACTGTCATTCCACCCCATACATAAAAGATTTCAAAGTATAGGAAAGAACAAGATGAAAGCAAGTAGATAATCAACTACAATCATACCAACTAACAATGAAATGGGAAGTTATATACATTGCCATGGAGAGTTTAACAAAAGAACATGATTTGCATGGGCAGTAGGGTTAGTCCTCGCACCCCAGAAAAAAGGTACTACTCACTCATGATGCGAGAAACAAGAAGAATGAGAGAGAGAGAGAAATCCGCCATGAACTCAGTGCAGAAGGTAGTCGCAGCTCGGTGAAGAAGATACGGCCTCCTACGTCGTATCGGAGTAGATCTGGATGCGAACGGGAGTTTCCAAGACAGACCGGACAGTCTCCCTCGCTCTGTCTTCCTTATCTCCTCAGCCTCCTTGGTTGCAACACGAGCAGTAGGTGAAATGGAACTGGCATAAACTAGACTGGATTTGGATCGTAACTGTGTTCGGGCAGCCTGGCGGCGTCCGGATCCGACACCCAAAATGAGGACCATTGGGGTCCTATTTATAGGCACATATCTGTCCCTCATGCTTTTGGTGTGAGTCCAAATGGTTTTGGTAAGTGATATGTTCCAAACGGTTTCATACAACAATAGTAAACGACCTTGCTAAATATCTTGCTCTTGTGGTTTTGAAGCCATTAGCCATGCGGTCTTGGATTGGAAAGTGGTCGTGCGGTCTTGTGCATTCATTGCATTCGACTACCCAAACGGTTTCATGTACATACTCTTCCATTCGGTTTGTTGCTGGCTGCTCAAACGTTCTTCATTGCTTCCTCCATTCGGTTTGCATTGCTCATTCGGTTTACATGCATGGGCATCAAACGGTCTTCCATTTTACGCAAACGGTCTTCACGTATATGCAGCAAACGGTCTTCCCTGCCAAACGGTCTTGCGACCTTGGCACCCAAACGGTCTTGGGACCGCATGGGCTCAAACGGTCTTGGGACCGCATAGACTCAAATGGTCTTGGGACCGCATGGGCTCAAATAGTCTTGGGACCGCATAGACTCAAATGGTCTTGGCACTGCATGGGCTCAAACGGTCTTGGGACCGCATAGACTCAAACGGTCTTGGGACCGCATGGGCTCAAACGGTCTTGGGACCGCATAGACTCAAACAGTCTTGGGACCGCATAGACTCAAACGGTCTTGGGACCGCATGGGCTCAAACGGTCTTGGGACCGCATGGGCTCAAACGGTCTTGGGACCGCATGGGCTGAATTGCTTGGTTAGATTTCTTGACCAAAGCCATAGATGAAGGCGGACCCTGCCTACTTGTTAGGCTTTGTCAAAACCTACATTAAATGAACAATGTTTAGTTTAAAACCTTGATAATTGAACAAATTAAGTAGTTTTGTGCATTATGATTCGTATAGTATTTAATGAGTGAGAAAGTATATATATGGAGTTGAATTTGTTCCAAAGTGATAATTGAATTCCATGATGAATATGCATTCATAAAAACACCCTGAACTTAAACGTTGCTGGTCCTCGAGTAACACAAAATCTGAAACGATTGCCAAATGAATACTTTCAATTCGTGTGATTGTTTCATCTTCACATCATGAATGTTTTTTTTACTCAATAAGACTCAGTATCTCAACCTCCTGAGACCACTAAACACATCTTACCATATCTTTGTTCCTGATTCGTTTTCCAATATCACTTCCTCCTCACTTTTTCCAACAACAAGCATGTCAAAGAGTTTTGTAAGAGTCCATAGATACTCGCAGAACAACAAGTGTGCATCCGATCTGACACTGGTGTTTTCCAGGATAGTGGGGGCATGCATTGTGCCATTAGGTAGAAAATGGAGTGAAAGGTGGTATGGAAGGAAGAAGTAAATCTCTCCTCTATTCGACTCGAGATTTTTATTTGCTTTGCAATTTCATTTATTGAATTTTTTTGTGCGAATCTCTCCTCTATTTGACTCGATATTGCATTTCTTTTTGTGTGCACTTTGGCATCTTTTGTTTTGCAAATCTCTCCTCTATTCGACTCAAGATTGCATTTTTGGTGGTACGCCCCTATTTATCTGCGAGGGGTATGGAAGAAGCGGATAAAGAGGGAAGTGGCGTGCCACCCCGAACTTAGGGTTTGGCACCATATTCGGCTATTTTGTTTCTTTTTGATGGATGGAGGGGTACGAAGATGATAGAAGAAGTGTAGAAGAGAGTTCAGGTCAGAATGCAACTTGATTTACAATTCAGTGCACTGGGTCGTTCTCTTTATCATACTCTACTCAAATTATGACTTGATGAGGATCCAGTGGTGATTCCATGTTATCGTTCCACTACTCAGTTAGGGAGCACGATGTGTTTGATCCCAGCAGTTTGACAGACACTTACCAATTTTGCAAAAAATATCATGATGTTAGGAATCATAAGCTTCACAAGATGATTTCAAGCAAAAGGCTTGTTTCAAAAATTGGCCCTTTTGAGGATTTACTTCAAATAAGGAGGATATAATGATTGAAAATGCATAGCAATTTAGTTAGTGAAACCAGGAAGAGTCAAAAAGTGTCAAAAATTCATCAAGTATATGTTCAATTTCTTTGAAAATCGTTAAAGAATTTTGAAAATTTTGAAAAATTAAAAAAAAAATTAAGTATGAAAAGGATGGGTGTAGGTGGGAAGTAAGGTACGTACCACCCACCCTCCACCCCGAACTTAGAGATTTGCTCATCCCGAGCAAACCCTAAATCCAAGATGGAGGGGAAAAATCATGCCAGAATGACCACCAGGTGTGGTTGTGTTCCAATCAACGAACATCCTTGTATCTGAAAATCTCAAAGGTAAAGAGCAATTAGATCTTAAAATAGCATCTTGTGATGCTAATTTTATTTATTGAAATATTAACTAGGAGGTAAAAACAAAATTTGAAGAAACAATATAATTTGAAAATGAAAGTAAAACAAATTTATTGATCGGGTTGCCTCCCGACAAGCGCCTTTGTTTTATGTAGATGGCTCGACTGGATCCTTCAGCTTCACAGTGGATCTTTTGGATTGGTGAGTTCCAGCATTGCTTTAGTGACTATGTCAGTTGAGATGAAATATCTCTTTAAGTGGTGGCCATTTGTTACAAATTCACCTGACTTTTTGCTCCATAATGAGAAGGCACCATGTGGAGAGATGCTCTTGACGATGTATGGTCCAGACCAGCGTGAGTGGAGTTTTCGTGGGAATAACTTTAATCTTGAGTTGAATATCAGAACTTGGTCTCCCACATGTATGTCTTTTCTTTTCAGATGTCCGTCGTGCCAAAGTTTTGTACATTCTTTGTAGATTCGTGCATTCTCATAAGTTGTCATCTTGAGTTCATCCAGCTCTTGGAGTTGCAGAATCCTGGCCTGGCCTGCTTCTTTCATATCAAAGTTCAATTGTTTAATTGCCCACCATGCCTTGTGTTCTAGTTCGACTGGTAGGTGCCAAGCCTTTTCATATATTAATCGAAAAGGTGTAGTCCCAATGGGAGTTTTATAAGCAGTATGATAGGCCCATAAGGCGTGGTTGATTTTTGTTGACCAATTCTTTCGATTGCGTCCTACAATTTTTTCCAGAATAGCATTTAGTTGACGGTTAGAGACCTCTACCTGTCCACTTGTTTGTGGATGGTAAGGAGAGGATACCTTATGTGTTACACCGTATTTTCTCAGTAAAGCTACAAAGCTTCTTTCAAGGAAGTGGGACCCTCCGTCAGATATCACGGTTCGTGGTACTCCAAAACGGGGGAAAATAATATCTTTGAATAATTTGATGACGGGTTTGGAATCACTAGTGATGGTTGGTATAGCTTCAACCCATTTTGAGAGTTAGTCTACTGCCACTAGGATGTATGAAAATCCATGAGAAGATGGGAATGGACCCATGTAGTCCACCCCCCAAACATCGAATATCTCTACTTCTTGCTATAGATTCAGCGGCATCTCGTCTCTCTTTGTTATATTACCTGTTCTTTGACATTTTTCACAAGATAGGACAAAGTCGTAGGAATCCTTGGATAGGGTTGGCCAGAATAATCCACATTGCAAAACCTAGAAAGCAGTCTTTTTGAAGCTCACATGTCCTCCCACTAGTCCTGAGTGACATTGTTCCAAAATAAGTTGAGTTTATCCTTCGGCGATACATCGTCTATACAGACCATCATCACATAGTTTGAATATGGTTCATCCCAGTGATATTGCTTCACATCATGCATGAACTTCTTCAGTGCATTCGCGGTGCATTGGGGATGGATGACCCCAGTAGCAAGGTAGTTTACAAAATATGAGTACCATGGTACAACTTCTGAGATCCTCATTAGTTGATCATCTGGCAGGGAATCATTGATCGAAATCTTCTCAGTATCCAGAGTGTGGATGCGACTGAGGTGGTCTGCTACAACATTCTCTGTACCCTTTTTATCTCTTATCTCTAAATCAAATTCTTGTAATAGGAGGATCCATCTAATCAACCTGGGTTTCGCATCTTTCTTTGCCAGAAGGTAGCGAATGGAATTGTGGTATGTGTAGACAATGACCTTTGAACCAATTAGGTAGGATCTGAACTTGTCAAAGGCATACATGACTTCTAGAAGTTCTTTCTCGGTAGTTGCATAATTCCTCTGTGCTTCATCGAGAGTTTTTGATGCATAATAGATCACATAGTGTTTCTTCTCTATATATTGCCCTAAAACAGTGCCCCCAGCATAATCACTGGCATCGCACATAATTTCAAAAGGATGGTCCCAGTTGGGAGCTCTAATAATGGGGGTGGTTGTAAGGGCCTGCTTCATTGTGTTCAAGCTTTTGACATATTCTTCATTGAAATTGAAATCGGTATCCTTTAGTAGTAGGTTCGTCATTGGCTTCGTTATCTTGGAAAAATCCTTTATGAATCTTCTATAAAATCCTACATGACCTAGGAAAGAACGAACTTCTTTTACATTTGTGGGGATAGCCGCTTTAGAAATCACTTCAATCTTGACTTTATCTACTTCAATTCCTCTATTGCTAACCCTATGGCCCAGGGCAATGCCTTCTTTTACCATAAAATGGCATTTTTTCCCAATTTAGCACAAGATGCGCTTCTTCACAATGTTTGAGGACCAGGGAGAGGTGCTTTAGATATAAATCAAATGAATCTCCATATATAGAAAAATCATCCATAAAAACCTCCATAATGGTTTCGGTGAGACCGGAAAATATTGCAGACATGCAGCGTTGGAAAGTTGCCGGTGCATTGCAGAGGCCAAACGACATTCTTTTAAATGTGTATGTTCTGAATGGGCAGGTAAAGGTTGTTTTCTCTTGGTCATCTGGATGTATGGGTATTTGATAGAATCCAGAGTAACCATCAAGATAACAGAAATATTCTTGATGAGCCAGTCTCTCTAAGACTTGATCAAGGAAGGGCATTGGAAAATGATCTTTTCGAGTTGCCTTGTTCAATTTCCTATAATCAATGCACATCCTCCACCCTGTGACTATTCGAGTGGGTATTAGTTCATTGTTTTCATTCCGTATAACAGTTGTTCTACCTTTCTTCGCGACTACATGCACTGGGCTCACCCAGGGCAAATCGGATATCGGATAGATTATTCCAGCTTTGAGCAATTTAATGACCTTGCTACAGACTACTTCTTTCATATTTGGATTCAACTTCCATTGATGCTCAATAGCAGGCTTGTGATCTTCCATCATAGGGATCTTGTGCATACACAGCGCTTGACTGACCCCAGTGAGGTCACTCATTTTACAACTGATGGCTTTCTTTCTTTCCCTCAATTCCTTTAGAAGTTTCTCTTCTTGTTCAGCTGTTAGATCAGAATTTATAATAACTGGGCAAACCTTGTTATCGTCTAAAAACATGTACTTCAGTCCTTCGGGAAGGGGTTTCATTTTGGGAGCTTCTTGTTTTTCGTTTGTTTCTTCTGTGGTCTCGATAGCCTTGAGCTCTTCAATAGTGGCTTCAACGTCTTCTTTAGCAGCGTCGAGGGATTCGATGTAATCCTTTGCTCGTTCGTCGATTGGTTCATGAACTGATTAGTTTCTTAGAGCAATTTCCAAGGGATCATTTGATTCATGATGCTCTTGGGTCAGTAGTGACATTTTCTCAATGCAGTCAATCAGATATACTTCTTCCTGCATACTTGGTCTTCTCATACTTTCAAAAACTTTGAATTTGAGAGTTTCTTTGCCTAATCTTGGAAGTAAGGTACCAGCTTCAACATCAATCAGGGCTCTTGCAGTGGCGAGGAATGGACGATCGAAGATGAGAGGATATCTGGTGTCTTCTTTTATATCCACAATGACAAAGACGCATGGAACATATGTGTCCTTGCCTACCTTGACCGGGACATCTTCGAGGATTCCTAATGGACGTTTTATCGAATTGTCTACAAGCTATATAGTCATGCCAGTAGGAAGCAATTCTGCAAACCCTAATCTTTTACACAGGCTCAGTGGCATAATAGAGATGCTTGCGCTGAGATCTGCCAAACCTTTCTTGCATGATGAGTCGCCAATGTGACATGAAATTCCAAAGGATCCCGGGTCTTTTTGTTTCTTGGGCATCTTGCTCAATATGATATCCGATGTAGTTGTTGCCAGTTTTACTATCTCATATTCCTCACTCGCCCACTGGAGCATCTGAATGGACTTACCCGAGTCCTTAAATTCACGAGCTTCAACCCGTAATTCTGAATGGGAGCGACGTTCTTGCGAAAAGCAGCTTTCAGATCGAGGTAAGATTAAACGCTAACTATAGGTACAAGAAGGCGGATATTGCTCAAGAAGAGTTGGGGTTACTCCCAACGAATTCAAGGGCGCGTGTTGGTATATACTTCCTGGTTAGGAGTGACTTTAGGTACTTAGTCCAGGCTGGTATCTCAGCCAGAGCATCTAAGAAGGGTATATCAACATGAAGTTTCTTCATAGCCTCTTTAAACTTATTGAATCTAGTATCGATCTTGGTTTGCCTTAGACGGGCTGGGAAGGGTATATGAGGCTTATATACAGGAATATCAGGTTCTTGTGTTTCAGTTTCTTCATCATTAGATTTCTCAGGACTTCCCTTATCTGTCTTATCTTCTTTTGATTGAGACTCTAGTGTTGTTGAGTTTTGGACAATCACAGGTTCATCTTCGTCTGCAATAACCACATGTGTCTCTACTGGGGGATCCAAATAGTCTTTTCCTGACCTAGTGGTGAGTTTGGTGACTGCCTTCAACTGTTCAGGATTCTTGGGATTGTTCTCGGGTTGGCCAGCAAAGACTCCAGCGGGTGGCTTTATGCTAGCTGCAAGTTGAGCTAGTTGAGATTCAATAGCCTTCTGCTGAGCTTGTTGGTTGGCTATCATAGTTTGCTGCGTTTGCAACATTTTTTCAATGGTTGATAGCTTGTCATCAGAAGAGATGGGTCCTACTTGTTGTCCTTGTTGTTGATTAAGATTCTGATATTGAGAGTTGTTTTGATAGTTATTGTAGTTCCTATTCTGAAAGTTCCCCTTGAAATTTCCTTGTTTCCCAAAATTCTGTTGTTGATTGTACTGGAATCCTGGTGGGCCTCTTGGTTGATTGTTTGAACCCAATTGATGCGAGTTTACTGCTCCAGAGGGGTTTCCATACTGAAAACCTGGGTGATTCCTATTTTGATTCAGATTGTAATAACTCTTCCCAGGAATTGTGTTCATAGCATTAAGATTTTCCATCTGACCATTATCTCCTTGTCCACATACATTTCTCAGTACAACGTCATAGAGAACATTGCATGATAAAGTGGAATGATCGATGCTCTTACATGCTTCACAGAATAGGGAAGTGGACTTGACCTGTTCCGGTTGCCAAGTGGGTGAATGTCCTCTTCTAATAGCAGCTAAAGATGATTCAATATAATATTCCTTGGCAACTAAGACTTTCAAGGTTTCAGAGATAGACTTATACTCATGAATAGTTTCAGCCATAGCTACCTTCAAGACTCCTTTACCTACAGATCTTCCCCAATTGGCTTGATTTTCTGCTCCCAGGGTGACGACTCTCCATGCGCTGTCATAACTTTGACGCATGAAGTTTCCTCCAGACGAGGAATCTAGAAACCTCTTAATATCATCATCCACTCCCCTATAGAAAATTTCGATGAGTTGATTCTTAGGAATTTCGTGGTGTGGACATTTGCGTAGAAGCTCTTTGTACCTATCCCATGCTTTAGAGAGAGTTTCTCCAGGGACTTGAGTGAAATTTTTTATCTGACACCTAATTTCATATGTGAGAGATGGAGGATAAAATTTTTCCAGAAACACATTTTGGAGTTGTTCCCAGGTGGTGATGGGTATTTCACTTTGCAATGAATTGTACCAGCTTATGTCTCTATCAGCAAGGGAATACTTGAAAAGACAGAGTCGAATGGCATCATTAGTGACTCCATTTTGATTTGTCATAGCACATAGATCGATGAATCTCAGAAGATGTTCTTGACTATCCTCTGCTTGTTTGCCATAGAAAGGGTTGTTTTGAAGTAATGTGATCCAATGTGCCCTTATTTTGAAATTAGCAGCATTGATGGGGGGAGGTTGTACTGGGTGATGAACATTCACAGCTTTCGAGATTGAGAACTCTCTAAGATCCTTTTGTAATTCAGCTGCTTGTGCTGCTAGGATTTCTTGCTGAACCGCAGCCCTGGCTTCTTGCATGAGCCTCTCTCTTTTTTCATTGATGGATTGAGCCACCCTTCGGGCTACCTCTTCTTCTTGAGCCATCCTTGCTTGATTTTCTCTGATCTGACTATGGAAAGTTTTGTCTATCTCGGGATCAAAGCTCACTATGAGTCCGGGGCTGTCTGAACGGTGCATACACTATGCCTTGGGGTTGTACCTGAAAATAGAAAGATTTTGAAAATGAGATCCACAAAGTAGAGTCAAATTCAAGTATATGATCGATTGTTTCAAAAGAAAAAGCAAAATCCTAGATTAGTCTTAAAAGAACTAGATTTGACTGACTGATTTCGTTGTCCCCGGCAACGGCGCTAGAATTTGACGTGATATTTTTGAACGCACTAACAAACTCACTCGGGGTTGGAATCCCCGAGCTTTTACCAAAACCAAAGTGCAATAATACCACCCGCAAGCGGACAAGTCTTATCGCAGTATAGTTAAGGATCGAACCCAAAGGACAACCTTTTTAAGAATCCTTGTCAGTTGAATCTAGCTCAAGTAAAACTAATATTTAGAATGATTGATTGATTTGAGGTTACTTAAACTAATTGCAAGAAAGTAAAAGCTGAATTAAGGTTGGGTTTAGATCAATGATATGGAATCGCTGGGATGGTACCGAGTTTCACCACCGCTACACGCGCAAACACATTCAATCACAAACAAACCAGGCAAGATATATCAATCCAAATAGAGCTGTTGTAGAACCCCCCGTGAGGGCGTTAGGTTTGCGTAAGCATCACCTTAGGCATCAGATGTCTCATCACCACCTGGATCACTTACTTACAGCTCCGTAGAAATCCCATTCTATTTCTAGTTTGGGAGTCAACCACATTAATTGATAAGAAAGTAGGTTATAGATATACAAACTAACATCGACGGTAAACAAGACGATACAAAATCCAACTAAGGTTGTGGTCCTCCCTGAGGGATGTTTAGACCACAGAAGTGTCACCGTAGGCTAGATGTCTCGTCCCCTCACGGATCATACACTTACGACCTCAAGGAATCCTTTCAGAAGTTCTCATCAAGGAGTCGAACTTGTAAACCGCCATTCCACCCCATACATAGAAGATTTCACAATATAGGAAAGAACAAGATGAAAGCAAGTAGATAATCAACTACAAACATACCAACTAACAACAAAATGGGAAGATATATACATTGCCATGGAGAGTTTAACAAAAGAACATGTTTTGCATGGGCAGCGGGGTTAGTCCCCACACCCCAGCAAAACGGTACTACTCGCTCATGATGAGAGTGTGGGCTCTGATCTCCAAAACACAAGATAAACATAGCGGAAGCGATTCGATTAACAGCGGAATACGAAAATCACGAGAAATTAAAACTTTTCGAAAACGAGATCTTAAAAACCTGAAACTCCTTTAATATGAACTGTTTACATCTCTGATAAATAACTTCTCGAGTGATTATATGCGTCATGATACAAAATCTCAAGATTCCAAAATTCTCAGATCAACAAACTCCTAGGACCTGAGTGTACAGAGACGACATAAGACTATTCTAACTACAAGACTAGACAGCACAATGTTTCCACCTGAAGTCACTGCTGCTCCTGAACTTGCTGCTGTTGATGTCCACCTGTAGATCGATTCCTTCGACCTCGACATCCACCTAAAGGTAGAAATCTACGGGGTGAGACAATTTTAAATAAATGTCCCAGCGAGAGTTATAACTCTCTACCAGAAAATTTGTTAAAAGCAATCAAAGGAATATCATGAGCAGTAATTTAGGTTACTCATAGCAGGCTTGATAAAAAATACTCATCTTTATTTAAGGAATATGAAGAACACATATGCAAATGCTTGAACATGATATTAAAAACAAGCAATGTAATATCAATCAATGTTTCTCGCAGTTCAACCTAAGCAGTTATGCTACGCGGTTGATTATGTTTTACAAACATCATTATGCCCTGCGGAGATGAGGTATACCGCTCATGCTCCAACCGATCACTAGTAAGTTGCATCGGTATCATACTAGGTCATCGAAAGAGCCGGATTCTCATGACCCTCAACTACCTCAGTCAGAATGAGGATAAACATGCAGGACATCTAGTGTCCCTTCTAATATAGCTTACCAGGGTATTCTGGTACTTCGCTATTAGAGTCACAGTGGCATTCTGCACTCTCTTCGCCATCGAAAGATTTCATGTTTATCTCTCATCGATGTGGTATAAAAGATTCCCTTGGAAGAATAGTGTTTCATCATCCCGATATAAACATATAGTGAAGGGTTGATGGATTAAGTTACATCAACATCAACTCCTACACTAGGATGTAAGGATATACACATCCTTATTCCCCCACATACTCTAAAGTATGTGATCCAGGAGTTCCCTTAGGAAAACCTGTTTCACCATCATTTAAACTCTGACAATGATGGATCTATGATCAGGGCTCTACATGGTATGATTATACTTGATTAGTTAGGTACATTTCAGTATTCTTTTATCATCATACATGTTTTCAAACATTAATCATTAGCATAGAACCTATGAAGGAAGAAAACTAAATGTAACAAACCTAACTCTCATCAATTATCATTTCTCAATATTCTCATCACAAGTCATCTCTTAAAGCATGACCTTGATGGTATTCATGGCTCTCACAGCCTATCAATCTCACAAGATGCTATTAACAAGGCATCAGGATATATCACTATTCATAAAGCTAACAACGTGCTTTCAATGAATATAGTATCATCATCCATACCTGGATATGATCATCCTCATAAAGGAACCTGCATGGTTAAATCAACTGATAATAGTAAATAACTCATTTAAAGAAGTTGTATCTCCCTACTCATACAAGAGCTAGGTTTCCCTGGTTTTCATCAATTAGGGTTTACTGTTCACATTACATGTCATCACCCTAGAATTAGGGTTTACTATTCACCTCATGGTGAAATGATCTCATAACATCCTCATGTATGAGAAACATCATCATTAAAGACCTCAGATAAGATTAAGATTCATCAATTATCATAATTACGGTTTCCATGATCTCACATAAGTGGATCATACCTAAACTTGCACATTCATGTATATTGAAGGTATTTTACTTGAGTTTTCATTATAATTGGTACTTTCTCTCTCCTATAACTAGTAGATAGTGATTACACCACTCTATATTAGGTTGGGTTAAGTCCTCATTGATTAACACCAGTCAACTCATCACTATTATGTGATTAGGGTTTGATTAAAACAAGGTATCACTCAATTAAACCTTTCAGGGGCATTTTGGTAATTTACCATTGACCATCATCATGGGTCAATTCATTAGCCACTTAGTCCCTTAACATCTTAGGTTACCATTAGGGTTTAGATTAGATCATCATTGAACCATTTACACCTTCAAGTGATTAAGTATAATCAACCTTGAAGGTCTCCAATTGGTTTAGGGTTTAACCATCAACCTTCAACCCATTTCATTCTTAAACGACCTTGAACTTGTTTAATCTCAAATGACCTTGAATCTATTTGAACCTTAAATGAGTGTGGACCCACTTAATCTTAAACGGATGTGGACCCATTTAAGTCCAAACGAGTGTGGACCCGTTTGAGCCTAAACGAGTGTGAACCCGTTTGAGCTTAAACAGGTGTGAACCCGTTTGGACTCAAATGAGTGTGAACTCGTTTGGAATCAAACGAGTGTGGACTCGTTTGGGCTTAAACGGGTGTGGACTCGTTTGGGCTTAAACGGGTGTGGGTCTACTTGGGTTCAAACCGCATGAACATAAAAGGTGACACAAAGATTATGCTTGAAAAGGATTTCTTATGTGGAAGCTTTCAATTGGCCCAAGCCATGTTCACCATATACAAATTGAGTCAATTAGGATGAGCCTCAATCAAATGGACACCAACTTGACCCTCAATTGAAAGCCAATTAGGGTTAAATCTAACTCAATTAGGGTTTCCAATCGGCTAATCATCAATGTTCAACAATATGATTCAAATCAGAGTTGAACCTATCAATTGACCTACAATTGGGCCCAAACTTGGCTCAAACGGTTTTAAGGTCGTTTGGATGACCTCCAAACGATCTTGAGACCGTTTGCCCAAAGTTTGACCAAAAACCAAAATGATTTGATAAGGGTTGAGCCCTAATTAAATACAAAAATCAGCACTTTTCATCAATTTATCAACATCTTGTAATTGGACCCTCAAAACATCAAATTTCTTTAACCCTAGACATCCAAACGATCTTGGGGTGTCACTAAACGAGTGTGAGGTCGTTTGGATGAACCCCCAAACGGGTTGGAACCCGTTTGGGTCCTTCAACCCAAAACTCAACAAGATCTTTATTGAAATCAGCAACTTTCACCCGATTAGGGTTAGGTTATTGAAGTGTCTTCAACTCTTAATTGGTTAGGAATTAGATTACAATTCTTTGTAGGAATGAAATTCAATACATAATGAACAGGTATCCCAAACGGTAAATGCTTGGTCAACTCACTCAAACGGGTTGGAACCCATTTGCCCAAAAGTTCAAGTTAATTAGTTTGGAAAAATCAGTACTTAATTCAATTCTATTGCCTAATTGATTGGCCTTCAACCTATGATTCCTTTGGGGTTAACCCCTCAAATTTGGTGGGTCATTAGCCTACATAATTGTGAACAGAAAACCCAAACGGTACATGCTTGGTCAACCCTATGAAACGGTCTTGGGGTCGTTTTGATCCAAACGATCTTGCATGATCGTTTGAGATCAAACGGGTTGAACCCGTTTGACCTTAAACGAGTTGCACCCGTTTGGACCAAAAGGGTTCAAGGTTGTTTCATAAAGTGACATAGGAATCCACGTCCATCATCCTCAACCTATGTTCAGGTCGGTTCTTCCACCGTTTTGCTTGCAAAAGAGCAAGGAAGAAGGGAGGTAAAAGAAGAACTAATCATAGAAAACAAGAACAAAGATATGCATAATAAAGCTAAGGGTTAGAGTTATAAAACCCGCCTCAAACGTGATTCCTAGAGCTTCCAAGCTTCCAAGATTCAAGCCTTTAATGGCGTCTTGATCTCCACAGGTCGTCCAAGGTCAATTCTTCAAGAAAAAGATAGGGATGGTCGGCTAGAACAAGGAACCTAAGTAAGAAAACTAGCAATTCAACCTTGTAATACGATTTCCTCCATGAATCTAAGCTAGAAGGTGGTGTTCTCTTACCTAGAACAGGTTGGTCGTCCCCTTGGGCTCCAGAGCTTTGCCTTGGTCGGTTGAGAAAGATGAGAAGTGAGGAAGTGAAGGGAATACGTTTGCTTGGTTTGGAAAGAAAGGTGCTTATATAGATTAGGCTGATTTTCACCATAAGGGCCTCTAAAGCATGTAATTCTCATCCAAGTCCCTCCTTATTTCTAAGGCACGTTCAAGCTATAAAAACTTAATCAAATTCCAATGAAAACTCAAGATCTAAGGGTAAAGAAAACCAATATGCACACTAAGGTACATATATAAAAGGTCTCTTTACTCATACTAGGTGATTTAATTAAAAAAAAGTTCCTTATTGTATAATTATTCAAATGAAGTGCCCCCTTCATCATTATTATTTTAAATGATGTCAAAAGTCATAAAAGATGTTCTAGATGGTGTATTTTATAATTTTCACCCCTCATTTGGGTAAATTGCATTTTACTCCAAATTAGGGCTTTTAAGCATAAGGATTATTCCACAAGCTGCATCTAGATGCCCAAGCTTGAGAAATCCATCATACCTCATCATATTCCTTCATATGATGTCTCTTTATTAGAGGAAAATCTTAACCTGTGTTATTTGCAAGTTAACCCCTCTAATTGGGTAATTTGCACATAGGTCCATGTATTACCAAACAATACTACAATCATTGTTTAAAAAGGACAGAAATGAAAATGTATGTTCCTTAGGAACTTAATTACATGCCAAAAGATAATCACAAGGATTTAATTACATATCTTAGGCAAAACACCTAGGGTTAATCATAATCGAGGTCATGGATGTTACAGAGAGAAACAAGAAGAATGAGAAAGAGAGAGAAATCCGCCATGAACTCAGTGCAGAAGGTAGTCATAGCTCGGTGAAGAAGATACGACCTCCTACGTTGTGTCGGAGCAGATCTGGACGCGAACGGGGTTGCCAAGACAGACCGGACAGTCTCCCTTGCTCCGTCTTCCTTCTCTCCTCAGCCTCCTTGGTTGCAGCACGGGCAGCAGGTGAAATGGAACTGGCATAAACTGGACTGGATTTGGATCAGAACTGTGTTCGGGCAGCCTGGCGGCGTCCGGATCCGACACCCAAAATGAGGACCCTTAGGGTCCTATTTATAGGCACAAATCTGTCCCTCATGCTTTTGGTGTGAGTCCAAATGGTTTTGGTAAGTGATATGTTCCAAACAGTTTCATACAACAATAGTAAACAACCTTGCTAAATATCTTGCTCATGCGGTTTTGAAGCCATTGGCCATGCGATCTTGGATTGGCAAGTGGTCGTGCGGTCTTGTGCATTCATTGCATTCGACTACCGAAATGGTTTCATGGAGACACTCTTCCATTCGGTTTGTTGTTGGCTGCTCAAACGTTCTTCATTACTTCCTCCATTCGGTTTGGATTGCTCATTCGGTTTACATGCATGGTCATCAAACGGTCTTCCATTTTACACAAACGGTCTTCACGTATATGCAGCAAACGGTCTTTGCTGCCAAACGGTCTTGCGACCTTGGCACCCAAACGGTCTTGGGACCGCATGGGATCAAATGGTCTTGGGACCGCATACACTAAAAGGGTCTTGGGACCGCATGGGCTCAAACGGTCTTGGGACCGCATGGACTCAAACGGTCTTGGGGCTGCATGGGCTCAAACGGTCTTGGGACCGCATAGACTCAAACGGTCTTGGGACCACATAGCCAAAGATGAAGGCGGACCCTGCCTACTGGTTAGACTCTGTCAAAACCTACATTAAATGAACAATTTTTAGTTTAAAACCTTGATAATCGAATCAATTAAGTAGTTTTTCCCATTATGATTCGTATAGGTATTTAGTGAGTGAGAAAGTATATATATGGAGTTGAATTTGTTCCAAAGTGATAATTGAATTCCATTATGAATATGCATTCATCACATGTTCATGGGGTTAAGAAACCCTAATTACCATGTTCATTCAATATTCATTCATTATTAATTGATCTTAACTTGATTTCTAGGGTTTCATAGATTTTTAGTGAATCGGGTGAAAATAGAGTCAAACCAGGTTCTGAATCCTAGTCCATCATCTGGATATAGAAAAATAAACAAAATCCATATATGGATCGATCCCACCCGATCTACCAATTACAAGATATGAATGTTTATGCATTGATCAATCAGAAGTCAAGAAAAAACCAGGCAAGTAAATTATCCAAGTTGGAAAATCCATTCAGGGTGGGGCCCTTTCCCAGCTGGACCAAACAATGTCATACACATGGTCTGGTCTGCTCCAACCAAGAGGGTGAAAGTTCACACAATCAGAAGCAAGGTCGACGGTGTAAAACCCCCTTTTGTCCATGCATGTCGAATCAAAATCAACAAAGATTAGGGGCACACTGGGAAATCTACACCTGCATTTCTTCTTCCTTAAAACAAAAAAAAAAATAACATACGAGGGTCTCATTTTCACAAATCCAAAAAACGGTTCATACCTTCTCCTTGTTAGCCAACGACGGTGGCGAGTTCCTTACTTCACCACGAAGACGACGATTACAAAAACACCACAAACAACAGCTAAAGCCTCGACATTGGTTCCATTACAAATGAATTAGGAAGAGGGGTATGCAAAGTACCTTCAGTTGGGGTGAATCAAATATAAAGAAAGCTTCTAGATGCCTCCCTGAAGCACGTGGATGAGTAGCATGGCTCGGAGATGGCCCGTGCCCACATCTCAGACCGCCGTCATGGTGGACGGAGAGGTGCAGGTTGGGTATGGGGCTTCAGGATATGAAAGGGTGAAGTAAAGGTTTCTTTTGGTTGATGAGATCTCAGGGGTTGTTTTCGATGCCTCGATTATATGGGTGGTGGACAAAGAGAGCCAGATTCCTCATTCGAGGTTGAAATAGGGAGGTCTCTGGCAGCTCTGGGATCCTGATAAAACTAGGGCACGGAAACCCATCTTTCTTGGGGTCAATCCAATCGAAAACTCACGACGATTGCATGGAGAATATTGGTCTACCATGAGGAGGTGTGGCGAGGGAGATTGGGGAGGGAAAGGATAACATGCACTATGGAGTCCAACTCCTGCTGGACTCGGGTAATGGATAGGCTCTCCCTAGTCACATATGCCTTCGAACTCGAGTCTGAGTCTGATGCACAGTGAAGGGGGTCGCGTGACATATATATTTACACAAAATTATAGTCCTGGTTGGTTAATCGATAATATTTTCATTAAAAATCTATTAGTAACATTATAAGAAGCTTTCTTAATGATTTGAAAGAGTAAACAAAGTTGGATTGGTCCCAAATTTTAACCATAGGTGCATATTAGGGTTTACAACACTTCTAAATATTTATATCGCAATTCGGTGATCATAAGATGAACTATTTCAAGAATAGGATTAGTATCATTTATGTATAATTAATGACTTATCATTGGTTCCCAACTTGATGTACTTTCTATTTATAGCTACTGAGATCCAGGTTTAGCTTTGATGAGCTTATTTGATGAAATTTCCCCAAATAAGGCTTATATCCTTACTAATGATAATATGTTACCTAGAAGATAGAGAAAATTCATTATACATCCATGCTAGAGGATGTTGGATTAACTATCATCATGAGAAGGAGAAGACCTTGTTTGATGTATTGTACTTTGCTTAAACATGATATTCTATTCTACCAACTACATTAGGTTTTATTTGGTTCATCAAAGTTAAAGTCATAAAATTAGGGTTCCCAATTAAAGATTCATTTATAAAGTTAAATTTTGAGGATGTTACAATTCTACCGACCTTAGAAAAAATATGTCCTCAAAATTTCGAAGTACTTCCCACCTTAGGGTTTCACTTAGGATGTGCATATTAATTATTTAATGTCATCATACAGTCTTATGAGCATACTTAAGATATGACTTACTCATAGTTAACATAATTTCATTAGATTGTGATGAACTTGACATAATTTCATAATAAGATGGATTTTTACTTTATTTGATATAGTCACTCTCCTTATCGCACCCACAATGCTCATAAGGTTGGTTAAGGCTCACATAAGGCCAGTTAAGTCTCACATAATGCTCTCACAAAGCTCATAAGGCCAATTTTGGCTCACATAAGGTTAGTGATGGCTCACATAATGCTCCCGCTGAGCTCATAAGGCCAATTAAGGCTCACATAACATGAGGGAGAGGACAATTATCAACATAACATGATTTCTTATACTTACATGATTTTCATAATTTCATAATTCATAAACATGGTAGTAATACATAATGTTCAATTTGAGCACATAATCATAAAAGAGTAGAGAAAATTGTTTAGTAGTATGTGCATGGTTTTTTTTCTTTTTCATATCCATGTCAAATTATCTACCCTTTTGTATGCATGCTTGGTCTTATTATGTAACTAATTAATTTTAGGTGACTATATCTCTCAAACTTTAATGCCAACTCTTGTATTTTTTCACACTTATCTTAGCACCTCCCTCGTGCACATGTCCTATACCACATGCACTTGAAAGGACTAGACAAGTATGATTATGCACATAACATTCTCTCTACAAAACCCCATGAGCTTGCATCCCATACCAGAAATAGGTGGGAAGAAGAGAGAGCATGCTATGTACAACTCTAGAGTTAACACAAAAATCTAAAACATCTAGGCACATAACCCTAACCCTTATCTAACTAATGTTTTCTGACTAGACCCTATTTTGGTTTCCCATATCTTGAACTTAATCATCTATACCTAGGCCTTCAAACATGTGAATCTTTAGCTTAGTGGCCATCTACACGTGGCTCTGATACCATATTGTAACGCCCGTCCCAGCACATATATATGACAACGGAAGCAAACCTCATGTTGTCCATAACATGGGTCACTTGGCTTGGAGGAACATTACATAACATAATATTCATAATAAAAAGATAAATGAAACACCTTGCATTAAAATTGAACTTGATTTGTACATTGTTTACAATTGAATTTTTGAATGGAAACTAACTACTAATCATAAACATTATTTATACATGAAGTTATCTATAAACATTATGATATTATTGTAGATGGCACCCCACAAGACAGGTCTTTTAGAAACCTTTTCCTTAAGCTAACCTTCATATGGCTCTTTCCCAAAAGTTTCTTTGTACATGTGGGCACAGATCCCCCAACCATGCATGCACTAAAAACCACATTAGATTAAGCGACATTGAGTATTATTATAACAACATAATAACTTGGCAACAAGGAAAAACATGAAACTAATTGAACACTAGATTTGAATTCACATAACTTAATATTGGTGGTTGATTAAAGTATCCTCGATGCTTATGCACCAAAGGTGCTCATAAGGCCGGTAGGCTCAATATTAACATGATGAGGATAAAATTATACAACCCATTACACGATTCATCATTATCTTGAAATAATTACTCGAACTGATTCTACATGAGCATGACATGAACTCTTAAAAGAGCATTGGAGCATAATATTAAACTAATAACTTTAGGGAAGCTTTCATGGAGTCAAGATTTAATTTGAAACCCATAACTATGCATTTAATTCATCTTGATCATCATAATAATTATATGACAATGAAAACCAGTACTAAATACTCAAAGTGCATGAGCCTACTTACCTCTCTCTTAGATGATATGTTAGTTGTTATTCTGAGTTTGATGAAATCCTATCACGTTCATGGGGTTAAGAATCCCTAATTACCATGTTCATTCAATAGTCATTCATTAATAATTGATCCTTAACTTGATTTCTAGGGTTTCATTGACCTTTATTGAATCAGGTGAAAATCGAGTCAAACCAGGTTTTGAATCCTGGTCCATCATCTAGATCTCGAAAAATTAGAAAAAAAAATTCATATAATGATTGATCCCATCTGATCTACCAATTAGAAGATATGCATTTTATGCATTGGCCAATAAAGACTCATGAAAAATCCACGCAAGTAAATTATCCTAGTCAGAAAATCCATACAGGGAAGTGCCCTTGCCCAGTTGGCCCAAACAATGTCAGACACCTGGTCTGGTCCACCCCAACCAAGTGGGCGAAAGTTTGCGCTATCAGAAGAAAGGTCGGCGGTGTAAAACCCCCTTTTGCCAATGCACATTGAATCAAATTCGACACAGATTAGGGGCACACTGGGAAATCTACACTTGCATTTCTTCTTCCTCAAAACAACAAAAAAAACATCATACGAGGGTCTCATTTTCACAAATCCAGAACATGATTCATACCTTATCCTTGTAATCTAACAACGGCGGCAAGTTCCTCACTTCTCCGCAAAGACAATGATCACAAAAACACCACAAACACCAGCCAAAGCCTCGACATTGGTTATATTACGTATGAAATAGAAAGAAAGAGGGGTATGAGAAGTACTTTCAGTTGTGGTGAATCAAAGATGAAGAAAGCCTCTAGATGCATCCCTGAACCATGCTGATGAGTAACATGGCTCTGAGATGGCTCGTGCTCACGTCTTAGACTGTCGTCATGGTGGACAGAGAGGTGGAGGTTGGGTATGGGGCTTCATGATACAAAAGGGTGAAGCAAGGGTTTCTTTTGGTTCGCAAGATCTCAGGGGTCATTTTCAATGCCTCAGTTATATAGGTGGTGATCAAAGAGGGCAAGATTCCCCAGCCAGAGGTTGGAATAGGGAGGTCTCTAGAGGCTCTAGGTGTCTGATAAACTAGGGCACGGAAACCAATCTTTCTTAGGGTCAATCTAATAAAAACTCACGGTGATTGCATGGAGAATATCACTCTTCCATGAGTAGGCGTGGCGAGGGATATTGGGGAGTGAAAGGATAACAAGAACGGTGGAGTCCAATTGCCACTGGACTTGGGTGAGGGAGAGGCTCTCCCTGGTCATGGATGCCTCCAGACCCGAGTTAAGTCTGATGGAGAGTGAAGGGGGTCATGTGACAGATATATGTACACGGAACTGCAGACTTGGTTGGTTAATTGATAATATTTTGATTAAAAATTTATTAGTAATATTATAGGAAGCTTTCCCAATGATTTGAAAGAGCAAACAAAGTCGGACTGTCCCCAAATTTTAACCATAGGTTCATATTAGGGTTTACAACACTTTTAAGTAGTTATATAGCAATTCAGAAGATGAAATTTCATGAATAGGATTAGTATTATTTATGAATATTTAATGAGTTATCATTGCTCCCCCACTTGATGTACCTTCTATTTATGGCTATTAGGGCTAGGTTTAGCTTTGTTGAGTTTATCTGATGGAATTTCCCAAATAAGGCTCATATCCTTAATAATGATAATATGTTACCTAGAAGAAAGAGAAAGTCCATTGTACATCCATGCTAGAGGATATTGGATTAACTATAATCATGAGAAGGAGAAGACATTGTCTTATGTATTATACTTTGCTTAAACATGATTTTTCAATCTACCAGCTACATTAGGTTTTTTTGGTTCATCAAAGTTAAAATCTTAAACTCAGGGTTCCCAATTTAGGATTCATTCATAATTTTAAATTTTAAGTATGTTACACCTTGGTTGCCTGAATTCAGTCTCCTACCCAAGGTAGGAGATGAGTTGGAGTTGTGCGATGAAAAAATCCAACAGCCAGGGAGACTCTACTTAAAACAAGCACGCAAGACAAGGAACTATAGTGAAATCAGAAAAAATAAGAGACATGACACTTAAATAACCAATTCCAAGGTTAACTCAATGTATAAATTGACTATTCAACTAATTATTCAATTAAAACTATATGTTAACTCCCCTAGTTAATTTGGAGGGGTTAAATGAAGTCCTATTGACTTCAAAATTGGACCACTAGTTAATTAGAGGGCCTAGAACATTCCTATACAATTAGATTTATGTTTTGCACACATTTTGTCCATAATTTCCATACAGGTCATTAAACTTGATGTATAAGAATTAAAATGAATTATATTTCCTTAGTGAGTTCTATTTTGAATCATAATTCAAGGTATGATGGAGAAGATAATTATATTTTGGGTAACTAGCATTAATGATTAGGATTTTGAAAAGAAAAGTTGAAAATTTGCATTAAAATTTTGAAAATTTGCATTAAGGACCCTAAACTTGTTTTATTCAAAATTTGGGATGTTATAGACACCATGCAAGATATGGGACTGGGAAGCGTCCCAAAATGTCTTTTATGAGGATTTGTGATGTGAAGCTTATGTCATGAAAATGTTTCTTAAAAACTTAGTTCTAGATGAGACAAATGTTATTTAATTTATTGCTTATCTCAAAGAAACCAAGGGATACTTCTTGTATAACCCAACTGACAACAAAGTGTTTGTTGTCAGGGATGTTGTATTCCTAGAAATGGAATTCATTATTGGTAGGTATACCCTGAGAGACAATCATATGATGATTGATGTGGCATAAACCATAAAGGGTTTGATTAGAACTTATAAAGACAAGATTTCAATTCATTTATTTCACTCAGTTATGAGATAATGAGGAAATATTATGAATGTCTAAAGAATGATATTACTCAATGTTGTATGTCTTCAAGTGTTAGCCTTGGGGTAACGAGATCATACATACATTAAGAGTACATATGTATGTTTTTATTATGTCCCTAGTCGATTATTACTGTGGCAGATAGATAGACACCAACAATACATAAGTTTAGAATGTGGTTTGCTTGATGACATAATATCATTAGTCATGATATGACAATATCAAACCAAGGGCACAAATACATGATAGAGAATAGTGTATCAGAAAGAGTCACCTTGAGAATGACACATGGAAACCATCATTGGTTGTCATAGTAATATCCCATAATGAAGGTGGTAATTGTGATTCTTGGACCTAAAATTACTGCACTCATCACATGTCATTGGGTACATTTTGACATCATCAAATGCAGTCTTGAAACATGGATTGTTATAAAGGTGATGATTGGGTAACTTTTACACATGGTGATAGACATTGGGTGATAGATATGGGATTTTCCCCTCATACTAGGGATTGATATCTTGGCCACCCGATAGGTGAAATTAAGAAATGCATATGCATGCACATGTGAATCAATATACAACATTGAGGTCACATTATCTTAGACAATCTACTCTTGGTTTAAGGAACATGGATTGAATGTTGATAGTGTGACAATTACATGCCTCGAGTTCATTATGTATATCAACAACAAAGGAATTATACAATCACTGCAACACCTTACACAGATTGTAGGTCGAAGTTGTTCTCCAACTTTCCATTCACTTGGGTAGCGCTGATGTGCGACTAGGCACCGCTCTTTTCTTGTGATGTCATAAGATAGTTATGGGCATTCACTACCAATATGATATGGGACCTATAGGGTCACACACAAAGGAAGTCATCTAGAAGAGGATTTTAATCTTAAATGATGATTGGATTGATTACTAAAGCATTTAGGTATTCAATATATGCAATAGAGCAAAAGATTGGTTGACTGAACTATCAAACGACCATCTCATTAGGTGAGATGGACGTATGGGCATCCAGATGGGCGTCTCAAGTGTTGAGATGGCCATTTGAGTTGTCAGGATGATCAGAATTTGAATTGGTTAAGTTCTTCTCTATGAACCAACAGTTTGAACCAATCTGTTTGGCGTGATTCACTAGACGGGTGTTTGTGTGATTCAGATGGGCATCTCGCATGGGTGAGATGGCTTGGTTGGGCCTAACAAAGGTTCTAGATGTTTCCCAAACCTGTTTGATTGCACATTACTTGTAGTGCAAGGAATTAATATGTAATATTAATTGGAATCCAATGGACAAATTTGTGTGTGATTGGGAAACTGCCAAACAGCCGTCTCGCAGTACAAGAGGACCATTTTTTGTGACCAGGAGAACGTCTGGGTCACCAGAAGGCCGTTCTGGTATTTGCATGTTTTGAAAATTCAATATCTTCCGGTCCCTTCTGGCCCAAACCTTGCCTATAAATAGAGGGGTATAGGGGGCTTCCCATACCACAAAAATATAGACAACTGAGAATTAGTTCCTATGACAATTGTTGTCCTCTTTGGTTTTGATAACCGAGAGAGCCGAAGCAAGTCCTACCTGAAAAGGGAGGGATAACAATGGGAGAGAACAACTGAGAATCGTTTTTGTAGGAGAGTAAGTTGGTGACTAGTACACCAATGGGAGCAAGTTGCAAGATTGAGAAATGCATGGCAATACTGATATGAGTCAATGTGTGATATTGAGCTTACACATATCTCATCCAATTTGCTCTAGGTCAAGGAACATGGATTGTATGTGAAGAGGATGACGATTTCATGCCTCCAGTTCATCCGGATATCAAAGACAAAGGAACCATGTAGTTGGTGTTCCACCAATCACATATTGTAGGTTGAAGATTGTTCTCCAACTTCTCCAATTACTAGTGTATCAATGAAGTCTTTCTAGATACCAATCATTGCTAGTGAAATCATAATATGATCATGAATATCACTGCCAACGTAATTTGGAGCCTATTAGGTCACACACATAGGATCTATTGGAATAGGAGTATAGTTGTAGACATGATTGGAAATGTTTCAAATCATGTTGACTACTAAAACATTTAGGTATTCTACTAGAATAATATTGGAATATAATTTGAGATAATTGGTTAAAATATTAAATCCAATTAATTAGATTCGATTGTTAAGTCAACTAACTGATCTAGAGCGATTGACTAGAACCAGACGATGAAGATTAACTAATCAATTAATATGATTAATTGGTTAATTAATTGATTCTAGAATACTCTTTTAATAGTCCATGAGAAACTCATTTTAAACATAACCATAACCTTTTGTTTTCCCAGGGGTTTTGGTAAACCTTACTTCCTTTCATCTCCTATTTATAGGGGCATGATGGTTGGATTTTATGTGACATAAGGACACCCTCTTGTGTGTGAACTCTGGCCATCATCATCCCCAAGAGAGAGAAAGAAGGAGAGTGATGCTAGCACATTATTAAAGAAGAAGGCTACTCCTTCCCACCAGCTTGAGAAGCACAATGTGGAGTTCTAGTCCATCCACATGGATGAAGTAGAGACTCAGTAACTGAGTTTCCTGCATTTGAAGGACGTCAACAACAACCATTTGTGCATGTGAGGGCTACACACAACACCACATGAAGGGATGTTGCAAGACTTGTTCTGTGACGAGGTATATCTCGCGCATCCTCTTTTTGAATACGTTATTATCAACAAGATCTGCTAGTAGGGTATGTTTGGACTAAATTATTTTTGTTTCTTCCTGTGCACTTGTTGCTTCCACGAAATTCAACATCTACAACAAAAGTTGAGTATACTACTCATAACACCAATTTTTGTGATATTTTTGACCTTTATTCTGTTATCAAAACTGCCCTTTTAACTGTTTTCCTCTCCTTTTAGATGTACTTTTGCAATAATTGGCCAAACGACGCTCTTCATTCAATATTTCCATCTTTTGTAGAGTTTTCCTCCATTATTTGATACATTTATCATCAATAAGGCCGTCCCGGCCCACAAACAAGTTCCACATGCATCGGCCTTCCAAATGGCCGATACGATCACTGCCCGACAAGGTAGCGCAACACATCGACGTGTGACATGAGGATGCTGCGTAAGAAGGAACTAGAGGGCGATACATCTTTTACCCGACAGGGAGCCGATCTCGCCACGACAACTAAAGCTTGCTGCGCGATACAGGCCACCCACCAGCAGGTGCCACCCGTCACGTGACCGACAGCCGACATCCTTGTGCCGGGCGATACCGATATCAGCCGTCCACCGACTCCGCAAATAAGGATGACACGTGGCACCTTGAGCACCATAACTTCCCCCAACCGCTGCCTATAAATAGCAGCTACATGAAGCCGAAAAGACAGTTCGGAACCCTACGCAAATCTTCTGAGGAAAGCTGCAAGAGTGAGTGTATCGTGCCTCAGTGATTGTGTCGGACAATTCTAGGTGAGCACTTCCCCATCCCGAGAGGGAGGGAATGGTTGACTTAGGATTGTCCCGAGCACCACTGTAGGCCGATATCGGCCAACGAGGATAAGCGACATCAGTGACCGACACTAGATGCGTCGCTCTAGCCCGACACGATACCGAACCCCGATATCCAATCAGCCCGTCACAGTGTGTCACCTGAGAGGGTGTGCTGCCCAACACGGTTGTATCGGGCTAGGCTCCTGCCCGGTATTGGGCTGGAGAGTCTGTTGTAGTCTTTCGTCCTTCTATATCAAGAAGGTGACATCTATCTTTATTTCAGTCATTTAATTCTTTACTTATGCAATGTAATCAAGACCTTTATTTGTTTATGGAAATAGAAGAGTTTAATTACCTACTGCCTTATGTTTGGTGCAATTGTTGGATGAATGCTATGTTTAATATCTGAACTCTAGCTTGCATGTTTGGATCGCGTTTCGATTAGCTATCAAATCGTGTTTTCCCATTACAACAACTTCGAGAGAGGTGTTGTGGCTCTAGTGTTTGGTCCGATTCTGGAGTACGAGAGTGCCCGGAATCGGAGTTGCTTCAGTAACCTTTCACTCTAACTTAAGTCCAGCAACCTCCAGAGAGGTGTTGATGCTTGGTTAGAGGTGTCTGCTCTGAGAGGAGGGGTACAGGATGTTCCTGCTGCCGCTTGTTTTACAGAAGTTTCTCCTTCGCACCTTGCTTTAGCTCTAGTATTATCTCTCTGTTTCTGTTGTATGAAAACCCTTAAAAACTGCTAAATGACTAAAACCTTAAATCTTTCTCGTAGCTCCATTTGGAGATAGTTTTCTTTGTTTTATTAGTGTTATCTTGATGTTTCCCTTTGGGGATTTTATTATCTCTTTATCCCTGCAGGAGTGTAGCGTGTTGATTCAGCGTTCTCAACACTACCACCCTTGTCCCTGTGTTTGACCCCGTATATCTACTTCGACCCCGTAAGCAAAGTTGTGGGGGCCTAGAAGGTTTCGGGTTATAAATGTAAAAGTTCGACTACTTCAAATCCACCTTTATTTTTGGATGCGCGATTTAGGCCGGTCAACTTTTTGGCGCCGTTGTCGGGGACAAGGAAAAATGGTACTTTTGACGAATTTGAATCCACTAACTACACTATCGTGCCTCAAGCTTAGAAATGAGCTTGACAACACTCTTTTTCTTTTTCTTTTTCATCATTATTATTCTTTACCTAAAATAAATAATTCGATTTTCTAAACTTGATTCTTTGTGCTATTTCAGGGACTCTGAAGAACAGTGATTTGTTCCACCGAGCACCAACACCATGCCTCCTCGCATTGAACAACCCCATTCCGAAGGAGAACGCTACGGGAGGCCTAGGCCTGATTCACCCCCACCATAGATAGACGACCGATACGACGGCAACAACCAACTCGAAGATCCAGAATTGGAGCAACTCGAGTATGATCGCCGCCGTAATAGGTGTCGCAACCACCCCGACACAGGAGATACCAAGACCAAGAATAGCATCGCGAGGATAGCAACAACGAAGATTTAGAGGAAGAAGAGAAATTGTTGAGGAAGTTGGCATCCACGAAAGCCAACAACTCCTGGTGTCCCGTCATTATCCCGCGTTTCAATGCGACAAATTTTGAGCTCAAGCTGTCCGTAATCTCAATGATCCAGAATAAAGCTTCAGGGGGAGTTCCAAGAACGACAACCCGTACCATCACCTGGACGCCTTCAAAAATATATGCGATACCATAAAGATGCGGGGAGTCCCCCAAGAAGTCATTTACTGTAAGGGCTTCATTTTCTCCTTGGAGGACAAAGCTCTTTCATGGTATCTTGGGTTGCCCCATCAATCTCTAAACGGATGGGGACAGTGGCTGATGCATTCTTGAACAAATTCTACCCCAGTGAAAGGACTGTGAGAAACAGGCAGAAGATAACCTCTTTTATGCAGAAGCCCAATGAGAGTCTCCATGACGCCTGGGAAAGATACCAGGAATATCAGAGGGACTGCCCTCACTATAACTATAAGAAGGGTTTCCTAGTCACCTCCTTTTACAATGGTCTGACTCCCGATGAAAGGGTGTCACTTAATGCGGCAGCAGGCAGTGACTTCCTTGGGAAAAAGTCGAGCAAGTCCGAAAAGATCATCAAAAACATGGCTGAGCTACAAGTCGGCACTGATTATGATAGATCCGACAGAGGACAGGCTAAAAAGGTCGGTGAAGGGCCCTCTCTTGAATCCAAGGCATTGGAGTCCATTACCTCACAGATACAAAGAATAGCTACAGATGTTAAGAAACTGAGGGAATCTGGCGGGAAAGGAAAGAAGCCAGTCAAAAAAGTGATGAAATGCGTAACCTAAGGTGAAGGAGGGCATGGGGTAGATAATTGCATCTACACCCGACCGGATGCGACCAGTGATACTGACTCTGAAGACGAAGGGACTGAAAATGTCTCTTTCGTGAGTTTTAAAAGGCCAGACCACCCCGGTTTCAATTACGACAACAAGGATGCGGCTGAGAACTCACATCAGCTGCATAGCTCATCTAAGCCGTCGCAAGCCTTCGAGAAAAGAGGGGGGCCGAGTCAGTATGCCAAGAACACCCAGTTTCAGTCAGCCAAGGGAAATTTCCAGGTACAAGGTAAATATCAAGGATCAAACAAAGAACAGGACAAGGGCTCGAGCCAATCAGATGTGATTGGCCAGTTATTCGATTTTGTGAAGAGGCAGGACATTATCAACAATCAACTAGCGCAAAGCGCGCTGTCGAATTCCGGCATTTTGAACTCTTTGTAGGTACATTTGGCGGACATGCAGACGCATCAACGCCAGATTGATCAGCAACTAGCTCAGTTGGTCGAGATCGTGAAGAACCCATCAAGGAAGATACCATCAAATACCAAGACTGCCAAGAAGGCAGGACTATGACCGCAGAGGCAAAGATAAAGATGCAGGAATAAGAAGCTGAAGACGTCAAGCTGAAGATGGAAAACACAGCGCTTCTCGGGAGGCTTCCCGAGCTGTCTTTTAATTCCTAGAATAGGATGCTTTTACTTTCCTGCAAAACAAACATTATAAATATTATGGACTGTAATAAGGCCCGAGTGAGTGCATGCGCCACATGTGCTGACTCTTCTATTTTATGGGCCACCTCCTCAGTTTTATTGACCGAGATGGGTAATACCATCTGAGGCCAGGATCTTAGTCTTCGGCCAATGATGTTTTACTCATCGGCCGCTTTTAACCGCTCTATTTTCAAGTCATATCGGGTAGCAACCCAACCGTCACTATGAACGCGCCCATATCGGGCAGTGGAATTTCAGGGATCGCAAAGGTCGTGACAGATAGCATGCCTGGGCGGCGTACACTCGTATCGTGCAGTTGGAGTAATTACTCTTGTGCTGACGGATGGACTGCACGACTCAGGAATGAATTACCCCAACGGCCGACGCACGTCCCGATATTACCAATTTTACCCCCGGTTGAGATTGCTATATAAAGAGCTGAGATTTTACCGTGTCGGGCTACTGCCTTACTGTTTTCACTTACCCGTGTCGTGCTAAGACTTTGTGAGTTAGCTCCCGTGTCGTACCAGGTTCCCCTGCTCTCGTGTCGCACGGAAGATTAAGAACATAGCAAGGTATAGCCCGACAGACCGTATCACCCGAAACGACTTTCCTTTAACGAGTAACTTATCGAGCTCGCGGTTCCTGAGCTGAGCATCTTTGTATCGCCCGATACGTATGTCGCGCAACGTACCTTTTATTCACGTTTTCCAGATACGTCATGTCGAGCGATAGCTATGTCGCCCATCTTTGCACCGCCTCACCTATTTTGTTGTCGGGAGACACACTACTTTCCTCTCAGAAAGCCATATCGTGTATCTTATTTTATCTTTCGCAACCGTATCGCCGGACACACCCTTATCGGGTGACATACCTGACGTGTATTTATCACCGTATCGTCTTGTTCTGATCGAATGTATGATCTTCCGACGTGATGGGCGATACCCATTTCTCGTGACGGGTACAAGTTGAAAACCTCGTATCGCCCGATACGGGGGTGTGGGATCATTTTTATATCAGGGCATACCTTATTGTGCATTCAGTTTAACTTCTTTAAAACATCAACACATTTAATTGATCAAGGAATTTGTTTATTAATTAACAGAAATGGCCTGCATCAAGCAAACTGTTGTCCGTGTTGACGAGCAAGGCAGAAGGATCTACCCCGAGACAGCAACTGAAGCACCCACTGTCGGGCAGAAGCGCCCGAATCCAGAAGCAGCTGGGGCATCAACAGCGGAAAAGAGGACAAGGGTAGGAGAAGTGGCGGCTCCAACACCAACAGCAGCGGCGGAACCCATGGAATTCTCGCCAGGAAAGTTCGTGCCGAGGGACGACGAGCACGCACGCCGTTATGATGAGATGGAGACCAATGTCTACAAACCGAGCATGTTCTGCCACCAAGCTTCATTCGCTGAGTTGGGCATCTTTGAGAGGTTGAAGGGCGTCCTCGATGCGGTAGGGCTGAGGAAGATCTGCCTCAGCCGATCTTCCTCTTATATCAGACTCACGAGGGAGTTCATGTCATCTCTCCGCCGAGTGAAGAATTCTGTTGCAGAAAAAGAAGAATACGGCGGAGCATATAGACTCCAAGCCCGACTATACAACTCGGAGCACGCAATCTCCGAGAAGCTACTGAACAAGATCTTCTCTTCCAGCAAGGGGGAGAAGAATCTAATGGATAACGGTGAGAGAATCACCGAAGGAGACGGGTTCAATCCCGTGGAGCTATGGAATAAGCTGACCGGCGAAACGTCATTTAAATCGAGAAGCAAGGTGGTAGCAGTGCACTCCTGCTTTTGGAGAATAGTGCACAAACTGGCGGCGTGCTTGCTGTTCAGCAAGAACGAGTCCAGCAATATCTACACAGAAGAACTCCATGTCATGTGGCACATGATGGTAGACCTGTCAAACTGGGTCAAAATCCGTGGGCGCCAATGGGTCGACCCGTTTATGTTGGGTTTGGGTGGCGAAATTTGCCACCTGCTAAAAATCACCCAAACCCATACCCACCCGTTTATTTAGAGGGTTTCACGGGTGATCCGCGGGCACCCGCGGGTGACCCACTTAACTGAAGCAAATATGTTTATATACATAATATATGCATACACTTTTTAAAAGATGTTACTTGTTTCATACAAGTCAAATCTTTACCTTTACCAACAATAATTGTATGCTCTTTATTTTGTGTTTGCAATAGGCAATAACAAGTACTTGTAATGTTAGAAATGTGTAATGTTACATGATAAAATTATGTGTTGCTTTTGTGATATTTATCTATAAAAACCACATTGGTTTTCCTATTTTACATCGACATACAACAACTAGCTGCTATTTTTTCTTTAAATTTGTATAAACATATATCGACAACTAATCCAATGGTTTGACATCAAACATAGCAGTTGGTTTCTTCTTTTGCACTATATTTGACATAAAAACAATAGTTACAAGATGTTTTAAATGTTGTTTTTAGTATTAGGGAAAGCAATTAGCGACTTATTGTTGATTGGACAAATTTTAAATGGGCACCCGCAGACAACTCGCAACCCGCTGGGTTGGGTTTGGGTGTGTTTTTCTTCCACCCGTTTAGAAGTGTATCTTTTTTACCCACACCCTCTAGACCCACACCCACAACGACCCAATCCAAATCCAACCCACCCACCCGTTTGATAGGTCTACATGATGGAGGGACGAGTGATCAACCTCGGGCGGTTCTTGCTGAACAGACTGCACCCGATAAAGGATGCCACCAAAGAATATTGTATGGGTGGCATCGTCAACTTGATTGCGGCAGGGCTAGGGTACCCGAAAGAGCCGCACAGCCTTTCGAGGACAAAGGGCGATGAGGTGATCGATATCAAATACCTTATGAGGACCAGCATCATAAAGAAGGAGGGAAGGGACTACTTCTACAAATTTTCAAGAACGAACATACTCCTCCCGCTCCCTTGTTGCGCCACCTACGACACAGAGAAGTTGGTCTTCACTGCCGCAGAGATTGAAGCTGTGGCGAAAGACGCAGCCTACACCGCCGCCACCAGAGTCCAGGAAAGGGCAATTCCAGAGCTACCGATGACAGTTGCTAATAGAGTTGTCGTCACTCCTACTATACTAGCCACTACCACAACAACGATTGTGGTGGCTGAAAAAGACCCGGTGATCGTCGAGGTCACCAAGACAACAACCACGGGAGCTGTCATGGAAGAGACAGTCGTAGCTCCTGACATCCCTGTAATACCTATAGAGACAGAAGAAGCACCTCAACCGGATGACAGTAATGGGGTGTTCGACGAGATCCTGAGAATGGAGCTCGAAGGTGCACAACGGACGCTGACACCGCAGCCGGTGTCTCCTTTTGCAGTGGCTGAGGAGATCGCCGACAGTGTAGAGGTGGAGTTGTGTCTGCCCACACCATGGCCATCTCCACCATGACGAGAAGGTAAGGCGGTGACGTCTGAAAGAGCGTTGTCGCCTCTCCTGGCGGCATCTGCATCGCGAATGATTTAGATAGACGCTACCTCCCCTGGTAGACCATTATGCGAGCAAGGGGTCGCAAGGACGGAAGGGAGACCCGCAGGAACCCCTCCGTCGCTCGGGAAGATGCTCGGGCACGAGCTCGACTACTTGCGGAAGGTAACGGATAACAACTCAGCTACCTGTATTTCCTTAACCCGCAAGTTTGCATCTTTCCAAGACAGGCTGAATAGCCAAGAACGAGAGTTGCTGACTCTAGCTAGCCTTCCCGGCGGACTAGAGGCTCTGACTGCGACGCTTCAGCAAGTTCTCCAACGCCTCGACAAGATCGAGGAGAGGTTGGACATGAGGGACGAACATCCGTGCCGAAGGCGGCTGAGAAGGTCCCCGTCGCCCCCTAGTCGTGGCTCTCCTCCTTCTTCGTCAACATCCCCTCGAGATCGGCGTCCTCTCCTCCTCCAGTGGGCATTCCTCAACACCCGAGGAGGGAACGCCACAAAGGTCAGCCGACGGAGCTCCAGCAGGACAAGGGAGCTCCCTAGGCTTGGAAGAAGAAAATCCCTCTGTCCCCCTGGATGAAATTGAAGGTGATAATAGAGATATCAGCATCGGGGGAGACTCTTCTGATGAATCTGAGGGAGAGAAGGGGGACGTTTACGTAGTCAATGAAAGACACCTCCCCCTAGGAAGATGCTCGATGGCGGATAGATTCCGTGAGCCATCCGAGATACCCTCCTTTGAGATGGCCGACTTTGACAGAAGGGCCATCGGATACCTGACGATCAGATACCAGAATTTGCTGAACAAGGTCTTAAGATTGCAGGCAGATGAAGAAGACGTCGTCTGGAGCAACTGGGTACTTCTCCGTACGATGGGGAGATCTTTGAAGTATGTTCCGCTCGTTGGCCGTCGTCAGCAAAAGACTATTTAGGGTCCTTGAAAATGCGATAATAGAAAATATCGACAGCAGGACATGTCGGAAGACAATATACAACACCACCCCGACCTTAGCAAGAAGACTGATGAAAGGAGATCCAGACTCCAGTGCGGTGGTCAACATGTTGCACTACATCGAAAAGCATAGACCAAACATCATGTTGGCCCCGTATAAGCACCGCAACGTGTGGTTTCTCTGTGTGGCAGACCTCAGAAACCACGACGTCCAGCTACTGAGCTGCAACAATGATGAGGTGCCACGCTCCGAGAATGTTTTCTGCCACCCAGAGGACAAGAAATTTAGGCTCCTGCCACTGCGCCTTCTACGAGCCATCAAGCAAGGAAGCCAACGTCACATAAGCGTTTGGCATTTCTTTTCTATCCCAGACCCCCCCCCCCGTCCAGGCAGAAGGGGGAAGCGGAAACAGCGCCTTCGCTGTCTTGAGTGCCATTGAGGTGCTGAATACAATTGGAAACTTGGGGGGGGCTTAGGGGCACATGCTTCTATCGCCGTAGGGGCACATACGCCATGTTGCTGATAAAAGACCGACGCTATTTCCGAGACGCAGGGGTACCAGAGCACCTGCTGGATAGTGATCAAGAAGAAGACTCTTCACAATCCAGCAACTCCGCAGAGAAAGAAGCGGAGATGGCAACCGACACATATGGGGCAGGCAAGCAGTTGGAGATCTTGTAAAAATTGCACAGGGTGGAAGATACGGCTTCGCCTGAAACTACAGAAGGGTTGATCAAAAATTTCGACTGCTTTTTCATGCGCAACTCTCACACAGGAGCAGGTCAACGAAATCCATCTGAAGTTGGCTGATTCTTCCCCATCGGATGTCATCTATCAGGCATGCAATGTCATAGTCCCAGTCGATGACTTAAGGGACATGGTAAAAGAAGGAGGATGCTTGGTTGTATCTGTGGTGTCCGCTTACATCCAAACTATACAGCCAAGGCTCGAACACGCATACATAGCTCATCCTATGCTGTTCAATGACATTTGCCTCGCCGATGAAACCGGAGCAAAGCAAGCATTCCTGGAAGAGTTGGAGAGCGAGGTTCCACGCATGATCTTCCTGCCCATCCTACATTATAGCCATTGGACGCTCCTAACAATGTACACTCGGCAATGAGCGGGAATCTTCTACAACAGATCGGACACCAAAAAAAACCATCCAGTGTCGTGTACATCAGAACCGTTGTCATCCGTCGAACGATTAGTCTGAAAATACTACGACGAGGTGTCAAAGATGATCCAACCATTCCTGGACACACAAGAAAGCAAATGGAATGAACTTCAGTTCTGCCACCGCAGTCCGCAGCAGCTTCCCCTATCCAACGACTGCGACAACTTTGTCCTGGAATGGATAGAAAATGAAGCAACGCCTGACCAGCTCCACCACATCGATTATCACAGAAAAAGAGGAGAATATGTGTGGGAGGTTCTATTTGACGCAGGCGCGCTCAACATCTAACCTCACTGGAATAACATTACCTCACCTTATCTACCTCACAACTCTGGGACAGAGTGTGTCGTAAGTTTGGGGGGTACCATGTACCAGTGAGGGAGGTATAATTTTTTTTTGAAATTTTTTGACTGAAATTCTTCATTCTTTTGTCTCAAATTCTTTATTCTTTTGTTCTTTCCTATATCATGTGTACATATATATGTTCATACCAAAGTTTTGAAAAAAAATATATCATCTCCATACATATGTATAAAGACTCTGTATAGTAAAAACCTGATGCGACTTCTTGTCAAGTTTGTTTTCTATGTGCTTAACGAGATGCAAGTTTTGTTATATCTTTCTGATAATGCTGCCTCAAACAACAAAAGACTACGTTTTTCCGTGCCAAAAATTTCGAAAAAAAATAATAATAATCTCGCAATAGCTAAGAGACGAGTATGGAGAAGGAAAAAGCTGCCCGAACAGCAAAAATCCCTTTTGTTTGCCCTTACCCAATGAAAATCCCAAAAAGAGAAAGTAGCCTTATGAGAGTGAATAAAAGCATGAGAGTTGTTCCCAATAAGAGAAGAAGAAAAAAATATGTACACACTTGTTTTCCAAAAGTACCCATCTTTAGGCATGGTAGATCCGAGGCAGTGGTATGTAGGATGTGAAATCACTGCTCTAAAGCCAACTGGCTTGGACTGCAGGGACCACTTGCCCGCTAACGGACCCTTACCTGGATGGACTGATGGGAAACAAGAAAAAACCCAAAACGTCTTAGCCTACCCTATGCACAACTTTCTGCTCCTAAAGCTGTTTGGTGTGAAAGCTAACTTTGGAATCATACACCAAAGTCTCGCTGAAGCTGTAGAGATTTTTTTTACTGAAATAATAAGGCGAGAAACACAAGGTCTTTTGTTCATAGTGGGGCAGCATTATGTCTAAAGGCATCGTGATTCTTGTATTACCTCTTAAACTGAAAACTACACCGAGCAAGAAGAAGCATCACAAAATAAAGTTTAAATATTGATTGAGGACAATCAACACGCTAAGTTTGGGGGAGTTAATAACACTAATTTTTGTGATGTTTTTGACCTTTATTCTGTTATCAAAACTACCCTTTTAACTGTTTTCCTCTCCTTTTAGATGTACTTTTTGCAATAATTGGCCAAACGACACTCTTAATTCAATATTTCCATCTTTTGCAGAGTTTTCCTCCATTATTTGATACATTTATCATCAATAAGGCCGTCCCGGCCCACAAACAAGTTCCACCTGCATCGGCCTTCCAGATGGTCGATACGATCACTGCCCGAGAGGGTAGCGCAACACACCGACGCGCGACATGAGGATGTCGTGCAAGAAGGAACTAGCGGGCGGTACGTCTTTTACCTGACAGGGAGCCGAGCTCGCCATGACAACTAAAGCTTGTCACACGATACAGGCCACCCACCGGGAGGCGCCGCCCGTCACGTGACCGAAAGTCGACATCCTTGTGTCGGGCGATACCGATATCGACCGTACACTGACTCCGCGAATAAAGAGGACACGTGGCACCCTGAGCACCATAACTTCCCCCAACTGCTGCCTATAAATAGCAGCTATAGGAAGCCGAAAAGATAGGTCGGAACCCTGTGCAAATCTTATTAGGAAAGCTGCAAGAGTGAGTGTATTGTGCCTCAGTGATCGTGCCGGGAAATTCTAGGTGAGCACTTCCCCATCTCAAGAGGGAGGGAATGGTTCACTTAGGATCATCCCGAGCACCACTACAGGCTGATATCAGCCAACGAGGATAAGCGACATAAGTTACCGACACTAGATGCGTCGCTCTAGCCCGACACGATACCAAACCCCGATATACAATCGGCCCGTCACGGTGTGTCGCCTGAGAGGGTGTGCCGCCCGACACGGTTGTATCGGGCTAGGATCCTGCCTGGTATCGGGCTGGAGAGTCCACTGTAGTCTGTCGTCCTTCTATATCAAGAAGGCGACATCTATCTTTATTTCAGTCATTTAATTCTTTACTTTTGCAATGTAATCAAGACCTTTATTTGTTTATGGAAATAGAAGAGTTTAATTACCTGCTGCCTTATGTTTGGTGCAATTGTTGTATGAATGCTATGTTTAATATCTGAACTCTATCTTGCATGTTTAGATCGCATTTCGATTAGCTACCGAATCGTGTTTTCCCGTTGCAACAACTTCGAGAGAGGTGTTGTGTCTCTAGTGTTTGGTCCGATTTTAGAGTACGAGAGTGCCCAGAATTGGAGTTGCTTCAGTAACCTTTTACTCTAACTTAAGTCCAGCAACCTCGAGAGAGGTATTGATGCTTGGTTAGAGGTTCCCGCTCTGAGAGGAGGGTTACAGGATGTTCTTACTGCCGCTTGTTTTACCGAAGTTTCTCCTTCGCACCTTGCTTTAGCTCTAGTATTATCTCTCTGTTTATGTTGCATGAAAACCCTTAAAATCTGCTAAATGACTAAAACCTTAAATCTTTCTCGTAGCTCCAGTTGGAGATAGTTTTCTTTGTTTTATTGGTGTTATCTTGATGTTTCCCTTTGGGGAATTTATTATCTTGTAATCCCTGATGGAGTGTAGCGTGTCGATTCAGCGTTCTCAACACTACCACCCTTGTCCCTGTGTTCGACCCCGTATATCTACTTCAACCCCGTAAGCAAAATTGCGGGGGCCTAGAAGGTTTTGGGTTATAAATGTAAAAGTCCGACTACTTCAAATCCGCCTCCATTTTTGGACGCGCGATTTAGGCCGATCAACTACCACATCCAATGCAACAAAGGAAGAAGTATGGATCAAGAAGTTCATTAGTGAAATAGGTGTTGTTCCAACCATTTTGGATGCAGTAAAGCTTTACTATGACAACAACGGAGCCATTGCATAGGTTTTGGAACACATACTGCATCAGCATTCTAAGCATATACTATAGAGATATCATGTCATACTAGAAATCATACATCGAGAAAATAGGAATATTTACATAGTACCAACTAAAAGCAATGTTTGTTGATCCCTTGACAAAACACTTTCACAATAGAAGCATGATGGTTATGTGATATCACTTGGAATTTAATTCATTAGTTGTTATCTCCAGTACAAGTGGGAGAGTTTTTGTTGTATATCCTGAGAACCATCATGTAAAGATTGTAAAAGGGATACATTGTAAATGATTTGATTATTAATAAAAAGCATTCCATTTATTATGGTTTATAAAGCAAAGATATTGAATAAATATAATAATCACTAGTAAAGAAATGGTCTGTAGCGTCGGTTTTTTTAAGCCTACAACGTCACTTTTTAACCGACGCCTAGGTGGCCGTCGCTTTAGACTTTTCTCTATAGCGTCGGTTTATTTGACCAGAAAAAACCGACCATACAGAGTAAAGACCGACGCAAAAGGTTGTAAAAAATATGACCCAGGCGAGAAAAAAGGAGCCTGTAAGGTCGGTTATTCCAAAAAAACCGACCCTGTAAACACTCTCGGTCGAGAATATTGTCAACCGAACACATTTTCGGTCGACAATTTTCTCGACCGAGAAAGTTTACAGTGTCGGTTTTTTTAGAATAACCGATGCTAAATATTGAATAACCGAGGGACTTCTAGGGTCGGTTATTTGGAAAAAACCGACGCTAGAGGTTCTTATACATGCGTGAACTTAACTGGATCCAAGATTTATCTCGGTCGACAATATTGTCGACCGAAGGGACTTCTAGGGTCGGTTTTTGGAAAAAACCGACGCTAGAGGTGCTTATACATGCGTGAACTTAACTAAATATTGGTCGAAAAATTCGTCGACCGAGAGAGTTTACAGGGACTTCTAGGGTCGGTTTTTTGGAATAACCGACGCTAAAAATTTAAATAAACATTTCCGTGTACCCTTCGGTTGAAAATTTGTCGACTGAAAATGTTTCGGTTGATAAAATTTTCGACCGATGGGTACACTGAAACGTTCAAACTGAAATAGAAATGAATATTCATATATTTTGGGAGAGGGGAGCATTGATGCTCAACCGACACCATTCAAAACCACACATTCATGACAAAAATGATTCATAATGACATCATAATTTACAAAATGATAGATTTCTTGAAATATAAGGAGGAAAATTTAGTTTGAAATCCTAGAAATATACATCTTTTGAGAGATTAAAAGCTATCCATATTCAAACAAAGTCTATGATTACCACTTCCTTCAAAAAATCATGCACAAGATGTAGGGTTCATCTAAGATGATACAAAAAACTATCATATAAGCTCACACCCTAGGTAAAGGTACATCTTTATACTTGGATCAATATTTTTAAGGCAAAATCATGTACATGTAACATAAGAGTGAACAATAATCATGGATAAAGTTATATAACTCACCTTAGAGATGATGTAGAAACTCCAAACAGCAAGGTATATTGAAGAAAAACGGGGGAATAAACCCTAGCTTGGGCACTCCTCTTCACCAAGTTGGTTCCTTCTCCAAAAAGGAAGCAAACCCTATGTTGAAAAGGTAAGAAAAAGAGAGTGGAAGATGTTTTCAACCATTATCTCAAGCTCCACCATGGAACGTCATGGATTCAGCCAAGAAGAAGAGAGGGGAAGATAGAACAACAAGAAAAACAAAGAAAAAGAGACAGATCTCACTTACCAAGACTAAGAAAGGTGGATCTGAACCCGGAAATGAACTCGGGAACCTTACTTGGAAACGGCTGCAACCTTCCTTGGAAACGGCGGCGACCTTACTTGGAAACAGCAACGACCATCATAGAGGATGAGACGACCTTCACGGAGAGGCGGCGACCTTCGTGGTAGTATGGAGAGGCGGAGACGATGAGCTCTTTTCGTAGAGAGGAGGCAAGGGCTTTGACGGCGTGAAAAGGTAGCAAGGGCTTCACGGCAGAAAAGGTATCCGCGCTGTGGGAGAGAAAAAGAGAAGGAAAATTTTGTTTCGCGGGGGAGAAAGACTAGGTTTCGGCCATTTTAAAGGAGAGACTCGACATGTAGCATCGGTTAAAAGAAACAAACTGACGCTAAAGATTAGCGGTGCCCGTGTTTGGTTATTTAAAAACACTCAAACACATTTTCGGTCGACAAATTTGTCGACCGAGGGGAGCTCTAGGGTCGGTTAAAAGTAAAAAAACTGACGCTAGAGGTGCTTATACATGCGTGAACTAAACTGGATCCAAAATTCATGTCGGTCGATAAATTCGTCGACCGAGAAGTCCTTTAGGGTCGGTTATAAGAAAAAACCGACCCTAGAGGTGCTTATACACGTGAAATCTGGCTCCTTCTCGGTCGATGAATTTGTCGACCGAGAGATTAACGGTCGACAAATTCGTCGACCGAGGAGATCTCTAAAGGTGCTTATACATGTGTGAACTAAATTGGATCCAAAATTCATGTCGGTCGAAAATATTGTCGACCGAAGAGCACTTTAGGGTCGATTACAAGGAAAAAATCGACCCTAGAGGTGCTTATATACGTAAAATCTGGCTCTTTTTGGTCGACAAAACTGTCGATCGAGAGGTTATCGGTCGACAAATTCATCGACCGAGGGAGCTTTAAGGTGCTAATAAAACACTAATATGGGATGATGTTATGTGAAACCCTAATATAGGGTGATGTCGTGTGAAACCCTAAAATGGGATAATGTTATGTGAAACCCTAATATGGGATAATGTTATGTGACACCCTCATATAGGGTGATATTGAGTAAAACCATAATATGATAATGTTATGTGTAACCTTAATATGGGATGATGTGATGTGAAACCCTAAGTGATAAAGATGGGAAACTCTAACCCTAATGAGGGAATAGTTATGTTATATTTGTATTGCATGATGTTGATATGAAATTGATATGGTTGTTATCAAGTATACTAACCATGTGAGATGCTTGTGTAACAAATATCCTAAATACCTTTGTCAGATGACCTGAAGGTAATAGTTACCTGATAAGTGATAACCATGTTTAGTGATGAACTAAGGGTTTGAATACCCAGATCCAGAAAATGTGATGATGGTGGTATTGAGGGATGTGAATTCCCAACAATAAGACAAGAGATTGAGATCCCAATGCTTTATAAAGTTTTGAAAAGTACTAAATTAGATCCAAAATTCATGTCGGTCGGCAATATTGTCGACCGAGGAGCCCTTTAGGGTCGGTTATAAGAAAAAACCGACCCTAGAGGTGAAATTTGGCTCCTTCTCGGTCGACGAATTTGTCGACCGAATGGTTATCGGTCGGCAAATTCATCGACCGAGGGACTTCTAGGGTCAGTTATTTGGAAAAAACCGACGCTAGAGGTGCTTATACATGCATGAACTTAACTGGATCCAAGATTTATCTCGGTCGACAATATTGTCGACCGAGGGACTTCTAGGGTCGCTTATTTGGAAAAAACCGACGCTAGAGGTGCTTATACATGCGTGAACTTAACTGGATCCAAGATGTATCTCGGTCGACAATATTGTCGACCGAAGAGACTTATAGAGTCGGTTATTTGGAAAAAACCGACGCTAGAGGTGCTTATACATGCGTGAACTTAACTGGATCAAAGATTTATCTCGGTCGACAATATTGTCGACCGAAGGGACTTCTAGGGTCGGTTATTTGGAAAACACCGACGCTAGAGGTGTTTATACATCCGTGAAGGCAAACTGGATTCAAGATGTCTAATTACCCGCATTTTTTGTAGACATATAAGGTCGGTTATTTGGAAAAACCGACCTTATAGATCGAGGCGCGAAGCCAAAATCAAACATTTTTTTGCCACGGGAAACTGTTATTGGCTTTGTAATCCAATTTGTTTATAAGGTCGTTTATTTTATGTAAATCGACCCTATAGAGATACACTACAAGGTCGATTATTTTAAGAAAAGCGACCCAAGAGGTCTTAAGTGGTGCTCGCGTTTTTATAGACATATAAGGTCGGTTATTTAGAAACTGACCCTATAGAGTTACACTACAAGGTCGATTTTTTTAAGAAAAGCGACCCAAGAGGTCTTAAGTGGTGCCCGCATTTTTTATAGACATATAAGGTCGGTTATTTGGAAAACCGACCCTATAGAGTTACACTACAAGGTCGGTTTTCTTAAGAAAACCGACCCCAGAGGTCTTAAGTGGTGCCAGCATTTTTTTTAGACATATAAGGTCGGTTATTTGGAAAAACCGACCCTATATGTAGTGACTTTATAACCCATTGCTGTACTACTGAATGTTGTAAGAATGTTTTAAATTGATGTCATATGATTTGGGATGAGGACTCAAACACCCTTAGGAGAACCTTCATGCAAATTTTATGTTTGTAAATACTCTAGTCCTATCTGATAACCATGTTTCAGTGAATAGGTCATCGACACCAACACATACACCACCTATCAGCACATGAAGGTCTATTAGTTGTCACCTTAGGAAAAATCAGAGGTGACCCCTCCTCCTTTGTCTAATGTTGATGCCCAATATAAGGATCAACACTTAGAGTTGAGGCATCATTGTGTTATGATCCATCCATTGAGGTTACTATTGAAGTTGATGCTTTGAATGTGGTGGAAATTGGCATTTCCATTACAAGTATCATTTACTTAACTCAAAATTTTATCATTGAATACTTTTTTTGTATATAAAGTACATGATGATTACTCAAAATTCTATGAGATTTCCTTCTTTCAAAATACTAAGAGGTGTTAAAAAGAGACTTGCTGGATATAGTTTGGAATTGGTGGATTCAAGATCGAAACAATAAAACCATCATTGTTTGGATTATGCATTAAGTAATGTGAAAAATATATCCTTATCTAAAATAGTGCAACTGATTGCATTGATCTAAACTAATCACTGTAATCTTTCTTAGGTACTTAGCTAAGGATTACAGTCCTTTTGTAGTGTTCTCATGCAAATTTACTTCAAAATCTCTAGATTGTGAACCCTTCAAAAACCTTGTGTTTAGATTTTGTCATACTTTAGAAGTTGTCTGACAACTGACTACCTCTACGATCACTTCTTCATTTAATAAGCCTAATATCCATTGCTTTAGTAAATGATTAACCGCCATACATGATTTTTTTTCTTTTGATTGATACTAGGAAGTGTAAAAGTAGCTAGAATGACAGGAGAAGGTTGAGGTACTATCGCGTCCATAAATCCCTCTAAAGAATATGATTCTGACTTGCACTTCCTAGAACCAAAAATTTGTATGATTTAACTTCAAAGACATGAAGTTCGAAGCATCTAAACTTGCTTGACGGGGATATGAATGAGATGACATTGTGAGTTGGACATAGTAGAATCTGTGGAATCCATGCTTGTCATACTAAAGTGACAATGATAAGGAGACAGGGAAAAACAATCAGTGTCAAAATATTGTGATGATAAGAACATATATGAGTAGTTGAAACCCTCTAGGCATCATTGTGTTGTAGATCCTCCACTAGAGATGTGTCATGTAGATGTGAAGCGTAGATGCCTTATTCTTATTGAATATGATACTAAGAACCCTATTTTAAAACCAATGAATAAAATGCATTGTGATTATCAAGGGTTTTTATCAACCTACACCATCTCATCCATCGTCACAAGTTCAACAAGAAACATGCTTTCCTCCAATAAGATGGTGCATGATGACAATACAAATGTTATCCCTTCATTATTTGATATTCAAAGCAACAAAGAATTTTGGGTCGATCGTTGGGTGAGAGGTTATATCCTCTGAATTGGTTGGGGCTAATCTTCCGATGCCAATGATCTTAAAAGGAAAGGCAGACTTAATATCTAGCTCAACTAGTAAAGTCATCGTTAATTGTAACACAGGTGGTCAGTTTAAATCCACTTGGACACTAGGGGAGGGTAAAACAAACATCTCCCCGTTTGTGGTAGGGAGGACCTCTCGTTCAAAAAAGGATAGTGTTTAAATTCTCATGTCAAAAAAATCTCAAAGGGAACACGAAAATGAACTCACCGTGCCATTTTTTATACATCAAAAAAGCCAAAAGGCATTATTATATATGGGTTGAAAAACTAAATCTGAATACATTAATTCAAACTAAATAGAAAAAGATCTATATCTATTCTTTGCTTTTTCGAAGGTAGGCTATACCTTTACTTGGAATTACATCAAACTTCATACGGGATACCTGTTAACTTAGCTTGTAAATTTGACAAATAAGAAGTCGTTTCCAAATGAATGGGGTTCTATTCACTCCCATTATCACATATAGAAATTACCAAATATAAAGCTACAGACATAATTACTCTAACTAAATTCTTTTGAAATAGAAGCTCACGAATTTACTTCATAACTATTACATCGCAAGGGACACATGCACAATAAATACTAAGGAGCAAATTGCAGGTTGATAAGACAATAATACGTCTATACCATCGTATTATACATTATTCAAAAAAAGCTACCACGTCACAAACTAGAACGCCATCGATGGCTTTACTCTGAACAGTAATCATCGTCATACACTTGATCGGAATCATCGTCATCAGAGGAATAGCGCCGCTCTGAGCATTGGTTGTAATATATATATATATATATATATATATATATATATATATATATATATATATATATATATATATATATATATATATATAGCGAGTAGATGATGTACTCTCCATCATTCTCTTTTCTTTCACAATTTTTCTCAACTTTTTTATATTCATTTAATTTTATATTTTCTATTTCATGATAAAATCAGTTGACTTTTGAACAGTTACGAGAATATCATTATCCTTTTAGAAAGATTTATTTTTTAAATATTTAATGTAAGATAAACATGTTCAATAGGACACGATTATCATTATCCTTTTGGTAAGTTTTATTTTTTAAATATTTTAAATAAATATGTTCAATGGGGCACGTGTATGTACATGTGTGTTGCTAGTATATATATATATATATATATATATATATATATATATATATATATATATATATATATATATATATATATATATATATATATGATCTCCTGCGGCCCGTCTTCTAATGCGGACCGTGCGGACCATAACACTTCACGCGTCCATGTATCCGCGTGTTCTGCTTTAAATAATATGATCCTTATCTTTTATTTATCGTTTCCATGCCAAAGGCATTTGCCTCTTCTTTTTTCAACAACTCATCTCTATATTTTCTACTGGATCTTTCCTACGGCAATTGAATCTTCCGCAACCATTCCCTCATCCATAGTTCTTGAGCCCTTGTTTCACAATCGCAACATGTGATGCCCCTGCAGTGCTCGCACCCTTGTCCCCACTCAAGTAGAAACGGTGGTGCTAGGTGATATTGATTAGCTTGTTAGCCACGGGGTGTTCTTTTTTGTTACTGGCGAACGTTGATACGTGGACGCGTGAAGTGTTATGGTTCGCACGGTCCGCACCAGAAGACGGGCCGTAGGAGATCATATATATATATATATATATATATATATATATATATATATATATATATATATATATATATATTATATATATATATATATATCGCGTGTATGTATAGATACATTTGTGTTGAAGTATCAACTAACCGGTAGCCTATTGGATTGGTTGGGTGCTTAATACTTTGAGGTCGCTTGTTCAAACCGTGGTGTGATCGTTTTTTTCAGTCCGGACTAATAAGACTGTGGGAGGTTGTGATATAAACATCATAAAGATAAACATTTGTGAATAGATATATGACTGCAGAATAAATGGTAAAAAATTGCAATACTAGGTTTAAACAATTGCAATGACAACCTTGTAAACAAAAAAATGGGTGCTACGGTCAAACATTTGTCCTCAAAAAACCCCCGTAAAAACATAAGTAGACATAAACATGGCGTGCAATCTGTGCTTGTAGAAAGTATGTATGCATATTCAAGAAAAAACATCCATACTTTTAAAGTAAAACAATATTAGGGGTAACTCTTCTTTGTATACTAGCAACACACGTGCATATGCACGTGCCCCATAGAACATGTTTATTTTAAATATTTAAAAAATAAAACTTTTTAAAAGGATAATGGTAATCATATCTCATTGAATATATTTATCTTACATTAAACATTTGAAAAGATTTTGTTAAAATAATTAGGAAAGAAAATAAACTTAAGAGAGATTATATGAAAGAAAATAACTTAAGAGGAATTATAGGATGAGAAAATAAAAAAGAGAGACTGAGATTTTGAAACGTGTCTCAACAATGAGGATGATTTTTAAAGTTGAAGTGAATATCAACCCACTTGCATTTTCAACGTTCTTTTCTAAGAGAATAGTTTGTTAGCGTGATTAAAATTTGTGTATTGAATCGGATATCGTTAAACATGAGACTATGACTTGTATTAAACATTCTTCATGTAACTTTTCGTATTTTTCTCAATAGACTTCTTTTCTAGTAAATACACACGTGTGCATGCATGTGACAAATTAAAAATATTAAATTTTAATTAGATAATTTGGAACACAAATACCAATTATCTCAAGTGGTTATTATTCTCAATTGAAATTAAATTAGAAAAATGAGGTATTAGTGAAAAGAAATTTGTCTATACGGAAAATTTAAATTTATTTAAGAAGATATAGTATGAAAAATTTCTATAAATGGAAATTAGATAACTATAAGAATGATGATATTAAATAGAAGTATTATTTGAATTCCATGAACGATACCCTCATTTATAAGATTATGGTGTAACTTGAAGCTCCTACTATGATTTACATTTCAATGGCACTATACGTTAAACAAGAGATACCACCTTACGCTTATAGATGAAATGATACATCATCTAGTTCATGATTTTTGTTAGGGTGTGTATTAAAATTGAATACTACCAAAGTATAATAGAAATACTATTCATAGATTAGGGGCAGAGTTTCAATCAAAATCATGTCTAAATATAAATAGAGAATTAACATATTTATATTTATGGATTCACAAAGAAGTTACAAAAAACTTTTTACCTAGTTTACATATCACATCTGATATAAAACATAAATCGATTCCACAAGTCAAAAGTAAAAATTAATTTGAAGTATATTAAGAACGTACTTTTATTACTTTCCTTGAAAGTTGAGACTTTGTGGAGATCTTGAATTCTTCCTAGAATGAAATTTATTTTTGTACATGTTCAAATAAGGAGATAAAATAGCCTGATCACTTTCTATAAATCACCAATCAGTTGAACAAAGAAAGAATGAGGGGATTTAGGATGAAGAGCATGGTAATGGACAACTATCTGAATTCTTTCTAGAATGAAATTTCTTTTTGTACATGTGGAAATGAATCAACAAACTTAATGTTGATGTAAGTAAAATCAGACCCGATGGACTTCTCATCATGGTTGGAAGGGGTTGCTAACCCATGTTTCTATGGATGACATAGGCAATGACAAAGTACCCATCCATTACAAGTGACAATGGCAGAGCATGGCCATGAAGTATTAACATATTGATGCCAACCTCACTAGGGGTGTAAACGGTGCGGGTACAGTGCGGGTCTGGCCATACCCATACTCATACCCATCTAATTTAGCGGGTCCGGTTCCGGTTCTAGACCCACATAATACAAACCTGGACCCACACCATACCCGTACCCACAATAATATCGGGTATGCGGTGCGGGTATGCGGATAAGCAGTTCTATAAAATATTATATTGTTTATGTAAGAGAAATGACTATGTTATATATATTTAACACAACAAGATATTGTTATCTATAGTATATTAATATGTAATCGTTATATTAGACAATGCTATATTCTATACAATAAAATTAATTGAGTAATTGTTTACATATTTGTAGTCATGATCATAACATTTAATTTATGTAGAAAATAATGTAGATTAGTAGACATTTTGATTTTAAGTTTACATATGATGTTTGTTATTGTAACTAGAATAGTTAATTCTTAGTTATATGACTAGTCTCAACCTTAGAGTAGGATATAATCTCAATAATTATATTAATTAGACTAGTAAAGTATGATATATATAACATATTATTTTAGTAGTTACTTATGTAGAGCGGGTACATGGGTCTAGCGGGTCTGAGTCTAAGCATACCCATTATTGGACCCGCTTATATGCGGGTGCAAGGGTATACGGGTCCAAGGGTATGCGGGTATAAAAAATTAGACCCATAACGGGTTTTTTAAAGGTCCGAATTTGCGGGTCCGCGGGTCTACCCGTACCCATTTACAGCCCTAAACCTCACCATGGAAGTGAGCAAGTGTGCAACCATAACCTGAAATGTAGTGGCCAACCCTGAAGGTAGTGATGGCATAACCAATATGATGATCATGAAAAAGAACAATCATCAACTCTTCATACAAGCTCTGCCAGCTCCTACAGGAGCCCTGACATCAATGTATGTGGTCTAATAATTGACACAACAAGCTACAATTTGGCCTCTCACAATGAAACACAGATGCAAGATATGCAGATCAAAGAAAAAGAGCGATGAATACTTAAAATGAAACAAAAAAAGAAAAAGAAATAGTAACGCAAATAAGAGGACTGCACAAAATGTTGTTGTTTACTGTTAATGATGGCATCAGGAGAACACAACACGCTTTCAATACCCAAGTCGGACCTCCAAGGAAGAACCATCGGGCACCAAGTTAGACTACACCTCCATCCTTTCTGACCAGGTGGACCTCGCCCTAGCGGCCCGTCTCTTGACAGAAAGACCCTACAATTTCAACGCTCTTCAGCGAACTATGAGTATGATCTGGGGGCTCAAGAATAAACCAGTGTTCAAGCAAATAGAGCATGGAGTGATCATTGTCAAGTTCGGCGACAAAGAAGATATCGAAAAAGTTCTGGAAGGTGAGCCGTGGAGTTTTGACAACAACCTGCTCCTTTTAAAGGAGATTAACAGGTCTACCCAGCCTTCAAACCTCGTGATCAATGAAACAGCTATCTGGCTCAGACTTTACAACCTTCCCATGGGGTACCGGACGGAGAAAGCTATTGCCACAGTGGCAGGAAAAGTGGGAAAGTTTGTAGAGGTGGACTCAAATGAAAGTACATGGGACCGGGCTAGGAGGGCCAAGGTTATAATAAATGTCACTCAGCCGTTAAAGACGAAACAAAGAATGAAAGATGTAAAAGGGATGATCATGGAGGTTGACATCCGCTACGAACGACTGCCAAATTTTTGCTATGAATGTGGGCGCATAGGCCATGTGCAAAAGGAATGCAAAGTAGCTGATACCGGTACAGAAGGAGCGTGGGGTAGCTGGCTACGAGCCTCCCCTAGAAGACAAAGAAAAGGCTCTGAAGCCGCTGCTTACGAATCATGGAAAAGGCATCTGGTTGGGGAGGAAAAAGGAGGAAAAAAGATAAAAGAATCATGTACCACGACAAAGCTGGAAATAAACAAGGAGAAGGGGGAAAACTGTTACACGGGGCAACAAAATCACGAGGCAGTAAAGGAAAGCACAGGTGGAAGTAATAAAGAAGAACAGGGGCCCGACAGAACAACAGAGAAAGATTCCTCGGGGGGTCCAGAGGACGACGAGGCCGAGCCATTACAAGGGACCACAGACATAAATGACAGTCTGGGTGCTACTACCCAATTCAAGAGTAAATCTCAAGGAGGACAAGTGAATCCCAAAACATCCCCCGTTTTCTTAGCCTTGATTACAGATCTTGAAGAGGGTAGAGAGGAAAGGAGCACATATTCTAATAGGCAACTAAAAGAGACGCTCCGAAGCAGTGAAAACGCAACTCAGGTGTTTGTAACAAAGCCACAAAGAGAAACACAGGTCAAACAGAATAAAGCAATAAATCCTGAACAGAAGATGAGAAAAGTTAAGATCAAGCGGAAGGAGGCCTTTACGGCGGGCCAAACAGCCATAAGGGACAATGCAAATGAAAGAAAAAAAAGAAGGAAACAGGGAGACATGGGACCGGAAGAGAACAACGATGAAGGAAGATATAAAAAAATCACGAGAAGTGCCAACAATGACATGGTGTGGGTTAAATACCCTAGCCAAGTAGCGGGACCTGATGGAAATCAGGCCCGTGAAGAGCAATGAAGCTCTTGAGTTGGAACTGCCAAGGATTGGGCAACCGAGGCACGTTCCGCACCCTCCGACGCATGTGTTGGAGGGAACGCCCGGAAATCGTTTTTCTGATGGAAACGAAAATTAAAGCTACTGACCTGGAGGAGATAAGAAAGAGGTGTGGTTTCGACAATGGGGTTTTCCTTAGCAGTACTGGGAGAGCCGGGGGTATGGGGTTCTGGTGGAATGATACAGATATCACAGTGGTCTCATACTCTAAGCATCTTTTTTGCGCGGATGTCAAAGGCAAAGGTGATAAAGAGGACTGGAGATGTGTGGGGATCTACGGCTGGCCGGAAACTCAACACAAAACTAAAACTTGGGCCCTTATGAAAGACATCAAGCAAAGCTCTAACCTGCCCACTGTTTTCATTGGTGATTTCAACGAAATAACGAGTCACGATGAAAAAGTGGGGGGGGCTACGAGAGAAGACAGGTGTATGGATAACTTCAAAGAAGCTATTGACTGCTGTGGTCTTGCTGATCTAAACTACAAAGGTAATCCGTTCACCTGGTTTAGAGGTAAGAAACCGGAAACTATGATTATGGAGAGATTGGACCGGGCGCTAGCTTGTCAAAACTGGTGCTTAAACTTCCCAAATGTTATAGTTGAACATATGCTCAGACTAAACTCTGACCATGCTCCTATTCTGCTATCAAACTATAAAAAAAAGAAGAAAAGAAGATTTGATAAATCTTTCAAGATGGAACATATATGGCTGAATGACCCGGAGTGTGGCGAAATAGTAAAAGAAAAATGGCCTGCTGTCAACAAAAATATCATACAGCAGATGAATAATTGTTCGAAGGCTCTGGATGAGTGGGCTAAGAGAAAGTTTGGCAACATTGATGATGAACTTAGAAAGGCTGAAAAGCATCTGCTAAGGGACCAAGCTAAACCCATGACGGCTGACAATATAAAGAACTGCCGTAATCTTTGTGAAAAAATAAACAAGACACAGCAGCTGAAAGAAACTTACTGGTATACGAGAGCAAAGGTCAGAGAAATGAAAGACGGCGATCAAAACACGGCTTACTTTCACAATAAAGCGACCCAAAGAAAAACGAGAAACAATATCAAATGCATTATGAATGAGAATGGGGTCTGGAAACATAATGACGAGGATATTGCTCAGGTTGTGGTTTCGTACTACAAGGATTTATTCAACTCTGTAGGTGCTGATGATACCAGGGATTTATTGGCGGATATGAAAAGAGTCATTACTCTAGATATGAACAAGTCCCTAGAAAGGCCACCAGACAACAGTGAGATAAAGAAGGCTATGTTTGATATACATCCCAACAAAGCCCCGGGTCCCGATGGTCTCCATGCTAGCTTCTTCCAAACCTATTGGGCGGTTGTGGGCAATGATATTTCTTCTTATATAAAAGGATGGTGGAATGGAGAAAGGGAGTTGAAAGATATTAACACGACCAATATAGTGTTGATACCCAAGTGTAAAGATCCGGAGGATATGACAAATTTCAGACCTATCAGCCTCTGCAATACTATCTATAAGACGATTTCAAAAATTCTTGCTAACAGAATCAAGCCTCTTCTGCACGAGATTATATCTCCTAACCAAAGCGCTTTCATCCCGGGACGTCTCATCACCGACAATGCTCTCGTTGCTTTTGAAAATTTTCACAAAATGAAGAGAAAAACAAAGGGGAGAAAAGGTCAAATGGCGATTAAACTGGACATGAGTAAGGCGTATGATCGGGTCGAATGGGGTTTTATCATCAAAGTCATGGAAGTGCTGGGGTTTGGCAAAACGTGGTGTAAGAAAATTTATGAATGTATTAGTAGCGTATCTTTCTCCTTCTTAGTAAATGGTTGCAAATGGGGACATGTTGTACCCAAAAGAGGGCTCCGTCAAGGAGACCCCATCTCGCCTTACCTCTTCCTTTTTTGCGCAGATGTTCTTTCCCATCTGATTAATAGGTCTGCTGCGAGAGGAGCCATTACAGGGGCTCGTGTGTCGCGGAACAGTCCAAGTCTCACTCATTTGTTCTTTGCGGACGATAGCATTCTCTTTGCGAAGGCTAACCACCATGAGGCCGAAGAAATAGCTTCTATCATGAGCTACTACGAAAGGGCCTCAGGACAGAAAATAAATTATACCAAGACGGAGATTTCCTTCAGCAAAAATGTCCCTGAAAGTACAAGAAGTGGCATCCAATCCATTCTCAAGGTGAAACTGGTTGAATCCCATGAAAAGTACCTCGGACTGCCTACCATCATAGGTAGATCGAAGAAGAAGATTTTCAGCGAGCTCAAACAAAGGATCTGGAAGAAAATCAATGGTTGGAAGGAAAGGATGCTCAGCCAAGCGGGTAAAGAGGTTTTGATCAAATGTATAATACAAGCTATCCCCACTTATATGATGGGTGTGTTTAGAATACTGGATAATATCATTGATGACATAAACAAGATGCTCGCAAATTTCTGGTGGGGACACAAGGGCAGTCTAAGAAAAATGCATTGGGTCTCTTGGGCCAAGATGTGTCATCCAAAGGTGGAAGGTGGTCTCAGGTTCAGAGATTTGAAGGTTTTCAACACTGCTATCCTTGCTAAACAAGCTTGGCGTCTATTTACGGATCCAAAATCCATAGCTGCTCGTGTTCTGAAAGCCAGATATTTCAACAGGCTTACCTTTCTGGAGTCTAGCCGTGGCTACGATCCCAGCTATACTTGGCGCAGCATCTGGGGGGCCAAGTCTCTGCTTTTAGAGGGGCTGAGGTGGAACATTACGTGTGATTCTGAGGTAAGCATTTGGAATGCTAACTGGATACCAGATAGACAGGGCTGTGGGACCTCAGTCAGTGTAAACCAGGACAGGCTTCCTGCTTTGGTCAGGGATCTCTTTGATAGCTCGGGCGCATGGGACTGGAAGTTGGTGTCTGATATTTTTAATGACACCCAAAAGACTATTATTATGAGCCTACCTATCTCCCTCCGATCTGAAACAAAGATGTATTGGTATCCTACTCAAGAGGGCTCTTTTACAGTAAAGTCAGCCTATTGGCTTGGTTTTAACGGCCATCCGCGTTTTGGCAGGAACTCGCCCAGTATTTTGGGGGACAATATTTGGGAGCGGATCTGGCAGACCGATATGCATCCAAAATTAAAGCACTTCATGTGGCGGTGCTGCTCCGACAACCTTCCAACTAAAATGAATCTATATTCCAGGCACGTTGGGGTTTCTCCCACCTGTGAGGTGTGCAGCATGGAGCCAGAATCAACTTATCACTGCCTTCTTAATTGTTTCTATGCCAGGATGATTTGGTCGGACTCCCCCATAGCTCATCTTATAAGGGCGGGACCCAGCTCTGATTTCGTTTCCCTAACAGGCTGGGTGTTTACAAAATTAGATAGTCAGCAGTTAAGTGAGTTTACTGCGACTTGCCTTGCAGCTTGGATGTGCCGCAATGAATTCATTTTTACACAGAAGGTGGTGGTTCCGGCTGTTGTCTATCATGGTATCTTGCACTGGGCCAAAAGCTACAATACAGCCAGAGTTTCCGCCAGCAGACTGAAGTTGAGCCAGGCTAGAAGTAGCTGTACGTGGAAGCCACCCCTAAAAGACCAGTTAAAAATAAATGTTGATGCTGCGTTTACTGCTGATAAAAAAGTCAGGTTGGCGGCTGTTATTAGAAACCACGAGGGGGCTTACGTGCTGATGGGAGTTAAGACTTCTAAATGTTGCTGGAGTCCGTTCATAGCAGAGGGACAAGCAGCCCTTTACGGCTTGCAACTAGCAAAGAAGCTAAATGCTACCTGCATAGTGCTGGAATCTGATGCTTCCACGGTGTGTCAAAGAATACAGATGGGCTCTCAGGGCTTCAGTCCGACTATGATGCTTTTCAAAGACATCCAGGCACTGGGTAATAGTTTTAGATCTTTCTCCATCAACCATACATACCGGGAAGGGAATGGCATTGCGCACAATCTGGCAAAAACGGGACTGGGTGACAATCAGGAGATTGCGATATCTTGTAATTTTCCTTTCACCGCAGAAGAGAACATTGTATCAAATCATCTTTAATACAATGATCGTTTTCCTATCAAAACAAAAAAAAACTACTGGCCATACTCTCTTTTACCTCCTCGCCAGGTTCACTTAGTCTCTGAGAGCAATGACAACATGCTTGTTTCTGAAATATTCACAAATATCTCACCTACGGGGACAACCAACTCCTTGAGCAGCTTCCTAATTGTGATCAATGCCTTGCTCTTGGCCCTTACGGAGGCCTTCAGCTTGATCACTCCAACAGAAGTAGGCAGCAAGGGTGACAACTTTGCATTGGTGGTCAATTTTGCTTGGGTGCAGGCATCTAGACTGTGGAGCAGTACGTGTAGGATTGTAGGCTGGAACATGAACTTTCGATTTAAACGATCGATCCAAAACTATATAAGGAAATCATAGAACTCTGAAAATATTGAATATTGATATTATCATCACCTTCAAAGCATTCCGAGTAGAGGCTCTGGCAGCGCCAAGAAGCTTGGTGCTTCCTCTCTTGGGATCGCTGCTCTTCAGATTTGCATGTATAGTGGAGCGCTAATATGGATGTATCTAGCCGGTGAGAGGACCACGGTAGCATCAACTTTTGATATGCTCAAAGTGTCTTCCACATCGTCATCTGTTGTTTGTGATTTTCCCTAGCTGTAGGATAAAGCATTATGCAAGCTATTTGTAATTTAAACCTGAAAGGAAAAGCGGCGTGAACTTGTTGCAGTGGCAGAAGTTGTCGTTGTGTGAAGGAAGAATGCAAAAAAAAAAGACCACTGCTTTTTTTTGTGCTATGTTTCAATATATCGGACAAAATCGTGGACAAAAAGAATCCCACTATAGTCAATCACTGGCAAGACGAACTAATTTAAAGGCAAAATGAGGCTAGATGAAGCCTAACACAATTATTGTCACAAACCTCAATCTAATGGAAACAATAATACCAAGTAATACAATTTGGTTGAGAAATAGAACTCTTTATAGCATTACAAAAGAAATTCTCAATGCTAGGTAACGTTTTATCAAAAGATTAATAACTTTGGCATCATGTCCGGGCTGGAGGAGCAGCACCTGCAGGGCGTGGGGCTTGCCTGGCTTCGCCATGTCATCCCTGCGGCGGAAGCGCTGTAGGGCTCTCTGTTCCTCATGTCAGTGCGGGATCTGACTCTTACGACATGTGAATGGATCGCACAAGAGACACAGTACAGCATCTTGGCGTACAGCTTGGGGAGAGTGTAGCCATCGTAGACACAGGCTTCTTGGACATCCCTCACGGCTGCCTGCTCAACGATGTTCCTAACAAGGAATCTCTTGATGGCTTTATCCTTTGGGCAGCACTTGCCGCAGTTGGAGCACCGGATGAACTTCACGTCCGCGGCCGTGCTTGTTCCGGCTGCCATTCCTGCGTTTAAACGTCATCGCGCTGCTAATTTTACCTACCGACCGACCGACGCAGCCACCTTCACCTTCGCCTGTGAAGGATTGAATCCTTGTTTCTGATTGGTTAGAATAATTTTTCGAAAAAAAAAATGACATCGGATGTAATTTATTCAACAAACTCTCGGTGAATTGTTTGCCTACCCGCGCTCACTCACTTCGTTAGCCGAATTGCTTTCTCTCTTCCCTCTTCGCCCACCTCTATTCCGTTGAATGCTATTCAGTCTGGGATCGTTCTATTCGGATTATAGCTTTCTTCCGACAGCAGATTCTCTTTTTATTATAATATAGATGACACTTCAGCCCGGTCCAACTCTGTCAAGAATATTCTTTCTAATAATCGAACTCACTAATTATGGCTGGGAAAGTTCGACCAATTGCCATAATAATTACTTAATAAAATACTAAGTAACAAGTATATAATTGCAGAACAAAAATTTGAAAAATGGCAATAAAAGCTCATATTCAAACAATTACAATCACAACCATAATCATAAGAATCTTCTGTGATTTTGATAATCATATAAATTCCTAACAAATTTTCAAAAAATCCTGATTCAAACAATTGCAATCACGACCATAATCATATTAATCTTTTGTTAGTTTGATAATCGTAGTCAAATCCTTAAAAAATACTAACAACGATTCCTAAGAAATTTTGGATGATATAATACTAATTAATTGTCATCATGGTAGACCATTCGACAAAATTGGTGATAAAAGATTAATTGTTAATAAATTTTAGGCTTTTAATTATAGAAAATACACTCTTGGTATAGTTGGAAACAAGTAAATTATATCAAACTACAAAGAGATAGTTTAAATTTGTCTAGTTTTGGAACAAAAACGAATTTAAATGTAGCACACAACATCATATGATTAATTTATATTTACAGTAGATCTTGAAAGTATCATCGTCCCACCCTAAGCATAAAATCCCTGTTCCGCCCCTGCTCAGTCATCTTCCATAGCCTTTGCAGCTCATATGCCCAGTAGCAAAACTGCAAAGCCCCTGAATCCTCATTCTGGTCCAACCATTCGCTGGCCTGCTGGATCTCCGTCTCCAACTTGGTCTTTTCAGCTGGACCGAGTAAGCAAACAACTGGATGGTTGTTTCTCACCCTACTCTTTAGATTGTGGATGAGATTTTCCAACTTACTCTTGGCAAATGCCTTTTGACGGTGACCTTCTTCCTCCGCCCAAAAGATCTCAACCGCTGCCACTATTGTAGAAATTTCTTCTACGCTAAGCCTATTCCGGTTATTTGATATGGTGATTTGCTTCCTGTTTAGAGAGCTTACGTGCTGTGCTGAGACTGTCAAGATACTGTTTTCGTCGACTTCAAAACATACATTAACCCTGACCTCTCCTGCGGGCAAACAGGGTAATCCTGTAAGTGTAAAACTACCCAGAATGTTGTTGTCCTTAACAAGTGCTCTTTCACCCTCATACACTTGACATAACACAGACGTTTGGTAATCAGCAACTGTTACATAAACCACTTCTACCTTCGTAGGGATTGGAGTGTTCCTCGGGATTAAAACACTCATCACACAAACACCCAAAGAAAGAGGCGTCACGTCCATGGGTATCAGATTACGTACCTGCAAACTACCACTACCTACCATTTTGGCAGCCAGAACTGCAGCACCATGAGCAACAGCCTCGTCAGGGTTGATGGTCTTGTTTAAGCTTTTCCCCCTGAAGTACTCTTCTAATAGTAACTGGACCTTAGGAATTCGAGTTGAACCCCCCACAAGAACAACCTCATCAACGCGAACCCTGTCCGTTTGCGCATCTTCCAAACACTGGTCAACGGTGGTAATACACTTTTTGAAAAGGTCCAAGTTCAGCTTTTCGAACTTGGCTCGTGTGATTACCGATTGGAAGTCGATGCCATCATACAAACAGTCCTCGTCTATGTAGGTTTCCTGCTCAAAGGAGAGAATCCGCTTTGCTCTCTCGCAAGCCCTTTTCAGCCTACTTAAAGCTTTTGGGCTGCTGCTGAGATCCCTATGGTGTTTCCTTCGAAATAACTGTATGAAATGATCTAACATTCTATTGTCGAAATCCTCACCTCCAAGATATGTGTCTCCAGCTGTGGCCTTCACCTTCATCACACCATCAGTGTCCATAACAAGGAGCGACACATCAAAAGTTCCTCCCCCTATATCAAACACAAGCACATTCTTTCTCACAACACTGCGACCGCAAGAAACTCCCACGTTGTCCAGGCCGTAGGCGATGGCAGCGGCTGTAGGCTCGTTGATTATGCGCAATACCTTAAGGCCAGCTATGGTTGCAGCGTCCTGTGTAGCTTGTCTCTGTGCATCGTTGAAGTAAGCCGGCACTGTTATGACAGCGTTCTCAACCGACGTCTTGAAGAACTCCTCCGCAATCTCTCGCATGTGGGAGAGTACCATGGACGAGATCTGCTCCGCGATGAAAGATTTCTCAACACCATTCTGCGTGATCACTATCTGGGGCTTGTCTTTCGCATCTGGTACAACTTTGAAGGGGCAGAACTTGATGTGGTTCTGCACCTGCTCGTCGCCAAACTTCCTCCCGATCAACCGCTTGGCCCCTGTAAACATCACATCAAAACTGGTGTGCATATATTATATAGAGGTCGATGAATCATGGCTGAAGAAGCATTACCAAATATGGTGTTCCTTGAGTTGGTGCGGCTTTGTTAACGGCGGGCTCGCCCACCAGGCGACCAGACCTGTCGGAGAAGGCAACACACGATGGAGTGGTACGGCTGCCTTGAGGATTCACCAGGATCTCTACGCGTTTGTGCTCTTGCCTCCACACACCAACGCAGGAGTAGGTGGTACCCAGGTCGATGCCGATAGCTAGTTCCGTCGTGCCGCCGTCCATTGAGCGGAGTTGGGAGACTGAGGAGGAAGTACGGGGGGAGGAAGATACTGAACCGACAAGCTAGAGCGCAAGTTTGCCTGCCACCTTGATGAGACATTGGCGGTATAAATAAATAGGCGAGTATGACTAGCGACGGCGTCCCGTTGGCGCATGCAGAGTTGCTGCTCATGCTTTGGTATTATCAACATACATTGAAGGCATTGCTCAGAAGTCGAAGCGGCCTCTCACGCGCGCGGCAGGAACCATTGCGCACTCGAATTTATTATTCTCTCCTATCGTTGTCTATATTAGATAGTTAAACGAAAGATTCAAGTATGTTCGTAGTTCCAACATAAAAAGTTATTAAACGGCCCTCGTATCTATGTTCCTACAATATAATCTGCCGTGGGTATCAAACACAAACAATAAACAAGATCCATTCTACTTATATTTGTCTATCAGAGCTTCTCATAGTGACAGTCGGAGTTTATGGGAAGAAGAGCGTAAGTACTCAAATGACCAAATACCATCTGCCATGAAAAACTTTTTAAATATAATTACCCTCGCATGTTCTTGAGCGTATATGATGTATAAACAATTCAAAATTGACGAATACGACGTCTACTTTTATCATTGTAATAATTAGTATGTATAGTACACGAAACTTGTTTTTGTGTTGTAAATTGGATAATTTTTTGGAATAAGTGAATAATTAATGCAAGAAATATTACATATAATGTGACACATTTATTTTAATATATGTGAGCCTAAAACCATCTTTGCCCGTTGTGATAGACAATAATTACACACTGTGTAAATATTTAAAGTAGTGACCATTAAAAGAAAGCCTTATTAATTGACATAAACCCTTGATAGTTAAGCTTATTTATTTAATAAAAGTAAACTACATGGCGTTATTTCTTTAATTTTTTCCCAAAACCCTCCTTACATTCACCAAACTTTCATAAAGCCCCCTCTCTTGTTGAAATCCTTATAACCCCTCCCTTTCATGTTAGATTCTCACAACCCCTCCAGAAAATTTTGTTGTGAAAGGAATTAAGGGTTGCCGCTCCTTTTGCACTCCTTTTGCTAATAGTTAATGCTTATATTAGTAATAACTTGTTGTTGAAATGCTTTATTTTGTAATAATACTTAATGTGAAAATTAATTTTTGATATTGAGAAACTTCCTTTGGACCCATCCCAATTGGAAAACTTCGAGACATGAGATCGACATTTGATAATGTCATACTTTTTTTGACTAAAACATAAAGGTATATTTTTAATCATGTCTTGAATTGATTTTCAGAAATGTTGAAATTTTGGATTTGGGTCAGTTCAAGGTAAAAACACTTATTTATTTTGTAAAAGACATTTTTAAAATCTATTAAGTTAAAGATTCTAATTGCTCCACCAAAATGTAGAACAGAACAAAGCCCATATTTTGATCAACCTATATCTAGATATATCAAATTCATGGTTTGTAAAATTAATTTTCGTATGCCTGACACAAACTAACATAGATAAGCATTTGTTCAAAACTATATGATTAGAATTGTAAATATTAGAACCCAACACCGATTTAGGTTTACCTTGGCTGACACAAATGAAGATAACAATTTAAAAAAAAAATCAGCCTAGTCACTCCAACAACTACTGAAAATACTTGATTAACCTACATGGACGGGCTAAGATATTTTTTTACTTAGATTTTATTTGATTCGAGTAAAAGTAGGCCAAGTTAGTATTCAGCTTTTAAATTTACAATCCAATATGGATTTATGTTTGGAGAAATATGGATCTATGTCAGTTCAAAGTTAGACTTTAAAAAATAAAGCTTTACAAACTTAAATTTTGACATGCCTAACATATAGGCTGATCAAATTTCGGGACTATGTGAATTTTGAGTTCTAAATAAAATAAACATGTATGGTTCTAGGTCAATTTAACAATTTAGATCAATTCCAAGTTTGGACAAAGAGATCAAAATACATATCTGGATTGAATCCTAGTCTCACACTTAGAAAATTCAGTCAGCACTCTAAGTCAATATCAATTGTATATATATTGGCATTCCTATAATTTGACATGACTAAAAAACATACCATTTGGCTCTAGCCTGATAATGGTAATTGTGTATGAATATAATAGGAAACTAATTAGGAAAAAATGTACAAGATCATACACCCAAATAGCCAAATCCTTGATTTGTTACCAAAAGATCTCAGGTTCAAACCATGATGACATCACGAATAAAATTGGCATTTTTTAGAAAAAATAGCAAAAATTTTAAAGAGTCAGAGTATTCGTTGTTAACTCCCTTCCCCATGGAGTTGGGAAGAGGGGTGTAGGAATTTAGGATAAAAGGTTCGGGTGGGGGGTATAGGGATTTAAGATAACAAATATGGCATTATGGAAAATGTGATGGAGGATGGAAAAAACACTATTTCTTTTTGGCCCTTCACACACTGTCCTGATCCCCAATGCCATCACCCACTTTCAATTGTTGAGGACTCCAAACTCCCCTCCTATCTTGTTGGTCATTGTATGCCAATCTCTGGACACCTTTCTGTCTGACTTTCTCCTTGTGTGGTTGTCATCTTATTGTGTTCCCTCTTTCCCATTGTGATCATGTTCTGCCCTCTCTCGCTCATTGTGGGTATCCTAGTCATCTGGACCCTTACTCAATATGTCATTTTTTGTCATCCTGATGCAAGAAGAAATGAGCTTCACTCAATCCAAGCCCATAAGTTCTCATAGAGATTTCCCCCTTTCTAGTTTCTTCTTGTTGGCAATGACAAGGATGATTTCATTTTGGATTTCTCATCAAATTTCCCCTTTCTTTTTTACTTTGGAGTCTGATCAAACTTGAATTGTTTGTAAGTTCAACCTTCTGATTTTTTTATTGCCTTTGGACTAAAAGATTCCTCATGTAATTACCGTCATGTTCGTGAGCATACATAAATATCTACTTTATTTTGAAATTTCCATTGTTTTCTTGCCTTTGCCTTTGATATCTTTGGTGTTCTTACTGATGATAAGTTTTCCCTCTTGGACGCATACAACACATTATAAATAGAAATGTTATGATGCCTTTATGTACTTCTTCAGATTTTTTCTTTAGATCATTCAAATTTTCAAACAAAAAGGAAAAGAATCCCAGTTTGTAGCTTGGGCCACTTCCAAAGGTGTTTCTTTGACGAAAAATAGCTGAACAAAGTAAAGCATACATATACAATACATATCTAAAACTTAATATATTGCACCATCATGGTACTTGAACTTTACCCCACCCATATATTAAAGATTAATAGTCCAACAAAAGATCTCTACATGATAGTTACTCTACTAAAAGCATGATTTTCATCTAGGAAAGATATGAAAATTAAGCATAACTCTATTGTTAGATGATGGACCTAACTCGTACTAACTTTGTTAAGAGTATGATCAGATAGGGGATCCAATCTACTGGTATGATATATAAGACATGAACTGATCTAGCGGTAGAAAAACATTAACTATCCCATTTATCAAAAATAACCCAATACATGGATCCTCACTTTAAGAGGTGGTAATACAAATGTTAAACTATTAACATATAAGACCAGACATAGAGGAAAACTTGGACTTCCCAAGTTGTCCTCATGCCCACATCATGTATGTGATCTTCTTAAGTAGTTGTCTTTGTAAGTCACCTATAACGTGGGTGGTCTGGGAAAAACACCCATGATAGAAAGATGATGAAAAGGTATGTTTCAGATAAAATTGGTATGTGTGCATAATTAAAATATTTGGGCATTAAAGGAATGCAAGTATGATGGAAGGATAAAAGAAATGGTGTACCTGGAAAATGATTAAGTAATCAATGAAATAATAAATCAAAGAATAAGTAACCAAAAGGTTGAGGCATTTTCGAATTAATAGAAATAATCTAATAGACAATGAAACTCTTGCCCTTAATCACCAATAACAACACATAAACAATGCGTGTAGATTAAATGAGACTAGAATAAATCAAAGTAGGGTCAGGGAACAATAAACCGGTAGCTATGGCAGGAGAAATAAACCCTCAAAGCCCAAAATATATATATTTGCAGGAGGAATAAAACCTCAGAGCCTGGCATGAGGAACCTATGTTCCTATAAATATATCAGATAACATGAGGATAAAACCCCAGTGCCCAGCAGGAGGAATAAAACCTTTGTTCCTAAAACATGGCTACACTACTAATAGTTTTTACTAGTCTAAATCCAACATGCAAAAAAAGTAGGCAAGATCATAGTGCATTCCAATAAAATATTAATGTATCAAGGGGATGAGAACATCCAAGATATGAGAAATGGAGTCAGACGCATATAAACGGGAAATATGGTTCAAATAATAAAAGAATGGAGATATAATAGACGACATTCAATATTTTGAAAAAAGAAAGTCCAATGACAAAAAAGAGGAGAGACAATGGAAATATGCCTCAATATTAAAAAATTAGCATTAAGTCAATAAATGCCAAAAAATATTTGGGATACAACACATACATGGCCTTTAATACGAACCCTATATCTAGGGATGAAATTTGTCATTCATCCTTCTCAACCTAAAAGTGTTTCATATACAAATTATTTACCAACTTTTAGTTCATAATTGAAAATATATCCAAACTTAGTATTGGTTACCTAATATGGATTTAGAGTTTTTAAAAATTATTAATACTCATATATATTGTCAGGTTCATGATTAATTATTATTGATCAAAATACCCTTAATGGGAATATCTAAAGTTTAATATGACATACCTTTATATGTGTTTGTCATATATTCATACTTAGACCTTCATATGTGTATGAATTTAAGAACAACCCATATCATTATATGAACTAAAGTAGACTCAATATGTGGCCCAACACACATGTCATATAATGTCATTGTCAGATTGGGGAGTCACCCGCAAATATGTTTATGAAAGTACTTACTTGTATATGTTCTTTCTATATTATGTGATTTACAACTATAGGTATTTATTATTCCTAATACCATCGCATGGACTTTGTGGATACATGTTTTCCAATTCATATATGGCAAACATTAAGGTAATGTATCAACTAGGTTATATTTTCATTATAATCACATTCATATAAATAACATGATCTAGTTATTTTCAAATCATATATTGTACCTAAATATATAAAAAGATGATAAGCATAATTGTCTAAGTCATGTATATATCTATTATAAAAATATATAATGCACGTTATCATAATTATTGTATGAGACTTTATTATCTTTGTTTGTGTTAACCACTCCACCAATACTTTATTAAGTTTATTAAGATTGCATATGTATTACTAAATCATTGAGGATCAGATGTGAATCATGATCTACCATGATCATTTCCTAATAGATCTTGGTGAGAGATGTTGATCACCATTTCATCCCTTAGACTTATTATACCTTATTAAAGGTGTTCTCAAGCGGCATCCCATCTCTAAGAAGGTTGGCAGACCTGGCTGGTGGTGACAGGATAGCAGGTAGATGTCAAAGCCCATCAGGTTTCTACAAGCATTGTACCTACACCATCAGTAGAAAGAATAGGTGTCAAGGTATAGAGGAGTGATGTAGAGTGATTGCAACTTTCATATCATCATGTTTTACTAGGGGAAGCCGAGAAACATTTTTCCATGGGTATATAGGTATCTCGTCAAGGAGTAATGAGTGGGAAGAACTGGATGGCTAGAAGGAGTTTTATGTGGCCTATTGGTTGCTAGTAGGCTGGTGGAGGCCCTAAACGGTGGTAGTGCGAAGGTAGGATGAGGCCACATCAGCTACTAGGTTCATGGAAGAACCCATAATGCAGATATCTCCTTTAGTAGGCATTGGCATTGGCATTGGTGATAGATTCAGATTGGTAGAGATGATCATAAGAAGGCATTGGAGCCGCCAAGGTTGAAGACTGTGGGATACGAAAGTTCTAGTATAACCACTACTTTGGCCATGGTGGTTGTTGGCAACAACTAGCAAAACATGAGGAACAAGGAGAAGGGGCATCTAGGGTTACTAGGCATATATGGAACGGTGATGGAATGAGTTGAGTGTCTAAGGGTAGTTGTCCATGACCATTTGGTAGTTTCTTGGACAGTGGCGTCCCTGGCAGTGGTGGTGTTTGCTGAAAGGAAACTTGCAGAGGACATGTAATGGAGGTGGTGGCATGTTGATGATGGTGTCCATTCTTTGTGATGGTGGTGGCAGCCGTAAAGGGTTGCCCTGGTTGTGGGGCCCACTTGTGGTGTTGTTTCGGGCACCAGAAGGTCCACATCTGATCATTGTTTGGTAGCTTATAGGCAAAGGAAGGCTAGGATTATAGAGGATAGGGAAAGAGGAAATAGCATATCAGGGAGAGAAGAAGGACAAGGGAAACAATATAAGGGAGGAAGAAAAAGATGTAGAGGATGGAGGAGGGGAAATGGCCATCGGCCCCCAACATGGTAGCATGTGTTTTGCAATCTAAAATGAAACACGGACACATCAAATGAAGGAGGTTACATATATCAATGCCTTGAACTTAGTGTAAAGTAAATTAATGTAGTCAAGGGATATAAATGTGATGTAATTTGTATCATTAAATGAGTGGTGTATAAAACTCTAATTAAGATGGAACTTTATAGGGAGATATGGTTGTAGGACTATCTAGATAAATCACTATTTTCATATTTAGGATTGGTTAAGGATATTAAAAAGAATAAGGGTAATGTAGTCAATTTAGGGATTTAGATCGGTGTAAGAGTCGATTTTCTTTCTAATAGTTTACACAAAGTAAAAACCATATATTCTTGTAACTATTTAAAATATTTTCAATAAATTATATTGAGTTAATAAATTAAGATACTAAATAAGATTTCATACAATTAATTGGTAAGAAACACAATGGTCCACTAACTTGAAATTCAGCATGATGGTTACATAAGATGTGAGGAGTTATGAATTAGCATTTATTTTACTCCATAAAAATGTTTGACATTTCACTAAATTACTTGGATATGCAGTCTTCATTTAAGACATTGATTCTCTTAATTAATCAATTGTAACAAAACTATTTGTATTCATTCCATCTATTTCAACCTTTAATTGTAGGAGGGGATCAATGTGTCAAATATAACTAATTAATTAATTTATATAATTAACTTCATGAAATACTTAATTAACTTATTTATTAGAAAACTTCATAAAAAGGATTTTGTTAGAAAATTTATTTATAGAATTTAGTTAGTCCTAATTTAATATATTTCTATAAAAAGAATTTAGTAATATGTCAAAGGATAAGCAAGGTTTGTCTATCATCCCTATTTGGGTATGTTCCAACTTTTATGTCCTATTTCAATGCATATAGTGATCAAAATTTCATGCTTTGGCTACATTCTAGACTTGTAATTGTATAATTTGCATAATTAGCTATTTGCCATTATTTGACTACTAGAAGCCATTTTAACGTAGATATCACAAATCTTGGTTCATCCAAAAAGAATGTCACATTTATCATCGAAAAAGGATACAAAAGAAGTCCAAATTTAACATTCACATAGCCAAATATGATGTTCTAAACAAGAAACACACCGTGTCCACTTGATCTTCACTCAAGTTTCCCAACATAGGACATGGCATGCCTCACCTAGCACATGCCTTGCCTAACCAAAGAACTATGGTTGATTTCAACAACAACAACAAAGATATGTTCTTCCCGAGCATGATGTGCCTCACCTTGAGGGAATTCGACCAAGACAATTAATGCATGTCATATATATCTACAATGTTGTGTGTAATCTTATTAATATATATTCAAAATAACCATTAACGCATTGTGTTGACCATCAACACATTGTGATGAGTAGTTATGAAACCTCAATGTAGGCAACTATCGAGAGACACACAATATCCCATCTCAACCACATCCTATATTGATAGTTTTTGAGAAAAATGTGAAGTTCGGGAGAGTAGTTGGGGAGGTGTTTCTATCACTTTATTTCATTGTAAATCTCACTAGAGGGTGATTCTACATTAGAAGATGTTGAAACGAAGAAGAAGGCCATGGAGGTATATTCCCTTCTTTTCAAGCCTGAAAAGCTTCTAATACAGCTCATTTGTAGAGGATCCCTCTTCTACTAGTGTTTTCTCTAGTTTCTCTATATCTTCTAGTGTGTTTTCCTTCTTTTACTCCATCCAATTTGTTTGATGTCTAGTATACAATCCTATTTGTGTATCACCTTTGCATATGAATTAGTTTCTATTGCATTTAGTACCGTTTTGTACCTAATTAGTCACATAATGAACATTTTGATTTAATATTATGAATTTCCATCTTGTTTCTCTAGTTATTGTTAATTGTTAATGTGACGTGGTTAGAGTTTCCTACTTCTTCAAATTTAACTTACCTAGAAGGGATACAAATTTAGTGGAGGTTAATTAGAGCTCGTACATCTTATTATGTAGAAGTGAGTAGGAGTTCCTGCATATATAGTCTCCTTGTTCAAGTAGTGAAGGAGGATATATGATTATTATTAGAGAGATGTAGGAGGACATATTATCATGTTCTCGATTATTAGTTGGAACATAGTAATTTAGAAACTTATGTGTTTGTTAGATAGAAGTCACTAACCAAATGTAGTTGAAGATGTTGGCAAAAGGAAATTTAATATATTTTGTGTTTATGTTCTGGGTATGATGGATATGTCTCTTGGAACAAATGTATTCATCTTGAATTAATAATTTAAGAGATGTTTCATGACAATTTTGGTTAATATAAGACATAATCAAAGTAAACATTTCTTGTTTGAATTACGTGGTTGATTACTATTGTTATATGTTGAGTTGCATTGACTTCTTGTGGAGACGACCTTAAACTACATTACTATGGACATGTCCCATTAAGGGCCTCTAGTGTGTGTATTTTTGGTTTTGTGATTGGTTGCACCCACTCGCCTTGTAATGTAGGCATTCATTTCTAATATTGTTTCTGGAGAGCCAATTTATGTTTCTAAACCAACCCTAATCTAGTTTATTTTATTGTGTAATTCCATAGATTATTTTCTTATACCATTTTAGTTATCATGTTTCATACTAAATTCATGGTCCACACTCGATGTAGTTGGGAGATATTTTCCAGAGATACATGGAAACCCTAAGGCTATGCTAACTTATAAGAAACTGCCTCCTAATGTCTAGACTAGTGAAAATAGGAAAAATTGTCTTCCTTGCCTACTCCTACTTTAGCATTTAGTACAGAAGACATGACCTTTTAGCCATCTTTAGAATTCTTCTTATAATTGCCTTTGTCCTTTGACTTTCCCTTTCCTTTTTTTGACCATCATAATAGAATTTGGCTTGTCTTTATGCCAAAAAACTATGATAATGGTCAAACAAATTGGTTCATATTGTAGTTCAAGACAAAATGAACACGTTGAGAAAATTGTTTGATTAGATCATTTAACAAATATCATCCCAAGTGGAATCCCATTTTTCTACGGGTGAACGAATGATGGTTCATATCGCAAAATCAGATCGGACATGTAAATCCAGTCCTAGACTGTTTTGAGTTTAGTCTGGTTCGCAGTCAGAAAATTATGGAAAATTGGTCCACGTTCTGATCTAGTCCAAAACTAGTAAGACCGTAGACCATTTTATATGTAAAATGCCTTTAAAATGAAATTGTATTACGTAAAAATGCCATAGGAGTGTAAATGTTTGACAATAATGCTAAATAATAGTTATAAGTAATTAAAATTATCAAAATTTTACTATTAAATAAGTCGTCGAATGCCGAAAAGTTCTTATTACGGTCCAAACAATCTAGTACTACTTTGAAATGGTCCGTTCCTAGTCCAGTCCTACTTCAAAATGGCTCGGCTAAAGGTCCATACTTTTGCATAAATACGGTCCTCGATCAAGTCATGATATGCTAAAAAGTTCTTATTGTGGTCCAAATGACCCAGTCCTACTTTGAAACTATCTATTCCCAGTCCATTCCTACTTCAAAATGGCTCGACCAATGGTCCATACTTTTGCATAAATACGGTTTGATTTGATCCGGTTCTGGACCAATGCTCACCCCTATTTCTTTCAAGTATTTCCACATACCTAATCCAGTTGAGTACATGTGTCCCTACTCAATCTTGTTTGGTCATTTGTGCTTAAATAGAGCCTTATAGAATTAAACCTCTTTTGCCTTGATTGTTCTTGGAACACATACATGGGATGAGTGGACAACTCTAAAATTCTCATGTTTTCATGTTTCTTATGAAGCTCATTATTCATGGAGTATACCATGATGCACTTGATATCGATGGTACCATTGATATGATTACAATAAGGCCCTTTTCGATCGAGTCATATATAAAATCAATTTCGGGTTCTGGTGTTTCCAACATATAGATTTTATGCTCATGAGTGAGAATAATTCTCCATGTACAATACAAGAATGGAAGTTATTCCTATTCAACATTCTTTTCTCTAGGACCGGTCCAGTGAGAGGCCATTATTTGTATTTTCCATTATTTCTACAAACCAAATATTTGCATGTGTCAATAATTTTATTGAAAAACTAACTTGATCTGGAAATATAATTTGTCTTTAAATTAATGATGATCTAACTAGTTTGATCAATTTACTAGCCCCTCACTACTAATTTGAAAGATACAGAGAGCAATATTCTAGTGAGACAAAATCCATAATGCATTTAGTTATGAGTCAACTATGGTTGACCCCTCACAAGTTAACTATCTAGGTACGTAACAATTACTAATTACATGTAATGCAACTCTTACATAGATAACTGCACAACTCCTTGTCAGTATTTCATCTTATGTGTTATATTCCATCTTTACGCCTCTAGGTTTTAAATCCTATAATGATGACCCAGTCAAGTCAACCCTAAAAGCCAAGAAATAATCTATGCACCCTTCTTTGACAGATCCAAATACTTATGATCACGCTTACCAAGATATATAGTGCACCATACTTTGGCATGTCCACACTATCAAATAAATATTTTCACGTATACAACACAATGAAAGGAATCTTAAATGTTAATACTATATTAAAATATTTGATATAAAAATTATATGTATCTAATATACATTACATATTGTTTTACATATCATATACTACAAAAATCTACAAGAAACAAAATAGGATATGGAAACTAGTACAATATCTTAAGATAACAAGAGTTTCAAACAAGTAACCAAAAGATTCACATATCACGTAACCCTAATTATACCTTCATAGGGTTTTATGATTAGCTAACTGAAAATTTAGTTGCCTAATTGGATTACCTATTAGGGTAGTTGTTAGACTGTTGATGGATTTTTCACTTTGTCATCATGATAAACCCTCCAAGGACCTTCCTTCTTGGTCTGGGATCTTGAACATCTCCTCCTTTCCACATGTTTCCATTTATGATATTATACATCATCCTATTCTAATTATAAGAATTAATTTTTTTCATGGAGAAGGTAGAGAGAGATAGGGACATGGCTTACAAGACATGTATATTTTACAATGTTTTGAATCACTATCAAATACCAAAAATTACATATTTTAGATCAGAAACATGCACTAAAGAAATATAATTGCCAAAAAATCCACCAAATAGAATAATTTCAACGGCCTCATATTGGTTTATGTAATATAGGTATATCATATCATTTAAGAAAATTGATGATTAATATGTATACAATTACACACTATTCGTACAATGAATCATTTGTGGTTCAAAACCCAAAGCAACTTTGAAGGCATACAACTTCACCTTTAATACCATTAAAAGGTTTTGGGGAGAGGGGGCACAGTCAAAAAAAAAATCTCTCTATGAAACCCAAGCAAAAGGATCTATCATATCCATAAAAATGTTGGTATATTAAATACATTCAAGTGATATTGAGTACGAGTTGGTGCACATTATCTATCCAACAATTAGACAAATCATATAGCAGTGTAGAACTCACACTTCTTGATCTAGATCCAAAGTAGTTGTTGTTGCTGCCTTCTTGTCGTAAAAACACATTGTCTTCTTCTTGAAGATTATGCTTGTTCTCAAGCCTCCACCTAAGTGCCTCATCCTCCAAGTCATCCATGTGGATTGGGGAACACTTGGTTCACCATCTTGGTCACCAAGAGAAATAGAAACCCAAAGTTGTTAATGTGCTAGCGTACTTTCTCTCCTTCTCCTCCCATGCATTGTAGGTTGTTGCCCATAGAGTGAGTTTCCCTCTCTAAGAGGATCTCTTATATAACTTGTCACACAATGTGTGTGCTCTTGGATGCACAACCCTTAATATATGAGTGTCATGGGCTTGGAATTTCTAAAATCCAATCTCATTTCTTATCATTATTAAAAATTAGACATAAACAAGAAAAACTTAGACAGTAAACCAAGTCACCTGAGTCATTCATTGAGTCACCGACTAGTTTGGACTCCAAGTAACTTGACTTACTTACCTAGTTTCTCGACTCAATAGTCCTGGTCTGGTATAATTATTCAATTTGATTCCATTTCTAACAACACAATTTTCTATCCTTTAGCCAACCTAGTCCAACCGAATGATTAATATCCAGAGTGGCCCAAATCATCCCTTTTCCAAAGTGATGATCAACTGATTGATTTAAATTCAATTTCTTCACTGAATTAAATCATCTGGAAGCCCCACTAGGTGTTCCCGTCAACTGATTGACCTGCAAATCACATGATTCAAAACCAATCTAATCATATATATGATTGCAAACTTCAATTCCCTTATGTGTGTGACCTTGTAGGTTCTGTTGGTATGTATGTCCATAGATCCAATCATATGATGATTGTAATGGCATAAAGTGTAAATGATTTGATTCATAATAAAGGCGAGCTTCCATTTTATTTAGTTTTATTTAGTTATGAGATACTGAAGTAACATAATAAATGTATAGAGAATGATATTACTCAATGGTGTATGTCTTCAAGTACGTGACATGAACAATGAGATCATATGGATGATAAGAGTATGTACATTCCTTTTATATCCTTAGTCAGATATTATTATGGAAAGTTGATAGACAACAATAACACATAAGACTAGAGTGTGTATCTATTGATGACAGAATCTCAACAGTCATGATTTATCAAACCAATCACATAGATACTTGTTAGAGAATAGTATATCAGACAGACCCACCATAAGAGTGATACATGGAAACCATAATTGGTAGTCGGAATCATCTGTTATAGTATAAATGGTGATTGTAGTTCTTAGACCTGAAGTCACTACGCTCATCGCATGTTATTCTATATACTTTGGCATCATTCACCATGATCTCAAATAAGGGATAACATAAAAGTTATGACTGGGTGCCCTATGACACATAGGGGTGACTTTGAGTGTTGTAGATGGGATTTGTCCCTCCTATGAGAGTATGATATCCTGGCCACTTGATAAGTGAGACTGAGAAATGCATGGCCATGATAATGTGAGTCAATATGTGATCTTGAGCTTATATATATCTCAAGAAGTCTGCTTTGGTTCAAGGAACATAGTTTGAATGATTGAAGAGGATAAGGATTCCATGTCTAGAGTTAAATTTGGATATCAGTGAGAAAGGAACTATACAAACACTATAACACCAATAACAAATTGTAGGTTGAATTTGTTCTCCAACATTCCATTTACTTAGTAGCAATGAGGTGTGACTAGGCACCACTTTTTGCTTGTTATGTTATAATTTCTTATGGACATTCACTGCCAACATAATATGGAACCAATAGGGTCACACACCTAGGAATTCACTTGGAATAGGAGTTTGATCATGAATGGCAATTAAATTGTCTACGAAAGTGTTTATGTACTCACTTTAAATAAAAATTGACTGGATGGACTCTGAACTGACACTTTAAGTGTTGAACTGGTCGGTTGGAGTGTCAGGTTAATTGGATATATCATTGGCTGAGTTCTAGATGAATCATGACATGAATGGACCGGTTCACTGAGTGAATCAACTGACTCGGGGTCATGATATGACTAGTTAATGAGATGAACCGCCTGGTTCTCCACCTAGGATCGTGAGATGAACCATTCGGTTCATAGACCAATTCGATTGCATCAAGGATTAGTGTTGATGTCATATCATGCATTCACTAGATTAGATTTTCCAATACAATTGCAATTTGGAAACATGATGATATAACCAATTCACTGGATGAACCAATCTGCTCACATGCCAAGCGGTCGGTTCAATGGTGAATCGATCATTTCACTACTCACAGGCTGTGAAAATTCATGAAATTTTGGTCCCTTCCACTCCAATACAGATTGGGAGTCCTAGCCCTAACCCTCCTATAAATAGAGGGGTATTGGGTGATTCCCAGAGACAACTCAATTTCTTATGACAATTGTTTGTCTTCTCTAGTTGTGGTAATTGAGAGAACCCAAGAAAGTCCTACCCAATAATGGAAGGGATAGCAAGGGAGAAAAATTGTAGAAGAGCAAGTTGGGGACTAGTATGCCAATGTGAAGGGACAACTCCTTTTTGTCCATTCTTCTAGAAGGATAGGAGTTTCCCACGGTCCATGTGGACTACTACCAAGGCGAGGAGGTCATTGCATGCCGATTGGAGTACAAAGTCAACCTACTGTGACAAGGTGATCTACCAAGAGGTCGACACATACATTGTTTGAGTGTGACTTGAAGAAAGGGCACACACCACGACGTGGATATTGTCACTTTACTTGCTCGAGGACTAGGTATATCCTCTAAACCATCCTTCCTATTGCATAGTTATTGATGCATTTTATTGGTTAAAGGGGAATATGGATGTTGAATTTTGTTTCCGCTCCATGTTATGTCGCCATATTTCCCTATAGTGGTATCAGAGCCACGCCAATCTAGTATATTTTGGAATAATCAATATGATCGGATTTTGATTTTCATTGTTCATTTATTACATATAATGCAAATACTTAAATTGATTAATGTGCGTATCTGGTTAACACCACATCCCAAATTAGTATATATATACAATTTACACGCTTTGTCCTTAAAGTAAGTTTTGATGGTGGATGTGAAGTATGGTTATGGCCAATGACCCTATATATCTGTGCACGGTTGTGTGGTTGGTTTTATCTCAATTTTCATACTGAGCCTCTACCTTATCTTCCAAATGTAAAAGTATTATTCTCTCTACGTATGCTCCCGTCGAATGTGCATTGAGGTTTTTCTTACAGTATGTAATAGAGTTAGGATATTTTAATTTCTTGTTTTGATGAAGAAGACACTCAACAGTACAACAACCGACTATGTTAAAGGTGAACTGATTGCCTGGTGAACGCGACAGATCGACTAGAGGACGTAGAAGATGGTGGACCACAGACCAGTCGACAAGTGTGACTACCAACAATCGACCTTTGTGAGCCGACCGGTTCAAGGGTTGAGCCGGTCAATCCAGATTGCAAGCACAAATATTCATCAATACTAGGTTTCTACATGAGATGTAGACCTAGGTGGTGGTAACTCCTTGTGGCTTCAAGAAATTATAGTAGAATGCCATAACCATCACTTATATTTATTGCATGTTTTCATTGTGGGATATATCATGTATATGATATGTACTATATATATGTGGTAACTGGATGATGGATATGTATTTATAAATAAAAACTCTATCAAATGACACGTTAAGTCTAAGATACTTTCTATCAGTAACACACATGGAAAGCCTGACCGACTAAGCATGGGCACCCCAAGGGTGGTACATTCTTTATCTCATGGAAGTGTGATGGTAATAATGTGGGCTTTTCAAGAGGGATGCATTATTATTGTGGTGGATTTTTGGTCAGGCCTAACTGGGTGTCCTTAATGAGATTAACAACATAGAGGCATTGACACGCGTAAACCGTGCGTGCAAACGCAAGTATACATATCAATGTAATATAGGCCTTGTGAGTCCCGAGTCGAACTCAGGGAAACATGAATTTTAGTAGACTACTACTAACTGGTTGCGATCAGCTAAACCGATTAAAGGAGTTTGAGAGTTGATTATAAAAATAAAATAAAATAAAATAAAATAAAACAATCGATTAAATTTGTAGTTTAATAAATTTAAACGGGAGTCTTTAGGATTGCGGTTTCACCGCGGGTTCTCGTTATATCTATTTCTATATAGTTAATCAAATTCGTCTCTCATTCCAGGTAGTGGCCTGTAGTCAGAATTATTCACTGTCGTGATACAATTCACTACCTAAATCTAGGTCGGTTCCACGGTCGTAGTAACCTATACCCTAAACTAGGTGCATTAGAATCGACCTCTGGGTGTCCACCATTAACCGTACATCGCCTTGTTCAAGGAATTTATGAGTTAATGTGAATTTCGTCTCTTTTCAACCGTTAATTATTCTTTCAAAGCAATAAAAGGCATTAGATTATCATTAAGGTGATCAAGAATAATGATATAATGGATAAAATGAAATCATACCATGGATTTAAGAGACAAAATATGAATTACTATGAAAAAAACGTCAAACAACGATTACCCGGGCTACTCCCGGTCCTAAAGACAAAGGAGATTAGCCCCGCATGGTTGATAATGGAGAACACATAGGAGTAGAGAAGAAAAACATGGGAAACATGGAGCAAACTCGTGTAACCCCTGATACAAAGGTGTTCCTGGAGATCCTCCTCGTGAAACGTGCGTTTTGCAGTCTTCCGACATCAAAATCGCCCGTCAGAGGTGCCCAGATCGCTCGGTTGACGACCTTCATCTCTTGTCTCCTCTCTCTCTCCTTCTTGGATGTTGTGCAACACAATATGAGATCCCCTCAGAGCCGTGCGTGCTCTTCTTAGGTCATAGGACCACTTTACGGCTCTGAAAAAGCTCAACCGTCGGATTAAAACGCTCTGTTTTAGTGCAGAAAATCGCCAGATCCCGACGTTGTCGATAGTATCGACCCCAGGTCGATGGTATCGACCATGATACAGGTTTTTCCTTCCAAAATCATGTTTTGGGGTTGCTTTCTGATGAGATGTCAATACTATCGACACCAGGGTCGATAGTATCGACTCTGGACAATGCAAAAGTGCCTGAAAAAGTGTCGAAACATGTGTATAAGTCCGGGGATTATATAAAATCAAATAAATATGATAAAAGAAGTATAATTTGATGCAAAAAGAGTTTAAAGGCCAACTATAGTGAATTATGCAAATATAATCAAGAAAATGACAAATGCATGCATAAAACAGATATAAAATAAGCCTATAAAAGTGACTCAAAACCCACGCATCAAACTCCCCTAAGCTTAAACCTTCCTCATCCTCGAGCAACAAAACTTTAGATCTGGTTGAGATAAGTCAGCAACAGGACATAAATACATGAAATGAATCTACATCATCCCCACTTTCTTTCCACAAACCGGCCCTCATTGACCACTGAACACTAACTGCCATCCAGGCGACCAAAGACCTATGTAAAAGATGTTTGTCCCCCAATCAGCAAAACACTATCAATTAAAGAAGTTAATATGATAAACTCATTTGGTCCATACGTGATGCATCTTGTGATCTCCTATCTAAGTTGCCCATTTCCTAACTACCATCTAAATGGAAGCAGATCTCCTGATATTAATGAAGAGGAGAAAATCATGGGTGGCCTACCGATTACAACAACGGGTGGATGGGACAAGTGTTTGTGGAAGAGATGGAAGCACATAACATTCAATCATGCAATACAAAAATTAATGACCTATCATGATGCAAAATGCAAGTGAAAATGTCCTAATGCTACATTTTTGGTGGAATGATGCATGCACTATCATTCCGTCTTAAGGTGAGATGGAATATCTAAGAAAACTATACCATGTGCTTATTCTTCTTAGTATGTAAGTGAGAACAGGTTCCTTTCTCCCTCTCGTTCCTACTTACTTCTCAATTCTTTTTTTTTCTTTTGTTTTTTTTACAATTTTTTTACAATTTTTTTTCAAGCCCTTATTTTCATAGATGACAGTGAATTATTTGTCGGGCTCACTTCTTGTTACATAACTTATACATTTGAAGCATTCAGAAGATATGGAACAAGTTCACCACGTTTAATGTTTCAGAAGACATAAGATGCATGATGTACTATATGCACAAAAGATGTGAATGCAGCTACAAAATGATAGTTATGCAATTAAATGACACACACCTAAGGATAATGTGCATGTATAACTATTCTATCTTTTGTTTTCTTTTCATTTTCATGCAAACAAATGTGAAAATAGATGTAATACAAGACCTATCTACATGGGATGCAATCAAAGAGTGAAAGACAGTAATGTGCTCCCATTTCTTATGGTGGAGTGTGAATGAAATTGCGGTGGATCAGATCACAAGACTAATTGACAGAACCTTCCAAAAATATCATATGTCCCTCTCTAAAGACTTGTGTACAGGGTAACTGAAGGATTTATCTCTTAAACTTTAGTCTAAGGTCACGTTAGTGTTTGGTCGGTTTGGGCTCAAACATCCTTGTCAATCACTTTTCCTTGGACAATAAAGATGGTCATTCATGTCCCTGTGTCCTGAAGCTGACTCACCCAAATACTTCCTCATTTATGCAACTCAATTACTAACAAGAATAAGCTCAAAAAGTTCTCAATATTCTCATTTTTTCATGTGCACACAACCCAAGGGTAAAACTTACAATTGAAACCATGCATTTATTGCTCCACAGATTACACTAGATAGAAGTGGATCCTACAAAAGTAGTAAACCTAGAAATAAAAACAACTAATATTTCAAGAATAAAAGAAACATGAATAAGTAAGTAAAAACTAAGATATAGGGTTGCTCCAACACCCCCCTAAGCTTGAATATGACTATGGCCTCATAGTCAACATTCTCACTTAAGAGGTGGAACAGCGGTACCGTTCGCTTTGAAGTGTGGTGAAGAAGGATGGTTAGATGCTCAAGTGGACCAAGTGATGCTTTCTATCTCCCTCATTTTTGTATCCCATTTTTGTGTCTTAGTGGTTCTAAGACGTGACTTGCTTCATCCATCTTTCCTCTGCAAAAAACGGTTCGAACAAATCTCGTTTCGATACCTTTTACGGCATGTTTTATGTAGCTGTCCTGCAGGTGTCAATACTATCGACACAAGGTCGATGGCATCGACCCAGGATCAACAATTTTGTTGAATCGACACATCTAAAAGCCTGGGAACTCAAAAGTGTCGATACTATCGACCCTAGGGTCGATGGTATCGACTTTACTGTCACCAATTTTTCTGTAAATCTTCAGGAATCTCGATACTATCGACCCTAGGGTCGATGGTATCAACTTTTCTTCAGTGTTTATTGATCCAAACTCGATACTATCGACATGGGTGTCGATAGTATCGACCTTAACATTCTACACACTTCAAAACATGAGTTAGGGTACCATTTTTACAAAAATTATCAAAACCTAAGCAAAAACTAAGTACATAAACATAAAAGAACATAACCAAACATAAAAATGAACCTAAAGTTGGGTTGCCTCCCAACAAGCGCCCTTGTTTAATGTCCTAGGCTCGACATAAAGATACATTTAACCTGGGTTGTCAAGGGATGTCTCCAATGAGTCATGTGGTAATTTGAATTTAACTCTATCATCACCAATCCTAAGTGTCAAGTAACCTCGCCCAATGGCAGCAATTACATCAGCCGTAGCTTGGAACAACCTTCCCAATAGCATCTCACCTCCGTCCAACTCATGCATGTCCATGACCACAAAGTCAATAGGGAAGATGAATTTGTCTACCTTGACTAGCACATCCTCACATATACCTTGTGGCTTCACAATGGATCCATCCGCCAACTCAATTGTCATAGAAGTTTGTGTTGGCTTCTTCAATCCCAGCTTTTGAAAAGTGGCAAGTGGCATAAGATTAATGCTTGCCCCTGAGTCACACTGTGCTTGTGGAAAATGTTGGCCACCTATGGAACATGGGATGTAGAAACATCATGGATCTTTCCTCTTCCTTGGTAGCCGTCCTTGGATTATAGAACTCACTTTTTCATCAACAACACAAATGATAGTGTCTTTTATCTGCCTTTTCTTGGTGATTATGCCCTTGATAAACCTTCCATATGCTGGAATCTGTTCTATCATTTCCACTAACGGAATATTAATATGGAGCTTCCTAAACATCTCTAAGAATTTCTTGTAGTGCCTATGCTCTTTCTTCGACCTCAGACTGTCTGGGAAAGGCATGTTTGGGTCCTTTGCTCGCTTGTGTGGTGGCACATATGGAACTTTAGGGGTCTCCTCTCTAAGCTTACTTCAACGCCACCTTCTAGGATAGGATTTGACACATCATCCGCGGATGGCATGACTTGTGGCTTCTCCCCTCTCTCAGTGACTGTAGCTTCACCATGACGCATGGCCTTCACCTGCTCCTCTTGCCTAGGTGTGGGCGCGACCGCGATGTGCTTTTGGCGGATTTTTCTAAATGGACAACATTTGCCCGGTAGTCCATAATGACTGTGAGGATACGATATCTTCGGTGTAGCCTCCGTATTAAAAATCATTTTGCTTTTGTCCTGAAACTCCACCACCGGGGGTTCTGTCTCCTTAATCACAGACATATATTTCACTTGATGATGTGCTTGGGCAAGCTCTACATTACCAGCTGGTCTGTGTTGATTTGTCTACTTCATGGACGGGACTTCATTGGTGATTTGAGTTATCGTCGCCTCTAGTGTCCTCATCTGTGCTCTATGACTTTGCAATGTCTGCCCAAATTTAATCAAAATTTCACCTTGGGACTGCAACTGCTTACTGAACATACTCATCATCTCTTGATTTTGTTGCACCACTTGACTAAGAAACGCGGTGCTTTTATCCTCTAGGCTAGGTTGCAACTTTTGAAAATTTTGTTCCTTCCTCCAATCATAATTGTTATTTCTATATCCTTGTTGATGCATATTCATTGCATGTGCTTCATCATGAGACCCATTGTCCTCCTTCTATAGGAGCTTCTTGGCTATAAGATCCATCTTGTCATTAAGCTCTTTGATGGCCCTTGCTTCATGTGTAATGCCAACCTTCTCGGGTGCATCTCTTTCACCCCAAAAATGCTTTTTGAACATGTTCCTTAGAATCTCCCAACACCTTGTGCCTGTGTTGTTCAAAAAGAAACCAGAACCTGCTGAGTCCAAATTGCTCCTATCATGTTCATTTAGGGCGAAGTAGAAAATTTTCGCTTGCTTCTCCTTGTCTAAGCCATGATGTGGACACTTTCTCAGCATGATCTGGAAGCGCTCCCAAGTTTCAGAGTATGTTTCACTGGCTCGCTGGCTGAAGTTGTGTATCTTCCTCACTAGATCATTTGTCTTTTCAAGCGAGAAGAACCTCTCAAAGAACACCTCAACCATGTGATCCCAAGATTCAATGTACCCATCATCCAGATTGTGCAGCCATTCCCAAGCATTGCCCGCTAAAGAACTGGGAAAAAGTTTCAGGTAGAGTGTCTCTTGCTGGAACCTATCAATCTTTATCATATCACAATTTTCCACGAATGTGCTGATGTGGGTCACCGGATCCTCATTTTTAAGTCCATGGAAAGCCTGCGATTTGACCAACTGAATAAGCCCTTGATCAATCTTATAACTGGGTATGTTGATAGCTTGTTTCTTGATTGGCCCCTTCTGCGTAGAAGAAGAAGAAGCCTTAATCCTTTCCCAAATCGTCTGCTCCTCATTTTCCGCTCCGTCACCCATCATTACTTTACTAGTACCTGAAATTTCAAATGGTAGTGTATGAACCGGTACTAATAATTAAAACAACGAATAAGATTTGTGATTCTGTTCAAAAGATGTAAAGAAAAAAAAATATAGGAATTAAAAGTGGCCTAGTGTGGCTTCTCGTAGCACTCGTAGTGCTAAAATTCACCGTTTCCCCGGCAACGGTGCCAAAAACTTAACACGCGTAAACCGTGCGTGCAAACGCAAGTATACATATCAATGTAATATAGGCCTTGTGAGGCCCGAGTCGAACTCAGGGAAACGTGAATTTTAGTAGACTACTACTAACTGGTTGCGATCAGCTAAACCGATTAAAAGAGTTTGAGAGTTGATTAAAAAAAATAAAATAAAAGAAAACAAAGCAATCGATTAAATTTGTAGTTTAATAAATTTAAATGGGAGTCTTTAGGATTGCAGTTTCACTGCGGGTTCTCGTTATATTTATTTCTATATAGTTAATCAAATTCGTCTCTCATTCCGGGTAGTGGCATGTAGTCAGAATTGTTCACTATCGTGATACAATTCACTACCTAAATCTAGGTCGGTTCCACGGTCGTAGTAACCTATACCCTAAACTAGGTGCATTAGAATCGACCTCTGGGTGTCCACCATTAACCGTACATCACCTTGTTCAAGGAATTTATGAGATAATGTGAATTTCGTCTCTTTTCAACCGTTAATTCTTCTTTCAAAGCAATTAAAGGCATTAGATTATCGTTAAGGTGATCAAGCATAATGATATAATGGAGAAAACAAAATCATACCACGGATTTAAGAGACAAAATATGAATTACTATGATAAAAACGTCATACAGCGATTACCCAGGCTACTCCCGGTCCTAAAGACAAAGGGGATTAGCCCCACATGGTTGACAATGGAGAAAACATAGGAGTAGAGAAGAAAAACATGGGAAACATAGAGCAAACTCGTGTAACCCCTGATACAAAGGTGTTCCTGGAGATCCTCCTCAAGAAACGTGTGTTTTGCAGTCTTCCGACAGCAAAATCGCCCGTCGGAGGTGCCCAGATCGCTCGGTTGACGGCCTTCGTCTCTTGTCTCCTCTCTCTCTCCCCTTCTTGGATGTTGTGAAACACAATATGAGATCCCCCCAGGGACGGCCGTGCTCTTCTTAGGTCATAGGACCACTTTACGGCTCCGAAAAAGCTCAACTGTCGGATTAAAACGCTCTGTTTTAGTGCAGAAAATCGCCAGATCCCGACGTTGTCGATAGTATCGACCATGATACAGGTGTTTCCTTCCAAAATCGTGTTTTGGGGTTGCTATCTGATGAAATGTCGATACTATCGACACCAGGGTCGATTGTATCGACTCTGGACTATGCAAAAGTGCCTGAAAAAGTGCCGAAACATGTGTATAAGTCTGGGGATTATATAGAATCATATAAATATGATAAAAGAAGTATAATTTGATGCAAAAAGAGTTTAAAGGCCAACTATAGTGAATTATGCAAATATAATCAAGAAAATGACAAATACATGCATAAAAAGATATAAAATAAGCCTATAAAAGTGACTCAAAACCCATGCATTAGGCATGCATATGATTATGGCAAATATTTGTGTATATCATCTATCCAAGAATTTCATAAGATGCAGTTGGCGAAAGAGAACTTAATAATTGATTGTGGATGTTGGCCGGGTAAATATTTAATTGTTTTGGATCTTGGCTCATAGAAGGTTGTATATTTCAATCTTCTATATTGACATGTGAGGGCTATCAATTTTAATAAAATACTAGGAGTGATAATTAATTGAAGACCTAATTGAATATCATCAATAATCAAATCAAATCAAAAGGATTTTGACATAATGCAAAATTTTCTCTTGTAGAATCAAATGGCAATCAAATCATCATTTATATTGGTCTTTAGGAAGGACATATTTAATGGAACAAATTTCCACGACTGATTTTGAACTTTGAGAAGGGTTCTCAATGAATAGTACAATTTCTGTCTCCTAGAAACACCATGTGAGGCCCCTAAACTCATTTAATGAGTTGAATAAGCTTAATTATCATAATGTAATGCTTAAAACCCTAATATAACCTTGTGATATTATTTGAAATCATAATACAAGCTTAAGTTTCAAATTTGGTCCAATTTGGACACTGTTTGAGCAAGTTATGCAATTTTATGCACATTTTGGACTTTTCTACAATTTACCCAATTGAGAGGTTTTCTTTGTAATTTATCACTTTCATTATGTTCCTTTGATATTATATCATCATTTTTGAGCTTGTTGAGCCATGGGGCGCCTATTTAAACCTTAGTTTGAAGGTGTTTTCTCCAAGGATATTTTAGGATTTTCCCCTTCACGGATGAGCTACCATTAGTAGCTATCAACTAAGGAATTATGTGATTGGCTGGGAATTCTGAAAAAGGAATGCTAAGAAGGTCTAAAGGGATGGTGGGATATCTTCTTGTGTGTGCGCTTATATATTCTTAATAATTTAAAGCCATGGACACTTGGATATATACTAGAATTTCAACTTTTCTTTTTCTTTATATTAAAGTGTCATATACTTATCCACAAGAACGAAAAAGAGACATTTCCTCTCCTCCACTTCCATCCTTCTCTCAACCTCTTTCTGCCTCTGTTCAGCTGTGAATTTTGGTGCCCAAGGAATAAGAAAGTGGGGATCTTCTTAGAAAACAAATTCTAGGGTTGCAATTGATTTCTTTTTTGGGTCTAAAAAACTTCTTCCTAGTGATCTTGACCTAAAAGTATAAGTTTTGCCTTATTTCCTCCGTCTATTTCTTTTTTATTCTTCCTCCTATCTTTCTCCAGGTCGTAACCTTGGTGTTCCATGGTAGAAATTGCTCTAAAGCCCTAAAACCCTACCTTTCTTGCTCCTTATGCTTAGGGTTTGCTCATTTGATGAAGAAAGGTGCTAGATGGACGAATTCATAGCTTATTCTTGGATTTTCTACCCTACCTGCTCGAGATTTATTCTGTGTGGGGTTTCAGCTTCCCATTAGAGGCATGTTTTATAACTTGCTCTATTTTTATTGCTTACCATAAGCTTTCTAGATCATGTTCTTGCTTGAAAATGATGATCCATGCACTAAAAAGCTATGCTTGACTTGGATTTCGATTTTTATAATGTTTTCTGTTCTGATTTCAGTTATATATGAACCTATAATCATGTGTATGTTATTCATAAGGTATAATATGACTTGGATCAGGTTGATTTGACAACCTATGGTGCTAAGCACCTATCACATAATGGTCAATTTTAGGGTCTAAAGCTGATTTCTTCTATAAATTCATGACCCAATGATGGTACCATTGCAACAACCCTATGATGTTGTCTTCATGATAATTTATGATCGAGATCAAAGGTTTCAGATGATGGTGACAACCTATGGTCACCCCTTACGTCAGGTTTTGGATCAATTAGAAGTATAATGATCAACCATTAAGTACCCTACTGATGATATCAATCAATGATGACATCAACTTAATATTTGATGTTGATTAATGAATATAATGTTGATCTAACAACATATAGTGATTTAATGATCACTAATGATGTTGGATCAGGTCTCTACAATCTATGGTAAGTTTATCATATAGTTTTAGCATTAATTAAGCCTTAGACCAATGGTTTCTTGGGTCACTTGATGCAATGGTCAAACCTATACTGTAATTGATGGTTTTTGTGGCGACACATCCCGCTATCACAAAGACAATGAGGTTCCACACAAAAACGTGCGGAAAACACCATAAACCACTTATTACTAAAAACATGGGTTAATTAAAATCGATTTTGAAAAGAAGATAAACCAAGAAACTATTACATTCAGATCCTCATCCTGCAAGAAAACATGTTATATAAACATTTACAAGTCTTGATACATGTTCACAGCTTAGAAGATCAGCTGTCTTGCCATCACATGAGTTCATCACCTGTTTATATACATAACGGGCCACATCCGGCCAATAGCAGGATATACAAAGCTTCATCAACTATACATCGTGAAACAACGTCAAAACGCCATCGAGGACCTGAGAGTACAGGGATGACTCTAAGACTCTACTACAAAACAACCAAAATAGCAGCATATCCATCTCTTTCTATCTACTGCTCGTCTTGCTGCCCGGCCGCAACCCCACGACCACCACCACATCAAGCGTGAACACCTAAAAAGGTTGTAAACCAACGGGGTGAGACACACAGTCCCAGCGAGAAACATAACTCCCCGCCAAAACCATAAAACCTCAGAAGGAAAGCAACAACATCAGATAACTGATAAAGCATAGAATAAGAGCAGTCTATAGAGCAAGGTTGTTATTACCATTGAGCTTAGCATGATGTGCAGAAGGCGTACAACCAAGTATTTCTTTATGGAACATGATTGACAAGATAAGATTTATAAGATCTTACCACATAACATAAGGAACGTATAAGTAACTACAAAGTATAACATGATTAACTACACAAGCAAGGCTTCAACCAATGTTCCATGTTTTGCCTTAAGCAATAAATATTATTCGGCTGGATTACATGTTATTATGCCCTGAAGAAGTGAGCCCTACCGCTCAAATCCAACCGACGGCTGCGAAACCCAGAGCCAGTGCCATACAAGGTCAAATGGAAGAGCCGGACTCCACGACCTCCCACCTCGTGGTCAGTGCACGAGAACCAAAGTAGGACCGCAGTCACACGCTTAAGTGGCCTCATCCATAGGGTCAGCTCCCGCAGGCTACCCTTTCTCTAGCCCGCCTTGGTACATGTCTCAGCGCTAGTATATCTGAGCCACAGGCCAGTTCACCGTGCTTCCTGAGCCATGAACACATTCATGCTTTATCGCACTGAGCCATGGGCTTGTTCACCATGCTCTATCTATCCCGAGTCTGCAACCGCAGTTTCACTCGAATCCTCTCTATTTTAGGTTGGGAGAAACCTCGCATATTCAACAATATGCGCTCCAGGTTAACCCACAGGGGAACCCATTTCACCATCACCAGCTACTGACGATGATGGATCTATGGCCAGGGCAAACTACATGATATATTCCACTGTAATTAGTTAGTGTATTTTGAGTGGATTATTGAGGCAACCAGGTTGTAACACATACATAACATAAAGTTACATTATTGCCACTTCCATCACAACATCTCGGGATCTTTCCGTTGGATTTCTTAGTGAATTGGATAGTGATGAGCGCCGATACAAGGCAAGGACCAAGGTATATCGTCCGACACAACCCCATCATATAAACCATAACTCTAGTCTAAGGAAGGGTATCGGGCAGCACCATCCCCAGGCCATGACGTGCAAGATACAACCCAACAAGACCATCATCAACCTCAAGCACAAGGGTACCAAACCCTAGATTGATCAAGAAGATCGTCTCACCTCTCAACAACCAAGAGAGAGGGGTCTTGCACAACCTCTATCACAAAACGGGCAACCACAAGGTTCAACCATAACATAGATCTACATCTACCACAAAGCTCACCTCTTGAATCCTTGGTGAGAGAAGGGTGTTGCTCAAGCAACTAGAACACAAGATCACCTCTCAACTTAAACGAGATAGGGTATTGCTCATATCACTAGAGTTCAAGCTCACTTCTCTAGACCAAGGAGGGAAAGGAGTGTTGCTCAATAAGGAAACCCTAAAACATGGTTCGTCCAACTAGGGTACAAAGGTACAAACCTAAACCATCTTTACAAGATCACCATAACCACAAGATTAAAGGTGCAACAAGCAAGAAAATTATCTTAGAACATACATGGCCAATTATGATCATAAGAAAACATACAAGAAAGTAGAAGAAGGTAGTATGATTAGGGTTAGGAGTTATGTAACCCGCCTTAAGCAAGCTCCAAGCTCCTAGCACCAAGCTTCCAAGCTTAAGCACCACCACAAGAAGAAGAGCAAGGCACTCTAGGGTTCGGCCACCACTAGAGGAAGAAGAGGACTCCAAGGAGAAGGATCGACCACCAAGCTTGCAAAGGAAGAGGTGTCGTGCAACCAAGGGAGAGGGGAAGTAAGGAACTAAAGGGATCCTTAGCAAGAGAAAGGGAACACATATATAGGAGAGGATGGAGGAGAAACCAAGGTAAGACAAGGCAAGGTGTCGCCCACCTAGGGACACTTGTCCATGGGTAATGCCACCACTCTATCTTGCCTTAAACACATGTCCAAGGCCATTGCCACATGCAAACATCAAGCACCAAGTGTCCACTAGTGGTGACACAAACGAGGTCAAAGGGGTCCATGGATGACACACCTCAACTCCATGCCCGCCACATCTCCTTGGGCGACACACCTCAGGTTGACACAACCATGGCCGGCACACCCATGGCCGATACAAGGTCCAACAATGCCAAGCAAAGCACAAATAGGCCCACCAAGGCTCATACAAGCCCAAGGCAACTCAAGCAACGAGCCTAGCCCTTCCTCTCAACACTAAAGGAAGCAAGGAGAGAGAGGAACACCTCACAAGGTGACAAACTTGCCCACAAACCCTAGACTTGGGTAGATTGCAAGTAGCACCTCCAGCTCTCAACAAAACACAGACAAACCCTAATCACCATCAAAGGTGATTAGCAAGCAACTAAACACCAGGGTTAAGCAAAGAAAACAGGGTAAGCCCTAAACGGAGGTCAGGGTCCTTACAGTTTTAATATATGAAATTGACTCAATGGTCAAGATCTAATGTTTATTCCTCCAATAAAGTGGAATCATGGGTAATGTAATATTTTGGTCCTAATAATGGGATTTAGATGGTTTCCTTTATATGATCAACTTAATGAACTTACTTGTTGACAATGGATGGTTTTTTTTAACTGAACAGTTGATTGTGGGTTTTACCCTACTCTCAATGGAACTTTTTGTGTTGTTAATCAAGGTGTGTCTAGGGTTAGATGGTGACTCTTTCTAGAGTACAAACAAAGGACTTCATATGTGGTTTATCTAAGGTGTTTACTTATGTAAACAATCAAAGGTCTTACCTTTTAAACATCCAAGTGGTTCTGGGTGACATTGTGGTATGGTGATATGGGTTGAATGACGATGGAACAAATGGAGGGTTACCCTTAATAAGATAGTCTTACCTATTCACTCATATGAATGGAAGGTATGATAACCATATTGTGTTGATATGTAACCCTAATGAGGTATAGCTTGTTATACCTTGCTTTAATATATAACTAAATGATGGTAATTGGATATGAATAGTCCTTGAATGACTAATACAATCATGGAGTACTCTATTAATGTTGAAACCCTAGTATGCTATAACCTGATGGTTACACCTTGATTTATGTGTGGGTTCATACTTGAGAATGATATGGAATGTGATGGTGATGCTTTACAATATGCATCCATGATCCAATGGGGATGTTGTGAGTTAGGGTTTGGGTATAAAAGCTGATTAATAACATTGATATAATTTATCATGTTGAACCTAACTCTAATGTAAATAGATAAATATGAGTATTCATGTTTAATATTCTTATATGATGGAATGATGGTGGAATAACCTCCTTAACATGATCATAACCTTAATGTGTTAATTGGTGGTTATCATAGCCACATGGTTGATACTTTATTATGCTAAAAATGTGGATTATGAATATGATGAGTGTTAATCATACCACCTAGCTCATAAATGTAATATTGTGTTGATCTGGTGTATTATATATAATTGATGTTGTTGAGCCTTGTTATAAGGCATGCAATGATAATGATGATATTGTAGGGAATAATATGATGGTCTTAATGACCTTTGGGCATGGTTGAGACCTGAATGAGGTGTAATCCTCTTATGTTGATAAGTGTTGATACCATGTGATATTATGAAAAGGATTTATATCTTGTGATAGTATGGTGACTAGTGTAGTCTCATGAATGGCAAGTGAATAGTACCATGTGATGATGAGATGAGAAATTATGTTTCATACATTTTATATCTTTTCAAGTTTTGATATTTATATGCTTGCTAGAAGTGAATTAGGGTTTGTATGTCCACTTGTTAGATCCAGCATTAATTCACCCAATTGGCATAACTAATCAAGTGCAACTCTAATCATGTAGTGCCCTGTGCCGTAGAACCATCTTCAGTGTCAGAACTTGTTGGATGGTGAAATGAGTATTCCTAAGGAAAACTGAAAGCGCATACTGTTGAGTATGTGAGGGTGGCATGTTGAGGATATATCCTTGTCATCCACAATGCAGATTGTGGAGGTTGTCTATGGTCATGCCTCATACATATGATGTGATTGAGAAAGGCTACGGTCGTGTCTCAGTGATTATAACATGATGTGATTAGAGGAAAATTGCAGTTGTACCTTAGTGATTAGGTTTAAATACCCTGGTTTCTAGTGTCGTGACCTATACCAAGGTCAAACTAGTGATTATCAGCTTGACTATATGTCGTTGTGGTGGCAACTTTGACTGATATGCCACTCCCTTTTTACTTGTACTGACCGAGGGGAAGAGATCTTAGGATACTGACACTTCTAGATCTTGTACGGAATTGAATAGTCCTTTGTAGGGGTCGGTTGGACTTTGAATGGTATGATTCAGATTCCCCAAGGCATTATAAATGATGTAATACAACCATATAGCATATTTGTTTAGGGTTATACACGATGCTTCACATTAGATGATAACCCTTATTTGTTCTCTTTACATTAAGATGATGCTTAGTGCAATTAAGAGATAGTAGATATACTTATGTTGTTGATATGCTTAAGATTGTAGATGCGTACATACAATAGCCATGATTATGTTGACAACTTAACTGCTACTGCTGATTATAATCATGATGCTAGCTATCTCATGTTGTTAGTTATGTTTAGCATGCTAGCCATGCCTTTGTAACTAGAGATGCATACACTGCTAATCATGCTTATCTAGGTAGTTGTGCTTATGTTTTTAGCTCTTCTTATAATGTCGATATATTCAACCAACTAGACATGCTCATATTGTTAGCTATGCTATGTTATTAGACTTACTCATGATGCTAGAATTGCATATGCTACTGAATTGCTTTTGTCAACAAGATAAAGGATGATAGTCTGGCTAATGATGATAGTTATTATCTGCTCCTTTAGGTATTTTGTTAATCATCAGTACTGTTGATCTTATTTGTTATATCTGATTAAACTGCTTAACTGTTTTATTATTTGAAATCTTGTAATCAATAAATATTGTAGGAGGTTATATCTCTTACTGAGACATGGGTCTCACCCTTGTGGTTCGCCACATTTTGTTTAGGTAATCGGAAGTGACGACAACAAAACCATGGAAGTAAAGAGGAACTACAATAATGAATCTTTGAGAAATTTGATTAGATGTCTAGTGTGTCCTAGAGTCGTCCATGTACTCTCAGGTTCAGGCGAAAAAAAGTTTGTATATGGTGTCTCAAATGAATCCGACTTTTGTTATCATATTAATGCTTCTTTATATGGAATATATGAATATTATTCTCATGTGAATATATGTGGTGGCTAAGATGATAGAACAATTTGTATCAAATTCTTGGAATCGTATGGATATAAGAAAGATTTTGGACTTTTATGCAAATGTTTCTGAGCGGGTGCTGGCGTTGAAATTGGTTTTAATTTACCCATATTTTTGGGTATGTGATTAATTAGTGATTGATTGTGTTTTATGTTTTGATTAATCTCATTTAGTGTAACGGGTTCTCACATGTTGGTATCAGAGCTTTAGGTTCACTGAGGCTATAGGGACACTAGGACTTAAGACTAGGATGATGTCTAAGTTAGGAACATGACACAAAAACATGGTGCATACTACCTAATCTCAGTACTTGGATGCCCTGGCCAGGTATTCAATTATTGAAGAAAGGTAAGTATGGAACTCTTAGATTGTTATCTTTCTGATTACTATGATCAAGTAGTCATTTTGAGACAATCTAAAGAGCATAACGAATAGGAAATCATGGTTTGAATATCTCAATCCTACCTTAAAGAAGATGAGAATTGCATAATTATCTATCAAAACATGAATGTTTGGTAAATATAAGAGAAAGATACAACACCATGAAATCTAAATCTGAATACAAATAAGGAAAAGAGGAGTTCTTGAAGATGTGATTCAAGAAGATAATAAAGTAAAAGATAAACAAGTCTATGCTTATAAAGTGAATCAAGGTATGAAATCCACATAAGATAGAGAGAACTCCAATAACAAGTACAAAATGAGAAGATGAATGAGAACAATGACAAAGAAAAAAGGTGGAACCTGAGTTAATCTCAGACCAACCTATGTGTGAAAGAAAGTGTTAATGAAAAATCAGCATGACATGTGAAAGAAATTAAGGGAGATGATCCCAATTTGATGAAGAAAATGTGGAATATGATGATTTACCTATCGATAAGTGGTTGAAAAACATAATAAAATAAGAGAACATACCAAGTGGGATAAATAGTTGTCAAGGAAGGAGTAATGAGATATGTTAATCATGATGATTCCTATGCTAATGCCAAGGAACCTAAAATGAAAAAGGTAAAATGATACATAAGAACTTGTAACTTGCATAATAAAAATAGAATGGTTACCTTTTTGCTAGTGACCTTGAATAATATTGCTATGATGTGGGAAGTGTGTTTCCCTTTGTGTCTTTCCTTTCTAGGGCACAACTTTCAAGTGGATCATTGCCACTTACTACATGTGGATTCACTGCAAACATGAAGGTGGATCACTTATTATAACATAAGGTTGCTTGGACTATGGTTCAAGGATCATAAAGTTTGTGATGAGTTTGCTTTTAAGACTTCTAATAATTTGGGAGACTCCTCTTATATGTTTTAAAATTTATTATGTTGGTAAAAGTAGATGAGATAAGGATGTGAGTTCCTTAAGCACTACTACAAAAATAGCTTCTAACGTCACATTTAGAGACGTCGGTCATTACCAAAAACCGATGCCTAAACCCTACAACGTTGGCTAATTACAGAGATCGACATCTATATTTGAAGACCGGCCAGACACGGGCATCACTTTTTATTAAGCATTGACTCCCTAAGATGAACTGACGCCTAAAATAGCCCGCCAAATCTAATTTTTCGAGCGAAAAAATAACCCACAAAGTTTCACATACGACGTCAGTTGTTTACCTAATAATTGACACCTAATGAGGAAAAAAATACCTCCAAAGGTTGTCAGTTTTTGTAGAAAAATCGATGCTGATAAGGTTTCGCACGTCGTCCCCGCGAAAATTTTTAGGATTAAGATTGTCCAATGGACGTCAGTTTTTCCGGGCAACCGACGCTGATGGATAATAGGTGTCAGTTTAATAGAAGACCAATGCCTTTGTTAACATAATAGCCCCCGCGAGAAACAAACTCTTCCCCATTCGTCTATGTTTCATCGTGAAATTAGCCCTTCTTCTCCCAATGCCACCGGTCACGCTCCAGCCTGCTCCCTCCTCCTTGCGTGCCACCACCGCCCTTGCTCGCCGCCACCAGCCACCCTTCTCCCTGCCACCGCCGCCGACACCTGTGCTGCCCTACTGGCACCTGTGCTGGAGCTCGTCGGCCGCTGCCCTGCCGTTGCTAGTTCTGGAGCTCGCCGACCTTCTGCCTGCTCCAAATCTGACCGCGTGCTCCAGAGCTCGCCGACCTTCTGCCTGCTCCGGAGCTCGCCGCTCACCGGCTACCTTCTCCAGAGCTCACCGCCTGCTACCTGCTCATCGGCGCCCTTCTCCCTCCTCCTTGCTCTCTCACCGGCTGCCTGCTCGCCGCTCTTCCACGTTCGCATGCCCGCTCAGCCTGCCCATTCGACTTCTACGTGCACCCCTCCGTCTCGCCCTTTCTCCCTACTCCAGAGCAAGACGCCCGACTGTGCTTAAACAGAGGTAAACATCCCCAAAAACCCTCTATCTCGCCCTCTTTCCCAGCTCCAGAGCAAGACACTCTGATTTGTATTTACTTAAATACTGATTTGTATTTACTTATCTACTCATTCATTCATCTAATGATTTTTTATTCATCACATTATTTAAATTTAGGGCTTTATATTTGTTCATCTACTTTTTAAAATTATTTAATCATCTCCTGATTTATATTTTTTTATCAACTTAGATGTTGCTATTGTAAATCAACCTAGGATATGAATAAATCTTGTGCTTGCATATATTTGTGCTTATAATCCTCATGCTTGACCTAATTCAGTAAATTTTGATGCATGTTGAAATAAGATTCAAACTTGTCCATTCTAGCATCCTAATTTGATTATGTGCTTTGAACCTTAAAACATGCATATTAAAGATACATTGATGTCTCAAACTTAACTCACATGTGGGTCTTCTATTTCTAAAATGATTATATCTTCAATTTTCTTTTTTTCACCTTTATACTATATGTATTGCCTCTAAAATAGAAGATCTATTTGGTAGAACTATCGACCATTGTCCAGACCCTAAAGTGGACTCTATGAACACAACCAATTAAAGTATCATATTAATATATAATAGTTTATTTATGGAAGTTACATAGAGACATGCAATTTTTAGTAACAAAATGATCAAAATAACCCCTATTATATTTTGCTACTGTAAAAAAGTAAACCCTAGGAATTGATAGTATAAATGCATCTAAACATTCATAAGCTATTAATGTGTCACTTGGAGAGAAATGGACATATTCCTATTTAAGTAAAAATTACATAGGACTTAATATGAAGTATTGATTAGTAACATAATGCGGTGGTTATCTATATGAAATTGATTAAATATGCAATACAAGTAGAAATACTAGAAAGAAAGATAATGAAACAAGCATGAAATTGCAAATAACCTTAGATGGGAAAGAAAACTTCAAATCAATGCATGGTGTTTCATGGTCTCTCTTCCTAATGAGTTATGTTACAAATATCTATATATTAGGTTAAGGACATGTTTCTGTTGTGACATGTTGAGTTTTTTACTATGTTATACCCACCAGATTTGTGTTATATAAAATAATACATTGATTAATTTAGGAAGCATTGACATGTTGTTATGGTTGTCCACAAGTGTTTTTATAAGAAAATTGTGTGTTGAATGGGGTTGTGAACAAGGGACCGGTGTTGTATTTGTTGGCCTAGAAACTCGTTCAAAATTTACTCATTAGGAGTAAATCCTGGATAGTCCCCAGTTTGGGACTGTTCTTGAACACCTAATCTCACTTAGGATGTAAGTGTATAATGTGTATTGGATTTTCAAGAAAATTTTGGTAGCATTTCCCCATTTGTTCTCTAAGTACATATGTACTTGGAGAACAACGGGGAAATGCTTCTGAAATTTTCTTGAAAACCCAATACACATTATACACTTACTAGTGAGATTAGGTGTTCAAGAATGAGATAGGTGGTACACATTAATTATATATGAGAATGACAACACATGTATTTGTAGGCCTAGAAACCCGTCCAAGATTTACTCAATAGGAGTAAATCTTAGATAGTCCCTAGTTTGGGACTGTTCTTGAACACCTAATCTCACTTAGGATGTAAGTGTATAATGTGTGCTGGGTTTTCAAGAAAATTTCGGTAGCATTTCCCCGGTTGTTCTCTAAGTACATATGTACTTGGAGAACAGCGGGGAAATACTGCCAAAATTTTCTTGAAAACCCAATACACATTATACACTTACTAGTGAGATTAGGTGTTCAAGAAGGGGATATGTGGTACACATTAATTATATATAATAATGACAACACATGTATTTGTTGGCCTAGAAATCCGTCCAAGATTTACTCAATAGGAGTAAATCTTGGATAGTTCCCGGTTTGGGACTATTCTTGAACACCTAATCTCACTTAGGATGTAAGTGTATAATGTGTATTGGGTTTTTAAGAAAATTTCAGTAGCATTTCCCCGGTTGTTCTCTAAGTACATATGTACTTAGAGAACAGCGGGGAAATGCTGCAGAAATTTTCTTGAAAACCCAATACACATTATACACTTACTAGTGAGATTAGGTGTTCAAGAATGGGATAGGTGGTACACATTTATTATATATAAGAATGACATCATATGTATTTGTTGGCCTAGAAACCCGTCCAAGATTTACTCAATAGGATTAAATCTTGGATAGTCCCAAAAAGTAACGAATACGTCATTGCAGAGGCGTCGGCTTACCCATCCCTTCCAGGGGAAATGTTTCATGGGTCTCCATTACCAGATGGTTGGGTTCGTGTGAGTCTGCTACATATATTTACCAGTTGGATGGATATTCCATTGCCATATGCCCACCCAGATTGTGAAACGCTTGGTGAGGCAGAAGGCGGAGTGATATTGTGGCCCAAAGTAGATGTCGTCTATACTGAAATTGTATGGTAAATTTACATTACGTTAAATTTTTAGTGTGTATATATGAGGTCAATTGATCTGAAATTATATATATAGATTAAAACGAAGATACCCAGAGGCCTGCACCTCCACCTCCTACATTACCAAGTTGGGTTCCACAGGACCTACCTGCCCTGTTAGGCCCTAATTGTAGGGGTATGGCAGTATGGTTAGGCGAACATGATATAAATTGCCCTATAAATGTTTCTATAGATGCGGATGTTACATGTCAATCATACGAAAACAAACTATTTATACAAGATAATTTGGAGTTGTTTCACTATGATTGGCTGAATACATCTGTGATAGAGTTATGGATAAGGTGAGATCTTGTTTATACATCCATATACCTTGTGTAGGATCTGGTGATCTGGTTTCTTATATATTAATGCATACATAATACATGTTTTGCAGCTACTTAGACAAGATATGTGCATATTTTTCATTTGAACATGTAGGATTTTTTATTTCATCTTTGATTAGTCTAGTAGCTAAAGACCCTATGTCAGTTCAACAATACTGTTGTGATGCTTTTATAAATTTTGGTCAAAATAAGAAGACAGTGATAATAGCTCCATTCAATGTGGAGTAATTTTACTTTGCTTATAATTTGGACTTAAGAAAATTACATTTTTATTGTGGATTTTGAGTTATTCATTTTTTACTTTTTTACCTCTAGGGGTACGCTTTGGGAGTTACTAGTTATTGTCCCCGGGACGTTCACTATCTATTATCTAAATCCTAAGGGGACTAAATTGAATCCAAAATATGGACATGCAATGAAAATGGAATTATTCCGGTGAGAAATATTTCATTTTTATATTTGTTAACATATGTTATTAGATTAATATTTAATTATGCAATTTACTGTGTTACATTAACATGTAGGGGTTTACATGAGTTCAAAATGGTTGGAGGATAGGTCCCCAGGAAAAAGAACTAGCCAATAATTTGGGAGAATGTGGAAGTAAGTTCCTGACTCCAATGTATATATTATTTATGTGAACTGTGCTTAGTTGTATTTTTTTATATTTTGTATGTTTCAATTTATAGTGTGCTACACAAGACAACGGCTGGACATGTGCATACTATGTGATACGATTTATGAACATGATTATCAAATATGTTGTAGTGGACATCGATACCATACCTGAGGTATTATATATAGTCTCATTAGATAATATAAAATATATCAATCTTATTTATATATTATTAATTATATATATACATCATTCTCTTATACATCATTCTCTTTGCAGGTGTTTAAAATTGACCCCACTACAGGTAAGGCCTTATCAGATGTACATGCTTCCTATATGACAAAAGAATTAAATGATGCAAGAGAAGAATGGGCAAAAGCCATATAAGTAGTAGGGGTTTTAAAATATAATTGGGATATTGATAGCAATAATGACTAAAGAATGATATTTTGTAAATAATATTATCTGAATTATCATGTGTGTGAATGTTTCTACATGTCTAAATGTTTCTACATGTGTCTGAAAATTTATACATGTGTGAATGTGAAAATGAATGGAACTGCAGGTTGCTACATGAATGTTTCTACATGTGTCTAAATGTTTCTAAATGTGTGAATGTGAAAATGAAAGGAACTGCAGGTATTTACATGAATGTTTCTAGATGTGTCTCAATGTTTCTACATGTGCGAAAATTGAATGGAACTGCAGGTTGCTAAATGTGTGAAAATGAATCTTGTTAAATTTGCAGGTTTGTGGCCTGTTGTTGGCTGATATCAATGGATGTTATAAACCTGTAGTGCAATTCTATTGAACTGCAGGTTTCTTTATCCTGTGACCAGCCACAGTAGGCCTAAAAACTGATAAGAAAAAAAATCAAAACATAGGCGTCAGTTATTAGTCGAAAACCGACAACAAAGGCTTAAAACGTCGATTAATAGCAAGAAACCGCCGTCTAATGTGGCCAAACAATACGGTCGTGCTGGCCAGCACGGCCGTGGCGGCAGGTGATATGGAATCAATTATTACTAAGAAACCGACGCCGATGGTGTCCTAGATGGCACCCTTTTGTGGCGCGAAGGGTTTGGGCGTCAGTTTCCCTACTAATAATTGACGCCTATAGGTCCCTGCTGGTGCCCTTTTTGTGGCATGAAGGATTCTGGCGTCAGTTTCCCCACTAATAAGTGACACCTATAGTGCCCCTGTTGGCACGTTTTGGGTGGCGCAAAGGTTTTTTGCGTCGGTTTTCAAACCGACGCCTAAGGGTTCACCTTTTAGTGTCGCCCACATAGGTGTCACTTTTTAACCATTACCAAAGGCCTTAAATAACCGACACCAAAGGTCGGTTCTGTAGTAGTGTTATAGCACATGAGGTGGATACCAAGGTAATGAATCTTAGTATCCAAGATGTGTCAATAGTATGGGAAGTATGTGAAGGTTGGAGATGTTTATGAAATGAACATTACAAGTATTCCTCTCCCTTAGAGAGAGAGAGAGTTGATGATGACCCTTTAAATGTTGTTAGGAAGGAAAAACAAAAGTGATTCTATAATGTTGTGTATGGTTTAGTGATAGCTAGACAAGACCACTATCAAGGATAGAAGGTTTATTGGTCAATAGATATGCGATACCATGTTCCTTTAAGATAAACCTATGATCAAATATCAATGCATAAGATTTAGATTGGATTACATAATTCACATGACCATATGATGAGTTTAGAGTTATGTCCTTTAGACTAACTAATGTACACATAGAATTTATGAATTTGAGGAACAGAGTGTTCCAGACATGTCATACAAGTTATCAAGCTTTGAATGATGACATGTCAAACTATTTCAAATATGGTCAAAAATATGATCAATATTTTATCAAAAACTGTAGGGTTGCCAAAGTAGCAATAGCTATGAGACAAGTTGAACAAGAGTGAGTTGGGGGTTGACTAGGGTATCCTCTAAGAGTCATGATACCTCTATTAAGTATGTTATGTGAGTCCTAATAAGATGAAGACAATGTCGTTGCTCCATCCCTAACAAGTTCAATCAGGATGTTATATTTGTTAATAGTTATATACAAGTGTACGATTCTTCAACCAAATAGATGGTTAGTCCACCATTGATATGATTAGATAATCCTTGAAAAACATATTCCTCATAATTTCTTGAAAACTAGGGGGTGCCTACATGGTTGATTGAGTTGTTGATTATAACAACCATTAAAGGAGCATAGAGATGAAACCTTGTAAAGTTGCATATGATAATAGATACCTGATGTTTTATGTTTGGTAAGATCCAGTGAGTGTGGCCTCTGAGTGATGTGTTATACAACATATAGAATAGTTCAAGATGACAATCGACTCCCAAAGTTGAAAGTAATTATTAGATTTGTACACTGCAAAAAAGTTTCTATGTTCCATATTTGCAAATGTCTTCTTATGTGGAGGTTTTTGTGCTGACCCAAGATGAGATATGTATGAATGATGTGACATCACCATGATATGAAAGTAACCATGTGAAGGTAATAGGATGAGGTGCAGAGGAAGTACCCATCTTTTTTTAACTTGGATTTCGGGGGTGAAATCCCTATTAGGGGTTTATAGTTGTGAGGCCCCTAAACTCATTTAATGAGTTGAATAAGCTTAATTATCACAATTTAATGCTTACAACTGTAATCTAACCTTGATATATGCTTTGAAATCATAATACAAGCTTAAGTTTCAAATTTGGCCCAATTTGGACACTGTTTGAGCAAGTTATGCAATTTTATGCACATTTTGGACTTTTCTGCAATTTACCCAATTGAGAGCTTTTGTTTGCAATTTATCACTTACATTATGTTCCTTGGATATTATATCATCATTCTTGAGCTTTTTTAGCCATGGGTATCCTATTTAAACCTTGGTTTGAAGGTGTTTGCTCCAAGGGAATTTTAGGGTTTCCCCCTTCACGGATGAGCTACCTTTAGTAGCTATCAACTAAGGAATTATGTGATTGTCTGAGAATTTTGAAAAAGGAAAGCTAAAAAGGTCTAGAGGTATGGTGGAAGAGCTTCTTGTGTGTGTTATTATATATTATTAATAATTTAAAGCCATGGGCACTTGGATATATACTAGTATTTCAACGTTTTCTTTTTCTTTATATTAAAGTGTCATATACTTATCCACAACCACAAAAACGAGACATTTCCTCTCCTCCACTTCCCTCCTTCTCCCAACATTGTTATTCATCTGTTAATCTGTGAATTTTTGTGCCCAAGGAAGAAGAAAATGAGGATCTTCTTGGAAAAAAAATTCTAGGGTTGCAATTGATTTCCTTTTTGGGTATAAAAAGCTTCTTCCTAGTGATCTTGACTTAAAAGTGTATGTTTTACCTTCTTTCCTCCTTATATTTCTTTTTTATCCTTCCTCCTATTTTCTCCATGTCGTAACCTTGGTTTTCCATGGTAGAAATTTCTCTAAAGCCCTAAAACCCTACCTTTCTTGCTCCTTATGCTTAGGATTTGCTCATTTGATGAAGAAAGGTGCTAGATGGACGGATTCATAGCTTATTATTAGATTTTCTACCCTACCTGCTCGATATTTATTCTGTGTTGGGTTTAGTCTTCTCATTAGATGCATGTTTTATAACTTGCTCCACGTTTATTGCTTGCCATAAGCTTTCTAGATCATGTTCTTGCTTGAAAATGATGATCCATGCACTAAAAAGCTATGCTTGACATGGATTTCGATTTTTATAATTTTTCCTGTTCTTATTTCAGTTATATATGAACCTGTAATCATGTGTATGTTATTCCTAATATATAATATGACTTGGATCATGTTGTTTTGACAACCTATGGTGCTACACACCTATCAAACAATGGTCAATTTTAGGGTTTAAAGTTGATTTCTTCTATAAATTCATGACCCGATGATGGTACCATCGCGAAAACCCTATGATGTTGTCTTTACTATAATTCATGGTCGAGATCAAAGGCAGACGATGGTGTGACAACCTATGGTCACCCCTTAGGTCAGGTTTTGGATCAATTAGAAGTATAATGATCAACCATTAAGTACCCTACTGATGATATCAATCAATGATGGCATCAACTTAATATTTGATGTTTATTAATGAATATAATGTTGATCTAACAACCTATAGTGATTTAATGATCACTAATAATGTTGGATCAGGTCTCTACAATCTATGGTAAGTTAATCATATAGTTTTAGCATCAATTAAGCCTTATACCAATGGTTTCTTGGGTCACTTGATGCAATGGTTGAACCTATACTCTAATTGATGGTTTTAATATATGAAATTGACCCAATGGTCAAGATCTAATGTTTTTCCTCCAATAAAGTGGAATTGTGGATAATGTAATATGTTGGTCCTAATAATGGGATTTATATGGTTTCCTTTAAATGATCAACTTAAGGAGCTTACTTGTTGACAATGGATGGCTTGTTTTAACTGAATAGTCAATTGTGGGTTTTACCCTACTCTCAATGGAACTTTTTATGTTTTTAATAAAGGGATGTCTAAGGTTATATGGTGACTCTTTCTAGAGAACAAATCAAGGACTTCTATGTGGTTTATATAAGGTGTTTACTTATGTAAACAATCAAAGGTCTTACCTTTTAAACATCCAAGTGGTTCTGGGTGACATTGTGGTATGGTGATATGGGTTGAATGTTGATGGAACAAATGGAGGGTTACCCTTAATAAGGTAGTCTTACATATTCACTCATATGAATGGAAGGTATGATAACCATATTGTGTTGATATGTAACCCTAATGAGGTATAGCTTGTTATACCTTGCTTTAATATAACTAAATGATGGTAATTGGGTAAGAATAGTCCTTGAATGACTAATACAAGCATGGAGAACTCTATTATTGTTGAAACCCTAGTATGCTATAACCTGATGGTTACACCTTGATTTATGTGTGGGTTCATACTTGAGAATGGTATGGATTGTGATGGAGATGCTTCACTTTATGCATCCATGATCAAATGGGGATGATGTGAGTTAGAGTTTGGGTATAAGTGATGATTAATAACATTGATATAATTTATCATGTTGAACCTAACTCTAATGTAAATAGATAAAGATGAGTATTCATGTTTAATATTCTTATATGATGGAATTATGGTGGAATAACCTCCTTAACATGATCATAACCTTAATGAGTTAATTTGTGGTTATCATAGCCACATGGTTGATATTTTCTTATGCTAAACATGTGGATTACGAATATGATGAGTGTTAATCATATCTAGATTCCTTGCATGTTGATGTAATAAAGGAATGTTCTTAATGTTAATATAACTCTGCTATGATTGTTTATGAATACCACCTATCTCATAAATGCAATATTGTGTTGATCTGATGTATTATATATAATTGATGTTGTTGAGCCTTGTTATAAGGCATGCAAAGATAATGATGATCTTGCAGGGAATAAAATGATGGTCTTAATGACCTTTGGGCATGGTTGAACCCTGAATGAGGTGTAATCCTCTTATGTTGATAAGGGTTGATACCCTGTGATATTGTGAAAAGGATTTATATCTTGTGATAGTATGATGACTAGTGTAGTCTCATGAATGGAAAGTGAATAGTACCATGTGATGATGAGATGAGAAATTATGTTTCATACATTTTATATCTTTTCAAGTTTTGATATTTACATGCTTGCTAGAAGTGAATTAGGGTTTGTATGTCCACTTGTTTGATGCAACCTTAATTCACCCAATTGACATAACTAATCAAGTGCAACTCTAATCATGTAGTGCCATGTGTTGTAGAACCATATTCAGTGTCAGAACTTGTTGGATGGTGAAACAAGTATTCCTAAGGAAAACTCAGAGTACATACTGTTGAGTATGAGAGGGTGGCTTGTTGAGGATATATCCTTGTCATCCACAATGCAGATTGTGGAGGTTGGATATGGGCATGCCTCATACATATGATGTGATTGAGAACGGCTGTGGTCGTGTCTCAGTGATTATAACATGATGTGATTAGAGGACAACTACAATAGTACCTCAGTTATTGGGTTTGAATACCCTGGTTTCTAGTGTCATGACCTATACCAAGGTCAGACTAGTGGTTATCAGCTTGACTATATGTTGTTGTGGTGGCAGCTTTGACTGATATGTCACTCCCTTTTTACTTGTACTGGCCGAGGGGAAGAGATCTTAGGATACCAGCACTCTTAGATCTTGTACGAAACCGAATAGCCCTTTGTAGGGGTCGGTTGGACTTTGAATGGTATGATTCAGATTCCCCAGGGCATAATAAAAGATGTAATACAACCATATAGCATATCTTTTTAGGGTTATACATGATGCTTCACATTGGATGATAACCCTTGTTTGTTCTCTTTACATTAAGATGATGCTTAGTGCAATTAAGAGATAGTAGATATACTTATGTTGTGGATATGCTTAAGATTGTAGATGCGTACATACAGTAGCCATGATTATGTTGACAACTATACTGCTACTGCTGATTATAATCATGATTCTAGATATCTCATGTTGTTAGTTATGTTTAGCATGCTAGCCATGCCTTTGTAACTAGAGATGCATATACCGCTAATCATGCTTATCCAGGTAGTTTTGCTTATGTTGTTATCTCTTCTTATAATTTCGATATGTTCAACCAATTAGACATGCTCATGTTGTTATCTATGCTATGTTATTAGACTTGCTCATGATGCTAGAACTGCATATGCTACTGAATTGCTTATATTGTCAACAAGATAAAGGATGATAGTCTGGCTAATGATGATAGTTATTATCTACTCCATGTATTTTGTTAATCATCAACACTGTTGATCTTATTTGTTATATCTGATTAAACTTCTTAACTATTTAATGACTTAAAAATGTTGTAATAAATAAATATTGTAGGAGGTTATATCTCTTACTGGGACATGGGTCTCACCCTTGTGGTTCGCCACATTTTTTTTAGGTAATCGGAAGTGACGACAACAGAACCATGAAAGGAAATAGGAACTGCAATAATGAATCTTTGAGAAAGGTGAATAAATGTCTAGTGTGTCCTAGATTCGTCCCTGTACTCTCAGGTCTGGGCGAGAAAAAGTTTGTATATGGTGTTTCAAACGAATCAGACTTTTGTTATCATATTAATGCTTCTTTTTGTGAAATATATGAATATTATTCTCCTGTGAATATATGTGGTGGCTAAGATGATAGAACAATTTGTATCAAATTCTTGGAATATTATGGATATAAGAAAGATTTTGGACTTTTATGCAAATGTTTCTAAGCGGGTGTTGACGTTGAAATTAGTTTTAATTTACCCATATTTTTGGGTATGTGATTAAAAAATGATTGATTGTGTTTTATGTTTTGAGTAATCTCATTTAGTGTAATGGGTTCTCACACACCAGTGCCAGAAATACCTACTCCAGATGCACCTAGAGCTGAGATGGATGGTTACTAGAAGCATGTCAACGATTCTTTGGATATAAAGAACCTTATGCTAAGTTACATGAACTATGAGTTGCATGAGTAGTGTGAGGACATGGGGATACTTGAGATGGTAACACATCTTAAAATCTTGAACATAAGCACACAAAGCAAGAAAGTTACAATATCTCAAAGTTGCTCTTTGAGTGTAAGATTGCAGAGGAGACTCAGTAGGACCCATGTGCTCAATATGATTGGACATGTGGAATATCTAGAAGAAATGGGATTATCTTTGAGCTAAGAGTTACCCACATATATGATTATGCAATCATTTCCTGAACCATATAGCCACTTTATTGAGTGTTACCACTTAAATAAAAGTGCCAGACCATTGTAAGAATTGCTTGGCATGCTAATTAATGCTGAAGTAAGAATGAAGAAGGAGAAATCTATGATAGTGGTCAGTCAAGTTCAGTCCAAGGATGGAAACAATGCCATGAAGAGTTTTGAGACTAATCCCAAATCCAGATCTTCAACACTCAATATAAGGAGAAAGAAAAGTACAAGAGTAATCTATCTGTTGTACTTGAAGGCATCAGGAAGAAGAAGATGGGGATGGTGATCTCCACTTCAGGTATACACGTTATTGAGATAAACTTATTTACTTCTTCCTCACGGATACTAGATACCGGATGTGTATCTCACATATGCCCAAGTATGTAGGATCTGAAAAGAAGTAGGCCTTTAGGAAAGGACAAGGTTGAACTATGAGTTGTAAATGGAGCAAGAGTTTCTACTACTATAGTTGGAACCTACACTTTATCTCTACCCACAGGGCTTGTAATAGAGTTAGTGAACTTCTATTATGTACCTTCCATAAATAGAAACATCCTTTAAGTGTCTTATATGGATAAGGATGCATATGAATTTCATATTAAGAATGTTTCAAAAGATGGGATATTTTATTGCAATGCTTCAATGTCTTATGGTCTTTATTTGCTAGATCCAAAGATAAATATTTATAACGTAAATACCAAAAGACAAAAGTTCAATAACTCAAACAAAACATATCATTGGCATTGTCATCTAGGGAACATAAATTCAAATTGCATATAGGTCCACACACACAGGAATTCACTTGGAATAAGAGTCTGATCATGAATGATAATGAAATTGTCTATTAAAGTGTTTAGGTACAAAAATTAAATAATAACTGACTGACTGGACTCTGAATTGACTGGTTCAAGTGTTGAACCGACTGGTTGGAGTGTTAGGTTAATTGGATATTGAATTGGTGAATTGTGTATGAACCAGGACATGATCTGACAGATTCACTGAGTGAACCAATCGCCTCAGGGTTATGGGACAACTAGTTCATGATACGATCCACCCGGTTCATAGAGCAATTTGATTGCATCAAGCATTAGTGTTGACGTCATGCCATGCATTATCTGGACTATAATTGCCAATACAATTGTGATTGAGAAACATGATAAATTGACCGGTTCACTAGATGAACTAATCGAATCACATGCCAACCGACCAGCTCACTCGTTTTTCCACTCGTAGGTTGTGAAAATTCATGAAATTCTATTCTCATCCACTCTCGCATAGTTTGGTAACACTGACCCTAACCCTTGGGCATTGGGGGCTTCCTAGAGACATAACTCAATTGCCTATGACAATTGTTTGTCTTCTATGGTTGTGGTAACCGACATAACCCAAGGAAGTCCTACCCGATAAAGGGAGGGATAGCAAGGGAGAACAATTTTTGGAGAGCAAGTTGGTGACTAGTACAACAACATGAAGGGTCAACTCCAACTTGTCTGTTCTTCTAGAAAACATGAGTTCTTAGTGGTCCATGTGGAGTAATACAGAGGCGAGGAGGTCATTGCCTTCCGCTCATATGAAAACATCAACCTACTATCTGTGGTCATCAACCTTAAGGCTGACGTAAATGTTGTTTGAGTGCGACTTGAAGAAAGGGCACACACCACGATGAGGAAACTGGCATTGGACTTGCTCCAGGATGAGGTATATCCTTAAAACCATGCTTCCCATTTCATAGTTATTGACACGTTCCATTGGTTAAAGGGGAATTTGGAAGTTATATTTTTGTTTCCATTTCCTATTCTATCGCCATATTATCATATAGGTTCCACATTAAGTTGGTAGTGGCGTCCATAACCTTACATAAGAAGATTGATGCCTAGAAACTAATCACTACTACCAAACTAATTCGAGTAACATTAGAAAATTTGAACTTGTAAAGCAACTAATGCTACTACGAATATATAAACATTTTTTCACTGATATCCAGATTGAAAATGTGGCACAAATTTTTCATCTTCCTAATGTTTTATCTATGTTCCTTGAACTATAGAAAACTATTGATTTTTTTTTAACTCAATATCATATATTGAATCACATGAGTATTTTCATGTATTTCATAGTCTCACTTATCATGTGGTGATGATATGACTTCAATGGAGGGACAAATTCCAACTAGATCACTCACACTAACCCTCAAGTGTCATAATGCGCCCAATCACCACCTATATGGAAACCTTTATTTGAGTCACAATGGATCAGTGCTAAAGTAACTAAAAAATATGTGAATAGTATGGTTAGGTCAGGTCAAAGGATCACAGTGGTCGCTATCACATTGAGATATGACTTTTACTTGCCATTATATGACTTGAATTTGTCATTCCCAAGGTGGTTCTCTCCAGTACAACTAATTCTTTAACAAGTATCCATGTATATGAGTTGATATCCAATGTCATATCAAAAGAGTCACAATCATCAACTCAACATTACAAGATATTATTATAAATTATTGTTTTCCTATAATATTTATAATAATAACCATCTATGTACATAACAAGAATGAGTACTCTTAAGTATACATATGATATTATATTGAAGTCCTCAACCTAAAGTGCATGTCATCGAGTGAAAAAATTCTTAGTTATCTCAAAAGAAATAAAAAAACATAATTAGTGGAATTTCATTATGTAATAATCAAAACATATATAGTCCTTTCCTACTAAAATCTACATGATGGCTCTCAGCTAATACAACCAATAAGGTTATAATTAAATATTTTTAAGGGGTGATGTCTTCTTCTCTATGGTCATTAGGGGTGTCAATTAACTTAGAATTGTCTAAATATAATAGTCGATGGAATAGGTAACTCTTGGGTAATTTTAATTATTAGTGACAAACAAATGTAGCTACCAACTAATGATGGTAAATAGATAAAACTTGGTAATTTGACGACCATGAATGGTAATTGGATAAGTAACATAATTTTTTAAATTTATCTTCACTTATGTTATGGTGACCAATAGAGAGTTAAGATACTAAGTTAGGTATAAAACAAATGAATGACTAATTGATATAAGTTTGAACTTGATGCCCTCAACTAATTTATGAGTAATTGTATGGATAACTACAACTTGGACCTTTGATTAATTTAAATGATCCATGAGGGGACATAACTAAGTAATTTGGTCACTTAAGATTACATGGTATAAAATAATAGATCGCCATAACTATATAATTTAGTTACTCAAGCTTACATGGTGGAAAATTAAAAAAATTAGAAAACCTTCCTGACGACATATATGAATTTCCAAAACTTAAGAAAATACTATATAGGTAATGATGAAAACAATATTCAAATATGAAATACAAGAATATAGTGATGAATGAGATTTCAGAAGTTTAAAAGAAACCTTGATGTACTGCTCTTTTATATTTATGTTTTGGGGACAAAACCTTTTCAGGGGAGAATAAATTTTATGACTGCATCTCAGTTTAATTGGTAAAGTAGGGTTTACCTGAATGATTACATGCTTAATTAGATTGAACATCGTTTAAACTTGATTATTGATGGTATATAAATTTTTTGATGTTTCAAACCTAAGTAGAAACTCTAATCATGATTTTAGTTGTAAGTATTAGGGTTTAAAGAAGTGCAAAACCTAATCACCAAAATTAGGGTTTTGATAGTACACGAATATGAAATTTGTTAAGTATAGAAGTGTAGTAAATGCTTTTTCATATTTTATATATAACTATTAGTTATTTGAAATATGTATATAGTTTGTATAACTCAAAGATAAGTTATCTTAAAAATATCATAATTTTTGGATATATTTTTTCCCTATTGGTTGGTCAAGTTTCCTCAGGGTAAACTCAGTGATCATGCAGTCTGGTTGTAGTATAACAATGTAGTGTTTGATTTTTAGTTATTTATTGGTAGCTTGAAATGATCAAATTTTTTTTGGATATCATAAACTCAATGATGGACAACATGTTAAATTTTCATAATTGTTGGAGCATATTTTACCTATTCAGTAGACAATTTATAGTAACATTTTTATGATAGAAAATTCTGCTGAAATAAAAGAAAGTATAAATAGGGTCACTTGAAAATTGACCCAAGCACCTCAATTGCTCTAAATTATCAACCTAATACACAAGGAGATATCATAATTCATGATAAATTCTAGAGAAACCAAATCCTAGAGAGAGAGGGTGAGTTAGGGTCTAAGAGGAGAAAGTGGTGGAATTGCTCAATTAGGGTTTCACCATCTGAGAAATGATGAAATCAAGTAAGTTTAGTCTATTTGCATAGTCTTTCATGGTGAATCTTCTCTCACATGTCGAGATTCCTTCACTCCTCTGATTGGATTCAAAGAAATATGAAATATTTCCCTTTTCTCACTCTTTCCCCATAATTCTCCATTTCTAGGCTTTTCGAGTTGAAAGGAGGAAGAAATCGATGATTTCCTCGAGTTTTGATATGCATTCTAGAATTTCAGTTCTTGAGATACGTTTTTAAGGTTTTTTCACACCTTTGATGAGTGGGTACTTCCTTTAAAAGTACATCAGATGAAATTGGATTAAATCCACTATAAATCTTCAATTCTCTTGTTTGCAACAATAAACCCTAATTGGCTTTTTAGTTCTAGATTTTGCAAAATGATATGAAATGGATTATTTCTCTTTTGCAATGTATTCCAGAAGATAAAATCATTTTATAAATGGATATAAATCATCTAAAAGAGAAGTACTAAAATTATTGCAGAGGTTATAAGAATATAGTGAAATCTTTGGTTTCCGGTTATGTCTGAAGTTATTGTATAATTGAATAAAGAAGTTTGCCTATTTGAATCTATTTGTTTATGAATGATTATTTTATCTAAATGCATAGTACATATATTTCAGATACTATCTTGGGTTTCATTTGATGATAATAATATTTGCTTGACATCTCAGTACAGAGGGTGAAACCCTAGATGAGTGGAAAGTTGGAATTTTGCAAATAGACATTTGAAATCCAATTGAAATGATTCTCTTCAACATTATATACTTTATTTATTCAATGTTATTCTTGATGCATCATATATTAGTGAATGAAATAAAAACATAAATTATATTCATTCATGAGTTTCATATATATGTTTGGTTATATGTGAAAATTTTGAAAGTACTCTTTATTCAATAAAAGCTTATGACACATTTAATCCTTATGTGAGTCATGTGATATGTGAACTGAGTCAAAGGAACCCTAAGAATAGGGCATTTAGTAAATTGAGTATTTTTTGTATCATTATTTCTCAGTGAGATGTGGTTTTTCTTAGTAATTTAGTTTGCAGTACATATTACAAATGATGTATGAAAGGAGCTATTTATAAAGCTAAACTAAGAAATGTTGATGTGATGATTGATCTATGAATTTAAAGAGTGAAATAGAAATTTAGATGCCCTAAAAACTGTAGAACCCTCACAAGATGAGGCCTGCACTGTGAGAAGGAAACCTGCTTTCCCTAGAGGTAGTCTAGGTCGAGGTAAGCCAGAGCGCATTAGTTGGGTGCGGGGATCTAAGCCAGTGCTGGATCACTCCTTAAATGTTTGGTATCGAACAACAATAGGGGATGTCGGTGGTACATGTGTTGGTCAATTGGTTGACCCTTGTGGAACCATTGATGCAAAGATAATATGTGATTGACTCTCTGCCTGAGTATCCAGGTTTAGAGGAGTGGTCGAGATATTCAGCCTCTCTCGTTAGCCTTCAAGATCCAAACATGGTGAGGCCCGTTGTAGACAGAGTCTTACTTGAGAGATAGGCTTAGGAGCCTAGGCATGCTTCTAAATCTTGTACAGTGAGATCGTAACTTGTTGCGGTGCTTTGACATATAATGGTACACTTCATGTGGGTTCAGGACATAATAAGATGAATTGAGATTTATCAAGTGTGTGTAATTATTGTTTTATTCTTTAGAATTTTCTAGAGTAACTTGCTATTTTATGTTTCTGAATTACTAGTTTTCTTTGTTGTTATTCAAGCATGTTCAGATATTGATTTACTCTTGTAGATACCTAGGTTACCCTATCATATATATGTCTACAAATGATTAGTTCATGTATATCTCATTATCGTTCCACTTTATATTCAATGGCTTGATAATATATGTTTTGACAATTAAAGTGCTTTATATTGTTTCTTTGAAGTACTCATTCACTGAGAAAGTAAGCTCACCCATCTACTCACAAATTTTTTGGAAAGTCATGTGGATCTGAAGAATATTAATGCCAGAGTAGATCTGCCACAGGAGTCAAGTATCAGGCTAGTTAGTTTAGTCAGTCTTTGTCCCTATAGGTCCTTGTAGAGTAGTGAGAAAGTTGTAAATGGTGATGTATAACTTTGTTACCTTAATAATAGAGAATGGATCTGATTATCATGTCATATTACATGGAAGTGTGAGAAACATAATGAATGTTATCAAAATGGGACCAATTGCAACTGGAAAAGAACCATTTACTAGGTAGCAACAATGTAACATCCCTGACCTGGGTTATGCTTTAACCAAAGATGTTTTGTTTAAGAAAGATAATTACATGCTTGCTCTTATCTTTTGAAAAGTAATTAAGGCTCAAGAGGAACTTATGTTTCAATTTTAGTCCATTTTGAATAATGTTGAAAATAATGTTTGCCAGTTTACCCAAAACCTAGGGTTTTGGGTAATGTGCAATTTACCCAAAACCTAGGGTTCAATATGCAAAATACCACTTCTAGAGAGTCCCTAATGTTTCTTGGTATCAATTATAGACAAGAAAATTAGATGGGTGTCTCATTTGAATCTCTTTGGAAGAGAGAGAATCTTGATATTAAAATAATCAAGATTTAAGCATAATTGAAACCAGAATTCAATTTAATGCAAAAATAAATATATTAATGGAAGTGACCTTCAACCAAAAATGTGATGGTTGAATTTATATAAGTATGGACGTTATTTTTCCTTGAAATGGAACCGAAATATCTAAAGTGAGTGGAGAGCCCACTCATATTAGTTAAAGAAAAAGTAATATCCACTAATTTTTGGATATTATTATTAAATTGATTAAGGTGCTTAATTTGTTTTCTTTTAATTCATGGATAAAGAAGAGCATTTATAAGGGTATGATGATGGCTTCGTATGCAAGGAAGTGAGGGGGATAAGTGGCACCAATTTAGGGAATTAAAGGATTTTTATAACACTTTCTCTCTCTTGAATTTCCCTTATATACATTCCATTCTTTCACCCACATGAAAGGCTTTTTCGACTCTTCTTTCTTTCCTTGCTTGGGCCGAGCACAAGGGAGATTAGGAGAAATAGGAGGACATACCCCAACCTGTAGGTGAGCTCCTTAATCATCTTCAACCTTGATTTCGTGATGGAAATCGAAATTCAATGCTTATTTTCTTCTTTTCTCCATTCAATCTTCAACTTTAGCCATTCTTTTCACTCAAAGACTTGAGGACGGACCTTGGGAAGTTGAGAAAGCTTCATTCACCATTAAAGACGTGAAGCTTGAAGCTTGGATTCAACTTTGAAGGTGGGTTATATAACTTGAACCCTTAAATGTTATTATTGATTTCACTTCTTCATCATATGTTGAATCTTTCTTCTTAACTGAAATTCATTTTTATTAGTTGATGAAATCCTTTAATGTTCACATCAGATTGGAGTAATATGGTTTTAGCTTCCCTTGAAAAGTTGTTTGTGTGATTGAATGTGAGAAAAGAAAAGATTTTCAAATCAAAGAAAAAAAGTTAAGGTTATTATTGGTATTATGTTTTATCCTCAACGTATGCCTTAATCTCATGATTAGTGGTAATTGTGGGGTGTGGGTGTAACATGGAATGTGTATTTATTTCATCCTTCAAGTATAAAACTGACACCAAATGAGGGACACTCAATGAAATTGATGATTCACGCGTAAGTATAGTTTTTCGATACCAACATATTTGTTAATGTTTGCATCATATGGCAGTTTAATAATGCAACATATCTATTAATCTAACTTATAGGGTGTGAAAGAATTTTGTAGCGGCGGAGGGAAAGTAGATAAGAAAATGAAATCAATAACTTGGAAGAGCGTTGATGTCTTCTCATTCCAACTGCATAATATATTACCAACTCTACTAAGTTACACTTATTAACATAATTGTAAATCTACATGGACCTATACAAGATAATGATTAGGCATGTGCATATTACATGATGTTGTACATGTAGACGATTGTCACTCACGCACAACAGATCAAATGTATAAAGAATGTAAGTTATTATTCTTGGATCATATTAATGAAATAGTCTAATTTGATAATAAAAACAATCAAATCTAATTAGAAGTCTCATTCTCTTTGCATATTTTTGACAATACTAAACCCTATACATTGAAGCAATTGAATGACCTACATGAATAGTGGGTATATTGCTTCATCAAACATGTGACCTTGAACGAAGAATGGGAGGGTTGATTGATATTTTTTGTAGTTTAAACTTTGATGATATTTTTTTTTGTTATATGATTATACATTATGGACTCAAAATATGAGTTGACAATTAATGTTGATATTTATTTGCGTGTGTGAATTGAATGTGAAGTGCATATGTGTGTGTGAATTGAATGTGAAGTGCATCGGGAAGAGAATGATGTGTATTTGTGCATATGTATGAAATTGAATGTTTGGCTGGGAAATGAATCAATTGAGCTGTGAGTTCATGGATTTGTGTGTATTTGAAGTGAAAAAAATGATAGGATGTTGAGGTTTACTGGCATGTTGTGCCTATTATATCAAATGCATTGTGATATTTTGTATATATATCTTTTTATTGCAGGTTTTTCAACCTGTTGTTAAACTGTGATGCTTGCAGAGGCATGCAGTTCTTCAGAACTTTCAATTCTGAAGAACTACAAGAAGAAAATAGACTAACTATCGAACAATAGGTCTGCAAACATGCTATATAGAAAAAATATAGACATTTTTTGTCAGTTGTTTATTAATAACCGACTACATATACATTCTACGTCAGTTATTTACAATAAAACCATGACATATACCTAAAATTTTCATTGTTCAATCACTGATAAAATCAACGTCATGATATTTGGTGTCGATTATTTATTATTACGCAACCAATGAGCTACTGTCACATATTAGCTTAAAGGCGTCCGTTTTTGTTCTTATAACCGATGAGGAAAGGTCGAAGGAGACCAAAAACATGTCGCTCATTGCGTGATACGTCCTCGGTTCTGTTGTAATGTGGACCTGTCGACAAAAGATATTGTCTTCAATTTTCTAAACCGACGAAGAATGACTTGAGTTTTAACATCACCCACTTGGTCGTCAGATTATAGCTGACGATGTATGCCTAAAATAACCGACGTTATATACCTATTTTGTAGTACTGGAGAAATTCAACACCCCTATTATCACGTGAAAAAGATATTTTTTGGCAATTAGTGCCACAATAATGGTGACCATCAATAACACAACAATCTATCTAGCCCACAGAAGATGCACAATTTCTCTTTCAAGCAGGGGTGGTTTGGTAGCTTCATAATCTATGTTGTCTTTGAGAAGCATCCACTTTGGCAGACAAGATATTAGTGGTATAGTTGAATGGATAGATTTTTAAAATAAAAAACAAGACAATGTCCAACGTACAAACAGAAGGTATTGTACCAGTGATCCATATTGTATAAGGGGTTCTTCACTCTGAAATGCGTCTTGATAGGTCAAATGAATGTATTAAAAATCACCAAAGAGAGATGGTGTCTATTAAAATATGTTATAAATACGAGCAAATTTTGTTCTTTCATTTTGTAGGAGGACATCGATGGAGAAAAACCAAACCATATATTCATCCCTAGTATATAAGCATCTGAATAGACAATGAGTATACCACAGTTGTCTGTCAGAGAATACGGACCATGGCTCAAGGGGGGCTTTTTGCCTATTCATAAAGTAGATGGCTAAGAATCTCAGTTATCTTGCTTGTCCCTCCAAGAAACTCATTATACCACTGAGCAGAAAGCCTCAGATACCTTCTCCTCTCTTTGTCGTCAAAGTCAACTCCATAAATTCCATATCTACTAATATAACCATTTTTCAGCTCAAAACAATTGATAAATGACCAAATAAAATATCCCCTCACATTTAATCCGTTCCTACATCACGATAATGGAGAGGCATTAATGAGTAAATATCATTGTATGAAATCAATATCGTCCAAAGAGTGCCTTCTCTTGTAAACGTATGTCAAAGATCAGAAACAATGCCCCGTTGGTTTTAAGGTACCAACCTTATGGAGGGAATTAAACTGTCTATATAACTTTCTAAGAAGGTGACTCTATTCATATCATTGACATTGTAAGTAATTGTTAAGTTGTCATCAAACTCCCCATAGCCTACAAAGTTGAAAATATGGCATTTCAGTCTTCCAAATAGATGGCATAATGAATCCAAAAAAAAGGATAGCTCCAAATTGCATATAACCTAAAATAGGAGCATAAAATACTATTTTCATGAATGATAACCTCAGGGTTTCTATAATGTTTAGCAACATATTCAAGAAGGTTCACTAGGGCCCATGGAGTTGGCATGGAAGGGCCAATTGGGGGGAATTCCTGTGTAAATGAATAAGTAAAGGTTAGTTTTGACAGTAAGTTGCAATGAATTATTTAGATAAAATATAAATCTACTTCCATGGATGCCGAGCCTGCACTTCGATTAGATATGGAACTGCAATATAACCAAAAAGTAGGACATGTTAGCTACTTTTGGTGTGTTATTTTTACTGAAATGTTCCAAAGGAGGTTGACTATTTTATAAACTGCAGAAAAGCATATTTTTCAAGTACACAAAGGTAACTACTTCTATCTAGTTTGTTGGTTAGTTCATCTATCAACGTAATAAAGTATATATCAATTCTCTAATCCTAAAATGATATTTTTGCAAATCATCTATGAAAGATACCATCCTAATGATATAGGACTAGTTATTGTCTCCTATCCAATGTAATTATAGACGCAACAAGTATTATTCCCAATTTCAAACATAATTTTCTTGATTAGTATATTTTTGTGTTTTTGTTCAATATGGTTTCTAGTATTCCAATTATTTTTTCGTCACTGTTTGGAATGAAATAGAGGAGCCAAATTTACATCATAGGCACGATCTTGTTTGAGCCTATTCATGGTCTAACGAAGTAAGATTTCTCCCCCTCCCTCGTCCGCATCATGTCGCAGAGCATATTGGTCCCATCGGAGAGCAATGCGTCCCGGTCCGAGACGCATTGCCCTTCGGTGGGACCAATGTGTCCCGTCTCGAGACGTCCCAACGGCTAGTTGGGGCAATGCGGCTGGGGACGCATTGCTCCCCGATCGTTGAAAAAGAGATGTTGTGGGCCGCACCCATTGCCACGTGGGGGGGGGGACAATGCGTCCCCAACGGGGACACATTGGTCTCCTATATAATGGAGACGAGATCACTTCCCCCCAAACCCACACAATTCATCCATTTCTTCAACTTCTTCTCTACTTCCATTGCTCTGGAGTGGTGTGCTCGGATTTCTATTGCTTCGAGCTAATTTCGGGCAATCTTGGAGCTGATTCCGGGAGATCTTGGAGCTATTCTTCTATTGCTTCGCTGCTCAGATTTCTATTGCTTTGATGTCTGGCCGAGATTCTTTCTCTTCTTTCTGTTCTTGGGTTTTGAGATCTCGCCATTTGAGGTAATTTTTCTACTATATTTTTAGATTTAAAAATTTGTACCTAAAATTACTATGCAATATCAAAAACAAAACAATTGTATTGCTACTATTTGATTCCACATTACTAAAATAATGTTATAGAAAATGACACTTGAAGGTTAATTACTGTTCAAAAAATTATTGTTCCAAATTCCAAAATTATTGTTCCAAATTCCAAAATTATTGTTCTAGAATGTTAATGTTATAGAAAAAACATTGTTTCAAATTTATTTTCAAATTCAAAATTATTGTTCTAAAATCTTAACTACTCTTCCAAAATTGATGTCAATGTTTGAAAAAATTAATTAATGCTATAAAATATTAATTCATACTATAAAATATTAATTCATACTGTAAAATATTAATTCATGTTAATTATTGTTCCAAAGTTAAATTACTATTCTAAAATCTGAATTACTGTTTTAAATGATAGGAACATGGCATATAGTTCACATTCACGAATTGTCAAGCTTCGATATGATGGTCAATTTCTCTCAGATAGGTCTTATTCTAGTCAATCTGTTAGACCCATAAATATTTCACTTATCAACACCCTATCCAAACTAAAATCATATATCCATACAATACTTGACATCAATCTCAACCACTTCTCTATCAATATATCCTATCATTGCCGGTGGGGTGTAGCTCAGGCGGTGCGGCTCGCAAGGCCTCTGCGTGAGGTCACGGGTTCGACTCCTGGCTATGCCCCAGAAGTGATGAATTTGTCGCAGCGTCGGCCGGCCAACGATGCTACTATTTGGGTACCCATTCATGCGGCTGGGTGGGCCCCCGGGTTTACCCTTCCAGGGGGGGTCACAAAGTGGTGCTTTCTGAGGGGGGGTTCCCGGTCATCAAAAAAAATATATCCTATCATTTCCCTGGAGAAGATCATATGCTCATACAAGTTGAGGATGATGATGATGCATATAGAACCTTGTTCGCACTTTCATTTGATGCATATATTGATGTGTTTCTTGAGAAAACATCTTTCCACCAACAATCTAGTTTCATTAGTTTGTTGAATCAATTTGAATCCCAACCATGTAGCAGTAATGCAATTGCTGAATAGAATCAACCATCTGAATTCTCTCAAAATCCTACTATTGAGAGTATTGGTGTTGAGGTTGAGGAGGGTGAACAAGAAGGTGATGATAATAGTGATCATGAAGGTGATAATGATAGTGATTAGGAAGGTGATAATAATAGTGATCATGATGATGAGTCATTGACTGAAACTGATGATGAGCATGGACATCCATTCCCTGACTCTATTACAACATTGAGTTTCGTTCCATCTATATTTAATAAAGAATGGCCCTGACATGAACACATTGATACCAACTATGAAGCTTTTCAAGATGAACAATGGCTAGAAGATTTTCGTCAGGAATTCTGTCTCAATTACAACCCTTCCAACACTGAAATATATGAGGGTGCTTTATTTGCATCCAAAGCTGTAATGGTTGAGACGATCTAAAAATGGTCGGTACAAATGAATGTCCAATATCGGACACAACGCTCAAATAATCATCATTTTAAATTTATTTGTATCCATGACCATCGATGTCCTTGGAGTTTGACCGCTTGCCAGTCCAAAAGAGCAGGTGACATGTGGAAGGTAAAACGTTATAGTACAAGACACAATTGTCAACTAACTATTTTGAATCAGGACCATCACCAAGTCACATCATCTTATATTGCTCGTATGATAATACCAATCCTAGTATCAAGATTGGATATGTCCACACGAGAAATTCGTGACAAGGTGAATGATGAACTAAGGCTCCATATATCTTACAAGAAGGCATTTCTAGCGAGGAGGAAGGTTGTCTGTAAAATATTTGGAGACAAAGAATTATCATATCATACTTTGTTGTTGTTCCTAATTTCTCTGTCATAATTTATTCCAAGAACTATATATTCTCACCTTGTGGATAATTATACCCTTCAAACTGAAAGCACTCGTAGATTCAAGCGAGTGTTATGCGCATTTGGTCCAGCTGTGAGGGGTTGGGCCTATTGCAGGCCTGTTCTTACTGCTGATGGCACATTTCTAACAGGAAAATATTTTAGCACACTTCTCATTGCATGTGGCATAGATGCTGATAATGGTCCATTTTCAGTTGCTTTTGCTATTGTCGAGGCAGAAAATAAGGACTCATGGGAGTAGTTCTTTGATTCTCTACAAACTTGTATTCCAATCATTCCACACCATACAGATCTGTGTATTATTTCTGATCGAATGAGTGGAATTTTTCCAGCACTTAGGTCAAAATTTAACTGGGCTAAACATCGTTATTGTCTTCGACATCTTCGTGAGAACTTCCATCAAAAGTTTAAGTCACATGAGTTGAAGGAACTTTTGTGGAAGGTGGGCACAATTGATACACATGAATTTGATCGTCTAATGGCTGATATAGAAACCATAGAACCAACGGCTAAGGAGCATTTGATAGCCCAAAATTCAGTATAGTGGTCTCTCACATATGACAGAGGCTACATGTATGGGTCATTGACTAGCAATCATGTTGAAGGGTTAAATGGAGTCATAAAAGGTGTTAGAGGTTTACCAATATAGGCACTTATTGTTGCCACATACTATCGCTCTGTTACAATGTGGTTGGAGAGACGTAATAAAGCATATGGTCGTGCAGAAAAGGGTTTTAAATGACCCTTTAGGTTTCATGATAAGCTTTTTGATGTATCACAGGATGCACGACAACTATCAGTAAACATCCATGTGAACAATGATGAATGGCTTGTTGATGACATGGATGGACATCGATTTCAAGTCTTTGTGTGTCCAAATGGTGTAAGTGAATGCACTTGTAGTTTTCCACAGCAATGGCATTTTCCATGTGCTCATGTTTGGGTAACTGCAAGATCTATCAATTATGATATGGATGCACTTGTGAGCCCATATTACACAAATGAAGCTTATTTAAATACATACAAAACTGAATTTTGTGGTATTCCCGACAAGAGGTATTGGCCTCATTTTGATGAAAGCAGAGGCAGTTATCCCTTATTACCCTCAAGGAAATGAAGGCACGCTGGAAGACCAAAGAAAAAAAGAAGGCCTTCAACTATGGATGTTGATCCAAATCAATATACATATCATTGTCATAAGTGTGGTAGAAAGGCACATAATAGACGCACTTGTCCTAATGTAATATGATGTCTGGTCATGTAATGTTTGCTATTTCAATTTACTCAAGGCATGTAATGTTTGCAATTTTAGTTTGTTCAAGTCATGTAATGTTTGTAATTTCAATTTACTCAAGTAATGTAATGTTTGCAATTTCAATTTAATCAAGCCATGTAATGTTTGCAATTTCAATTTACTCAAATCATGTAATGTTTGCAATTTCACTAAAAGAATGAATTTATAATGGTTTTTTTTATAGATGGCTCATCGAAGGACATGGAAATTTCAAATGTCCGTAGAGTTAATCCAAATAATAGCTACAAAGTGCCTACATGGAAAAATGTCTCATCAAACTCTATTGGATGATGACTGGAATGACGTACCAGATTTGTTGTACAACAAGTTAGGATTTATAGTGATAAAATAACAAGTAAAATTTCATTGGAAATTTTAAAAGAAAATGTTTCACATGTATGAAGAACTTCTTGAGCTACCTGGTTGGTATTAGGATCATATGAAACAGAAAGCAATGTCAATCAATGAACAAATTAAAAACCAGTTCGCTATATCACATCCAGAGATACATTGAGTTGTACATCAAATGTGGCCATTTTATGAACCTCTAGATGAGATATTGAATCAAATGTAATAACTAATTATTGTAATATTTCTCTTTTAGTAGTTCATGTTGTATTTTAATATTATTTGGTAGTTCATGTATTTGAATTAATTTCATCTTATGAAGAATCTTGACAAACTTATATGTTGTGCAATATTTGCACTTTTCATTTAATGTAATATTTGCACTTTTTATTTAATGTTATATTTACATTTTTCATAGATATGACTCCTAGACAAGCATCCTTCCGACTCTCCCAACACCATTTTATTTTGTCACAGTGGCCTATTACTGACCCAGGTGTTTTGGAAAACATTTCTTTGACTGGTTTGGAGCTTATTCATAGGCTACGACCTATCCACCTTGATCCCAATTTAATCACTGCCTTAGTTAACCGGTGGGACAACTCTACCAATACTTTTAGATTTTCCCCTTTTGAGATGAGTGTAACCCTTCAGGATGTTGCAGTTCTTTTAGGCCTTAGGATTGATGGGCCACCGGTTATAGCTTCATATCCTTTAGGCGTAGATGAGGGGCAATTTTCTTCATGGTCTCACCTTTGTGAGAGTTTCTTAGGAGATGCACCAGATGGGATGTCTAAGGGGCATATCTTCTTGATATGGTTGCATGAGACCTTTAGGGATATGTAATTTACTTTGCGAGATAAAGAACAACAAATACAAAATAGGATAAGGTACACTAGAGCATATCTCCTATACTTTTTAGGTAGTTACCTTATTCCTGATAGTACCGGGGACATGGTTCATGTACGGTGGCTCCCGCTTCTGTCTGACTTTTCTAGTTGTAGCACTCTATCTTGGGGCGCTACAACTTTAGCATACTTGTATAGGGAGTTGTACAAGGCTACCATCTACTCTAGGAAAACCGCCCACCTGTCTGGTTGTGTATGTCTACTACAGATGTGGTGTTGGGAGAGGTTAGGAATTGGACGCCCAGGTTCAATTATATGAACTGGGGGGAGTGGCCAGACAATGTTCCCTTAGGTTACATGTAAAGATTTACACAATTTTTTTATACATTTGTCCAAATATTTTGTAATGTTTATCTAAATTTAGTTTTTCAATTTAATAGGTGGCCTACATTTCTTGAAAGGAGTGATACTATGAGAGGATCGGTCCATTTTTATGATTCAACATTTGACCAGATTTTACCCTCTCAGATATAACTAACTTACTTCTACTATGATATATGTTGTATTTTTTATGCAATTTACTTTGTTTTATATGATACATGTTGTATCTATTTGAATAACAAATATAGTTAACTCCTTACACTGCTAATATTTTGGAGAGACTGCCACCCTTATGTCGAGAGGGTCAGAATATTTAGTCGGCGCGAGTGCCTTTACTGTGCTACACAGTAGTAGAGTGGCACTTCCCTGACAAAGTACTTGGACAATTCAGATTTGTTCAAGTACAACCTACTCTGGAGTTGCCACGCCTTAGTAGGATAGATGGGAGGGGTCATGTGGCTGAGGACTGGTTGCATCATTATAGACGGGAGGTACAACTGTGGAACAACAGACGTGAGAGTTTAGTCTCCCCTCCACCAGTGAAGACAGTCTTCAGTCCACAGGCGCACTACGGATGGTATCATCCCCAGTACATACTGCCCCCTCAAGCTCAGCCTCCCACCACATACTACTCACAAAGTTATTGTCACTATCAATTTTGTGAGTATCATTTATATATCTTTTACAAATTGTTATTATTTATCTTTATTATTTGTAATATATGCAATTGGTCTTTATTATTTGTACATACTTTGTTTGAACAGGCAGAATCACATGTGCGGATTCGAGCGGCTTTACAACATGCCCATACACTGATCAGATATGACATCTATGGCATCCAGGGGACTTACTTCGACAGTCTTTCCGACTACGCTCGCTCGTATGATCCCATACCCACTCATACAACAGCCCCTAAGCCCACTCCTACTCCTACTCCTACTCCTAGTCATGTTCCATACACTCCACTCCCACCACCAGTTATTCATGACAGTCAACCACCATCCTATATCACATACTCACCAACTCCATTTGATTTCTCAGGATGCACCCCACCTGATGCCCCACATCCTAGTATTCAGAGACCCCTCACCCCACCTTCAGCTTTTCATTACTTCCCTGGTCCTCATCAGCCTACTGCTACGCAGTTGTCCCCCATTGAGGTATCTCCAGATGACTTCGGTACTCAGGATCCAGATGTATAGGGAGGTGGGCAAGGACGTCGTGGGCGTGGAGGATGTGCTTAGATTTTTATAGTTTTGTACATGTTGTGTAGTGTTGTATATATGTCTTTGTTCAAGCATTTATTTAGCTTGTATGTGGATATATCATATTATGATATCATATTGATTCATTATGGGTCTATTCGATTGTTCTGTTGTGTATTATTTTCCCGTCAAGTTGGTTCATTTTTTAACCTTATTTCTAATGATATCTGGTTTTTTTTATTAATTTCTTCTTATATAATCAATTAAGAAGCAATCAGTGTTGGTTGCAATACCACTTCTATAATACATATGCATGTTCAAAGCTATTGAAATTAACAAATTTATAATAATTGACTATATTATAGACATTCTAATACAAGTGAAAGAATTGTAAATGTGCAAATATAATCAATGTTGTAATATGCATACATGTTGTGTAGTGTTGTATATATGCCTTTGTTCAGGCATTTATTTGGCTTGTATGTGGATCTATCATATTATGATATCATATTGGTTCATTTTGGGTCTATCAGATTGTTCTGTTGTGTATTATTTTCTCGTCAAGTTGGTTCATGTTTTAACCTTGTTTCTAATGATATCTCATTTTTTTAGATTAATTTCTTTTTATATAATCAATTAGGAAGCAACTAGTGTTGGTTGCAATACCACTTCAATAATCCATATGTATGTTCGGAGCTATTGAAATTAACAAATTTATAATAATTTGCTATATTATAGACATTCAAATACAAGTGAAAGAATAGTAAATGTACAAATATAATCAATGTTGTTAATATACGAAAATTATGCATTAAAGAATAATAATGAATGAAAAAATTGAAAACATCAATGTGTCTTGTATGGAGACGCATTACTCAATGCGTCCCATATGGGGATGCATTGCTAGCAATGCGTCCTGCATGCGGATACATTACTCAATGCGTCCTCGTCTGGGACTTATTGCTAGCAATGTGTCCCGTATCAAGACGCATTGGCCTCACCGAAGGGCAATGCGTCCAACTCCGGGACGCATTGCTCCCTCGCATAGCAATGCGTCCTGGTCCGAGACGCATTGCCTCGCGACAGAGAAATGCATCTCACAGGGGACACATTGCCTCCAAAATGTGTCATTTGGGAAATTAAGTTCAAGAACTTGCTATTATGGGAATTAAAATGGCCAAATGTGTCATTTTGGTTTTTTTTGCCTTTATGTTGTTAGAGAGCGTGAGAGTTCTAACCGTAGCTGATGAGCTCGTTAATCAGGTTGTTGTAGTATTCCAGGCCTATGGGATTCAACGCCCCTCTCCCATCTGCCAAGAAAAAGCCAATCTTTAAGGCATGTCTAGAAGGAGAGAATCTGGCTGACAGGTAATAACACATGATTTCGTCCGGATATAGACGCAACCTGGGATAAGCCTGGACGAAGAGATGGAGAACCAGTAGGCGTCGATCCCTGTCTCGTATATGAGCCGCACATCTTCCTATCAGAAAGCTCAGAACCCAGGTGAAGTTAGGAACTGAGTATGTTGTTCAAGTAAAGAGATCAAGCAACCGCAAGAAAGAGGCAAAACTAGACACACCTTGAAATGAATTTTGGATTCTATCCTACTAAAAAAGGAAGCAAGTTAAAGTCCAAAAGTCTCGAAGTCTGCCTGGTTTGGCCATTGTGTAGCATTATTCTAGTTTTTTTACCTTGCATTTATGATACTGATCGGCTGCTACATCGCCAGTTGAACCGTTAAGTGTATGGAAAAAAAACTCAAATAATATACTTTTGTAAAAATATTTACCGAAATAGCACCCTTTCCAACTTATTTCCCAAACTAGCACACTTTCAGCCATACGCGTCACATTATTTGGCGTTTAACTGATGCAGAGACTAAAAACGCCACATAACTTGGCGTTTTATGGTATTGCAAAGCTAAAACGCCACATAATTTGGCATTTTAGCCCCTGTTTGGAAAAGGCTTGGGTTTATGTCAAACGTGAGGTCTATGTCAAACCTGTTTGGATTAGTCTAGCCATCAAATCGGATTGGGATTACTTGATCCTGTTTGGCAAACCAATCTGGCTTGCCTCGTAAGTTGCGATTTTCAGTCTGCTATATAAAACAAAATACATAAAAGTCAGAGCCTAAACCAGCTTGGAATTCCTAAACCTGCTGCTGGCAGTACTGGGCCAAGCTTGCTTTTGGGTGTAACGGAAACCAAAACGGGGCCGTTTTAGGATTTCAAGCCAAACACGCAACTGGAAAACATGACTGGCTCGGACTGGCTTGGTACTGGATTTGCAAATGTAGCGCAGACATGGCTAATAAGACAAACATTAATCCTGATCTAAACCAATCCCAAGCCGTTCCAAACAGGGGCTTATAGTTTTGCGAAGTTAAAACGCCAGATATTGTGGCGCGTCTGGAAAAACGCCACTTGGAGTGGCGTCTCTTATCAGTTCACGATGCCTCCCTTTACAAAAAGCGCCATATTAAGTGGAGTTTTTTTGCTTTGATTTGACCGCACGCGAGGGCCATGTTTACTCAACTAGCTCTGTTCTTCCATTATTCGGCTACCTGAAGGTGAGGAGGAGCTCCTCCGCCATGTTCTGAATTTGCTGTCAAGCTGCTAGGACGTGCTTCTCCTCAGTGAGAGTGGCCCCGATGGCGACAGTAGCACGTAAACTCCGCCTAGTGTTGTGTGAGTCATGTATATCTTTCCGTCGTCGTTTACTTTGTCCAGCAATCTCATATTCAGCTGCGCTAGCTTCTCCTCCAACTCTTCTCCCTCAAAAAATCCTACTGGTCTGAGACGGAAGCACACCAGTGCGAAACTTCTGGGAAAGACGAAAGAGAAACAGATGGACTTTCATCTTTGGATACTTTATTAATCCAATTTTCTCGGAACAGATAAGACTCGGCAATATGATGACATCTACACATTCGATCCATACCGGCGTGTGCGAACGTGTCCCAGATGCTGGGTTTCCGTCCGTCCTCTGTAGCTGCACCTTCTACCTTCGGGAGGTTCGGGAAACACCCACCACGCAGTTTCGCTACTCATAGACAAGCGAACTGACAATTGCACAGAAACAAAAAGCAAGCAGCAGAAGCAGCACGCTGCACATACCTGATAAGCAGAGGTACCAGCGCCAAAGATGAACCCCGGCGGGAAGTCCTCCCTGCTCACCATTGAAGCCACCGCCGCAGGAGCTGCAGAAGCCGTAAGGAGTAAGAGGTGGAGGAAGTGGACACGGAGTTGGTTGTGGCGGAGTGGACGGCGCTTCTCCACCGCCATCTCTGTAACTCAATAATCTGCCGGCTTGGAATCTCCGTCACATGGCCCAGCCGGGTTCCGACGAAATCGACCTGTCGCGTTCGCGATGTCGACTATTTGGAATCCGCACGAGAAAAGATCAACAACGGCCAGTAACGATTGAAACTTAAATCATCTTACGCCTACCGTGATCACGATCGAGTGGCCAAAGATATGGGAGCGGCGGGAATCTGATCCCTTATGCTATGTTTGTTAAGGGGTGAACGAAGGGGAGGGGAGGGGACATTTATTTAAGTCTATTTGGTTAGTATGGGGAGGGGAAGGAGAAGAAGAGTGAATATAAAAAATATAAAAAAATATGTCATTTTTTAACAAGTCATATTGTCGTGAAAAGTTACATGCACCATATACGAAAATCAAATAAATTAAACTCACATGTCTCGTAATCAAAATAAAATTATTCATATAATTATTTGATAAATGAAGAAGATATATTTCTCATGTCTAACATCATTGAATTCTACATTTTAGGAGTTTGACAGCATATCTGTCAATAATTCGTAATCATCTTCTCATGGGAAATAAAAAAATAACCAACACCAAGATATATTTTATCTGAAGATATATTTCTCTTTATACTCATTGTGGTTATACATATAGTTCCCTCCATATTTATAATTTTTCTTCCATTTATTTAAATTCCCTCCATAACTTGAGAGTTTCCTCCATTTTCCTCCACAATTCCCTCTATTTTTTTATTTTTCCTTATGTTGTTATGTTTGTAATTTTATTTATCTCAAACATTACGTATTCTTTAGGAATATTTTTTCTAGACTTTCTAAGATTTTTCTAAATTGCGCGCTATATTTATTCTAGTTTCGTTTTATTTCTAGTTTTTTCCTCTAAATTTTTCCTCAAAATTCTTCCCAACAATTCTAATTGGTGTGCTACAATTCTCTCACCTCATTTAGAGGAAAATAAGTATTTCCCGCCATATTATTTATATTTTCCCTCCACATTCTATAATTCTCTCAAACTTTTTAATAAATTTCCCGTCAAATCTTTCCCCTTTCTTTTCTCTCCACTCCGATTTGGTGGGGAGAGAAGTTGCTTAAAATATACTTGATTCTTTCCCCTCCATTCCCCTCCCTTCCCTTCACCATGTCCAACTAAACAGATTAAGTCTTTTCCCCTCCCTTCTCCTCCCTCCATTCACTGCGTACCAAACAAACCGTTAAGTTATTAAAAAAAATGATACATAGATCAGAAATGGAAACCATTTTGTTGTTATGTGTGCGACTCATCTTCGTCAATTACTCACTAAATTTAAGTCCTCGTACATTCCATTTCAGTTGGGTTACTTTTATAATTGCCAAGATGATTTCTTGTGCTATTGCCTATTATAACCGATTTTCTTTTGTGTAATTCTCCTCTCTCTACTCCAGTCTTTTGATAATTAGCATTATCCAAAATACTAAACCTAAATAAAAGAAACAATCGACATTTATAAATCTATTTATAAACTTCTAACATTAAACATGTCAAACTATATGTTTCGTTAAACAAACGTCAACATGACTTGTTAGATATTGGTAGACATGAATATTTTCAATGAGAGTTTCACATCATTTTTCAAACGTCACTTTCAATTTTACTTAAGCGACCGATACAACTTTTGAAAATTGGTTGACTCTACCTTTTTCGAACACATATAGATGTGCACAACAACACAAATCAAAGAGAAACACAATTGATTCTATGTCCGGTTCTTGGCTTTTTTCCCATTATTTGACGTCCACGTGGAGTGATGGAAACATCTTGTAAGTCATCTTGGCGTTAATTTTATTTATTTATCATATATATGTCTTTATATAACTTACTTATTTGCTTCTATAACCGTTGAAAATGTATTTATATTCACTTTGCATCGTAGTAGCATAACTTACTAATACAAATTACATAATCTATTTTGTAATCAATACATTATCTGGATCATCATATTATTATATTGAGATATTTTAATTATATACACTATACACCCTTGTTAGGTAGACATCATATATAAGAATAATATTATACACTATTTTGTCAAGAAGTTAGATAATGTGACTGATAGTACAATTTATAAAGAACAAGTTTAACCTAAGAACTAATTATATTCTGAAGGAGCAGAAATCAATGACCAACGATCTCTAAAGACTCAAAAGTTGAATGTCAAGATCTTGTAATTGAGTCATTAGAACGTTAAAGAGAGAAGTTTTATATATCAAAAGAGAGATTGCAGAGTCATTCAACATTAATTCTAATATTGAGGACTTTAAGAACATTATAGAATAAAATTCAATGTTTTAAAATTTTAGAATTATATCGTGTCATTTAGTTTGATTATATTATCTTTTGTAATCGAATTTATCATTATACGATCTGAATATTACAAAATAGATTATGTAATTTGTATTAGTAAGAAAAATCCACATTGAAAAAAAAATCACAGCAGTCTGATTCACAAAAATCCGACCCAATCCACGGATACCATAGTGGAACTTTGGTACAACCGACTCTTGTAACTTATCTGTCTGAAGTCGCCGGGCGTCGGGGCTGTTGTAGCCAACTCCGGATGTTCGAGTAGTCAACCACGGCCTGATGTAGCTGCAAGCAGTGCATGTGTGCATATTAGAGGAAACTAATTGATCACCTTAACCAAAAGTAATGACATGCTGGACTGCAACACCAAGCGCAACACGAACTCCATCCTCCGCTACATCCGCGGCAACGGCGGTGGCGCCTCCTGTGTCTCGTAGCTCTACTTCCGCTCCAATCCGCCCTACGACACACCCGTACAGATAGCCTACCTCCTCTCGGTCGACGCCCAGAGCATCTCCGCCCTCAACAACATCACCGACGTAGCGAAGCTCCCTGCCGGCCGCCCCGTTCTCGTCCGTGTTACCTGCTCTTGCAACGTCCCATCCACAGGCGGCCCGAGATACTACCAGCACGACACGAGCTACAACATCAAGTGGACCGACGAGACCTACCAGATAATGGCCAACAACACATACCATGGCTTCACGACCTGCCGTGATGGCCCGAAATCCTTATGATAGCTACCACCTTCTCCTTAACGAGAGATTGAAGGATCCACTCCGGTGCGCGCCCCACAGCGGCACAGTTGGATGCCGGGTATAGGTACCTCATCACGTCCGTGAGCACCATGGGGAGACGACATCCCTTCCATCGCCGGTCTTTTCCAATCTGATGAAGAAGCGGGATTGGCAGACGAGATTCAAGCAAAGAACACCATCTTCCCATTCAGAAAACAGCGGACCAGCTAACAGGGGTGACGAGCAGAAACTCTTAACTCCGCGCTTTGCTGCGGATCAACGAGTTCACAAGAATCTGCAATATTGTTGGTTCTCGATCCGCAGTTAGCAATTGATCATCCACGGGACCGATCCGCAGTAGAGTCTAAACGTCCCTCGAAGATCCACAAACTGTGGCTCGGATCGGACAGTTGGGATCGAATCGGATAGGGTCGGATCAAATATGCCATACCATACCGGCGTGTCCAAACGTATCCCAGATGCTCAGTTTCCGTCTGTCCTCTGTCGCTGCCCCTTCCACCTACGGGTCTACAGAACACCCACCACAAAATTCGCTATTCATAGACAAGGTGAGAAGTACAAAGTTGCGGAAGAAGAACGCCATGTACCTAGTAAGCAGAGGTACCAACACCAAAAATGAAACACGACGGGAAGTCCTCCCTATTCACCGTCAAAGCCACGGCCACAAGAGCTGGCGAAGTCATAATTAAGAAACATGAGGTTGAGGAAGTTGAGACGACGGAGCTGGTTGTGGCTGAGTGGACGGCACATCTCCACCGCAATCTCTATAGTCAAAGTATTTGCTGGCTCTTTGCTCTCTTTTGCTGATGAATATTCATCATTTATTTCTGTATCATTTAGGATAATGAATGAAGATTTTTTTTAGGTAATTTTGGTTTAATTCGGAAATTAATCATACTTTCATCCTTTTGATATTTTTTTTCTTAATATTTAAGTGATTTTTCTTAATTTTTTAAGAATTATTGAAGTATTTAACTCAAGATAAGAAAAGATGAAGATAAGAGGTCTTTTAGATTTCTTGTATAGTTTGATATACCTCACACCAAAACAGTCGTAACTCTCACATACGAATTCCAAATTTAAAATTTAGATATGTTTTAAAAAGATAATTTCAATTTCTACACGAAAAATATATTTTTCAGTGAATTTGTCCAATCAACCGGTGAGCGTGCATGTTCATTTTCCTACAATGTCTGATTTAAATATATACTATGTACCAAAATTAACATAACTCTCACATCCCAAGGTGGAATCTATATGCATTGAAAAGCGAATTCAAAGGTCTACAGAAAAAATATATTTTAGATCACACTTTAAAGCTTGTTACCATCCGAAATTAGCATGAAAGTTTGGAAATAGGAACTCTACAGAGAGAGAGTCAGAATTTGAAGGGTCAAAAGAAGGTAATCAATGATTTTCACTATTGCCTATTGAGTAAGGAAATTATTTTCTTGATCAAGACATACAACAGTCGCCTCTTCCACTTCATTCTCCTCCTCTTTTAGGGTTTCCACCCCTCCTTCCCCTATAAAAGGAGGGGAGACTCCACTAAGAAAGAGGCCCCAAAATTTTGTACTTGTATTTTTAGTTGAAGTTATGTTACTTGCATTGTTAACATAATCTTTTCATTCAAGCAACAAAAAATAGTTCTTTCTTCTGCGTCCGAACTTCTTTATTTCTCCTTTTTCTCATTCTTTCTCTTGAAGCGGAGGATAAAGAAAGAAAGCCATTTAATTGTCACCACTTTGGTCTCTTTGGAGAATCTGCATTTGTGGTCTATGACTTCCTATCTTTTTCTCCTTATTTCTTTATTCCTCACTATGATTAGTGAGTAGTTCCCTTATCGAGGCAAGGGGAGTAGTCCCTTAACTATGTGTTAATCGGATCGAGTTTTATATGACTACCTTAGACGGATGGTTTTGGAAATCAATGATTGTTCAATCGGGATAAAAGAGAACAATCTTTATGATGTTTTCTCGAGGGATCGACCCTTATATACTAGCCTTAACTGGAAAGTAAAAAGGGATTAAACTCTAGGATAATCATTCTAGTGAATTGAGGTGCTAAACGACGCGTATCAATTTTGGCACCGTTGCTGGAGACAACCAAATCATTTTCTCGAACCCCAATTTTTTTTATTCCTTCTGAGTAACATTTCAAAAGTGTTATCTCCTCTTTTTACTGAATTCCATTCCAGCAGTATATTTATCTGCACTCGATTATTACTTATCAATATAATTGTTCATGTGCCACCCGTCACACATTAATTCTGCGTCATTGGTTTTTGATCCCGAGCCAGAGAGAATGTTCCATCGCTTGAATAGACAAAATAGACTTTAGGATGGACGAGGAAGAGGTTTCCCGTAGGATTGAGCAGGCTCTTGCCGCTCAAACAATGCTTATGATGGTTGAACGCTCGACCCAAGAATCCAATCTACACACAACCTATATAACTGAGGAAGAGGTCATTGAAATTGCTCAATAGGAGGTTGAGATAAAAACTAAAAGTTTTTTCCTCTCAAAAAAAGAGGACATGTACAACACCTAGTTGTGCCACCCATGATTACCACCCCCAATTTGAGATATGCACTTAGTAGATCACCATGCTCCAGTCCAACCCATTTTTTTGGAACAACGATGAGAGTTGTCAAGATCACCTCTAATGTTTCACTGGCCTTAGCTCCTTGACCAAGATCCCAGTAATTTCTGAAGATGCCATTAGACTTAGGTTTTTTAAATACTCTCTCTCAGGACAAGCCAGTAGTTGGTATAATGCCATGGAGAATGAAGACCACGACACCACTTGGGAAGCACTTCAAACAAAGTTCTTGGATAAATACTTCCCTCCTTACCTTACTTATGAGATCAGGGGACACATCCTTCTCTTTTCAATGGTCCCTGGAGAAACTTTATGAGAAGTTTGGGAGAGATTTAGGGAACTCCTCTACCGTTTCCCTCATCATGACATATCACAATCTCTACTCATTGAGTTATTTTACCGTGGTGTGGACAATGACACCAAGAAATTCCTTCATTCCTCATCTAGAGGAAATGTCATGTTTTACAACTTGAGTAGTGCTTGGGAGGTTGCAAAACATGCCTCTAAAACTCAAGCAAGATGAGGAACCGGTGGGGTCCTCAAGGTATCTAAGGCAGAGGTAAATCCTGACATTCAAAATATTGTTGAAGTCCTTAAGTTGATTTCTTTGAAACGATATCGTCTACAATCTTCTTTCAATGCCTATGAGAGGCATCCTCAACAAGTTAGGGTTGTTGAATCTCTGTGTGGGATATGTCAAGGGTATGATCATGCCACCCTTCAATGTCAATATCTCTACAACACTTCTATGCAGCCAATAGTTGGCCAACCAGTGAAAAATTTAAACTCCATCCATAGTATTCTGGGTCAAGCTTACTATACTCCCAACCAAGCTAGAAATCATTCCAGATTCCAATATGGAATCCCTTCAGGAGATGAAAGTTCTTCTCAACTTCCGTCCCCACAAAGACCACCTCATCCTCAAGCTAACATCCATCCACCACCAGTCATTCTCAAAAATTATAACAACCAATGGAATTCTTGGAATCAAGAAAATTATAGGAGAAATTTCCAAAACTGTATACCTTACCAGGGACAACAATATCAATACCTTCATCAACCTCCCCCTCAACCTCAATTACAATAGAATGTGCCCACACCTTCAACCGACGATAGGGTAGTTGCCTTAGAGCAAATCATAATATCACACCAGAAGTCAACTGATGCTCAGTTAGCCTGCCTCTTTGCTCAACAAAACCTCGTATCGGCACATTCGTTGGTCAACCTGAACCCAACCCTAAGCACGTGAAACAACTTAAGGTTGTTACTACCATACCCGACTTTACCACACAAAAAAGGGAAACTTCCCCCTGATGAGGTTATTGTACCACAATCCTTGACTACTCCCACCACTCAAGAGGGCATGTCTATAAACTGTGTATACCCTACATTGTACATTTGAAGAAGACCTAGTTGGACTCTAGGTTCAGCAAGTTCAAGGAAATCATGAGAAAGTTATGCATCAACATCTCACTTTTGGACGCTATGACAGATCTACCTGAATGAAAAAAATTCTTAAAAGCCCTTCTAAATTGTAAGAGCAAAACTAAAGAATCTAAAACAGTAAAATTGGCAAGAACTACATCTGACATCATCCAGAACAGATGCCAAAGAAATGCAAAGACCAGAGTCTTTTCAGATCACTTGTTCTATAGGAGATTCCACCAGTCATTCAAGATTAGTTGGTCTTGGGGCTAGCATATCCATCATCCCTATGATCATGTGCAGGAGGCTCAGTCTCACATATTCTAGACCCACTCCTATGCGTATTCAACTTGCAAATTCTTCCATTACCAAGCCTCTTGGCATTATTGATGATGTTCCAATTAAAGTTGGAAATTCTTACATCTCGTGTGACTTTGTGGTGCTTGATATAAAAGAAGACAGTCGCTACCCTCTCATTTTCTACATGCCTTTCCTCGCTACGACCAGGGCGTTCATAGATGTTGAGGAAGGACTTCTCACAGTTTGAGTGGGAACAAAATTCATCAATTTCTAACCCTCTGGGGGTACCATGAAATATACTCAAGAGGAATAAATTTATTTCCTTGAATGTATGGACCAATTCAATATGATGCATCAATGATATCTTTATTCTGAATCCCCACATATAACTCAAGTATGTATCTCTCTAGTGGTCGATCAAGTTTCTACTCATGCCCAAGCTATACCAACCATCCCTATTAATATGGATGCTTCTACTGCCATTGCCCCTATTGTGGCAAGGACCAACACCATCCTTCAAGAAACCCTTGTCTCACAAACCCTTCCCCTACCTCATCCCATACCCATCTTCCCCCCTCAATCCCCCTCTAAGAAACCGGTCTATGATGATCGTCACACTCCTTCTGAGCCATCATTACAAATCATATCTCAAGTGGTTCAGCCAAATGTCATCGATGGATATTTCCCTTCTCCTCCCTACAACCCACCTCCATTTGACATTAGTATCCATTATATGAGACTAAATGAAGATTCATACTTAAGTCCATCCTCACCTCCCACAAATAATCATCTTTATACAATTGTGCTCCCCTACAACTATCCTCCACCACATTTCAGACTGTGGGAATCTAATAAGATTGTTTCAAATTTTTATCCTTGGTATACAAATGTACACCAAGAATTCCAAGATACATTTCAAAGAACTTAAACAAAGATGATGGATTGTTCCAAGGCACTCAATCAAATCATTACTACAACCCTACCTTCCTCTCCACTCCTCCACCACCTTACTATCTGCCACCGCCATGATCTTCATCCCTCCATCCGGGTTTGGTTTTTTCTTAAAATAAGCAAAAATCTAAGTTTGGGGTGGAGGTGGGTGGTATGATTCTATTCCACCTCCTATCTTTTCCCTTATTTCATTTTTTTTCCTTTTCTTATATTTTTGCATATAGTTTCTTTGATCATGGCCTTTATCTAGTCAGTCATGCTTTTTTATTTTCCTTAGTTGTAAAAAGGCCATTATCTAGTCGGCTAGTTGAATACATGTTTATCATTGTACCTCCTTGAATTTAGTAAATCTTTTACAAAAAAAATTCACAAATTGCCATGTTTGTAACCATCATGTCACGTAGGACCCCTAAATAACACCACTCCTTTGAATAGTTGGTAAGTCATAAGGAATCGATCAGAACTAAGCATATTTCCTATATTTAAAAAATAGGTCATCTTGTTATAAAAGTTGTATGATGTAATTTATAGGGATACTCTAACTAGATCAATGACACTCTCTAGAAAAAAAAATATGAAAAAAGAAAAAAATGTTGATGTTATAAGCACAAGAACATCTCTTCCTTCCCTCTATTTTTCTTCTAAAAAAGAGAAGCAAAGAATCAACACCGGACAAAAATCAAGTTCGGGGTGGCATGCTTCCCAAAATAAAAACTCCAAACCCCACAAAGGGTGTACCATCAAAAGATGCCAAAAGTACACATGAAAAAAATATTGTGACCAATGTAGCCACAACTCCACAAATTCACATCCTGAGTCGAATAGAAGAGAGATCAATATTTCTTCATCACTTCCTTCTTGTGAAACAACTTACAAAAAATAAAAAATAAGAGTGTCAAAGTGAAAGTAAGATGCAGTCTATTTTTTTTATAAAATCTCATTTTTGAAGCAAGATGTGATAAGGAAATTGGGTCACTTGGCCAAAATTTGGAGGTAAGGAATATAGTGATGTTACAAGGGTGAGGATGAACATGTTGTTAGTATAAATTAGTTTTATTTGTGATTTTATTTTCTTGAGGACAAATAAAGATTTATCTCTGGGATATTTTGATGAATGCATATTCATCATTTATTTCTGCATCATTTAGGATAATTAATTAAGATCTTTATGGTAATTTTAGTTTAATTTAGAATTCAATTGCACTTTCATCCTCTCCATATTCCTTTTCTAAATTCTTATGAGATTTCTCTCAATTTTCAGAAATTATTGAAGTATTTAAATCAAGATAAAAAAGATGAAGATAGGAGATCTTTCAGATTTTCCGTAGAGTTTGATATACCTTACACCAAAACAGTCATAACTCCCACTGATAACCTCCCATTTTGCGATGTTATCTTACTAGTTTTCCTTAGTTTTCCATACTCTTTCTTAGTTAAATTAGATAGAATCTTTAACTTTCTACCTTTTTGTAAATATACCATTAGATTAACTTCTCCTTTTCACTTCTTACAGAAAAGCACAAAAAAATTTACAGAGCTCCCAAATGGTCCCAAGACCAAATGGAAGCCAAACGGTCCCAAGACCGAATGGAAGACAAACGGCCCCAAGACCGAATGGAGACCAAACGGTCCCAAGACCGAATGGAGGCTGAACGGTCCCAGGACCGAATAAAGATCAAACGGTCCCAAGACCGAATAAAGGTCACACGGTCCCAACCGAATAAAGGTCAAACGGTCCCGAGATCGTGTGAAGCCAAACGGTCCTAAGATCGTGTGAAGCCAAACAGTCCCGAGACCATATGAAGCCAAACGGTCCCAAGACTGAATGGAGATCAACCAGTCCCGAGACCGCATGAAGACACACAACCCCAAGATCGAATGAAAGCAAACAGTTTCAGACCGAGAGGACTCAAACGGTCTCCAGACCGAGAGAGTCCAAACGGTCTCCAAACTGTGTGAAAATCCAAACGGTTTCCAAGACCGTTTGGACCCACATATCCCAAACCGTTTAAGGCTCACTCAAAATCCTATAAATAGAACCCAAAGGGGTACTCACAAATCATCAAGTTTCAGACAGCCAAAGGCTGCCTCTGTTGTTCCAGAGCCATTCCACCCTTCACCCACTGCCATGAGGCTTCCGGTCTGAGATCCATACTCCATCTCGAAGCTACTTTCTCTCTCATCGACAAAGAAGATCAGAAGAGGAGGATTCATCATCAAGCAAGCTACGAAGTGTGAAGATCATTTCTCTCTCTCTCTCTAAGGGTAGACCTTCTTCCCTCCTTTGTAGAGATGACGTTCTCTCTCTCTTCTCGCCCCCTTCTTTGTTCTTGCCATGAGCGAGTAGCCTCATACACTAGGGTGCGGGGAGTAGCCCCACTACCCATGTTTTCATTTCATACATTGTAATTCTTGAGTTTGCAATAGAAAAACACTATCTTTCCAGTTCAACATCAATCGTTTAATGAATGCTAGTTGCTTGATCACCAACTGTGTTATCTATTATTTGTTAGTGCAAATTTGTTGGTATGTATGCCCTGAGAGCCAATCATGGGATGATTGGTGGGATACATTAAGATTTTTTTGATAAACATCAAAGGCAAGCTTCCGATTCTTTCTGATTCAGTCATATGAGATAGTGATAGAATAGATTGAATGTCTAGAGAATGACAGTACTCAATGACGTATGCTTTCAGGTTGAGGACCTGAACGATGAGATCATACTGATGCTAAGAGTTTGTACATTCTTGTTATGTCCCTAGTCGGATGTCATTGTGGAAGGTAGATAGACAGCAATGACACATAAGACTAGATTGTGGTGTTGGTTGATGACATAATCTCATTAGTCATGATATAGAGATATCAAACCAAACACATAGGTACTTGTTAGAGAACAAGTGTACCAGACAGACCCACCGTGAGTTTGACACATGGAACCATGACATGGTAGTCACAGTCCGTACTCACAGTGATGGTGGTGAGTGTGATTCTTTGACCTGAAGTCACTACACTCAACACATGTCGTTGGGCACACTTTGACATCATCAAACGCAATCCTGAAACATGGGTTGTTATAAAGGTGATGATTGGGTGGCTTTGACACATGGGGCTTTTGAGGGGTGATTGATAGATATGGGATTTGTCCCTCCTGAGGGAGTATGATATCCAAGGCCACTTGATGAGTAGGATTGAGATAGGCATGCGCACGCATGCGTGAATCAGTATGTGATATTGATGTCATACATATCTCGTTCAATCTACTCTGAGATCAAGAAAGTGAATGAACGTTGAAAGGATGACTGTTCCATGCCTCGAGTTCATTCGGGATATCAGTGACAAAGGAATTATACATTCGCTGTAACACCATTCACAGATTGTAGGATTGAAAGTTGTTCTCCAACTTTCTACTTTCACTTGGGTAGCAATGATGTGTGACTAGGAGCCACTCTTTGCTTGTGAAGTCATAAGTGTTATGGACTTTCACTACCAACGTGAAATGGACCTGCAGGGTCACACACATAGGATTTAACCTGGAAGAGGACTTTTGTCCACAAGCAATGTTTAGATTGATTACTAAAGGAGTTTAGTAGTTCAATTAAACACTCAATCAATTGATGGCTTAATCTCATAATGTTCAAGGTGTTGGACACATTGATTGGAGTATTGATTGATTGAAATTGCAATTGACTGATTCTGTACAATCTGTACTCCCAACCAATCAGCTCATGTGATGAACTGGTCGGCTGAGCTTGGTGAACCGGTCGGCTCAAGTGTTGAGCCGATCGACTCAAGATCAGGGTGAACTGATTGTTTCAAGTGTTGAAACGATCAATTCAACTGGTGCAACCGAGCAAATTGGGAAAGTAAGATTGGTGAGAATTTTTCTTTCATTTCAATTGCCCAATTTGATTGGGAAATAGGATTGGTATTCGATACCAATTAGAAACCAAATAAGGAAAGTCAATCGGGAATCGACCAGGACCACCAACTGACCGGTTCACTTGTGAACTGATCGGTTGAGGTGTCCCAACCGACCGGTTCAGGTCCCCAACCGACCATTTCAGTTGTGAAACGATTGGTTCAGGTTGTGAGTTGGTTTCTTTTTGTGGAAAATCTCGAACCCTTCTACTCCTGCTTTTATTCCTGCATTGCCCGGGATGGAGAACCCTGTCCCATGAACCTCCTATATATAGGGGTATTGGGGGCTTCTCCAGGGACAACTCAGTGCAACCAGTTGCTTTGCAAAGTTGTCGTTCTCTATTTTTGGTAACCGAGAGAGCCCGAGCAAGTGCTACCCGAAAAGGGAGGCGCAATAAGGGAAAGACAACTGCAGTTGTAACGGGAGGTAGGAGAGTGTGTTGGCGACTAGTACGTCAACAGGAGGGTGTGACTCCTTCCACTTCCTTGTAGGACAAGGAGTGTGGAGTTACAGGTGGTCTGTGTGGACTACTTCAAATGCGGGAGGTTTCTGCCACTTAGGAGGACAACTGTCAACCCGACAGTCCGGTGCGATCAGGAGTCGTCAGTCCCGGTGTGACCAGGAGATGCACAGACACCGTCGAAGACCGGATTTGAAGACCACGCAAGGCGCTAGGGATTGCCGCCGAGCAAGCCTCGGGACAAGGTATGATTCCACAAACCATCCTTTCCTATTATATAGACGTTGACATGTTTCCTTGTTCCGGGTTTGGGGAGAAAGTTTTGTTTCCGCTGCCTTCTCTGTCTCCCCTAAAACCCAACAAAATTGTCTATGTTTGTACTTCTAGATTCAAATATTGACTGCTTGTTGGTTCTAGATTGTATGTAGTCACCATGTGTTTGGTTCGGTATCTAGGAGCATTTCTCAAGAAGTAGAGTAACTCACCTCTATCGTTGTACTTTCATAATATGAAATGGAATCAATTAACATATAAAAGCATAATCTTGACGGGTCGAGGATCACACTTTGCGAGGGGAGTGATGCAAAGTAAGTGACCATTTGTCTGGGGATGGCTGGCATTGCAATACTTCCACATTTCTCATAATTAGTTATCTGAAAGGAGGCTAAGCCTACAAAAATGATAACTGTTTAGACTCTTTTCTTTGCAAGCCAAGTTATTGTGATGTATGTTTTGATCCATGTGTAGCGGTAGCAAAAGCCGATCACATCCTAGTGGTTTCTTAACATTTTTTACAACCATAAGTTTACTTTCTTGCTTCTACTTTACTTGCACTTAGTTTAAACAACCAAACCAACTCTTCAATCTAAATACTGACTGTTAAGGAGTTAAATGAAATTCTAACATTTTCTATCTTTTTGATCTTAACAAGACCGTTGTCATGTGGATTCGACCCTTAACTATACTATGATAAGACTTCCACATATCTTAGCATACGTGGGTGGAGTTTTTAATCTAGTATAAGCAAGGCTAAACCTAATAGAGTTACTATCTTTGGGATTTTTAGTGGTGCACACAATTCCACACAAGTGGAAGCTCCATCAAAAATTGGCACCTTTGCCGGGGATAACGGAACGTTTTAATTTCATTTATCATCTTGCTAGTTGGTTAGGGTTTTACAATTTTTCTCTAAACATTACTCCATATTCTCTTGATTTCATTTTATCTCCTGCATCATCTGAAAAGTGTGTTTCTTCCTCTACTCATGTAGAAGACGTGTATGCAACCATCATATAATCTTAGATTCTCCCCTGATCCAGAGTACGACTCTGAGGTAGAGAGAAGTTTCCACCGCCGCATTAGACTTAATCGTTAAAGAGCTAGACAAATGGCCGAAGATCAATGTCAAGCTGCACTAGTGATGGAAAGGGTGAACACTGCCATAGTAGCCCAGTGAGCACAACTCATCGCCGACACGCGCGCCCAAGTTCAGGCTGAAGTACGGGCTGAAGAGCAAGCCTGCATACGTGCTGAGAATGAAGCAGCCAAGGCTGCTGCTCAACTATTGGTAAGAAGAAAGAAACTACGGGACTACAATGTTCCCAAGAACTATGAAGACAACCATCTAGTCCAACCACCACTCATCGACACTCCTAATTTTGAGATTAGGACACAATGGATTCAAATAATGCAGGGCATCTCATTCTCTGGAAGTGTCAGAGATGACTGCATGGACCATTTGAAGAGGTTCAAAGCTCTTTGCAGGTTGGTACCACAAGCTGGAACAACCATGGACGCAGTCATGCTCAGACTCTTCAATTTCACCTTGTCTGGAAGAGCACTAAGTTGGTACAATTCTTTGGACGGGGAGCCAATCACCACCTGGGCTCCCTTAGAAGAGAAGTTCTTGGAGAAATTCTTCCCTCCTTCACTAACCTTCCAAATCAGAGGAGAAATCAACCAATTCCTTCAACTACTGGGAGAGTCACTGGCTGACTCATGGGAAAGGTTCAAGGAACTCTTGAGGAAATGCCCTCACCATGGAATCTCACAAAATCAACTCATAGAAACTTTTTATAGGGGAGTAAGTGATGAAATTAAAAAGTTCTTAGATTCCTCATCTAGAGGAAACTTATGAGATAGTGTGAACATGCCCATGGCTCAGAGTGATAGAGCATGAATGCGTTCATGGCTCAGAGCACGGTGAATAGACCCGTGGCTCAGTTTTACTAGCACCGTGACCTGTACCGAGGCGGGCTAGGCAGAGGGTAGCTTGTGGAGCTGACCCTATGGATGAGACCACTTAAGCAAGAGATTGCGGTCCTGCTTGTGTTGTACTCGTGCACTGACCACGAGGTGGGAGGTCGTGGAGTCTGGATCTTCCATTGACCTTGTATGGCACCGGCTTTGGTTTTGCAACCGAAGGTTGGATCTGAGCAGTACGACTCACTTCCTCAGGGCATAATAATACGTATCCAGCCATTTAGTATTTACTGCTTAAGGCAAAACACGAAACATTGGTTGAAGCCTTGCGTGTGTAGTTAATCTTGTTATATCTGCAGTTACTTTTATGTTCTTCAGGATATGTGGTAAGACTATATAAATCTTATCTTGTTATGTTCCATAAAGAAATGCTTGGGTATATGCCTTTTGTACACCTGGTAAGCTTGCTAGTATTAAAAACTTTATTTTATAATTGCTCTTGTTATACTTCTTATCAGTTATCTGTTTTATCCTTCTGAGGTTTTGTAGTTTCGACGGGGAGTTATGTTTCTCGCAGGGACTGTGTGTCTCACCCCGCTGGTTTACACCCTTTTTAGGTGGTCGAGCTAGACGTGGTGGTGGTTGTGGAGTTGCGGCCGAGCAGCTAGATGAGCTATAGAAGGCAAGCGATGGATATGTTGCTGTTTTGGATGTTTTGTAGTAGAGTCTTAGAGTCATTCATGTATTCTCAGGTCCTCGGGGGCGTTTTGACGTTGTTTCACGATGTATAGCTGTTGATGTTTTGTATATCCTGCTGCTGGCCGGATGTGGGCCTTTATGTATGTATAAATAGGTGATGAACTCATGTGGTGATGGAACAGCTAATCCTTTAAGTTGTGGACACGTATCAAGATCTTGTAAATATTTGTATAACATGTTTCCTTGCAGTATGTGGACTTGAATGTAATAGTTTTCTCAGTTTACCCGCTTTCCGCAATCGGTTTTAATTAACCCGTGTTTTTGGTAATCTGTGGTTATGGGGATTTCCATACGTTTTCGCATAACACCTCGTTGTCTGTGTGATAGTGGAATGTGTTGACTCAAGTTTTGGTATCAGAGCTCTAGGTTCGCTGAGTCTACATGGATTTAGGACTAGGTTGTGTCTGTTCTTGTGAGTTTTCTAGATTTTCTTACAGTTATCTTCTTCCCTCAGCGGAAGAAAAACCAAGATGTCTGGTAACCATGAAGAACATGTTGTTGAGCACAGCGATGCTAAATCTGTTGATGGAGCTATAGGGCAGGCACATGAAGATCGGGTGCCTGAGGTCCCCCAACCTGACCCAACCATTCTTGAACACCCTGCCTATCAACAGCTTATGGGGTAGATTATGGCTATGATGAATCTCATGGTTGGGCGATTGCCAGTGCCTCCTCTGAGAGCACAGGCTCCCCATATTGTGCTTCTTGCTTTGATCATTGCCCTTATTGATAAAATTAATCTGTTTCATGTTATTAAAGTTACACGAGAATACATAGATATGATATATGATGTTTTGAATTCTTTTAAGATGACTGAAAGAGATTAATAACAAGTAAAATGATTGAACATCTAGTTAGGTGCCCTGAACACCGTGAGTTTCCCCCGAGGACCACACTGGGGAAACAAAACATATCTCCTTATAGTAATCGATGAATTATGAGAAGGATTTCCGGAGTGTGGATCGAGACCTTAAAGGTTAGACCACCAGGATTTAGGAGTGAGTCATCTGGAGTGGCTCTGGCCCTAAATCCTTGCTGTGAAAGTCTATGTCCAGATGGAATAGACTCTGTTGAAATGAAATATGTCAAATGTGAAATGAAAAATATGTGAAATACTATGATATGTGATATACTATTTTGTTGGTTCCTATCTCGTGTACCCGAGATGAGGACGTGAGCCTCTTTAGGCAACCCTGAGGTGGCTAGGGTCTGTTGTTGATATCTTAGGGTGGCCGGCTAAACCCTAAGATAGTGACGGTGATTCGTTGATACGAGAATCAAACGTGGTGACTTCTACTTGGTGAGGTACAAGCCAAGTAGTTTCAGGGCAAATGAATAAAATATGATAAGCCGTGTAGAACATGATTTGAATGGTTGTTACATTCTTTGTACTTCTACTTGATGATTTGTTATTTTTTATTATGCTTCTTGTTGAGGAAAGTAATCATGTTGATATGGATATTTTCTATTTCATATTATGATATGTCATTCTGACAAGTTATAAATGATGGGATTTATATCCATTCTGAATATGAGTTGGATTGCTTACTATTTGATAGTATTGTTTGGTCAAAATGTTTTATGTGTACTTCAGCTTCAAAACTACAGGATGTGTTCCTGGTCCGGCTGGTGGAGTGTCACAAAGATAATGTTATTGTTATGTATTGGTTCAAAATGCTTAGAACTTGACTTATTACTCATGTAGTAAGATTCTTAATCTGAACTAGAAGTATTTGTTGATTTGTTTATGTCCAGCTGGTGGAGTGTCAAAAGGGTAATGTTATTGTTATGTATTGATTCAAAAATCCTTAGAACTTATCTTATTTCATATGCAGTAGGGCTCTTAATCTGAACTGAGAAGTATCTACTGATTTGTTCATAGACATGTTCTAAAAGATGTTTCAAGGTTATAATTGGTTCAAGTGATTGCCTTATCTGTTGGATTAGATTACCATTGCAAGATAGATTTGAATATAGAACTTTTTGCTATACTTTTCAATATCTGCATGTTTCTTTTAAGTTTTATGCTTAATCTGATGCTGATGCATGTACCTAGCTTGAGTGGGAGGTATCCACTCACTGGGGCTCTATATGAGTCTCATGAGGTTGTTTCAAATGTTTTTAGGTATAATGTTGTCCAGCAGAGAGGTCACGACTAGGAAGATATAAATAGCATAATCTATATAGATTAGAATGTCCATGTACTCTCTCTTTCCCGGGATGGGTTGTAGATTAAGTTTGTTCATCAATGTACATGTATCTGATGTAAACCGAACTGCATATGAGAACAAGATTTGATTCTAGATTTAATGGATTTGAATATGATTTGTGATATCTGAATGTGATGTCCTTGATGTGACATTGATTTATGAGTTTGTGAAGAAAAAAAAGGAAAAAATTATCTGTGTTTTTCATATATTGTTTAATCACCTTTGTCGAGAATTCATTATTTTACTTCAAAATCTGGGTTTAGGTTTTGGGATTACCTCTAATGGTTGGTATTTGTACTGATCAAAAGAGTGGGTCCTGACAGAGATGGTGTATCGTCCAGTTGTGTCGCCCATGGACCTTTGACCTCCTTTGACCTTGTTTGTGTCACCACTAGTGGACACTTGGTGCTTGGTGCTTGCATGTGGAAATGGCCTTAGACATGTGTTTAGGGCATGTTAGAGTGGTGGCTTTTGTTCATGGACAAGTGTCCCTAGGTGGGCGACACCTTACTTTGCTTTGCTTTCTTTTCTCCTTCATCCCCTTCTATATATGCGTTTCCTTTCCTTTGCTAAGGATCCCTTTAGCTCCTTAGTTTCTCCTCTACCTTGGTGCACGACACACTCCCTTTCTTGCAAGCTTGGTGGCCTATACCCTTGGAGGAGCTAGCTTGGTGGCTGATATCCTTGGAGTCTTCTTCTTCCTCTAGTGGTAGCCGAGCCCTAGAGTGCCTTGCTCTCCTTCTTCCTTGGTGGTGCGTGGAGCTAGGAGCTTAGAGCTTTCTTAAGGTGGGTTACATAACTCCTAACCCTAACTACATTACCATCTTCTATGTTCTTGTTGCTTAAGATCGACTATGCATGTTAGAAGCTTAGTTTCTTATTTAGTATCTTCTTGTTAGCCGAACCTTTGATCTAGGGTTTCTTGGTGAGAAATACTCCTTCCTCTCCTTAGTCTAGAGGAGTGAGTTTGAGCTTCTAGTAGCATGGGCAATACCCCTCTCTCGTTTAAGTTGAGAGGTGAGCTTGTGTTCTAGTAGTTTGAGCAACACCCTCCTCTCACCATGGACTTGAAGGGTGAGCTTTGTGGTGGTTGTGAACCTTGCTAGGGTTGTTCCTTGTGTTTCCCGATAGGTGATATGAGATTGCAAGACCCCTCTCTCGTTTAAGTTGAGAGGTGATCCATCTTCTTGATCCTTAGGGTTTTGATGCCCTTGAGCTCGAGGTTGTGGTGACCCTGTTGGGGTGCACCTTGCCCGATAGGGTGCTGGTGATGTTGTTGCCCGATACCCTTCCCTTGGTCTGGCCTTGGACGACACATCTTGAGGTTGTGACGGGCGTCATACTATCACCTTGCCTTGTGACGACCGATAGGCCATGTGTTGGTTGGCTGAACGATAGGTCCCTTGACGGCAGTTCGAGTTACACCCTTAGGCGCTACCTCTTGCGGAGTACCTTGCCCGATACACACCTGACTTAGAAGTAGTTTGGGGTTGTTGTGCTGTGAGGTGGACGTTGCTAGTTAAGTCCTGTGACGGGCGTCACACTGGTCCTATGTGAGTGTCAGCCACCAGCACGACACCATGTTGCCCGCTATGCTTCCTTGTGCCGACGCAGCGTTGCGTGTCACACCTAATCTGCTTGGCCGACATGTGGTGACCGACTTGAGTTGGACGATAGATGAGGGTGCCCTGCCTGATATCACTTGTGGTGAGGGTATTGGGTTCTTTTAGTGAGGATCCTGCCCCTTATAGAAACCGATATGTTGGATAGTGTTCTTGTTAATACGTTGGCGACCCTTAATATGCTGGATGGTAATCATTATGGTAAAGCTTGTCCATGTAACTTATCATGACTTTACATATGCATGTGATCATCTTGATATTATGAATAATACTGAGATAATGATAAGTAGATAAGATGCTTTGCTTAATGATGTAACCTATGCTCATGTTCCCCAGTTGAGGCATGATTGATAAAGCATATAATCATTAATGTCACCTTATATTGATAGCATGGTCCTTCTATTTAGCTTATGATTAATGTGTATACTAACCATGCAGGTGATGCATAGCCAAGTAAGAGGCTATAAGGTATATATGATGAGTAACATTTCTTTAATAGTCACCCTTGATAATGAGATAACATGTATGATGTGATTGCTATCCCATGCTGATGATGATGTAAGCCTTGAGAAGCAGTGGCACTATGAGATGAGGGATTGAGATCCCATGGCAATGTGATGATCCTTGAGATGGATCTAGATGATTGACAAGAGGACAAGTGATAACATGTGATGTTGGATCCTTGTGATGAATCAGGACGATGTTGATTACACTAAAGGCATAACATTAAGTTTTATGTTGTTTATTCTTGTTATAGTTTGCATGTTATACAACTTGGTTGAATCTTGCAATCCACATAAAATACACTAATTATTCACAATGGAATATATCATATAGTTGCCCTGGCCATAGATCCATCATCGTCAGTAGCTGGTGATGGTGAAATAGGTTCTCTTGTGGGTTAACCTGGAAGCGCATATTGTTGAATATGTGTGGTTTCTCCGAGCCTTAAATAGAGAGGGAATCGAGTGCAGCTACGGTTGCAGACTTGGATTCCTCCAACAGACTACCACCTAGATTTCAAAGCAACTACAACCAAAATCAAGGGAATCTTAGAAACAATTTCTAGAGATCCAACTACCCAAGAAATCCCTCTGCATACTACCAATATACTCACCCTCCTTTGCACCCGCAATTACAACAAATTCAACTGCAACAGCCGCAGGAACCTCAGTTGCCAACACCTCAACAACAACCACCTCAAGGGAAGCATCAACTCACTCAATTTCAACAGAAGAATGCCCCACCACAGCAGACTGATGAACTACCTTCATCAGGAAAATGTTGCAATCACATCAAAAAGCTGTGGAAACTTAGTTAACACAGATAGCAGGTCAGCTAAAACCTCCAGTGGGCACTTTCGTTGGCCATCCTGAAGCAAATCCAAGACACGATCAACATAGACCAGAACAATTAAATGTTGTTACAACAAGGTCTGGTCATGCTCTTACTGAAGCCATCTTGGTTAATCAAGAAGACATGGATGTAACTGAAATCATCCCAACAGAAGAATCAGGTCAAGAAGCTTAAGAAAGGAAAGAAAAGGAACAAGGTCCCAAAGAACTAGAGGTTCCACAATATATGCCAAGGATACCCTATCCTGGCAGGCTAAAGGAAACCAGACTAGACTCTAGATTCCAGAAATTCAAAGTGGCAGTGAAGAAACTTTATGTTGATATTCCCTTTCTCGATGCCTTATCTGAAATCCCAGCCCGGTCCAAATATCTGAAGACCTTGCTGTCAAAGAAATATATGACAGAGGAGCATGAAACTGTCAAGCTATCCCAAACCACTTATGATATCATTTTGAATAAAATGCCGAAAAAATAGAAGGACCCTGGCTCCTTTGGCATACAATGCTCTATTGGGAACACTTCTTGTAAAAAGGGATTGGTTGACTTGGGAGCCAACATATCAATTATGCCATTTTCCATGTGTAAGAGATTGGGGTTTACTGACTTGTTGCCTACAACAATGACCATCCATCTCACTGATTCCACCATTATTGCACCCCTGGGAATCATTGAAGATATTCCAGTAAGAGTGGGGAGGGACTCTTATGTCCCTTGTGATTTCATTATTATGGATATAAAAGAAGACCTAAGGTACCCGATAATATTCGGTAGACCCTTCCTCGCCACAGCTGGAGCTCGCCACAGCTAGAGCATTAATTGATGTCGAGGATGGCACAATTATCTTGAGGTTGGGTAAAGAAACTATTCAATTCAGGGTTTTCAACAACCTGAAGAGCCCTAGTATCCATGAAGAGGTCTTTCTGCTTGAAGAAATTGATAAAATGTCTCAACTCAAGCAAGAAAATCCAGAACCAGCAGATGCCCTAGAAGACGCTCTAATAAATCCGGAAGCTGAATTTTCAACCAAGGAGTTAGTTCAGCAATGCCTGCAATACTTGGAGCAGGCTGAAAAAGCCCCTGAAGCTACTTTTGAAGAATTGAAATTTGTCACCATATTAGAAACAACAAAAGTACCCAAAGCCCGGGAAATGAATAATCTACCAACTGGGCTCAAACATGTCTTCCTAGATGAAGAAAAATTATATCCAGTTATCATTAGCTCCTCTCTGGTTGACGATCAGGAAGAAAGGCTTCTCACTGAATTAAGGAAGCATAAGAAAGTAATTGGGTACAAGATGACTGACCCGAAAAAGCATAAACCCAGCTCTATGCATGCATAAACTACATATGATAGAAGAGTTCAAACCCTTGAGGGAGCACCAGAGAAAACTGAACCCAAATATGAAAGAGGTAGTTCATCTCGAGGTTCTTAAACTCTTGAAAGCGGGTATTATCTATCCAAATTCTGAATCTTAGTGGGTTAGTCATGTCCAAGTGGTCCCTAAAAAGGGGGGAACCACTGTTGTCTTAAATGATAAGAATGAAATAGCACCTACAAGGACCGTTACTGGTTGGAGATTGTGCATTGATTATAGAAAATTGAACAAATCAACAAGGAAGGACCATTTTCCCTTACCCTTCCTTGACAAAGTCCTTGAGCGGCTAGCCCACCAAAAAAATTTTTGCTACATCGACAGATATTCTGGGTTTTACCAAATCCCAATTCACCCCGAAGACAAAGAAAAAATGACATTTACTTGTCCTTTTGGAACATACTCTTTCAGAAGGATGCCCTTCGGGCTATGCAACGCACCCACAACCTTCCAAAGGTGCATGACTGCTATCTTTGCGGGATTAACCAAAACCATTATGGAGGTGTTCATGGACGATTTTTCAGTATACGGAGACTCTTTTGATAACTGTCTTCTCAACCTAAGTAAAGTCCTATAGAGATGCGAGGAAACAAACCTTATCCTACATTGGGAAAAATGTCACTTTATGGTGACTGAATGTGTTGTCCTTGGACATCGAGTGAGTGAAAGAGGAATTGAAGTAGACGAGGCAAAAATCGATGTCATCTCAAAGTTGTCACCGCCCAAAGACATAAGGGGAGTGCGAGCTTTCTTGGGTCATGCCGGGTTCTACCTGAGATTTATCAAAGACTTCTCAAAAATAGCAAAACATATGACCTACCTATTGACCAAGGATGCTGATTTCAACTTTGACCATGAATGCTTGCATAGCTTTATAACCTTGAAGAATGCTCTAATATCTGCACCCATTCTGAGAGCCCCTGACTGGTCACAACCTTTTGAAATAATGTGTGATGCTAGCGACTATGCCATAGGGGCTGTGCTGGGACAGAGAATAGAAAAAAATCCTTATGTAATATACGACACATCCAAGACGTTAGATGAGGCGCAAAAGAATTATACTACTACTGAAAAGGAATTCTTAGTCGTCATCTACGCTTTTGAAAAATTTCATTCTTATCTAATTGGATCAAAGGTCATAGTATATACAGACCACTCTGCCATCAAATATCTTATTCAGAAACAGGATGCAAATTTCAGACTCATCCGCTAGGTATTAATGCTGCAAGAATTTGATCTTGAAATAAAATACAAGAGCGGAGTGGAAAATGTCGTCGCTGACCACCTAAGTCGCATCGAGTATCAAAATGACGACAATGTACCTATCTGAGACTCCCTCTCTGACGACCAACTTATGAAAATTACCATCGGATTTCCCTGGTATGCTGATATAGTGAACTATCTGGCTACAGGAATCATCCACCCTTTCGCCTCTCACCACGATAAAAAGAAATTTCTCCATGATGTTAAGAAATACTTCTGGGATGAACCCTATCTTTTTTGTCTATGTGCAGATGGACTTTTCCATCGATGCCTACCAGAAGAGGAAATTACCCCTGTCTTAGAGCACTGTCATTCTGGCCCCACTGGGGGGCACATGAGTTCGAAGAAGACTGCTCTAAAAGTTCACAATCGGGTTTCTTTTGGCTAACAATAGCAAGAGATTCCTATGATTTTATAAGATCGTGCAATAAATGTCAACTTTCTGGCGGTATAACTAAACAGAATGAAATGCCTCTCACTTTGTGGCAAGAAACTGAACTTTTTGATGTTTGGGGAATAGACTACATGGGTCCCTTCCCCTCATCTTATGGATTATCTTATATATTGGTCATCATAGATTATGTTTCAAAATGGGTAGAAGCTATACCCACCATATCCTGCAATTCTAAGCCTATCATCAAGATGTTCAAAGATATCATCTTCCCCAGATTCAGAGTCCCCCACACTATCATATCAGACGGAGGAACCCATTTTATGGAAAGAAGCTTCGAAGCCCTCCTAAGAAAATATGGAGTCAACCATAAGGTTGCCACACCTTACCATCCACAAACAAGTGGCCAAGTTGAAGTTTCAAATAGACAAATGAAAGCTATCTTAGACAAAACAATCAATAGACATCGTACTGATTGGTCTACCAAGTTCCCCGATGCCCTATGGGCATACCGTACAGCTTACAAAACATCGATAGGAACAACCCCGTTCCGTATGGTGTATGTAAATTCGTGTCATCTACCGGTTGAACTAGAACATAAAGCTTGGTGGGTCATCAAACAGCTGAATTTTGATCTCAAAAGTGTTGGTGAATATAGACAACTCCGACTACAAGAACTTAAAGAGCTTAGAATGACAGCTTACCAAAGTGCCAGAATCTATAAAGAACAAACAAAGATGTGGCATGACAGCCACCTCAAAAGAAAAGACATTGTTGTCGGCGATAAGGTCCTCCTCTTCAATTCCAGACTTAAGATGTTTCCTAGAAAGCTCTGCATGAAATGGTCTGGACCTTTCATAATTAAACACATCTACCCCACCAGAGCAGTCACCATCCTTGATAATAATGGGGGAGAACGGACAGTTAATGGCCACATATTGAAGAGATACTACACACCAGTAGACAAAATACCAAGACAAACTATCGAGATCCACAATCCCTCAGCATCGACATAACCAAATCGGATTTTTGTCGGGCCAGCAACGTAAAACCCAAGCGCTACTTGGGAGGCAACCCAAGATCTGAGTACCACCATTTTATTTTTCCTAGTTTTCTAATTCTTGTAATCTCTTCATTCAATTTAGGCTTATCTTCTTTAATCTGAAAATATAAAAATTCACATAAATAACCAAAACAAGCATAAAAATATAAAATCCAAAAACCTAATTAAATCTTTACCTAACGGTTTTGAAACCGTTTGGACTCAAACAGTCTCGAAACTGATTGGTCCTTTCGATCTCAAAACCATTTTGAACCCAAATGGTCTCCAAACCGTTTGGACCCCAAACGGTCCCAAAACCGTTTGGAACTGAAATGGTCCCAAAACCGTTTGGACCCCAAATGGTCTCAAGACCGTTTGCCCTTGGGAATTTATAGCGCCGCCCCTTCTTTTTCTATAAATATTGCTCAAACCCCTCCCTTTTTCTTTCCTTGGCTTCCTGAGACTTTTCTCACGCGCGAAACCCTGTTCTGTTCGCTCTGACTCTCTGCTCTCACGACCTCTATCCTCTTCCTCTCGTTTCTAGTTCATTTCAACCTGCTCCATCTGCTCCTCTGATGATACCACCACCGCGGCACATCCTTCACCTATGCCATCATTGCCTTAGATGATACAATCTTGAAACTATTTTGCGTCATACGATCTTGAAACCGTTTAGAGCCATACGGTCTTGAAACCGTTTGGATCCAATCGGCCTTGAAACCATTTGGTGCCAAACCAGTATGAGTTCACCCTGAAAACAATTTCATTTCTCAATGCTAAAATTATTTACACATTTTCTTCTCTTTTAACATATATAATCTTTTGTTTATAGAATGGCCTCCCCAGAAAAAGAAGCCACCGGAACCGCTGATGCTCCCTTTTGGACAAGGGAGCAACTGATGGAGGACCGTGCAAAGCTCCAAAAGATCATAGACATCTATGACAAGACTGGAAAGATCCCAGTGAAAGTTAACCTACTCAGTGTCATGAATGAAATTGACTGCATCAACATGTGCTTAACTGAGGATCCTATCCAAAATATGGAAGAAACTTCTTCCAGTGATGAAGGCTCAGAATACGAGCCAAATCCTGAGCACGAATCCCCAACCACAAAGTCCAAGGGGAAGAGGAAGGCCCAGGAAGCTGCCAAAGAGCAACCAACAAAGAAATGGGAAAGGAAGGAAGTCAACCCCACCACTGTAAGAGAACAAATTTTAACGGGATCCGTAACACCACCTGCTGCCACCACTACTGCTGCTTTCCTTGCCGTCACCACCACAACATCAGTACCAGCAGAACTATACATCCACAACCTCCCATCGCTCGACAAAACTCTGAAACCAACCAAGTATGTTTGCTCCAGCGTACTGAAGAAGATGGAGATATTCGACAACGCCAACCTCTCAAAGCTTTGTTGTGTCATAGAGATTTCTTATGTTGAACCCACAACTAAATTCTTCACATATATCAACAAAGAAGTTGTAGACATAATGGATAGATCGAAGGACAGAGGTGACCGCAGGCTGGTCACCAAACTCTTTGGGAACATGGTTGTCAAAACTGAAAACATGACAACCAAGAGTAGCTGAAGAAAGACAAAGCTGTAGGCACAAAAAGCTCTGAGTTCAACAAGCATATCTTCTGGAAATCCCTGACAGGGATCCCGACCTACGAGGCAAAAACCTGCAAGGCCTCCAATATTCAATCTGGCCTAGTATAAAATTCTTACAGGTGTACTTTTCCCTAGGACAGAGGGCAGAAATGTTAGCATTTCCGATCTTTTCATCCTCTGGTCCATTCTAAAAGGGCATCCGATCAACATTGGACGACATATGATACAAAAGCTTTCAGCTTACGCCCTGGGGAAAAATATGCATGGGTGGTTACATAACCTCTATCTTGAAATATCTTAAGATGAACATAATACTACCCAGGTGCACAGTAATCAAGGGAGACATCTTTACCAATGAACAGATCTTAAAGAACTCTTACATCATAAAAGAGAAGGATGCTAAACTACACTACATCTTCTGCCCTACTGTAAAATCTTCAAGGACTCTGCTGCCAGTCCCAGAGCTTGCTGATTATGACAAGGAAAAACTTCTCTTCACCGATGAGGAGCTTGCAACCCTCCTAGCTGCGGTCAAAATACAAGAAAAGAAATCCAAAGCACGACAGACAGAGCACAACATCACCGCCCCGACAATAAGAACAACAAAAATACCAGTAAAATGACCATCCAAAGGGCATTTGCAGACACAATAGCTGTCGAGAATGCCGACATCAAAAACAAATCTAGAGGCAGAACCTCCCCTCCCCAAAGATAATATCATCACCACATCACTAGACTCATTCATCATGAGTCTAAATGTAGAACTTACCCCCACCACCACCCCCACCACACTACCATCCTCTGCTATCCCACAATCCACAACTCTCCCATCATTCTCCATGATGATGTCCACCACATTTCCCATACCCACATCCACACCTCCACCAGCTTCCTCCACCTCTCCCTTTCTCTCATCGGGCATCCCATTCCCCACCTCCACGCCTGACCTCACTTTCACCTCCACTGCTTTTCCTTTGATATTTTAAGTTCCACCCCTCTCACCGAAAATATCACCACCCTTCTCACACACATCATCCACCACCACCCCAACACTGCAGGTGACACCATCTACAATCACCACACAATTCGCACATCCATCTATAGTGTCTCTTCCACAAGGCACTTCCACCCTTCCACCTCGGCCCCAGTCCCCTCACCCTTCCACCACTGTGGTCCCTTCACAAATGTTGGTGAGGAATTTGGTCGTCAATTTGACACTATCCGAAACCTCCTCACCGACACCTCCAACATTCTACAATCAATCTTTTCTTGTGTGCAACGTCTTACTAAACAGGTCGCTAAGATCGACGAGAAAAACCGTGCCTTACCAGGCATCCTCTCAAATATCCACCAAAGGTAGGAAGCAGCGGCCACACAAGTCGAACACATCGACGACCGCATACACCAACTGCCACAGTTGGTGCTTGAGGTGAAAATCCAGCAAGTAGCATTGTCTCAACAAGTTGACAGGATCTCTACGCAGACCCAACCTCTGCCTGAGACCCTGTGTGAGCTGAAGCAACAACAAATTTCTTTTGGCATGCGCTTGGACGACATCGAAAAAACCCTCACACACATCGTCCACCTCCAAGAAGAATCGTCGAATGAAGAAACAAATCAGCTACGTGCACAAGTGACAGACCTTTCTGCACGGCTCTTTTCTGCCAAAACACGTGATTCAGATCTTAAAGAAACCCATGACGCACTGCTCGAAACACATGAGCATGTGCAAGTAGCATTCGACGAGCTACAAGCTATCCACCGTCAGTGCAAGAAAACAATGATAAAGAAAACAACAGATACAACGACAGACGACGATGAAGTTGAAGACAATGAGGATTCTGATTCCTTGGCTGACTCCAATAATGATACTTCCTCTTCATATGACAAACCTAATGACCCAAGACATGCTGGGGAGGGAACATCTGAGGAGCAGAACCTTCAAAGAAGGCAGATGACAAAGACCACCACAAAGGTGGAAACAATCCCAAATCCCATGATCACAATGACAATGTTAACATGTCATATGGGGATCATTTCCTCGACTACTCATTCATGGGATCTCATTGGGAAACTGCCAAAGAATCAGCAATGTTTATTGGGAACCAGCACAAGTCAACTAACAGCGAACCTTCCACAACAATCCACTCCGGAGAAATATTCACCTTTCCCCCCAAACCACGATGAGGAAGACAAGGTGAGTCTAGACACGGATATTGGACTCGACTCTACCTCTGAATTAGAACAAGATGAATATCTACAACATTATATGGACAATTTAGTGAAGACTTCTCCTCCACCTCCGTAAGAGGTTCCCCCGCCGCCACCTCTACCTAAGATGATGCACGACCTAGACATGGTGGCCATCTCTACCCTAGATGTCCAGGATGTCTTCATCCTGAACACTATCATATATGATGCCAAATAGGGAGGGGACATCATATACTCGAATATACAAACTAAGCACAATTTGACACACAAAGATTTCCGCACCATCCTTCGACCGCAATCAACAATGAAGATGACAATCTTCCCTGTCCTTCTTGCCAACTCTATCAAAATATACAGAAGCTCAAAGCGACCGCAGCCAATTTTCAACGCTTCACCAGCTCTGGATATGAGCCTTTTATACAAAGACTTACACAATAAATCGATAGAGCAGTTGTGCTTTGGGATCGCTCGAAAGGTGTGATATCTCACGGTCCCCTTTCAAGTTTCTGGCCACTGGCTACTCAAGATCGTTGACACCGTGGCCCGCGATGCCAAGGTGTACAACTTTTGTGCCAGCGAACTAAAGACCAGAGCAATCAATTTTGCTGGAGAAGAAGCCGGAGAAGCAATATGCATCCCCTTCCGGCTTCTCAAACTAATTTGGGTTGCCTGCCCTTCTCTCAAGAATGGTTGGAACCAACCTTGGTTCCAAATCATCGCTCCACCAGTCCAATCCACTGACGGATCTGGGGATTGCGCCTTCTGCACTATACACCACATACAAGCGCTTAATCAACAAACCCCCTTCACCAAGCTGGACATAGAAGATTTTCACTCGCTACGAGGGCGTTACGTCATGGAACTCATATGTGACAGAAGGTTTTTCAAGGACCCGACTATGGCACCATACGATGTCCCTCGCTACCTTTTCTCAGCCATCCAATATCCACAAAGGTGACCTTTCTGACAAATGATAATGGAGCTGGAGACAGAACAACAACCTGCCACGGTCCCTGAAAAAAGACAATGGGACCCTTACACTTTTGATTTGGCGGAAGATACAGGAGACATCGAATTGGTATCAGGGGCCACCATCAACAGACCCTCCACACAAATGGTGCTCCTACCTTCCATAGAGCTGATGTTTCCTAACTTCGACCTTGCAGCTTGCAAGAATCTTTCTGGAAAGGAAATCCAACTCATCATGTTTAGGCTATATGCTGAGAAAGATGAGCTCATTTTTCTAGCCGGAGATATTCTAGTCATGGCAGATACCCTCCATGAAACCGTACAATTACAAGGATTCCTATCCGTGAGCCTGATGACTGCTTATCAATATCTCCTCGGATGGAACCATCCAACGGTTTACATGGCGTCTGCTTACATGAAGGACAACCTACTAAAGATAAAGAACTTCAGAACCACAGAGGCACTTATCTCTTACCTCCAGCATACAACTCTGAGGTTCATTATTTTCCTTTCCTTCACTCAGAGAACTGGATGTTACTAGTGACAAACCTTCCTGAAGGAACAACAATCATCTATAACAGTTTCGACAGCCAATTCGATCCTAACCAAAACCAGTATACTATAACAGCTAACACACCCATAGAGGAGGTGGCAACAGAATGTTCTGACAAACTACACGATCTTTTAAGCAAGCACACACAGGCATACGATAAAGAACACTTTCATCCCCCACCTTCAGCCACAGATGCCCCCAGCCGCTCCGAGAATCAAACGACTGCGGTTTTCACATCCTCTACTGGATGTGCACCCTTGCTGTTCTTGGAAGACTAGTAGAGGACATGAAGATGTGGATTACCACGCTCTATGTGGAAAGTTCGCAGCTAATCTCCTCTGAACGCATGGAGCTAACAAAGGACTAACAGAAGCCTAATGCCCTTGTCCATGTACTTCTCAACCTATCACTTTGACACTATGAGGACAGAGTGAGTGATAAGTTAGGGGGGAGGTACAGTGGACAAGGACGAGGTATCATTTTTTTCAACCCTTCTCCATCTTTTTTTTTATTCACTCCTATTTTATCTTTCTTTTCACATTTGGACTTTTTTCAGTATTGTTTTTACATAAGTATAACATCACTCTAGGAAAAGGTCACCCCCAGCTATATTTAGAATCAAAGTAGTCCTCAAAAAGCAATAATAGAAAAAGCACTTAGGCATGTAATGGCGAATTAATTACTTTCACACCCGTTTTCCATTCTTTTGCTTCAACTCTGCTCTAGACTCTCCACAAGTTAACATCATAGCCGAAGCCAGCCAAAACTCTCCTAAGGACGAGAGGGAACCTGGTGAAATCCAAATCAATGAACCTCGCAAGTGGACCACTAAGTACGAAATTGAAATAAGTGCATGTCAGGAGACTCCAAGAATAGCTTTCTTCTTTTCAAAAGAGGCCTGACGGCCCAAACAAAATCCCTAAATATCCAACTCCTAAGCCTGTGAGTATAAGAATAAAAGCCAGAGTGTTGAATAAAGACATGAGAGTTGTGCCATGCCTAAGGACCTATACGAAGGACCAATAAAGGTCTCACCCGGCCGGTACATTCAACTGCCCCCACAAAGGCAGATGTGTCGCACAGTAATGAGATCCTAAGGTCTCTGAATATATGAAAAAGCTGATAAAGGACTCGCCCGGCCGGTACATTTAGTTGCCCTCACAAAGGCAAATGTGTCACACCCAGTAGTGAGATCCTAAAAGTTTAGATAAACCCTCCCCCACTAAAAAAGGGAGTTACACATCAACCTTTAGCCAACCCTCATGCCTATCTTTGTTTCCACTAGGTTTTTCAAAGAAGTATAAAACTGATTGGAGTTGAAAACATGCACAAAATGCGATCGAGGAAAAGGTGGTACCAATGTGAGCTACGCTATACGGAAGAAATCTGAGATCTACGCAACTCCCAATACCTAAAAGAGTTAGTGCAAGTAGAAGCCCGATAAAAGTCTAAGAGATCTCTGGTTTAGAGTTGAAGCAAGAGTATGGAAATCTTCACTGAATAAAATCACCTCGCCACTACACGCCTTAGCTCTATCTAGCTTGAGGACAAGCTAGACTCTAAGTTAGGGGGGTGATAACCTCCCATTTTGCGATGTTATCTTACTACTTTTCCTCAATTTTCCATACTCTTTCTTAGTTAAATTAGATAGAATCTTTAACTTTCTACCTTTTATGTAAATATACCATTATATTAACTTCTCCTTTTCACTTCTTACAGAAAAGCACAAAAAAATTACAAAACTCCCAAACGGTCCCAAGACCGAATGGAAGCCAAAGGGTCCCAAGACCGAATGGAAGCCAAAGGGTCCCAAGACCAAATGGAAGCCAAACGGTCCCAAGACCGAATGGAGACCAAATGGTCCCATGACCGAATAAAGATCAAACGGTCCTAACACCATGTGAAGCCAAATGGTCCCAAGACCGTATGAAGCCACACGGTCCCAAGACCGAATAAAGGTCACATGGTCCCAAGACCGAATAAAGGTTAAACGGTCTCGAGACCGTGTGAAGCCAAACAGTCCCGACACCGTGTGAAGCCAAATGGTCCCAAGACCGAATAGAGATCAACCATTCCCGAGACCACATGAAGCCACACGACCCCAAGATCGAATGAAAGAAAACGGTTTTAGACCGAGAGGACTCAAACGGTCTCCAGACCGAGAGAGTCCAAACAATCTCCAAACTGTGTGAAAATCCAAACGGTTTCCAAGACCGTTTGGACCCACATGTCCCATACCATTTAAGGCTCACTCAAAATCCTATAAATAGAACCCAAAGGGGTCCTCACAAAGCATCAAGTTTCAGACGTCTAAAGGCTGCCTCTATTGTTCCAGATCCATTCCATCCTTCACCCACTATCCCGAGGTTGTCAGTCTGAGATCCATACTCCATCTCCAAGATACTTTGTCTCTCATAGACAAAGAAGGTGGGAAGAGGAGGATCCATCATCAAGCAAGCTACAAAGTTTGAAGATCGTTTCTCTCTCTCTCTCTAAGGGGTCGACCTTCCTCCCTCCTTCGTGGAGATGATGTTCTCTCTCTCTTCTCGCCCCCTTCTTTATTCTTGCCATGAGCGAGTAGCCTCATACACTAGGGTGCGGGGAGTAGCCCTGCTACCCATGTTTTCATTTCATACATTGTAATTCTTGAGTTTGCAATAGAAAAACACTATCTTTCCAGTTCAACATCAATCGTTTAATGAATGATAGTTGCTTGATCACCAACTTGTGTTATCTATTATCTGTTAGTGCAAATTGTCTATGTTTGTAATTCTAGATTCGAATATTGACTACTTGTTGGTTCCAGATTGTATGTAGTCACCATGCATTTGGTTCGGTATCTAGGAGTGTTTCTCAAGAAGTGGAGTAACTCACCTCCATCGTTGTACTTTCATACTATGAAATGGAATCAGTTGACGTATGAAAGCATAATCTTGACGGGTCGAGGAACACACTTTTTGAGGGGAGTGATGCAAAGTAAGTGACCATTCGTCTGGGGATGGCTGGAATTGCAACACTTCTACATTTCTCATAGTTAATTATTCTAAAGGAGGCTAAGCCTACAAAGATGCTAACTATTTAGACTCTTTTCTTTGCAAGCCAAGTTATTGTGATGTATGTTTTGATCCATGTATAGAGGTGGAGAAAGCTGATCACATCCTAGTGGTTTCTTAACATTATTTACAACCTTAAGTTTACTTTCTTGCTTTTACTTTACTTACACTTAGTTTAAACAACCAAACCAACTCTTCATCTAAATACCGACTGTTAAGGAGTTAAATGAAATTTTAACATTTTCTATCTTGTTGATCTTAACAAGAATGTTGTCCTGTGGATTCGACCCTTAACTATACTATGATAAGACTTCCATGTATCCTAGCATACATGGGTGGAGTTTTTAATCTAGTATAAGAAAGGCTAAACCAAAAAGACTTACTATCTTTGGGATTTTTAGTGGTGCACGCAATTCCACGCAAGTGGAAGCTCCATCACCCACATACAAATTCTAAATTTGGAATTTAGATATGTTTTGAAAAGCTAATTTCAATTTCCACACATAAATATATATTACAATGACTTTGTCAGTCATTTGATTGTTCAATCAACCGATGAACATGTCTGTTCGTTTTCTCACAGTGCCTAATTTAAATATATATCCTGCACCAAAATAGGCATAAATTTCACGTCTCAATGCAGAATTTAATGTTTAAATATGACTTGGAAAGAGAATTCAAAGGCCTACAAAAAACATATTTTTGCATGTACTTTAAAGCTTATTACCATCCGATAATCACATGAAAGTTTGGAAACAGAAATCTACAGAGAGAGTCAGAATTGGAAGGGTCAAAAGAAGGCAATCAATAATTTCTCTATTGCCTATTGAGGAAGGAAATTATTTTCTTGACATACAACAACCGCCTTTTCCACTTCCTTCTCCTCTCCTTTTAGGGTTTTCGCCCCTCCTTCCTCTATAAAAGGACGGGAGACTCCACTAAGAAAGGGGTCTCAAAATTTTATACTTGTATTTTTTGTTGAACTTCTGTTACTTGCATTCTTAGTGTAATCTTTTCATTCAAGCAATAAAAATTAATTCTTTTTTCTACATCGGACTTCTTTATTTCTTGTTCTTTTTCTTAGAGCGGGGGATAAAGAAAGTAATTTGTTTAATTATCACCACCTTGGTCTTATCAGAGATTATGAATTTTTGCTCTATAGCTTTATATCTTTTTTTTGTTTCTCCCTTCCTCGTTATGATTAGTGAGTAGTTCCCTTATTGAGACGGGGGGAGTAGACCCTTAGTCATGTGTTAATCAGATCAGGTTTTACAGTACTTTAGAAGAATGGTTTTCAGTTTAGAAATTGCTGATTTAAATGAAGTAATTAATCATTTTAATAGCTTGTTAATCCCGACAGATGTGACCATGGAACCCGGATTTTAAAATGCCTAAACTGATTTCACGAGGATTTGGATGCGTCTGTGGAAAAATCTTCTTTAGGATGAAGAACAAAGATACATGAATACTAGGACCAATGGGTTCACGTGAAGTTCATCTCTTGTGTTTTGTTTACGAATAAATTGCATGCCTGCTTCTATTTTATTGTCTTGTATTGCGTAATCTTATTTTCACAAGGACTAAGGTGATGAAACTCTTAAGCCTCGATGCCTTCTTTCCTAATTTCGAACCGCTTCATCAACGCTTGTTTTCAATTGACCTTTTTAAATTCTACACTTTACTTTTTATTTAGATAATCTTGTGTGCTAAATAATATCTTCTTTTACTTTATTGTCTTAAGATATTTTTTCTTCATTTGCATTAGTGTAATTTTTATTTCCTTGTACTTTAAATTTCTTATTCTAGTTTAAACAAGCAAGCCCCAAATCAGAGTTTAATTTCTATTTTATTCAAAAATACCAAAAAGATTTACTTTTAAAAATCAATCGGGATAAACAAGAACAATCTTAAAAACATTGTCATGTGGGATCGACTCTTATATATTAACCTTAAATAGAAAGTAAAAAAATGATTAAACTCTAAAATAATCATTCTAGTGAAATGGTGTGCTAAACGACCAATATCAGTTGTAAGCCAGAAGAAACTGATAGCTAATGGTTCTGCGGCTAAAACATTTCCCTCTTAAGGCCGATTAGATTTTGAACCACAGAATATGATGAGTGCACATTAGTATAAAAAGACAAGAATAAAGAGAGTGGTCACACAACCAAAGAACACATCATTTACGTGGTTTAGTCGAGATGACCTACTCTATAGGAGGGAGTGAGATTTCCACTATACGATGATGCTAAAACCTAATCAGGGCGCATATACTTAACTATTTAGAACCGTAACCAGATTTCTATTGGAATGTTAAGCCTTACACAATGCCCATTAATCGGTTCAACGAAGATCTATTTAAGTTTAAACCAGATCTAAAGTTGGATCATCATAATTCTTCAAGGCACATATCATGTCTATTTTTTCAATTTTAATTTCATCTCACCTCTCTCAAGAGGCCATTCATCTGTTGCATCGAAAGGCAGAGAAAGTTGGTGCATTACACACCGCACATGGCTACTAATGGACAGTTGTTGCTTTCTTTCATATGTGCTTCCCAAAGCCCACTACCAGCAAATCACATGAAGCCAGCCCGGCCGGGTCCCTATGAATCGAGTTCTTGCGTTTGGAATCTCAACTATTGGAATCGACGTGAAAAAGAATCAAAGAGCGGCCTTACCGATTGAGTGTTTCCAATCGTTCTACACCTATAGCCACCGTTGAGTGGTAAAAGATTATGATGTGTAGGAGTAGTGGATGGAAAAAAGTACCTCTGTCCCACACTTAAATTAGTATCACCACTACAAGTTTGTACTTGGGTTTTGTCAACTATAATTAGATATAAATCTAACAATTTCATACTACAAGTGTCAAAATATCAGACCGTTGATGACCATGTTTGTTTTATATTGAGCCGTGAGACCATAAAGACCAATTTGTATATTTTTAGGTGTATTTTGTATTTGTATACCAGTGTTATTGTGGAACACATAATTCTAGGTTTCCGATTGGAGTAGACTATATAAGTAGACTATTAGTTATAATCAAATACCATCGAGGATATACATATGAACCACGACAGATTATTTAGTGTGAGAGTTTATTTCTTAATGTGATGATACAACCATAGAAACAAGGTAATTTGGCATCACTATGCCCTGGAGAGAGGGTCAGTGGCTTGGCCACTAGGTAGAAGAATGGTCGAACAACTGACATGCTTCAATAGTGTGTTATATGTGGTGTTTTCTGTGTTGTAGTTATGGATGTTCAATCTTTTCTCTCATGGAAGAAAAAGAAAGAGAGCAACGCCACTATTATCAAGCAAAATAGATAATTGTTGGTAGGTACTGTAACTTTGGTGGTGTGCAACGGGACTCAACAATCTATTTATTCTACAGAGGATGCACAATTGCTCTCTCAAGTAGGAGGGGGGTTGGTGGCTTCACCCCAACATGAGCTAGTGGATGATGACGTCTTGTTGAAGTTGTAGATGGATGTGTCAACTAGAGTGAAATCTACGAGCGGTAATGAGAGATGTAACTTTGCTGCATTAGCAGTGGAGAAAAGACTAGAGAAGGCATAGTTAGTTGACGAGCATCAATAAACATGTATGCAAGTGTGTGTTGGGTTCCCAATAATGACAATGGTGTCTTGAAGATAAGAAGTCAAGGGGTCCATTTTTCTCTAATTAGATGTGATTCATTTTATTTTTGGGATAAGGATCACTCTACTTTTTGGGAAGTAAAATCCATGTAATGTGATTTTTAATACATATTGTATGCATAGTGCTTTGTTTGTATGTATTTTATGGTTTTACTCATGGTTTAGTGTAGGGATGGCATTCGGGTTCGGGTTGAACGATATTTATTTTGGGTCATTTCAGGCCAAAAAAATTTAGCTAGACCATAAATTTGTAAAAGATGGATTTTTGGATCGAAACCCTTGATCCTAACCCAGCCCACAAATAATTTAGGGTTTAGTGGGTCTTACCAATAAATCCAAATACCAAGAGAAGTATTTTAAACTAATACTATGATTTTCCTAATTAGTGATAATTTCCAAGCATAATAAAAAAATTCACTATGATAAAGTTACAATGTGATTGAGAAACACATATAAATCTTATTGTAGCTTGTTTGAGAGTTTTAATCACAAGTTCATAATATTATTAGTATAATGAATCATACAAATCAACACAAAACCATGTAGAATTGCCAAGATAAACTTCATGATTGATGGCCTAATAATTTAACAGGCCATTAGGTGTCTTAAACTATAGTATTTGTAATTTTATTTAAATATATAATTCTGAATTTTGATTTGATTGTGGATCAATTAGGGTCTGAATTCTAAACCTAGACCCGACCTAATAAATTTCATGTTCTTCAGGTTTAGGTCAATTTTGAGTTGGGTCCACAAAATCTTAAACCCTAACCCAATTAAAAGTTTTGGGTTCGGGTTGGATTATTCGGATCAGGTCTTGTTTTGTCTGCCATAGTGTACTGGGAGAGTTCTCCATGTTAAATATTGTGTCTTAATTTTCAGTGCTATGTTTGAAACATTCCGCTTAAGTATAAATGCAAGAAGATGAAATCACATGTCGTTGATACATAAATTGTGTTTGGAAGAGGGTCGCACACATGAATATGAAGTAAATGAAAATTTAAACATTGTGAAAAAGTATTCTTATATTCATTCTTTGGGAAAGAAAATCCTAAAATATGCATCAAACTTATATTTTAATATCGGCGTGCATAAGAAAATCATAAAGCATTAACATAAATCTAAGTTAAAAAGTTAGAACTCTGATTTAGATGACACCCCACTACAATGGTTTCTTGGTCGATACTTGAATTCCTCCCTTCAACACTTCATCTCTCGTTGGTCTATGTTATGCTTTTATAAACATCAATAATTACAGCATGACATAAAACACCAACTAGAAAAACATATATGAATTTAAATATATTCCTCAGATATGATTTTCATCATTATTTGTTTTGTAAATATTAATAGGAATTGCATAAATAAATATAAATACTTTGCATTTGAACTCTAATCTATATGTGATGCTTGGGATTATTGCCCAAGGCTCTATCAGAATTTCAAAAATGACGACTAACCCCACAAACCACCACTAGTCTTAACTGTGTACCTTGTTCTCACTCACGCATAAGATGTGATCAACTTTATGACCAGTCATCCATCCTAGTACTATCCTAGGCTGAGCACACTTAACCACAAAGTTCTTTAGTGATGGGCTCTCAAAAAAGGAGGTACACCTTGGTGATATGGGTAATTCAATCATTCATTTTAAGATAATTTTGTCTGATGCCTCAATTCTTAGGACGTTACAATATCCCCCACTTAGACCCTTAATGTCTTGGTCAAGGATCAACTATATAGCCTCATAATATTTTCCTATTTCAGTGCTAACCTATAATGACCTATGGACACCCAGATCCCAATCTTAGAATACTAGCACAAGGCTGGCTACATCACCATAGACAACCCTTTCCAGCATGTCTGGATCACACGACTCAAGATGGATGACACATGTTCATGAGGGCCCCATCTATTGGAGGGGTTATGGCTCTGATACCATTTGTAACATCTGGGCCGATTATCCAAGGTTCTAGAAGAGTTTCCAGAATGACAACTGGCCTCAGAGACCACCACTAGCCTTAACTGTGTGCTATGTCCTTACACATAATAGACAAGTTCAACTTACCGACAGGTCACCCATCCTAGAACTAACCAGGGCTGAGCACGCTTAACCATAAAGTTCTTTAGTGATGAGTTCTCTAAAAAGGAGGTGAACCTTGATGATATAGGTAGTCCAATCATTCCGCTTAAGATCATTTATCGGAGGCCTCAATTCATGAGATGTTGCAATCTCTCCCACTTAAACTCTTGATGTCCTCATCAAGGATCAACTATATATCCTCATAGTATTTCCTCATTTAAGTGCAGACCTAAAATATCCCATTGACACCCAACCCCCAATCACAAAATACCAATGTAAGGGTTGCTACATCACCATAGACAACTCTTTCCAACATGCCTGGACTGCATGACTCAGGATTGACATGCCACATGCTCACATGGACCCCACCTACTAGAGGGTTATGGCTCTAATACCATTTGTAATGCATGGGCCTACTGCCCAAGGCTCTAGCTGAGTTTCAAGAATGATGATTAGACCCACAGACCACCACTAGTCTTAACAATGTGCTTTGTCCTTACACACACATAAACTATGATCAACTTCTCGACTGCTCAACCATCCTAGTAAAACCATGGGATGGACATGCTTAACTACAAATTTGTTCAGTGATGGGCTCCTTGAAAAGGAGGTGAACTTTGGTGATATGGGTAGTCTGATCATTCCTTTTAAGATCATTTAATCCGAGGCCTTAATTCATGGGATGTTACAGTTGCCCCCACTTAGAATCTTGATGTTCTCATCAAGGATCAACTATATAGCCTCATAATATTTCTCCATTTCAGTGCAGACCCAGAATAGCCCATGGACACACAGCTTCCAATCATAGGATACCAGCACAAGGGTGGCTACGTCACCATGGACAGACCTTTCCAACATGCCTGGACCACACGACTCAAGATTGACATGTCATATGCTCATGTGAGCCCCACCTACTGGAGGGCTTATGGCTTTGATACCATTTTAATGCATGGGCCTACTGTCCAAGGCTCTAGAGGAGTTTCAAGATTGACGACTGGCCCCACATACCATCACTAGCTGACGACTGGCCCCACAAACCATCACTAGCCTTAACTGCATGCTTTATCCTCACTCACGTGCAAGCTAGGATCAAGTTTCTAACCGGTCATGCATCCCAGTACTACTCTGGGTTGAGAACACTTAACTATAGAGTTCTTTAGTGATGGGATCCCTAAAAAGGATGTGCACCCTTAGCGTTATGGGTAGTCCAATTATTCCTTTTAAGATCATTTTATTTTAGACCTCATTTCTTGGGATGTTACAATGTCATTGTCCACTAAATACCAATGACACTGCTAGAAAATTCCTTGATTGAAAAATGATTATGAGAAGCATATTAACAATATCTTAATTCTTTACCTTATCTTTATATAAAACTTTACCTTAGATCCAAACATAACTTCTCAATTCTTTTCTTTAGAAAATTCCTTGATTGAAAAATGATTATGAGAAGCATATTAACAATAACTCAATTATTTTCCTTATCTTTATATAAAACCTTAGCTTCAATATTGTGTTATATGTGATGTTTTCTGTGTTGTAATTATGGATGTTCAATCTTCTCTCTCATGGAAGAAAGAGAAAGAGAGCAACACCACTATTATCATGCAAAATAGATAGTTGTTGGTAGGTACTACATCTTTGGTGGTGTGCATCGGGACACAACAATCTATTTAATCTATAGATGATGCACAATTTCTCTCTCAAGTAGGGGGAGGTTTGGTGGCTTCACTGTAAAATGAGCTAGTGGATGACGATGTCTTGCTAAAATTGTAGATGGATGTGTCAACTTGAGTGAAATATACAAGTGGTAATGAGAGATGTAACGTTGCTGCATTAACAGTGGATCAAGGACTAGAGAATTCATAGTTAGTTTATGAGCATCAATAAACACATATGTAAGTGTGTGATGGGTTCCCAATGACGATAATGGTGTCTTAAGGATAAGAAGTCTAGGAGTCCATTTTTCTCTAATTTGATATGATTCATTTTATTTTTGGGATAGGGATCATTCTACTTTTTGGGCAGTAAATCCATATAATGCTAGTTGTAATATTTATTGTACACATAGTGCTTTGTTTGTATCTTATGGTTTTTAGTAAGAGTGGAAATCGGGTGCAAGTTGAGTGAGTTTATTTCAGATCATTTCATATCAACACTTTTCGGTTAGACCGTAAACTTGCAAAAGATGGATTTTTAGGTTGAAACGCTTGACCCTAACCCGACGCATGAATGATTTTAGATTTAACGGGTCTACCAAATCCAAATACCAAGAGAATTATTTTAAAACAATGCTATGATTTTCCTAATCAGTGATAATTTCCTAGCATAATAAACAAATTTCACTATGATAAAGTTACAATGTGATTTAGAAACACATATAAAGCTTATGGTAGCGTGTTTCAGAGTTTTAAACACAAATTTAAAATATAATTAGTATAGCGACTCATACAAATCAATGCAAAACCGTATTTTATTTCCAAGATAAACTTCATGACTGATGGACTAATAATTTAATAGGTCATTGTGTCTCTTAAACTATAGTATTTATAATTTTATTTGAATATATAATTGTGAATTTTGAGCCGATCAGACCAATCTGGGTCTAAATTCCAAACCCGGACCCCTAAATTAATTTCACATTCTTCAGGTTCATGTCAATTTCGAGTTGGGTCCAAAAATCTTAGACCCTAACCCGTTTAAAAATTTTGGATTCGAGTTGAGTCTTTTGGGTAAGATCTTGTTTTTCCAGTCTTAGTGTAGTGGGAGAGTTCTCTTTGTTAAATATTGTGTCTCAAATTTTCAGTGTTATGTTTGAAACATTCTACTTAAGTATAAATGCAAGAAGAAGAAATCACATGTTGTCAATAATGTTTATAAGAGGGATGCACACATGAATATAATATTTAATGAAATGAAGTAAATTAAAATTTACAGATTATGAAAAGTATTCTTATATTCATTCTTTAGGTAAAGAAAATACTAAATTATGCATCTTCCTAATGTTAGAACTTATATCCTAATACAGGCGTGCATAAGAAAATCATAAAGTATTAACATAAATATAAGTTAGAAAGTTAGGAACTCCGATTTAGATGACATCCCACTACAATGGTTTCTTGATCTATACTTGAATTCCTCCCTTCAACACTTTATCTCTCTTTGGTCAATGTTATGCTTTTATAAACATCAATAATTAGCATGTGACATAGAACACCAACTAGAAAAACAAATATGAATTTAAAGAAATTCCTTAGACATGATTTTCATCACTAATTTTTTATTAAATATTATCAGGAACTACATAAATAAACATAAATACCTAGCATATGAACTTCTCTATGTATATAATGATTGGGCATGTTGTCCAAGACTCTAGAAGAGTTTTAGGAATGATGACTGACCCCACAAAACCACAACTAGTCTTGAGTATGTACCTTGTCCTCACTCACACACAAGCTAAGATCAACTTCTCGACCAGTCACCCATCCTAGTACTACCCTAGGCGGAGTACGCAAAATCGCAGATTTTTTTAGTGACGAGCTCTCTAAAAAGGAGGTTCACTCTGGTGATATGGGTAGTCCAATCATTCCTTTTAAGATCATTTTTTCTGAGGTCTCAATTCTTTAGACGTTACAATCTCCCTCACTTAGACTCTTGATGTCTTTGGCAAGGATCAACTATATAGCCTCATTATATTTTCCCATTTTATTATGGTCATAGAATGGCCCATGGATATCCAACTCCCAATCATAGAATATCAGCACAAGGGTGACTATATCACCATAGAAAACTCTTCCAACATGCTTGAACTGCACGACTCAAAATTGGATGACACATGCTCATGTGGGCCGCACCTATTGGAGGGGTTATGTCTCTGATACCATTTGTAATGTCTGGGCCTACTACCCAATGTTCTAGCACAGTTTCATGAATGACGACCGGCCCCACAGACCGCCACTAGTCTTCACAATGTGCTTTGTCCTTACACACACAAGTCAGGATCAACTTCTTGACTGGTCACTCATCTTAGTACTACTCAGGGCTGAGCATGCTTAACCACAAAGTTTTTTAGTGATGGACTCCTTGAAAAAGAGGTGCACCTTAGTGATATGGGTAGTCCAATCATTCTTTTTAAGATCATTTTATCTGAGGCATTAATTCATGATATGTTATGATCTCCCTCATTCTCTTGAAGTCATCGTCAAGAATCAACTATATAGCCTCATGATATTTCCCCATTTAAGTGCAAACCCAGAATAGCCCATGAACACCCAGCTCCCAATCATGAAATATCAGCATAAGGGTGGATACATCATCATGGACAACCCTTTCCAACATGTATGGACTACATGACTCAAGATTGGCATGCCACATGCTCATGTGGGCCCCACCTACTAGAGGGGTTATGTCTCTAATATGATTTATGGCACTAGCAGAGTTTCAGGGATGATGACTGAACCCACAGACTACATAGACTTAACTGTGTGCTTTGTCCTCACAAATGCACAAGTCAAGATCAACTTCTCGATCGGTCAACCATCCCAGTACTACCTTGGGTTGAGCACGTTTATCCACAGAGTCCTTTAGTGATGGGCTCTCTGAAAAGGAGGTACACCTTGGTGATATGGGTAGTCCAATCATTCCTTTTAAGATCATTTTATTTGAGGCCTTAATTCATGGGATGCTATAGTCTCCCCCTGTTAGACTCTTGACGTCCTAGTCAAGGATCAACTATATATATAGCCTCATAATATTTTCCTATTTCAGTGCAGACCTAGAATAGCCCATGGACACCTAGCTCCCAATCATAAAATACCAGCGCAAGGATGGCTATGTCACCATTGACGACCCTTTCCAACATGCCTTGACTACACAACTCAAAATTGGCATGCCACATGCTCATGTGATCCCCACCTACTAGAGGGGTTATGCCCTGATACCATTTGCAACTCATGGGCATACTATCCAAGGCTCTATCATAGTTTCAAGAATGACAGCTGACCCCACAAACAACCACTAGCCTTAACTGTGTGCTTTATGCTCACTCACGTACAAGTCAGGATCAACTTTCTGACCAGTCATGCATCCTTGTACTACTTAGGGCTGAACACCCTTAACCAAAGATTTCTTTAGTGATGGACTCCCTGAAAAGGAGGTGCACCTTGGTGATATGTGTAGTCTAATCATTCCTTTCAAGATCAATTTATCTAAGGCCTCATTTCTTGGGACGTTACAATGTCATTGTCCACTGAAGACCAGTGACGGTGCTAGAATTGATCGAGAAATGATTATGAGAAGCATATTATCAATATCTTAATTCTTTTTATTATCATTACATAAAACTTTACCTTATCTCTAAATATAACTCGGTTTCAATTTCTCCCTCTTGAACATGGAACATAAATCATTAACTTTAACATTACATTAATTATATGAGCATGGGTAATATAAGTAATTTAAAGATGTAATCAGGATAAGCACCATGTAAGGAATATATCCATATCATCACAATATTAACCATCACATTATGCTCTTGTATTCAATTGAGCATTAATGAACTTATGAAAGACATGTTTACCTAAGTGTTGAGCATTGTCCATATTTTGATAATAACTTAACCATTCCATTCATATGTATCTAATATGTTTATTTGAGATAAATTTCAGGTATTAGGTACATGAAAAGGATCAAATTCATCAAGCCCTAGCTTGTCAAAGTTCAAGTCAAAAGCAATGCAAATGTTCTTTTTAGGAAATCACTACAAATCACCTTAGAACTTTTTTGTAATCATTTGTATTGATGATATGACTTGTAACTAAGATGAGAAAAAATCAAGGTCACTTAATTCTAATGTTTAATCACTCAAAAATCATTTTTGAAAATTCATCACAGCAACTTTGCCAGTTGAGTATGAAACTCGATCGATCCTTGATGGATTTTGGAAATGATTTGAATCGTTCGAGTTGCACACTTACAGAACTCGACCGACCAACTTTTTGTCCAAACTTAGTTTTAGTGAATCAGTTGAGTTACCCCAGGAAAAACTCAACCAATCATTTGAAAATTGGCCTTTTCAGATAGTGGATCGGTCAAGTTACCTTTATTGAAACTCGACCGAATACACTATATGGAAAATGCATAGAAGGTAATTCCAACTGTTAGAGAGTTCTTAGAATCGAAAATATATCTGTTACAAGTTGTAAAACATCTAGTTTTCATTCCTAAGTGATCCCACACTCAAAGGAACACCCCCATCTATAAATAAGACCCCTTAGAGTTCATTCCAAGGTTGCTCATTCATTCTATCCTTAGTCCTTACTATAGTTGAGTGTGCTAAACTTCTTTGAGCCTCTTTCTCTCTCTCATTTACAAAGCATTTTGTGATTATGAGTGAGTTAGGAATGTTGAAAGAGAGATACCTCATTATTACTTTGTAAAGATCTTCATCTCTCTACTTCCCAATCCCCTTTCTCTAAGAAGCAAAGGCTGAAGTGATCTTCTCTGAGTGAAGGAGGAGTTGTTGTTCTTCTTTAAGGCTGAAGAAGGTGTGAAGATCTTCTCTAAGTGAAGGAGAAGGACAAGGCAGAAGATTCAATGAGCTTTGTGGGCAAATCCTTAAGGTGAAAAACTCATTGCATGAAGGGGAGGACCTTGGTGAAGGCATCCAACTAATTGTCGGAGTGGGTAAGATCTTCTGTGAGGTAGAATACCATCTCTTCGATAGGAAAGACCATGTTTGTAAGGTTGTTGGCTCGCTTGGCCTGAAAGGGAAGTTGGGTATCCTTGTACCAGAAAAGGAAGATCAATTGTTTTAACTCTTATAAGGAATATAAGGAGTAGACATCTTAAAAATCCTAGACTAATAGTCTCCTAGTTTGGAGATTGGAACCACTCTAAACACCTTGTCCAAGTGTATGTTTCAATCTCTCTCATCCTTGCTATGCTTGTTTGGATAAGACTTCAAATTCACTTTTAGCATTTGGTTTTAATGGATATAATTTGAAGGTATAACTACTCTTGTGCAAGTTTTGAAGCTCTATTCAACCCCCTCCAGAGCCCTTAGTTCCAACAAGACATAATAACAAACAACTAATAATAAAATTTATATGCAAAATACAACATGTTCAATGGTAGACCTGCTTATCTAAACTAAGAAATATGTAAGTCAGATCCTTTTATCCTTGGCTAGTGTTTTGAGAACCCATTAAACACACTAAGATCATTAACATACATACTTAACTATAATGTTAGAGTTTCCATAAAATTGGAGTATGAGGTTGGAAAACAACGAAGCTAGTTGAAATATTGTTATCTAGCTACCATTTATACTACATACGTCACTTACGGTTTTGTTACAAATTTAGAACAATTGAAAAATGGAAAAAATAATTTATATCTATATAAAGGAAATCTCATAATATACAATCTTATCTATTGTAGCCCTACCTATCATGGTTGAAAAAATGGCTAGTAGCCACACATATGGGCCATGTATTCCATGTGAATGTGATACATATAAAATAAGACTGAAAAATATGACATTGCACGTGGTAGTATGACAAAACCAAATCAACAAAGGGGCATACCAAAAAATTAATGTTAATGTAATGTTATCTTTCATTCAATCACAAATATTCATGTCAAAAGCTTGAAAAGAGGGATACAAACTGTGATTTTGATGCAAACTATCATTAGGAGGACGAGGCACCACCTTCCTTACTCTATGTCAACATCAATGAACTCTCATGGAGGTCTTGAGATGGTAGAAACCCATAGAATGGACTTTCTCTAAGGCATCAGAATAAGGAGGAGATAGAGAAGGAGTGAATATATACGCATAAATAATAGATGTGCAAATAAATTCATCAAACTCATATAAAAGTAGCTATGAGGAAAGTAGGGAAAAGGATGATAGGGAGAGGAAAACTGATCTAGGGTTTTTGAAATGAAAGAAGGCTAGAAAGGTGGACTCTAATATTCAATTCAAAGGAACTTAAGGAGGTGTTCTAGCCCTTTAGCAGGGGTTGCGAAGGCACTAGTTTCTTATCAACCTTCGATGGTGAAGAGAAGGAGGTGGAGTGCAGGATTGATCTTTGAGAGATAAGGAGAGAGGGTGGAGTTAATTATTACATTGATGGTGACATTATGGAGAATTTTTATGCACGAGTGGAGGCTGAGGGTAAAAATAGGGGTTATGAAATTGTTTCGAAGAGAAGAAAAGAAGTCCAGGGTGGTTTGGGTGTTATATGGTGTTAAACCATCTTTAGGGTTAATCTCTTTGGAAGGATGAATTTAAGGTGAACCATAAAAAATCACTATATTTCATTTGGTAAGAGGAGATTGAGAGTGGAGAAGCTATTAGTATTATTAGGTCCTAAAAAGAAAGGAAGCGAGTGAGGTATATGAGATGTGGGTGCTTAGAGTATCCCAAATCTAGTGTCAAACCCATACCAAGTCTCTCACTAAGGAGATGTAGAAAATAAAATTACATGTATTAGATGAGACAAGTAGACATGAGAAATATGGATACTCAAATAAAAAGTAAAAACTACAAACATGAAAAAACACATATTTTTTGGATCTCCTTCTAGGTATTCTTTGATTTTTTTTCATTTTTGTTTAGGGTAGTTACCATTACCAAATATTGGTTACTCATTGACTACTACTTTAGTTTTAAATTATGTGTTATTTATTAAAAGGGAACTAAATTAGGAGCTCAAAATTAACTATTTTTAAATTATGTGTTATTTATTAAAAGGGAACAAAATTGGAGCTCAAAATTAACGAACTTCTACAACAAATATGTAAATAAAGTCCCATTTTCGATTAAGTAATGCATTAAGGGTTAAGTTCAAGTGAATTAGTGCTAGATTTATGCATATGAATTGAATTGAAGTAGTTAGGAATTCAAACTACCATTAGATGTTAGTCGGTTGTTTAGGTGATAGTTTGAGGGTTTATACAAGGTTCTTCAACATTAGACCACCATTTAAATGACCACTTTTTCAGCCATGAATCCTAATAGGCATTTATCCAAAATATCATATGATTTGTAGTCAAAATTGCATGATTAAGTAAACAGAATTTCCAATGTGCAAGTGGTACCATGGACCACTATAAAACATAAAACTATATTTAGGGATGATGCACATAATTTCTCTACAAAACTTGGGGGTTATTTCAGCATGATTTAAGGATGATTTCTCATAATAACGTGATTTCAAACTAAATGCGTGTAAAATGGATAATATTTATGCAATTTTAGGCAATTTAGGAAAGATGTTCACAAAAAACATGAATATGAGAAGCTATCCTATTTATGTCAACTTATAGGATGTGAACCAAAAACAAGAAAGGAAGGATAGAGAAGAAACAAGGGGAAGTATCAAAAAGCATCTCGATACCACCAATGCAAGCCAATGAAATTGTGATATTAAACTCTAAAGCGCAATAAAGAGGAGAAGTTGGTGTCACCAACTTTAGTTAATGACACCGAAATTTATTTGACAGTCTTGATCAAGATAAGGGACATCTGACAATCCACATCCACGTGATGCCCTAATTATCCCTATATAAACCAAAGGGGATCCTCCTAGAGGCTTCTCATTCGATCGCTTTTGGAATCCATTATTTAGTGTATGCATCTCAGCTAGAGTCCATCCCAACATTTATCCTTGGAGGAACCAGAATCTAAGAAGGAGGAAACAAAGAGTCTATAACAACCTTTTAGGAGTTTTCAATAGCTTTTTTCTCGTTTCTCCCTTCTTGTGATTCTTTACTCAGCATGAGGATTGAAAACTCAATTCTTTAGGATCGAGGAGTATCATGTTGTTAAGTGTGTGCATGTTCGTATCTTAGTTGAAAATATTATAGTCAACAAATCATAAATATAGTTTCATGGTTATGATTGATCACCTTAAATTTGTAATATATTGTTAACTACTGTAAAAGTGGGGTTAACAATTAAAAAGGTCATTATCACTGCAATGAATAATGTGCTTTGAAATCAGACTTACCACTATGATGTAATTTTTTTTTTGGAAAATTGGGTAAGTATATTCCAAAACCCCCCTAAAAGGGGACAAAGTTACAAGCCACACCCATACATGTAATTATCCATAGATGGTTGTAACAATTTGTCTCTTATATTGATGTTGCAAAAGTTCATCAAAAACTAGGCTTAATAGTGTACTACACTACAAAAGTGGGTAGTACAAGCTACATATATTAAGTCTAAAGAAGCAAAATAGGTCGTGTCTATCAAATAACATGCATGCATACGTTAACACGATGATGAAACTGGTATCCTAAAGAATTCATCCATATGAACTCTCATCAACTTTACTTCCCACACTTTTAATTTCTTATTCTTAGTTTTAGTCACCAAATCTTTATTTTCTTAGATAATTTGTATCAGTTACTAGTAATTTTTAATTGTCCCATTTACAGATAGTAATGAGGAAACCATGCATCAAATAATTGCTTTTGTACAAACTTGCAATATGTAAATAGGATGCATTCTTTCCACTATTAGCTATAAAAAATTATTTCCATATTCTTTAGCCTAATAGGTCTAAAAGATGGTTTTTAAGCTACCCTATGAATCTAAAGGATCATGGGAAGTGATCATAGATGTGTTCTTGAAAACTACTTTCCTCTTCAAAAGACTAATTGTGATGACACAAATTTCAATATACTTTTCTTAGTGACATCCACATATATGTGTGCACTAATATCTACAAATGTCAGAAGGGAAAATAAAAGAAATTAAGATAGTCAACTAAAATCAGAGAAATGCCAAGATCATTGTTCACATCATCAATAGATAGACATACAAACATTTCATTCATTGAGGATAAATAAAGTCATTACATACTTAATATTTGAGAAAGAAGAATGAATAGTTCTATAAGAAGGAAATTATGATTATTGCATAGGATTTAGAACATCAAATTTAAACATCTAGAAGAATAAAAACTATCTAGCCAAAAAGAATAAGATAAGAAATCGACGGAAATCTAGCTATCTATCCTCCATGTCCATTATTTATTTGCTTCTGGTACTTTAAAGTGCATCATATGTTCCTTGTACCTAAAAAATACGAGAAACAAAAACATCAACAAAAGTTGGTACGTGGAATTAAAGAGCTATACTTTGTTGGTATATTGAAAATATTTGAAAAATAAGAAAGAGAAAGAAACATCATTTAATGGCAGAAAAATCAGGTAATCCCAAGTTATTAATCACATTTCAAATGAATATGCATTACTATGGTGGACTAGCACAAACATAAATTAATGGGACCCATCCCCACGTACCTTGTACCATTAGGGATCTCCCTGCGTACCTTGTACAATTAGGGAGGTACTACTCAACATTAATTCTTTCCCTCTATAATAGGGAGATTAATGAGCACCACTAGTAACTACATTTCATTTTCTCATTCATTTATGTTCTTAAATGTTCAATGCATAAAATGACAATACACATATATCTACATCCAATAAGGCACTTAAATACATGCAAGACAATACATATATTTAACTTCCAGCAAAAAAAATCATATAATTATATCCACATACCTTGAATATCAGAGATTGATTCCAACAAGCCTAGGTTAAGAGAGAGTAGATCACCCTGAAATGTAAACAAGGACCTAATATCATCATGGGTTCTCATCATTCCATATTAGGGTTTCTATTATGGTTTAGATCATTAGGGATATCTCTTTAGGATACATATGATTCGAGAGATCAGAGTTGGATTCTAAGGGTCAGGGTCGTTCAAAGTCATTTAGGGTCCTTTAATAGTTAGGATTCACATAAAGTTGTAATAACTATACACATGAAGAGAGAAAACTAGAAATTAGGTTTTTTCACAACTATTGAATCAAATATCCCTCTTTAATTAGGGTTTCGAATAACATGATGATCAGGACCCCAATTAGGGTTTAGGATGTCCACAAGGCAGATCAAAATCAAGGATGACTATTATTTTTTTGGTCGGTCAAAAAAGTGTGTTACTATATTACCAAAAACTTTGGGTACAAAAGAGTTTGCGCCCCCATTGCAACCCTAGATGAAGACATCCAAACACCAGAAAAAACAAACAAAACGAGCTACGCAGTAGCCATCTACCTAGATAAAAGAAGAAAACACACCCGCAATACCAACTCAAGAGATAACAGAGAAATTGGAATGACAATCCAAACTACACATGCCAACACTGGCAATAGACTCAAATTCTCAAATTGTGGCAACATGGGCAACTGAAACATCACTTCAGCAACCTATGAAACTTAGGAGCAATATAGCAAGAACCTCTCTGCTATCTTCCATGTCTACGAGTTTCTGGCGAGCAAATGAAGCCACCAAGATGACCTAGATTTCTTTATGCAGGAACCAGAGACCGAGAGTCGAATGTTGTTGTTTGCACAGCAGCACAACAACACCCCAGGAGAACCCGAAGGGTGAACCATCAGATAATATTACACAATATATATATGTATATATATATATGTATATATATGTATATATATGTATATATATGTCTATATATATATATATATATATATATATATATATATATATATATATATTAAAAGGTCATTAGGGCTTGTAAGACATATTTTCTGAAAAGGAATCAGATCTAGGTCCTGACTATATTTTATTTAGATAGATCGCATTTCTATGAAAAAGATATATAGGTTCAATCTATTTCGATATTCCTAGCATTTTCTAGGATTTTTCTAAGATCTGGCCAATCAGATAATTTCTTGAAGAAATAAATGAAAAATAAAAAAGAGAAAAGCAAGCTCTGCTTTGCGGATCATGTGAGGGATCTGACTAATCGGATCCTCCCACTGAATCGTGAGAAGATGCTCGTCAAAGGGGAGGATCAGAATGGGTGAAAAGACTAAATGGCTTAATGGAATCCATTGATGGGTATGGGCAGGGTGGTCAAACCTCCTACTTGATTGTTCCCTACTCGCGCGCCATGGCTACAACGAGGGAAGAACAGGGGCAAGACGAGGTGAGGTTGAGGTTCTAGGTTGTGTTGAGCATGGTTGAGGAATGGGTTGGGTCTGCGGGTTCACGCCGGTTGTGAGGAGACCGAGATCATCACTGGTGGTGGTTTGAGTTCCATTTTTTGATTAAAATAGGTGGCGAATAGAGAAAAGTCGTTTCAGGGATATACCCACCCTCGGGTTAGATTGAGGGTTCAATAAGCTCCACGAGGGTTCGACGACATGTCTGCGATCTTCAGGAGTCTTGACGAATCTCTAGACCTACCCGATGATAGAGCTCCCAAGCTCAGTTGCAGATGCTTGTCGACCCAAAGTCATGGACCTTTGCAGCTCCAACCGAGGGTGGTGATCGACTCGTCGAGGTCCCCTAATGGTACTGCTATGTTTGATTGAATGGAGAGAGTCACTAGAGTGAGGAGGAGGTTGAGGTCAGGCAAGGTGAGGGTGTTCGAGGTCGGGAAGGTAGGGGCGTGCTTCGTCAGAATTGAGGGTGGGGGATGATAAAAGGGAGGTAGGCAGAGATCTTGGAGGCCTTATATAGGCATGGGGTGGTCGAGGGAATGAAGCCCTAAATTGGACGTCGCAGCCAGTGAGAGGCGCAGAGAGAGAGAGGAGGTCATTCTCCCTACTCTGAGCGTGAGGGGTGTCGAGTGAGGGGTTGTTGACTTGGTCTCGGCAAGAGGAGTCTATCCTCCAAATATCTTGCGTGGGCGCTGTGGGATTCGTGTGTGAGAGGCGATTGGAGGAATCGCTGTCAGTTGAAGCTGAGACCGGGTCGCGCGGGAGGTTAGGGATGACCCGTGGAATGTTGGATCTCACGTGATACCTGATCAAAGGATCAAACGGTCACGATTGGTTCCTGGTGAAAAGATCCACGCCCAACTTTAAAAAAAGGAAAGCGTGACGCATAGTTATCAAATGGAATTGGAAACTTAGGTCCTAGGGATTAATAGATGACATTATACACCTTATTTTGAAAAGTTAATATCTCTTAATTGGTAAATCCAAATGTAATGAAATTCTAGGAGTAGCTTAATGATGTCATGATGTAGCTATGGTGTGAAATTGGAGTTAAGAAGTAAATCTTAGATCATTCATCCCCATCCCCTCTCTCTCTAGGTTTAGCTCTCTTCCATCTCTAGCGGTGGGGTTCCGGGTTCCTGGAGATGGCGGGTGGGAGCCCTCCCGGCTCTCGGGGGGCTCAGGCTCAGGCTCTCGGTGCGTCTGTTGTTGCTGCGCCGGTCTCTGGGGTGGTGGCGGAGGCTCTCCCGTGGAAGATCCTAGGACCGATGTCTCAGTTGGGTGTGCCTGGGCGGACACGGTGGCACACCCTTTGGAGGTGGGGCAGAGTTTCCGCCCGATTCTGGTTCCTGAAGACCCCAAGCTTCCGTTCTTCCGAGCAGAGGATAGGCGGCCTTGGATGAAGGTACCTGACCAGGTGGAGGAGGAGGTTCATAGGTTCTCTATCACGGTCCAAGTCCTTGGGCGGCGACATCTGCTCCAGCAAGTCTATGGGTGGATGATTAGGGTGTGGAGACCTCGTGGTGAGCTTCAAGTCTCGCAATTGAAAGATGGGATGATTCTGGCGCGCTTCACCTCGGCGGAGGACATGAAGGTCTCCCTCGATAGAGGTCTGTGGTTCTTCGACAACAAGCTCGTCCTCACGAGGAAGTGGACGCCTGATGCTGATGTTCGATGAGTGGCACTGACCACAGTGTCCGTGTGGGTCACACTCCCTGACTTGGGTTGTCACTGGACTAAACGTGCTTTGACCATCATCGGATATGGACTGGGTACTCCACGGGTGGTGGACTTCTGGAATGAGGGTAAGTTTGCTGGTGCTCCGCATCTATGCATCGAGATTGCTGCAGACAAGGCTCCCTCACCCGTTGTCATGCTCGAGATGTCGGGGGTAACGAGCTAGAGATCTGGGTCATCTATGATGCCCTTCCCGATCACTGCCTTGCTTGTAAGGCCTTCGGGCACTTGCCCCTTGGCTGTCCTGATGTGAGGGTGGTTTCCAAAGATCCTCCGGTAAGGGGAAGATCTAAGAGCCGTCCTCTGCCTAGAAGGCTCCTGCTTAACAGAGCGGTGAGCAAGGCTTCTGCGTCTTCGACCAGGGTGGAGGCCGTTCATGTCCAAGCTGTTCATGATGAGAGTAGGGCTGAGGGGGTTGTAGTTACTGCTGCTGATGTGGACAGAGGACGAGAAGACGCTACTGAGGTTGTTTCTGGTGAGGCTTCTGTGTCAGAGGTCGCTGCTGAGGTGAAGGCGCTGAGTACCTTAGAGTGGAGGATGTGACAGCAGAGGTTCGGGTGAATCTGGTTCTTAGCACGGAGGAGGGGGAGATTCTATATATGAACCCTTCCCTTCTCTTGCAGGAACAGGACCTAGAGATGGGTGAGGCACTGAGTGCCAGGAGGTCGAGCAATAGGAAGGGCAATAGAGGCGAGAAAATCACAAGGGGCAGAGGCAGAGGTGGTCGTGGAAGCTTCCCTTTGAAAGGTGGGACAGATGCAGTTTATCCAATGTCTCTATTAGTCTGGAATGTGAGGGGTGCTTCCCTCCCCAGGAAGCAAAGCACCCTTAGAAGCATCATCCAGCAGGTGAAGGCCTCACTGGTGATATGTCTAGAGACCAGGATTTGCAGGGAAGTGGCCATTCGGGTCAATGGGCTTTTTCCTACAGGTTGGGATTGCTATTCGAACCTCCATAGCATTGATGGTGGGAAGATCGCTATTGGTTGGAATCCTTTGATGTGGGATGTCCAGAAGATAGGGGAGAGCGACCAGCTGGTCATTTTGAGCTGCATTAATAGAGGTGGGTTTCACTGCGTTCTATCGGCTGTGTATGGGTCCAATTCTGAGATGGATAGGAGAGGGCTGTGGGACTTGATTGTCGAGTCTACCCAGCAGGAGCTTCCTCAGTTGGTCATTGGCGACTTTAATCAAGTCAGGAAAGCCAGAGAAAAGTGGGGTGGGTTGCCTATACCTGAATCCATCCTTAGAAGATTAAATGAAGCGGTTAATGCGGCGGGTTTGTTTGAACTTAATATGAAAGGTGGTCTTATCATCTGGCAAAATAAAAGGAACCCTCTCAGGCGTATATCTAGCAACTTGGACAGGGGTCTGGTGAACGAGTCTTGGTTGGATGTGTTCCCTGAGGCTGCGATTAAGTTGGGAGGTCATCCGAACAATGATCACTCTTGGATGGAGGTTCCACTTTCCGTGCAGAAGCAGCCTAATAGGCCGTTCATATTTCTCAACCACTGGCTCTCTTGGACCTCCTTCGAAGGTGTGGTAAAGGACGTCTGGGGTGTGAGGGTCGTAGGCAATCCCTTGTTCATGATTAGTGATAAACTTAAAAAAGTGAAGATGGCCTTGAAATCGTGGTCTAGCATCCTTAGTGATTTACCCAACCTCATCAAGGAGGCCAGAGAGGACTATAATGATAAGGCAACTGTCCTGAGAATGGTTCCTACTGATCATGACAGCATGGTAGAGGAAGATCTGGCGGGGAAAAGACTAACACAACTAGAAAGAGCTCATGAGATTTCTGGTTGGAAGAGAAGCAGACTGAAGTGGCTGAGAGATGGTGACTGTAATTCAAAGGTCTATCATGCTGTGATCAAAAGGAATAATATGAAGGATCATATCCATAATCTGATTAATGAGAAAGGAGAATTAGTGGATGAAGCAGCTAAGGTTGAAGACTTGGCTGTTAGGTTCTTTTCTGACTTATATAACGGTGATGTTAGCATTGGCAGTAGAGAGTCCTTGCTGAATAGAAGAGTTACAGATAACATGAACATTGAGCTACTGAAATTAGCTATGGATGTGGAGATTAAAGATGCCACCTTCTCTATCGGTGCATCTAAAAGTCCGGGTCCGGATGGCTTTAATGCCAAGTTCTTCTAGAGTTGTTGGAACATTGTGGGCACGGATATTTGTAACACTGTTAGATGGTTCTTAGTGGGTGGATGTATGGTTCGACAAGTCAACCATGCATTCATAAGACTTATTTCTAAGAAATCTGGTGCTACTGCCATGAATGACTTCCGACCTATTGCCTGTTGCTTTGTGATGTATAAGATCATTTCCAAAGTGTTGGATAGGAGACTTAAAAATATCCTTCCGATGATCATCTCACCTAATCAAGCCGCTTTTGTTAGAGGTCGTTCTATTTCCGACAATGCTCTTCTAGTGACGGAATTCTTGAGAGACTTCCAGGTGAAGGGGAGTTCTAAGAAAGCCTGCATCAAGGTGGACATATTAAAAGACTTTGATCATGTGTCTTGGGAAGGTTTATGGTGCTCCATGGAGGCTTTGGGTTTCTCTACTAGGTTCGTGAACGTCCTCAAACAATGTGTTCAGACCACTTCATTTTCTGTGTTGATCAATGGCATCCCTAAAGGTTTGTTTAGAGCCTCTAATGGGTTAAGACAAGGCGATCCGTTGTCGCCCCTTTTATTCACTATCATTATGGAAAACCTTTCCTATCTTGCTGACAAAGCTGAAGAGGAGGGGAGTATTAGAAGCTACAAGGTGAGGGGTACCAAAGTGCTTAATCATATGATCTTTGCGGACGACATCATGTTTTTTGTGGAAGCCCACCCTAGAGTCTTCAGAGGGGTCAGGATTTTGCTGGAGGTGTTTGCAGATCTGTCTTGTCTTCATATCAGTGACATCAAGTCACAGGTCTTCCTGTCGAAGTCGTGTGATTCCAGAAGAGGTAGGCTGAAAAATGTGATACAGCTAGATTTTGGTCGCTTCCCCACGAAGTATATGGGGGTTCCCATCTCGGGTGGAGTGGGCAGAGGTTCTGACTTTCATACTTGCTTGGATAATCTACGCCTCAAGGTGGATAAGTGGTATGGGTTGAAGATTTCTATGGAGGGGAGAACTATGTTGATCAAAACTGTCCTTACTAGTATGCTGAGATATAGGTGCAGGTTGGTTGATATACCTGACTTTATCTTGAGCAAATGCAGATCGATTATGGCTGTTTTTTTGTGGTTCGGTGGGCAACATGGTGTGGGATGGTTGGAGGTGTATCATCCTAGGCATAGAGGTGGACTGGGGCTATTTGACCCCTCTGATATTATGTGTGAAGCTACGGCAAAAAGGGTGTATGATTTTCTCACTAAACCAGATTCTACCTGGTCTTCCTGGATGAGGACACGATATGGGCCTAGTTTGGGGGTTGGTGCTGCGGAGTTCACCTCATGTTCTAGAATTTGGCGCAAGATGTGCTTGGCTTGGGACTCTTGCCGGCAGGAGTATCAATGGGTCAACGACAGCTGGACTGTTCGTGAGAGAGACATACCTAGTTGATTGTCCGGAATCAACCACAGGTGCCTTGGGACCAGATCCTCTGGAGCAGGTTCCACTGCCCCAAGTGGAGCTTTTGTGCTTATAGAGCTATCCTTGGTCGGCTTCCTACTAGGGATAGAGTTAGTAGATGGGCGGTTGGCTCTAGTAGCATCTACCTTCTTTGTTGTGAGGAGATGGAGTCTCACCGGCACCTTTTCTTTGGTTGCCCGTATGCTGAGTACCTTTGGGTTCGTTGCTCCCTTAAACTCAGTTAGGGGGGTAACCCACCCACCAAACTTATGGATACTATGGGTTGGATTTTGGATTCGATGACTATGGATTGTCATCTCAGGAGGTTTGTGGGGCTGAGCTGGACGGGGCTCATCTTCCTCCTCTGGCAAGAGAGGAACTGTAGAGCCCATGGCAAAAGGGCAAGGGATAAATTTCAATTTTTTGATGAGTTTGTTAATAGCTTATGTTGGTTTTGTAAAGCTAACCTGGGTACCCTTGTGAGGGTCAAGCTGGAGGTTAGGTTGATGTGGGGTCTCTAATGACCTTGTACAGTATACGGGGTGTTTACCTCTATACTCTTTTTGGGGTTCTAGTAATATTTTACCTTATCTAAAAAAAAGAAATTGGAGTTAAAATTTGAATGTTGGCTATGTCAATTGACTATATGACGTATTTCATGTAATTTGACTTTATATGACACTAGGGATGCTACTATATGAAATTGATGAGCCATTTAATCAATTTAGTGAGAGAGAGGTGGTTGAGGGAATAATTGGAATAATTCAAAATTATAGAAGAGAGAAAGATATTTAGAAAAATTCACTCTGACACATTCTCCCCTCCTTTTCAGAATTTTGTCCCCAAAATTCAAGTAGCCTAAAAGAGATGTGGATATTTCTTCTCGACCTCAGTCTTTAGCTCCCAGGTGGCATCAATCTCATCATGGTGGCTCCAGAGAACTTTCACCATCTCTATATGTCGATCATTGCGAAGCTCCTTTGACTTAAAGTCAAGAATTCTAACTGGGGACTCAGCATATGATAGATCATCCTTCAACTCGAGAGGCTCATGATTCAGAATGAGACTGGGGTCTTTAACATAAGGTTTTAGATTAGATACATGAAAGACATTATGGATGTCACTATACTGAGGTGGCAAAGCAAGACAATAGGCACATTCACCAACCCTTTCCAGAACCTCAAATGGTTGAACATAACGAGGACTAAGATTTCCTTTATTCTTTGCCAAAGGTCGGATAGGTCGGATCTTTAGAAAGATGTGATCACCTTCCTTGAACTGACATTCCTGCCTGTGAGCATCTGCATAAGATTTCTGCCTATCATGTTCTTGCTTTATTCTCTGCCTGATCAGTGCAACCTTATCGGTATATAGCTGCATCTCCTCAGATTTCATCAAAGTATGCTCTCCGACATCATCCCAGTGTAGTGGAGACCTGCAGGGACGCCCATATAAAGCTTCATAGGAAGGCATCCCAATACTCCCCTGATAGCTATTATTATATGTGAACTCAGCTAAAGGCAGGTAATGGTCCCATGAGCCTTCCCAATCAAGTACACAAGATCGCATAAGGTCCTCGAGAATCTGTACTATGCGTTCTGACTTCCCGTCTGTCTGTGGATAGTATGTTATACTGAAGTTTAGTTTGGTACCCAATTCCTCTTGAACCTGCTTCTACAGCTTTGAGGTGAACTTCGGGTCCCTATCTGAGACAATAGATGTTGGAACTCCATGCAGAAGTACTATCTCCCGTATGTAGAGGTCGGTCAACTCAGAAACTTTTGCAATAGTCTTTACAGGGAGAAAATGAGCTGACTTGGTGAGGCGATCCACTATGACCCATGCAATGTCATATCCCTTCCTGGTCCTGGGTAATCCCACCATGAAGTCTATGGTGATGTGTTCCCATTTCCATTCTGGAATCTCAAGGGGTTGTATTAGATCGCCTGGTCTCTGATGCTTGGCCTTAATTCTTTGTCATGTCAGACACCTAGACACAAAATTAACAATATCATGCTTCATGCCCCTCCTCCAGAACTGACATTGTAGGTATTTGTACATCTTTGTCGTGCTGGGATGAACTGTGTACTTTGACCCATGTGCCTCACTAAGAATCTTTGTCTTTAAAGTTGCTGCTCAGGAACCCACATACGGTTCTTGTATCGAAGACCACCATCAAGACCGATAGATAGATGTGTTTGAGGCTTCGATAGGAGAGAGGGGTGCTCTCCATGATTAGTACTAGACTTTTGTGCCTCAAGAAGATCAAAATGCAAGTTGGACGTGATGGAGATGTTATTAACATGCACACAATCAGACAGAAACTATTGCTTCCAACCCACTAGATCATCCATATTCCTCCATTCAGGGACAAATAGAGATGCACACACTGCCCTTTTCCTACTAAGGGCGTTAGCGACTACATTTGCCTTTCCCGGATGATAGGAAATAGTGAAATTTTAGTGATTTAGATATTCAATCCATTAGCGTTGATGCAGATTCAAGTCCTTCTGAATCAGGATGTACTTCAGGCTTTTATGGTCGGTGAAGATGTCGAATATTGCCTCGTATAGGTAGTGCCTCCAGATTTTGAGAGCATGAATGATTGCAACTAATTCCCAATCATGTGTGGGATAATTAAGTTCATTGGGTTTTATCTGTCTAGACACAAAGGCCACTACCTTACCATTCTGTTGCAGGACACATCTTGACCCATTCCTCAAAAAATCAGTGAATCTCACAAACCCTTCATTGCCAGAGGGTAGAATAAGAATAGGAGCTGACGTCAATTTCTACTTTAATTGTTGGAAACTGGACTCACATGCAACTGACCAGATGAAGTGCTCATCCTTCCAAGTAAGCTTCATCAGAGGAAGTGTGACTTTAGAAAAATTCAGAATAAAGTGACAATAATATCCGACTAGATCCAAGAAACTCCAAATTTCAGAAGAATCGCGAGGAGGTTGCCAATCAAGTACAACATAGACTTTGGCAGGATCAAAAGATATATTACCTCCAGAAATGACATGTCCAAGAAGCATGACTTTGTCAATCCAGAATTCACATTTAGAAAGCTTGTCATAGAATTTCTGGGTTTGAAGAATGTCAAGAACTATTCGCAAGTGTTCCCCGTGTTTATCCATAGAATCAGAATATATCAAGATATCATCAATGAAGACGACCAAAAACTCATCAAGATAAGGTTGGAATACTTTGTTCATCATGCTCATAAATACGTCTGGTGCATTGGTCAACCCAAATGGCATCACTAGAAATTTGTAATGTCCATAGCGAGTTTGAAAAGCAGTTTTAGAAATATTAGAATCCTTGATTTTAAGTTGATGGTAGCCAGAACAAAGATAAATTTTTGAGAAAACTTTAGCACTATGAAGCTGATCAAAGAGGTCATCAATATGAGGGAGAGGATACTTGTTTTTAATAGTAGCTTGGTTCAACATGCGGTAGTCAATACACATACGCATAGAACTGTCTTTCTTTTTGACAAAAAGAACAGGAGCACCCTAGGGGGAAACACTAGGTCGAATGAAACCTTTGTCGAGAAGTTCTTGCAACTGTTTCTTCAACTCCATAAGCTCAACAGGAGCCATCCTATATAATGCCCTAGAAATCGGAGTGGTTCTAGGAAGAAGATCTATGGAGAACTGAATGTCTCTATTTGGAGGCAGCCTAGGAAGCTCCTCTAGAAATACGTCAGGGAAGTCACATACCACCTCCAGACTTTCTATAGGCCCTCTACTAGGACTGGTCTCTGAGACTAATACGAGGAATACTTTACATTCTTGAGAAATGAGCTTTTTAGCTTTAAGAGAGGATATTATAATATTATTATAGAATCTGCTTCCCCTAGGGATTTTCACAGGACAAGAATGAGGTTGAGAGAGGACTACCATCTTGTTTCTACAATCAATGTGAGCATGATGTGTGTATAGCCAGTCCATGCCAAGTATAATATCAAAGTCTTCCATAGTTAAGAGAATGAATTCAAAGGGCATATCATGATTTTCAAATTTAAGAGATACGACATCAGTTTTCTATAGGGTTGTGAGTGTTTTTCTACTAGGAGTAGACACATATGGAATATATCCCAAGTCCCTTATATGCAAATGTAATATAAATGCTAGAGTTCGAGAAATAAATGTATTTGTAGATCCAGAGTCGAATAAAGCCTTAACAGGATGACCATCTAATAACATAGTGCCTACACATGATAATTGAGTTATGAATAGTTTGTAGGCTTGAACAAGATATTAAATTATGAAATTAAGTTACCTTCACAAAGCTGATTGGGATTTGCCTTGGCCTCTTCTGCATTCACTACAAATACCCTGCCATTGCGGTGTCCCTGAGGCTGTGGAGTACCTGCTGCAGGATTACCAAAGATGGAGGGAGTGGAGAACTTGGCGATGAGATGGCCCTCCTTCTTGCAGTTATAGCAGACCGGCTTGGTATGGTGGCATACCCCACCATGGAAATGCCCACAAGTCTTGCACTTGGGATGATTCGTCCTTGGCTGGTTCTGGTGGCCTGTCTATCCTCCCTTTCTTGAACCTCCTCGTTTCCCTGATCTATTATTATTATGGCCAAGATTGAACTTCCTAGACTTATCTTCCTCAGTTGTGGTTAACCCTATGTACCCCATGCTGGAAGGTTTCTACATGCCATGCTCTCTCTCCTTCTTGAGGGCAATGTCTAGGGCTTCATATATGCTTCTGGATGGGAGGCCATGACCAGGGTTTTCAGGTGGGCGGAAAGGCAGTCAACATAGTGCTCAGTGAGGCGATCTTCAGTTCGGATAGGTGCATAACATTCCAAAAGTCTAAACTATTGGGTGTAGTCAGCTATTGAAAGGCTGCCCTGCTTAAGCTCCATGTACATCTTCTCCTTCCTCTTCCTCTTAGCTATGGGAATAAAATGATCAGTGAAGAGGGTTTTGAAGGTTTCCCACCCATGGAATCTACTTCTTCTCCCCTATTCCCACCATAGTTCTCCCACCATATTTTTGCCCCTCCCTTAAGTAGATGGGTGGCAAACTTGACCTTCTTTTCAGTGGATACTTATAGGGTACGAAAACCATTGTCTACAGAGAGGATCCAGGCCTCAGCCTTATCCATGACCTCAGGTTGATCTTTCCCCCATAAGGTATCAGGGTTGAGTTTGATGAAATCTATCATCGTCACTTCCTTTTTCCTAGAGGAGCTAGGTTTAGGGGTTCTTTTTTTGGCAGGGGTTTCCATAAAGTCTAGAAGGATTTTCTTCTGTTCCTCCCACCTTTCCTTGGCTGTGGTATCGGGACCAGGTACTTTAGAGGTTTCAGGCTCTTTCCTCTTCTTAGAGGATGATTCCTCAGAGGCCTTTGAGTTGCGATTCTTAGGAGCATCCTGGAATTAGGTGGACATATTAGATTAATCACTCAACAATTATTTTCATTATTATTATTATAGTTTTATCACATAGTATTTCATTATTCTCTTTTATTAATTATTAATGTTCTTAATGTTACGATTTGTGGAGGATACCCTAAAATCCTTATCAGTCAGTCCTTAAGACTTTCTAAATGGAGAGACTCTTTCCTAACCTTATATCATAAAGGTAAGGGGGGATTATTCAAAATGGAGATAAGAGGGAAATTTTTCCTATAGCGAAGAAGGATCCTAATTAAGGTATGCCCAAAAAGTAGGGGACATTTAGGATATCGGCCAGGTAGACTTACACTGCCATATAGGTAGCCTCGTGATTGCCAAGAAAAGTGGCTCGGAGACTTTAGCCAGACCCATGGCAGATGCTATCCTAGTCACCTCAACCCTTCGAATCCCTAACTTAAGGACTACTCTAGACTCATAATAGGGTGAATGAAGTTCATGTGACTATGATGTGTGAACATTGGCTCTGATACCAACTTTGATGACCCCAATTTCTAAATACTTTCCTTAGTGACATCCACAGATATGTGTGCACTCATATATACAAATGTCAGAAGGGAGAATACAAGAAATTAAGATAGTCAACTAAAATCAGAGAAATGCCAAGATCATTGTTCACATCATCAATAGATAGCCACACATACATTTCATTCATTGAGGATAAATAAAGTCATTACATACTTAATATATGAGAAAGAAGAATGAATAGTTCTATAAGAAGGAAATTATGATTATTACATAGGATTTAGAACATCCTATTACAACATCTAGAAGAATAAAAACTATCTAGCTGAAAAGAATAAGATAAGAAATAGATGGAAATCTAGCTATATATCCTCCATGTCCATTATTTATTTGCTTCAAGTACTTTGAAGTGCATCATATGTTCCTTGTACCTAGAAAATATGAGAAACAAAAACATCAACAAAAGTTGGTACGTGGAATTAAAGAGCTATACTATGCTGATATATTAAAAATATCTAAAAAAGAAGAAAGAGAAAGAAACATCATTTAATGGTAGAAAATTAGGTAAACCCAAGTTATTAATCACAGTTCAAATGAATATACATTACTATGGTGGACTAGCACAAACATAAATTAATTGATCCCTATCCCCGTGTACCTTGTACTATTAGGGATCTCCCTGCGTACCTTATACCATTAGGGAGATACTAGTCAACATTAATTCTTTCCCTCTATAATAGGGAGATTAATGAGCACCACTAGTAACTAAATTTCATTTTCTCATTCATATATGTTCTTAAATGTTCAATGTGGAAAATGACAATACACATATATCTACATCCAACAATGTACTTAAATACATGTAAGAAAATACATATATTTAACATCGAGCAAAAACTAGTCATATAATTATATCCACGTACCTTGAATCTCAGAGATTGATTCCAACAAGCCTAGGTTAAGAGAGAGTAGATCACCCTAAAATGATAACAAGGACCTAATATCATCATGGGTTCCCATCATTCCATATTAGGGTTTCTATTATGGTTTAGATCATTAGGGATATCTCTTTAGGATACATATGATTCGAGAGATCAGAGTTGGATTCTAAGGGCCAGTTTCATTCAAAGTCATTTAGGGTCATTTAATAGTTAGGGCTTCACATAAAGTTGTAATAACTATACACATGAAGAGAGGAAACTAGAAATTAGAGTTTTTCACAACTATTGAATCAAATATCCCTCTTTGATTAGGGTTTCAAGTAACATGATGATCAAGACCCCAATTAGGGTTTAGGATGTCCACAAGGTAGATCTAAATCAAGAATGACTATTATTACACAAAAAATATATATTAAAAGGTCATTAGGGCTTGTAAGCCATATTTTCTGAAAAGGGATCGGATCTAGGTCCTGACTTTATTTTATTTAGATAGATCACATTTCTACAATGAAAATGATATATAGGTTCGATATATTTTGATATTCCTAGCATTTTCTAGGATTTTTCTAAGATCTGGCCAATCAGATAATTTCTTGAAGAAATAAATGAAAAATAAAAAAGAGAAAAGCGAGTTGTGCTTCGCGGATCATGTGAGGGATCTGACTAACCGGATCCTCCCACTGACCTGTGAGCAGACACTCGTTAGAGGGGAGGATCAAAATGGGTGAAAAGACCGAATGGCCCAAGGGATTTCAATGGAATTCATTGATGGGCATGGGCAGGGTGGTCAAACCTCCTACTTGATTGTTCCCTACTCGCTTGCCATGGCTGCAGCGAGGGAACAACAGGGGCTAGATGAGGTGATGTCGAGGTTCCAAGCTGTGTTGAGCATGGCTGAGGAGTGGATTGAGTCTGCAGGGTCACGTCAGTTGCAAGGAGACTGAGATCATCGTTGGTGGCGGTCTGAGTTCCATTTTTCAATCAAAATAGGTGGCGAATAGAGAAAAGTCATTTCAGGGATATACCTGCCCTCGGGTTGGATTGAGAGTTCAAGAAGCTCCACGAGGGTCCGGCGATGTGTCTGCGATCATCAGGAGGCTTGAATAAGCTCTGGACCTCCCCAATGATAGAGCTCCCAAGCTCGGTTGTGGATGCTTGTTGACCCAAGGTCCTGGACCTTCACGGCTCCAACCGAGGGTGGTGATCAACTCGTCGAGATCCCCTGATGGTTCTACTATGTTTGATTAAATGGAGAGATTCACTGGAGTGAGGAGGAGGTCGAGGTCAGGAGAGGTGAGGGTGTTCGAGGTCAGGAAGGTAGGGGCGTTCTTTGTCAAAATTGAGGGTGGAGGATGATAAAAGGGAGGTCGGTGGAGCTCTTAGAGGTCTTATATAGGCACGGGGTGGTCGAGGGAATGAAGCCCTAAATTGGGCACCGCCACCAGTGAGAGGTTTGGAGAGAGAGGAGATTGTGTCCCTGCTTTGAGCACGAGGGGTGTCGAGTGAGGGGTTGTTGACTTTGTCTCGGCGAGAGGAGTCTATCCTTCAAATATCTCGCGCGGGCGCTATGGGATTAAGGTGTGAGAGGCATTTGGAGGAATCACTGTCAGTTGAAGCTGAGACTGGGTCGTGTGGGAGGCTAGGGATGACCCGCAGACCATTGGATCTCGTGTGATCCCTGATCAAAGGATCAAACGCTCGTGATTGGTCCCTGGTGAAAAGATTTGCACCCAGCTTTAAAAAAAGGAAAGTGTGACACATAGTTATCAAATGGTATTGGAAACTTAGGTCCTAGGGATTAATAGATGACATTATACACCTTACTTTCAAAAGTTAATAGCTCTTAATTGGTAAATCCAAGAGTAATGAAATTTTAGGAGTAGCTTAATGATGTCATGATGTAGCTATGATGTGAAATTGGAGTTAAAATTCGAATGTTGGCTATGTCACTTGACTATATGTCATATTTCATGTAATTTGACTTTATATGACACTATCGATGGTACTATATGAAATCGATGAGCCATTTAATCAATTTAGTGAGAGAGAGGTGGTTGAGGGAATAATTGTAATAATTCAAAATTATAGAAGAGAGAAAGATATATAGAAAAACTCACTCTGTCACACTAATAGTCTGGTTAATAAATCTATTTGAAGTTTTTAACAACATGATAACTAATCTTATTTAGAGGCCGGGGAAATATTTCAAAACATGTTGAGGAAAGTACCATACCATCAGATTGATCTGTATGGGAAAGTTAAAACTTTTTATTATGGCTTGCGCACAGGAGAACAAACCATGATTTCTAGTACCGATGAAAAATTCAATCTGAATAATAAACCCAACAAATGCTATTAGATCTTGAGGAATATGACAGATTGTTACTCCAAGAATACACGTTTCTTCTATTATGTTGTTGCATATACATTCAATCTTCTTCCTCTCCATATGAGAGTGCACTCTTCTTATCAAGATTTCTTGACAACTCAGCCACTTGAGATTTTAGTTCCATAACTTGATGTGATTATTTGGTACTTTTGATAGGGTTCAAGCATTCACACTCTTCAGCCAATGACTAGTTAACCAGAAAAAACTAGTCATGGGGTGAAGAGTGTGAATTCTCCATCTTTATCAAAAGTGTTAAAGAGTCACATCATGTTGTGGAACTAAAAACCCAAGTGGCTGAGTTGGCAAGAAATCTTGAAAAGAAGAGTGCATTCTCATCTGGGGAGGAAGAAGATTGCATGTATATGCAACAACCCAATAGAATAAATGGGTATTCTTGGAGTAACCATATGAAGTTTTCTTGGAAAGATCCTTATAACTCTCACCATGACCCATCACATGCACAACAACACCAAAAGTAGGATCCTAGAGAATACTAGCGGTACCATGTCCCAAAATAAGATGTTGACTTGAGGGGCATCTTGGGAAAATTTGTTAATAATTGGGGCATAGATCGCTATAAACTGTGCATCTAAAAAGGAGAGGATCTAGAGTAATCAAAATTAATATTTATAGCATCATACTTAGGCACTTACAACAATAATAATTGGGCCTTTTACAATAAATGGGGTCAATCTCAGGGACTAGGGTAGCAAGTGTCAAGAATCTAAAGCCTTGGCTTCATTACAACAAACCAAAAACAAGATGGGTGTTCCTTATAGAGAGGTGGTATCCAAACAACAAAGTAACCAACAAAGAAAAGCAAGAATTATAAGACGAACAAAATGTAACAAGAATCTTTAAGTGTATTTTTTTATATAACTATAGATGGAAACTTGGATTTGGTTTCACCATGTAAGAGATATTTCACCACCATCGAATACCCATACTCATTTTTTACAAAAAAAAAGTTTACAAACAATCATCATAAGTGTCCATTACCTCCTCTCTTGAGTTTAGGATAGATATTGATCATAACATTGTATCTCTTTCTCTCGAGATGGCAAACAAACAATCAACATAAAACCATTTGATAATTAGCTTTAGCATTCCAACATTATCATGCGTTCATACTACTTCATAACACTTAGATATGGATAATACTACTCTCTTAAGGTATTAACAATCAAACAACACAAGATGGTATCGAATCATGCAAGTGAAGCATAAAGAATAAGATCATGGAGATAAATATTTCTAAGAGTATATACATTCGATGGAGATGAACAAGCCTTAGTGGCTACTCCCAACCCAAAACAATGGATTAGCCACTCATGGTGGTGAGTGACATTGTGGATTTATAAGAGTATGAATTCATGAATTATAACGAAGGCGCATGGAGGTGAATATGACAAAGTTTAGGGGAGTAAGGGAATATCACCCGAATATAATAATATTATAAGGGTATTGAAGCTTTATGAAGACGTCCTTCTCGACTCTGCCTTCAACGATGTTGAGGTGGATGTTGGACTTCTGCTCCTTTGTCCTTCTTCTCTCAAAGAGGGGCTTTAGGAATTGTTCAAGAAAGGTGAAAGTGCACTGGAACCTTGGACTATCATCCTTAGTTGTTGCAAACTAATGGAGCCTCAGACTCTCATCTGTAGGCCTATGGTGAGTGGAGGTAGCAGTAGAACATTTTTCATAAGGTAAGTGATGTGTGACCCCTTATCTATAGCATGGGGTATGCTATCTATAGACTCTAGTGCGGGACTTGAGATGCTCATAAATGAGCTTTGTGTGCACCCCAAGTCCTCCTAGAATGTGCCTTGAGATAGGATCTCAACTAACATGGTGGCAACCATATGCAGTACTACATTTGGTTGGCAAGCTCGTTGTCATACCATCGGTTGACATGGTCTGCCAAGCCTTTGGTTGACATATGTAGATATATCATCAGAAGAGGAAGGATTATCGAACCTTATAGATGGATGCCCATATGAGATATCGATAGGAACGATTGGCTAGTTATCCTTCGGTTGATGGCATCTTGCTTGGCCATCACTTGACAAGTATGCGGACCTCTAAAATCTGGCACTCAAGGGATCCATAGGAAGGTGGTGTTCACTATAATTCCTTTGGTAGGCGAGTCTTCATCAGTAGAGAGGGCATTGGATATCTCTTTAGTAGGTGTCTGTCTAGGCCCCACCTTTAGAAGGTGAAGTAATCATTGAAATCAACTGTGACAACCGATGGAGGGCCTACAACAAAGTGGATCCATTGTTCAAGGCCATCCATAGTTGTGATATGACCATCGATTGATGGTTTTTCTGCACAATGGGAGAAGTTACTGCCCAATTAAGTAATAAAGGTAAAGTACAAATAAAATGAAGGAAAGTTACGTTAAGTCTATACTAGGGATGGAAATGAAGGACAAAAATAGGCATGAAATGTCCAAAAAATGGATGTTATCAACCCCCCCAAACTTAGAGTATATCTTCTCCTCAAGCTAATAAATAGAATCAATGCATTGAATGCCTTCAAAGGGTTTCACTAATTAAGTATTTTTTTCTGATCAAACATGTCCTTATGCCATCTTTAGGTCAAGAAATATGTGTTATTGTTTGGTTTGCTCATGTAACCCCAAGTTTCATTCTTATAGATACAGATTTGTGTGAATCCATTTTATCTATTACAACCTTCTTTGAGGAAGGGTTTCTCATTTACGGTACACTCAAGGCCTCGCTTTCTAGCCATACGTGTACACAGTTCTCACTAGAAGTAGATTTCAAACCCAACTTTTATTTTTTAGGCATCCTAGATAGTTGTGTTGAGGAAGGTTGAGGTTGTAGTGTACTCTATTTTTCTCATGGTCACTCAACCATGAGTGTAAGGACCCTGACCTTTGTTTTGGGCTTACCCTGTTTTCTTTGCCTAAACCTTGTGTTTAGATGCTCGCTAATCACCTCAAATGGTGATTAGGGTTTGTTTGTGCTCTGTTGAGAGTTGGAGGTGCAACTTGCAAATAACCCAAGTTTTGGTGTTGATGTGCAAGTTTGACACCTTGAGAGATGTTTCTATCTTTCCTTGTATCCTCTAGGGTTGATAGGATGGGTTGGGCTCATTGCTGGAGCAACCTTGGGCTTTGTTTTGCCTTGTTGAGCTTTGTTTGGGCTTTGGCTTGCTTTGTTGGGACTTGTGTCAGGCAAGCACTAGGTGTATCAGCCAAGCTTGGGTGTGTCGACGTTGGTGTGCCGACCATGGTGTATTGGCCAAGGAGGGCGTTGGTGGGTGTGTCGGTTTGCCATGCTGGGCGACACACATCCCTCCACCTAGCATCGTTTGTGTCACCCCCCTATGGACAATTAGTTCTTGTTGCTTGCATGTGGTAAAAGCTTTGGACATGTGGTGGTGGTGAGCTAGTAGGTGGCTTTGCCCCATGGACAAGTGTCCCTAGGTTGGGCAACACCTTGCCTTAGTCACCCTTCACCCTCTTCTATATATGTCTCTCCTTTCCCTTGATTAGCATCCCTTTAGTTCCTTAGTTGCTTCCCTTCTTCCTTGATGGACGATACCTCCCCTTGGTGAGCTTGGTGGCCGATACACTTGGTAGAGCTAGCTTGGTGGCCGATCTCCTTGATGGAGTCTTCTTCTTCCTCTAGTGGTGGCCGAACCCAAGAGTGTGTCTTGCTTCTCTTCTTGTGGTGAGCATCTCCCCCTTTTCCTTAGCACCTTTTTCTCCTTCTTGCTTGTTCTTCGACCATGGTGGTTATGAGCTTTTCTTTTCTTCTTGAGGTGGTTGAAGGTGGTCCTTGGATCTTGGAAGCTTGGTGCTAGGAGCTTGGATCTTGCTTAAGGCGGGTTACATAACTCCTACCCCTAGCTATACTAATTTTTCATGTTGCATGTTTATATGTCATCTTGATCGACCATGCATCTTGTTATCTATGTTTCTTGCCCTAGTATGTACCCTTTTATCTTGTTATATATAGTGGTCATGTTGTGATCTTAGACCTTGTGACTGAACCTTGAGTTTAGGGTTCCTTGGGAAAAACACCTTTCTCTCCCATTTGGTTTTGAGAAGTGAGTTCGAGCTCTAGTGGTGTAGGCAAAACCCCTCTCTCTTGGTTGTTGAGAGGTGAGTCTACGCTCTAGTTGCTTAGGAAATATCCTTCTATCACCATGGATTTGAGAGGTGAGCCTTGATTGGACATTGACCAAGTGAAGGTTGGAATCTTGACCGATAAGGGGATGATCCACCTTATTGCCCGATATGTGATGGAGGTTGTGCAAAACCCCTCTCTCTTGGTTGTTGATAGGTGAACCAACTCTCTTGATCTATTAGGGTTTGATGATGGTGATCTTGAGGTTGATGATGACCAAACCAATATGGTCCTTGTGCCTTGCATGATACCCTTTTGTGGTGCTTTGCACGATACCCCTCTTCTAGGGTTTTGTCTTGGGCGATATGATAAGTTGGGTTCTTTGACCTTGTTGCCCGATATGACCCCTTCCCCATGATAGTGTTGTTGGGTGATATGCCTTATTACCCAAGAAGGTTTTGGAAGTGTTGAATCCTAGATGCCTTTGGCCGACATGATGTGTGGTAGACATCTCTGTTTTGTGCCTTGGGTAACATGGGTTAGTTTTGATGTTGCCCGATATGGTGCTCGGGTGGTGAAACCCTAGATAGATGCCTTAGTGGTGAAAGATATGTAGTGCTTAGATTAGTTGAACGATAGCCCTCCTTGAGCACCATGATGTAGTTGGATAGGGGTCAGTAGTGTGCTTGTTGGGCATTATGATCTTGGCCTTGGTTGATATGGCCTTGGGCATTATGATGATGGTGGATGCCCAACATGAAACCTAACCCTAATGGGCGATAGGGTCTTGGCCGTTAGGGCTGGTTGTGCTGCCCAACACAACTTTGCACTTGGATGTCTGATATCACCTTGCACTTGGGTGCACGATATACCCTACACATAGTTGAATGACACAGCTCTTGGATCTAGATACACGACACACTTCTGGCCTTAGTTGCATGATACACCTATGCTCCTTGGTTGCACGACATCCTCTGTGCATAGGTGCACGACTTGGTTGGCCGATATGTGTGATTAAGTGCCCTAGCCGATAGGATTTTTGTGAGGGAGGCAATCCTACCCGATACCCCTTTGGGTGAGGGATGTGCTACCCGCCACACCTATAGTGTGGGTAAGTTGTATCTTTGGTAAGGGTTATACCTGGCTCAGAAACCCTGGTTTTGTTGAGTCGTTATCTTGTAACCGCACCTCTGTTGATGATGCGTTATGAATGATAAGTTGTAACCAATGATATGTTTGATACATAAAGTTGGTTCTAAGTGAGATGATTAGATACATGATTATGTTCATAAGATATAGGGCATAGTGGATGCTCATGGTTTGATAATAATAATGTAATTTGTCTACAGATACAGCTTGTGCTTCATGTAACTATGATCACAGATGTTGTTCCAATCATGTACCTTTAACCCTAATAGCATGATAATCATAAAGATCTATGTTTGGTGATTTAGTTATGTCTCTTAATATGCATACTAACCATGCAGGTGGATCAAGTGAATTCATATCCAGGTAAGAGCTATAAGGTACATATGTTTTGAATAGCACTGCATAATGATAATCCTTGATTGATGGGATAACATGTATCACCCGTATGATGTGAAAAGGTCTGTTGACCTGATAAAGGATGAGTGCCTAGTTGATGTGTTATCCTCTGATGTTGAGATAAGGGATTGCTATCCCATATTGATGATGTAAGCCTTGAGAGGCAGTGGCATTATGTGATGAGGGATTGAGATCCCATGGTAATAATGCAACTCAATGTTGTTATGTTTTATAACTTGGTTGCCTCAACAATCCACATAAAATATAATAATTAACTATAGTTGAACATTTCATGTAGTTTTCCCTGGCCATAGATCAATCATCGTCGGTAGCTGGTGATGGTGAACCAGGTTTATCCTGCGGGATTACCTGGAGCACATATTATTGAATATGTGGAGTTTCTCCTAGCCGAAAGTAGGAGGATTTAAGTACAACTGCGGTTGTGTATAGAGCATGGTGATCAGGCCCATGGCTCTGTGATTATAGAGCATGGTGAACAGGCCCATGGTTCAGTATTATAGGAGGGTAGCCTGCGGAGCTAACCCTATGGCTGAGGCCACTCAAGCAAGAGACTATAGTCCTACTTTGGTTTTTGTGCACTAACCACAAAGAGGTGAGGTCATGGAGTCCAGCTCTCCTAATTGCCTTGTATGGCACCGGTTTTGGGCTTTGCAGCGAAGGTTGGATTTGAGCAGGACAGATCACTTCCTCAGGGCATAATAAATCGTAATCCAGCCGTATAGAATATATATTGCTTAAGGCAAAACACAGAACATTGGTTGAGGCCTTACTTCTATAGTTTCTCTAGTTATATCTTACAATTAATTATACGTTCCTCATATCTTGTGATGAGTTCTTATAAATCTTATCTTGTCAATCATTTTCCATAAAGAAATATATGGTTATATGCCTCCTGGATTTCTGATAAGCTTGTTAATTAAATAAATTCTGCTCAGGATGTTGCTCCTATTATCTGCTGATATCAGTTACCTGCTTTACCTGTTCTATCTCTCCTTTGAGGTTTTATAGTTTCAATGGGGATTTTTGTTTCTCGCTGGGACTGTGTGTCTCACCCCATTGGTTTACAACCTTTTTAGGTGATCGTTCTAGATGTGGTGGTGGTCATGAGGTTGCGACCGAGCAGCAAGAAGAGCAGTAGGAGGCAAGAGATGGATATGCTACTGTTTTGGTTGTTTTATAGTAGAATCCTAGAGTCATACATGTACTCTTAGGTCCTTGGAGGTGTTTCAACGATATTTTACAATGTTTAGCTGATGTATCTTCATATATCCTACTGCTGGCCAGATGTGGCCGTTATGTATGTATAAATAGGTGATGAACTCTTGTGCTGACAGGACAACATGTCCATATAAGTTGTGGACATATATCAAGGTTTATTTATGTTTATATAACACGCTTCCTTGTAGGAGGAGGATCTAAATGTAATAGTTCTCTTTTATCTTCTTTCCGAAATCGGTTTTAATTAACCCGTGTTTTTGGTAATATGTGGTTTATGGTGGTTCCATGCGTTTTTGTGTGGCATCTCGTTGTCTGTGTGATGGAGGGATGTCACATAACAAGTGGACTAGGGTTGTGTCTGTTCTTGTGAGTTTTCCATATTTTCTTACAATAACATTCTTCCCTCAGCGGAAGATAAAGCTTAAAGATGTCTGGAAATCATGAAGAACATGCTGCCGAGAGCCGTGATGCGGCATCAGTTGATGGAGCAAGAGTGCAGACACATAAAGATCGGGTGCCTGAGGTCCCCCAACTTGACCCATCCATTCTTAAGAACCCTTCCTATCAGCACCTTATGGGACAAGTAATGGCAATAGTGAATCACATGGTGGATAGATTTCCAGTGCCTTCGCCAAGAGCACAAGCTCCCAATGGTGAATCTTCAGGTATTGGGAAGACCTTTGAGAGGCTTCACCGAGTCATAGCTTCAGATTATGCTAGAATGGCTGATCCAGCGGATACAGATCTGTGGCTGACAGGTCTCGAGTAGGCCTTCCAGGTCCTTGACATCCCCAAAGCAGACAAAGTTAAGCACGCTGTCTACCTTCTAAAGGGTAGTGTTGGCCACTGGTGGGCCATCAAGGAGAAGTGACCCGATGAGGTGATTTGTTGGGACGTCTTCCAGCGGGAGTTCATAATTTGATACTTCCCGAAGACAAATCTAGAAAAGAAGATCAACCAGTTTGAGCATCTACGCCAAGGATCGATGAGCATCACCGAGTATGAAGCCAAGTTTATGGACCTGTTGAGGTTTTGTCCTCACATGGAAGCAACAGATGATGAGAGAATCAGGTAGTTTGAGAAAGTTTTGAGTGTTGAGCTGTCGACACCTGCTGCTGCTCTGGAAAATTGAGAGCGGTTTGCCACATTTGTGGAGTCTGTCCGAAGGATTGAACGGTCAGTCCAAGAGAAGAGAGAGAATATGACCAAGAAAAGGCCTTCTCAGTTTTAGAAATATAGGTTTGATAGCTACAAGAAGCCAAGGTTTTCTATGCCTTTTGTGAGGCAAGGTTCTAGTGCACCATCGCAGTGGTCACCAAGTAAAGGAAGAGGGTGTGGGTATTCACCGTCCAGAGCTTACATCACAACTTTAGTAGCAGTGACAGGGCCACCTAGGCCACAGTTAGAGGACATGTCATGCTATCTCTGTGGACAGACCGGACATTTGAGGTCAAATTGCCCAAGGAAAGATGTCATAGTGACACAGCAGCCATAACAGAATCAACAAGGGTCAGATAGATAGCAGTTTAGTGGTTCCCGAGGGTGAGGACGCAATCAAGCATCATAGGCAGGATCATCTACTCAAGGAAGCAAAGGACGTAGACATCAAGCAACGACTTGATTCTATGGTATGAGTCAGTCGGAAGCGGTAGTCAACCTACGAGTGGTGGCAGGTCAGATGGAGTTATTTCATTCTGATTTGTCTTCTTCTTGTTTTATATCTGTTCTGGTTGACTCGGGTGCTACACACTCTTTTATCGCTTGTAGTATGCTTGATAGTTGTCTTTTACCTGTTAGTTGTAAGAAGGATAGCTTGTTGTTAGAAACCCCTCTTGATGGTTCCTCAATGCTTCGAGAGGTGTGTTCCTCTTGTGTTCTATATTTTTTGGGATACAAGATACAAGTGGATCTTATACCACTTGATATGCATGGATTCGACGTGATCCTTGGAATGGATACCTTATAGAAGTATAAGGTTGTGTTAGACTATGGTTCCAAGCAAGCAGTGTTTGATGACGATAGTGAGAAGTGGATCTTCTAGGGAGATAGAAAGATCCTTCTGACATGTTTAGTGTCAATTATGGTGGCAAAAAAGTTGATGCAGCAAGGATGTAAGGCGTTCTTAGCTCACGTTGTGGATACCAAGGCAAAAGGTCCTAGACTTGAGGAGGTGCCTGTTGTCTGAGAGTTTGCAGATGTGTTTCCTGATGAGTTCCCCAGTGTTCCCCCACCTCAAGAGATTGACTTTGAGATCAATCTGATGCCAGGAACACAACCAGTTGCTCAGACATCGTACATGATAGCTCCAGCCGAGATGGCAGAGCTGAAGAAGCAGTTACAAGAGTTGATGGATAAAGGTTTCATCAGACTGAGCACATCATCGTGGGGTGCTCCAGTCCTATTTGTAAAGAAGAAGGATGGATCAATGCATTTGTGCATAGATTACCGACAGTTGAACAAAGTTACAATCAAGAACAAGTACCCTTTGTCGAAGATTGATGATCTGTTTGATCAGTTATGAGGCGCTACGGTGTTCTCAAAGATCGATCTATGGTCTGGATATCATCAGTTGAGGATCAAGGATGAGGACATACCAAAGTCAGCTTTTAGGATGAGGTATGGTCACTTTGAGTTTGTGGTTATTCTGTTCGGGCTAACCAATGCACCTGTTGCTTTTATGGATCTGATGAACAAGGTGTTCCATCCATTTCTAGATCAATTTGTTGTGGTCTTCATAGACAATATCTTAATCTATAGTTGGGACAATAGAGAGCATGAACAACACCTTCGACAAGCGTTGACTCTTGTACGCCAATATCAGTTGTATGCCAAGTTTAGTAAGTGCGAGTTCTGGTTGAAAGAAGTGACCTTCTTGGGACATGTGATATATGCAAAAGGAGTTAGAGTGGACTCTAAGAAGATGGAGTCAGTTTCAGAATGGGAGCAACCGAAGACGCCAACATAAGTTCATAGTTTTATGGGTTTAGCAGGATACTACCGAAGATTTATAAATGGCTTCAATGTGATCGTGTTACCATTGAAAAAATTGACCAAGAAGGACATACCTTTTATTTGGGATGATCGTTGTCAGCAAGGTTTCTAAAGTTTGAAGGAGAAGATTACTAGTGCTCCAGTGTGAATGCTTCCAGAGCCTGGGAAAGGCTATGTTGTTTTCTACGATGCTTCCAAGAAAGGCCTAGGATGTGTGCTGATGCAAGAAGATCATGTGGTTTCTTTTGCTTCACGACAGCTTAAGAAACATGAGGATAATTATCCAACACATGATTTGGAGCTGGCAGCGGTGGTCCATGCATTAAAGATTTAGAGACACTATCTTTATGGGGAAGTGTGTCAGATCTTTACAGATCATAAGAACTTGAAGTACATCTTCTCTTAGAGTGAGCTGAACATGTGACACAATCGCTGGATGGAGATGATCAATGATTATGATTGCACCATTGAGTATCATCCTGGTAAGGCGAATGTGGTAGTTGATGCACTTAGCAGGAAGTCTTCTTCTCTTCCTATGAAGAAGGCACAGTTGAGTTCCTTGGTATGCCATAAGTGGGATATGTTTGTCTCTTTGCGACAGATGAATGTACAGTTGGAAATTTCCTTATTGGAAGGATTGTTGGCATCTATGCAAGTAAAGCTTACGTTGAGACAGCAGATCAAAGATACACAGAAGGCAGATGCTTCAATTTAGTTAATCAAATCAGAGATTGGCAGCAAAAAGCGTTATGGGTTCCATGAGTCCAAGGATGGATAGTTTGCTATCATGGTAGGATGGTGGTCCCCAATGTTGATGATCTGAGAAAGCTGGTGCTCAAGGAAGAACACACATTGATGTATGTTATACATCCAGGTGTCACCAAGATGTATCATACTCTGAAGGACCTGTATTGGTGGCCTGGCTTGAAGAGAGATGTAGCCGAGTTTGTGGCTAGGTGTGCGGTATGCCAGCAAGTCAAGGCTGAGCATCAGAAGACGACAGGTACATTGCAACCCATGCCGATACCGTTGTGGAAATGGGATCATATAGCCATGGATTTCGTAGTTGGTCTATCGAGGATAGCTAAGAATGATTCCATCTGGGTGATAGTGGACAAATTGACAAAGTCTTCTCATTTCATACATGTGAAGACAACATATACAGTAGAGAAGCTTGCTTAGGTGTATGTGGATGAGATAGTGTGTTTGAATGGTGTGTCCACAATGATAGTCTCTGACAAAGGATCCCAGTTCATGAGTCATTTTTTGGAACAGTTACACAAAGCATTGGGAACATAGTTGAGGTTCAGTACCTCTTTCCACCCACAGACAGATGGACAGTCTGAAAGGTCAATTTAGACTTTGGAGGATCTTCTCCGAGCTTGTGTTTTGTAGTTCCTAGGCAGTTGGGACGTGCATCTCAGTTTGATAGAATTCGCCTACAACAATAGTTAGCAGCGGAGCATTGACATGACTCCTTATGAGGATTTATATGGCAGGAAGTGCAGATCTCCTCTATGTTGGTATGAGTCTGGCGAGTATCAGCTTTTGGGTCCTGAGTTAGTGCAGCAGACAACATAAAAGATCAAAGTGATACAACAATAGTTGAAAACAACACAGGATAGAAAGAAGTCATATGCAGATAATCATCGACGACCTCTAGAGTTCTAAGTGGGAGACAAGGTGTATCTCAAGGTCTCACCATGGAAATTCGTGTTGAGGTTTGGACAGAAAGGCAAGTTGGCACCCATGTATATGGGGCCATACCCAGTAATAGCACATGTTGGCAAGGTAGCTTACAAGTTAGAACTGCCACCAGAGTTGCACAAGTTACATCTGGTGTTCCATGTCAGTATGCTAAAGAAAAGTGATCCAGACACAGGGATAGTGATACAACCAGTTGAGGTTGAGCTTGATGAAGACGTGACCTACGAGGAAGGTCCAGTGATGATTCTTGATAGAAGAGTAAAGAAGTTGAAAAGGAAGGACATGGTGCTTGTGAAGGTTCTTTGGCATCATCGTGGCATTGAGGAAGCCACGTGGGAGCTTGAGGAAGAGATGAGGAGGAACTATCCCTCGCTTTTCTCTTCGGATTTTGGGGGCAAAATCCCTTTGTATAGGTTTATGGCTTGTAAGGACCCTAACCTTCATTTTGCGCTTACCCTAATTGCTTTGCCTAAACCTTGTGTTTAGATGCTTGCCAATCACCTCAAATGGTGATTAGGGTTTGTTTGTGCTCTATTGAGAGTTGGAGGTGCAACTTGCAAATAACCAAAGTTTTGGGGTTGATGTGCAAGTTTGACAACTTGAGAGATGTTTCTCTCTCTCCTTGTATCCTCTAGGGTTGAGAGTATGGGTTGGGCTCATTGTTGGAGCATCCTTGGGCTTTGATTTGCCTTGTTGAACCTTGTTTGGGCTTTTCCTTGCTTTGTTGGGCCTTTTGTCGAGCAAGCCCAAGGTGTATCGGCCAAGCTTGGGTGTGTCGACCTTCGTGTGTCGGCCATGGTGTATCAGCCAAGGAGGCTGTTGGTGTGTGTGTCAGTTTGTCATGTTGGGCGACACACACCCCTCCACCTAGCATCGTTTGTGTCACCCCCCTATGGACACGGTGCTTCTTGCTTGCATGTGGCAAAAGCTTTGGACATGTGGCGGTGGTGAGCTAGTAGGTGGCTTTGCTCCATGGACAAGTGTCCCTAGGTTGGGTGACACCTTGCCTTAGTCTCCCTTCACCCTCTTCTATATATGTATCTCCTTTCTCTTTCTTAGGATCCCTTTAGTTCCTTAGTTGCTTCCCTTCTTCCTTGATGGACGATACCTCCCCTTGGTGAGATTGGTGGCTGATACACTTGGTAGAGATAGCTTGGTGGCCGATCTCCTTGGTGGAGTCTTCTTCTTCCTCTAGTGGTGGCCAAACCCTAGAGTGTGTCTTGCTTCTCTTCTTGTGGTGAGCATCTCCCCCTTTTCCTTAGCACCTTCTTATCCTTCTTGCTTGTTCTTCGGCCATGGTGGTTATGAGCTTTGCTTTTCTTCTTGAGGTGGCTGAAAGTGGTCCTTGGAGCTTGGAAGCTTGGTTCTAGGAGATTGGAGCTTGCTTAAGGCGGGTTACATAACTCCTAACCCTAGCTATACTACTTCTTTTTCATGTTGCATGTTTATATGTCATCTTGATCGGTCATGCATCTTGTTAGATATGTTTCTTGCCCTAGTATGTACCCTTTTATCTTGTTATATATAGTGGTCATGTGGTGATCTAAGACCTAGTAGCCGAACCTTGAGTTTAGGGTTCCTTAGGCAAAACCCCTTTCTCTCCCATTTGGTTTTGAGAAGTGAGTTCGAGCCCTAGTGGTGTAGGCAAAACCCCTCTCTCTTGGTTATTTAGAGGCGAGTCTATGCTCTAGTTGCTTGAGCAATACCCTCCTCTCACCATGGATTTGAGAGGGGAGCCTTGGTTGGACCTTGACCTAGTGAAGGTTGGAATCTTGGCTGATAAGGGGATGATCTACCTTGTTGCCCGATATGTGATGGAGGTTGTGCAAATCCCCTCTCTCTTAGTTGTTGAGAGGTGAGCCAACTCTCTAGATCTATTAGGGTTTGATGATGGTGATCTTGAGGTTGATGATGACCAAATTGATATGGTCATTTTGCCTTACACGATACCCTTTTGTGGTTCTTTTCATGATACCCCTCTTCTTGGGTTTTCTATTGGGCGATATGATAAGTTGGGTTATGTTGACCTTGTTGCCCGATATGACCCCTTCCCCATGATAGTGTTGTTGGGCGATATGCCTTGTTACCCAAGAAGGTTTTGGGAGTGTTGAACCCTGGATGCCTTTGGTCAACATGATGCGTGGTAGACATCTCTATTTTGTTCCTTGGACGACATGGGTTAGTTTTGATGTTGCCCGATATGGTGCGTGGGTGGTGAAACCCTAGATAGATGCCTTAGTGGTGACCGATATGTAGTGCTTATCTTAGTTGAATGATAGCCCTCCTTGAGCGCCATGATGTAGTTGGATAGAGGTCAGTAGTGTGCTTGTTGGGCGTTATGATCTTCACCTTGGTTGATATGGCCTTGGTCGTTATGATGATGTTTGATGCCCGACATGAACCCTAACCCTAATGAGCGATAGGGTCTTGGCCGTTAGGGTTGGTTGTGCTGCCCGACACATCTTTGCACTTGGACGTTCGATATCACCTTGCACTTGGGTGCACGATATACCCTACACATAGCTGAATGACACAACTCTTGGATCTGGATACACAACACACTTCTGGCCTTAGTTGCACGATACACCTATGCTCCTTGGTTGCACGACATCGTTTGTGCATGGGTGCATGACTTGGTTGGCCAATATGTTTGGCGAAGTGCCCTATCCGATAGGCTTTTGGTGAGGGAGGTAATCCTGCCCGATACCCCTTTGGGTGAGGGATGTGCTGCCCGCCACACCTATAGTGATGGTAGGCGGTATCTTTGGTAAGGGTTGCACCTAGCTCAGAAACCCTGGTTTTGGTGAGTTTTTATCTTGTAACCGCACCTCTGTTGATGATGCGTTATGAATGATTGGTTGTAACCAATGATATGTTTGATACCTAAAGTTGGTGCTATGTCAGATGATTAGATACGTGATTATGTTCATAAGATATAGGGCATAGTGGACGCTCATGGTTTGATAATAATAGTGTAATTTGTCTACAGATATAGCTTGTGCTTCATGTAACTATGATCATTGATGTTGTTCCAATCATGTACCTTTAACCCTAATGGCATGATAATCATAAAGATCTATGTTTGGTGATTCAGTTATCTCTTTTGATATGCATACTAACCATGCAGGTGGATCAAGTGAATTCATATCCAGGTAAGAGCTATGAGGTACATATGTTTTGAATAACACTGAATAATGATAATCCTTGATTGATGGGATAAATGTATCACCCGTATGATGTGAAAAGGTCTGTTGACGTGATAAAGGCCGAGTGCCTAGTTGAGGTGTTATCCTCTGATGTTGAGATAAGGGATTTCTATCCCACAGTGATGATGTAAGCCTTGAGAGGCAATGGCATTCTGTGATGAGGGATTGAGATCCCATGGTAATAATGCAACTCTATGTTGTTATGTTTTATAACTTGGTTGCCACAATAATCCACATAAAATGTACTAATTAACTACAGTGGAACATTTCATGTAGTTTTCCCTGGCCATAGATCCATCATCATTGATAGCTGGTGATGGTGAAATAGGTTTATCCTACAGGATTACATGGAGCCCATATTGTTGAATATGTGGGGTTTCTCCTAGCCGAAAGTAGGAGGATTTGAGTACAAGTGTGGTTGTGTATAGAGCATGGTGAACAGGCCCATGGCTCAGCATTATAGAAGGGTAGCCTGCGGAGCTGACCCTATGGATGAGGCCACTCAAGCAAGAGACTACGGTCCTGCTTTGGTTTTCGTGCACTAACCACGAAGAGGTGAGGTCATGGAGTCCGACTCTCCCAATGACCTTGTATGGCACCGATTTTGGGCTTCGCAGCCGAAGGTTGGATTTGAGCAGGACGACTCACTTCCTCAGGGCATAATAAATTGTAATCCAGTCGTATAGAATATATAATTCTTAAGGCAAAACACAGAACATTGGTTGAGGCCTTGCTTGTATAGTTGCTCTAGTTATATCTTACAGTTAATTGTACGTTCCTCATATCTTGTGATAAGTTCTTATAAAGCTTATCTTTTCAATCATGTTCCATAAAGAAATATCTGGTTATATGCCTCCTGGATATCTGGTAAGCTTGTTAATAAAATAAGTTCTGCTCAGGATGCTGCTCCTATGATCTGCTGATATTAGTTATCTGCTTTACCTATTCTAGATCTCCTTTGAGGTTTTATAGTTTCAGTGGGGAGTTATGTTTCTCGTTGGGACTGTGTGTCTCACCCCGTTGGCTTACAACCCTTTCAGGTGATCGTGCTAGATGTGGTGTGATTGTGAGGTTGCGTCCGAGCAGCAAGAAGAGTAGTAGGAGGAAAGAGATGGATATGTTGATGTTTTGGTTGTTTTGTAGTAGAGTCCTAGAGTCATCCCTGTACTCTCAGGTCCTTGGAGGCGTTTCAACGATGTTTTATGATGTTTAGCTGATGTAGCTTCATATATCCTGTTGCTGGCCTGATGTGGCCGTTATGTATGTATAACTAGGTGATGAACTCTTGTGCTGACAAGATAGCTGGTCCATATAAGATGTGGACATATATCAAGGTTTATTTATGTTTATATAACATGCTTCCTTGCAGGATGAGGATCTGAATGTAATAGTTCTCTTTTATCTACTTTCCACAATCGGTTTTAATTAACCCATGTTTTTGGTAATATGTGGTTTATGGTGGTTCCGTGCGTTTTCACATGGCATCTCGTTGTCTGTGTGATGGCGGGATGTCACAATGAGTACCATTATAGTAATAGAGTAACCTAACTATTAGTCTTGATGTAGTCTTAGGTGATTATCTGAGATTGTCGTTGCAAGACAGGTGATAATATTTTGGCTTCCAGGCTCTACTTCCAGGCACGACATATTTGCATTCTTGACTGTAGCTATATATAGGTTGGACAAAGCCCTTCAACATCTTGTCAGGCACAACTCTCATAATTTAATTTTCTTTCTCGACTTTTATTTTTCTCATCACAATTAGGGAAATATGATTTTTGACTAGTGGACTTCCAAGCATTGTTTGATTCCTAGAAGGGATTTAAGCAGTAGAAGAGGTAGTTGTTTCCTCCTACGTGGTGTATGCACTTCCATACTTGTACTTAAATGATAGAGTGATTCATTAGGGGTGTATTAGACTGAGTTTTCCTTATTCCATAGAATTTTTCCATGTATAGAAAGCATTCCTTTGCACCTATAGAGTCCTTAATATAAAGATGGTATAATTACATGATTATATGTCACTTTTAAATGATTTTATAGCCCATAGCTATCACTCTTGAAATAATTTTACGCTAAGAAGAAGCTTGAAGATAAGAAGGTCTACAAATGGGAGTGAGGACAACATCCAGGAGAATTGGATTCAATATTGCCTATATAAAAGGATCTTAATTACTAGCTAACATATGTACAACTAGAAGAATTTTCTAGTCTAAATTTTTTGAAATCTCCAATTTTCAAAATTTTGGGCATAAAGGAAAAAGAAACGTGCAGAATGTGCAATGCTAAAGATTATGGGATGGAATATGTACCTAACCTGCATGTTCACACCCCTCCAAGCTTATCATACACTCTATCCTCAAAGTGTCAAAGAATGATGTTTAGTGAGAATGGGTAAGTTAAATCTTTAACTTGTTAATGTCCACTGTGAGTTAAGATCTTAATGGCATAGGTTCCTAGCATGTGGTGGTAGTAATCCTCTTGATAATTTTCCACCTTATTATCTATTATTTCCAGTATTTGCATCTAGAAGAGGACATAGAAAGTGTAGTTGTTAGAGCCTAGAGCTTTTTTTGGGCTCCTACGACAGAATTGTGGATTCTCGAACTTACATTCCTCATCTGAGCAACATCTTCCATACTGTTTTCTTAGCTTGATAATATGTTTTGCAATGGGTGCATCCTTTTATTCAGTCACACAATAATCCATTTTAGGATAGGTTTTTCTTCTCATGCTTAAAAGGATGATAGAGTTGTTGTATAAAACTACAGTCTTAGCATTTGCATCAATAGACAATTATGTCTAGTGGCCATTATGAAGAATAGGTAGAAAGTTGAGTCACAAAACAGTTTATTTAAGATGTTTTGTAAACCTTTCTAATTCCCTAGGTATTGCTGCTAAGAAAGAGGCGCCTGTAAAATTTTTAACTGATCCACAAGAGGAGAGATCAACACTTAGGCCTGTTGATGTCTTGATTTTTGGGTGGATAGGAGGGAAACATACAATTGTGGATCTTACAGGAGTTTCTCTGCTGGTGGGATTGAGGAGTGGAGCTTTTATAGTGGGAAATGTTGTCCATAAAGTTGCTTCAGCCAAAGTGGGTAAGCATGAGAAAGCATGTATTGAGAACCAACATGCCTTTATCCCCTTTGGATTTGATACTTTTGGATTCTTAGCACCAGAAGCCGTGGATCTTCTAAAAAGAGTCCAAAAAGTTATGAATAGTAATGTTATGGCTCCCATGTGTATGGATGTTGTATTTTAGAGGATTGGATTCGCTATCCAAAAAGGACTAGCGGCACAACTTGTTGCTCGCTTGTCCTCTTCTTCAATATAAACCCTTTCTTTTTGATCTTTCTCTTTATTTTCCATACTTTACTTTCATGAGTGTATTAGAGTGTTCTTTTGGAATCCTTAAATATACAATAACATATTGGAGTTCCCAAGATTCTTTCTTCAAAATGATGTGACCCACAATTTTGTAGAAGATCATGTTACGTATTAGAGTTTGTCAACTAAAAGGAGTTGACAAGAAGTAATGACATTTACAGTCATGTAACTTCCCAGAGTGAGAATCTCACACAGGTCTATCTATATGACTTGAACATTATCCCTCTCAAAGACAATAATAATTTCATCTTCTTGGCGTTTTAGTTTCTCTATAATGAATTTTAGATCTTCTAGATATAGCCCATAGCATGCTTCTTTGTCAAAATTTTCAAATCCAGGTTCAAACAGATCTATGGGTGGTAGTTAATCCGCGGATTCCCCATCTTGGTGTACTGCATCTTTGGTTTCATCCTCTTGTTCTGCTTTGTCATTAGTGTTGGAAGGAATTGCAACATCTTCAAGTGCCATTTTATCTTCTTTTTTGCCTCTGGTATGTTTGTGGGTTTAAGAATGATGGGGACATTAAGTAATTTTCTAGGAATATCAATTTCCTCTCTCATCTCAATATCAGTAGCAGACAATTCATCTACCTCATTGTTCGAGGGTTGTAAGTGTTGTTCATGTGGATGATAGGTTGGATTCATTGTGTGGTTTCATCCTCGTGCTCTTCTTTGTGTTTAGTGTTGGCAGGGATTACAATCTCATTATGAGATATTATATCTTCTTTGTTATTCCTCTGATGTGACTGTTAGTTTAGAAATTATGGGTACATTAAGACCTTTACTAGGAATATCAATTTCCTCTTTTATCTTAGCATTAATAAAAATCGGTTCATCAGCCTCATTGTTCAAGGGTTGTAAGTGTTATTCAGGTGGACGACAGGTTGGAGTCACTGTAGAGCTTTGTTGGGGAGGGACTTCAGGTTCCTTCTAGAGAGTTTTTGGTCATTCTCCCCAAGGCATCTTCTCTAGAAGGGGGACTAGAGAGTACATCCTTCAAGGAACATCTTCCATGCAATGGTCATAGAACAACATCCTGTCATGTATAATGTCCATAATGCATTTCCCTCTCAGGACATGGAAGTCCTCATTGGCAATAAGTTGGATAGAAGTTCCTTTGCTCAACGATTCTATCATTCTCAAGACAATTAAAGTGTTGTTCCCCAAATTTGGATGTTTTGGGGGATGCCACTGTTAATACAAACATCGGTCCAATTAGGGTTGTACCATATGGCTGCCCCTTGTATCAGGTATTTCAGTCGAGCAAAGATTTTGTGTATATATTTGGATTCTTCACTTTTGATTACCATCCTTCCACATGGAAGATATCTAACATTACAGTTGTATGTGGTGTTCTGTCAGACAGAACGATCTTCCACTGTCAAAAGTCAGTGGTTAAAGAATATGTACGAAATTGTAATGAACTTTAACCTTCTTGTTTTCTGTAGGGCTTTTTTCAGTTTGTCAACTAAGGGATCCTTGTTGATATTTTCATATAGCTAGGCGGCTAAGATTGATGAGGCATTAAAAAAGTGGTCATTCTGTATCTCTGTGCATATGCTCTTTAATGATATTGGCATAGAGAACTTTGAAAAACTTCATGTTGACTGATGATTTATATCTAAAATTTGACCTTAGGTCATCCCTCATCAGAGGTAGTGCTCATTATTTTTGACAACGTCATCTCCTAGTTTATCATCATCTAAAATGTCATCTAAGACATGCATGTCTCTCAGAAGCATGCCAAATGTCAAAGGCATGTCCATGTCTTTCATTTTACAAGGTAACAGTTGGGGCGCTACCAAATTGATGTTTTCTGACACTTCCAACTCTAGGAAAATGAGGTTTTTTGGTGTACTTGGTGCTTTACTAAACAACCAATTAAGATTTCCATTGTCTACTCCTATAGTTGACTCTCTTGCCATCTCACTGAACAGATTAAAGGTCTGATTATTGCTCTAAATGGGGTCATATAGCAAGAATTCATTGACTAGGTCATCATAGTCTGGGGGAGGGGGATGGACCTTGTAGTAAAAAAGAGGGTCCAACTCATTCATGATATCTTCCATAGTTTTCCCCACTTCTTCTCTCATACCAGTATCCAACATTACTTCATTCTCACCAGTTGCCTCAACGTCCTCTGGGGCAACAACTGCATCAAGTTTTGCTAGAGAAACCCCATCTTCATTGTCTTTAGGTAGGGACTTCTCTAGGGGTGTCTCGACTTGCTATGTTATCCCTGGGTTATTGGTAGAATATGATGAAAAGGCTAGGGAATGTGCATTAGCATTTTTCCCAACAGGCATTTCATCATTCTTAATTGATTCTACTGCCTCTTTCTTAGTAGAGAGCTCTACTGTGACTTCCTTGTCTAGAGATGGCACTATGGGTGTGATGATAAGATTTACAAGAACCATACCTATGTTTAGGTGAACATCCATATGCATTCCTACCTCAGGTAGCCAACCCTCCGCTTCATTTGTGATCTTCTTCCTCTTTGTGGTTGATTCATCTTGGGATTCTAATGTCAATGTTGCCTCCTTTCATTTCTTTTCTTTGTTGGAGGCACATAGCAGTTCATTCACGTGCCTCATCTCATCCTGCTCCTGTCTTAGGGGGCACTTGTCTCCTTTTTCCACGATTTACCACTAGGAGGGGTAACTTACAGTCCTTTAATGTTGGTGTCTATGGGAATAGTCCCCTTCCGTTCAAATTCTTCATCTATTATTATTTTGGTTGAAGGTGATTTCTTTATTTTTGGTCTAGTGACAGTCTTTTTAGGTAGCCAGACTATCAAATTCCTCATCTTTGCCAATTTTGCAAGTTAGTATTCTATATGTTTGATTAATTTCTCTACATCATGTTATTCTCTTATCTAGGAAAGGGGTGTCAATCTTGACTTCAACGTTAAAATACTATCTTTGTAGAATAAAAGTCTATTATTTTCATAGGTTCTTTATTCATAAAGAGGGAGCAGTCCGTTTGATCTCAGGAACTTATATAAGTATCTCTCCTTCTTCCTTGACAACAAGTTTGTAGCAATCAAATACCTTGCATCTATTACTCTCTTACCTTTAGACATATTGAAATGATTTAAATCCTTGGGGTATCCTAGTTGGTGTGCAATGTATGTTATGAGTCCTCTAATGTAGAAGTCTCATGACCCTTATGGACTGATTTTTTCGCTAGTCTATCAATTTAGATTCTTCCAATATTGACCGATTCACTGATAATAATACAGAATAAGGGGTGAGTACGGGCCTAACATCAAGATTCTTCCATTCTAGTTTTGTTGCCAGCTTTTTACAATAAGAATACAAAATCGACAAAGATTTTATGAAATACTCTTATAATGCATGAATGCTTCTTCATCGCTTTGGACTACCTAGCGATGTGTTCATCTTCTCCTAACAAACTCTCCCATGTCTTATAAGTAGAGAATCCTCAAATATCTCTATGTCCCTTGGATTTTTTTACTTACTCAGCTTGTTCTTATATGTCAGTGAATATTGAGTTCAGCCATTTCTTTATTAACAGATAGTCCTCATTGACTATATGTACTTATAGTTTATAGATTCTTCCTCACCCCTTACCTTGTTCAGTCTGGACCAATAGCCTCTTGCGAGAATCTAGACTAACTTATTTGTATAATACATTGTTGTTACTTTGTAGATTCCAACATTGTTTAGGTTCTCTTTCACCTTGTTGTAGATTCTTAATTTTCTTATAGTGTTGATGTCACCAAACCTTGTTTCCTTGAGGGTCTTTCCACTAAACATCTTTTCCCAAATTTTCTTATGTGTATCATCCCTCGAGACGAAGTAATTGTCAGATTGGGACTTTGTGGTGACATCTTTTATGTGAGGAATGTTGAGAACAAGTGCAGTTGGTTGTGTAATTGTTAATGGTTGAGATGTTGGTATGTATTCACTGCCTTCATCTTTTTTTTATTCTATCTGACTTATTTGTCTTTCCTTTTAAGAAAGGGTGCAACACTTTTCTCTTTTTGGGATTCCCAAACTCTATAAATGGCGCATATTCAGATGTATGTGACCCTTTAGACTCTCTGGAGTTTGAAGACTCCTCAGGGATACGTTCATCAAGGTGATTTGTCTATCTGGCTCAAAAATTGCATTTCTACTTTCGGGTGAGCTCCCCATGAATCTCTGTATATTTGGCAGCCTCAATTTTTAATCTCTCTATTATATCAATTTCTTTATGTCTCAGGCATTCCCTGATTGCATCCACCTCACTAATCCTCTTATATAACTCTTGTGAGAGTTGAGGCCACTGATTATCAACATTCCCTACCATCTGAGCTAATTTTCAATGTAGGTATAAATATGTCTCGTACAAAGATGTTAGGGTAACATGTATTTCAATAAATCGTCAAGCTAAAAATCAAATGAGGTCAGTAAGCGCAGCTGATGGGATAAGATCACCTTCAAATGGATGCAAGCTAATGGAATGTTAGCACTATAGAAACTGATGGGTAAGGGAATCAATGGTTTTTAGGTTAGTTTCAAAACCCGTTGGTTGAGGTTGAAGATTCCACAAAAAATAGATAAGAAAGGGGAACACTAACCACATGAAGTGATGGTTGTGAAGGAGACGATATGCTCTCTTCCAATGGCACCAAAGCGACCAAAATCACAAACCTTAAAAAACCAATGGAAGACGGTTTCAGAACCTCAAGGTTTCCAAAATTGATGGTTGTAAAGAACAAAGACCAAAGGAAAAGATATGGTTTCGACAACTAAAGTTGAGCAAGCAAAGAATCAAAGGAAATAGTGTGCTATTCATTTGTCGACATACAAAGGATAGGGTATCCAAGCTAAAGAGGGAAAAAGGGTGAAAGATCCTAGACCAAAGGAAAGAGAAAAACTATTGGTGATCATCGTCTTCAATGCTCAGAGGGTTTATTGTCATGGAAAAGAGATTGACATGAAGGAGAAAAATAGGTTTTGAAAGGATTACTATCGTCTTCATTGTTTCCACAACTTTGTTGATCACCTGCTTTGAGCACTTTGTCAACCCACCACGACAAGAGTCCTTCTTATTAGGTCATCACTTCTATATGACTTGTTGTTTGTAGGTCTGATGATCTGATTGGCTTAGTTGGTGGTCTATCTTGAGGAGGTTTCCTCAGTGGTAGTGTTTCCTTCGGATGGCCAAGGTAGAAGGGGCGAGTGAGTTCAAGGCAGTGAGATGAAGGCACTGGGTTTTCATATTCTAGTGGGGTTAGGTGAAGTGATTAGGGTCAAGTAGTTATGCTCAGTTGCCTTTAATCCAAGTGTACGTTAAAGGCATACAAGTATCATACCACTGCTGCTTTTGTACTTATCTGCTTTATGTAGTCATGGGGCCCACCCTCCCTTCAGTACATACTTATACACCTTCACATGGCTAAAATCAAGACGTCTTCTGCAGGTTGATTTGACATAGTGCCTTCCAATGGTCAGTCGAATTGATTCCTTCTGATGGCATATCAGAGCCTTAGAACCTATGGATTGTAAGTCATTTTCCTCGAGTTATAGGAGTTGAATATGATACATACTAGTCTTCTGATGGGGCCACTTAAATCTCACTCGATGTCATACTAATTGTTTGTCTTTTTGCTCACCAACCCATGAAAAGGTTGATATATCAACTGATTGAAGTACTTGAAACTAATTAAAAAATAGACCATTTGCTAATTCTATACTTGTACACTAAAAAATATCAAGAAAAAATTGCTTCAAGGAAGAAAGCAAAGTGAAAAGAGATAAACAACAACTTAAACACGACTAGATCAAAAATAAAGAGAAAGTTCTAAATATTACAAATTTAAACTACAACAAAAGGTTTAGGAAAAGTTGGGTTTCCTTATAATAAGCACTATTTTATAGTTTTTAGCATGACTTTCTCTATGATCTTCTCTAATCCTACTCTAGTGGTGTTGGTGGTTGTTCCTCTAGCTGAATCTTGGCTCTCCAGGTGAATACCTCATCTTCATAATATCTAAATACCATGTGTCTATTTACAAGGAAAGTACCATACTTCTTGCTATATAGATCCATCATACCGGAGATATAAATCTTGGTTATTGTGAATGGGCCAGACCACCTTGACCACAATTTCCAAAAAAAAACATTATAGTGGAATTGAACAATAAAACCTTGTCTCTCACTCTTACATACTTTATTTTTAGGTGTGCATTGTGTGACAACTTTGTCTCCTATTTGATTATTTGAGCATTTTGATATGCATGGAGACTCTGTTCTATGAGCTCTTGCAGTTGTAGAAATACTTTCTTCCCAAATAGCTCGGGATCCATGTTGAGGAATTTAATTTCCCAAAAAGCCTTGTTCTCTACCTCTATAGGGAGATGGCATACTTTTCCATAAATAAACCTATGAGGAGTGATTCCTATAGGTGTCACGTAGGCACTTCCATTTTCCCATAGGGAATCATACAACTTTAAGGCCCAATCTTTGATGTTCCTTCCAATAGTCTTCACCAAGATTTCCTTAATCTGTCTATTGGACACTTCCACTTGTGTGGATTCCTGGGGGTGATATGGGGTATAAACCTTGTTCTTCACCCCATATTTTTGTGGTGGGGCCTTAAATTGTCTCTCCCTAGAATGGGATCCCCTGTCACTAATGATGGTGCATGTAACCCTATGTGTTGGGAAGATAACCATCTCAAACAACCTCATCTGGTCTTTGAGTCACAAGTGAGGATAATGACCCATTTGGATACACACTCTACTACAACCAAGATATATTGATTGTTGCATGATGAGGGGAAGGGAACCTATAGTCTATCCCCCATACATCAATGATTTAAACTTCTATCAAATCTAAAATAGGCATCTCATTTATTTTTTAAATCTTTCATGTGTGTTGTCACTCATTTCAAGACTTGGTTTAACCACGACATATTTGAATTGTGTAGGCCAATTGAATCCATATTGTAAAATTTTGTTTGTGGTTCTATCACTGTCTAGGTGTCTGTCATATGACGAGGAATGGCATTCATAGAGAATATTTGGTACCTCTTCTTTAGGTATACACCTACAATATAAGTTCTCTACACACTTCTCAAACAATAGAGGGTCACCTCAGTAGTAATTTTTTAGGTCAGAGAATAACTTCTTCATTTCATTGTAAGTGATATTTGGTGGTAGATGTTGGCATGCAAGATAGTTGCATATATCAACATACCATAATGCTATTAGATCAACTACCTTTTCCATCATTAGAGCTTCACAAAGATAGTTATTGTTGATGGGGAGGATCTATCCCTAGGTGGTTCTTGACAAATGGTCTACAACCACATTCTTAGCTCCCTTTTAATCAACAATTTTGTGATCTAACTCCTCTAATGGAAGTTCCCACTTCAAAGGCCTAGGTTTTGTATCCTACTTAGTCTTTGAATAATTGATTGTGTTGTGATCGATGTACACAATGACCTTTTATCCTATCTGATACAAGCTGAACTAATCATAGACTATGTCTAGCATCTTTTTCTTTGTGGTAGTGTAGTTGATATAATCTTCATTGAGTGTTTTTTGTACAATGGATAACATGATACTTCTTATCCTTTTTCTATCCCAGGACAACTCCCACATCATAATCACTTGCATCACACATTAGCTCAAATGGAAGATCCTAATGCGGAGCCTGGATGATTCGTGCAATTGTGAGAGAGACGTTTAAGTCTATAAGGCTTTCAAATAGTTGTCATTAAAGTCCAAAATGGCATCCTTGACCAACAGAATAGATAGAGGGTTGGAGATTTTTTATTTTTTCATGAATCTCCTATAATAACCAGCATGCCCAAGAAAACTCCTTACTCCAGTGATGGACTTTGGAGGTGGCAGTTTGATTATGGCTTCAGCTTCACTTAGGTCAACCTCTATGTCGTTCTTCAAAACCCTATGTCCTAAGACAATCCACTCTTAGACCATAAGGTGACACTTCTCCTAGTTTAGGACTAAGTGTTTTTCTTCACACTACTTCAGGACTAGAGAGAGATCCTTTAAGCAATTGTCATAGTAAGTTCCATATACTAAGAAGTCATACATGAAGACTTCCATTATATCTTCCAAGAAGTTTAGAAGATAGAGATGATGCACCTTTGAAAGGCTTAAGATGCATTGCCATGTTGGAATGGCATACACCTGAAGGCATATGTATTGTAGAAATAGGCAAAGGTTGTCTTCTCTTAATTATCAAGGTAAATAGGAACTTGGTAGAATCCATAGTATCTATCAAGATACAAAAATAGGGGAAATGAGCCAAATGCTCAAGCACCTGATCAATGAAAGATAAAGGAAAATGATCCTTCTTAGTGGCAGCATTAAGCTTTCCATAATATATGCACATTATCCATTAAGTCACTGACATGGTAGCTAGTTCGTCTCCATTCCCTCCCTTAACAACAATCATACCCCCTTTATTTGGTACATAACGCACAAGGCTGATTCACTTGCTATCTCTTATTAGGTCTACAATCCCATCATCTCTAAGATTCAAAACCTCTTTTTTAATCACTTCTATCAAGATTTGGTTTAGCATCCTTTGACCTTGAACGAGAGGCTTTGCATCAAATTCCAGGTGAATCCTATGCATGGAATCATTATGAATAAATCCTTCAATATCATTAATAGGATAACCAATAGCCTTAATTCTCAACTTGACATCATTTAGAAGTTTCTCCTATTGCTCTTCAGATAGACTAGAACTCATAATTATAGGATTTCATTCTTCATTATCTATGAATTCGTACTTCAATCCTTCTGGAAGCTATTTTAGCTCAGGCTTGGGATTTGATGCTTCTTCATCAAGGTTGCTATAAAGGTGAGCATATTTCACAATTTTATAAAAAAACTTCCTCTTCACTACATTCACTTTTTGATTCATCAAGATAATTGAGTAGTTCAAACACCTAAGTTTCTTCCTCATTAGTACTAGAATCATATAATACTTTGATCATAAGATCCATTATAGCATTTTTCTCTCGTATTTCCTCACAAAATTGATTATAGCTATCCATAAAATACACTGATTCAAAGAGGGTCAATCCTCTCATGGAATGTTGGACCTTGAAGTCAATGTGATCGTATCCAACTCTTATGGTGATAATGCCTACTTCTACATCGATTAGCTTTGTTCTTGTAGAAAGTAAGGGTCATCCAAATATCATAGGGCATCTCGGGTCTATGATTGTGTCTATGGAAACTATCACAAGGGATAAATAATCTTCCAACATGGATTGGCACGTCCTCCAGTATTCGAGCATGCTTTGTGAAGGTGCGGCATGCTAACTAAATAGGCATCCTAGTTTCACCATGTCATTCAAACCTAGTCTTTGTGAAAGAATTAGGGGCCTTAAACTGATATTGGCTCCCAAATCAGTTAACCCCTTTCTTTTCTCATTATCTCCCACATTGGATGGTATGGTCAAGGCTCCATGGTCTTTCTACTTGTTTGGCATCTTTGCTTGCAAAAAAGAACTAAACATTTTGGTATTTGCCATAGTTTGAATCTCGTCCCCACTCCTTTCATAATAAGATATTTAAAGAACTTTTCATATGTTGGAATTTCTTCAAAGGCATCAAGTAAAGGGATGTTGAGATACAATTTATTCACAGATTCAATAAACTTCTCTTATCTCTTCCTAAGATGATCTTTGATCAGTTTTTATGGGAAGAGCATACTTGGTGCATAAGGATATCTATTCCCAATGGTGTCAGTGACATCATATATATCCTTATCCTTGGCAGACATCTTCTTGTTACTTACAACTTTGGACTTGGTTTTTTTAGTCCTAATCGTATGTTTTGCTTCATTTTTGACCTCCACAACTTCAACATCATCTTCGAGGACATGATGACTCTCTGATTGAGTCTTAAACAAGTTATTCACAAAAATAGTTCTAGACCTAAGCGTGGACATTTTCATAGTTTCATGGCTTCCAATATTATGCTTAGTTGTAGAAATCTATCCTTGAGGGTTCTTGATCAGAATAGAGTGAATTGCAAGTTGTTAGTTGATCATCTTGCTTTGCACCTACATGTCAACAACCGATGAGTTACACCTCCCATCTGAGATTGCATCATATTGAACAATCTGTTATTATTGATATCACTTCGGCTCAACTTTTCAGTTATATCAGTCATCAAATCTTGCTAAGTTGGGGCCTAGTACTTACCTAGGCTTGAGCTTCCAGAGTTTTGATTATGGATATTCTCTTGGAAATTTTTCCTATTATGTTGATAGTTTGTATTACGGGTGAACCCGGATGGTCCACCTCAACTACCAAACCTAGTTGGTCTACCATGTCGGTTGTTTGGAGAATTCCATTGATGGAAACTCTCAACGGAATCTTTGTTTCCATAGGACAACTCAAGATGGTCTAGTCTCATAAAAATCACATTAGATACGTTATCGGTACCATCATCTTGGTTATCCTCCTCTTCATGGGTTTATATGCAATGGTACATACCATTTCCTCCTTCTCCACACTTAACACATTTCATTGCAGTTTTGCTTATATTCTTTCCCTTGTTCTCATATGCTTTGATCTGGCAAACATTAGTGTCGATTTTCTCAATCTTGGTAGTGAGAGCTTTGAGGGCCTTTTCTTTTACATACATTCCCACATTGAAGAGATTACCTACCGATCCTCGTTCATAGTCTAGTCCATCTACAGAAGCAACCATATTATCGATTATTATCATACAGTCCTTTGGGTTCTTTCCCAAGAAATCATTTCCAGAAGCAGTTTTGAATGATGTCATTTCAGCAATATTAAGTCCATTATATAAGATGATCAGAAGAAATCCTTTGTTGTAATTATGATGAGGGCATTCTCTCTGATACTCTTGAAATTGTTCCCATGCTTCATATAGATTCTCTCTAGGAATCTATCTGAAACTAGTAATCTTGTCTCTATTTTGCAAGTTCTTTTCTGCTATGTAGAATGTGTTAATAAAGGCATCAACAAGAGGTCCCCATCTGTTACTATTTTTATCCTTCAGGGAGAGGTACCATGATAGGGAATTGTCCCTCAGAGAGAATGTGAACCCTTTGCAATAGATTACTTCTTTATGGTACATGTTCACCTTTAAGGTATCACATATGTTCTTGTAAGCATCAAGATGGTGGTAGGGATTCTCGTCTAGGGAGTTTCTACTAAAAGTCCTTCCTTGTATCAGAGAAATGAGGGAGGGCTTCAACTTAAAGTTGGCACCATTGAACATTGTATGATAACAGGGTTACTAGAATCATTGGTACAGGTGACCAACAAGGCTCTATGAGATGGACCTCCATCTTCTTCATCACCATCTTTATTCTTCGATCTTAAAGGAACATGATTGTGAGATCCTTCTACTTCATGAAAATGTTCTTCATATTCACAGTTGTGATCTTCGTGGTGATCTTCATGGTGATCCTTAGCATGCTCATCCATGTTTTTAACAAGTCTCCTAAAGGGGGCATGATTCCCACTGTAAAAATGGAGATGGGATCCAGTTTTGCACTAAAGTTTCTGAAATAAATTGTACGGTCAATGTTAGAAACTAGACATGTGACATGGAGTCTTCAATATGAATAGAGTTATTGGATCTAAAATGTGCAGCTAAGTCTAATATTAGATTGAAGGCAATGTCGTATGCTAGGTAGATTTTGGGTTCTTAACAATGTTTGTTTGATTTGTCCCCGACAACAACATCAAAAGTTGGTTGTTGTAATATCATGTCCAAAAAGCAATGGATCTAGAGTAATCATACTTATTATTTATAACCCAATACATAGGCACCCACAAAAATAACAATGGGGCCTTGTGTTGTAAACATGGTCGATCTAAGGGACAATGGTGGAAAGTTTCAAGAATCTAAAGCCTTGGCTTAGTTACGCCTAACCAGAAACAAGATAGATGTTCCTTACATAACGGTGGTATCCAAATGACAAAGTAACAAACAAAGAAAAGTATGAATTATAAGACAAGACACAAATGGAACAAGAATCATTAGAAGTGTTTTAGAATATAAGGATGGAGGGAAATATGGATTGGGTTTCACCATCTAAGATCTCTTACCAAAATGTAATACATATACCATTGTGTGTACCCTTAGAAATTTTATAAGAAATAATCATAATTGTCTATTCCCTCCTCTCACAATCGTAGGATACATCTAGATCATATATTGTTTCTCTCTTGAAATGCCAATCATGAAAAAACCATATGGTCATTAACTCTAGCATTCCAACATTATTATGCATTCATACTACTACATAACTCTTAGATATGGGTTATTACTACTCTCTCAAGGTATTTACATTCAAACAACACTAGATTGTAGCTAATCATGGAAATGAAGCATAAAGAACAAGAATATGGTGATAAACATTTCCAAGAGTATACACATTCAAATGGTATGATAATTTACATGTCGGGAGAGACTTAGTGGCTACTCCCAACCCAAGGTAATAGATTAGACACTCATCATGTGAGTGATATTGTGGATTCACAAGAGGACAAACTCATAAATGATAATGAAGGGGAATGGAGGTGAACAAGACAAATATTGGATGAGTATAAGGAAGAAGACTTGAATACAGTAACCACTAGAAGGGTACTAAAGCTCAAGGAAGACCTTCTTCTCAACTTGGGCATCAATGATGGTGAGTTGGATAGTGGATGTCATCTCAGTCATCCTTTACTCCTAGAGAAGAGCTTTAGGAATTACTCTAGGAAGGTGAGAGTATGCTAGAAACTTGGACTTTTTCCCTTGATGTGAACTGATGGAGCCTCAGACTCTCGTCTGAAAGTCAATGGTGAGTGGAGGTAGCAGAAGAACTTCATCTTCAAGGTGACGAATGAGCGTCTCCTTCTCTATAGCATGGGGTGGGATATTTATGGACTATGGTGTGGCACTCATGGTGCTCATGAATGAGCTTTTCATGCACCCCAAGTCCTTTGGACACATGCCCATGGTACAATCTCAACTAATACAATGGCATACATACATAGTACTGCCTTCACAAGCTTGGTGCCAAACCATCGATGGCATGGTATACCGAACCTTCAGTTGACGTGTCTAGACGCAACGAAATAGGAATTCTTGTTGAATCTTTGATATATGGACACCCAACTGAGCCATCAGTAGAGGAGACCAGCTTGTTATCCTTTGGTTGATGGCTTCTGGCTCAGCCATTAGTTGACATGTCTGTGGGCCTTTAAAACCTAGCACTCAATGGAGCCATCAAAAAGTGTCCTTCATTGTGTCTCCTTTGGTAGGTGAGTCTTCAATCTATCAATCTTGCAACCATTAGTAGATAAAGCCTTGGCTTACTCTTTTGTAGGAGATTTTCTAGGCCCCTCCTTTAGAAGGTGAAGTAACTGGTGCCATTGGCCATGACAACTGATGGAGGTCCTGTACAAAATTGATCCTTTGGCCAAGGGCATTGGTAGTCATGATATGACCATCGATTGATGATCTTATACACAAAAGAAGAATTATTGTCCAAGTAAGCAATGAACAAAAGTATGGATAAAAGCAAGGAAAGTTAGGTTACCACTTTGTTGGGGAGGGAAATTAAGGACAAAATAGGCATGAAATATCCACAAATTTGGATGTAATCACAATTTTTTAAGAAATTTGATAGGGAGAACTAAAACATGCAAGCTCAACTCAAGAGCTTGGAAACTCAATTATCACATGTAGAATCAAATGCGGCACAAATGAAGAAACCTTCTCAATAAGGTTTTCCAAGTAATACTTAGATGATACACCAACATCACCAGGCCAAGAAAATTTATGCCTATGGCAAAAATGGATGCGCCATGAATGTTGAGAAAGCATGCACTATAAAATGCACTCATGGACAATTTTTTTACAGTGCATACAATTATTTGAAGCATAACCCTTTGACTTTAAGGCTTGGGTGAAGGGGTTGTAGGAAGATATAGAGAAAGAGGGGATAGATTTACCCATTGAGAGATCATGAAGAGAAACAAAGAACTGTCAACCACTCCCTTAAATTCAAGAGAATGTGACTGAACATCAAGAATGGGTGAAAGTTATGTTGTGTAGTGGAGCAGTCACGATCAACAAGGAGGCATCCATGTTTAATAAGGCAAGCCAAATTCTATCTGTGTCAAGTCTTTTGAATTAATGGGTTCTACCAATTCAAGCTAAGGGAACAAAGCCCCAAGCAACCACATATCCCTCTACATAGGCGCCCCATATCGCCGCCTCCAGACCCCATTCATGATGTGAAATCTATGGACAACCTAAATTCAAATAAAAAAGAAGAGAAATTAAGAACTTCTTAAATAGTTTTTGCAAACTCCACATCAACCTTCTACTGGTTGAGGTTCTTCAGATATTCCATTCTATGGAAAATTTTTGAAGCAGATCACCAACAAGAAGAGGCACATCAAGGAATCAAACTATTTCATTGTTGATGTGGTTGTTGGTGCATTAATCTAGAAATACATTACTATAAATAATAAGGGCCCATGATTATGAACATCCCATGTTCTATTAGGAGCATGAAATCTGAAGAAGCACTCTACAATTATAGGGAAAGCACCAATTTAATGCTTCTTTCCACATTTAAAAAAAACTAGAACTAAGGGAACCCACCAAGACCATATGACGTTACAATTGGAAGATGACTTCATAGTCAGACCTTGAGGAATATGTGAAGACATGTTGTTCAATGTAGGCCAATTCATATACCCAGTTGACTTTGTGGTAATGGATATACTAGAAAAAAAAGGATGTGAATTACTCTTGGATCGACCATTTCAAGCTACAATAGATGTGATCATTTCCATGGGTCGTGAATACTTAACTTAGGGGATAATAAATGACAAGGTCAAATTTTAATTGCCAAATCAAAATTCGCCACCAACTTGTGATGATCCACAATAAAGGTAAAATAACATCGAGTGTAGGATATATAGTAAGGACACTTTATGGGAGGTAACCCACACATTATATTTTACTTTAGTGGTTATTGCATTTATATTTGTAGTTTAATTAAATTTTTGGTTTAATATGATGGAGCATGATGACTGTATTCATTATGTAGTAATAGGAAGAAGTTAGTTCCACCAACACATGTCGGTGGAACTGACCTATCACTAATTGGGTAATCTTGTTTGGCAGTAAAATATCAGTACTGCTGACCAACCAGTAGGTTAGCACCAACTTAGAACAATCGATGCGCTAAAATTCTTTTGAAAAAAGCAATTTGGTGGAACCGACACCAGTCCATGCCACAATTATGAAGTGATGGCGTGATCGATGGACTTAAATCTGATAGCCACATTTATAAGAATCCAACAATGACCAAGCAATCGAGACATAGATTCTTGAGTGTTATTACTCGTGACTCATGTTGGTACCACCGAATTAATGTATCTATGAGTTTGTGTTCTCTTTGATCACAACTACTGGTATCAACATCCAATATTGAAAGAGAACATACATAAGAGTCCTTGTTGGTACCATGACTTAAGTTGGTTATATTGATTTCTTACTAATATACACATCCCATCCTATATAAGTATGAGGAATTCATTTTCATTCCTTACAACTTAGGCATATATTCCTCAAGCGCTCCTATGCAATCTCCCCCAAGCACTTATCTCTAAGCAACTGCTTCGTCGAGATCTCATCATATACCAAGTTGGACTTGGGTGACTAGACCTTAGGGGCATCAACATAATTATTATATGTTCTTCTTATGCCCTTGTAATACTAATATAAACCATCTCTTATGCTTGTTTCTCATTCCATAATGACCCTTGACCTTGGTTGCTCTATTATGAGCCATATGACTTTTTTGTATACATGACATAAGCCTTGTGTTCATCATAAAATAGTTGTAACCTAAGAATGAGATGAAACTTGAACCATGACTTTGTGGTGACCTATATGTTAGTAAAAGATCATTTAATGTAATAAGAAACTAGGAACCTAACTTGGTCAAACTCTAAAATGAATCTAGTTAGGGTTAATGATGAGAATCTAATACATTTATATAATCTTATTCTTAATTAGGTTTGGCTTGTGATCTATACAGTAATGATAAGGTTAAATTATGTATCTCTAAATCAAGTACATGCTTTAATAATTATATGACTACAACTTTCTTGCTTGAAGTGTGATACATATGTATGGTTGTTTACTTGCTCAAATATTTCTATGTAGTATACTGGTATTGTACTCAAGGTTTGTCCTATTGTCGTTGTTTTATAACTTGCAAGCATAATATAGAAAATCCATTATAAAAAACAACCTACATTCTCGGGGTAGGGACACAAGGCTGGGCGTCCTACTTGAGTCATCAAGTTAGGGAAGAGAATGTTAATAAAAGAGTTATCTCTTAGAGATGGACTTTAGGTCCCTCACATTTAAAAGAGTTAGCTAATATTAAGCACCCTTACAAACTCTTCCAATGGGAAGTTAGTCAAAAGAGTTGTTGGTATAATTGGAGTAAAATGATTTAAAACCATTGGATCTTGTTTTGCTAAATAACTTGTTTATTCATGTTAGTTACTTCTTGTGAAAGTACAAGGAAGTATATCATAACCCTAATTTGCCAAGAAAATAGGCCCATGTACATAATAACCTAGTTAATGTAACAATCCCCCTCAAGTTGGAGCTTGGGTGGAATACATGTCCATCTTGCCAATACATGAAAAAAAGGTAAAATGGACATACAAAAATTGAACTCCCCTTGAAAAAAATAATATCCCCCTCAATCTTATTAAGTAATAATTGAAGCAGTCTAACACTCCCCATGAAGAAGATAGCATGTAGAAACAAATAAGTCTTCTCCCCTTGATGATGATAAGATCAATGTAGAAGTAGTAATTGCAGAGTGCACTCCGCTTGATCAGACAATAGTAGTAATCAGAAAGCATTTCCTGAAGCAACCACAAATAATTATTTGAATTCTTGTTGAGCAGCAGGAACAATATAGATGGTGAAGAACATATATAGAAGTCATTTATTTTGCCATTGCTGTTAAAATATTTCCACAAAAAAAGCACCAACACTGGAATAATACATGGTAGTTGGGATAAGAGGGTTGCTATAGGAATATTACACCATAGTATGTGGTCATGTTCTTGATATGCACTATTGTAGGAATATGCACTATAGTAGGACTTAACAACATGAATGGATATGCAAAAACGGGGCAACATGGTTAGATGACATGGATTCTTCTCTTCATCTTCTCTCATCCATCTCATCTCTTTGCTCTACTTATCATCCTCTATTCTACCCCTCATGCCAACCATGAAAAGGATCATGAGAGTGGTTGGTGTTGATATTAATATACATTGGTAGAGGAATGATGGTATAGAAATAAAGCACTACCAGTATAAAGGCACAATATGAAGAACAAAGTACTACCGGAATAATCATGGTACAAATGACAAAATAGAATACTACTAGAATGGAAACTCGGTATAAAGAGGAGTATCACCACTAGAGTGGGTCTCAATAGGAAGAAAGCAATATTATCAAAATAAAACTCGATATAATGAGGAGTGGTACTATTAGAATGGATCTCGGTAGAAAAATAAAGCACTACCGGAGTAAGAACAGTAGGAAGAAAAAATAGCACAATGCCCCTTCTCTCTTTTTTTGTGCTTTATATACTAGCACATGGTGTTTTTATTTTCTAAAAAAAATGATCAAGTCTCTGTCGGTCATAGGCTGGTCAAAGTCTTTGCCAATTTTTTTCTTTTGGAAACTATAACGCTAGGAAGTGCTTCATTAGGGACTGCTTTATTAGGCTGGTCAAAGGGAATTATTTATTTGCTAGAGAGTTAGAAATTGTAGAAATTTCCTTCTTGTTCATTTCTTGGTCAAACAGGTGAAATGAAGCATAAATTGATAGTGGAAGTTCACTCTTGCAAGATGGATTGTTGGAGGGTGTGTGCCCAAGGCCCATGCAAAGGTCCACACCTTCACACATGTTATTTTGGAACAACCACCAAAATAGCATGGAGGTATGGATGTAGCATGGCTATTGGAATAGCCACCAGAAGATGTTGGATCAGGATGCTGGCACATATGGATATGAATAGGGAAGTCCTTACCTTACAACTGCCAAATGGGCTCTCAGTCACAAGGAGGATAATTTGGAATATCAGGAGAATGAAATCATTTGGAAGGAGGGAGGCTTCTTTACAGCTGAGCATGTGATCGTCCTCAAACAACTTGCTAATTGTGAATGGATAGATCTCATACCGGTTTGTTAATATAGAGAAGAGCTTTCCATTTTTTGAATTCCCGTTAGTGTAGAGGAGTTGCCAAGTAACACATAAACATGGATGATAAATGTCGGTTGTAGGTTAGTGGATACGAAATAAGAAGAGACGACTGGACATGATTCGGGGGAGGATGATAATGGGTAATTATGTTTGGGATAGAAAGCACTGGGTAGAAGAAAAGATTGGACTTTCAAAAAAGAAGGAAAGGACCATGAAGGTTGGGGTGATGCCTGGCTGACAGCCAAGCCAAGAAGGGACAACGACCGCTTGCAGGCAAAGACTCTCTCATTTTCTCTCTAGTGTTGGGATATAATGCAATAATACCATGTGGAATGTAATAAGATGAAGGCTAGAAAGATACTTTATTATTAAGACATGGAAAACTCCCCTCTTATATATAGGAGAGGATGCAAATACAAGGAAGCATATCATAACCCTAATGGTCCAAGACAATTAGGCCCAAGTACATACTAAACTGATTAATCAAACACTTCTAAAACTTTTTTCAAATTATATACTTGTATATTTCTGCCATGTACTCAACACCTTGTGTGTTGACCCACTTTGTTTCACATATTTTATAGGTTTAGAGATGGACAGAGAGTTGATGACTTGGTGAACTATGTTATAGGTATTTGTTATAAAATCCCTTGCATACATGAGAAGACTTGTAAAGTTGTATTTTAATATGTAACTGAAATCTTGTAACAAGACAATGTTGCTTAATAATACTTTCTGAATGTTGAGATTATGATTTGTGCTTTTATCTTGTTATATGTTCATGTATGCTAAGGTTTTATGCTTTCACATACATGCTTTGATAAACCATGCTAGGGACGAATGCCTAGATCCTATTTCCATTGACTTTATAGGCATCTGGAGTTAGGATTTGGGTAATAAATGGTTCATTGATAGATGGTATTAGAGCATGGACAATAAATATACCAAACATAGCTCACATGAAACACAAATTTAACTCAACCTTACATCTCAACCCTAGAAACTGAATGATTTTTCTTTTGTGCACTAAGTTGACTTAGACTCTATGTTGGAATCTAGATGTTCAAAACTAGGTGTAGACTTGTGTGGATTCTGAACCCTTTCTATTCTCATCTTTCTGTCCAGTAGTATGAGATATAGGTTCAAGAGGGTGCAAAAAGGGAGATATTTTTTAACCTTAGACATATGTTAGCGACATGTGCTTAGGGTATCTACATAGGTGGTGCATCACGTCCTTACTAGTACTCTAGGCGAGGTAGTACTGGACTGCCTAATGAGTTTGGTAACTCATTTTGGTTTTGGTTTTATTTGAATGGAGTATGGTGGTTTCCATCACCTATTTTAACATTGAAGAAAACCTATTTCAAATTTTTAGTATATATGTACACATGAAAAACATTACCATAAGCTGAAAGGTATGAGTCTCCATGTGACCCATGAGAAAGAAATGTAACATTAGTCTAGATGAGAGTTTTTGGATGGCAGTTGTAGTCTCTAGAGTTGTCTATAACCACATAAAGATTAGGATAGTAAGTAGTCTAGATGACCTAAGTTGTTGTTGTTGTTGTTGTTGTTGTTGATGCTGTTGATGATGATGATGATGACGACAATGTTTATTATTATTATTATTATATTATATTATATATTATTATTATTATTGTTATTATTATTATTATGGTTGTTGTCGTTATAGCTATTATTATTATGATGATGATGTTATAAGTTTCTTCGTGATGATATAAGTTGATGTTGGAGGATTCAAGTACGTTTTTTGATATGAGATGAAGTTGACCATACAATCCTAGTTAAGCCTTACACCATTTATGGAACTTATGACTTGGTTGATGTACTAAACATGACTAGTAGGTTGGCATGCTTTCTTGTGTCTAGTCATGTATATGAGATATGATATGTGAGATATGGATTGATACCAACAAGGGCCTCAATATCTTTAAAAAGAAGGACCTCTAGCACGAGACATATGATATTACAAAAACCTTGATGTTGATGATAATGTTGTTCTACAAATGATGCTTGATACATGAAGTATCTCACTTACGTTATCATTTAACATATGTATGATAAGTCACTCTCATAAGTAGACCTAATATGAAGCCACCTCATACGTGAAATATGTAAGTTTGAGATCATGAACTTGATATGATAATGTTGTTGGTATCTTACCTTGAATTTGCATGATGTATACAATGCTTAATGTCATACCTAAAATGGAAAGAAATGAACATAGTTGGTTATAATTAGTATATTTTTGAGGTATCACTAATATGTGAATTAAATCTAGTGTATATGAAATAAAAATTCATTGATATTTTCATTCAAAAGTCATGATAACAAACATGTTCCTTGAGAAATTGATAACATAAGACTTTTGATAACACACCTTGAAATTGTATGAAGACTTGAACAAAAACCTCAATGTAGTAAATATAAGGGTTATTGAACCCAAATTTTAGGATGATGACATAGCATGGTGGGATTGGTGTGTTACTCAAATTCTATAAAACAAATTGGCAAGAGACAGTGCCAAAGGGGAGAGTCAACACTACAACTACTTGGTAGATATGGCACTTTCTATCCCCGACAATGGCATCAGAAAGTTTGGTGTTTTTTCCCAAGCCCCAAGGTATACACACCTAAATCAATTGAATCTTCACTAGATGCACACACTTAAAGAGACCAAACACACTTGGGATCTTTCAAAATTTATAAGGGGCATAAGATGAAATACCCACTTAGACTAACACACTAACCCGCAAGAGCACGGGGTCTTGTTATAGTATAGGCAAGTGGAAAGAATAGGGTCGATCCACATGGATACAAGGGGGCACTAGAGATAGGTTAGTTTTGGCTAGGTTCCTACTGTAGAGTCTAGGGTTTAAGGGTTTGAAGTTTTTTTTAATTAACTAAGGTTGAGAAAGCAAGCAATAAAAGGAGAGAAAGACAATAAGAATCTAAACTAACCCTAGACAATGATTTCTAATGAGCAATAAATGACAAGCTAAGCAAGAAAAAGAGCAAACTAAACTAAGGAAAGCAAGAAGAGATCTACACCACACTAAGCTAGAAAACTACACAAAGATCAATTGAAGACATAAATTAGCAATAATAAGGCAAGAACAAGGAAATAAGTTAACAAATCAATTAAAGAGATAAATAAGTAAATACTAGCTAAACAAGAAAGCAATTAGGGTTTTAATGCAACTAAGAGAAGTGTGTGCTTCTTGGTAAATGCACATGTCAATTGGGTTCGGGTAATAACATGTAAACATAATTATTTAATTTAGATTACCATACCAAACAACAAGCTATATGCTAATGAATTTCTCAAATCTACTGATTGGCCATGGACAAGATAGGTTGTATACATGGAACTAGTCCCTATCACCTCCTACACACCCTAACGCGGCTCAATTGGGTTAGGGTTTAGGTGGAATTCAATTAAGATGTAGTCAAGCCTAGGTTTCTAAGATAGAAACTCTTAGGGTAATTAGGGGAAGAATTCTAAGATAGAAACTCTTATGGTGATTAAGGGTAGAGGGTAGTAATATAAGGTGAAAGTGAGGTTTTAGACCTCACATCACCAACATTCTAGCTTTGAGAATGCTCCAAGATAATTACATTAAATTGTTCTATACTAGCTATTTATATCTCTCACCTAGGTGTAGGACAATTGATTAACATGTAGGAAGGTGAATAGCTAACTAGGGGTCCACTAATTGAACCTAGGAGCAATTCTTAAAAAGAGCCACATATAAGCAATTTTCCTAGAATCTAGGTGATTTCAAGCACTGACCACAAAACAATTTATGGGAAATGAGATATAAATAGAAAATAATCATTAGAAAATGAAATTACAATATTTACATATCACTTTCCCCCAACATGGTATCAAAGTAACATTTTTGACCCCAAACAACCCACCTAAGGGGCCTAGCTACTCATAGAACAACAAAAAAAGAGGTGAGAAAGTGGTAGAAGTAGCCATGGAGCTTAGTGTAGATGAAGAAATCCTCCTCTCTAATGACTGCAAGGGCATGATCCTCCTTCCTCCAATGTGGAATGGCATGGAAAGGTGGTGGAAAGTGGTTGAAACAATATAAAACTAGGGTTCTAATGGTGGAAATGGTGAAATGGAGTGGAAATGAGGTGGAATGGCTAAGGGGAGAAAATGCAGAGCTAAGACGTGGTAGGAGGTAGCTAACCTCGTGCTCTATCTACCACCCATGTATATATAGGTGGTGGGGAAGAACTAGGGTCAAGTGTGGATAAAATGGGTAATGTGGTTCAGAAAATTGGGTAGATTTTCAAGTAGCATGATAGTGGTGACTACTGAGTAGAATGGTCATGGTGGAGTGGAACAAATGAGGTGAGAATGGTGAAAGTTATAGTACAATTCTAGGTTTTTGGAAGGCCGATGGCACGACCTTGGTGATCACCATGGTCATGGTGGCTAAGGGGCTACACGAGTGTGGTATATTACACGGTTGTGGTGGTATGGGAATGAGCTAGTCGTTCTGTGGAGCATACCCATTCTGACTCTAGATAGCACAATCGTTTGGGCTGCCACAACCATGTTGTGGTCTTCCTAGGTCATTCGTGGTGATAAACTTGGTCTTCACTTCTTGAACTAAGCTTCTATTGTGACTTTAAACATAGTCAACATAGTTGTTCATTGGCATCACAATCGTGTTGAGTTCTTCAATTGCACTTTGAGCTTCAACTTTGGGTTTCAATGGTCGTCTTTGCTTCACTTGAGTCTTGGCCACTAGGGTAGGTTGGGGAAGCTCTTAGACCTCCCTTAGACCCCTCTAATGGTGGAGGAACCCTAGGATCACCCTCCTTATCTCTTGTCCATTCAAGCGTGGTCCAAGTACCTAAAAAATGCAAAGAACGTCGAAAAGTGCATTTGATAGAGATATGCATATTGAGGGAAATAACATGTAATCTAACATGTATATATGTTATTAAAGTGCAATAAGACACAAGATGAAGCCCTAAAATATGGTTTCTGTAGGGACACCATGTAACATGTATATGAATGGGATGAGTACACCCTTGTTGATGATAACCTAGTGTGCACCCCATGGTGGGGTATGCCTTTTCACTAGTGATTGGTAACCTAAACACAATGAGTACGAAGATTGACTCTTGCTGATGCCCTTGAACGATTTTTTTGGATGAAATTTCTGTTAATGAGGGATTGATGTGACAACTTAACTCTCTCTCATCATGTGGCCTCTCACTCATTTAGATATCAATTTCATATATGGAATGTGGTGATATCTCAATTTGATCTCAAAAATAATTAGTTTCCCAATGCATGAATTTAATTTGCACCTTGATCTAAGTTTTATTCTTTAATGAGTCACAATCTTACAATTGAATTTGAAGATCACCATTTTTTCCACTTTGACCCCTTATATATTCCATGTTTCAGAGGGCTCAATTATCTTTCCAGTGGTGCAAGAATCACATCAATCATAAATTCATAGCCCAAGTTATAAGATTTCAAATATTACCTTGAGTTACTCTTAATTTAGCTCGAATCTTAATGTTTTGGGATTGATGGGACGGCCAACTTTAGGACCTAAAAGGGGATGCGGCCCAACCACCTCCTTCATGTGAGAAAACCCTAATGCACCTCTTTTTCTAGTTGTTAGATCATGGATCCAACATTTGACAACCCTAAATTTTCTTCCTCCTTGGTCCATACACACTTTCGCAGTGTTGTTTGTCTAGAAAATAAGTGCCATTATCACATTCTTTAGGTGCAATCATACAACCAAACCTCCCTCTTTTTTTTTGTCATTTCCCCTCTTGTGTACTCATTTTCATGCTCTATATCTGCTTTCATTAGCCATGGAAGACGTTGTGCATGAGGAGCATCAACCCTCACCTTTAGTTCCTCTTAGACTGAGCTAGATTCAGCTATGACTCTGCAACATCTTTACAGATTCAGGTGCATAGTTACGGGAGGCTTCGTGGCCCCACCAATCCCACCAGCCCCAACATTATTGCTTTGATGAACCCTTCTAGCTAGGCGCCTCTGCATCTCAAGTAGCATGTGAGTCAGGTAGGTCGTAAGCGTTAAGGGCCATAGATCATCTAATATCATGGAAACCCTAGTGTGGGTGGACTAGATGCTGCCACATGGACACGATGACCGTCCCCTGTGCCCTTGACACACAATAATACCCTAGTTGTGAGGTCCACACTTGCATTAGCAGGTGTGACATTTAGAAACAATCAGATCGGAGCATTCACGATGGACCATCAATGCGTCAGTCACAAGATCGACATAAATATTTGTAACATCTGACTCCTTTCTCTATAGCTTCCATTATAAACTCCCAAAAAGCATAACTTTCACAATCTAAGACCAAAATGGACAAAATTATATATAAGATTGATCAGCTCGATGAGACCTACAACCTAGGCATGCTTTCATTACCTGAATATGTTTATAATCTCCTTATTTTTTTTAAAATGTGATATTTAAGTATTATTGATCACATGTATTGTATGTTGATGATAAAAGTTGGATTGTTGTTACTTAATGTAGAGTCTAATCCCTAAATCAATAACTTTGTGCATATTTGATCTACAAGAGGGTCCTAATCACCCCTATTTCGCCTTAATGATTCAAAATGTTATATGACATGTTTTGGATAGTAATGATGGGATATTCTCTATTATACCAGTCTTTCTTGTTAGTGTCAGTATTTCGAATTAGTAACTTCTACCCTCTCTATGACTCTTATATCAACCCATCTTTCCCTATTTTCTATGTTTTCCTACATGACTTAAGATACATGAATGTGACTCCTTTGTGGTGAAGTTTGGTTATACCTTGAACTAATGATATGTTTAATCCAACTCTTTTATATCCTTCAAATCACCATTATATTGATGTTTGAAGACACTAATGCCCATGGCCCACCCTCTTTCAATATGATGATGTTTGAAACCCTAGTTTGTCCAATATGACCTATATGTCTTGATTTGTGCTCTTACGCTCTAGATTTGGTATGGCCTCTTGTATCTTGTCATGCCCTCTTATTTTTTATTTACTCTAATCCTTGAGGACCCTTTTATGTGTATGTATACCTAATTTTCTGTTGACCCTAATGCCATATGTAATACATGTTGATGTTTGAATGTATGTGGATATGTTGATACCAAGTTGGACTTGGATGCCTAGACCTTAGAAAACATCCACCTAATCATTATATGTGCCTATTATGTCCTTGAATTACTCATATAGACCATATCTTATGCTTGGTTCCCATTCCTTGGTGACCCTTGACCTTGGTTCTCTGTTACGAGTCTTATGACCTTGTTGTATACATAAAGTGACATAAACCTTGTTTTAATCATAGAAAATAGTTGGAACCTCAAAATGACATGAAACTTGTATCATGCCTTCATGATGACCTCTAAGTTAGTAAAAGATCATCAAATGCACTAATAAGAAACTTGTAACCTAACTTGGACAAGACTCTAAAATGAATCTAGTTAGGGTTAATGATGAAAATCTAATACATGGATGTAATCTTGTTCTTAATCAGGTTTGTCTTGTGATCTAGATGGTCAAGGATGATGTTAAGATATGAGTCTTTGAAATAAAAAATTTCTTAATGCAAGCAAAAATAAGAAGGTCCCTTTATATATATAAGTACCATGTCTAGAATATTCCAGTGTTTCTATTTGAAAAACTCTTATATCTACTTAACCTGCATAGAAAAAACACAATGTTTGGTCATGTAACATCCATAAGACACATTAAACTTTTGATAATTGAGATGATATTAATTGAGACACATGAATACCACTTTCATTATTCAAAGAGAAAAACTTTAGAAGGTTTATGTGGAGTTTTGATATGTCTATAAATTGCATAGTCAAATCTATCAAGTACTTTATCAACATAGTGAGATTGAGAAAGTGTTATATCATCTATAAATCTAATAATTTTGTGCCCTAAAATCATATCTGCAACTCCCATATCCTTCTTATCAAACTTACAACACAATCATGAGTTTGTCTCACCAGTAATCCTCATTTTGGAACCAAACAAAAGAACATCATACATGCATAGGAAAAGAATGAAAAACCTATCACTAAAAAATTTGTAGTAGACACACTTACCAGATTCATTTGTAATGAGTCCAAAGGATGATTGATATTGTCAATATTTTCATGTTGTTGTTTTGGGGCTGGTTTAAAACCATATAATGATTTAACCAGTTCAACCATCTTTGATTAATTCCTACACACTATTGTACATATAGACTATAACATAAACCAATTAAGGGCTCTAATGTCAGTCAAAAAGAGATACAGAGGTGGACAACAATATAAAACCAAGTCTATGTCATTGATTTCTCATACCACTAGATCTGAGGAAATAAAAAACAACATTGGTTGAATAAGGTAACAAAAATGACACCATTAAATTGGCACAACATCAGTCTCCACATAAAATCAACACTACAAACCCCATCTTTCTAGTAGAATTTTTGGGTTTTGACGAAGGTCTATAGAGTAAGTTTGTAAAAAACTGATGTTGTGAGCTTGTAGCCTTGGTTATTCAGATAAACAAATACCCTAGGCTCCATCTTATTAGTAGTTATCTACAAAGGGTTTATGTCATCATTTCTTTGTTCATGCCACAAATCACATCGGATGATCCATATATATTTCCAATTGAAGATCACCATGAACGAATGTAGTCTTCACATCCATATAGTGGATAATGAAGCCATATATGGAATCTAGTGTCGTTATCACTTGAGTTGTGGTTAGGTGAGAAAACAACTAATATGTAACAAGATAGTATATTTTTGCATTTTGCATATACCCCTTGGCAATTAACCAAGCCTTGTACTTATTAAAAACCTATTTGAATTTAGATTTTTTTATCCATGTACATCCAATTATAGTGAAATCTTGAGGTAAATCCACTAAATAACAAGTTCCATATGAAAGAATTATAATATTTAATCATTGATAGATTCATTCCAAAACGTATCTTCATAATAATCCATAGCTTACTAGTATGAAAAAATACCATCCTTAAGAGTGAAAGTTACATACTAATATTTAAGATCTTTGTTTGTCCTTGCATGTTGCTCCTCCTTGGTTTTGTTATTTCCTCATTATCATATGATCTAGAAATAAAACATTCATTACTACCCCCCACATTAGACATCCTTTCCACTTACTTGTGAATAGCTCTTTTAGGGTCACGGTGTCACGAAACCATTATTACCCAAACCCTAACTCCAAATGACTACAAAAGTAAATGGTGATAGGATCTAGGCGTCCATCCCTAGAATGGTACTATCAAAGAGTGAATGTGGAAGTGTAAAAATTTAGCATACATGAGCAAATAACAAGATAAAGGCACCAATCATAATCTCAACATTCAACAAATATTATCAAGCAACATTGTCTTATTACTAGATTTAATAATATTAAAATAAAACTTTAGAAATCTACTCATGTACACTAGGAATCCTACAACAAGTACCCCTGACATATCTCACCAAGCCATGAACTTTAATCCATATCTAAACCCATAAAATACATGAAATAAAGCAGGTGAACACACTAAGTATTCAATATTGGGTAGAAAAATACATACATATAATCTTTGCATAATTTGAAAGGAGATTCATAAGGAACAAATAAGAATAAACAAGTTAAGTATTTTGCACAACGAGATCCCATGTTTTATATGATTTTACTCCAATAATACTAACTACATCTTATATCATACAACCTTTTTGATTAACTTCCCATTGAAAGAGTTTGTAATGGTGTTCAAGATTAGCTAACCCTTTTCTACATGAGCGACCTTAAGGCCATTTCCAAGAGCTAATTCTTTTCTTGACATGTTGTTCCCTATCTTTACAACTCAAGTAGGATGTTCATCCTTGTGTCCTTACCTCGAGAATGCAGGAAGGTGCACAAGGTTTGTACGATGGAGCATATATATTACGTTTGCAAGTTATAAAACAATAACAACGGAAGAAACCTTGAGTACAATACTAGAATATTACATGGAAATACTTGAGCAAGTAAACAAGCATGCATATGTTTTACATTTCAAGCAAGAAATGTAACAAAGTGCATTTTTGCATAAGTATGAATTAATTACTCTTTTGCCCCTATTATGTTCATTCATGACCTCAATTTAATTTTCCTTGACTACTTGATCAATATCGATACTCGAACTCGAAATATAATGATCAATGTGGTTTATATACATATTATGATACCCTAAATTAGGTTCAGTTATCACTTTACCCAAAGAAATAAAATTGTTCATGAAACTCCATTATCTGGTTCTCAAACATTTTCTAAAGTGCTAAACATTTTTTTGAACCGATGGTCCAAATTTCATCCCATTTGTACATTCCTACAATTTCTTACGATTCTTAAAGTTTTAAGGTAAAAAACCCCTTTTATTTGTCTTTTTATTTGACCTTTTCCAGATTAGCAATTTGCTGCCCGTTGGGGGAATGAACCCTAGCCCTCAAATCAGGCTCCCACAGATTGGAGGCCTAATCGAGTGGCTAGGGAGTCATCCCATACCTCCCTCTAATTACGGAGAGTATGCTACGAAACCAAAAGTGCAATTCAATCAATTCAAACCTAATTCAAATAATTGATCACTTTGAAACGTTGGCCTCACAGGTTTGTGCCTATCTACCCCTTAATTTACTTCAAATTGACATATTTTGAGAGAAATTGATATCCCACTCTCTCGGCCACCGCCATGGATGCTGCCATCAGTCGAAACCCTAAACCCAACCCAATCTAGATATAAAACCCCTACCCCTGACATCGCCGCTCACCCACAATCACGAACGACACATTCAAAATCTTTGTCCCTTCTCATCCTATGTTTCCCTCTTTTCTTCATCCATTGTTCCATCGTGGTGCCGCCTTGCCAGGCACACGAGCAGTAGAGCAAAGCAAATGTTTCCCTACCATTTATCTTAGCCCACGGTCAAAGGCTGAACGGGATCCAACGGCTCCAGATCAGCATGCATGGCTCCCTTCCTCCCCTCTCTCACACACATGACCCATAGAAGGTGCCTCCCAGCCTCAAGATTGTAGCCTTAGTCAACAACTGATTGGCTAATCAATGGCCAATGTTTTACCCTAGATATTACTTTTTTATGGTAGTTACCTCCTCTCTGCTCGAAAAATCTAATAAATTATCGAACTTGCAAAAATGATATCTTTTGATTCCTAACTCCAAAAGTTATGAACAAATAGTCAATTTTGATCAGAAAAAACTCAAGGAATTGATTAAAAATACTTGGGTAAGCCTAATTCTATATGGATTTCAATAATATCCCTATATTTTGACCTCATTCTTATATAATTTATCTAATGACTCTACTCTTTTTCATTAATCTCTGGAAACCCTACTTTTTGTGACTCTAATGAGTATCTTGAGACTTTAAACTCATGACTTGACTAGTGAGGAATATAGATCTATATTGTTGACTTGTTTACTCTTAAATATGATTTCATTGCAATAAAGTGATGATTAAGCTTGATTATGGGTCCCTACTATAAAATTGTAATCTTGTGTTTTTGAGTGTTCTAAATCTTGTGAAAACCCTGATTTTGAGCCCTGAATACCCTAATCTTGATGATTTTTGGGAATTAAGTACTCATTATAGATTAGGTGTGGATATCCATGATATGATGTTAGAACATGATGTTTGGGCTAGAAAAACTTGATAGATTGAAATGTTGGTCAATAATGATATACCACACCTAGGAATAATGATCAGGATAAAGGAACCCTAATCTATGGTCCTTGTGACCTCTCCATATTTTGACTAGAATACTAATGCATGCATGCTCATTAATGTTCTAGGTCTTGACTCTGACCCTATCTTTTGACTCTCTAGATCTTACTCTAATCTTCAGTGAAAGGTACTCTATTATATGTCCTCTTTGAACGGACTAATAGTATTGATGATACATTTTATGTACCTCTTGATTTGTATACTTGGCTATGTACTTGTTTGAGCTATTATTCCCTAATGATTAGTCTTCCAATTTTCCTATATTATATTTGAGACAAACTTGAAAATATAAATGATATTGCTCATTATGAATGCCCGAATTATGATGATGATAATGTTGATATTGAGTACAAGCGACCTCCTCATTCAGAGGTGGAACTTGTACAAGTCGATTGACCTCCTACCTCATATGGATAGAAGGATCCTGGTGACCTCCCACATCTTGTTGGGGTGATGAAGCCACATAAAATATAAGCATGCTTCTTGATATAAGCATAATGGAAAACTTGTAATAAGATATTGTCAAATAAATGTTGTTTTGAAAATTGCTTGTTGTAAATTTTGAATATAAGTCCTGCCAAGTATACTATTTTGATATAAACTATTTTACTTATTTTGATAGCATATCGTGCAATTGCATTGATTGTGTCTTGATTTTGATTTAGGAAAACAAGATGGATTATTATGAAGAATTGAACTAGATCGCTTCAGCTCATGACAAACTCTGATGATAAATCTAAAAAAGCTCATATTTGGGTTGGTTAGTTGTTTAAATCTCTTGTTTTATGAGTTATTATTTCTTATTGTATATGACAGTGTACGAGATCCTTTTGGGCCACTCAGATATGAGTGCTTCAATCCCTTTACTACTATCTAGGCAGTAGGATTGGGATTGGGATTGGGGTAAGAATGGTTCCGTTACAAGAAATCTTTAGTCATATAATTATTAATTCATAATCATATTACAACTTATATTTAGTGATCAGTACTTAGTAAGACCTTACTGTCACCCACGTAATTAGAAAAGTTGAAGAACAACTTCAACCTTGTGTTATGACTAGTGTTACAATGATTGTATAATCTCTATCTTTAATATCTAGATTGAATTCGAGGCATGAAAATGTCATCATCTTAATGTTCAACTTTGTTCCTTTATCTGGAGTAGACTATTTGAGATACATGTCAGCTCAATATCTCATGTTTACTCACATGAGCATGACAATGTATTTCATAATCTCACTCATCAAGTGGTTGGGATATCACTCCAAAGGGAGGGAAAAGTTCCATCTACATTACTCACAGTGATCCACATGTGTCATAGTGTACCCAAATATTATTTGTAAGGCAATCCTTGGTCATATTGAGTAGTGTTCAACCATAATTGGTAACATGTGAACATTGTGGTGACTTCAGGTTTGAGGACCACAATTACCACCATCACATTGATATATAATGCTAACCGCCATTTTTGGTTTTCATTTATCATACTCAAGCCCAGCCTGCCCAATATACTTGTCCATAACAAGTACCTTTAGTGTTTGACTTGATATCTAATATCACGATTAATAGGGATATAGTAATAAATCAACATACATAGTAGTCTTAATGTATTATTATCATTCTAGTTTCCACACTAACATCTGACTATGGACTTAGACAATTATAAACACTCTTAGCATACACATGATATCACATTTAGGTCCTTAACATGAAATCGCATCATTGAGTTACGTTCTTAAGACATCATTATATTCATTCATGATCTCATACTAAACCAAACATAATAAATGTACTTGCTTTATTAATAATCAAATAAAGTACAAAATGTGCCATTACAATTGTGGTATGTCTATCTCTCAAGGTATACTGCCCATAGTGTATGCAAACATTTGGTTCCAACTTAGGAGCAGGAAATGCATGACTAAAATGTCCCCGCTCCACAGACATTGCAAACCACATACACATACTGAAATATGGTGGAGCTATTAGACTTTTAGTTCTAGATTGAGTAGCCCCCCAACAAAGTCTAATAATAAATATCTCGTTCAAATTGCTATTATATTATGCTATCAATAATGCTACCTTCCACTTTGATCTACTACCTAAGTCATTCAATATTACTCTCATAAGAACTAGGTGAACATATGTCTTTTACCTAAACCTTTATTTTAAAGGTGCTTATTGATAACTACATGAATGTTATGGTAGTGATCGTTAAGGTCGATGTAATATTGTCCGTCCATCCTTATCATGTATCAAGATTGATCTTAGGGAATGACTCAATTCCCATATTTTGGCCTCACAACATCAATCACTTAGATGGGCATCTTCAAGGATCACTACTAACATCTTGGCATAAGACTTGGTCTGATGATAGAATAATTCTCTTACATGCAAGTCATGAAACTCATATGATTCTAGGGGAAAGCCACACAAATCATTAGGAATGAAATTTAATCAAGTGTCATAACTTCACTTGGTTGTTTTTTTATTACCACATTGAACCTAATTTGTGAGATATCCACCAAGTTAGGTCAGGTTTCTACTATCTATGAGTAAGTCATGGTTTCAATCCCATCGCCAACCTAGATATATCCACTAGGACTACATGAAGACCCTTTGTGAAAGAATAAGTTGTATTGTCTTTGGTATCAATGTAATCACTGACCACAACCCTAGTAGACACAAGCTCTCATAAAGACTTTAGTCTAATCTGGATGTGTCTCCTTTTCTTTTAATTTTACATAGAACTCCTTAACTTGGAAAAACTTTGTCATGCTATCACAATGGATTGAGATTGCATGAATCAGTTGTTTACCCATAGTTAAGCTGGACATAAGTCCTTTTAGCCATCCATACAAATTTATCTGAACCACACAAATCAGACTCAAAGGTCAATTTTGACAAGATGGTTTGTTTTTTAGACTTTCATGTGATAATACCACCACCTAAAAGAAACACATATACATATACCCCATTACTTATGTAGTTGTTAGCTACCCACTATCATCACTAAATCCTTCAAGATTAATGTAACAGGATGCACATTTAAGAGGAGAAAAGTATGAACATGATATTAATTGGTTACTAAAAGGTCTATGTAATCAATTAGTGTAATTAAGTTTATCTAGAAGCCAAATAAGATGATTGGAAAATCCATTGATGGACTGGATAGACAGGTCAATCAATTGCAAAGTCTAGTTGGTAGATTGAGTCGGGATCATCCCAAACGGTTGACTGGATGGTCCATTCGACCAACTGCACAAGATCCTCTAGATGATCCAATGGAAAATCCAAATAGTCAATTGGAATGGATCGATAAATTGGTTGATTGATTCCAAAAAATTCTGATTCTAACCAATTTGTCGATTAGACTGGCCAATCAATCCACTGGTTGTCCTCGAGCGGCAACTTAGTTGTAGACACCACTTCTTTTTTATTTCTTCAAGTTTTAGTAACTCTTCTTCATGCCTCTCCTATTTAAAGGGGCATATGACAACTAGAGTTTTGGTTACATGCTCTTGCACATGAATCCTATCAGCCATTAGCTATAGAAAGAGAGAGAAGGAGAAAGAGTACAACACTAGTATGTTGCCAATGAAAGTCTAGTTCATCCCCACCATCTCAAGTGGAACGTTGTGGAGTTCTCAATCTTCAAAATGGACTATATAGAGATGCAAGCGCTTATATAAATGCATCAAGAGAACGGCATCAATATCTATCTATATGTCACATATTTCCTTGTGAGCAACATCCTCAGATCTACTTTGCCGCAAGGTGTATCTCACATCCTTTCTTCCTAATATACCGTTATTGACGACATCTGCTTCTGGGAAACCTAAAAAAGTTTATTGCTTCTGCTACGCATGTACCCATGTTCAGGTAACTATAAGAGAGAATGGAGGACGAAACACACACTCCATGTCTCGTCGGGTCGGAGGGATATGCATCGGGCCTTCGAAGAATAGTCTTCGTTACCTTTTTATACAACTGAAATTTTTAGGGCTATCTAAATTCATGTTCGACTTGTATCCCAATGGTATATTCAATTAGCTAAAGTGAAATCTTGTATTCGAGCATTGCAAACTACCCCCGTGTACTTATATTTGACTAGTTGAATCTGGATTCGAGAATGTGTTGTATTCAAGCTGTATTCGATCAGTTGAACTGTTTTTAAGCAATTCTTGAATGGTCAAATATGAACAGTTAGACGTCTGTTACAATTCTAAAATTGTGCAAATAGTTCGTTTGACACTTTTGTTACAGAAACATGTGATCATGTGTGAGAGAGAGGTGGACTAGTCCAGATTGCTCGAGTAAGACTCCATGGTGATTAGAGTTGGATACTGAATCATTATTCATTTACCCTATCACAGTTTTGATGTCGGCTGAAGTCTGGACGAACCTCTTTAACTCCTTTCTTCTCAAGGTTGTTGTTGTTGCTCACTGATTTGTTCCAGGAAACTGAGGCATGATCAAAGTTCGATTGAGACAAGATGTATGTCTGAGCCATATGAGCGTTCCATCTTAGGGGAGAAGACAAAGTCACATGCTTGACCATTTCTCTAAGATAAGAGTTTAAAAAGTGTTCGTTCTGAGATACGTTACTGATTTTACTTGTTACTTCGATCCATTTGATGTTTGGTTTAATGTTCTAATTCAGGTCTTGCTTTGTCTCTTATCTTGTTAAGCTGTTAATATTTCTAATTGTTTCGTCATTCCGTTACCACATGTCGTAACAAGAATGCTCTTCACATCACAATTTTGACCACTCGATATCACTCTGTAGTCGTACGACGATTGACACTCAATCATGTCCGGCCGCTCTTGATTCTTTCTCGAGTCGATTCCAAAAGTCCTATTCCGAACGCGACAACAGCTGATTGGTAGGGACAACACGGCTTCTCGATCTGTTGGTAGTGGGGCTCCGGGAAGCAAATATGAAAGAAAGCAAAGGTGGTACAGGACGCAGCCGTGTGCGGTGCGCATTACACCTTTCTTGAGTGGTGAGATAAAATCAAGATCAAATGGAGATATTGCAACCTTAAGAGGGAAAGATTTTAACCACAGCACCGTTAGCTTTCAGTCTCCTCTGGCATGCAACACACAGCAGGCAAATTATTGATTACAGAGATATTCAAAGGGCAGGAGATGGCAATGGAGGCGCGCCATCCACTCAGCCACAACCAGCTCGGTGTCCTCTTCTTCCACCTCTTGCTCCTTACGGCATCTTCAGCTCCCGCGGCAGTGGCTTCAACTGTGAGCAGGAAGGATTTCCCGCCGGGCTTCATCTTTGGAGCCGGTACCTCTGTACCAGGTACGTGAAGTTCTGCAATCGGTAATTGTTAGCTTGTCCATGTAAAGATAATTGTGTACTGGGTGTTCTGTGCACCCGCAGGTGGAAGGGGCAGCGGCAGAGGACGGACGGAAACCCAGCATCTGGGACACGTTTGCACACGCCGATATGGATCGAAAGTGTATATATCATCTGCTGCCAATATATAGCTCTTTTGTTTTTTCATATCTGTTTCACGAGAATCGGATTAAGGAAGTGTCAAAAGATGAAAATCCATCTATTTCTCTTTCGCTCTTTGTTTGTGATCCAGGAAAGACAGTTGATGGCTCAAATGGCGATGTAACAGCCGATCAATACCACAAATACAAGGTAAGAACTATAGAGGGTGTTGCTGTATCCCTTTATTGGAACATTATACTTAGTTCCTAACCTCACTTGGGTTCTGGGCTTCTGTCAGGAAGATGTGCGGCTCGTGTACGAGATAGGGATCAACGCCTACCGGTTTTCCATCTCGTGGTCGAGGCTCATCCCAGGTTGCATCCTTACCGGACGAAATCCTATGTCCGTTCTTCTCTGCTCTTTTACATGCACCTTGATTGCAGTATGTTCTTTCTATTATATTACTAATGTACGCTGTAATCATCTATAAGTTAAGAGTTGCAACCTAACCAATTCTAAAAGTTAGTTATTGGGTATGCCAGACATCGACGAATTGGTCAATCAAAATCAATCGTTGTTGGTAACATAAAGTAATATGAAAACTGCACCACTAAACTGACCTATACTAGAATAATAAGTCAATTAACCCGAACAAAGAGATCATGTATAGGCTCAAAAAAGACCTTTCCTGTGCTGTAAAACAGGCTCCTTCATTAAGTTCATAATGCAATGACAAACCATGGCAAAAATATAATTAAAATACTAGAAACCACATTGAATACAAATAAACATATATGCAAATCAAGAGAATGATGCTTGAAATTGGAAAGTATACTTGTTGTCCATAACTACATTGGAGAGGAGACTATATCTAGTCATGTATCATTAGGATGGTGTCTCGGGGAGGTGATTTGAACAAATATTATATTACTGTCATTGTCAGAAAACAGATATTCACTGTATTATGTTGATAAAAGAACTTTTTCCATTGAAAGAACCAACAATGTAGATAGAAGTAGTTGAGTTTGTGGAGTTGCAAATTTTCTTTTCTGCAATTTATAAAATAGTATCCCCCTTTAGATAATTTCAGTCAAAACAACGCATCAAAGTTAGCTAATGTGTCCTACTTTGTGGTTATATTGCAGTTTCAGATCCACAAGAAGAGCAGGCAAGGCCAACACGGAAGTTGATTTAAATTTGATATAGATATCTCAATGCCCCTTGTTGTCAAAATCAACATTTGTTGAATCGTTTCGCAGACATTTCCCCCAAGTGGCCCTTCCATGCCAACTCCATGGGCCCTTGTGAGCCTTCTTGACTATATTGCTAAACATTATGGAAACCCCGAGATCATCATTCATGAAAATGGTAATTTGTGCTCGTATTCAGCTATTCTTTGTCATCATGTCGTCTGTGTGGAAGACTGATATGCCATATTTGCTATTTTGTAGGCTATGCAGAGTTTGTTGGCAACTCTACAATGACGTTAAATGTCAACGACACTGACAGGGTCACCTACTTAGAAAGTTACATAGAGAGTTTAATTCCCTCGATAAGGCTGGTACAATAAAACCAACAGGATATTGTTCCTGATCTTGACATATACTTACACAAGAAGGCACGCTTTCAATGATATTGATTTCATACGAAGATATCTAATCATCTATGCTTTTCCATTTTTATGATGTAGGAATGAATCAAATGTGAGGGGATATTTTGTTTGGTCATTTATCGATTGTTTTGAGCTGGCATCTGGTTATATCCACAGATATGGAATTTATGGAGTTGATTTTGCCAACAAAGAGAAGGCAAGGTACCCGAGGATATCTTCTCATTGGTACTCTGAGTTTCTTAGAGGGACAAAAAAGAGAAATGAAATTCTTAGCCATCTCATTTCTCAATAGGCTAAACGCCCCCCTTGAGCCATGACTTATATCACTTTAGTTGCTGAAAGATAATTTGTGCCATAATTACCGTTAGTTCAGATGCTTATATACATGTGATGAATATACCGTTGGATTTTACTCCATTGATTCCCCTATTGCAATATAAAAGCAAAAAAACACGATCTTGTTTATAGCATATATTGATAGATACCATATTGTTCTCACATTTTTGGAGAAGTCGAGAGGTTAATTATTCATGCCATTCTCCTCGTATAAGCAAAAAAATTGGGTTGCAACTGTCTGAATCTAGAATAAAATTAAAATAAGTAGTGCTAATATCATTATACGTTTTTAGAAAAGCAAAGAATAAGCATAAGATTTGGTGGCCTCACATTCAATTGAGTGCCTTGTTTGTTTTTATTCCGTCTTTTAGTGAGGTCATCCACAACCTGATTCAAATCTCGTGGGACATGGTTTAGGGTAATAACCCATTTCCTCTTGAGTAAATATAGAATCCAACTAGCCATGATTGGAGCTTCCATATGTTATGCCTCGAGGACTCCTAGTCGTATTCCTAATCCACCTTAGTGTGACAATCTTATTTTGAGTCTTATCTTGGCTTGAGTCCAACCCATGTTCTTACTTGGATTTGGATTAGTATTCCTATTTGAAGTTGGAGATGACTCTAATTACATGCAAATTATACTCCCACTGTGTACTAGACTCTTATTAGGATTGTTTATTTCTAGTTGAAGCCTTATGACATGGATCTTATAAATAGGACCCTAAGAGCATTTTGATTTTCTTGTATTGAGAAGTGTCAATGTACAATCTTCTTTGTAATCTTCTTATAGTAAGTAAATTCTCTCTCCTCCCATGACTAGGTCGGCTAGACCGAGCCACGTGAATCTTGTATTCTTTGGTAGCGTGATTGTTCTCTTCGTTCTCATCTTATTATTCTACTGCAAATTAGTCGTATTATGTCATTCAAATGCTAACAAATTGGTATTAGAGCCTCATGTTCAAGATCCAAATGATGACGAGTCTAAACAAGATTGAGAAGTTTGATCGCAAAATCAATTTTAGACTATGACAGATCACAATACGTGGTGTGCTTGTTCAACAAGGAGTCATTGCGTCTCTGAAAGGGATCGAGAAGATGTCAGCCACTATGAAGGATGAAGAAAAGATAGAGATGGATCAAAAGGCTCTTATCATCATCCAGTTATCCTTGGACTATAAGGTTTTAGCTAAAGTTGCCAAAGTAACTACTACTGCAGGGATTTGGAAGAAACTCAAACATCTCTATGACGAAGTCTCTCCAAACCAAACTCTATCATAAGAAGCATCTCTACTTACTCTAGATGGTGGAAGATAGTTTTGTTTGTGATCACATTGAGAAGTTTACTTCTATTATTATGGATCTAGAAAACATAGATATTAAACCTGAAGATGAAGATAAATCCCTTTTCCTATTATGTTCTTTGCCCCCCTCATACAAGCAAATTTATAAAACTATTATGTATGGAAAGTCTTCAATCAAGGTGGAGGATGTCATATCCCCGTTGTTGTCAAAGACCATGGTTGATAAAGATCTAATTTCTTCTTCTAGAAGGAGTTAGTCAAAGGCTCTTATGGTTATGGGTCAAACAAATGAAAAGAAAAACAACAAGAAGGAGACACACAGATCCAAGTCAAAATCTAAGAAGGTATGTAAATATTATAAGAAGTTTGGACACATTGTTGATGAATGCTACAAGTTACAGAACAAGAAGAAGAGGGAGAACAAAAAACAAGAACAACCTACATATGCTAATGTAGCACGAGAAGATCCAGATTATGTTCTTATGGCAACACCATCTTCTTCCTCATCCATCAATTTTCTAACTTCTTGGATTCTAGACACTGATTGTTCACATCACATGTGTCCACATAGAGATTGGTTTTCTTCTTATGAATACTTTGATGGAGGTATAGTAAACATGGAGAACGATACCACCAACAAGACTATTGACTTTGGGTCAATCCGCATAAATATGTTTGATGGTGTTCTTCAAACTGTCTCAAATGTTTATCATGTTCATGACCTTTAGAAAATCTCATCTCAATTGGTCTACTTGAAGCCAATGGTTTTCCATACAGGACCGAAGAAATCTTATCCATTACCAAAGGTGGTGATGTTATGATAAAGGGAGTACGTATTACTAGAAACCTTTACAAAATATTTGGTGAAAATGTGACCGGTTTAGCTATTGTTGCATCTTCCTCAACCACTTCAAGTTTGGATACCACAAAATTGTGGCATATGAGACTGGAACCCATAAGTTAGAAAGGTCTCAAATTATTAAGCATAAGAGGACTTCTAGGAAATATCTATACTGAAAAGTTGGATTTCTGTAAGCATTGTGCAATGGGAAAGCAAAAAAAATGTATGTTTTTCAACTAAAAACCATACTACAAAAGGCATTGTTCATTATATTCATTCCGACATCTTGGGTCCTTCTCAAGTGCCTTATAAGGGTGGTGCCAGATATATGCTTAACTTCATTGATGATTTCTCAAAGAAAGTTTGGTTGTATTTTCTGAAGCATAAGTCTCATGATTTTGATCAGTTTAAAAAGTGGAAGATGCTAGTTGAAAACCAAATAGGAAGGTGCATCAAAACACTAAGGACAAATAATGACATGGAGTTTTGTTCTTTTAAATTTGATGAATTCTTCCAATATGAAGGTATTGCAAGACACCACATAGTTACACACACACCTAAGCAGAACGATATTATAGAACACATGAACATAACTCTTCTAGAGCATGCATGATGCCTGATAATCAGTGCAGGTCTTAGTAAAGATTTTTGGGATGAATCCATCTCTATTGTAGCCTACCTAATCAATCGTTCTCCATCCACTCCACTTGGTTTCAAACTCCAGAAAAGGTTTGGTCTGGTTATCCTGTAAAATATTCAAATTTGCATAGTTTTAGTTGTCCTGCATATGTGTGTTCAAATGAAGGCAAGCTCGAGTCTAGAGTAAAGAAGTACATTTTTTGGGTTATGTTGATGGTGTGAAGGGATGCAGATTCTGGTGCAGTGAGCCAAACTCATCAAAGTTCTTGATTGAAAGAAATGTCACATTTGATGAGTTTGCCATGTTTTCTGCAAAACAAGATGTAGTTAGTTCTCCTGATACTTGTTCTCAGAGTTCCATAGAGCAGGTGGAGCTTGAACCCAACACCTCCTATTGATGTATAGGAAAATTCAAATGATAATGAAGTACACTCCTAAAGAACAGACATATAGTATTGCCTCTGGGAGACCAAGAAGACAAATCAGACAACATGCAAGGCATACAGATTAAGTTGTTGTGTATGACTTGGCTACTGCAGAAGAGACAAATGATTCTGGTGAACCATCTACCTATGTTGAAGCTATGTCTAATCTGGATTCGGTTATGTGAATTGCAACTATGAAGGAAGAGATGGAGTCTTTTCAAAGGAGATACACATGGGTGCTTATAAATCCTCCTACTGAAAAGAAGATTGTTGGATTCAAATGAGTATTCAAAAGGAAGGAAGCTGGTCTTGGAGATACTAATGTAAGGTACAAAGTGTGCTTAATTGCAAAAGGCTATAGTAAGGTGGAAGGTATAGAATACAATGATGCATCTCCTGTGTATATTCCTTTAGACGACCAGTTAAAAAATATCTCATCTGCTAAGTCATCGCAATTTGAAGAGGATAAAAGCTACATGTCTCGTGTTCTCTATTATAGTGCAGTTGGCAACATCATGTATGCTATGATTTGTACTCACCCAGACATTTCTCAAGCAGTTAGCATAGTGAACAGATACATGTCCAAACTAGAAAACCTATATTGGCAAGCAATCAAATTCATTCTTAGGTACCTTAAGGGTACATCTTCTATATGCCTTGGATTTACCAAAAGCACCGAGACACTTGTTGGTTATGTTGATTCTGACTTTACAAATGACCATGATAAAAACATTCTCTTATATTTTATCTGTTTACTCTTGGTGGTTGTGTTGTAAGTTGGAAAGCTACGTTATAACCCACTATTGTATTGTGTACTACATAAGCTGAGGACATAGCATTGACATAGGCCATAAAAGAAGATACTTGGCTTAGAGGATTGTGTGCTAAATTTTGTATTCTTGAGAAGATAACATCCATCTACTGTAATAGTCAAAGTGCAATTAACCTTACAAAAGACCAGAGGTTTCAAGAAAAAATAAAGCACACCAACGTCAAGTATCACTTCATCAGAGAGGTAGTAGTGTAGGAGAAGATTTTAGTGAAGAAGATTGCAAGTAAAACAAATCCTACTAATATGATGACAAAGACATTGCCAGTTTCTAATTTCAAGACCTATTTGGACTTGGTTATCCTCCACAACTGAGAGTTATTCCCTTAGGGTTTGGAGGAGAAGAAGTTTATTAATTTTCTCGCAAGATGCTGACTTTGAGTCGAGGTGGAGATATGTTATGCCTAGAAGACTCCTAGTCCTAATCCTAATTCTACATGGTATGTCAGTCCTATTTTGGGTCTTGCCTTGGTTTGAGTCCACCCATGTTCGTACTTGGATTTGGATTAGTATTCCTATTTGGAGTTGGATATGGCTCTGTCTATATGCAACTTGGGCTCCTATTGTGTAATGGACTCCTATTAGGATTGTTTATTCCTAGGTGAAGCCTTATGGCATGGAGACTATAAATAGGGCCCTAAGAGCATGGGATTTTCTTGTACTGAGAAGTGCCAATGTACAATGTTGTACCAAAGAGAATTCTCTCTCTTCTTTGGATGTAACCTTCTAAAGATTTTTTGGATTTTGTCTCTTTGAGAGTATCTTTCCTTTGTAATCTTCCTACAATAGTGAAATTCTCTATCCTCTCGTGGAGTAGGTCGTCTAGACCAAACCACATAAATCATGTGTTCTTTGTATGTGTGATCGTTCTCTTAATTCTCATCGTGTTATTCCGCTACGAACTCATTGTATTCTATCATTCAAATCCTAACACCATCTTCGTTCCTGCGATCATAAGTTGAATATTTTTTATGACATTTGTTGGCAGGTTATTCTTATAGAAATTGATAATCCCAATCACCATCAAGGTCCACAATGTTATTCATGGTGGAGTCATGGATTCCATTTGGTATCATTGTCTCATTCTATTTTGTGTTCATAAATATATTTATTTTCACTCAACACAATTGAAAGTTAAGATGCCTACTAAAAATTTGCAGTTAGCGGTACAATACCTTGAGTGAAGTCTTGTAATTTGTACCTCGGATAGTTGGGTATTATAAACATAAATCAGTTTTCAACTATATCATTAATATACTGTCTTCCAAGGTGGGTGCTTCTCATAAATAGACTTCACGCTCTCTAATATGATCTTTATGTTGGCCGATAAAAGTAGCATTTTCTTGAGATCCTTGGATGAATTGAGCTTTTGTGATTCTGAAAAAAAAATTAAACCTATATCATTATATTTGTTCCTAGAAATATATTCGAGAAATATAATGCAAAATATCACTTTTATAGCCAAGGAACCCCTTCTTATTTTCATGTCCATTTATGGGTCCAACTATGCACTTAGATAGGGCAAGGTGCATGCAAAAAGGATGAATGTTCAAATTACCTTTTAGATGTGCGAATGTCGGGGAGGCCCATTTTGGGAAGGGATATACCTCTAGCTCTATATCCAAATTGTTACTTTCTCTAATACTTTTAATACTTTGCATTATGTGTCAACACTCTTATACGCTTATCTTTTTTTAAGTTAATACTAATAAACACTCACATACCGCAAATATGAAAACATAACAAAGTGTATTTGTATGATTTGTTTTAATATAAATCTTTGAAAAGTAGTACTAATTGATAAAAAATCATGAAATGTTTGAAATATAATATCATAAATCTAAAATTTTCATATTACATTAAATATAAGCCGAAAAAACCTCATTTTACACCTTACTTGAACTAAAACAAAAAATTATACCTTTGTATTGTTATTGTAATTGTAAAATCATTTATGCTTACCTAATTAGTATTTATGTAAATATATGCATATTTGATGATTGTTGGTGTAGTTTAGAACCAAGAGTGAAAAAATGAGATAGATACTATGCTAGAGGAATTTTTTTTGATTGAGAGAACAAGATCCAAATCCAAACATGCAACTTATACAATGTGCTTCACCTAAATTTTGAGAAAAGTAGTCATCAAATATTTTGGAAAAAGAACTATATATACATAGAAAGAGAGAGTTGGATATGGAATGATCCTAAGAGACCAAAGGAATATTTTTCACTTGTGTGTATGAGTTGTTTAGAGTGTTTTAACAGTTTGTGAGGCGAACGAATAGGATTTGGGTTGTCATATGCCACATCTCATCTAGGTATGAGTGTCGGGTCACCATGAATTTTGCCATGTCCATGCCCAAACTCATATTATTAATTGGGTAATAGGTTGGGTTTAGGCCCAGTTAATTTTGGAAAACTTGGCCCAAACCCAATCCATGTAATTGAGATGGTTTTCGGATCCCATTCGGTTGGCCCAGATAAGATAGAAAATGGAGATGTTATATAAATCTAATAGATAAGAATAATATCTAGATTAGACATGTTCAAAAATCACAATCATATTCCATTTATTTATGAAATATAACTAAAATCATCCAATTATAGTGGAATTTTGTAATGAGCATTAATGAAAAAATGCACATTTGTATTTCAATGAATGGTATATTAGTGTCATGATTGACATAATTTGTAAAAAAATGTAATTTAAGTAGTAGACATCCAATCTTTAATATTTTATATTGTAAATTATTGAAAATGTGTTACATATAGAATAGGTGTGGAACTTAGATTTTCTCTATTGCATAAATCATTTAGCCTTAATGTGACTGATTAAATATGTTTTAGATCAATGTAATTTTAGAAGTCTACAGTCAAATATATCTTACAAAAGATATGTATTGTATACAAACATGTAGTTATGTAAGTATATATTATTTACAAGCATGTCCTCGTGTACACAAATATATGTAATTTATATGGGTATCTAGATTTCAGACCTAGGTTCACCTTATCCATGGCTAGGACTATAAAAAATATGGAATAAAATTTTAGGTTCGATCCACAATGTTAATTATATGGATCGTGACTTGGGGTAGATTGTGTGGGTTGGGACATGAGTAGGATCGAGCCTACCCGGTCTGATTCTCATCCCTAGTCTCAACTAGGCATTCAATGCAAACAATTAGAAAGGACAAATGTGATTGTATTCCATACATATCCAGAAAACCCACTTGCAACATCACATCCATGTTAGTTCCTTCTTGGTCTTAGTTGATTGGATATTTAAAATACGTCTTTACTCAAACACATTCCTCAATCGCAGAGAGATGTATATCCATGGACACATATTAATTAAGCATGTTAAATGCCAGTGTACATGTCAGACTAGTAAAGGGGATCAAAGAGGCCCAGATATCAAAATCAGGTAATTGGGACAACTAAAAACTATCAATAACTAAAATAGATCAACTAATAAAAACAAAAGAGTTGATTTGGTGACTAAAAATTAAGAATGTGAATTTAAAAGAGCCAAAACTAAAGTTGGTGAAAGATCATATGGATGGATTCTTTAGGATACGAGTTTCACCATAGTGTCAACCTATGCATGCATCTTGTTAGATCAACACAACTGTATTACTTCTTTAGATTTCATATTTGTAGATTATACTATCCATTTTCACAAAATAGTATACAATTTAGTTTAGTTATTAATCCTCTTTCCTGACATCAATATAAGAGACCAAACAATAAGGGATATCCCTGGATAATTACTTCACATTGGTAAGCTTGCTTTTGCAACACATTATTGGCTGTGATTATAACCACTTTTCTAACTATTAACCTCACTTTTGCAGTAGTTAACAATATATTACAATCTTAAGGTGGTCAATCATAAACATGAAATAATTTTTCTAATTGTTAACTATGCTTTTGAAGTAGTTAAAAATCTATTACAAACTTATGGTGAATTAATCATAAACATGACAACTAAGATTTTTTGTCATCAAAATCTAAAGTGAAAAACTATATCACATAAAATCAAGAGATGAACATTCACAGAGTTAACACCGGACTAGTACTGGGTCCAAAAGAATGGGGGTTTAGCCCCTCATGCTAAAAAAAGAATTTGAAGAAGGGAGGAAGGAAAAGAAAGTTGTTGGAACTCCTGAAAGGTTGCTCTAGACTCTTCATTTCTTCTATATGGGACTCTAGTTTCTCTAAGGATGGTCATTCAAATGGCATTCAGTTGAGAAGCCTCTGCTCTAGGATAGGATGTGAGAACCGATCCGAACATATTTCTTCACATGGCTGCCCCCCTATGGTTTGTATAGGGAGAATTAGGATATCACTTGGTTGTATATCGTAGGATGTATATTGCCTTGATCAAGGCCGCCAGATAAATTTTGTCACTGACTAAAGTTGGTGCAATTGACTTCTCCTATTTATTACACTTTAGGGTTTCAAACCTTCGTGCTAGTGACTTGGGTTGGTGGTACCGCTGTGTTCTTTGACGCTTTTGCTCCTTTCGTCTTGATCCCTCCTTTCTTATCGTTGGTTCACACCTTCTTTAAGTTGGTTTCACCGACATAAGTCGGTGGTAATGACTTTACTCTATTTTGAGTAGGTCGTATTTGTAATTTAAGTAGTGGTATACAAGGCAAATAATAAAATAAAGGGATTTCGACCTAAATACATACAAAATGGATAACGTCATTTATGAAATTTAAAATAAAATATTCACAAAATACATGAATATAAGATAAATTGTACTTAAATCATATCAAAATAACCCTCAATTTTGATACTGACATCATATGCATCAAAATCCCCTAAGCTATAACGTTTCTCTCCCTATCACAACACTACTTTGGGTTTGCTTAGAAAAGTCAAAAGAAAGACATCATTCTATTCATCCTTGACTCAATGGTCCAAAACCCAACCCTCTCCAACCATAGAGCAAACAACTACTATACAAGTAATCAATTACAAAAATATAAAATGTCAATATCAAATGCCTTAACACATAAATAAGCTAAAGCAGAGAGATATCATGGAAAGCCTAAGTTTGAATGTGTCACAATATCTCCCTATCTACACTTCTCTATTCATAAATTTCTACCACCAATACAATTCTTTAAATATGATTGAAAGAAGGCAACAAATCTTCTTAATGGCCTACCATATAGAGAAGTGGGTAGATGGAATGGGTAAAACTACAAATCATGCTTAATCCAAGTCATTAATATAATGGAACAAAGATGATCTAACTATATGAATAATGGAATGAAAATTGAATGTGTCCTACTACTACTATGCTTAGTGTAATGGTGAAAGTTGTGGATGCCTCATCCTAATGATGAGTGAAGGTGGAAGGTGACTTAACATAGAAATCCACAATCTATTCTGTATACAATAGAGATATGATTTCTTCCTTCATCTTTTTCCCTCCACTCTCCTTTTTCTTTCGTTTCTTTTGCATTTTCATATAAAAATTAGCCATACATCGTTGATGTGTAGGATAGTTTTTTTACAAACTTGGAGAGGGAGTGAGGATATTTTTAATATTTTTGCTCTCTGTATTTAGAAAAAGATGTGAAAAATATATATTGCACCCATATGATTGAAATGATGAAATGAAGAATGCAACTACGCAGAGTTCAGAAGAAATGAACCACTAATGCAAGATATATTTTTGTATTTTCTTATGCAAAACTAAACTATATGCTACATATCATGATGAGATACAATTGAAGAGGAAAATGACTTGAATCAAGTATGAAGACTACATTGGTGATGAAGTGAGATGAGGGTGGATGAGATCAAGTGACTAAGAGACCCAAACTTTTGGTAACCATGATATGTCTCTCTTTTATTAAATTAATATGCCAGGGTAATCTAAAATCTTATTTTTAAATTAACATAAAAGGTCGTGATAGTGCTTGGTTAGATCATACTCAAACATCCTCTTCAATTAAAAGGTACATGTAGAGTTATATGTTAAATTGACCACTTATATCTCGAAATTGACTAATCCCTTCAATTATTCATGTAGAATTAGAGAAGCAAACTCAAATTTAAAAGATAAGAGTACACAAAAATCAACTGATTAATATGACCACTTTTATAAATCTCCTTTTATAATAGATAGATGTGGATACATGAAAGATAATAAAATTGTAAAATAGAAAGCAAAAACTAGAGAAAACTATGATGCAACTAAAAACACAAAAAATAACTAAGATGTGAAAATAAGAAAAAAGAAGATATATAGATGCAATATAGATGTATGGAAGATAAATCCCATTTCGTACCCACTTCAATTTGACAATATCTATATTATCCTAAATAAATTCAAAGATGGAACGAGTGTACTGGATGGTTTAGACTCCAGGCAGATAGAATGCTCCTGGTGGCATGTTGGGATCTTGAAGGTAGAATGTGTCGGTGAACAGGGGTGGGTCAGACGACATGGGTGGTGGTTGTTGGTAGTTGAGAACTAGCCCTAACTCCAGTAGTGATTATAGAGAGATTGGCGAGTGTACTCCATCTGTTGCAAGAACTGGTGGAAGTTCTCCTGATTACTAAGGAGAAGACGCTCATTGACGAACATATCTTGTTGATGCGTGAAGATATGTTCTTGTATTTGGAAGATATTTTCTTTCTGCGAGGTGAGTTGTTCCATCACCTCCTTCTTCTTCTACCAACTTTTTTTAATGGTATTGATCATGATATACATGCGCTCAAATGAATAAGGGTCCACATGTGAAGGGATTGAGGTATAAGATCAGGCTACATAGGTATGGGGCCTATGATGTGGCCTCATATGAGTAACTCATAGTAGAACTGCTAAATCCTCAATCTCATCATTGTCGACCTTAGCGACATCCTGATCGACGTCTTCCTCATAGTTTGTCTCTCTCACATTGTCATTTTTCCATCGTAGATGATTAACGTCAGTGATGCTGAAGATGGGATCTAGAAGTTTCCTTCTGCCCATTTTAGATATTGCATGAATGCTACTTCCAATGTGTTCATGAAGCTTGGCATTACAAAAATTCCTAAAGTCTGGACCCCCTTCAACTTCGTGGGTTGTAGACCCAAGAGATCAAGGTTAAAAAGAATGGACAGACTTGTGGTGAGACTTCCAAAATGGATGTGCAACTTCTTCTTCTCTCTTTTGGCTATTGAGTGTACATGACCGAGGAACAATATGCCCAAGTTGAGCTTTGCTTTTCCAAGAGATAGGAATTCCCAAAGCATAAATAGATCCATGGATTGGACCTTCCCATGCCCTTGAGTTGACCTATAAAACAAAGAGTTCATCTAGAGTCGATGAAGAATACATGTAAAGGGTGATCGATGTCAGTGACACTAGAATGATGGAATTTAACATTGTCACAGGTTGATTCTACTATGACCTTGCCTTAAAGTGACTAAAGTCATCTGGGGAGAATCTCATTTTTCTATTCACCCACCGATATATAGCATTAAACGCCTTCAGCGTAAGGTGGTCGGTGTTTTTTTAAATCCTGAACGTTACCCAGCTCATCTCCTACTCATCACTATGTTGTGTTAGGAAACACATCTCTAGGGATTCTAAGAATTCCAACTTAATTTCCTTATGCATTGGCCATCTCCCTAGGAAGGGGCCAGTGGAGCCATCCCCTGGGTTGTTAAGACTTTGTACAAGTTTTAGTGCCCCAATTACATGATGAAGGTCATATTATCATTGAGGATAGACTCCAAGTCATGATTCAAAAGCTCGACATATATCTTTCTTTACGAACCGATCTATAGTTCCACTCATAGCCTGGAAGGAAATTGGGAAGGATTTGTTGCTAAGGAAGATGCTTTTTTTGAGGTTGCTTTCTTGCCATCTTGTCCGAGAGTTTGCGGATGTGTTTCCTGATGAGTTCCCTAGTGATCCTCCACCCTGAGAGATTGATTTTGAGATCAATCTGGTTCCAGGAACGCATCTAGTTGCACAGACACCATATAGGATGGTTCCAGTAGAGATGGCAGAGCTTAAGAAACAGTTACAAGAGTTGTTGGAGAAAGGTTTCATCTGACTGAGTACGTCGCCTTGGGGTGCTCCGGTGTTGTTCGTTAAGAAGAAGGACGGGTTGATGCGGCTATGTATAGATTACCGACAGTTAAACAAGGTCTCGAGCAAGAACAAGTACTCGTTACCGAGGATAGATGATCTATTTGATCAGTTGTGTGGTACTACAGTGTTTTCAAAGATCAATCTACGGTCCGGATATCATCAGTTGAGGATTAAGACGGATGACATACCAAAGTCAGCTTTTAGGATGAGGTATGGTCACTTCGAGTTTGTGGTTATGTCATTTGGGCTAACCAATGCACCTGCTGCTTTCATGGATCTGGTGAACCGAGTGTTCCGTCCGTTCCTAGATCAATTTCTTGTAGTCTTTATAGATGACATCTTGATCTATAGTCGGGACAAGCAAGAGCATGAGCGACATCTTCAACTAGCATTGACTCTTCTTCGCCAACATCAGTTGTATGCCAAGTTCAGTAAGTGTGAGTTCTGGTTGGAAGAAGTGACTTTCTTGGGTCATGTGATATTTGCGGAAGGAGTCAAAGTGGACCTGAAGAAGGTGGAGTCCGTTGCAGAGTGGGAACAATCGAAGACGCCGACAGAAGTTCGTAGTTTCCTGGGTTTGGCAGGATACTACCGGAGGTTTATCAAGGACTTCAGTACGATTGCGTCGCCGATGACAAAGTTGACTAGGAAGGATGTACCTTTTGTTTGGGATGATCGTTGTCAGCAAGCTTTCCAAAGTTTGAAGGAGAAGCTAACCAGTGCTCCAGTGTTAATCCTACCAGAGCCTAGAAAGGGCTATGTTGTTTTCTGCGATGCTTCCAAGAAAGGTTTAGGTTCTGTGCTGATGCAGGAAGATCATGTGGTTTCTTTTGCTTTGCGACAACTTAAGAAACACGAGGAGAACTATCCGACTCATGATTTGGAGTTGCCAGCAGTGGTTCATGTGTTAAAGATTTGGCTTCGTACTCGGTGACGTTCATCGTTTCTTGGCGCAGGCTCTCAAACTGATTGATATTCTCATCCAGATACGTCTTCAAAAAGTATCTGCTGACAAACTTGCACCGGAAAACCTCCCAACCGATCATCTCACCAGGTCGCTTCTCTTCCTCGATGGTCCACCAGTGACCAACACTACCCTTCAGAAGGTAGACAACGTGCTTTACTTTGTCTGCTTCGGGGATGCCGAGGATCCAGAAAGCCTTCACAAGACTTGTCAACCACATATCTGCATCCGCTGGATCAGCCGTCCCAGCATAATCTGAAGCTCTGACTCGGCAAAGCCACTCAAACATCTTCCTAATACCCTATGTTTCACCATGGGGAGCCTGTGCTCTCGGCGGAGGCACTGGCAATCTCTCTACCATGAGATTCATCATAGCCATTATCTGCCCCATAAGCTGTTGATAGGTAGGGTTTTCAAGAATGGCTGGGTCAGGTTCGGGGACCTCAGGTACCCGATCTTCATGTGCCTGCCCTATAGCTCCATCGACTGATGCAGCATCGCTGTTCTCAGCAGCATGTTCTTCATGGTTTCCAGACATCTTGGCTTTTCTTCCACTGAGGGCAGAAGATGATTGTAAGAAAATATGTAAAACTCACAAGAACAGACACAACCTAGTCCTAAATCCCTGTAGACTCAGTGAACCTAGAGCTCTGATACCAAAAACTTGTGGCAACACATCCCACTATCATACAGACAGCAAGGTGTTACGCGAAAATGTGTGGAAAACATCATAAACCACAAATTACCAAAAACACGGGTTAATTAAAACTGATTGCAGAAATCGGATAAACTGAGAAACTATTACATTCAGATCCTTCTCCTGTAGAAAAATAGGTTATATAAATATTTACAAGTCTTGATACATGTCCACATCTTAGGAGATCAGTTGTCTAGCCATCACATGAGTTCATCACCTGTTTATATGTACATAACGGCCCACGTCTGGCCAGCAGTAGGATATAAAAAGCATTAACAGCTATACATCGTGAAACAACGTCAAAACGCCTCCAAGGACATGAGAGTACAGGGATGACTCTAAGACTCTACTACAAAACAACCAAAACAGCAGCATGTCCATCTCTTGCCTTCTACTACTCGTCTTACTGCTCGGCCGCAACTCTGCGACCACCACCACATCTAGCTCGAACACCTAAAAAGGTTACAAACCAACAGGGTGAGACACACAGTCCCAGCGAGAAACATAACTCCCCGCCGAAATCACAAAACCTCAGAAAGATAAATCAATAACAGTAGTTAACTGATAAGCGGTATAATAAGAACAGTCTATATAACTAAGCTATTCATACCATCAAGCTTACCAGATGTACGGAATGCATATCACCAAATATCTCTTTTATGGAATATGATTGACAAGATAAGATTTATAAGGTCTTACCACATAACATGAGGAACGTATAAGTAACTGCAAGGTATAACAAGATCAACTATTCAAGCAAGGCCTCAACCAATGTTCTGTGTTTTGCCTTAAGCAATAAATACTATTCGGCTAGATTACATATTATTATGCCCTGAGGAAGTGAGCCGTACCGCTCAAATCCAACCTTCGATTGTGAAACCCAAAGCCGGTGCCATACAAGGTCAATGGAAGAGTCGGACTCCATGACATGTCTGCCTCGTGGTCAGTGCACGAGAACCAAAGCAGGACCATAATCTCGTGCTTAAGTGTCCTTAGCCACATGGTCAGCTCCATAGGCTACCCTCTTCCTAGCCCGCCTCGGTACAGGTCTCGGCGCTAGAATATCTGAGCCACGGGCCAGTTCACCGTGCTCCCTGAGCCATGAATGCTCCCATATCATATATCCTGAGCCATGGGTCTGTTCACCGTGCTCATATACATATCCCGAGTCTGCAACCGCAGCTGCACTCGATTCCTCTCTATTTTAGGCTAGGAGAAACCTCGCATATTCAACAATATGCGCTCTGGGTTAACCTGCAGGAGAACCCGTTTCACCATCACCAGCTCCTGACGATGATGTATCTATGGCCAGGGCAAACTACATGATATGTTCCACTGTGATTATTTAATGTATTTTAAGTGGATTGATGAGGCAACCAAGTTGTAGCACATGTATAACATAAAACTACATTATTATTACCACCATCACAATATCCTGGGATCTTAATCCCTCATCACAGGAAACCACTGCCTCTTAAGGCATTCTCATCACTTGGGATATCAATCCTAGATCATCATCAGAGGATAACACCTCAACTGGGCACTTTAGCCAACTCAGGTCCTCAGACCAAAACACATATATCATCTCATCATCAAGAGTAACCATCAAGTAGTGTTACTCAAATACATATATATCTCATAGCCCTTATTCTTGGCTATGCAACTGTATGAGTCACCTACATGGTTAGTATACACAATCATCATAGATTAACAGAAGATTCATTTTATCAACATAGGACAACATTGATGATTACATACGTTATCATTTATGTCTCAACCTGTGACCACAGACATAGGCCATATCATCATGCAAGGCATCTTATATGCTTACCATTTCCTCAACATTATACATATAATCAAGATGATCATAAACACATGTACTATCATGTCAAGCTACATAGATGTGATCCAATATATCAATTATCAAACATGTCAGGGATCACTCTCATCAGCCAAACGTGAAGCATGTACAAAAACTATCATAATGGTTTTTTAGAAGGAACAAGACCCTCACAAGAAGCGCCCACTACCCTCACCAAAGGTGTGATGGGTAGGGCAAACTCGCCAAGGGTAGGTATTGGGCAGGGTACTCTCCCATATCGTCCAACCATATCAACCATGCAACGATCCAGCAAACCAACCACCTATCGGACAAGCAAACCAGCAAGGGTGTCGGGCTACCACATGTATCGGGCAACAAGGAACCAAGCCATCTCGTGCACTCATGTGTAGCGTGCAATGCTGTGTCGTGCAAAGCAGGGACAATGGCCACAAGGCATATCGGGCAGCTGAACCTATGGGCATGTCGTGCATCCAGTGTGAAGTGCGACACGTTATCATGCAACACCATGTCGTTCAACAATGGTATACCGTGTAGCAAAATCTTATAAGGCATATCATGCAACGACGCATCGTGCACAAGGTGTATCGGGCAACACCACTAGACAAGGCATAACACCCAAGGGTATAACTCAGCGTGTCACTCAACCAGCCTAGCCATGATCTATCGGCCAACACAAGGCAACAACGGAGGTGCGACGCTCGACACAGGGCCACACCCACAACGTCCAAGGGGGTAACATCACCAAGCAACCAACAGAGTTAGGCGTGTCGGGCATGATACACAACCAGGTGTGATGCCCGACACACACACAAGGGTAATGACCAACGTTCTACTCATCTAGGTATAAAGACCAAAGCAAAACCTCAAACGACACCAAGGAAAGCATGTCGTCCAGCCAGCTAACCACATCTATCAGTCGACACACAAAGCCAGGACCAAGGGGTGACGCCCACCACAGAACCAGCTAACAAGCTTCCACAACATCAGGGTATAACGAAGTTAAGTGTGTTGGGAAGGGTACTTATCATGCTGTGATGCCCGACACAACAGGGCAGGAGCCAGGGGTGTGACGCCCGACACAACACCACAACAGGTCGACCAAGGTTCTAGCCAAAGAAGGATATTGGGCAGCATCAACCTCAAGACTATATCGGCTAAGATGCCACTCCACAAGGTCATCATCAACCTCAAGCACAAGGGCACCACAACGCTAGTGGATCAAGAAGATGCTCACCTCTCAACAACCAAGAGAGAGGGGTCTTGCACACTTCTTATCACCAATTGGACAACACAAGGAACAACCACAACCAAGGTCCACAACCACCACATAGCTCACCTTTCAAGTCCATGGTGAGAGGAGGGTGTTGCTCAAGCCACTAGAACACAAGCTCACCTCTCAACTTAAACGAGAGAGGGGTATTGCCCATATTACTAGGACTTAAGCTCACTCCTCTAGACCAAGGAGAGAAAGGGATGTTGCTCAACAAGGAACCCTAAAACACATGGTTCGGCCAACAAGAACAACTTAATCAAGAAACTAAACTAGAAACATACATAGCCGATATGATCACAAGAAACATACAAGAACATAGAAGAGGTAGTATAGTTAGGGTTAGGAGTTATGTAACCCACCTTAAGCAAGCTCCAAGCTCCTAGATCCAAGCTCCAAGCACCACCACAAGAAGAAGAGCAAGGCACTCTAGGGTTCGACCACCACTAGAGGAAGAAGGAGACTCCAAGAAGGATCAGCCACCAAGCTTGCAAAAGAAGAGGGGTGTCGTGCACGAAAGGAGAAGGAGACTAAGTAACTAAAGGGATCCTTAGCAAGAGAAAGGGAACACATATATAGGAGGGGATGGAGGATAAACCAAGGTAGAACAAAGCAAGGTGTCGCCCACCTAGGGACACTTGTCCAAGAGCAAAGCCACCACTCTAGCATGCCCTAAACACTTGTCCAAGGCCATTGCCACATGCAAGCATCAAGCACCAAGTGTCCACTAGTGGTGACACAAACGAGGTCAAAGAGAGTCAAAGGGGTCCATGGGCGACACACCTCCACGCCATTGCCGAAACACCCACACCATGGCCGACACACACCCTGGGCGACACAGCACATGCCGACACAAGCACAGGCCGACACAGGGCACTCTTGCCCGACACAAGGTCCAAAGAAGCAAAGACAAGGCACCACAAAGCCCAACAAGCTCAACCAAGCCCAAAGGAACTCAAGCAACGAGCCCAAACCTTCCTCTCAACACTAGAGGAAGCAAGGAGAGGGAGGAACACTTCACAAGGTGGAAAACTTGCCCACAAACCCTAGACTTGGGTTAATTGCAAGTAGCACCTCCAACTCTCAAAAAAGCACCAACAAACCCTAATCACCACCAAAGGTGATTAGCAAGCAACTAAACATTAGGGTTAAGCTAAGCAAATAGGATAAGCCCAAAACAGAGGTCAGGGTCCTTACACCAGGTGGGTAAATGCGACGATTCATCATGAAGTTGTGTTGCACGACCAATGGCAGGGGAGGCAATAAATCTCCCAAAATAAAAAGATTGTCTCTTATGAACTCTCTCCTTATGTGTTTCCATCTCATCTGCAACTCAGTCAAAGATATGTAAGGCCCCCCAATTATGTTTTAGAAGTCACACCATGCCTCCATCCAATCCTGTGTAGTAGATAATCCATTAACACATCTCCCCAACTCATATTGGTTTCTAATCATACCTCTGAGAACCATATCATGCTTCGTACACCACATAAAATAAGGCATCCTTAGAGGCCCAACCATATTACATATTCTGTAAGTAATATATTTTAGACATAAGGGTGTATGGAACAATTAAGGGAATATAATATGCATATTCAGTGCTAACTAACATTCAACAACATCACGATGAAAAAACATACACCCTCCATAAAGTATACACCAACATTACGTTAAATAACAAAAGCTTGTTAATGTCAGATGAATTAAGAAAGATTCAATGTTAAAAACATTAAATGGTAGACAATGTAAATCAAGAAGACAAACTAAATGTAGCTCTGCCATTGAACGTTATGGCGTCACTGTGGGTGAAGGAATGTCCAAAAGAAGACTACAATCTTCCTCCAGACTGACAACATAGCGTTCGAGAACCTCATGCTCATACGTTTCTTGGGTGTATATATCATCGTAGTTGTGATGAATTTCAACAAAGTCCTTCATGTTCATTGTCTGGCCCCACAGTGACTTGCATTCGATAGTTAGTAACATAATCTCAGCTTTCAAAGAATCAATTGTTGGGGGGAGATCGACTGCCCAACAGAAGTATCTGCACCGATCATTTTCCCTAAAATGTATTATCAAGTTTAAGTGAATGACAAAGAATGTGCAACGTATACAAGGGAAACCTAATATGTATGTATTTACTAGCGCACCTCATGAGAAGGACATATGTAATACATTTCGCCTGGACTTTCACTCAGAATGCCAAAATCATACAACCCTTCATTCTCTGTGTTAAGCCGCAAGGCTGCATCTAACCCACAATCACACCTCAGAACTTCAGATGGATTCATCGACATCTAAAACATGATTTGTGATTAGTCAAATAATGTCAGGTTCAGAATGTAGATTTCAAATAAAAATTTCCAAACATAAAGTAGGCCTAACTGCTTGTTCAAACATAAAAGCAAATTCAGTACGAAAGGTTGTCCTACATCTATGATGTATTGTATCCGTCCTCGTTTGAAGAGTCATTACTGCTCATGATGTGAAGTCATTGGCGAAGGTATTGGCACCTCTCCCGTAGAGTGGAAATATCTTGTTGGAGCCTATCGGTGTCTGCTCTTGTCGAACTGACAAAGTCACATTGTTCAAACCATAGCTTGTGTTCGTTGCGTGCATATGCAAGTTGTGTTAGCATAGTATCCCTAACTACAGTAAGTGTGGCAACTGTGGGTGGTACATGTTGTGCGGGCAATCTCATCTGACATCTGTTCGAAACAAGACCCCTTCCATATGTAAAATATGGTCTGTGGGGGTTGTTATTTTCAAAACGTCCATTTGCCGCATCCGCGACACCCATATACGCACGTACAGTGCATGTACAACAAGTCATTCCATTCTCCATTTCAAGACAACCTACCGAATCATTATGTCATGTATATTATTAGGATCCAGTAAAATGTTCGTAAAATAAACAACTAAAGGCTACAAAGTTATGTGGTGGATGATTTATCAAATAATGTCAAACACTATTACACATACAATTGTAGGTCAATGGGCATCCCATAGCAAATTAGAAATGGATTCACGTAAACGATCGCCCTCCCTTGAATCGGTCTGACTTGTTTGTTGGAGGGAACTCAGGTCAACCCCAGAAGGGGGAATGACAGATGTTGAAATCTCATCTGGGAGTTCGTCCATGAGACTGTCGCCATCATGTTGGCGGCGTATGAAATTGTGGAGGATACAACAAGCCATTATGAGGTGACACTACGAATGTATGGGATATGTCGCCCCCTTTTTAAGGTAGGCAAACCGCTGCTTCAGCACCCCAAATGCTCTTTCTACAACATTACATAATTATGTGTGGCGGTGGTTGAACATCTCCTTCTTGCTGGTGTAGGCATGTCTATTTCCTCGGTACTCATAAATATGGTAAGCTGTGTTGCAATACGGTGCAAGGAATTGCCGAGTGTTGGCATACCTTGCATCAACTAGGTAAAACTTTTCCGGTGGAACTTTAAACCCGCCCGTGGTCGCCGCTGACTGTAGGATCTGTTGGTCAGCAGCCTATCCCTCCCACCCAATTAGGACATATGTAAACTCCATGGAGAAGTAAACTACAACCAAAACATTAAGAGAGACATTCCCTTTTCTGTCTCTGTAGCGATTTTACTTGTCTCGTTTAACCAAAACTGGGATGTGTGTTCCGTCAATTGCCCCGATGGCATTCTATAACACTAAAATAGGTTGTGAACATACTAATTATTTTGAAATGATTAAACATTGTAGGGGATAACCATTACGTTGAAGTACGGGTAGAACCTTGGGGTCTCCAATATACGAGAATGTGTTGACGTGCATGTCGCTGCAGTTTGCATGACAATGTAGTCATTGGACAACGAACACACAGCGTCCAAGACTTCGTTGAACTTTCTACTGATGGTATCACCAGAGTGAATGTAGTCCTTAGCCAAAGCATGATTTTTATGTCTATGGCCAACCATTTGTAGGAAGTAGCATACAACCTCAACTGAAGTGACACCTCTAGTACTTCGTAACAAGGCCCGACTCTCAAGCTTGTCCACAAGGGCCAATATAGAATGTGGTCTCATTCGGTATAGGTCATAAGCCCTTTGTTCATGACCATTTAAAATTTCTAAGACCTTGTAGTGGCCACTCCTAATGCTAACTGACCTAGGTATTGTAGGTGGTATGTCGGAAATGTCGTCGATAATGGAGTTTTCTATGGACTCAACTATTGTATCAGCAATGTGATTAGCTGGACCAGACAATGTATGTAGAATGAACGTGAGGAGGTCAGGTGCTTCTGTTTGGTCAGTGGTTGACATGATGCCTACAAGTGGAATCGTAGAAAGGTTGTCATGGCAACGACAAGGAAAAAATAACTACTCGACAATCATATGTAACCGTGGACCTGTAAAATAATGGCTTGCATGATACATAGCGAATTAGATTGAATGCAAAATAGAAGCATGGCAGTGAAATAAAATATTACAACAGTTAATCAATTTAGTTTGTGCGGTAAAATAATGTCTGGATGGGAATAAAAATATTACAACAGTTCAGAAAATTAGATTATGCCGAAAGAAAATGTTTGGATGGGAAATAAATTATTACAACAATGAAAGAACTTTCTACTGATTTGTTGAGTTAAATGTCTGGCCGTTAATCAAACTGATGTTCCCCCTTATGATCCGAAAGGGCCAACATCATTGGACGAAGGAAAAACGCACGGTGAGATGACATAAACGACGATGGCATACTTGGTCTGTTGCTGAAGTTGGGTGTTGGGGATTGCGGGAAAAATGCATGGTGAGATGGCATAAACGAGGATGGCATTGAAGGTGTTGGTGTTGCATTGGCAGCTTGGGACCTTTCCCAAAGGTCTTGCAACCATATGGTTATCTTTTGAGGTGTGTCTATAAGGATGAGGTAGATGTTGCGGTTGAGTCCTTGATGGCGTTCACAAGTGTTGTAAACACAACAGTGGGGGCATCTGGGAAAGTGTCATGGAAATATTGTAAGATGGTTGTAAACTCTTTATTTTCAAAGGCTCTAGTTGCCACACCACTGCCTAACTCGTGAACCTTTGCATAAACCTATGTGAATTCAGATAACACTTCATTTGAAAGCCCACATTGGTCTTGAGCCATTGATGGCCGCTTCTTGCGCCTAACGACAGGAGGCCTCCTGCCAACACTCGGTGTATCTGTTCCGCCTCCCCCAATGTCTCCCTCACCTTGCATCCCATATGCGGCCATATTCGGTTCCCCTGATTGGCTTCCAGTGTTCATTGGTGTCTCTGACCCATCTAAGTCGACAGTGACATCATCCTCGGAGGCAACGTCAGAAGGGATTTGTGTGTCTGTTGAAAACATTGCATGATGTCCTCTAGCAATGTTCCTCCCTGCCATCATCTCGATGCCATAGTAGTGGGGAACAACCTAGCAAGGTCCTTGTTTTCCTAAGTATATGAAAAATTTGTATTAGGAAATTTAAGTGTAAATATAGGACATTACTTTTTTTGAATAAGGGACTGGTTAATGGATATACCGCAAGGCTCTCCCTCCATTCAGGGCTGTCAGGCAGCATGGGCTTATGCCTAGTGTCATCCCATCCAACGCCACTCTTATTCGTCACAAGCTTCAAAGCGGCATAGTCCCTCCTCAAGTTCTTCCACCGAGTTTTGAGTTGGTCTATATTGCAGGCCGTCTTCCCCATCGTATTTTGCATTTCTACAGTTGCCTCCCTCCAAGCCTCCCTAGTGAAATGACCATCGACACACCTGCCTAGGTCATATTGTCTACGCAATGCTGATACTAGAGCGGCATCAGACTCTCTTGCCCTAACAACGAAACTTGGGGTCAGCGGAAGACATATCCCCACAGGTGTTGTAATATATTATGATACACAAATCGTTATGCTAACAAGAAAATATTGTATTGTAGTACAGACAATAAACAACCATCATACTATAGAGACTAGGTTGATATATATATGGTGAAGTTGATATAACACTAACAGAGCTAGGTCTTGATGAAAAAATGTGCATGTGGTAAATTTCATATATATATATATATATATATATATATATATATATATATATATATATATATATATATATAATTACACTATGGTGAGTTTTTTTGCTTATCTCACCCTTGCATTATATCTTTTATCTTTTCAGAGAAAGTATTTACTTAGATAGTGGCGTCTAAGCTGCAATTACACTATGAAATAACCTTGTGCATCAGTTGCATATATTTTCTCTGTATATAGTAAAATCAATGTATGCATGTGAATATAAGTATAGTAGAAACAATAGAAAAGTAGTGACAACACACTATTTTCAGCACATGTGGTACATTTTACAATAAACAAATGAGTTCCCACTCAGTATATTTACTACAGTGGAATTTGATTCATGCCATCAGATTCATCTCAAATTGTACATGTTAGCTATATTTAAAGATGTGTTTTGTTTGCTGATAAGATCTTTGTCTTGCATTACTTGCTATGCCAATGAAAGCATGTACTTAAATGGTGATGGCTAAGCTGCAGTTACACCAAAATTACTCTATACACCAGCTACTACTCTGTTGGTGTGTCCTGGAAGTATTCTGTAACTAAACTTACTCTATACACAATAATTGATTCCATTTTTTATAGACCTAGGTATTCTGTAACAGAATCGTTGCTAAATTGCACATGTCTGTATAAAATTGTTCTATTTGAGTGTAATGTACATATTTAGTGCATGGAAAGTCAACAAAAAGCCATGATAGGATAATCCAAGCATATTTGTTTGATGACTTTCAAGCAAAAGAAATATTATCATATCATTTCAATGTTATAAATCATGACACATGGTAGGTATACCAAGAATACTACAAGTAATGTATAAATAAAGGTAGTTATTAGTACTCATTTTCGACCTATAATACTGCAATACTCATTAGTAGATTAAATTGATTCAATTTTTTACAGAGCTAGTTATTATGTAACAGAAACAATGCTACAGTGCACATGTATCTAAAAAAGTTGTTCTATTTTAGTGTAATCTACAGGTTCAGTGCATGGAAACTCAACAAGAACCCATGGCAGGACAATCCAAACATATTTGTTTGATGAGTTTCAAGCAAAAGAAATATTATCATAGCATTTAAAAGTTATATTAATCTATAGGTAGAAAGAGTGTGATTATATATTAATATCACAAATGTAAAGAGATTTGAACTGCAAGTTGTTGAAACAGAGAAAGTTGGGTCACTAAAAACTATTACTAGCTATAATAATCAAGTAGGTCGACAAAATGTTTAATTTGGATTTAAGTTAAATGATGCTTAAACTGAGGAATTCCCTAATGTTGTATCATATTAATAGATTGAGTAATTCATGTAATTTAGTAAAATGCCATTCTGAACCACAACATTGTATCTACATAAGAAAATTCCTACTTTCACAAACTTATCTAGTTCAATCAAAGTAGACATCACATGAACTAGGCTTTTTTAGTGCACTCATGAACCTATGATTATGCAAGAAAATCATCACAAGATTTGTCTTTCAAATACAAATCATATGTCAGAAATAAATTATGGTGATCAAATAGACTCAATGTAATTTAATCATTGTGCAGAATCGAAAACAACAATAATTTATTTTAAAGATTATCTCTTCCTAGTCAAAATTGATTCCATTTGTACAGACCTAGGTATTCTATAATAGAAACACTACTAAATTGCACATGTATGTATAAAATTGTTCTATTTCAGTGTAATGTACAGGTTCAGTGCATGGAAAGTGAACAACAAGCCATGATAGGATAATCCAAGCATATTTGTTTGATGACTTTCAAGCAAAAGAAATATTATGATATCATTTCAATATAATAAATAATGACACATGGTAGGTATACCAAGAATACTACAAGTAATGTATAAATAAAGGTAGTTATTAGTACTCATTTTTGACCTGTAATACTGCAATACTAATCAGTAGATTAATTTGATTCAATTTTTGACATAGCTAGTTATTATGTAACAAAAACACTGCTAAATTGCACATGTACCTAAAAAAGTTGTTCTATTTCAGTGTAATCTACATGTTCAGTGCATGGGAATTCAACAAGAACCCATGACATGACAATCCAAACATATTTGTTTGATGAGTTTCAAACAAAAGAAATATTATCATAGCATTTAAAAGTTAAATTAATGTGCAAGTAGAAAGAGTATGATTATATATTAATATCACAAATGTAAAGAGATTTGAACTGCAAGTTGTTGAAACAAAGGAAGTTGGGTCACTAAAAACTATTACTAGCTATAATAATCAAACTAGACATCACATGAACTAGGCTTTTTTAGTGCACTCGTGAACCTATGCTTATGCAAGAAAATCATCAACAAAAGATTTGTCTTTCAAATACAAATCAAATGTCAGAAATAAATTATGGTGATCAAATAGACTCAATGTAATTCAATCATTATGTAGAATCCAAAACAATAATCATTTATTTTACAGATTATCTCTTCCTAGTCGAAACTGATTCCATTTTTTACAGACCTAGGTATTCTATAACAGAAACACTACTAAATTTCACATGTATGTAAAAAATTGTTCTATTTCAGTGTAATGTACAGGTTCAGTGCATGGAAACTCAACAAGAACCCATGATAGGATAATCCAAACATATTTGTTTGATGAGTTTTAAGCAACGAAAATATTATCATAGCATTTAAAAGTTATAAAGCATGAAACATGGTACGTATACCAATAATAATACAAGTAATGTATAACTAAAGCTAGTTATAAGTAGTATTTATCATTTTATTATTCCCTAGATGCACATAATCATTTATCACAATTAATTTTATGACAATAAAATCATTTTTGGATACTTGTGGGTACTAGATAAAGACTATCTCTTCCAAGTCCAAATTATCTCCATATAGCAAGCAACAGGAAATGAAAAAAGCATAACAACGGGAGAGAAAGAAGGAACTTTGGGGTAGATATCGACCAAAAAGGTTGTATTATTCCCTGGCCTCCTCTCTGACCATTTCAAACATGAATAATGAGATGGATATATTTTCTCCTATCCATGAAAAACATTGGTTAAACTATGCCATCGAATGATAAAATGCAACTGTCATACACAACGATTAACTTGTTTGGAACCAATGTCGGCTGAATAAATACACAAATTAATGACCAATCCACCTCAGAAATGTCTTCCCTAATCGACATCACAAACAAAGCACCGACTACCTTATTTCATGACCAACCTTAGCAGGAAGGAGCGACAAAGAAGAAGCATTGCAGAATCCTGGCTCTGTGTAGCGCCGCCGGAGCACCAGGGAGGTGAACCGCCGGATTTCAGCCAGGGACGAACAACTTTCGCGAACAGCTGCTCCAACAGGCGTATGTGGAAGTGAAGAACCTCGCAGCACAAGGCGAATATGAAAGCAGACAGACACTTTGCCTTGGATGTGCTAGGGTTTCTTCTGTGCGCCGACAAGATGGGACAATGTCAGATTCAGATAGTCATAGACCAGGGAAGGGTATGGGTTACCTTGCTTTTGAGGGATGTAGCCGCCCCAGTAGACTGGTGGTTGCAGATGGCTGAATTAATTCTCCACGCGGGCGTTCGCCCGACAATGACCTATGGCCTCCATCTGCGATTTGGTCGAGGTCGCAGACATCACCAACAGTATGCGTGCACAGATGCGAAGCGTCGGGAGGCAGAGCACCGAGAGGGAGAAGGCTAGGCCGAGAGGGAGAAGGCTAGGGCAAGAGGGAGGGGCTTGAGGGATCGGGGTCGGGGGGCTGTGTCTGGGAAGAAACCGGACTGAGATTCGCAATCCTGCCTCGACTGGGACTGGGATTATGCGAATTATGGGATTCCGTTATTCCAAAATGGGGATCGAACTGGGTTGGCTTCCAAACACATTTTTCGACCAAACCGGACCGGATTAGGCCATCGTGGCACTACACGACGGGCGCTAATCCAAGCCCAGTCCGTTCCCAAACAGGGGCTTAGGCCTCATTTTAGAGTTCTCCTAGACCGTTTCATTCCCTCGAGGCGTATCTGGTGTTAAGGCAGGCAATGAAGGTGTGGAGTGGAGGCCATCGGTGGGAGAGGGACTGTAATGCATGTTCCTGTTCTCATTATACTCTCTTAAAATCAAAATATTAATAAGTTGTTGAACCTTGGTCAATTAACGTGAAGAATGAAATCAAAGTATTAAAGGCCACCTCATATCTTCTCCTTCAAAGCATTAAAATGGTACAATTAATCCTCCTTTAGACTCCTAATTTCATAGACTGACTCTTAAACCGTCAAGGTACATTGTCTGACCCCATAAATCCATATAAAAAATGTTAGGCGTTAATACTAATAAAGGGGTGTTAATTAGCCTAATAAAAGGATAATTTATATTCTATATTGTTAAAATAGTTTCTGGGTATTTTCTACTCATTAAATCTCTCTCTCTAGGGTAAAAGAGGGTATTACATCTGATATGGCCTCACTCTCCACAATATGTGAATTAAATTTCCAAAAGTCCTCAATGTCACTACCATGTATGATTATGTAAATGGGTGGTGATATAAAGTCTAAATTATCCTACGATTATTTTCAGAGTCAAAATTACTACTCTACAAAGTTTAAGAGAAATTGAATTTCAGTTTTTTTAGGAAAAATGAAAATTGAGGTGATACCTAGATTTGGGTTCATTACATGGTCGTTACATGCCCGTACCATGGCATCCCCAAGAATTAGACCATCTATTGAGGAGTCGACGACGAAACAAAGAAGTTCCCTGATTCCTCCTCCAAGGTAAATTTCATGTGATAGAGTTTTGACATCTCACTTAAGATACTCAACCTTGTGGCAGAGAATCAAACCCACTGTACGAGACCCTCACACAAGGGCATTCTTAAAGTGGACATAGTAGAAGATCGATCAGAAATCAAATCTATCTCTAAATCATTGAAAGCTCTCTCCCTCCAACAAGATCATCTTGAGAAATCCTTCAGTGCATATGTGAGAAAAAGCTAGACTCCCCAAGTACAAATCATTACACCCTCGCGCAAATTTTTTAATGCAGTGGATCACAACACGGTCCATTATCAACAGCTATACACTGTGTTCCATGACCATTAGGCTAGAAAACATTACATAGTTACACAAGCCAAAGATGTGAAGTTGATCTAAAACTCCAAGGCAATAGTACTACAACCCAAATCAAGCCCAGAATCATCATGGTTTCCAATATGGGAATCCCTCTAGAGTCTAAGGTCCAAATCAAATCTCAATGCAACCCACTTAGGCTGGAGAACCCATAAGCTATAATGGCCCACACAACTAGGGAAATTTTGGGTTCAAAATTTTTTATCCAAAATTACCAGCATCGACAACATTTCAGAATCTAAATCAAGCCCCGCCACTACAAATAGAAGTTGCACTGATGCAAGACCCAGTGAAGATTCTTTAGGAGATGATGGCATCATACCGTACTCAACTTTCCAACACCACAACAAATCAAAAGGTGTTGGAATCTCAAATTTCCCATTTGGCAGCAAGCCAACAACCTCCAGCAGGCACAATTACTAGCCATCCAGAAAACAACCCTAAGAACCCAGAACAGCTGGAGTAGTTGAAAACCATAATGATCAAGTCAGGGAATGTGTATAATAAACCTCCTACCTTTACTCCTATCGATAAAATTGAGAGCACCCCAATCGAAGCTCCAAATTGCTCGATCAGATGCCCTACAATCATCCATCTAGAGGGTCAGACAACATAACCTCTCATGATGCCAACACAATCTAGCTCTAGTGATAATATGGCAGAAGTGACTCTGACAGTCATCTATGAAGCTCCCATGATTCCTATATACACACCACGTGTACCATATGTAGGACACATCAAGCAGACCAAGCTCAGTGACTGACTCAAGAAATTCAAGGATACTATGAAGAAAATCCATGGTAAAATATCATTCAAAAATTTGCTAACTAAAACCCAACCTGGGGTAGGTACCGTAAGACAATTTTTTCAGGGAAGTATTTGGTCCAAGAAACCATGACATTGAAGTTAACATCAACAACTTTTGGTGCCATATAAGGTCACCAAACTCAAAAGAGAAGTGATCCCTGATCCTTGTGGATAGACTATTTTTTGGGTGGTGACACATGTCGTAAGGGACTCACTAACTTAGGCGCTAGCATATCCATTATATCCTACACTCTATACCAACACCTAGGGTTTATGGATCTCTAACCCACGACAATGACCATTTAGTTAGCCAATGCATCTATGGGGTCAACTTCCCGACCGGTCACCCATCCTAGTACTACTCCAAGTTGGGCACGCTTAATTATGGAGTTCTTTAGTGATGGGCTCTCAGAAAAGGAGGTGCACCTTGGTGATATGGGTAGTCCAATCATTCCTTACAAGATCATTTTATCCGAGGCCTCAAATCTTGGGATGTTACATATGATCAACAAACCATCACCCTAGAAGTAAGGTGTTGGATGGATGCATGTTGTGGAGAATGGGGCGCATGACCCATGTCACCATCACCTCCACCAAATGAAGATCATGGCAACTGGTGGCCACGACCACATTGAGATCAAGCTATCACTATTGGGAGAAGAACCCACTCTTAAGTCTCTATTATGTGCTCTTGGACCAACATCACCGTCTACCCCTCCATCTCTAACTTCTATCTCCTTGCGGATGAGTAGAATTTTGAAGTTAGGGGTGGACGGTGGGTGGTACATCATCTCCACCACCTCAACTCTAACCTTGCCTTTTTTCATCCTCAAGCATTTCTTTCTTCTTCTTCTCCATTTTTTATTTGCATATGTCTTGTTTTTCATTTTCACAATTTTTGATGGGGCTCCAAATGTCGCACCAAGAAAAACCCTAAAAGAATGACTTCTTGGTTCAAATAAAAGAAGTGCACTAATTCCCCACTCTACACAAACGGAAGCCTTATTGCAATATACTTAAGGATTGAACCCAAAGTACAACCTTTTTAAGTAGTTATGTAGATTCAGGAGTATGGAGAGTAGTATTAATTGCCAAATAGTTGAAGGATTGATTAAATTAAATTGTTGCCAAAAGAATCATGGATTAAAGAAGTAAATAACATGTAATAAAGAGCACGGAGTCATGGGGTTTTGCTACCTGGGCCTACATAATTATCTTAACAATATCTAGCTCTCCAATAGTCATTGTTAAATTGAGGCTTAGCTGCTGCACCCTCCTGCGATGTAGGTCGTCACCTAGTATAAACTGCCTTGGAATCAACCATCCTCGGCACCCAAGTTCCCTATCTATACCAACTCAACTATCTTACGACCGACCATCCTTGACACGTAGTAGATCAAAGTCCAATCACCTCACTATCCCTTGCTAACATCTAAGGGGGACAATAAGATCATTCTAGTGTTCTAATCATGCTCACAACAACCTATATATCCATTATTATAACAAATATGTGAAGCAAGTCGTCAATTTTCAAGACAAGGCATTAAGTAAAACAATAATTTATTTGGAAACTGTATTATCAAGTTTAGATACAAGATAAGATAAAATATGGGCAATCGGGGATAGTCCCCATGCCTCAACATAAGGCGTCTACTCACTCATGGTGAGGGACAACATCAAAGAGATAGTACAACGATGGAGAATGTCATGGTGCCCGGTGTAGAAATACTAATCTCTCTGCTGCGACTACTGCCTCCTCGCTCCTCGATAGGGTTTGTGCTCCACAATGTGGCTTCTAATCACTGATCAGAGACCCCTCTTGATGGACGATATGGGTTCCCTTTAATAGATGCATTCCTCACCTCCAAAACCTTAAAGTAGAATGCTTTTCGTCAAAGGCATCTGATTGCAGGGCATGTACTCAGTCCAATAGGTGACTCACGTGGGTTTAAATTTGGACCTTGCGTCCAGTTTTCTGGTAGACTAGCATGGGGTGAACCGGAATTGACTGGATGCTGAGAACACACATCAGAACATCAAAATCTAGAGGACACCGGATGGAGAGCAGCTCGAGTCGGGTGAATGGCTAAGCTTCTTGCTTGACTAAGTGGTTGGAAGGTGATCAAAAGGAAAGGTTTTAGGCCTTCCTTTCCTTGAGGCGTAGCATCATGAGGGCTCAATCGTCCATATAGGCTTTGTTGTGCAACTTTGGATGATTCTTCACAAATATATATAAAAATATATTTAAGTTTGGAAAAGGGAAAATATTCACATTTAAGTGAATATAAAGCTAAAACTAGGAAATAGAAACACAACAACCCCTAAAAATCAGCTAAAATAGCATGTAAAAATGGGTGTAAATAAACTCATCTAACTACTCTAGACATAATCATTTTCTGATCCTGAGTAAAACAAAATAAAAAAAGGAAATCAACAATTGATACTAGGTTCCAGGCCTTCCTCTCCCAACTGAGTTAACCTTGTGATCCCTTTTCCACTAATTACGATCAAGCAACCCTAATCCTTGGGGATCACATAGACACACTTGGATATCCCCCAAATGGGGCTTGTTACTTTAATCCCTAGACCCCAAAACCTATAACGAACTGCTTTTATATCAATAATAATCCTGATCTATCCACACAGATAGAAGTGAGCACAAGTCATGGTGCTATTTGGTTGTTTGGGGGAGAATTTTGATAAGTCCCCTAGGTATGTAAATTGGATGAAAGGGGGAGAAAGACATATCATGAACCTGATTCCCTAATCTCTCCTCTATTCGAATCGAGATCTTATTTGGAATTTAGTTATTTTATTTATCTCTCCTCTATCTGACTCGAGACTGTTTATTTGTTAGCAGTTACATTGAATGCATGTTTTCTTTTGGGCTCAATGGCCTCTTTCATTCATACCATTCCCGTGGCCCAATCTTTTCATTATTTTTGTGAGTTGTGACCCTTACCTAGTCGGTCACTTTAATGTATGTTTAAAATAAAAAATATATGAATGAACTGTTCCCTTTTCTTTTTCTCGAGCTAACCCAGCAAAAGGAAGTTTTAAGGAATAAACATGTTTTGAACAGTTCTGGGCCCCGATGACAACAACTAAGCATCACTTCCCCTTGAAAGTGATAGTAAGAAGATGGAATTCAAAAGGTCAAGCCACATGTGCCTCCAACATGACTTGGAAACATATTCGTGAATACTCCTTTACCTTACATTAACTGAATTAACTAATATAATATGATGATCTAACTCATATGCAGCAATAAAATGGAGAAGCATACGTCAGCCTCTCAATCTCACTCTTCTTCCATAATCTCTTACCTCTTCACCATCTATAAAATAATGAAATTCTCGCTATATGCCAAACCCTAAGTCTGAGGTGGCATCCCTTCCATCAATACTCCTACTTTTCAATTTTTGTCCATAGGCATGGCATGAAAAAAAGAGAGGCCAATGAGCCCAAAAGAAAACATGCAGTTAATGTAACTACAAACAAATAAGAAGTCTTGAGTCGTAGAGGAGAGACAAATAAAATAACTAAATCCCAAATAAGATCTCAAGTGGAATAGAGGAGAGGTTAGGGAATCAAGTTCATGCTATGTCTTTCTCCGCCCTTTGTCTAATTTTCATACGCATAGGCCTTATCAAAATTCTTTGCCAAACAGCCATATAGCCCAAACTTGTGCTTACTTCTATTTGCGCAACAAATCAGGAGTATTATTGATATGAAAGTAGTTTTTTGCAGGTTCTGGGGTCTAGAGATTAAAGGAACAAGCCCCAGTTGGGGGATATCCAAGTGTGTCTATGTGACCCCCAAAGATTAGGTTCGCTTGATTGTGATTGGTGGAAAGGGTACCACAAGGTTTGCTGAATTGGGATAGGAAGGTCTGGAACTTGGTATTAATTGTTGATTTCCTTTTTATTTTTCTTTACTCAGGACGAGCAGAAGGATGAGTCAACGGTAGTTAGATGAGTATATTTACACCCATTTTTACATGTTGTTTTACTTGCATTTTAGGGGTTGTTGTATTTCTATTTTCTATTTTTAGCTTTATATTCACTCAAATGCAATTACTTTCTCGTTTCCAATCTTTAATGTATTTTTGTATATATTTTGTGTAGAATCAACCAAAGTTGCACATCGACACCTAGATGGATGATTGAGCCCTCATGATGCTATGCCTCAAGGGAAGGAAGGCCCAAAAGCTTTCCTTTTGATCACCTTCCAACCACCTTGTGAAGCGAGTGGTTCTACCATTCACCAAACTCGAGCCGCTCTCCACCTGGAGTCCTCTAGATGTTGACTTTCTAATATAGGTTCTCATCTTCCAATCGATTTTGGTTCACCCCATGTTGGTCCCCCAGAGAACCGAATGGAAGGTCCAAGTTGAGTGACCCACATGAGTCGCATGTTGGACCGAGTACGGGCCATGCAATCAGATCCCTTCGACCAGAAGCATTCCACTTTAGGGTTTTAGAGGTGAGGAATGTATCTATAAAAGGGAACCCTTATCATCCATCAAGAGGGGTCTCTGATAAGTGATTAGAATCCACATTGTGAAGCACAAATCCTAGACATGAGCGAGGAGGTGACAGTTGCAACCGAGAGATTGGTCTTCCTACACCAGGTGTCACGACCTTTTCCATCATTCCTACTATCTCTTTTTTGTTGTCCCTCACCATGAGTGAGTAGAATCCTTGTGTTGGGTCATGGGGACTACCCCCGATTGCCCCTATTTTATCATAGCTTGTATCTAAACTTGACAATATAGTTGCTAAATAAAGTATCGTTATGCTCAATGCCTTGCCTTGCAAATTAACGACTTGTTTCACCTAGTTTTTATAATCATGTATATGTAGGTTGGTGTGAGTGTGATTAGAACACCAGAATGATCTTATTGTCCCCTTGAGATGTCAACAAGGGATAGTGAGGTGATTGGACTTTGATCTACTATGTGCCAAGGGTGATTGGTCTTAAGTAAGGGAGCTTAGTTGGTATAGATAGGGAACTTGGGTGCTAAGGATGGTTAGTTCCAAGGGAGTTTATAATAGGTGAAGACTGATATCCCATGAGGGTGAAGAAGCTAAACCTCAATTTAGCAACGACTATTGGAGAGTCAGATCTTGTTAGGATAATTACGTAGGCTTGGGTAGGGAGATCCCATTCCTTGGTGCTCTTTATTATCTGTTATTTACCTCTTTAATTTCTATTTCTCTTGACAATAATTTAGTTTAATCAATCATTCATCTACTCGGTGATAAATTAAACTCTTAATACTTCTGAATTTATATAAATACTTAAGAATCTTGTCCTTTGGGTTCGATCCTTAAGTATACTTCAATAAGTCTTCTGCTCATGTAGAGTGGGGAATTAGTACACTGCTTTTGGTTAAACCTAGAAGTCATTCTTTTAGGGTTTTTCTTGGTGTACATTTGGAGCCCCATCAAGCATATAAGCTACTTTGTGAAAACATGTGACATGCAGAAGATGGACAACATTCAAGCCACAATGATTTATCTAAAGATCTTTTCATATTCAATATCCAATAAATACATGGTGTGGTTCCTTAGACTACCATGATAGTCAATTGTAACTTGGGACGAGATGATTAACACATTCTTTGAGAGATGCTTTCCACCCTAGAATACAAATGAATTGGTGGGAAAGATCTGCAAATTCAAGAAGCACACCGAATAGTCATATTTAGAAGCATGGTAAAGATTTTAGAACATTCTCAAGAAAGTCCATCATAATGGGATAGATTTATTGTTCAATACAAGACATACTACTATGGCTTGCACATAGGGGAAAATACTACTCTTCATAGTACATGGGTAGGTTTCTATTTACAAAACAAGGCTACAATATGTCATGAGATTCTAAAGAACATGGCCAAAAATCAATCATCGGGGGAAGAGTGAGAAGCATCAACAATAGTTCAAAGTGCTATGGAATCAAGGGAGTTCACATAACTCAAAGTTCAGATGGACAAACTCACAAAGAAGCTTGATCAGAATTCTAGTACCTCATATGGAGGTGAAGAGGAGGAGTGCATGTACTTGCGGAAACAAAATAGTAGGGGCAACAATCAATAATTGTGGAGGAAGGATCCAAAATTATCTTGGAAGGATCCTAATAATTTTTAACAGGACTCATCACAAGAATAGTAGTTCAAACACCATCAATGCAACACTTCAAAATAGTATAAATAGGATAGGGGTCCTAGTAAGATGACAAGTTTGAAGACATGTTAGGTAAACTAGTGAGTCAGAGTGAAGCCTTACTGGACCAAACCAAAAGGGAACATTAAAACCAAGGGGCTCAAATTTGCAACACAGAGAATCAGATTTCACAAGTGGCAACAGAGGTAGAAATAATGAAGAAGCCCACTCAATTATGATTTCCTAGAAACACAGAGACAATCCACTAACATCATCAAGTGAACTATGTCTCTATTTCAAAGGAGATAAAGCATGCTATTGAGGAGACACAAAATCCACACACTCCAAAGCCAGAATGGATGTATGTGAGAAAAGTTTCATTCCCTCATAGCCTATATGACAGACTAGGGGAATTTAGAAATCCTATGAATTATTCACACACATGCACATCAGTCAATACAATGTCTACAAAAAGAGATAAGGACACTCCATCTTCACCGACTCTGAAAGATAAGGAACTTCAAGATTCCACCATTAGCATGACCACTCTCCCAGTTCTAGAGGAGGTGCCCATGTAAAAAGAATAGGTGATGTTTCTAGTACATAGTCTAGTAGCCTTAGTCAATAAAAATGCACCCACATTTGAGAAGGAGAAGCCACATGTCAGCCCATCCATAGGAAATGTGTCATATTCTTTGCTAGAGGGTGGCATTGATGCAAGCTTAGGGGTGGAGATCCTTAATGAATCAGACATTCCTCCACACAAGTGTGTAGGAAAGCTACATGTGACATTCCCAGATAGTCTAATGTCGTTAAAGAAGGACAATCAATTTAAGATATTCCTAGACTTAATCCAAAAGCTTTATATAAACATCCCATTTTTGAAGGCAATAGAACATATATCTACATATGGAAGATTTTTGAAGGATGTCATCAAAAAGAAGAGACGGCTAAAATATATTGACTTTGAGCATGTTGATGAAGTGCCTAGTGCTTTGATCTAGAGAAGATTGCTAAGAAAGAAGGAGGACCCAAGATATTGCTTCATCCCTTACTCCATTGGTAGCAAACATTCCCAACAAGAATTATGTCACTATGGGGTGAGCATAAATCTCATTTCACTCTCTACCTTTCAAAATGTGAGATCAAAGCATAAAAAAAAGACATCCATGAAAATCTAGTTGGTGGATGGGTCAACTGTGAGTTTGTATGGGATATGTGAATGATTTGGTAAAAGTTCCAATTTATCTATCCAGTTGACTTTGTAGTTATGGATATGCATAGGGTGTGAGGATCCGTGATATTGTTAGGAAGGTCGTTGAAACCTACAACTATTGTGATCATTGCCATGGATATAGATTATTTGACACTGGGAATCCATGATGAGAGGGTGGAGTTCAATATTCCCAAACGATTCATCACCACCATCACGTGATAATGCAGACGGAAGGTAAGAATCATGTCGAGCTTAAAACATAAAACAAGGGCACTCTATGGTTACACCCACCAATAAGGATGATTATTTTAGATTTGCTTCATAATCTTGTATTGTCATTAATTATTTGTTCTATCACTTCATTTTTATATATGTAAGTATATTTTTATGCAATGAAAAAAGGTTCCTTGATGTATATTGTGTGGTGTGAATGTATCAATAGTGTTAGTGCAACCAACACACCTATCAGTGGCACTGACCCAATATCCAGATGTTAACAAGAGAATCCAAATGATATTTCGGTACTAATGATGAGCATGTTAGTGGCACTGACTCCTTATCATTTAAAGAATGCATGTTGGTAGCACTGACATTTTCTAATAGAAAACATAGAGCTATAGGAAAATATCATCGATACTACTGAGAGGCTATTGTGTGGTTCCAACCAATCTAGCTTAAAGAAAGAGAAAGGACGACACAACTTGGTACCAATGACACACATGTCAGTGGCACTAATGGAGAAGGCCATACATTCCACCAGAATCTCCACAACTCACCGTGTGGTGACACATCCCTCTATGACACAGATAACGAGGTGCCACGCGAAAACGTGCGGAAAACTCCATAAACTACTAAATTACCAAAAACATGGGGTAATTAAAACCGATTTCGAGAAATAGATAAACCAGGAAACTATTACATTCAGATCCTCATCCTGCAAGAAAACATGTTATATAAACATTTACAAGTCTTGATACGTGTTCACAGCTTAACAGATCAGTTGTCTTGTTGTCACATGAGTTCATCACCTGCTTATCTATATTACTATAAAAAGAGCGAATTTTTCTTCAAAATTGTGACTCTGCCATTTCAATTCTCACCAACCAATCAGAACACTGGAATTCAAAAAGTTGTGTTCTCCTACTTCCACTCTTTGCTCACGTTTTTTCTCTCATTTTTCTATTTTTTGTATTTTTCTCTCCCCCAGAATAACTTCCCAATAACCACGTTTCTGGCTCATCCTCCCTAACAACATCACGATCCCTCCCCGCACGATCCTTCCCCACTCACAATTTTACAAAAACAGTTTAAATTGGCTTTTGTATCTCTCATCTTGCATATCCTATTCTTACGCTTTTAAGTAGTCACTATCTATATGGTTCTGACATCGTCTGCCATGAAAGAAGCGCTAATCATGGGCCTCATTGCGCTGGCAGTGTCATAAGGACTCGGTGTACAAGATGACTCAGAGGAGGACTAACAATTTCATTTGGTGGTTGTGTTCCTTCTCCCGACGGATGTAATTCACTTCTATTCTAGGTGAACCCAATACTCAGCCTGATGCTCGCGACTCTCACCTAGACAGTTGTACTGCTCTGCTGACGGTTGTCTTTATCCTTCAGGTGCATCTTATTTTGTATAATCGCTCTTCCTCAATGCTTTGACGATTCCATGTATTGTTTCTGTTTCTTCTGTGTGTTCGTTCTTCCCGCTTCCGGCCCCTCAGGTATGCTTCCTTGGATGGACGTATCTCCTAATTAACCTTCATAATTCTTGTTGGCCTCACGTCATCAACATCTGGAAACATAGCCGGTCAAAAAGATATGAGAGAGGATGACCACTAGAGCAGTAAACTATGGAGGAGATTCGAAAAGGTATTTCAAGTAGGATCTTATTAGGTCAATTCGAATCACATGTCTGTCCCTTCTTCTTATGTAATCCTTACATTGTGTATACATAGTTGTGGCTGCCTAGAGATTTTTATTATACTTTCAGGATGTTCCCTGAACAACAAAGTCAAAGTATAATATTTTTCACTACCAACTGTTCCTTGCTTTCCACAATCGGCAATCAATTTTCTAAGATATTTATTTGAATTAGACCATGTATTATATTTTCCTAATTTGACGCCTTGGAGTTTGTTTTCTTTTTGCAACTTTCGTTTCAAGTCAGGACATGCTTAAGGATGTAACAAATCATCCTCATCACAGTTGCTTTTAATTACTATAAACTATTCATATTATAAGATTTATTTCTATTATCAAATGTGCATATAAGTCACTCAAATATACATACAGGAAAAGTTGAAATTTATAAAATATTTTTTGTAATTAAAGAAGTATCTAAGTGGTGAATAACTAATCATTAATTCATCTAGATTTCCACGTTGTTAGTTGTTCTTGATGTTCTGAAACGGATTTGACTTTTAATGTATAAGTTATTTAATTATTTAGTATCTACTTATAATAATCTTGTAAGTCGTTCAAGATTGGTAGTGGTAAAAACCTTTATTGTCCCTATTCCATTGGCATTATTTTTATGAATAATACTAAAAAGGCGAGTTTATTCTCAAAACTATAACATTGCTATTATATTTTCTTCAAAGAAATGTAACCAATTAGAATTTAAAGATTTTGAGATTCCAACTTGCTCCTTGAATTTCTCTCTTTATTAATTTTTCTTTAATTTGTTCAACTTTTACTTAATTTCTTAAAAATCACCTTCCTATAAATAACGTTCTCCACTTCTTCCCCACCATGAAAACCTTATTTTACCAAATGCCTTCTCTCATAAACGGAACCAACAATGGTGTTGCATCTTGTTTTCTTGCTTCTCTTTTCCTAAATCTAATCAATGTTTGCAAAACAACTGCCCATACATTTTGCAATGGTTTTACTATATCCCATTAGTACATCCTCTGAAACACCCCCCTCCATTCCATATTACACCTTTGTTCTCTCACAAAGACCCATTAATAAAACAAATTTATTGCAATTTTTAAACTGTACAATTATGTACTCATGACTCTTGGTTTCTCATGGACTGGCCGCACTCTCCTCTTTCTTGCTCTCACTTCCTAATGAGGACTTATATGTCGCAACAAAGACTCTCCTCCATTCCATATTACACCTTTTCTCTCTCACCAAGATCCATTAATATAACACATCTATACTACTATAAAAAGAGCGAGTTTTTCTTCAAAATTGCGACTCTACCATTTCAATTCTCACTGACCAATCAGAATACTGGAATTCAAAAAGCTGCGTTCTCCTACTTCCACTCTTTGCTCACGTTTTTCTCTCATTTTTCTATTTTTTGTATTTTTCTTTCTCCCGGAATAACTTCCCAATAACCACGTTTCTGGCTCATCCTCCCTAACAACATCACGATCCCTCCCAGCACGATCCTTCCCCACTCACAATTTTACGAAAATAGTTTAAATCGGCTTTTGTATCTCTCCTCTTGCATATCCTATTCTTACGCTTTTAAGTAGTTACTATCTATTTGGTTCTGACATCGTCTGCCATGAAAGTAGCACTAATCATGGGCCTCATTGCGCTGGCAGTGTCATAAGGACTCGGAGTACAAGATGACTCAGAGGAGGACTAACAATTTCATTTGGTGGTTGTGTTCCTTCTTCCGACGGATGTACTTCACTTCTATTCTAGGCGGACCCAATACTCAACCTGATGCTCGCGACGCTCACCTTCCCACTTCCGGCCCCTCAGGTATGCTTTCTTGGGTGGACGTATCTCCTAATTAACCTTCATAATTCTTATTGGCCTCTCGTCATCAGCATCTAGAAACATAGTCGGTCAAAAAGATATGAGAGAGGATGGCCACTAGAGAAGTAAACTCTGGAGGAGATTCAAAAAGGTATTTCAAGTAGGATCTTATTAGGTCAATTCGCATGTCTATCTCTTCGTCTTATGTAATCCTTACATTGTGTATACATAGTTGTGGCTTCCTAGAGTATTTTGCACTACCAACTGTTCCTTGCTTTCCACAATCGGCAATCAATTTTCTAAGATGTTTATTTGAATTGGACCATGTATTATATTTTCCTAATTTGACGCCTTGGAGTTTGTTTTCTTTTTGCAACTTCCATTTCAAGTTAGTACATGCTTAAGGATGTAACAAATCATCCTCATCACAGTTTCTTTTAATTACTATAAACTATTCATATTATAAGATTTATTTCTATTATCAAATGTGCATATAAGTCACTCAAATATACATGCAGGAAAAGTTGACATTTATATTTTTTGTAATTAAAGAAGTATCTTAACGGTGAATAACTAATCATTAATTCGTCTAGATTTACATGTTGTTAGTTGTTCTTGATGTTTTGAAACGGATTTAACTTCTTAAGTATAAGTTATTTAATTATTTAGTATCTACTTATAATAAGCTTGTAAGTCGTTCAAGATTGGTAGTGGTAAGAACCTTTAATGTCCCTATTCCATTGGCATTATTTTTATGAATAATACTAAAAAGGCGAGTTTAATCTCAAAACTATAACATTGCTATTATATTTTCTTCAAAGAAATGTAACCTATTAGAATTTAAAGAATTTGAGATTCCTACTTGCTCCTTGAATTTCTCTCTTTATTAATTTTTCTTTAATTTATTTGACTTTTACTTAATTTCTTAAAAATCACCTCCCAATAAACAACGTCCTCCACTTCTTCCCCCCATGAAAACCTCATTTTTCCAAATGCCTTCCCTCATAAACGGAACCAACAATGGTGTTGCATCTTCATTTTCTTGCTTCTCTTTTTCTAAATCTAATCAATGTTTGCAAAACAACTGCCCATATATTTTACAATGGATTTACTATATCCCATTAGTACAACTTGTGAAACACCCCCCTCCATTCCATATTACACCTTTGTTCTCTCACAAAGACCCATTAATAAAACAAGTTTATTGAAATTTTTAAACTGCACAATTATCTACTCACGACTCTTGGTTTCTCATGGACTGGCCACACTCTCCTCTTTCTTGCTCTCCCTTCCTAATGAGGACTTATATGTCCCAAGAAAGACTCTCCTCCATTCCATATTACACCTTTTCTCTCTCACCAAGACCCATTAATAAAACAAATTTATTATAATTACTAAACCGATACAATTATCTACTTATGACTTTAAGTTTATCTCCTGGATTGGCCGCACGTTCCACTTTCTTTCTCTCCCTTTCTAATGAGGACTTAGTTAAGTTATTATCATTTTTAGTCCATTTTTTCCATCCATAAAAGTACTCGATCTTTCCTACACCGCTCCAGTCATTGTCTCTCTCCCTCTATATCTATTCATGATTTAGTTATTTTTATATAACACCTTACATCTTTGTGATCTTGCAAAAAAAAGTAACATTACTATTATATTTTCTTCAAAGAAATGTAATTAAATAGAATTCAAAGATTTGAAATTCCTTCTTCCTCTTAAATTTCTTTCTTATCTTTATTTTCTATCTCTTTTTCACTTTTACTTAATTTCTTAAAGATCACAAATCACCTCCCAATAAACCACGTCCTCATCTCTCCCCCCCATGAAGACCTCATTTTAGTATTGTCAAATGTCTTCTCTTATGATACGAACCAACAAATGGTGTTCCATCTTCGTTCTCTTTCTTCTCTTTTCTTAAATCTAATCAATGCTCTTCCCAAAACAATTGCCCAAATACATTTTGTGACAGTTTCATTGGACTCATTATTCAATTTGTGATAATGTCAATACATCCTGAGAAACACTCTCCTCCATTCCATATTTTCCCTTTCCTTTCTCACCAAGACCCATTAATAAAACAAATTTATTACAATTTCTAAACTGCACAATTATCTACTCATGGCTCTTGGTTTATCTCCAGGCCAGTTGCCTCTTTCTTTCTCTCTCTTCCTAATGAGGAATTAGTTAACTACTACAATAAAATACTTCTCCACACTACTTTATTTTAGTTTCTTTTTCAACCACACTATAATAATTCTCTACAAAAAAATTCCATCCAAATGATTTGCAAGAAATTTATTTGCAGTTCCTGATCTTGCTAGACCTTGATCTCTATCTATCTCTTTCTCTTAGTGGTCAACTAAGAGATTTATTTTGGGGGAAATTTAGAGTTCATTGATGACTAATTAAGTTATCATCATTTTCAGTCCATCTTTTCCATCATAAAAGCACTCGATCTTTCCTATACTGCTCCAATCATTGTCTCTGTGCCCCTATATCTATTCATGGTTTAGTTATTTTTACATAACACCATACATCTTTGTGATCTCACAAAAAAATGTAACATTGCTATAATATTTTCTTCAAAGAAATGTAATCAATTAGAATTCAAAGATTTGAAATTCCTACTTCCTCCTAAATTTCTTTCTTATCTTTATTTTTCTATCTTCTTTTTTCTTTTACTTAATTTCTTAAAGATCACAAAGTCACCTCCCAAAAAACCACTTCCTCCTCTCCCCCCCATGAAGACCTCATTTTTGGTATTGTCAAATGTCTTCTCTTATGAACAGAACCAATGATGGTGTTCCATCTTTGTTTTCTTGCTTATCTTTTCTTAAATCTAATCAATGTTCTTCCCAAAAAACTGCCCAAATACATTTCGCAACGGTTTCATTGGACTCATTATTCAATTTGTAATCCCATTATTACATCTCGATAAATATTTTCTCCATTCCATATTATCCCTTTCCTTTCTCACCAAGACCCATTAATAAAACAAATTTATTAAAATTTTTAAATTGCACAACTATCTACTCACGACTCTTGGTTTAACTCCATGCCATTTTCCACTTTCTTTCTCTCTCTTCCTAATGAGGACTTAGTTAACTACTATAATAAAATTCTTCTCCACACTACTTTATTTTAGTTTCACTTTCAACCACACTACAGTAATTCTCTACAAAAAAATTCCATCCAAATGATTTGCAAGAAATTTTTCTTTGTAGTTCCTGATCTTGCTAGACCTTGATCTCTATCTCTCTCTTTCTCTTAATGGTCAACTAACAAATTTATATTGGGGGAAATTAAAGTTCATTTCTTTTATTATTTATACTTAAACCCATATAAAATTACAATTTTTGAATTAAAATTATACTTGAAACGGTTGCTAAAGACTTGTATCTCACTCCCTATTTTTCTTCATACTTATTGTTTTTTGTTGATTTTTATGGGGGGTGAAAACTATTCTAAAGACTTTTCCTCAAATTATATATTTAATTAAAAATTGTCATTTTTACGACTTCTAATTACTGAATTTAGTTAGGGTATATAGTGATTTGGTTTCCTAGAAGCTTGCATGCCTTGGAACTAACATATTACCAAGTTGATAATCCTTTTTAGAATTTAACATAAAGACTTCAAACTTACTATTATATGGTATCACAACATTTAAATGCAGAAACATTTATAAATTATAGTTTGATCCTATATTGTATAAAACATATTGCAATTTACATTAATTCAACGTTTAACCTAATATGAATGATAACTCTTCAATAGTTCAAATAATTACAAAATTTTTTAGAATTAATGTTCATTTAAAAAAGGTTAATCTGGAAAAAGTTAACCATGAATTGAACACGTGCATGAGAAAAAGGGAGATAAGATGTGTCCAAATTTTGTGATAATTGTTAAATATTAATAGAGAATATAGAAAAGGTAACAAATTCTTCATGCAACTATTATAATCAACTGCAATCCCTCACTAAAATATGATGTCAATCCTAAAAGTTACTTTCTTATTCATACATATAATATGCAAATATTACATATATAGTTTGGATCTTTCTTACTATGTTAATGTTTTAGATGTATTCAAATTACCATATAATGAAGTTTTAGCAATAAATATTGTATGAGATATCAACAATTCATGCTAATGTGACATGATGTAAGACAAACTTGGCATAAACCTTTTCTATATATATTCCTTACAAAGTTCTTCATACTAATTGATTTTACAAACTTCCATAAATAGTTGTCCATCATTTGTGGTTTCTATCAACACATACTAAAGTTTTCTTTATGGAATGAGTCAGACTAGCTCCCATTCCTTGATTCAAAATGCTTAAAAGAATAATTGAATATTCCTTTTTTGGTCCAAAAATAAATGAATATTCTTAATAGAATACATGAATATTGAACATATAAGAATGAGTCGGTATAAAATTTGTTGGTTATGAAAAGTTAATAATTCAAATTTTGTTTCTTAATTATGTAGGAATATATTTTCCAGGTTGATATAGTTCAGTGTTACTTTTTTGCAATAAAATATACACAATTTCACATAAATTTACATTATTAGTTGCGTAGTCACATTAATATTTAAGTAGTATATAATGCACTACTTTCACAAAGTGAAATGGTCATTAAGGGGCCATGATTTTGAGATAAGAGACAGGGGGAATAAATTTAAAAATGAAAGCCAGTGTGAGAAGAACAATGATCAAGGAGCATGCAAAGTTTTGCAACCTTAAGGATATGATAATGAGTTTCAAAAAGATAGAAAATGGAATCATGAATATTATTCATAAGAGATGAAATATGAGACCTTGAGTTTGTTACATAGCTTGGTAGTTTTCTAACCAACTGTTGAAAATAATCTCACCCCTAAAGGATATAATGCAAAACTTGTAATGATAGTTTCTCATGATGTTAAAATAATAACCTCTTCTTATGCGCCGTTTGATAATAATGTTTTGAATTTACTTGTATCTCAAAATCAAATTATACAAAGTATGCCCAAATTTGACTTGTAATTTTTTTTTGAATATATGTATTTAAGACGTTTATTGGATTCAAATTAAAATTCAACATGCATAATATGTCACGTGCATGTGCACGTGTGTGTTAACTAGTACATACATAACGGGCCACATCCGGCCAGCAGTAGGATAAACAAAGCTTCATCATCTATGCATCGTAAAACAACATCAAAATGCCTCTGAGGACCTGAGAGTACAAGGATGACTCTAAGACTCTACTACAAAACAACTAAAACAGCAGTATATCCATCTCTTGCCTTCTACTGCTCCTCTTCTTACTGCTCAGCCGCAACCCCGCGACCACCACCACGTCTAGCACGAACACCTAAAAAGTTTGTAAATCAACAGGGTGAGACACACAGTCCCAACAAGAAACATAACTCCCCGCCGAAACCATAAAACCTGAAAGATTAAAGCAGATAACAACAAATAACTGAATAGGTGTAACAAGAGCAGCATACTAAGCAAAACTATTCATACCATCAAGCTTACCAAGATGTACGGAAGGCATATAACCAAGTATTTCTTTATGGAACATGATTGACAAGATAAGATTTATAAGATCTTACCACATAACATAAGGAACGTATAAGTAACTACAACGTATAACAAGATCAACTACACAAGCAAGGCCTCAATCAATGTTCTGTATTTTGCCTTAAGCAATAAATACTATTCGGCTGGATTACGTGTTCTTATGCCCTGAGGAAGTGAGCCGTACCGCTCAAATCCAACCTTCAGTTGTGAAACCCAAGTCGGTGTCATACAAGGTCAATGGAAGAGTCAGACTCCACGACCTCCCACCTCGTGGTCAGTGCACGAGTGCAACACAAGCAGGACCACAGTCTCATGCTTAAGTGGCCGCAGCCACAGGGTCAGGCTACCCTCTTCCTAGCCCGCCTTGGTACAGGTATCGACGCTAGTGAAACTGAGCCACATGCATGGTCACCGTGCTCTGAGCCATGGACGCATCCATGCTCCCATATCACACATCCTCAGTCGTCGGCCTGTTCACCATGCTCTTAACATATCAAGCTACGGGCCTGAAACCGCACTCTGGAGTCTACAACCGAAGTTGTACTCTTACCTCCTCATTTTCAGCTAGGAGAAACCACACATATTCAATAATATGCACTTCCAGGTTAACCCACAGGAGAACCTGTTTCACCATCACCAACTACTGATGATGATGGATCTATGGCCAGGGCAAACTACATGATATGTTCCGCTGTAAATAGTTAGTATATTTTAAGTAGACTATTGAGGCAAACAGGTTGTAACACATACATAACATTAAGTTACCTTATTATCACCACCATCACAATATCCCGAGATCTCAATCCCTCATCACAAGAAACCACTGCCTCATAAGGCATTCTCGTCACTAGGGATAACAATCCCATATCTCATCATCAGAGGATAACACCTCAACTAGGCATTTCAGTCAAACTCAGGTCCTCGGACCTAAACACATTGTACATGTGATGCATGTTATCTCATCAACAAGAGTTACCATCAAAGTAGTGTCATTCAAACATATATACCTCATAGCCCTTTACCTAGCTATCCATCCGCATGAAACACCTGCATGGTTAGTGTACACATTCATAGAGATAATTGAAACCATCATGGATCAAAAGAAGGATCATGTTATCAAACATAGGGCAACATTGATGATTATATGCTTTATCATTCATGCCTCAAACCTGTAACCATAGACATGGGTCACATCATCATGTGAAGAAGCTCATGTGCTTCCCAGCTTAACATTTCTCATCATCAAATATATACACAGGATTCAAAGTGATCATAACACATGCAACATCGTTATTAACATGAAACCATCGTCTATATACAACCCGAATCATCAAAACCCTTACTAAAAACTCTCACAACCCTCACTAAAAGAGGTGGCGGATAGCGTGTCCCTCACCACAACTTGTGACGGGTAGGGTAGCATCCCTTACCAAAAGCATATTGGCTTATAGACAGATCAGCCAACAACAAGAGCTATCGACCACCACCCAAGGGTGTCGTGCAGCTAGGAATCAAGGCATGCCGTGCAACATTGACGCTCAAGGCATAACTTGCAGCTAGGTCGGGGGGTGTATCGTGCAAGGGCTAGGCACGATACAACTATCTATCCATAACGACTGAACCCTATCACCCATCCAGGGTTATGGTGCATATAGGACAGCCACACCACTCACACACTCTTGCCAGGACACAACACCCAAACACAACATGGTATCGCCCAACATACTCAAGACTCAAGCGACACCAAAACACTCCAAGAAGTCTATCGGTCAAGGGTAGCACACCAAAACGGCCTTCATTACAGCAGCATCTAGGGTTACCAAAAGTCGTTATATCGGGCATCATCAACAAACCATGACGTCGTACAAAAGGCTAGCCCACTGAGCTCCATAACGTTCAAGGTACAAGGGCACCAAACCACTACCTAAGCTAGGTGTAACGTGCAGGGTACTCAACGAGGCATATCGCCAAACACACCAGGGTATCGACCAAAGGTACAACCCAAGGCAAGAAGGGTATCAAGCAACACTAACCCCAAATCCATATCGTGAAAGATACAACCCAACAAGATCGTTATCAACCTCAAGCACAAGGGCACCAAACCCTAATTGATCAAGAAAATCGGCTCACCTCTCAACAACCAAGAGAGAGGGGTCTTGCACAACCTCTATCACAAAATGGGCAACTACAAGGATCAACCTTAACATAGATCCACATCTACCAAAAAGCTCACCTCTCAAATCCATGGTGAGAGGAGGGTGTTGCTCAAGAAACTAGAACACAAGCTCACCTCTCAACTTAAACGAGAGAGGGGTGTTTCTCATATCACTAGAGCTCAAGCTCACTTCTCTGGAGCAAGTAGGGAAAGGAGTGCTGCTCAACAAGGAAACCCTAAAACATGGTTTGGCCAATAAGGGTACAAAGGTACAAAACCTCAACCATAACAACAAGATCACAATAACCACAAGATCAAAGGTGCACTAAGCAAGAACTATATCTAACAACATACATGTCCGATTATGATCACAATAAAACATATAAGAATATATAAGAAGGTAATATTATTATGGTTAGGAGTTATGTAACCCGCCTTAAGCAAGCTCCAAGCTCCTAGAACCAAGCACACCTTCGGCCACCTCAAGAGGAAGAAGAAGAAGACTCCAAGATAAGGATCGACCACCAAGCTTTGCAAAGGAAGAGGTGTCGTGCAACCAAAGGGGAGGGGAAACTAAAGAACTAAAGGGATCCTTAGCAAGAGAAAGGGAACACATATATAGGAGAGGATGGAGGAGAAACCAAGGTAAGACTAGGCAAGGTGTCGCCCACCTAGGGACACTTGTCCATGGGCAATGCCACCACTCTATCTTGCCCTAAACACATGTCCAAGGTCATTTCCACTTGCAAGCATCAAACGCCAAGTGTCCACTAGTGGTGACACAAACGAGGTCAAAAGGTCAAAGGGGGTCCATGGACGATACACCCCAACTCCATGCCCGACACACCTCCTTGGGCGTCACACTATGGTCGTCACAACCATGGCCGGCACACCCATGGCCGACACAAGGTCCAACAAGGTCAAGCAAGGCACAACAAGGCCCAACAAGGCTCATCCAAGCTTAGAGCAACTCCAGCAACGAGCCCAACCCTTCCTCTCAACACTAGAGGAAGCAAGGAGAGAGAGGAACACCTCTCAAGGTGACAAACTTTCTCAACAACCCTAGACTTGGGTTAATTGGAAGTAGCACCTCCAACACACAACAAGCACAAACAAACCCTAATGACCACTAAGGGTGATTAGCAAGAAACTAAGCACAAGGGTTAAGCAAAGAAAACAGGATAAGCCCTAAACGGAGGTCAGAGTCCTTACAAGCTATAACCCTCTACAAAGGGATTTTGTCCTAGAAATCCAAAGAGAAAAGCGAGGGATACTTCCTTCTCATCTCGTCCTAAAGCTGCCACGTGGCTTCCTCAATGCCACGATGATGCCAAAGAACCTTTACCAGAACCAGGTCCTTCCTCTTCAGCTTCTTTACTCTTCTGTCAAGGACCATCACAGGACCTTCCTCGTAGGTCACATCTTCATCAAGCTCAACCTCGACTGGCTGTACCACAGTCCCTGTATCTGGGTGACTTTTCTTTAGTATGCTGTCGTGGAACATTGGATGTAACCTGTGTAACTCTGGTGACAACTCTAACTTGTAAGCTACCTTGCCAACACACGCTATTACTGGATATGGCCCCATAGACTTGGGTGCTAGCTTACCTTTCCTGCCAAACCTCAACACGCCTTTCCATGGTGAGACCTTGAGATACACCTTGTCTCCCACCTGAAACTCTAAAGGTCATCGACGATTGTCTGCATAAGACTTCTGTCTGTCCTGTGCCGCTTTCAGCTATTGTTGTATCACTTTGATCTTTTCTGTTGTCTGTTGTACTAATTCTGGACCCAAAAGCTGATAATCACCAGACTCATACCAACATAAAGGAGATCTGCACTTCCTGCCATATAAGGCCTCATAGGGAGCCATGCCAATGCTCTATTGGTAACTATTGTTATACACGAACTCCATCAAACTGAGATGCACATCCCAGCTTGCTAGGAACTGCAATACACAAGCTCAAAGAAGATCTTCTAAAGTCTGAATAGTCCTTTCATACTGTCCATCTGTCTGTGGGTGGAAAGCAGTGCTAAACCTCAACTATGTTCCCAAAGCTTTGTGCAACTGTTCCCAGAAATGACTCATGAACTGAGGACCTCTGTCAGAAACTATCATTACTGGTACACCGTGCAAGTGTACTATCTCATCTACATATACTTGAGCGAGCTTCTCGGCTGCATACGTTGCCTTTACAGGTATGAAATGAGCAGACTTCGTCAATCTGTCCACTATCACCCAAATGGAATCATGATTCCTAGTTGTCCTGGGCAGACCAACTATGAAATCCATGGTTATGTGATCCCATTTCCACTGTGGTATCCTCATAGGTTGCAACGTACCTACCGACTTTTGATGCTCAGCCTTGACTTGCTGGCATACCGCACACCTAGCCACAAACTCAGCTACATCTTTCTTCAAGCCAGACCACCAAGACATGTCTTTTAGATTGTGATACATCTTGGTGACTTCTAGATGCATAGCATACATCAATGTGTGTGCTTCCTCGAGTACTAGCTTCCTCAGATCATCAGCATCGGGGACCATCATTCTGTCATGATAGCAAACTAGTCCATCTTCAGACTCATGGAACCCATCACGCCTTAATCCTTAGCTGATGATATCCGGACCGTAGATCGATCTTTGAAAACACTATAGCGCCACACAACTGATCGAACAAATTGTCTATCCTAGGCAATAGGTACTTGTTCTTGATCGTGACTTTGTTCAACTGCCGATAGTCTATGCATAGCCACATCGATCCGTCCTTCTTCTTAACAAACAACACTGGAGCACCCCAAGGTGACGTACTCAGTCGGATGAAACCTTTCTCCAACAACTCTTATAACTACTTCTTTAGCTTTGCCATCTCTACTGGAGCCATCCTATACGGTGTCTGTGCAACTGGTTGTGTTCCTGGAACCAGATTGATCTTGAAATCAATCTCTCGGGGTAGAGGAACACCGGGGAACTCATCAGGAAACACATCTGCAAACTCTCGAACAACCGTCACCTCCTCAAGGCTAGGACCCTTTGCATTGGTATCGACAACGTGAGCTAAGAACGCCTTACATCCTTTCCGTAGCAACTTTTCTGCCACCATTGCTGATACTAGACACGTAGGAAGAATCTTCCTATCTCCTTGGAAGATCCACTTTCCTCCATTATCAACAAACATTGCCTGCTTGGAACCATAGTCCAACACAACCTTATATTTCTCTAAGGTATCCATCCCATGGATCACATCGAATCCATGCATATCAAGTGGTATAAGATCCACTTGTATACTGTGTCCCGAAAAAGATAGGACACAAGATGGGCACTCCTCTCGAAGCATTGAGGAACCATCAAGAGGGGTTTCTAACAACAAGCTATCTTTCATACAGCTAATAGGTAACAGACAGTTATCAAGCATATAACGTGCGATAAAAGAGTGCGTAGCACCCGGGTCAACCAAAACAAATATAAAGCAAGAAAAAGACGAATCAGAATGAAATAACTCCATCTGACCTGCCACCACTCGCGGGTTGACTATCGTCTCCGGCTGACTCATGGCATAGAATCGAGCCGTTGCTTGTTGTCCACGTCCTCTGCTTCCTTGAGAAGACAATCCTTCTTGTGACGCTTGACCGCGTCCTCGCCCTCTGCTACTACTGGGTTGCTGTCGGTCTGACCCTTGTTGATTCTGCCTCAGTTGTTGTGTCACTTCAACATCTTTCTTTGGGAAGTTTGACCTCCAATGCCCGATCTGACCACAAAGATGGCATGACTGGTCTTGCTATTGTGGCCTAGACGGCCCTGTCACTGCTACAGAAGCTGTACTATGTGCCTTTGACGGTGAAGAACTATATCCTCTTCCCTTACTTGGAGACCACTGTGACGTTACACTAGAACCTCTTAACCCAGAAGGTGCTGAAAACTTTGGCTTCTTGAAGCCATCAAACTTCTGTCTATAGAACTGAGCAGGCCTCTTCTTGATCATGGCCTATCTCTTTTCCCTGACTGACCGTTCAATCCTTTGTACAGACTCCACAAACGTGGCAAACCACTCTCGGTTCTCCAACGCAGAAGCAGGTGTTGTCAACTCAGCACTCAGGCCTTTCTCAAAACGTCTAATCCACTCGTTCTCTATCGTTGCCATGTGAGGACAAAACCTTAACAGGTCCATGAACTTGGCCTCATACTCAGTGATGTTCATCGCTCCTTAGTGCAGGCGCTCAAACTGGTTGATCTTCTCGTCCAGATACATCTTCAGAAAGTATCTGCTGACGAACTCGTGCCAGAAAACCTCCCAACCGATCACCTCACATGGTCGCTTCTCCTGCTCGATGGCCCACCAGTGGCCAACACTACCCTTCAGAAGGTAGTCAACGTGCTTGACTTTGTCTGCTTTGGGGATGTCAAGGATCCGAAAAGCCTTCTCAAGACTTTTCAGCCACATATCTGCATCTGTTGGATCAGTCGTCCCAGCATAGTCCAAAGCTCTGACTCTGCAAAGCCGCTCAAAGGTCTTTCCAATACCCGATGTTTCACCATGGGGAGCCTGTGCTCTCGGCAGAGGCACTGGAAATCTCTCTACCATGAGATTCATCGTAACCATCATCTGCCCCATAAGCTGTTGGTAGGCAGGGTTTTCAAGAATGGCTGGGTCAAGTTGGGAGACCTCAGGCAACCGATCTCCATGTGCATGTCCTTCAACTCCATCAACTGATGTAGCCTTACTGCTCTCGGCAGCATGTTCTTCATGGTTTCCAGACATCTTGGCTTTTTCTTCAGCTAAGGGCAGAAGATGATTGTAAGAAAATCTAGAAAACTCACAAGAACAGACACAACCTAGTCCTAGGTCCCTATAGACTCAGCGAACCTAGAGCTCTGATTCCAAAACTTGTGGCGACACATCCTGCTATCCCACAGACAACGAGGTGCCACACGAAAACGTGCGGAAAACACCATAAACCACTAAATTACCAAAAACACGGGGTAATTAAAACTGATTTCGAGAAATAGATAAACCAAGAAACTATTACATTCAGATCCTCATCCTATAAGAAAACATGTTATATAAACATTTACAAGTCTTGATACGTGTTCACAGCTTAACAGATCAGTTGTCTTGTCATCACATGAGTTCATCACCTGCTTATACATACATAACGGGCCACATCCGGACAGCATCAAGATAAACAAAGCTTCATCATCTATACATCGTAAAACAACGTCAAAACGCCTCTGAGGACCTGAGAGTACAGGGATGACTCTAAGACTCTACTACAAAACAACTAGAACAATAGTATATCCATCTCTTGCCTTCTACTGCTCCTCTTCTTGCTGCTCGACCGCAACCCCGCGACCACCACCACGTCTAGCACGAACACCTAAAAAGGTTGTAAACCAACTGGGTGAGACACACAGTCTCAGCGAGAAACATAACTCCCCACTGAAACCATAAAACCTCAAAGGTTAAAGCAGATAACAACAAATAACTGAATAGGTGTAACAAGAGCAGCATACTAAGCAAATCTATTCATACCATCAAGCTTACCAAGATGTACGGAAGGCATATAACCAAGTATTTCTTTATGGAACATGATTGACAAGATAAGATTTATTCAAATATCAACATGTGTTACATATTCCATTAGAGTCAATATAAGACTAAGGTGGACATCCTCATTAAAGTGTCCATAAGGATTAGAATAAATTAAAAGAATGAGGATAGGATAAGATATAAGATTCCATACAAATTCTAGAGCATAAGAACACAAATCAAGCCATATAGGTTATATTGGACAAACTAGGGTTTCAAACATCATCATAGTGCAAGAGGGTTGACCATAGGCATTAGTGTCTTCAAACATCACTAGATTACTCATTTAAACTATATAAAAGAGTTGGATGCACAAGTTAGGTCAAACATATCATTGGTTCAAGGTATAACCAAACACAACGTCGAGGAGTCACGTTCATGCATCTTAAGTCATATAGGCAAACATAGATAATAGGGAAATAGGGGTTGATATTAGAGTCAAAAATAGAGTAGAAGTTACTGGTTCCATAGTTTATTAAGAATTTCGTGTCACTAGGAAGAAATATTATTATAAAAGGGAAAAACCAATCATTATTATCCAAAACATGTTATATAAGAACATCAGAATCACTGAGGTGCAATAAGGGTGATTAGGACACTCTTGTAGATCAGCCAAAAGTTCCTAATTTAGGGATCATAAGCTAGATTAAGTAACAAATACCCCAATCTTATCATAAACATACATTAAATGTGATCAATCACTGTTAGATATCACATTTTAAGAAAAACATGGAGATTAGAAGCATATTCAGGTTATGAAACCTCCCCAGGTTTTATGTCTCACTGAGTTGATCAATCTCTAGCTCAGCCTAAGAGGGACTAAAGGTGAGGGTGGGTGCACCCCAGGGGCGGCATCTTCCATGGCTATTGGAGGTAGAAGGAGGAGGGGAAAAGTTGATATAGGTCACAAAAATGAGTACATCAAGAGAGGAAAGAAAACAACAAAGATAGAGGGAGGTTTGGATATCCAATTACACCTAAAGTATTCGAGATTGGAGCATGTTGGCTAGATAAAAAACATTGTTATAGTGTATACAAACCAAGGAGGAAGACGACCAAGGGCCATTATATCTTAGATTTGTGATCTAACGGTCAGAAGAAGAGACACAATAGGGTTTTCTAAAGTGAGGGAGGCGGCTGAACTGCACCCACTTTTTGGATCCAAATGTTGGCCGGCCCATAAAGCCCAAAACATTATTGTTCGAGCTAAAGTAAGAGTAACTCAAGGCAATATCTAAAATCTTATAACTTGGGCTACGAAGGCCCGATTGGCGTGATTGTTGCACGAAAAGATCAATGAAACACTATCAACAAGGAGCAGTTAACATCATAGTCAATAGGCATACATTTGAACCACCATGTGATTCCCCTGTCTACATTACTTTAATCTACCTACTCATATATGTTGGAATCAGTTCCCTGTATAGACATGGATGATGGGATTAATCATATATATGATCACCATGTAGAGCAATTGGTGCAAATGGAATAGGTGTCTATGAAACAAGAATTACAAGTAAGATCCAAATTGTTTATGCATGGAATAAAATATAATGCAACTAGAGAATGGAGGAAATGAGAAATGTATGACTCCCAATGCCAAGTATTATGGTGGGATGATGAATAAATTGAACATTATTCTAGTGATGAGTGTGGGGAGAACAATGTGAGCTTGTAAGTTACTTTCACTTTCTCCTTTAAGAAGATTTAGAATGATTTCACGACATCCTTTTCTCCTCATTTTATTCCTCTTTTTCTTTGTCCTCTTACCATAGCATGATTCATGACTAACACTCATGCTTTCTTCACCATACATCATTTCTTTCTCTCTCTATTTGTTTCATTTGTAGGAATACATATGTTAAACTCTTTCACTCTTTATTTATGGAGAAAGATAAATACATATATGTTTCACCAGTATGAAAAATTATGAAAAAGAAAAATTTTATCAACATGTAATTTGTTATCCAACTAAAATTTCTTGATTAATTGAAATGGCATCCACAAATATAACTTTTTTAATTTTCTAATGCACTTGGCAAGAACTAACTAACATGCTACCACTATACTATGCAATGAAGTCAAGAGGAAATAGTTTAAATTCTTTGATCATCATGTGGTAGTGAATGAAATATCATGATAGGTGGATGGAATCACATGACTAAGAGACAATGTGAATCTTGATTATGATATATACCTATCCCATCAACCTTTGTACATGGTGATCATAGAGTTTCTTTCTAAAACTCCCATTTAAGATCTCATTACTTATTTGGTTAGTCAAACCTTACCATCAATCTCAAGTCTTAGATAACTTAAGATTTTTCATTCATATAATATGTGCTCAAGCTGACTAATCCAACCACTTCCTCTAGTTGGTGTTGTCTTAGACTTCACAAATAATTTTACATGATGGAACATTTAAGAAAAAAGAAGTTATTTTATTGCAAGAGAGGGCATGAAGTTTTGATAAAATGAATTTACGATAAATTAAGCTCCACTATTACACTAGATAAATCATGGATCATACTACTTAGAAACAAGGAGAACTAAATAAGATAAAATATAATGCAAGATAAATTCATCCCATTATCTTGTTGAGATTTACTATGTCCATTTATACAAGAATCTAACTTAGAGGTGGAATGGGGGCACCCAATAATCAAAATGGTGGTGGTGGGTGGAGTGTCTGATGTGTAAGGACACCGACCTCCATTTAGGTCTTATCCTGTTTCCTTTTCTTAACCTTGGTGCTTAGTTGCTTGCTAATCACCCTTAGTGGTGATTAGGGTTTGTTTGTGCTTGTTGTGTGTTGGAGGTGCTACTTGCAATTAACCCAAGTCTAGGGTTGTTGAGCAAGTTTATCACCTTGAGAGGTGTTCCTCTCTCTCCTTGCTTCCTCTAGTGTTGAGAGGAAGGGTTGGGCTCGTTGCTGGAGTTGCTTTGGGCTTGGATGAGCCTTGTTGGGCCTTGTTGGGCCTTGCTTGACCTTGTTGGACCTTGTGTCGGCCATGGGTGTGGATCCTTGTGGTTACCCATTTTGTGATAGAGGTTGTGCAAGACCCCTCTCTCTTGGTTGTTGAGAGGTGAGCCGATCTTCTTTATCAATCAGGGTTTGGTGCCCTTGTGCTTGAGGTTGATAACGATCTTGTTGGGTTGTATCTTGCCCGATATGGCTTTGGGGTTAGTGTTGCCCGATACCCTTCCTGCCTTGGGCTGTACCTTTGGCCGATACCCTGGTGTGTTGGGTGATATGCCTTGTTGAGTACCCTGCATGTTACACCTAGATTAGGTAGTGGTTTGGTGCCCGTTGTACCTTGAACGTTATGGAGCTCAGTGGGCTAGCCTTGTGTCAGGCATCATGGTTTGGTGATGATGCCGGATATAGTGGCTTATGGTTAGATGTTGCTGTAATGAAGGCCATTTTGGTGTGCTACCCTTGACCGATAAACTTCTTGGAGTGCTTTGGTGTCGCTTGAGTCTTGAGTATGTTGGGCGATACCATGCTGTGTTTGGGCGTTGTGTCCTGGCAAGAGCGTGTGAGAGGTGTGGCTGCCTGATAGGCACCATAACCCCGGATGGGCGATAGGGTTCAGTCATTATGGATAGATAGTTGTGTCGTGCCTAGCCCTTGCACGATACACTCCCCCGACCTAGTTGCACGTTATGCCTTGAGCGTCAGTGTTGCACGACATGCCTTGATTCCTAGCTACATGACACCCTTGGGTGGTGGTCGATACCTATTTTGGTTTGCCGCTCTGTGTATAGGCCGATATGCTTTTGCTAAGGAATGCTACCCTACCCGTCACATGTTGTGGTGAGGGACACGCTACCCGCCACCTCTTTTAGTGAGGGTTGTGAGAGTTTTTAGTAAGGGTTTTGATAATCCGTGTTGTATATAGACGACGGTTTCATGTTAATAACGATGTTGCATGTGTTATGATCACTTTGAATCCTGTTTATATACCTGATGATGAGAAATGTTAAGCTGGGAAGCACATGAGCTGCTTCACATGATGATGTGACCCATGTCTATGGTCACAGGTTTGAGGCATGAATGATAAAGCATATAATCATCAATGTTTCCCTATGTTTGATAACATGATCCTTCTGTTAATCCATGATGGTTTCAGTTATCTCTATGAATTTGTACACTAACCATGTAGGTATTTCATGCGGATGCATAGACAGGTAAAGGGATATGAGGTATATATGTTTGAATGACACTACATTGATGGTCACTCTTGTTGATGAGATAACATGCATCACATGTACAATGTGTTTTGGTCTGAGGACCTGAGTTTGACTAAAATGCCTAGTTGAGGTGTTATCCTCTGATGATGAGATCTGGGATTGTTATCCCCAATGACGAGAATGCCTTATGAGGCAGTGGTTTCTTGTGATGAGGGATTGAGATCCCAGGATATTATGATGGTGGTGATAACAAGGTAAATTAATGTTATGTATGTGTTACAACATGTTTGCCTCAACAGTCCACTTAAAATATACTAACTATTTACACTGGAACATATCATGTAGTTTTCCCTGGCCATAGATCCATCATCGTCAGTAGCTGGTGATGGTGAAACAGGTTCTCCTATGGGTTAACCTGGAAGCACATATTATTGAATATGTGTGGTTTCTCCTAGCCGAAAATGAGGAGGTAAGAGTGTAACTTTGGTTGTAGACTCCAGAGTGCGGTTTCAGGCCCGTAGCTCGATATGTTAAGAGCATGGTGAACAGGCCCATGGCTCAGGATGTGTGATATGGGAGAATGGATGTGTCCATGGCTTAGAGCACGATGACCATGCCCGTGGCTCAGTTTCACTAGCGTCGATACATGTACCAAGGCGGGCTAGGAAGAGGGTAGCCTGACCCTGTGGCTGAGGCCACTTAAGCATGAGACTGTGGTCCTGCTTGTGTTGCATTCGTGCACTGACCACGAGGTGGGAGGTCATGGAGTCCGGCTCTTCCATTGACCTTGTATGGCACCGGCTTGGGTTTCACTACCGAAGGTTGGATTTGAGCGGTACGACTCACTTCCTCAGGGCATAATAACACGTAATCCAACCAAATAGTATTTATTGCTTAAGGCAAAACGGGGAAGTGTGTCAGATCTTTATGGATCATAAGAATCTGAAGTACATCTTTTTGCAGCATGAGTTAAACATGTGACAACATCGATGGATGGAGTTAATCAATGATTACGACTGCACCATCAAGTATCATCCTGGTAAGGCGAATGTGGTAGTTGTTGTTCTTAGCCGAAAGTCTTCTTATTTTTCTTCAAAGAAGGCACAGTTGAGTTCCCCGGTATGCCATAGACGGGATATGCTTGTTTCCTTGTGGCAGATGAATGTGCAGATGGAAGTTTCCTTATTAACTAGACTTTTAGCATATATGCAAGTCAAGCCTACGCTGAGACAACAGATCAAAGATGCACAGCAAATAGATGATACAGTACAGTTGATCAGATCAGAGTTCGGCAGTGAAAAGCATGATGGGTTCCATGAGTCCGAGGATGGACTAGTTTGCTATCGTGATAGGATGGTGGTCCCCAATGCTGATGATCTGAGGAAGTTAGTGCTCGAGGAAGCACATACGTCGATGTATGCTATGCATCCAGGAGTTACCAAGATGTATCATAGTTTGAAGGACTTGTATTGGTGGCCCGTCTTGAAGAAAGATGTAGCCGAGTTCGGGGCTAGGTGTGCGGTTTGTCAGCAAGTCAAGGGTGAGCATCAAAAGCTGACAGGCGCGTTGCAACCTCTGCCGATACCGTAGTGGAAATGGGATCATATAACCATGAATTTTGTAGTTGGTCTACCCAGGACAACTAGGAATCATGATTCCATCTAGGTAATTGTGGACAGATTGACGAAGTCTACCCATTTCATACCAGTAAAGACAACGTATACAGCCGAGAAGCTCGCTCGAGTATATGTGGATGAGATAGTACGTTTGCACGGTGTGCCAGCGACGATAGTTTCTGACAGAGGTCCTCAGTTCACGAGTCATTTCTGGGAACAGTTGCACAAGGCATTGGGAACACAGTTGACGTTCAGTACCGCCTTCCACCCACAGACAGATGGACAATCTGAGAGGACTATTCAGATTCTGGAGGATCTCCTTCGAGCTTGTGTTTTGCAGTTCCTAGGCAATTGGGACATACATCTCAGTTTGATAGAGTTTGCTTACAACAATAGTTATCAGCGGAGCATTGACATGGCTCCTTATGAGGCCTTATATGGAAGGAAGTGAAGATCTCCTTTGTGTTGGTATGAGTCTGGTGAATATCAGCTTTTGGGTCCTGAGTTAGTACAACAAACAACAGAAAAGATCAAGGTGATACAACAACAGTTGAAAGTGACACAGGACAGGCAGAAGTCTTATGCAGACAATCACCGACGACCTTTGGAGTTCCAGGTAGGAGACAAAGTATATCTTAAAGTCTTGTCGTGGAAAGGTGTGCTAAGGTTTGGTCAGAAGGGTAAGCTAGCACCCAGGTATATGGGGCCATACCCGGTCATAGCACGTATTGGCAAGGTAGCTTACGAGGTAGAGCTGCCACCAGAGTTGCACATGTTACATCCAGTGTTCCATGTCAGTATGCTGAAGAAAAGTCATCCGGATACAGGGACAGTGATACAACCAGACAAAGTTGAGCTTGATGAAGATGTGACCTACGAGGAAGGTCGTGTGATGATCCTTGACAGGAGACTTAAGAAGCTGAAGAGGAAGGACCTGGTTCTTGTGAAGGTTCTTTGGCATCATCGTGGCATTGAGGAAGCCACGTGGGAGCTTGAGGAAGAGATGAGGAGGGAGTATCCCTTGCTTTTCTCTTCGGATTTTGAGGACGAAATCCCTTTGTAGGGGGTTAGCTTGTAAGGACCCTGAGCTCCATTTTGGGCTTATCCTGTTTGCTTTGCTTAACCCTGATGCTTAGTTGCTTGCTAATCACCTTTGGTGGTGATTAGGGTTTGTTGGTGCTTTTTTGAGAGCTGGAGGTGCTACTTGCAATAAACCAAAGTCTAGGGTTTGTGGGCAAGTTTGCCACCTTGTGAAGTGTTCCTCCCTCTCCTTGCTTCCTCTAGTGTTGAGAGGAAGGTTTGGGATCGTTGCTTGAGTTCCTTTGGGCTTGGTTGAGCTTGTTGGGATTTGTGGTGCCTTGTCTTTGCTTCTTTGGACCTTGTGTCGGGCAAGAGTGCCCTATGTTGGCCTAGGTGTGTCGGCCTGTGCTTGTGTCGGGCTGTGGTGTGTCGCCCAGGGTGTGTTTCAGCCATGGTGTGGGTGTGTCAGCCATGGTGTGGAGGTGTGTCGCCCATGGACCCCTTTGACTCTCTTTGACCTCATTTGTGTCACCACTAGTGGACACTTGGTACTTGATGCTTGCATGTGGAAATGGCCTTGGACATGTGTTTAGGGCATGTTAGAGTGGTGGCTTTGCTCTTGGACAAGTGTCCCTAGGTGGGCGACACCTTGCTTTGTTCTACCTTGGTTTCTCCCCCATCCCCTCCTATATATGTGTTCCCTTTCTCTTGCTAAGGATCCCTTTAGTTCTTTAGTCTCCTTCTCCATTGGTGCACGATACCCCTCTTATTTTGCAAGATTGGTGGCCGATCCTGACACAGATAACCAAACAAGAAGCAATTGAGTAACAAACCATGTGTATGGGCATATTAATCTATGGTTCATATTCTTCCCAATTTATTTTTTATCCTCCCATACAAATTCTATCAATGTAGTGGAAAATTAACTAACATAATATTTCTATCCAACATTCTTCCTTTCTCTAGTTTACTTTATTGGCTCATAAAATCAATTAAGCATACTTGCTTATTTAACTATGATAATTTTGACACAGGTTATGTTTGTGCATAACATACTTTTTATTTAATACAAGTTAGATTGAGTAACGATATACTCCATCTATTGTCCTACTCGGTATAATCCAAGTTGTTTAGTTACATCATTAACTATAGGGAACATTTCCCTTACTGTCGTCGAGAAGCTTCTAATTTTAATAATAATAGGGAACATAGATGATTAGATATGTTCCATTAGATCTGGATATAGAGAATGAAAGTGTCCATTAAGGAAAACAGATCGCAGTTTATATTTTCTGGAGGATTATTAGAAGTGATTATATAAGTATGAGTGTTTCACTTCTAGATTTGATAGTTATCTTCTGACAAATAATATGATTGATGTTTTACAATCTAGTGCCCCGAGATAAATATATCTCTCATACTCTATGATATTTTGTTGAATCCTTTTTCCATATGGTGGTGGTACTTCTTGTGTTGGTGTAGACTCTAGATTTCCATTTTTTCTAATTATGAAATGCTTTGTCATTTCTATTGTATTTAACATACGAGATTCTTGTATTGGACCCTATTTAACATAAAACATTCTTGTATTGTAGTTGTCTTCTTACATTGGACTAAGTTGTTTATTCTGCAAACAAAAAGTCAGGGCATCCAAAGACTTACTATTCAAAAACCAATCTATGTCCTCACCATTCATCTGAAGCGATTTAATTCCATTCTTGGTCAAAAAATTGATAAGAGGGTGGAATTTGGACCCACCTTGAACATGAAGCCATTTGTGAGTGATATGCAGGTAATAACATGTGAATGAATGTTAGTTCATCCCTTTGCATACACACATTAATGATTGTGAAAACCTTTTTTCCATGTCCTAATTCCCTTTTCACACATTAGGAAGAAGGTGCAATCAACACTTCATAAGGGTACTAGTTCATGCTGGCTATAACACTCATTTTGGTCATTATTACTATTATGTTTGCACCTCCAGTGATATGTGGTATTCCTCTAGTGGTGGCCAAACCCTAGAGTGCCTTGCTCTTCTTCTTGTGGTGGTGCTTGGAGCTTGAAGCTAGGAGCTTGGAGCTTGATTAAGGTGGGTTACATAACTCCTAACCCTAACTATACTACCTCTTCTTTGTTCTTGTATGTTTCTTGTGATCATATCGGCTATGTATGTTGCTAGTTTAGTTTCTTGCTTAAGTTGTTCTTGTTGGCCGAACCATGTGTTTTAGGGTTCCTTGTTGAGCAACACCCCTTTCTCTCCTTGGTCTAGAGGAGTGAGATTGAGTCCTAGTAATATGGGCAATACCCCTCTCTCATTTAAGTTGAGAGGTGAGCTTGTGTTCTAGTGGCTTGAGCAACACCCTCCTCTCACCATGGACTTGAAAGGTGAGCTATGTGGTGGTTGTGGACCTTGGTTGTGGTTGTTCCTTGTGTTGCCCGATTGGTGATAAGAAGTGTGCAAGACCCCTCTCTCTTGGTTGTTGAGAGGTGTGCATCTTCTTGATCCACTAGGGTTGTCGTGCCCTTGTGCTTGAGGTTGATGATGACCTTGTGGAGTGGCATCTTGGCCGATATAGTCTTGAGGTTGATGCTGCCTGATATCCTTCATTGGCTAGAACCTTGGTCGACCTGTTGTGGTGTTGTGTTGGGCGTCACACCCCTGGCTCCTGCCTTGTTGTGTCGGGCGTCACACCCCTGGCTCCTGCCTTGTTGTGTCGGGTATCACACCATGATAAGTACCCTGCCCGACACACTTAACCTCGTTATACCCTGATGTTGTGGAAGCTTGTTAGCTGGTTTTGTGGTGGGCGTCACCCCTTGGCCCTGGCTTTGTGTGTCGGCCGATAGATGTGGTTAGCTGGCTGGACGGCATGCTTTCCTTGCTGTCATTTGAGGTTGTGCCCTGGTCGTTATACCTAGACGAGTAGAACGTTGGTCGTTACCCTTGTGTGTGTGTGTCGGGCGTCACACCTGGTTGTGTATCCTGCCCGACACGCCTACCTCTATTAGTTGCTTGGTGATGTTACCCTCTTGGACATTGTGGTCGTGGCCCTGTGTCGGGCGTCGCACCTCCGTTGTTGCCTTGTGTTGGTCGATAGATCATGGCTAGGCTGGTTGAGCGACAGGCAGAGTTATACCCTTGGGCGTTTTGCCTTGTCTAGTGGTGCTGCCCGATACACCTTGTGCACGAAGCGTCGTTGCATGATATGCCTTATAAGATCTTGTTGCACGATATACCAGTGTTGCACGACATGGTGTTGCACGATAATGCGTCGCATGTCACACTGGATGCACGGCACGCCCATAGGCTCAGCTGCCCGGCAGGCCTTGTGGTCGTTGTCCCTGCTTTGCACGACACAGCGTTGCACTCTACACATGAGTGCACGAGATGGCTTGGTTCCTTGTTGCCCGATACATGTCGTAGCCTGACACCCTTGCTGGTTTGCTTGGCCGATAGGTAGTTGGTTTGCTGGATCGTTGCATGGTTGATATGGTTGGACGATATGGGAGAGTACCCTGCCCGATACCTACCCTTGGCGAGTTTGCCCTACCCGTCACACGTTTGGTGAGGGTAGTGGGTGCTTCTAGTGAGGGTCTTGTTCCTTCTAGAAAATTTTTATGATAGTTTTTGTACATGCTTTCACGTTTGGCTGATGATAGTGATCCCTGACATGTTTGATAATTGATATAATGGATCACATCTATGTAGCTTGACATGATAGTACCTATGTTTATGATCATCTTGATTATATGTATAATGTTGAGGAAATGGTAAGCATATAAGATGCCTTGCATGATGATATGACCTATGTCTGTGGTCACAGGTTGAGACATAAATGATAACGTATGTAATCATCAATGTTGCCCTATGTTGATAAAATGAATCTTCTGTTAATCTATGATGATTATGTATACTAACCATGCAGGTGACTCATACAGTTGCATAGCCAGGAATAATGGCTATGAGATATATATGTATTTGAGTAACACTGCTTGATGGTTAATCTTGATGATGAGATGATATATGTGTTTTGGTCTGAGGACCTGAGTTGGCTAAAGTGCCCAGTTGAGGTGTTATCCTCTGATGATGATCTAGGATTGATATCCCAAGTGATGAGAATGCCTTAAGAGGTAGTGGTTTTCTGTGATGAGGTATGAAGATCCCAGGATATTGTGATGGTGGTAATAATAATGTAGTTTTATGTTATGCATGTGTTACAACTTGGTTGCCTCATCAATCCACTTAAAATACATTAAATAATCACAGTGCAACATATCATGTAGTTTTCCCTGTCCATAGATCCATCATCGTTAAGAGCTGGTGATGGTGAAATGGGTTCTCCTGTGGGTTAACGCAGAGCGCATATTGTTGAATATGCGAGGTTTCTCCTAGCCTAAAATAGAGAGGAATCGAGTGCAGCTGCGGTTGCAGACTCAGGATATGTATATGAGCATGGTGAACAGGCCCATGGCTCAGGATATATGATATGGGAGCATTCATGGCTCAGGGAGCACGGTGAATTGGCACGTGGCTCAGATATTCTAGCATCGAGACCTGTACCGAGGCGGGCTAGGCAGAGGGTAGCCTATGGAGCTGACCATATGGGTAAGGCCACTTAAGCACGAGACTACGGTCCTACTTTGGTTCTCGTGCACTGACTACGAGGCAGAGAGGTCGTGGAGTCTGACTCTTCCATTGACCTTGTATGGCACCGACTTTGGATTTCGCAACCGAAGGTTGGATTTGAGCGGTACGGTCACTTCCTCAGGGCATAATAATACATAATCCAGCCGAAAAGTATTTATTGCTTAAGGCAAAACACGGAACATTGGTTGAGGCTTTTCTTGAATAGTTGATCTTGTTATACCTTGCAGTTACTTATACGTTCCTCATGTTATGTGGTAAGACCTTATAAATCTTATCTTGTCAATCATGTTCCATAAAAGAGATATTTGGTGATATGCATTCCGTACATCTGGTAAGCTTGATGGTATGAATAGCTTAGTTATATAGACTGCTCTTGTTATACCTCTTATCAGTTATCTGTTGTTATTGCTTTATCTTTCTGAGGTTTTGTAGTTTTGGCGGGGAGTTATGTTTTTCGTTGGGACTGTGTGTCTCACCCCGCTGGTTTGTAACCTTTTTAGGTGTTCGAGCTAGACGTGGTGGTGGTCGTAGAGTTGCGGCCGAGCAGCAAGACGAGCAGTAGAAGGCAAGAGATGGACATGCTGCTATTTTGGTTATTTTGTAGTAGAGTCTTAGAGTCATCCATGTACTCTCATGTCCTTGGAGGCGTTTTGACATTGTTTCACGATGTATAGCTGTTAATGCTTTGTATATCCTGTTGTTGGCCGAACGTGGGCCGTTATGTACATATAAACATGTGATGAACTCATGTGATGGCTAGACAGCTGATCTCCTAAGATGCGGACACGTTCAAGACTTGTAAATATTTATATAACCTGTTTTCCTGTAGGAGAAGGATCTGAATGTAATAGTTTCTCAGTTTATCCTCTTTCTGCAATCGGTTTTAATTAACCCGTGTTTTTGGTAATTTGTGGTTTATGGTGTTTTCCGCACGTTTTCGCGTAACACCTCACTGTCTGTGTGATAATGGGATGTGTTGCCACACTTGGGGTTGCTGAATACCTTATTAATACCAATGAGTGAATCAAACAACCATGTTAGACGACAAAAGTAACACATGAACTTGTAATATATTTCCATGACATTGTAGTTGTTTGTGTTTACTTCGCAACATTTAGTTACAAAACTTATGTGTTGCATTGTTTTGTTTGGACCATCACTTGAAAAACTTCTACTTTATTGTTATGTATTGAAGGCATACATCACGTTCTTAATTGTTTGTAGCTAAGTTTGTTTGGAGCATTTATTTGTATTCAATATTGTCACAGTTATCTTACTATTATTGATATTTGCTAATATTATATTTATTTATTAACTATAGATGTCATCATCGTGGTCTCGGTCAAAGGCAAGGACAAAGTTTGAAAAATTATTGATGTCTCCGTCAAAGATTAAAAAATATGTAGAAGAAATCTTGTTTGCAAGAAACAATGTTGCGAGCCTACACGCGATGAGGGCCCAAATGGGAGCCACGAACAAGCCAAGGGTGTTACTCTTCCTATTCACCATCTGTCATTGTTGTTCGAGTCGCCAAAAGATGCCATCAAATAGGAAACCAATAAGTTGTTGAACGAAGCCTGTCATATGTCATGGGACAAGTACGACGAGGCCATGAAGTTGGCCAACTAGGACGTTCCTACCTGGGATCAAAGCCTGTCCCCCACAGTGGCTTCTTGCTCACCATCTCAGATTGTGTAGCGGTGTCTATGTGTAGGTCCAGGGCAGACCTCTCCTTTGTGTCCTTCAGTTTGTGTGTTACATATGTATTTGTCCGGGAACCAATAAATTATTATATGTTTTTTATGTGGTATTAAGTTCTGTTACAGACATGCTACGCATGTTTGCTACCATTGAATTAAAATGCATAAATTATGCATTTTATATATTATTTATTTGTTATTTAGTATATAATATATTGTTTATGCAATTATCTTTGAATGTTATCTTTCATTGAAACAACAACAATATCAAGGTGTTACACACATTACTTGACATATCGCAATTTTATTTGCATTCATATTAATATTCACGTTAATTTAATGTACAATTAAAAGAGAACGAACAGATTAAAATTTAGAAAATTAGAGTAGTTCTGCTAGAGTAGAAAATTTGATTATATCCACAAAGATTAAACAATATGATTTTGAGTTCGAGGCCACAGATAGTATATATTTTCTACAGTTGGTTTATTTTAAATCATCACGTACTTATGACCATACTCATATATTATGTTTAGTTTTCCTATGTACAAAAATGACATTCACAAAATTCACAAACTCTACTTATGACCATACTCATATATTATGTTTAGTTTTTCTAAGTACAAAAATGACATTCACAAAATTCCTAAGTAAAAAAATTTGCACTTCTGCTTAAGCGGCAACACAACTACACATTTCTTACTCTTGTTAAACCAGTTCTACAACATCAGCATAGAATCAGCATAGAATCAACACATACTGACTATGTTGCCAAACAAAAGCAGATCGAATCCAGCCTAGTATCCAAACAGAATCAGACTGCAATCAGGCTAGCTAACTAAAATTAGACTGGGATGCCAAACAGAATCAGACTGGGTTGCAAACAGAATCAGACTCAATCCCACTAACCCCGTCTTAACCAGTCCAGACTATGAAATCCCATTCCCTTCCCAAACAGGGGATAAGACGTTGTATTCTCTAAAAGCCCAACAACTCCTCCCGTAGACCTTCCCCGTCACTGCCATAGTGCTTGGCCACCTGGACTTAATAACTCCTGACGACACGAAACTACTCACACGAGTACTGCGATTCCTTCTCTATTGATCCCTAATCCCAATTTCTTTGGTGCGTTGAGGAGTCTTCGTGCTGGTGTGACCCTCGTCTCCGGTGAGGATCAGCTTGCACCGGCGTTGTGGTCATTTTGGAGTCAATTAAAGGTAAGGGCACCATCTGCGGCCCCTAACTATTTGTTCCCCACCTTCTGTGCGCGCTGATTCTTCCCCAATCACTGGGTCGACTAAAACCTCTATCTCAAGTACGTGTATTCATGTTGAAGGGAAGCTAGGTGTTTTTTATTCCGCATATGAACATCAGTCCTAACACTGATTTATGGATCTGCATTGAATGCATGGTTTCTTGTCTAAGTCTCCTCTCCGCCACAGTTTGGTAGTTCCGCCTTCCATCACCACTGATTTGGGACCTGTTACCAGTATGCTGGGTGCTATTGTCTTGTGCCGCCATCAGTGCTCCATCCCATTTGACGAGTCGGGGTTCCCTATCGGGAACGCGACTGACTCCTTCGGAGTGACTACGGCAGTGAATGAGAGGAGGGGATGAGAGGCCCTGAGTTTTGAACTGCTGGCATCAACCACACAGAGTTCTAAGAAACCGATAAATGAAGTCATCATTTCATTTGTTGCATACTCATTAAAATACACGTGAATAGTAAAAGAATGAAATTGCTGATTGGTTTGGACTCATTTAATTAGTAATCTAGTAGATATCCATATTTAGTAAAGCAATGTTTAACCAACAGTGAATGAGATACATATATGATATAAGTAGGTGCTTCGATTTGGAAGATTTTTGGATATTGATTACCGACCTATGTGCCCAATTATCGAGTTCATAGGAAGCATTTTGTTAGGTTAAATATTTAATAAGGAACAATTTTAACACAAAATGTAATCTGATGCGTAGGTGGTATTGACTTTGACTTTTATTTTGACTTAAACAAGACCGAAGGTATGTACTCCTCTCTATTTATAAATGGGTATTTATATGACCAAATTTTCCCACAATGAGGCAACTTTTGCTATATTTTCTCTTGTTCCATTTGTTGAAAAACCATATGCTCTCAATTGGACTTATTATTATTCTTCTAAAATTACTACTATCATGTTGAATTGGGTCAATGACCCCACTTGCTATTGTGCTTAAATCATTCCTTGTATGTTTGCGAAAGATATATCTTGCCACTCTATTTATGCATGTTAGATAGTTCGAATAGTTTAACTATTGTAGACGCTTATGTGTAACCATTAGGGTATGCTTTTCTACCCGGGGTATGCTTTTCTACCCTTATATATACAGAAGCGTGCTTTTCTGCCTAGGGTGTGCTTTTCCACCCATTTTACTTAGGCCAATGACTTAGTGGTGTCATGGTCCTACTTTAGTTACTTTAGTCCAATATATCTGCATGCAAATATTTGTTGTGATATTGATGATTGATTATGGCAAGAGTCATTGTTTAATGCTTTACTTATATTGCCTCATTCTTTTGAAAATTCTTTCTCTTGTTACTTATTCTTGAAGCTTACCTAATTTTAATAGCCCCCTTTTTATGGGAACATCCGCTTACTGATATATCAAATAATGTCTAGTTAATTCTCTTATGTACATACTCAGCTTTTGCTGATTTATATCTTATTTTTCTATTTTCTGGGTATTCCCAAAACTGCCCAGTTATAGGTGCTTTGAAGGATGTGGCCACATGCAGGTCGTACACCTGAAGTTGGCTTAAGGATAGCTAGGAATATCCGAGTTGCCCTCTGTATCTGGCACTCTTATGAAACATGGTCTTAGTATTTCCCTTTTTATGTACCACCCTTAGGGTGAAAAAGTTATGTACATGAGAACATTTTGTAACTTTGTAAATAGTTATATTTTCCGTTGCTTAAATAATTCTTGGCTTATGTATTTACCAGAGAGTGGTCCCTCTACCGGGTCCTACTCTTTATAGAATGGTATCAGAGCCTAAGTAGTCGGCAACTAGACTATTTCAAGTTATCCTAGATTGTTCCTTAGTAGGTAGGTGACCCTTTAGAGGTTGTTGTCATACCTAAACCCAAATGGTGATTACCAATTAGGGTTTCACCCCTATCTAATTTGGTAGTATATATGTATCCCATACCTAGTATGTGGATGGCCTATTTTTGGATAAAACCCTATCAATCCTAGCCTCTCTTTAATGGGTTGCTTTCTATATGTATAGGTTGACTCTCCAAGGGAGTAATCTCTACCTCCTTCCTTAGTTGAGGACAATTCATCTATTATAAACAATAGGTTGATATGAACACACATAATTATGAATAACCCTAGTACAAGTCATTAAACATTTAACTTTTGTTGTTTTCTAGCATCCTTGTGATGTACACGTTATGTGGACTAAGCATGTTTGGATACAAATTAACTTAGAATATTGACATGTTTTTAGATTTTGAGATGTTCTATGATAGTACATGATGATAGGAACTAGATCCTTAAGGTTAGGGTTGTTTTTCTTGCAACTGGGGGTTATTCCAACATAATTTTTCTTGAGACTCACCATCCAAGGGTTGGATACATTTAGGTAAACTTGCAATATATCATAAATGAGGATTTATTGAAGGAAGACATATGTTTTGAATAACAACCCTTGAGATTTCTTCCCTCACATACTCATAAGGTAGGAATGATTATTATATCCCTTGTCCTATAAGGGAATGATCATGTAGTTGGATCATATAATAAAACCTTGTGCTATATTAATTTTCCTCGAGGATATATATAGGCACAATCATGTTTGGAAACTATAGTGGATACTCTTTTTCATGAAACTTTGAATGTACACCGATTATGAGGTTATGTGAGGTAGGTACATCTAGGGTTGATCCTTAAAGAATTGACAACTCTCTCATCACCATTGTGTAATTAGTTTACCTAGTGTGTGAGATGAGGAGTTGTTTGAATATCTAGTTGACATGGGCTTATAATAACACCATGGTATTTAACCAACTAGGGAAGTAGAAACCCTAATCTCTTCTCATTATGGTTACACAGTCTTTTAAATAAATGATGTTTTCAGATATGATGACCTAAGTCATGATTAGGAGAATGGTAGGATTATGAAGGTTGTGCCTTGTAGGACCCACTAGAAGTTAACTGCATGCTGGAAGAAACTTGCATCCCCTCCCAACCTAGAATGTGGATATAACTGTTGTATTCCTTGATGGCATGTGTAGAGAAACCTCTTTTGTGAAGATGAAATGATGTTAAGGTAATAGTATATGTTATATGTGACAAAAAGTGGTCGACTTGGATCTCAGATTGATTTTGGCGCCATTTTGGATTTCCAACATAAGGTTTCCATCGTCAAACTTATTTTTGTTGTTATATTATATTAAAAAAAATTCAGATTTCATCGATGATTTTGGAACCAAGTCACCACAACAAAGAAGTTGTAGTAGTAGATAGGCCTTAGTGTAGAAATCATTAATTTGTAGGTTCAACTTTCCGACCCTAGATATAAAGAATAAATATAATGGCTATATTCTTGTATGCTACCTCTCTCAACTCTATGCATGGTTAGATTGGTCCTTTTAAGGGATGGAGCCTTGTACAGTTAGGTTTGTAACTTAAATTAATGAATAATTGAAATCAATGGTTATTAGTATCAGAAATTGTTAATGTAAGGGATACAAAACATCATAATAGTATGATGGACAAACCTCCTTAATTATGTAGAAAAAAACTAAAATTTATGATATCATCCTCAATCTTAGTATAAATTTCCTAGACCAAATCACGATATGAGAAGATAATAAGATGAGATGGATAAAGTAATATAAATTGACGTTGGGTTCTGCATACAATTGTTATGTGACTATGTTATGCCAGGACCCCTATATTAACTTTGTCTAGTGAATTAGAAATTTATATTTTGTTAGAAAACTACAGCGTAGTATTTTGAGTTGTAGCTTGGTGGATTTCAGGGACGAAATCCTCTTTAAGGGGTAGTGTTCTGTAACGAATCCAAATCTAAGTATCACCTCTATTTTCATTTTCCCTAAAAAAACTTAAATTCATTTTCTCTTAAACTTTGTTGAGTAGTAATTTTGACTCTGAAAATAATCTTAGGATAATCTAGACTTTATATCACCACCCATTTACATAATCATACATGATAGTGACATTGAGGACTTTTGAAAATTTAATTCACATATTGTGAGAGTGAGGCCATATCAGATGTAATATCCTCTTTTACCCTAGAGAGAGAGATTTAATGAGTAGAAAATACCCAGAAACTATTTTAACAATACAGAATATAAATTATCCTTTTATTAGGCTAATTAACACCCCTTTATTAGTATTAATGCCTAACAATTTTGGTATGGATTTATGGGGTCAGATTATGTACCTTGATCGTTTAAGAGTCAGTCTATGAAATTAGGAGTCTAAAACAGGATTAATTGTACCATTTTAATGCTTTGAAGGAGAAGATATGAGGTGGCCTTTAATACTTTGATTTCATTTGTCACGTTAATTGACCAAGGTTCAACACTTATTAATATTTTGATTTTAAGAGAGTACACTGAGAGCGGGTGCAAGGCTACGTCTTCCTTCCACATGAAGCTAGGAACATGTGTTACAGTCCCTCTCCCACCGATGGCCTCCACTCCACTCCTTCATTGCCTACCTTAACACCGGATACGCCTCGAGCAAACGAAACGGTCTAGGAGAACCCTAAAACGTTGTATTCTCTAAACGCCCAACAACTCCTCCCGCACACCTCCGCCATCACTGCCATAGTGCTTGGCTGCCTGGACTTAATAACTCCTGACGACATGAAACTACTCACACTAGTAGTGTGATTCCTTCTCTACTAATCCCTAATCCTAATTTCTCTAGTGCGTTGTGGAGTCCTCATGCTAGTGTGACCCTCGTCTCTGGTGAGGAGCAGCTTTCAGCGGCGCCGTGGTCATTTTGGAGTCAATTAAAGGTAAGGGCACCATCCGCGGTCCCTAACTATTTGTTCCCCGCCTTCTGTGCGCGCTGACTCTTCCCCAATCACTGGATCAACTAAAACCTCTATCTCAAGTACGTGTATTCATGTCGAAGGGAAGCTGGGTGCTTTTTGATTCCGCATATGAACATCAGTCCTAACGCTGATTTACGGATCTGCATTGAATGCCTGGTTTCTTGTCTAAGTCTCCTCTCCACCACGGTTTGGTAGTTTCACCTTCCATCAGCACTGATTTGGGACCTGTTACCAGTATGCTTTGGTGTTGTTGTCTTGTGCCGCCATCAGTGCTCCACCCCTTTTGATGAGTCGGGGTTCCCTATTTGGAACGCGACTGACTCCTTCAGAGTGACTACGGCAGTGAATGAGAGGAGGGGGACGGGAGGTCCTGAGTTTTGAACCACTGGCATCAACCACACGGAGTTCTAAGAAAATGGTAAACGAAGTCGTCGTTTCATTTGTTTCATACTCATTAAAATACACGTGAATAGTAAAAGAATGAAATCATTGATTGGTTTGGACTCATTTAATTAGTAATCCAGTAGATATCCATATTTAGTAAAGCAACGTTTAACCAACAGTGAATGAAATACATATATGATATAAGTAGGTGCTTCGATTTGGAAGATTTTTAGATATTGATTACCAACCGATGTGCCCAATTATCGAGTTCATAGGAAGTGTTTTGTTAGGTTAAATATTTAATAAGGAACAATTTTAACACAAAGTGTAATCTGATGCGTATGTGGTATTGACTTTGACCTTTATTTTGACTTACACGGTATGTACTCCTCCCTATTTATAATTGGGCATTTATATGACTAAATTTTCTCATAATGAGGCAACTTTTGCTATACTTTCTCTTGTTCCGTTTGTTGGACAACCATATGCTCTCATTTAGACTTATTATTATTCTTCTAAAATTACTAATATCATGTTGAATTGGATCAATGACCCCACTTGCTACTGTGCTTAAATCATTCCATGTATGTTTACGAAAGATATATCTTGCCACTCTATTTATGCATATTAGATAGTTCAACTAGTTTAACTATTGTAGACGCTTATGTGTAACCATTAGTGTATGCTTTTCTACCCGGGGTATGCTTTTCTACCCTTATATATACAGAGGTGTGCTTTTCCTCCTAGGGTGTACTTTTCCACCCATTTTACTTAGGCCAATGACTTAGTGGTGTCATGGCCCTACTTTAGTTACTTTAGTCTAATATATCTGTATGAAAATATATGTTGTAATATTGATGATTGATTATGGCAAGAGTCATTGTTTAATGCTTTACTTATATTGCCTCATTCTTTTGAAAAATATTTCTCTTGTTACTTCTTCTTGAAGCTTACCACATTTTAATATCCCCTTTTTTATAGGAACATCCACTTACTAATGTATCAAATAATGCCTAGTTAATTCTCTTATGTACATACTCAGCTTTTGCTGATTTATATCTTATTTTCCTATTTTCTGGGTGTTCCCCAAACTACCCATGTATAGGTGCTTTGAAGGATGTGGTCACATGCAGGTTGTTCACCTGAAGTTGGCTTAAGGATAGCTAGGAAGAGATGAGTTGCCCTCTGTATCTGGGACTCTTATGAATCATAGTCTTAGTATTTTCCTTTTTATGTACCACCATTAGGGTGAAAAAGTTATGTACATGAGAATATTTTGTAACTTTGTAAATAGTTATATTTTCCGCTGCTTAAACAGTTATTGGCTTATGTATTTACCATAGAGTGGTCCCTCTACCGGGTCCTACTCTTTACAGCCCAGGCCCAATGCCCAATGCTCTAGTAGAGTTTCAAGAATGACAACTGTCCCCACATACCACCATTAGCCTTAATTGCGCACTTTGTCCTCACTCACGCGCATACCAGGATCAACTTCCTGACAGATCCATAACCCCTCCAGTATGTGAGGCCCACATGGACATGGCATGCCAGTCTTGAGCTGTACGGTCCAGACATGTAGGAAAGGGTTATCCATGGTGATGTAGCCACCCTTGTACTGGTATTCCGTGATCGGGAGCTGGGTGTCCATGGGCCATGTTGGGTCTGCACTGAAATGAGAAAATATTAGGAGGCCATATAGTTGAGCCTTGACGAGGACTTCAAGAGTCCAAGTGGGGGAGATTGTAACGTCTTAGGATTTGAGGCCTTGGATAACATGATCTTAAAAAGAATGATTGAACTACTCATATCACTAAGGTGCACATCCTTTTCTGGGAGCTCATCACTAAGAACTCCATAGTTAAGCGTGCTCAGCTTGGAGTAGTATTGGGATGGGTGACATGTCGGGAAGTTGATCTTGGCATGTGCGTGAGTGAGGACAAAGTGTGCAGTTAAGGCTAGTGGTGGTCTGTGGGGACAGTCGTCATTCCTGAAACTCTACTAGAGCCTTGGGCAGTGGGCCTAGGCGATACAGGGCACTTGCATAGGAGTTCATTGAATTGCTCCCATGCTTCATACAAGGATTTTTGGGCACTTGATTGAATCTTGTAATATATCCATGGATCAAGTATGTCATCGAAGGAGGGTAGAATTTGTTTAAGAACTTATTCTCTAAGGCCTTCTATGTGTTGATCAGATCCCCTCGAAGAGCATTATACCACACTCTAGCTTTGTCTGTAAGAGAGTATTTGAAGAGATGCAGTCGCATGGCATCACTAGTGACACTTGATGGATTCATCATCGAGCAAAGGTCGATGAATTTGAGAATATGTTCCCAAAAATCATATTTGATTGCTTCTTGTAAAGGCGGAATTTTGTAGTAAGTTGACCTATGGGGCTTTGATCTCAACCAGGTTGCCTAGAGGTTGGTCTAACGATTCAAGTTAGTTCCATTAGGGATGGAGAAATCCTGGAATTCATTCATGCACTCTGTGGCTTGGAAGGCTTCTAGGGATGTCTTGAACTCGACCTGCCTGTTCTTTGGCATCTATAGCAAGTAAATCTTGTTGAGTCATGATAGATTCATTGATGTGCACTTGGATAGCTTTTTTCGCAGCCGCCATGTCCTCCATGGCTATCTCATTGTGAAGTTTTTTATGTTTTTCTCGATTTCAGGATCAAAAAGCAATCTTGAGTCAAGACTACTGGATCTTTGCATAGGCCAGAGGCGCCTTCTTAAAAAATTGATCGTGAGTGGTGTTCTTAGTTTTAGAGGATTTTTAGTATCATCAAGAAAAGTAAATAAACAAAGAAAAATAAAAACCCTAATTACTCTTATACTTCTAAAAGTATTTAACTACCATTATCCTTGGCAACAACGCCAATTTTTTGGGGCTCCAAATGTTGCACCAAGAGAAACCCTAAAAAAATGACTTCTAGGTTTAACCAAAAGCAATGCACTAATTCCCCACTCCACATGAGTGGAAGCCTTATTGAAGTATACTTAAGGATCGTACCCAAACTACAATCTTTTTAAAAAGTTATATAGATTTAGAAGTATTAAGAGTAATATTTATATTGAGTAGTTGAAAGATTTATTAAACTAAATTATTTCAAAGAGAAATAGAGATTAAAGAGGTAAATAGCATGTAATAAAAAGTACCAGGGCATCGAATTTTGCTACCCAGACTTACGTGATTTTCCTAACTAAATCTAACGCATAGTCATTGCTAAATCGAGGCTTAGTTGATGCACCCTCACAGGATTCATGTTGTCACCTAGTATAAACTCCCTTGGAACCGACCATCCTCGGAACCCAAGTTCCATGTCTATACCAACTTAACTCCCTTAATTATGATCAACCATCCTGAGCACGTAGCATATAAAAGTCCAATCACCTCATTATCCCTTGCTAACAGCTCAGGGGGACAATAAGATCATTTTGGTGTTCTAATCACACTCACAACAACCTACATATCCATGTTTATAATAAAAAAATATGCAAAACAAATAGTTAATTTGCAAGGCAAGGCATTGAGCATAAATATACTTTATTTAGAAACTATATTGTCAAGTTTAGATACAATCTAAGATAAAATATGGGCAATCAGGGCTAGTCCCCATGCCCCAACACAAGGCGTCTTCTTGCTCATGGCCAGGGACAACAACAAAGAGATAGTAGGAATGATGGAGAAGGCAATGAAGCCAGATGTAGGAAGACCAATCTCTCCACTACGACCACTGCCTCCTCGCTCCTCACTAGGGTTTGTGTTGCACAATGTGGCTTCTAATCACCGATCAGAGACCCCTCTTGATGGATGATAAGGATTTCCTTTTATAGATGCATTCCTCGCCTATGAAACCCTAGAGCAGAATGCTTTTCATCGAAGGCATTTGATTGCATGGCCCGCACTCAATCCAACAGGCGAATCATGTGGATTACTCAATTTGGACCTTGTGTCCGATTCTCTGGCGGACCAACATGGGGTGAACTAGAATGGAATGGATTGTGAGAGTGCACATCAGAACATTGAAATCTGGAGGACTCTGGATGGAGAGAGGCTCGAGTCAGGCGAATGGCATAACTACTCGCTTGACTAGGTGGTTGGAAGTTGATTAAAAGGAAAGCTTTTGGGCCTTCCTTCCCTTGAGGTGTAGCATCATGAGGGCTCAATCGTCCATTTAGGCATCTCTACACAATTTTTTTGATATATATACATATATATACAAATATATATACATATATATATATATATGAAAATGTATTAAAGTTCAGAAAAGGAAAAATAATTGTATTTTAGTGAATATAAAGATAAAACTAGGAAATAGAAATACAAAAACCCCTAAAAGGCAAGTAAAATGGCATGTAAAAATGGGTGTAAATATACTCATGAATGCTCCATTGGGTCCTCCATTTTTTTGGTGGGATTAAGCTAATATAGGGATACTCAGACAATATCCATAGATTGGTATCGATCAATGATCTGAAGTTGATAGGTGTTAAATCTCATGATTGTCACCCTCTAATGCAACATATATTTCTTGTGGCTGTTCGGTCTATCATTGTTAAGCATGTAACTTTGCAATCACTAGGCTTTGCTTCTTCTTCTTCAACACTCTATGCAACAAAGTAATTGATTCTGATATTTTAGATAAGTTGCAAAGACAAGTAATCGTTACTTGTTCCAACTTGAGCAGCATTTTCCCCCTTCATTCTTTGATATCATGGTACATCTAGTTGTCCAATTGACTAGGGAAGTGAAATATTTGGGTCTAGTTTTCTTGCATCGTATGTATCATTTTGAGCGGTACATGAGTATTTTTAAAGATGACGTTTAGAACTGTTGTCGCCTCGAAGGAAGTATCATTGAAGACAATGTTTCTAGGAAGGTTATGGACTACTCCAATGACTTTTTGAGTTGCAATGAAACTCCTACTAATACTATGAATTCGGAACTTTATTCCCACAAATGTATTTTGGGAGAATGGCAAATATAAATCAGTGGTGAGCAGTGGAAACAAGCACACATGTATGTTGTATGCAACATTGATGATGTGGGTATTTATATTGTTGAACACACCAACAAGCTCAAGACAAGTTATCCCCAAGTTAGTTCAGTGTGGTTTTCTAGAGAGTATAATCAAACATTTATTAGGTGGTTTAAAAAGAAAGTATTCAATCAACTATCTCAAGCGCCAAACAATTTTATGAAAACTATCAAATGGTTTCTGTAGAATTCAAAGACCCACATTACATCTTGCAAATGGCTTGACATAAATGGATTTTCATACCACACAAAATGTCAAGATGATAAGAGTGTCATCTAAAATAGTGTGGTCACCCTTCATACGTCTTCGTTGTATTTTTCTAGTACCAAGGAGAAGAGTCCACCTGAAGAAAATATGTCTTATTATGGTATCATTGAAGACATATGAGAAACTGACTACATAGAGTTTAGACTTACGTTATTTAGGTGTAAATTGGGTTGATAACAAAAAAGGAGTTGTAGCTGACAAACTCAAGAAGGATGAACCCTTCATCATGGCATCACAGGAAAAACATGTATTTTATATCGATGATCTAATAAAAGAGAATTGGTATGTCGTTCTTCATGGAAATGACAACTCAATATACATCTTGTTGATGAAGAAGACTACTATGACAAGTATGATGACTCTAGTCTATTCTCTGTTGGCTTACCAAGTGCAAACGTTGAATATAACACCGCTGACTATATATGTGATGATCACATAGAAGGGATACTAGTTTACGGTATACTGTAACATACTGAAATCCAGGGTCATTCCTGCAATTTACCCACTTTTGAGCTTTTCTTGGCCTTCTAGTCCGTTTGGACCTTTTTCATAAATTTCCCTTCTTTTATATTCTTTTTGGACTCCTTGTGCAATTTGAGCACAATTCAAGGTTGAAATTACCTTTTTCCCTCATTTATATAAATGAAGGGGTGTTTGCACAAATAACCCACTTAAGGTAATAATTAAGGGCTAATAATTCAAAATGGACTTTTATGTGAGAATATAAGTAGATAATATTCATTTGGGGATTTTTGGATAAATATATTAGTAATAATATGTATTTGAATTAATTAATGAGAACATTAACCTTAATTGTTTCTCTCTCCTCAAAATATGATTTTAATTCATGAAAATATGTTATTTTGTTGAGAAATGATTATTGAAATCTTAATGTGTTTAATATATTGAAATTTACTCACATGTTTTATAAAAAGAAGTATTTTCTTATAATTCATTCATTTTAATATATTAATATACACTTTAATGAGCAATATATTTATTAAGGGCCAAAAAATGAGTAAAACGAGAATATAATTGCATAGCATTGTTCAAGACTTTAATATGAGCATGTGGTTAAAATTTGGTGCCTTTTGGACTTCATTTGACCCCTCAAATCCATTTATAAGCTTTTATTATAGTGTGACTATAGTAGCTGAATCGATTACATTTATTTCATTTATATCATATGTAACGCTATGGTTTCGGTTCATTTTTCCATCACGCGCTTTGAGTGACGCTTGGGGACCGTCGATCTAGGATCTAACGCTATGACCTTTGTCTTCTACCTCCGACCAGCTGAACATCACCGACCACAGGACTCCCTCAACGATGTTCTCCCTCCACATAGCTCCTTTTCTCGCGATTTAAGTTCCTTTCGCTTCGTCTCTTCACGCCGATTCATTTGATCCCTTTCTCGGCCGTTTTGGTGGCTTCTACGATAAATGCCCAACAGGGCTCATCTCCCCCTCCCTGCCTCGACTTACAGAGTGAGACCTAGCTTCTCACTCGCCTGTATACGACCACCGTGAGAACCCATAGACCTCAACCTTTTCTCCTCCCCTCTCAATTTGTTCCCAGCTGGCCTCCACCTCCCCGGCCTAGTCCATCTTTATTTCTGGTGTCCTCGGTGAAGCAGTGGTGCTCTCGTCCATGTCACCTCAATTACTCTTTCGGTGAGTATCCTTAGCACCTCTACTTCACATCCCATCATCGAGTTGCCCCTGTGTGTCCCCGAAATGCCTGGTCCGGTAAGCTCGCCGTCGAGCTCCACCGACGCTTGCCGTTTTTGAGGTTTTGTGCTCTTCCGCCCATACAAACCGGTGCGTTGAGCTCGCGCTTCTTTTGTGGGTCTTTCACGACTCTCTGTTCCTTGTGATCTGACCTCGGTATTGGATTTTTCTCCTTCTCTGTTTCTCAGCGGCCGCCAGGTCTTTAGGGGTCTCCCTGCGGCCAACGCTCTTGTTTTGCTCTTCAACCTCATCGGGACCCAGCGGAGTCGAGGGAAGTGCTCCCAGGAACTGAACGTCCGCTGGAGTCCAGGGTCTGCTACTGGTTGAGGCGTGGAGAATTTGCTCCATCGCGCCATTGTTGGGCTGGGAAGAAACCCGACCCCGAAATGCCCAAGGTGGCCTCGCCCCTCTGATGCCTCTATTAGCTAACCAGGGGTATTTTTGGTATTTCGCCTCTCTATGTTGTGTTCACGCAACGATCAATCACAATGTTCTAAAGTCTCCAGTGCCCTTTCCCTTTTAATCAAATTTATTTGGCAAACAAGGGTATTTCAGTCTTTTCCATCCTTGCTCCCTCGCCTTTTACCAAGGTCAGCGAGAGTGGACCTGCTGATGCGGCCAATTGTGATTGGTCCGTGTCAATGTGGGCCCTGCCTCAGTGGCCCAATCGTCCTTTATTTTGGCTATGTGGCATTTCCCTGAATTTTGATTGGTTGAGATGGTTTAATTCATAATAAATCATTCCCATGTCAGAAAAATTCAAATAAATAGTCAATGGAAAGGATTTTTAACGTAAATTCGATTTTAAGGTTTTTGAGTCATGATTTGGATTCATGTTTTGAATTTTGCTTTGAATGACTTTTTAAGTATATAAAATGTTCTGAAATACATAATTAATTCATTTTAACTCCAATTTGTAAAATAAAATATGTTTTCTTATTTAGGAGAATATGAGTAATCTATTGGACTAGGTTTTGAACCTTCAATCATGATTTTGTTGATAATTTCTAAAATTAGGGTTCTATTATGCTTTATGTCTTTATATATATTAATTCATGTGTAATGTTTATAACTAGAGAAATATGGAATGGTGATACAATCAGATTGGTGAATGTGATGGTAATTAATAAAAACAGGTATGTGAATCATATTTATGTGAACATCTATGATGAATGTGAAATCTATGTGGAATGTATATTGTGCAATCAACCTACTCTTCAGTTGGGATCTTATCCAACCCTACAAACATTTTGTTCTAGCCTTGATATCCTCCTAAATGCCTTTGTTTGGATCTTTACTTATTTTATGCTTCTTTTGCCTTTGTGGCCCATTCATTAAATGGATCTTGCTACTACATATATTGGCTCATTTACTTGGAGTTCTTAGATATTGTTGTTGCCTATGATGGCCATTTATTGAGATTGTTTCTTGGGTTTTATTCCCAATGCTATGTTGCAAACTTGTTATATTTCTCAATACTACCAAGTGACTATTAAGCATGATGTATTTTAGGCCAAATGACAATGTAGTGTACATGAGTACAAACCACCCATAGGGCACTGAGGTTTTAGTCCTCCTGCCGGGCACTGGGGTTTTAGTCCCCCTGCCATTTTATATATTAGGCACTGGGGTTTTAGTCCCCCTGCCACTATTTAGGCACTGGGGTTTTAGTCCCCCTACCACTGGTGAGGTCCGGTAGGTGTCTCACCCTACATTGAGATGACTTTGTGTCTTCATATATTCATGCTATGTGATTATTATTGTGGTGATTGATTATGACAGTTTTCTCTCTCTTATTTATATACTTGCCTCATTTCTTTTGAAATCTCTTATTGTAGAGAATCTTTTATATTGCTATGCTTTAGATTATTTAATTGTCCTATTTCTCTTGAATAACACTTACTTTTTATCTTTCTCTTGTTGGATGACCCCAACCGTCCAAGCTAGGATCAGAGTGCGTATGGAAGCTTGATGAACCTAAGGCTAAGGATAGGACAAGAAGAAAAGGAGAATATAGCTTACATGATCATAGTTTCTTTTATATATTAATTTTAGAGACAATATTTGCTTAGTCTAAGTCTTCCTCTACCTAGATCCTTGTTCTTGTATAAAGATGTATCCCATTCGGGAAATTTTTTGTAAAGTACTCTTTATACATTTTGGAATATATTCTAGTTTTATTTCTTCCGCTGCCACACAATTGGTGTATTTGTTTATCATGATTTTAGTAGAGACTATGGTCTTTACAGCATGGTATCAGAGCATCAAGGTAGTCGGATTCTTGACTAATTCAAAAATTGTCTCCCTAGAGTATATAGTTTCCCTTTAGTTAGTTTTTCACCTTAGAGTTGACCTAGCATGAAAGTTTGATTTAGTATCATAATAATAATTAATTAAAAATAAAATTTGTCAACTTTTTGGTGAATTGTCTATTGAGAAGCTACTAGAGCAAGAAGTTGAAAGTGATGGTGTCTAGAAAGGGTCAGAGCTTAGGGGCTGGCAATATTTTCCTCTGCCCCACTAGCTTGGTCACGAGGACTCTTGAGCTCATATGACCTGGCCTGGCCTGATCTGATACAGACAACTCGAAATAGTCTATCTTTGGGCATGTTGCCTAATTGTTGAATACTTTAGGAAAACCATAAGTGATGATTTGATCTCCTACACAAAAATCATCCTTAAATACCTTATACTCCTATGTTTAGGGTTTAGTGTACCCTATGTTACACCCTGAAGCTTGGTTAGTAAATCCTTTTAGTGTTGAACCTTATGTACCCTTTTACCCTTATCTTAGTTTGACTTAGTTTGACCCTTTTAAGGGATGGAGTGAGGGTAATGGTGTTAGTACCCTATTTGGTTTTGCAAATCTGATTTTGAGGATGAAATTCCTTTTTAGGGGGATGGAATCCTAATTAAAAGCAAAATCAAATACCTTTGGAGTTAGAAACCCTATCTATGTGGACATATGTGCATAATAACTTATGTGAATAAGAAATTTTCCAAACACATTATACTTGTAATTCAACTTGTTTGTTTATACAGACATGAATATGTAGTAAGTCATATAGAGATAATTCATTTGCTTGAACCTTCACATATTCTTGATGCACATGATAATGGGTTACTCATTACTAATGGTGAATATACATAATGTTGACTATGCCACCCTAATGGTAAAATGCACCCTAAGGATGCTTTAACATGTAATGATTATGTTGACCTAAACCCTAATATGTAATCATCTTAGCTTTGATAACATATACATATATATACCCTTAATGCCTTTCATGACACATTAGTGACATTAGGTGTCATCATCACATAATATACCTTGATAAATATAAATGGATTATAGTCACAAAGTTATCAATATATGTAAGGTATATCACCTTGTTCACTAATGAACACCTCATCATAACTTGATATATGAAATAATTCATTAATATTTAATGGGTTACATCCTATTCACTAAAATGCATATAATGACTCAAATATGATAATGAATAATTGGATTCACATAAATATTCATAAATGCCTAATGTGATGTAAAATATGTATAATTTATAATATGGTGTAATGGACGAAAATGATTAATGATATCATTAATATGAGTATGAAAGATGATATGACAATGTGCAATATGAACATTATTTGGAATTATTATAGGCTTAATAACTTGTTGGATAATATTAACTTTTTCTACAAAATAATTTGTGATAACTCTACATGATAGTTTTAAGAGGATAATGGAAAATGAATTCATGTTATTAAGGTTTTTGACCTAATACATTAATAAATGTTGAAATGGCTTAGTAAACCCTAATTGTGCTTAAAACCCTTGATGTGGAAATACACATGATATAATATTGAGATGTAATTGTTTTTGAATAAAATGTGGCAAAAGTGATAGTTTATATGACACCTCTTCATGATGGAGATTATGCTAATAAGGCAAAAATGTTACTTTGAATTTGATAAAAGTCTATAGGTTTTGTGGAAACCTTAGTAACACCTGACTTATATAGATTTTGTGTTGTACCCTAGATTAAGGGTTATAACCTAGTGTTTAAGGTTGGGATGTTGCACACCCACCCTCTCTTCCCTCTTGTTGTGATTTCGGGGATGAAATCCTCTTTAAGGGGTGGTGTGATGTAACATACTGAAATCCAGGGTCATTCCTGCAATTTACCCACTTTTGAGCTTTTCTTGGCCTTCTAGTCCATTTGGACCTTTTTCATAAATTTCTCTTCTTTTATATTCTTTTTGGACTCCTTGTGCAATTTGAGCACAATTCAAGGTTGAAATTACCTTTTTCTCTCATTTATATAAATGAAGGGGTGTTTGCACAAATAACCCACTTAAGGTAATAATTAAGGGCTCATAATGCAAAATGGACTTTTATGTGAGAATATAAGTAGATAATATTCATTTGGAGCTTTTCGATAAATATATTAGTAATAATGTGTATTTGAATGAATTAATGAGAACATTAACCTTAATTGTTTGTCTCTCCTTAAAATATGATTTTAATTCATGAAAATATGTTATTTTGTTGAGAAATGATTATTGAAATCTTAATGTGTTTAATATATTAAAATTTACTCACATGTTTCATAAAAAGAAGTACTTTCATATAATTCATTCATTTTAATATATTAATATACACTTTGCCAAAAAAATGAGTAAAACGAGAATATAATTGCATAGCATTGTTTTAGACTTTAATATGAGCATGTGGTTAAAATTTGGTGCCTTTTGGACTTCATTTGACCCCTCAAATCCATTTTATAAGCTTTTATTATAGTGTGACTATAGTAGCTGAATCGATTACATTTATTTCATTTATATCATATGTAACGCTATGGTTTCGGTTCATTTTTCCGTCACGTGCTTTGAGCGACGCCTGGGGACCGTCGATCTGGGATCTAACGGTAGGACCTTTGTCTTCTACCTCCGACCAGCTGAACAACCCCGACCACAGGACTCCCTCGGCGATGTTCTCCCTCCACAGAGCTTTGTTTCTCGCGATTTAAGTTCTTTTCACTTCGTCTCTTCACGTCGAGTCATTTGATCCCTTGCTCGGCCGTTTTGGTGGCTTCTACGATAAACGCCCAACATGGCTCATCTCCCCCTCCCTGTCGCGACTTACAGAGTGAGACCTAGCTTCTCACTCGCCTGTATACGACCACCGTGAGAACCCTTAGACCTCAACCTTTTCTCCTCCCCTCTCAATTTGTTCCCAGCTGGCCTCCTCCTCCCCGACCTAGTCCATCTTCATTTTCAGAAACCTCAGTTAAGCAGTGGTGCTCCCGGCCATGTCAACTCAATTACTCTTTCGGTGAGTATCCTTAGCACCTCTACTTCACATCCCATCATCGAGTTGCCCCAGTGTGTCCCCGAAATTCCTGGTCCTGTAAGCTCACCGTCGAGCTCCACCGGTGCTTGCCATTGTTGAGGTTTTGTGCTCCTCCGCCCATACAGACCGGTGCATTGAGCTCGCGCTTCTTTTGTGAGTCTTTCCCGACTCTGTGTTCCTCGTGATCTGACCTCAGTATTGGATTTTTCTCCTTCTCTGTTTCTCGGTGGCCGCTAGGTCTTTAGGGGTCTCCCTACGGCCAACGCTCTTGTTTGGCTCTTCAACCTCGTCGGGACCCAGCGGATTCGAGGGAAGTGCTCCCAGGAAATGAACGTCCACTGGAGTCCAGGGTCTGCTCCTGGTTGAGGCGTGGAGAATCTGCTCCATCGCGCCAGTGTTGGGCTGGGAAGAAACCCGACCCCGAAATTCCCAAGGTGGCCTCGCCCCTCTGATGCCTCTATTAGCTAACCAGGGGTATTTTTGGTATTTCGCCTCTCTGTGTTGTCTTCACGCAACGATCAATCGCAATGTTCTAAAGTCTCTAGTGCCCTTTCCCTTTTAATCAATTTTTTTTGGCAAGCAAGGGTATTTCATTCTTTTTCATCCTTGCTCCCTCGCCTTTGACTATGGTCAGCGAGAGTGGACCTACTGATGCGGGCAATTGTGATTGGTCCACGTCAGTGTGGGTCCGGCCTCAGTGGCCCAATCACCCTTTATTTTGCCTATGTGGCATTTTCCTGAATTCTGATTGGCTGAGATGGTTTAATTCATAATAAATCATTCCCATGTCAGAAAAATTCAAATAAATAGTCAATGGAAAGAATTTTTAACGTAGAATTCGATTTTATGGTTTTTGAGTCATGATTTGGATTTCTGTTTCGAAGTTTGCTTTGAATGAATTTTTAAGTATATAAAATGTTCTAAAATACATAATTAATTCATTTTAACTCCAATTTGTAAAATAAAATATGTTTTCTTATTCAGGAGAATATGAGTAATCTATTAGACTAGGTTTTGAACCTTAAATCGTCATTTTGTAGATAAGTTCCAAAATTAGGGTTCTCCTATGCTTTATGTCTTTATATATATTAATTCATGTGTAATGTTTATAACTAGGGAAATATGGAATGGTGATACAATCAGATTGGTGAATGTGATGGTAATTAATTAAAACAGGTATGTGAATCATATTTATGTGAACATCTATGATGAATGTGAAATCAATGTGGAATGTATATTGTGCAATCAACCTACTCTTCAGTTGGGATCTTATCCAACCCTACAAACGTTTTGTTCTAGCCTTGATATCCTCCTAAATGCCTTTATTTGGATCTTTACTTATTTTATGCTTCTTTTGCCTTTGTGGCCCATTCATTATATGAATCTTGCTACTACATATGTTGGCTCGTTTACTTGGAGTTCTTGGATATTGTTGTTGCCTATGATGGCCATTTATTGAGATTGTTTCTTGGGTTTTATTCCCAATGCTATGTTGCAAACTTGTTATATTTCTCAATACTGCCAAGTGACTATTAAGCATGATGTATTTTAGGCCAAATGATAATGTAGTGTACATGAGTACAAATCACCCATAGGGCACTGAGGTTTTAGTCCTCCTGTCGGGCACTGGGGTTTTAGTCCCCCTACCATTTTATATATTAGGCATTGGGGTTTTAGTCCCCCTGCCACTTTTTAGGCACTGGGGTTTTAGTCCCCCTACCACTGGTGAGGTCCAGTAGGTGCCTCACCCTACATTGAGATGACTTTGTGTCTTAATATATTCATGCTATGTGATTATTATTGTGGTGATTGATTATGGCAGTTTTCTCTCTCTTATTTATATACTTGCCTCATTTCTTTTGAAATCTCTTATTGTAGAGAATCTTTTATATTGCAATGCTTTAGATTATTTAATTATCCTATTTCTCTTGAATAACACATACTTTTTATCTTTCTCTTGCTGGATGACCCCAACCATCCAGGCTAGGATCATAGTGCGCATGGAAGCTTGATAAACCTAAGGCTAAGGATAGAACAAGAAGAAAAGGAGCATATAGCTTGCATGATCATAGTTGCTTTTATATATTAAGTTTGGAGACAATATTGGCTTAGTCTAAGTATTCCTCTACCTAGATCTTGTTCTTGTATAAAGATGTATCTCATTCAGGAAAAATTTTGTAAAGTACTCTTTATACATTTTGGAATATAGTCAAGTTTTATTTCTTCCGCTGCCACACAATTGGTGTATTTGTTTATCATGATTTTAGTAGAGACTATGGTCTTTACATATACTACATGTAATATCTCAGATGTTATTTGCATTATATAACATGTTTATTTGTAATTTGTGATCTGACTTTTTAATATGTGGTCTGACCTTTTTCATATGTTTAGTTTTGATTTTATAGATGGCATCTGATCAGGAGCACTGTGATCCCGAACGTCGGGATCATGAGCATCCTCGACCAAGGTGTTGACGGTACTAATAAATTAAAATATAAGAAAGGGATAATTGTGATGAAATTTGTCACAAATAGCGAAGGGAGGAAGGGATTTGTTAAATTTAATAAAATAGGAATTCCAATTACTAAAGAGTTTTCCAACTATTGTGGGGTCCTTGCTCAAAGCAAAGTGTATCTCCGTGTTGAGGATTGGAGCAAAGTGAGTACGGTCAATAAAGACCTTGTCTGAAGGGATTTTAGAGGTGAGATAAATGTATTTGCATTTTTATAGTCATTTCCTATTTTTTCTTATAGTATATATGTCTGAAGGGAGTTTTGGGCTTGTTATTTATATGTATAACTTACAAATACAATTTGTTGTGTAATTTGATTCTTATCTTATTTGCCTTCTATTCACTCAAAAATAAGCATTACAGTTGTTAGGGATTGTTACTGAGACTTGGATTGTGTATTTCTTGATCCTTCAGGTATAAAATTGACACTAACTAAGAGACACCCAATAAAATTGGTGATTCACGCGTAAGTATAATTTTTCCATACTCAACATATTTTTTAATGTTTGCATTATATAAAAATTTAATTACACAACATATATGTTAGTTTAACTATAAAGGTGTGAAAGCATTCTATAGCGGTGGAGGAAAAGTAGATCGGGAAAAGAAATCAATAATTTGGAAGAATACTTATGTAGTCTTATCATTCCAATTGCATATATATTATCAATTAATTATATTTAATAACATAATTGTTAATATACAAGTCCATATACTAGATAATGATTGGGCATGTGCATATTACGTGATGTTGTACATGCATACAATTGGCATGCACGTGCAACAGATCAAATGTATAGAGAAGGAAATGTTATTAGTCTTTCAGCTTATTAATGAAGTAGTCTCATTTGATAATACAAACAATCAGATCTAATTAGAATTATGTCTCATTCTCTTTGCAATTTTTTGACAGTATTGAATTATATACGTTGGAGTAGCTGAATGACCTATGCGAACAGTGGGCAGACTGCTTCATCAAACAAGTGGATTTAATGATGAATGGGAGGGTTGATTGATATTTTTATGGTTCAAACTTTGATGTCATATTTTTATTTGTTATATTATTATACATTGTGGACTTAAAATCTGAAATGACAGATGATGTTGATATGTATTCATGTATGTGTGTGTGAATTGAATGTGAAGTGTATGAGGAAGAGAATGATGTGTATTTGTTCATATGTGTGAAATTGAATGTATGGATGAAAAATGAATCCATTCAGTTGTGAATACATGGATATGTGTATGCATTTGAAATGAAAAAAGATAGAATGTTGAGGTATGTAGGCATGTTTGTGTCTATTGTATTGTATATATATCTTTCTTCTTGCAGGTTTTTCATCTTGTTGTTAAGATGGGATGCTTTTAGAGGCTTGCAATTCTGAAGAACTACATACAGCAGACAGGATAGCAGCCGGACAGCAGGTCAACAAACCTACTATATAAAAAATAGGGTTGTAAATAGATAGGATGTGATAGGGTAAAGGCTTACCCTTACCCTTACCCACATCAAAGATGTGGGTAGCGGGTAGGGTAATTATCCTTTTCCTAAAAACCTTTACCCTATCATTACCCACACCCTTTTCCCCGTAAGGTAAATGGGTAGGGTAAAGGTGAAATGGGTAAAACAATATGTTGGTAGTATAAGATATTTTTAACCAAAAATTCATATGATATTCCCTATACCAAACAAAAGACACTCTTCAAACCAATTTTTGATAGTAGTATTTATACTTTTTATGATATACAACAAATATAGTAATATAATCCAATATTTTTTCTAAAAACAAGGCCTAACTTTTTAATATATATTGATTTTTCTCTTAAATATATCACTATCAAAGGTAGTTTCATGATATCCATTATGTACTAATGTTTTGATAATCATAATTGTACAAATTCAGAAAGTAGTAGTGTTGCTTGTTGGAGGTTTTGGTAGGCATTAGTACAATGTTATAATCTGAAATTATGAATTCAAACTTATACTAATGGGTAAATGGGTAAAAGCGGCAAGGTAAAGCCTATCCCTTACACTATCCTCTTTAGATGCGGGTAAAGAGGGCAAAGGATAAATGGGTAGTGAGAAAAAATATGCTTACGCTTACCTTATCCTACAGGGTATGGGTAGCGGGTAAATAGATAATACCCTACCTATTTACATTCCTAAAAAATGGTTTTTTCTTATCGGTTATTTATATATAACTGACAACATACATGTTCTATTTTGGTTAGTTACAACAAACCAACAGGATATACCTAAAGTTTTCATTGTTCAATCACTGATAAAATCGACATCATGCTATTCGGTGTCGATTATTTCTCATTACTAAACTGACAAGGAATTGTCACAAGAAACCATTTCTTTTGCATAATTAGCTTAAAGGTGTAGGGTGTTGTTCATATTAACAATAAAAAAAGGTCAAAAGAAACCATAAATTTGTCTCCAGTTGCATATTATGTCGTTGATTTTAATAGTAACATGGAACCGATGACATGTCGGTTTCTCTAATCGACAATGGATGACTTAAGTTTTAGCGTCTCCAACTTGATCGTTGGTTTATAACTGATAAAATATGCCTAAAATGACCAACGCAATATCTCGTTTCTACAGTAGTGAACCGTGGGCATGTCGTACTAATTGTTCAAATGAGCACTTTAAATGGTTCTCATGTGGATGGAACACTCGAAGTCCAAGGTAGTTCTCTGTAGGGTAGGTAGTCAAGTGACTCTGTCTCAAAATGATTTCTTGGATAGTTAAAAAAAATTCAGGAAAGTAGCTACTTAGAACAACAATCACGGAGGCCCAAACATGCCGTCTAATTCTAAAAGATTGTTTACGTCGTTTTTTTTTTAAAAAATTGGCCATTCATTCATCCCGTGGCCAGGGTGCTTTGAACTTGAGACCTCTCAGTCTTACATCAATACTTTTACCATCCGCGTGCCATCTCTTTGTTTACATCGTTGTAAATAATCTTATTTATTGTGTTACCGTCATGGCCGCATAAGCGAACTGTCTTCCATGTCAAGCCACGACAAGGGTACAACAATGGTTAAAATGTTTGCTTCCATCACATGTGAGTTGCATATTGAAAAATCCATCATGCAAAGAGGTGGGTCTTGACAAAGTAAGGGAAAAAAATGTCTCATTCCATAACGAGTTTGTGTAATGGTACGTAGGGGTGAGCATAATTCGGTTAATAATCAATTAATCGAATGGTTAATTCTAAACGGTTATTTTTTTAGACAATTTGGTTAATTCGGTTAATTTGGTTAATTTTTTCGGCTAATTAGTTAAACAGTTAATTTTTTGGTTAAAAATATTTTGTGTTTAGTTAACCAAATTAACTGAATAGTCACAATTTATTCAAAAAGAAATATTTTGCTCGTATATATATATATATATATATATATATATATATATATATATATATATATATATATATATATATATATATATATAATTTACTTTTATTTCAAAAAACCGTCTTATTTTATTTATAAACTAATCAAGCTTTTAGAAATTATATATCATTGTGTTTATATGTAGATAACTATAATATATATCAATTGTTCAAAATTTTATGATTATTTTCAATAAATATTATTACAAGAGTGTTGTTTGGTTAACCAAATTAACCGGTGGAATTAACCATTAACTGATTAACCATAACCGAACTAACCGGCACTAATTTGATTAGGTTAACGGTTAAAATCCTAAACTACAAATTCATCACTTAATCAAATCAAATTAACCATAACCGATTGAATTAACCGAGTGATCACCTCTAATGGTTCGAACACCAACAAGATGCAATTTTTGATGTTCTCTTGCTACCGAGACGTTTTAATCCTACTACCATTGTGCAGAATCTGATGGCAACAATGTGTGTTTGCTTCATTTACTTGGTGATGTGCTTCGATATCATCAAGATTCATTAATTACTTCCTGCTGAAAGTTGGTTTGGCAGTGACCCCAACCATTCCATGTCCATTGTTATGCTAGCTGCATCATCTAGAGATCGGAATGGAATTTGTTTTCTGTTCAAGTGTCCGGTCAAAGCAGATCTATCGTTTCCCGGAAAACGTGTCACAAAGAAGGCAATTACCCTAATACAATAATATACATGGGACGACGTAGGAGTTTCAGGCTCGTTTGTTGACTCACGAAGATGCAACTCCGCAGTATAACAAATGCCAATGCCTTACGATGGAACCAATAGTAGAGAAGATCGTAACGCCCGATCGAATGGACACCGTCATAATATAAAATTAGCTTCCCGTAGTATATTGGTCTCTTTGAAGGGAAGTTCAACAATTTTAAGAGTCCATATCAACGTGTTCCAAAAGTAAAAACGTGTTCTAATGAATGTAAAAATTAAAAACAAAGTAGAAAAGTTGAACAATAATTTGTGACTTACACATGTGCATGAAGAGGACATTTTGAGGAACAAAGACGAGGTTTTTGGCCTTGGTGTTCAGTATGGTAATAGTAGATGTATCATATACGACAGCAATCACCACATGTAATAAAACACGATATGGCAACTAGTACAATAACTTGAGTCAAACATTGTTGTATAAAAATAATCAAGAGATTCATATCTAGATGTAATTTAGTTTCTTCCCTTTCAGGGTGGTCTCCCGATCAGGCAAGATGATCGACCGGTCATAAGTCCCTGATTTGGGCCCATCATCTCGTTTTGACCACAAACCTTTCAAGGACCATCCTCTTCAGTGTGAGCTTCTGATCATTTCCTCCTCTCCACCATGGTGCACCAGTGATGTTTTCACATCATCCTATTCTAATTGCATGTTACTATTTACATAGAGAATGAATAGAGAGAGGTATGGCATGCAAACTATATATATATATATATATATATATATATATATATATATATATATATATATCTGTGTGTGTTACGTGATGTTTGATCAAAATCAAAACATTGATATTACATGTTTCAATTCACAATAGGTACTATTTTGGTTAGTTACAACTACATCATGTACTAATTCTTCCTTATGGTATAGGTAGGTCTATATCTCAAAATAAGACGAAATATCTACAAACTACATCATGTACTAATTCTTCCTTATGATATAGGCAGGACTATGCCATTTCTCCCTCACTGAAACTATACTCAATCTTTTTTCTTTCTTTCTTTTTAAACCCCCTTTCAACATGATAGAATTGATGTGGGCTTCTACTTGCACTGTATATTTGATTTATCTCAATGCTTCTCTTTTCTTTTTTGAGGGTATGTGAGACATCACTACCTTATTATATTAAAAAAGAAACTAGACATGATATTTACAAGACGATATGTAATGCATATGCAAACTATATGAATAAGATGTTATGCAACTACATGACATGTACTTGAATTTTTTTTGTGCATGCATGTTTATCTTTTTTTTTCTATGCAAGAAAAAACAAAAATTATTATTATGCAAGAGCTACTATGCAATGTAAATGCAATCAAGAGAAAGAATGATGACATATTCTCAATCTTCTTATGGTGGAGTGTAAAGCAAAATTATGCAATGGGTGAGTTCACACCACTAAGATATAGAACCTTCAGAGAAAATCATATGTCCCTCTCTAATGACATGTGTACAGGGTAATCAAGGGGCTTCTCTCTTAAATTTTAGTTTAAGGTCACATTAGTGTTTGGTAAATCCGGGCTCAAAAACCTTGTCAATCACTTTTCTTAGACAATTAAGATGGTCATTTATGTTCTCATGTCCTGAAGCTGACTTACCCAAGCACTTTCTTAGTTATGCAACTCGACTACTCACAAGATAAGCTCACAATTTTTTTGAAATTTGCTCATAATTTTTTTTGTTTTTTCATTTTTTTCGTGCACCCAACCCAGAGATTGGTAAACTCAAAAGAAACCATGCATTTACTTCTCTACAAATTACACTAGATAGATTGTGGATCATGCATAGCAAAAAAACTAACAAGAAAACTAATTTTTCCAAAATAAAAACAAAATTCTAAAACACAAGAAAAACTAAGATAGAAGTTGTTCCAGCACCCCCCTAAGCTTGAATATGACTATGACCCCATAGTCAAAATTCCAACCTAAGAGGTGGAATAGAGATACCCGACTAAAATGGTGGTGGTGGTGGTTGGTTGGGGTCCTGGGGAGGAAACCGCCCCTAGAAGGTTGGATCAGAAGAAGGCATATCTGGTGGCATCAGGTAGTTGCCAAAGTATCCCTGGCTCCAATACTGATCAAAGAATGGTTGCTGGTAGTTCTCCATCCTCTATAGGCGCTGATGCATGTTCTCTTGGTTGGCCAAAAGAAGACGTTTATTTTTGTAGATTGTTTTTTGGTTGGTGCACAACCGACCCTGCACATCTTGAATTCCAACCAGAGATAGAGTTTGCTGCTACTGATGTATCTGTATATCCTGTAGCATAGAATACATCCCCATCATAGAATAAGCTTCATCTCCTTCTTGAGAGGGTGGAGGGGTAGAAGATGTAGAGGCAGGATAATGTCGTGGATGCTTCCGTGGAGAAACTCGATGTTTCATAGGAATGGTGGGATCAACCTCCTCCACATCATCACTTGACTCCTCCTCATCATCAATATCATTTCCTCCTTGTTCTGCATTGTCGTCATCCATGCCCGGCCATCTATAATGCTCAACTTGCCTGATGTTGAAGATAGGATTAGGAAGTCGACGCTCGTAGAAGGTTCCACAGACCGAACAAATAGCATAGATGGCGTCTTTTTGAACCAAGATAAGACTAGCATGCTTGAAGTGGTGGCGGTCTATGCTAAGCTTCAAATATAGAGGCTCAAGAGTAGAAATATCCCCCAAAAAGGATAGGTGTGGTCCTCCTGATGTTGCGCTTAACCGCCATCACATGTGTGAGGAAGAAAGCCCCAAAGTTGACTGGCCTTCCCACCAAAAGTTGATAGAGAAAATACAAGTCTGGCAGTTGGACCTTTGCTTGGCCTTCAGTTGAGTTGGCGAAGAGAGTGTTGGTGAGCATGCGATGTACCACCCGAACAAAGAGGTGCTCAAGGTCTGCCAATGAGCTATGGTGGAATTTCAACTTACGACCTTCTGGAACTATCATGAGGTCCTTCCATGTCACATCAAAGTCGATGTTCTCAGGCTAGTAGCAAGGCACATGAGGCCACCCATAGATTCCATTGAAGGCACGAAGGGTAAGGGGGTAGTTGGTATTATAAAGGCAGAAGTCCACCTTCCCTTCTCTCCACTTGCCTCGCTTCGGGTGTGTTGGGTCGGGGGTGACAAATATCTCGAGAGATGCCAAGAACTCGATCACAATCTCCTTGTATGTTGGCCATCCGTCGAAGACAGGGTTCACAGACCCTCCATCAAACTCTTTCCCCTCAAGAACCGTCACCATGTTGTCATTGAAGCCCATGTCCTCGATTAGTTGTCGGTCTCTATATCTTGTCAGTGTGAATGGCCTCTTTGTGAGCTCCTCATACACCTTTCGTACTTTCGTCGAAGGGTGGCTAAGTCGGGTTTGTGGTGTCAGACCACCAGGGATTCCTACTCTCCTTGCCTTGACATTGAAGTGATCGGGGAAGGAGGTTGAGAAAAGAAGAGCTTGGTGCAGCTTCTGGATGCTCGGAGTAGTCACTTGCAATTGTGAAGTAGTTGTTCTTGGAGTTTTGAGAATAAAACAATCCATTACTTCCTATTTATAGGCTTTGCGCCACCCTTCTGCGATGGAGTCAGTGGCACTGACTTGGAGTCGGTGGAACTGACTCTGGGGGCGGATCGATCCCTCAGTGCATTAATGGTCGTCGGTGGATTATCTTGACTTGGTGGATTGTTGATGAGTCGGTGGCACCGACTTTTGGGTGGATCGGTGCTGTCAACTGTCTATTCTGGACGCATCTAGGCCATAGATGATGGCACCCACGGATCGGTGCTTTCTCATGTTGGTGGCACCGACTGAAGAGTCGGTGGTACCGACTCGATCGATCGATTTTTTTTCCATCGGTGCACCGACGCACCACCGAGCGTGGGGTATTAGCTGAGTCAGTGCCACTGACTAGGGAGCAGTGGCATCAATGACTTATCAGTTAGCCACACCCATTTTTTCTACACTTTCTTCAGACATATCGGTGGCACCAACTTAGTAGTCGGTAGCACCGACTTGTGCCAATCGAATTGGCCTCTTTTTGACCTAATCTTAGTGCCATCGAATTGGAAGTCGGTGGCAGCGACTTGGTCACAGCGTGCACACTTAAAAAATGAGTCAGGGTATCATTTTTACAAAAAAAAATTGAAAAACTAAGTACTACTAAACCAACATAATGAAAGGAATGAAATGAACATCCTAATGGTTGGGTTGCCTCCCAACAAGCACCCTTGTTTAACATCCTATACTATATAAGTCAATTTTGATATTAATTAGGAGCAATAAGTTTCACCTCATGCTCCTTCCTATCAAAATCTTCTCTGAAGTAGTGCTTCAGTCTTTGACCATTCACCAAGAAGGATCTCTCTCCCTCTTTGATTTAAACCACCCCATGTGGAAACACTTCCTCTATGACAAAGGGTCCACTCCATCTAAATCTTAATTTCCTAGGATGTAATTTCAGTCTTGAATTAAAAAGCAACACATTCTCTCCCGGATAAAAGACTCTCCTTGCTATATGCCGGTCATGTATTTGCTTAGTCCTCTCCTTGTACAATCATGAACTCTCGTAGGCATTCATCCTAATTTCATCAAGCTCATTCAACTCCAGCATCCTTGTCTTACCTTCATCAAGGTCAAAATTAAGTCTCCTTAACGCCCAATGAGCTTTATGTTCTAACTCCACAGGAAGATGACATGCCGGCCATAGACTAACCTAAAGGGTGTAGCTCCTATTGGTGTTTTATAGGCAGTTCTATAGGCCCATAGTGCATCAACCAACAATTCACTCCAATTTTTTCTACTAGACAACATCAGCTTCTCAAGAATATTTTGATCTCACGATTGGAAACCTCCACATGCCCTTGAGTTTGTAGGTGGTAAGGTGTACCCACACGGTGTGTCACTCCATATTTGTTCAAGAGTGCCCCAAATTTCCTATTAGTGAAATGAGTTCCCCCATCACTTATAATCATCATTGGCACTCCAAATCTGCAGAAAATGTGATCCTTAACAAATTTGCATACGAAGTTTGCATCATTTGTGCGGGATAAAATTGCTTCCATCCATTTGGACACATAATTTACAACCAGTAAGATGTAGAGGTTAGAATTAGAGGACACAAAGGGTCCCATGAAATCAATACCCCATAAATTTTAAACATCTACTTCTTGAAACCCATTCAATGGCATCTCCTACCTCTTAGATATGTTACCCGACTGTTGACATGCGTCACACCTACATACAAAGTCATATGCATCCTTGAATAAGGTCGGACAATATAAACCGCTCTCCAACACCTTTGTGGTTGTTCTAGAACCGGCATGGTGTCCACCTGTAGGTAGTGTGTGGCAGATTTTCAACGCACTCTCATACTCACATTCCGATACACACCTTCACAAAATCCCATCTCTGCACTGTCTCTACAAAATAGGATCATCCCAAAAATAATAGCGCAAAGAATGAAAGAACTTCTTCTTTTCTTGGTACCCCCGATTAACATGTAATTTTGTGCAAGCTAAATAATTCACAATGTTAACAAACCAAGGGTCCTTTTGCTTAAGGGTGAACAACTACTCATCTGGGAAAGTCTCTAAAATGGGTATATTAACATCCTTCTCATCTACCCTCTCCAGTCTAGATAGGTGATCAGCCACCACATTCTCTATACCTACTTTATCTTTGACCTCAATGTCAAACTCCTGCAATAAAAGGATCCATCTAATCAATCTTGGTTTTGCATCCTTCTTCTGCAGCAAGTATTTAATTGTCGCATGATCAGTCCACACCACCACCTTAGCTCCCACAAGATATTGTCTAAATTTATCAAAAGCAAAGACAACAACCAATAACTCTTTTTCAGTCATGGTGTAATTTTGTTGTGTGTCATTAAGTGTTTTAGATGCATAATATATTATTGTAGGAACTTTGTCTAAGTGTTGCCCCAACACTGCCCCCACAGCATAATCTGATGCATCACACATCAGTTCAAATGGTTGGCTCCAATCTGGAGCCTGCACAACCGGTGCGGATATGAATTTTTCTTTTAAGATTTGACAAGCTTTTAAACATTTCTCATTTCAATTAAATTCAACATTCTTTTCCAAAAGCTCCAACAATGGCTTAGCAATTTTTGAAAAATCCTTAATAACTCGGCGATAAAATCCAGCATGTCCTAAAAAACTCCTAACTGCCTTCACCGATGTTGGTCGAGGAAGTTTTGAAATCACCTCTATTTTAATCGGATCCACCTCCAATCCCTTGCTAGACACCTTGTGTCCAAGCACTATGCCCTCGCTAACCATCATGTGGCATTTTTCCCAATTAAGCACTAAGTGTGTGTCTTCACACCTCTGCAAAACCTTATCCAAAATTTTCAAACAATCATCAAAAGATGTCTCAGAAATCAAAAAATCATCCATAAAAACCTCGAGACATCGTTCCACCATATCTGAGAAAATCACCAACATACACCGCTGAAAAGTAGAGGGTGCATTACACAACCCGAACGGCATGTGGTTGTATGCAAAGGTTCCATAAGGGCAGGTGAAGGTAGACTTATCCTGGTCCTTCGGCTCAATTGAAATCTAATTAGAGCACAAATATCCGTCAAGAAAACAATAGTGAGAGCGACCGGCGAGTCTCTCCAAAATTTGATCAATGAATAGTAATGGAAAATGGTCCTTAAGCGTGGCGGTGTTCAATCTATGATAATCAATGCAAACTTGCCATCTTGTCACTAATCTAGTGGTTATTTGTTCATTAGATGAGTTAGTAATGACAATGATTCCTCCCTTCTTTGGTACTACATGTGTTGGACTAACCCACATAGAATCAGAAATAGCATAGATTATACTTATCGACAGTAGTTTGAATACCTCATTTTTTACTACCTCTGTCATGATTGGATTTAAGCGACGTTGAGGTTGAATGACCGACTTTGCTCCTTCTTCTAGCTGAATCTTGTGTTGGCACAATGTAGGGGAAATCCCCTTGATGTCATCCACAGTCCACTCAAATGCACCTTGATGGCTCTTTAGCACAACAATCAATTGTTGTTCTTCTGATTCACTCAATGATGCAGATATGATAACTGAAAGATTCTCCTCTGTAGATAGAAAAACATAGTTCGGGTGGGGTGGCAGTGGCTTTAGATCCAACTCAGGTGGGTCTAGGAGTGAAGAAACCAGTGGTGGTGGAAGAGGTCCCAAGTCCTCAAAGTTCCTCGTGCAATAACATGGAAAAGCCTTCAGTAACCTTGCACATTATTCTAGTGATCGGCTCTACAGACAATCATCTAAAAGATTCAAAAGACATGCCTCTAGAGGAAGTTGTGGATGTATTTGCACTAAAGAATCTTCTTCATCCTCATCCATAGTGAATAAATCCAATTCCTCATGTTCATTGTCTGGATACCCTACTACCTTGGCAAGTGAGACCACCTTAGTGTTCTCAATGATGTCCACAGCTAGTATACCATTGTCCACCTTTGTCATTACATGCGTCATGTCCAAAAATGGTTTATCTAAGAACAAAGAGAAATTTCTATCCATGTACTTCATCATATTACATTGCTCCTCAATGTTGAGTGACTTGGAAATATCTGGCATAGTGATCTCAAACCGGTCATCCTTTATTCCCATAGTCAAACGGCCTCTACCCATCTCTAAGATCATGTCAGATGTTGCTTGGAAAGGTCTTCCTAATAAAATCTCATTGCCATGGTCAGCTTGCATCTTCATTACCACAAAATCTACAGGGAACACAAACTGGTCCACCTTAACCAAAACATCCTCGCAAATATCATATGGTGTCACCACTGAGTTGTCTACCAATTAAATTTTCATGCTGCTCTTCCTAGACATTTTGAGACCAAGTTTCCTGAAAGTAGATAAGGGCATGACACGATTAAACCATGCGTAAAACACAAGTGCACGCGTCAATGTAATATAAGCCTTTGTGAGGCCCGAGTCGAACTCAGGGAACATAATTTCGGTAGACTACTACTAACTACTTGCAATCAGCTAGATCGATTATAAAAGTTTGAGAGTTGTTTTGAAAAAGAAAATAAAAACAAAATAAAACAAAGCAATCGCGTGACTAAATGGTTTATTTAATCAATTAAAATGGAATCTTTATGATTGCGGTTTCACCACGGATTATCATTATACTAATTCCTACATAATTATTGCAACTTGTCTCCTATCCCGGGTAGTGGCCTGTGAATAGAATTGTTCACTTCTGTGATACAATTCACTACCTTAATTTAGATCGGTTCCACATCAGTAGTAACCTATACCCTAAATTAGGTGCATGAAAAACATATCTCTAAGTTTCCACCATTAACCGTACATCGCCTTCTCCAAAGGATTTATAAGTTAATGTTATTATTGCATCTTTTCAACCGTTAATTCTTCATCAAAAGCGATTAAAGGTATTAAATTACCATTATGGTGATCAAGCACAATGATAGAATTGAGAAAACAATATCATACCACGGATTTGAGAGACAAATTATGGTTAACTATGTAAAAAGTGTCATACAACGATTATCTGGGCTACTCCTGGTCCTAAAGACAAAGGGGATTAGCCCTGCATGTTCATCTCAATGAGAAACACGACGAAAGGAGAAGAAAACATAGGGGAAACGTGGATGTAGATGGTGTAACCCCTAAACGAAGGAGAACCAGACGATTCTCGATGCGGGATGGGCATCATGCAGCCTTCTGGCGGTAGAAAACTTCGTCTGCAGCTATGGAGACGTCTGGGGTGTAGCTCTGGGCTCCGTTCTTTGTCCTCCCCTCTTCTGAGACTTGTGTGGTGGCTAATGACGTGATAGTATGGCTTGGGCCATCTTTCCTAGGTATAGGGATCACTTACGGCCGACAAAATATCATGGTCGTTCGATTAAGATTGATCTGAGTGGTTTCTTGATCTGACGGTGTCAATACCATCGACGGTGGGTCAATGGTATCGACCCGTATAGGGTATCGGTGCTCATTGATTTTCTGGCATTCTCTCTGATGGAAGCTTGATACCATCGACCAAACACGTTGACGGTATCGACTTGTTGACCTTTGGCATGATGACACTATCTCGATACCATCAACCGTCCTATTGATGGTATTGATTGGTTCTGCTCTTTCTCTGGCTTGTTGTTGTGGCCATGTCGATGGCATCGATGGTCGTCGATGGTATCGACGGCCTCAGATATGCAAATTCCCTGAAATAAAGAAAAGAACACCAATCAAATATGAGAAATATTATCTTTTATACAAAATAAGATGAAATAAGACAAATTTGATGCATAATGAGATTGTAGGCTAAAGAAAATGAATCATGCCATATTAACCACAAATATGACCAATACACGCACAAAATGATTATAAAACTAGCCTATAAAAGTGACTCAAAACCCTTGCATCAAACTCCCCTAAGCTTGAACTATGCTCATCCTCGAGCAACAAAACTACAAAATATAATTGCAAGGGTCAGCTAAAGAGCATATTAGCATAAAAGACATCTCAGAATGATTCCCTCCTGCAAGGCACATACTGACCCTCACTGACCACGAAACGGTAACTACCCTAAAGGTGACAATAATAGTCCATGAGAGATGCCCATCCCAAGACCAATGGACACTATCAAATAAGGCAGTTGATATAATAAATTTTCCTCCAGTTCAGGCTTGGTGCATCTTGTGATCTCCTATCAACATTGCTCATATCCTAACTAACATCTACATGGAAGCAGATCTCCTGATATACAAGAATGAGGAGATAACTCATGGGTGGCCTGCCGTTTTGAGCAACGGGTGGATGAAATGGACGGATGTGGAAGAAGAGGAAGCACAATACAATTTAACATGCAAAACAATAAAAATGACCTAAATGATGCATATGCGTATGGAAATGACCTAATGCCTACATTTTAGGTGGAATGATGCATGCTCTACTATTCCATCTCAATGTAAGATGGAATGTCTACAAAAATACATCATGTGCTTATTCTTGTTAATATAAAGGTGAAACAAGTTCTTTTCTCCCTCTAATTTCTGCTTTAAAAAAAATCTCTTTTTTTTCAAGCCCTTCTTCTCAATTTTGACTCGAGAAACATTTACAATATATATATTTTTTCAGGCTTATTTTCACATAACTACCACAATTGGTGCATTACAATTCACTTCTCTGAGAGTATAGAACAAGTTCCCCGCATTTCTTATTTTTCATAATAAGTAAGGCACATAATGTCCTATATGCTCAAGAGTATGCAAAATGCAACTATATGAAAGTAATTATGCAACTACAATGACATGCACTCTAGAATGTGTGCATGCATACCTAATCTACAAATCTCTTTTAATTTTTCATTTTTTCATGCAAAATCTACCTATAATGCAATCCTATCTAGTTGACATGCAATCAAGAAATGAAAAACCGTAATGTGCTCTCAATTCTTATGGTAGAGTTTGAATGAAGTGGGGTGGATAGATCACAAGACTAATTGAAAGAACCATTGGAAAAAAAATTATATGTCCCTCCTTATTGACATGTGTACCAATCAATCCATGGGTTTCTCTCTCTCACACACTTTTGATTATAAGTCTCGTTACCGTTTGGTCAGTTTAGGCTCACATCCAAATCCGTCCACATTTCTTGAACCATAAGAATGTACAGTTATGATCATATGTTTTAAAGTTGACCTACCCAATTATTTTCCTAAGTTATGTGCTCAATTTCAAACAAGTCCAACTTATAATTTCTGGAAAAAAAATTAATGCTCAAATTTCAGACAATTGCACTCATTACCCCCATATGAAAAATATTGAGATGACATGCAATTTACATTCAGACATCCACTGATTACACTAGATAGAAAGTGGATCCTAGAAAGTTGTAAATAAAGAAATTTCTCAACTAGAAGAAAAATTGCAAAGAGCTAAGAAAAGTACTAAAATGAAAGAAAATGAAATAAAACTAAGATAGAAATTGTTCCATCCCCCCCAAGCTTGAATTCGACTATGGCCTCATAGTCAAGAGCAAACTCAGAAGGGGGGGATAGTGATACCCTGCTATTGCTCAGGTGACGAATATTGCGGGTATTGCTGACCACTGGGATCCCATGTAGGATATTGCCCCTGAAATGAAGGATCAGATGGAGATCGGCTCCCCTGGTACCCCGTCGATACCATCGACAGGTTGCTGATGGTATCGACATCTACAGTACGATCCGTTTCTTCACTGGTAGCAACGATCGTCGATTACTGGATGTGAGGGCCCGGATCGGTGAAGCGTCGATCCTATCAATGAGGGTCGATGGTATCGACGCGTCCCATGGATCGACCTCTAAATTTGGCATGCTTCTTTGATGGCATCTCGCATATCGCTGACGCGGCCCGTCGATGGCATCGACTTCTGTATGCATCTATTATCCTCGTGAGGCCTTGGCGGTGGATTCCCCTGAAGCTGTGTCGATACCATCGACATAGGGGTCGATGGTAGTGACTTCACTGGAAAAGATTCGTCTGAATATCTCCAAAGATATCGCGAGCATCGACCAGGGGGTCGATACTATCGACTTGCTCCAGAATTTGAGTCGATTCTCCTGTTGGGTGGTCGATACTATCGACGAGGCCGTCGATAGTATCGACGTAGCAAATTTTCTGTAGTTGTCGCTCTTCACCCTCGTCGCTTCCATCAACTCAGTGGTCGATGGTATCGACATCCACACATACTTGCACACTTATAAAACGTATCAGGGTATCATTTTTACACTAAAAACGAAATTAACCAAAACTACTGAAGTAAATGGAAATGAAATTTACCAATGGATGGGTTGCCTCCCAAAAAGCGCCCTACTTTAACGTCTTAGGCTAGACGCAATAATTCTCATCAAATTTGGGCATCGGAATCCTTAGCGAGTGTCCCTAAGGAGTCACTCAACAATTTAAACTCAACTCTTTCTTTGTCAATCCCTAATGTCAAGGTACCTCTCCCGATAGTAGTGCTAACATCAGCCATAGCTTGAAAAGGCCTCCCTAGTAGCATCTCACAACCATTAAGCTGTGGCATGTCCATGACTATGAAATCTATGAGGAAGATAAATCTGTCAACTTTGACAAGAAGTATAGATCCATCCGCTAACTCCATAGACATGGCAGATTTCTTTGGTGACTTCAATCCCAACTTTTGAAACGTGGTTAACAACATAAGGTTTATGCTAGTTCCCGAATCGCACTGTGCGTGCGGAAAGTGACAGCCGCCAATTGAGCACGGTATGTAGAATCTCCCGGGATCTTTCTTCTTTTTTGGTAGACTCCCGTGGATTATTGAGCTCACTGTCTCATTCATAAAGTAAATGTCAGTGTCTTTTATCTGCCTTTTCTTGGTGATGATGTCCTTGATAAATCTTTCATATGCAGGAATATGTTCTATCGCCTCCACTAGAGGAATGTTAATGTGAAGCTTCCTAAACATCTCCAAGAACTTCTTGTAGCACCTATGCTCTTTCTTCAGCCTCAGACTATCCGGATAATGCACATTTGGCTCCTTCACTTGCTTGTCTGGTGGCACATATGGGCTATTTGGGGTCTCCTCCCCTAAGCTGACTTCAATGTCACTCTTTTACGTAGGCTTTGACACGTCATTCTCAGTTTGTGAGGCTCGTGGCTGCCCATCCTTCTCGGTGGTAGTGGCTCCACTGTGAAATATGGATTTCACCTGCTCCTCTTACCGAGATGTGGGCATGGCTGTGATGGTGGCTTGGTGGGATTTGTTGAACGGATGACAATCTCCTGGTAGTCCATATAAGTTGTGAGGGTATGGCACACGGGGTCTAGCCTCCATGTCAAAATGCATTTTTCCCTTTTCATGGACCTCCACCACCAGGGGCTCCGTCTCCTTAATCAAAAATATATACTTAACTTGATTATGTGATTGAGTAGTCTCTGCATTATCAGCCGGTCTTTGTTGATTTTGATGCTTCATGGCTGCCACTTCATTGGCAAGTTGGGCCACAATCGTCTCTAATGCCCTCAACTGCGCTCCATGACTTTACAATGTCTGCCCAAATTTATTCAAAATCTCACCCGGGGATTGTAACTGCTTGCCGAACATATTCATCAACTCTTGATTTTGTTTCACCACTTGGCTGAGCAATTTGGTGCTTTTGTCCTCCGCAGTGGGTTGTGGCTTTTCATCCGGGTCTTGTAGGAAGTTGTTTGGATCCTTCCATGAGAATTTATTGTCCTTCCTCCAAGTGTAGTCTTTTCTCCTATAGCCATGTTGATGCATAAATTTTACATATTCTTCCTCATCAGAACCATTTCTCTCCTTCTCTAAAAGCTTCTTAGCTAGTAGGTCCATTTTCTCATTTAACTCTTTAATTGCCTTTGATTCCCCTACAACTCTAACTTGTTCTGGCGCATCTCTATCACCCTAGGACTGTTTCTTGGCCATGTTCTTCAATATCTCCCAACACCTTGTGCCTGTGTTGTTCAAGAATAAACCCGAGCCTGTTGAATCCAAGTTGCTTTTGGCATGCTCATTGAGAGTAAAGTAGAAAATTTTTACTTGTTTTTCCTTGTCCAGCCCATGATGTGGGCACTTCCTCAGTATTATCTGGAAGCACTCCCAAGTCTCTGAATAAGCCTTGCCAGGCTTTTGACTAAAATTGTATATCTTTCTCACGAGGTCATTCGTCTTCTCTGGCAGGAAGAATCTCTCAAAGGAGACCTCTATCATCTGGTCCCAAGACTCAACGTACTCGTCATCAAGGTTGTGCAGCTATTCTCGTGCATTTCCCACTTGCGACACGGGAAAAAGGCTTCAAGTAAAGTGCCTCTTGCAGAAACCTACCAATCTTTATCATATCACAGTTTTCCACAAATTGACTGATGTGGGCCACTAGATCTTCATTCTTCAGTCCATGAAATGCATTGGACTTGACCAGAATAATCAGTGCGGGACAATATTGTATGTAGAAATGTTGATTTCCTACCTTTTGATTGGCCCTTTTGACGTAGATGAAGACGTAGCCTTGATCTTCTCCCATATTGTTTGTTCCTCAGCCATTGCTTCCTGTTCTTGTTCAATTTCTTAGGTCGGTGGATTTGTCAACTCGACTTCTTCACCCAATGGAGGAATAATTGGTAATTCTGTATAGTTTGTACTATGCGTCTTTACCATCAACTAGCACCTGAAAAGATGGATATTATTTAAATACAGTGCTAAAAAGAAATAAGTAATTAAAAGATGTGAAATTAAATTTAAAATGTTAAGAATTATATGAAAAAGTGGCCTAGTGTGGCTGCTCGCAGCACTCGTAGTGTCGAAAATTGTCGTTCCCTGGCAATGGCACCAAAAACTTGACACGATTAAACCATGCGTAAAACGCAAGTGCATGCATCAACGTAATATAGGCCTTTGTGAGGCCCGAGTTAAACTCAGGGAATGTAATTTCGGTAGACTACTACTACCTACTTGCAATCAGCTAGAACGATTATAAAAGTTTGAGAGTTGTTTTGAAAAAGAAAATAAAAACAAAATAAAACAAAGCAATCGCGCGATTAAATGGTTGGTTTAATCAATTAAGATGGAATCTTTAGGATTGCGGTTTCACCATGAATTCTCGTTGTACTAATTCCTACATAATTATCATAACTTGTCTCCTATCTCGGGTAGTGTCCTGTGAATAGAATTGTTCACTTCCGGGATACAATTCACTACCTTAATTTAGATCGGTTCCATGTCAATAGTAACATATACCCTAAATTAGGTGCATGAAAAACATATCTCTAGGTTTCCACCATTAACCGTACATCGCCTTTTCCAAAGGATTTATAAGTTAATGTGATTATTGCGTCTTTTCAATTGTTAATTCCTCGTCAAAAGCAATTAAAGGTATTAAATTACCATTATGGTGATCAAGCACAATGATAGAATTGAGAAAACAATATCATACCACAAATTTGAGAGACAAATTATGGTTAACTATGTAAAAAGTGTCATACAATGATTATTCGGGCTACTCCCAGTCCTAAAGACAAAGGAGATTAGCCTTGCATGTTCATCTCAATGAGAAACACGATAAAAGGAGAAGAAAACATAGGGGAAATGTGAATGGAGATGGTGTAACCCCTGAACGAAGGAGAATTGGATGATTCTCAGTGCGGGATGGGAGTCCTGCAGCCTTTCGGCAGTAGAAAACTCCGTCTTCTGCTCTGGAGACATCCAGGGCGTAGCTCAGGGCTTTGTTCTTTGTCCTCCCCTCTTCTGAGACTTGTGCGGAGGCTAATGATGTGATAGTATGGCTTGGGACGTCTTTCCTAGGTATAGGGATCACTTACGACCGACAAAATATCACGGTCGTTCGATTAAAGATCAATCTAGGCAGTTTCCTGATCTGACGGTGTCGATACCATCGACGGTGAGTCGATGGTATCGACCCGTGTAGGGTATTGACGCTCCTTGATTTTCTGGTGTTCTCTCTGATGGAAGCTAGATATCATCGACCAGACACGTCGATGGTATCAACTTGTTGACCTTCGGCACGCTGACGCTATCTCGATACCTTCGACTGTCCTGTCGATGGTATCGACTGCATCTGCTCTTTCTCCAGCTTGTTGTTGAGCCATGTCGATGGCATCGACGGTCGTCGATGGTATCGACAGTCTCAGATATGCAAATTTCCTGAAATAGAGAAAAGAACACCAATCAAATATGAGAAATATTATCTTTTATACAAAATAAGATGAAATAAGACAAATTTGATGCATAATGAGATTGCAGGCTAAAGAAAATGAATCATGTGATATTAACCACAAATATGACCAATACACACACAAAATGATTATAAAACTAGCCTAAAAAAGTGACTCAAAACCCTTGCATCAGGGCATCAAATTGATACTTGTCCCTAAGTCATAGAGTGCATCACCAAATTTTGTCTTCCCAATATAACATGTGATGTTGAAACAATCGGGGTCCTGTCTATTTGGTGGCAGTGTACCTAAAATGAAGGCACTGACTTGTTCTCTCAGTACAACTACCTCCGCATCTGGAATCTTCCTCTTCTTATTAATGATATCCTTCAGAAATTTACCATACGACGGTATTTTTTAAATCATATCAATCAAAGGTATGTTCACAGAAAGCTTCCTAAAACTATCTAGAAATTTCTTAAATTGCTGATCCATCTTTGTTGCCTTCAAGTTGTTAGTGTATGGAACCGGTACCATCTACATCCTTTGATGTGGTGGCACATATGAAGTCCTCTTTTCTACCTCAGATTCTTGGTTCTACTCTACCCCTGTGTTGCCTGCCTCCATTTCTACTTGTTCCGACTCTACCACTGGGTCACCGCTATGAGTATGCTTTGTCACCTCAGTCTCCACGGTCTTTGGAGTCAACGTCTTCTTCCCACTTCTCAGTAGTATGGCCTTGACCTGCTGGTTTCCTGTTGGAGTGTCAGTATTTCCTGGAAAACCTTGTTGTGTAGGCTTCTTCAAAGTTTCCATGTCTGCCGCCAACTGAGACAAAGTTGTCTCAAAACTCCTCATCTGGGTCCCTTGATTTTGGAAATCACATTGTAAGTTGTTTATCAACTATTCATTCTACTTCACTATCCTGTTGAGAATTTCATTTGTGCTCTCCTCTATTGCAGGTCGCTGCTGCTGATTATTCCTGTGTTGGTTCTATTGATCACGATCTTGTAGGAAGTTGTTTGGATCTTTTTTTAGAGAACTTTGGATCCTTTCGCCATGAGTAGTCATTGTTCCTATATCCTTGCTGCCACATATATTTCACTTGTTCTTCCTCTGATAAATTAGTATCCTTATCTAGCAGCTTCCTTTCTATCAAGTCTATCTTCTCATTTAAAGAGGTGCTAACTTTAGACTCCCCTATGCTTTTGATCTGCTCTGGTTGGTCTCCCTCGTTACCCCATGCCTGATTCTTTACCATATTTTTCAAAATATCCTGACATGTAGAAGGTGAGTTGTTGAGAAAGAACCTCGGGCATGCACTGTCTAAGGTGGTCCATTCACTTTTGTGGAGCCCAAAATAGAACATATTGACTTGGTTCCCCAAATCTATCCCATGGTGAGGGACCTTCCTGAGCATGTTCTGAAAATGCTCCCAAGCTTCAGAATAAGATTCATCTGCGTATAGTTTGAAATTGTGGATGTTTCTAATCAGATCATTTGTCTTTTTTGGAGGAAAGTATCTTTCAAAGAATACCTCTACCATTTGATCCCATGTCTTGATCGATTCCTTCGGCAGGTTGTGTAGCCATTCTTTTGCCTTATCTGCCAGTGATGATGGAAACAATTTCAGGTAAATGGTTGTTGTGGAAACCTATCTACTTTCACCATATCACTGATCTCCACAAAATTGGTGATATGCGCTACCGGGTCTTCACGTGTGTCCCCATAAAAAGCTTGTGACTTGACTAGTACAATCAGACCTGGATCAATCTTGTATTGAGCTACATTCACATTCTACTTTTTATAGGCCCTATCTGTGCAGCTGAAGAAGATGTCTTTATCCTCTCCCATATTATCCTCTCTACTCTTGGATTACCGTCCCCCATTACTTGTTTCCTGGGCATCGACGGTATGCCTTCTGATGCAGTCTTTTGAACCGGAACCTCGACACTGGTTGGGACCTCTAGTGTGGATTCTCTGTAATCTGTGGTCTGTGTTGTCACCATGCACTAGTACCTACAAATTTGAAATCAGTTAGTCATGGTACTTAATAGAGAAAATTTGTTGTATGAATATGTAGTAAATTTTTAATGATTAAAATAAGTTGCACAAAATAAAAAGTGGCCTAGAGTGGATTCCCGCAGCACTTGTAGTGTTGAAACTTCGCTATCTCCCCGGCAATGGTGCCAAAAACTTGACATGCTATTTTTGTGTGTATGAACGCAAGTGCACATGTCACGTAATATAGGCCTATGTGAGGCCTGAGTCGAACTCAGGGAGACGTAGTCTTAGTGACTACTACTAACTACGGTGCAATCAGCTAAGCCGGTTGTAAAGTTGGATTTGAGTTGAAACAAAATAAAAGAAAATTGAAAGGAAATTAAAAGTGGGTGATTCGAATGAAATGGATTCCTTAGGATTACCGATTTCACCATAGGGTCTCATTATACCTTATTTCTACTGAATTAATATAAATTTTACTCCTACCCTGGATAGAAAGCCTGTAGTTAGAATTGCCCGCTTCCACGGTGCAATTTACTACCTAGATCTAAGCCAATTCCATGTCTGTAGTAATTTATATCTTAGTCTAGGTGCATTATCAAATACTCTGGGTTTCTTTCCACTAACTGTACATTACCTTTCCCAGGGAATGCAAAAGAAAGTGTATAAGTTATGGTTTTCTAACCTTTAATCCTCCTTCTGGAGTAATTATCGGTCTGTAATCCTACCGATTGTGATCAAGCATAGGTAGGTCGTTCAATTCTACAATTACATGTCCAGGAATAAAGAGAAATCTATATTAAATCGTGTAAAAAGTCAATACAATGATTCCCCAGGCTACTCCCGGGTCCTAAGAAAAGGAGGGGTTTAGCCCCGCATGGTTTTCAGTTGTGAATACATAGAGAGAGAGAAGAAAAACATGGGAAACATGAAGGAAGTTTGTGTAACCCCTGGAGAGAAGGTGTTCTGGATGATCCTTCTCGAGAAACGCACGTTTTGCAGTCTTCTGATAGCAAAATCATTTGTTAGAGGTGCTCGGATCTCCTGGTTGACGTCCTTTGGCTCCCTACTTCTCTCTCCCTCTTCTCTGGCTTTCGTGCAGTGCAATCTGATGATCCCCTTAGGTCTGGCCGTCCTCTTTTAAGTCCTAGGTCAACTTACGGTACCACATAACATGGACCGTCGGATCTAGGTGATCAAATTAGATTGTTGAAATCTGACAAAGTTGGTGGCACCGACGGCATCGAATGCAGTCTTGCTGTGGCGAAGTCGGTACCACCGACTCTTCATGTCGGTGGCACCAAGTTGGTGTGTGTACTTTGCTCTTCCTCACTGAGCCGATCTCAGTGGCACTGAGTCTTCTGGTCTTCTATAGCCCGACCACTACTACTATCTCAGTGGCACCGACTGTGATAGTCGGTGGCACCGACTCTTCATGCACATGGAGAACCTAAAAATCCATAAAAACATGTATGAGGCTAGGAAATGTATAAAATAATGTAAATAGATAAAATGAACATAGTTTGATGTGAACAGAATATACAAGCCAATAATAATGATTTATACAAATATGATCAACTAATTGACTATTAAATGCACAAAATGAATATAAAATAGGCATGCAAAAGTGACTCAAAACATGTACATTGGTTGTGCATGATCATCTTTCCAAGAGTTGCATATGATGCAACTGGCAAAAGTTGCCTACCTTAGTATTTGGTCTTTGACGCCGGCATTGGTTGGGCATTGATCCAATTATTTTGGATCTTAGCTCACTAGAAGGTTGTATGTTGCAATCTTCTGAGTGGATAGTGAGGACTATCAATTTCAATAAAATAGTGGGAGCATAATTAATTAAAGGTCTAATTAATCTCATTTATCAAATCTTTACAAGTCAAAATGTTTTGGACTAAATGTAAACTTTTTTCTTTTTTAGAAAACAAATGGCAAACAACACTCACACTTTCTCATTGTGATCAGTCCTTGAGAAGGACAAACTTACCAGAACCAACTTTTGAAATTGGTTTAGGATGTTGAGAATTGTTCTTACACATGAGCGTAAGCTCTATGTCTTGAAACACCAAAGCCAGCGGAACCCACCTCAAATGCGCCCAAGGTTGAAAAGGATACTTACAAGAAGCACCTTGATGATGATGTGGATGTCAAGTGCCTGATTTTGTGCTCAATGAACTATGAGTGGAAAGAGCAACATGAGAACATGAATGTCATGGAGATGGTAACACATCTCAAGAACATGTATCAGCATCAAGCAAGACAGGAGAGATATGATGTCTCCAAGGCTTTGTTCATGAGAAAGATGAAAGAGAGAGACTCAGTTGGCACCCATATGCTCACTTTGATTGGGTACGTGTAAAGCCTATCCAAGATGGGATTTCTCCTAGGTCAAGAATTGGCCACTGATGTGATTCTACAATTGTTTCCTGAATCATATAGTCATTTTGTCATGAACTACAACATGAACAATCTTGACAAGTTGTTGTCAGATTTTGTTGGGCATGTTGAGGACAGCTGAAGAACAGATGAAGAAAGACAAGCCCAAGTCTGTGATGATGATCAGCAAGACAAAGGGAAAGTCAAAAGGTAAAGGCAAGGCTAAGAAAGGTTCTAAAGCTAGGCAGAAGCCAAAGTCATCTGCATTCAAAGCTAAAGGTGGGATCTCCAAAGAAGGCAGTTGTCACCATTGTCACCAGGCTGAACATTGGAAAAGATAATGTCCTCTCTCCCTGGAGGAACTAAGGAAGAAGAAGCATGGAATAGAGATCTCCACTTCAGGTATATACATTATTGAGATAAACTTAAATACTTCTTCATCATGGGTATTGGATACTAGATGTGGATCTCACATATGTTCAAATATGCAGGATCTGATAAGAAGTAAGCCTTTACGAAAGGGCCAAGTTGAGTTGTGGGTCGCTAATGGAGCAAGAGTTGCTGCCACCGCAGTTTGGGTTATTAGTTTATTTTTGCCTACAAGCCTTGTAATAGAATTAGAGAATTTTTATTCGTCTTGGGCACATAAACGAGAAGTGCATATCTAGACTCCATAAGGATGGTTATCTAGACTCTTTTGATTTTGAATCATTAGAGACATGTGAGGCATGTTTATTAGGGATGATGACCAAGACTCCTTTCAGTGGACACAGCGAGAGATCCAATGATCTACTAGGTCTCATACATACTGATGTATGTGGACCTTTTAGATCAAATGCTAGAGGAGGATATCAATACTTCACTACCTTCATTGATGACCTCAGTAGGTATGGCTATGTATATCTTATAAAATACAAGTCAAAAACTCTTGAAATGTTCAAGACTTTCATGAATGAAGTCTTGAAGCAACTTAGCATTAGAAACTCCTGGGCGTCCATCTCCTAGGGTTTTCTCTGGGCGACGGCAATTCCCGGGTTCTCTCTCCACCGAGGTGACCCTCTCTTGCATTTCCAGGTACCCTCCATGCTATGGCGGACAAACTTGTGGAGAGATATGCATCACTCAGAGTCCAGGAGGAGGAGGATAATGACATATTGGATTTGAAGGACACATAGATAAAAGATAGAAATGAGCGCATCGACCTCGTACTGGTAGAGCGGCTGACGACGTGCAGGCCATACAATTTCCCAGCCTTCAAACAAACCATGACCAACGCTTGGTCACTAAGGAAGGAGGCAAGCTTACGGTATATTTTGAATAACATGTTTGTCATCCAATTTGTCCACTGGAGGGACAAGGTGAAGGTCGTCAATGATGGCCCATGGAATTTCAACAACCATCTGCTGGTGGTCAGGGACATCAAAGCCAAGGACGTTCCCGCGGAGGTAACCCTAAATCTATGTCAATTTTGGATTCAACTCTACAAAATGCCTTTAGGGTATCGATCGGAAGAAGCAATCAAGACAGTGGTAGGAAAAATAGATCGAGTAGTTGTTGTGGACAGGTGTGACCTAGGTTGGGGTTCTTCCTGTCGGGCTCGAGTGGAAATCGATGTGATGAACCCTATTCGTCAGAAGCAGAAGATCCGGGATAAAGAAGGAAGGGTGGTGGTGGTTGAGGTTAGGTATGAACGACTACTGACATTGTGCTACCTTTGCAGAATCACCGGGCATCTAGAAAAAGATTGCAGGGAAGATGAGGAAGAGGAGGATGAAGGACTAAACCCGAGGCTTTAGGGTCCGTGGATTAAGGCTTCACCGATGAAAAGATGGAACGTACCAATCAAGGAGGAGCTTTTCGGGAGGGAGAGTGCCAGCAGAGAGCTCTGATTCATAGCTAGGTCTGCCTCGTCGTGCTCCACGTCCGACTGTAGGCGTTCAAGGCCGGTGCAGATAGCGGTAGGCCTAGTGATCACAAGGAGAGGAAGGGAGGATCGGAGGAGGTAGGGGATACATCGCACTCAGTGACATACCATGACCTTGAGGACATCTTTGAAAAGAGGGAAGACATGGAGAAAGGTGAGCATAGGTCGGCAGAGGGAACAACAAGGAATGCACCTCCACCGCCAGGTCTGAACTGAGCAGAATCAATGCAGCCTTTAGAACGTCAGTCTTCAATACAAGGAGAGGCGGATGCTAGTTCATGGCCAACTCAAGAACCACTACAAAAGACACACTCCGATCAGGGAAGAGTTGAGGCTGTCGTCAGACTGGGTTCAAGCATGGCGGATACGGAGGTAGGCAAAGTCGAAGTGGCGAGGATGCACCAAGGGTAGGTGTTCTCTTCAATCGACCATGGGAACGGTAGCAAGAAGGAAGGGGAGGTCATGGGGAGGAAGTTGAGGAGGTTTACAAGGAGGGGAACAAGGTAGGTGGATATGGAGGTGAAGGGAAAGGGGATGATAAAGGGGCAAGCGAGTGGGAAATAATAAGAATGGAAGAAGAGGAGGGACAGGAGGAGGTAGGAAGGGAAGTGGGGTGGGGGGAAACGTTTGAGAGTTGGGGTATAGTCGGCAACATCTCACACAAAAGTAGCAGGCACTGGGGAGGACCAGGCCTGTGATGGATAGTGAAAACCTTATGCTGGAATGTCTGGGGCTTGGGTATCCCTAGGACGGTAGACTCTCTCCGGAGGAGATGTTGGAGAGAGATGCCTGACATAGTTTTCATTATGGAAACTATGTGCAAAAGTGGAGAATAGGAAGCAGTGAGGAGGAAGTGTGGTTTTAACTCGGATTTTGGAGTAGATAGTAGAGGGAGATCGGGAGAACTGGGGTTGTGGTGGAGAGGGGGTGAAGTCACAGTGAATTCTTTCTCAGACCATCACATCTGCGCGGTGGTGGGGAGTGAGGACAGCTAGGAGTGCTTCTGTGTTGTGGGTATCTACAGATGGGCAGCGGTACTAGAAAGGGGAAACGCATGGCAGTTGATGGAGGACCTATGTACTCAGTCGAGATGGCCTATTGTGTTTGGCGGTGACTTCAATGAAATCATAGCTCATGCAGAAAAACAAGGGGGTCAACCTAGATGCGAGTGGCAAATGCACAATTTTCAGGAAGCTATTGACAGATGTCAGTTAGTCGACTTGGGGTACATGGGAAATAAATTCACCTGGAAAAGAGGTCTACACGTAGATAATTTGATACTGGAAAGATAGGACCGTTTTATGGCAGACAGGAAATGGTGTGACATCTATAACACAAGGAAGGTTAAAAATTTCCCGATCCTTAATTCTGATCATGGCCAAATTCTTTTGTGGGCAAAAAATAGAAGAAAAGGTGGGGAATAGTTTGAGAAACAGTTCAGGTTTGAAACCATTTGGCTATCATCTCAAGAGTGCAAGGAGGTTGTTACCCAGGCTTTGAACAGTAATATGGGTTTGGGTCTCGTAGGCTAGACAGATAAATGTGCTAAAAAGCTACCTGGTTGGGTGGCAGAAAAATTTGGCAACACCAAGAGGAGAATCCAAAAGACAGAAAAGAGGCTATGTAAAGTGCAGAACCGACCACCTTCAAGTAATATGCTACAAGAATCCAAGGCTCTAGCAGAAGAACTTCATGAGCTTCAACGAGTAGAAAAAAGTTTCTGGTTGGCAAGAGCTAGAACCAATAGATGAAAGATGGGGATCAGAACACAAAATACTTCCACTATAAAGCTAGTCAAAGGAAGAGATGTAACACTATAGAAGGCCTTTACAAGGATGATGGCAGATGGCATATGGAGCCGGACTCTATTGCTGAAATTATCTCATCATATTTCAATTCTCTTTTCTCCAATTCACATTCGATGGATATAGAAGGTTTTCTAGAAGGCATGCCATGGGTGCTACCAGATACAACCTATGCTGGCCTAGACCGTGCCCCCACAGAGGCGAAGGTATGGAACACTCTTCAATAAATGCATCTGAACAAGGCCCCAGGACCGGACGGTATGAAAGTTATCTTCTATCAAAATTATGGGATGTAGTAAAAAGTAGTTTGTTGTCCTTTATCTCTAAATGGTGGAAAGGGGAGGTGCATCTTTCAGATATAAATGACACATATATTGTTCTCATTCCCAAGACGAATAGCCCGGTCTGGATTTCTGAATACCATCCGATAAACCTTTGCAATGTCTCTTATAAAATTATTACCAAGGTCCTGGTTAATAGAATCAATCGTTGATGAATGAGATCATATCGGAAAACCAAAGTGACTTTATAAGAGGCAGGATGATAATTGATAATGCTTTGGTTGCATATGAACTATTCAACACTATGAAACACCGCAAGAAGGGCAGAGAAGGGTTGATAGCACTTAAGCTGGATATGAGCAAAGCATATGATAGGGTGGAATGGCCTTTCCTGGAGAAAGTCATGGCGAGGATGGGTATGTTAGATATTTGGAGGACTAAGGTGATGGAATGTGTGACTAGTGTCTCCCACAAGTTCATCATCAATGGTAAGAGGAGGGGATCTTCAAATCCTTCCAGAGGGCTCCACCAAGGTGATCATATCTCTCCCTATCTTTTCCTTTTTTACATTGAAGCACTCTCTTTTTCTCTTTCTAAAGCAGCCCAGGAATATAGAATTCATGGGACAAGGATGTGCAGACAGGCGCCAAGAGTTACTCACCTTTTCTTCACAGATGACAGCATTGTGTTCACAAGGGAAACCTCAAAAGAATGCTCCGCTTTATCTGATATTTTCAGCCAATATGAGAGGGCATTGGGACAGAAAATTAGTTATGAGAAGACGGAGGTTTCCTTTAGTGGAAATGTCACAGGCGATAGGAGGGAGCTCATCAAGAATTGGTTGCATGTTGGAGAGGTGGACATGCATGAAAAATACTTGGAGCTTCCTACAGTGGTGGGTAGGTCAAAGAAACATATATTTGCAGCAATCAAGGATAGAATATGCAAGAAACTACAAGGATGGAAAGAACAACTTCTCTCTAGACCAGGAAAGGAGGTATTGATTAAATCGGTTATCCAAGCTATCCCTACATATTTAATGAGTATCTTCAAGCTACTAGAAGGCCTTATTGATGAGATCCATGCTATGATGGCTCGTTTGTAGTGGGGATCTAAGGAGGTCAAGAGGAAGATCCATTGGATGAGTTGGGAGAGGCTTTGCAGACCTAAAGAATGTGGAGGTATGGGATTCAGATATTTAAAAGATTTCAACCAGATTCTTTTCACAAAATAGGGATGGAGGCTAGCAGTACATGGTGATACTCTTGTTCCCCAGATTTGGAAGGAAAAATATTATAGATCCTCTTCCATCTTGTAGGTTGAGTTGGGTGGGACTCCTAGTTACACATGGAGAAGTATTTGGGGGCGGTAAAACAGGTAAAGAATGGTTTTCTCTGGAGGGTGGGAAACGGTAGGGGCATTCATATCTACAAGGAGAGATGGATCCCGCATCTTGGTGGGCCAGTCCAGTGCTACTTGATTCATGGACTAGTGGAATACAGGATGGTGAGCGATTTGATCTACATGGGGCTGAAACGGTGGAACAGGGAAGCGGTGGAGTCATGTTTTCCTACACACATTGCTAACAGGGTTCTCAATATCCCACTATCCTTGCGTGCCGAGGAGGACACTCTATTCTGGTATAAGGAAAGAAATAGTATGTTCTCAGTCAGGAGTGCTTATTTCTTTATCTGAGCGGGGGAGGATTTGGAAGATGGAGTGGACACAGAGGTATGGAAGAAGGTATGGAAACAGGGATGACCACCAAACTCAAGCACTTTATTTGGAGAGTTCTTAGAAACATACTCCCTACCAAATGCTGCATTGTGATCTAGCCAAGAAAGTTTGGGCCATGGGTATGTTCGCATGGCATGGGCAGCAAGGAGTGACGGATGTTAGGAGCTTTATGAGGGGACTGCTAGAAGAAGGAGATAGTTGACGCAAGGATGAGGGAGCCACATCGTTGTGGGTTGCATGGACAACAAGAAATAAAGCTCTCTTTGACGATCATCCCTCTTTCATTCCAGGCCTAGCTGTGAGTTTCATCAACCTTGTAGTTGATCATGCCCGATACCACACGACCGTCATGCGACCTGCTGTCCATCGACCGCCATCTGAGCTCGTTGCATGGCACCAGCCACCTGTTGGCTACATGAAGATCAACACAGACGCCTCCACCAATGTTGAAGACGAGAATGGCTGTGGCATGGTCATCAGGGATGATAATGGCTAGGTCTTGTGGACTTTCCAATGTCGGGTAGAGCAGTCGTACTCATTTCTTTGTGCGGAGGGTACAACGGCTCTGCATGGTATGCACTTGGATTTAAGGAAAGGTTTTGTTGATAATCTTGTGGAGATGGATTGCTTGTTGTTGGTGGAGGTTGTGAAGAGGGGGCATGGGGGTAGGGGTTACGAAGACATTCTTATTTGGGACATTGTTGAGTGCTCCCATAGCTTTTTTTCCTTCAATTTTTATTTTGTAAGAAGGCATGGCAATAGAGTAGTGCATGCTTTGGCCACTTCTGCCTATCATTTTGTTGACCCTCACCTTATGGGGGAGGTCTTTGAGGATCAAATCCTTGTACTAGCTGCAAATGATTTGATTACTTAATAAAACAGTGGGTGCCCTTTATCAAAAAATTCACACCATAATGATGTCAGTGCCATATTCACATCCAAGAAACTAAATAATTTTCAAGGTGTCTCATAGTTATATGTAATACTTATATGTATCATGTCATATAGGTGATTATCATAGATACAAATTTTCACAATATTTGCCTAACAAATCATTTGTGGTTTGAAATCCAAATAGGCGTTAGAAGTCTATGATGTCAGCTTTGATATAGCTTTTGGGAGTTTGGAAGGAGGCAAAGTGGAATAACAATAAAAATCTTCCCTTTACATCCAAGTTGTATGATATGTTATTCCTATAAAATGTTGGTGAACAAAATATAAAAGAAGGGATAAAGGTGACATCTTTATTTACACTAGTTGTCCAAGAACTAGGCATGTCTTATGTTTGTGTATAATAAGATCTTTCAGATCAAGATCTAGATCAACCACCAAGAAAACTAGAGGAAACACCAATAAATCTGGATTGTTCATCAAGTAGCTACATTGTTGTCTCCTTTACAATAGCTTGTTGTCATCTTGTGGAATGTGTTCTCAAAGAATTCACACGTGTGCCTTGGCCTCTACTTTATCCATGTGGATGAGGGAGAACCCAGTGCACCACCTTGGCCACCATGTCGAAGCAGAATAGGAGTTGTCGATGTGCTAGTCATCTCAAAATTTGCTTTCGTCTTTTATCTTAGGCAGCAGCCATTTGGGCTTCTTTCTCTCTCCAAGAGAGAAGTTTGACGGTCAACTTGTCTTACAAGTTGTCTCAATGATATGTCAAAACCCTTGGGATGTGCCCCCTTCTATATAGGAGAGTCATGGTCGTAGAAAAGCCTAATTCCAATCACTTTCCTAATTGCAAATTTAGAAATAGTTTAATGATGAAATCTCATTATGGGTTTTGATCACCCAATCATGTATATTGATTGTCGATCATAGATGTTGATTATATGATACCATTAAATGATCGCCTGATCACAAAAGTTCAGATCCACATATAAATTCTCTTCCAATTTTCAGATTTTCCCTATTACATTATAATCACCCAATCAGATGGCTTGATCCGCCGACCACGTCTTTATAGTGAAAAACTCAAATGATCAATTGATAATGAATTGATCCATTGACCCAATCATCTAGTCAGTCAATCAGTCATTCTGGTCATGCAGTCAAAGGATTAACCGGCCTTCTTATGATTTACAACTATTATAATCATATGTTTGATTACAAACTTCAATTCCATTACGAATCCTTATGCGTGTGACCCAGTAGGTTCCTAATTACATTGGTGGTGATGTTAAAAAGAAAATAAGTAAATATTGGTTTCAAGCCACATATCACTGCCAACCAAGTAATAGGAATGTGTCGGAGAACAACTACAACTTGTAAAGTGATTAATGTTGCCATGATCGCACAATCTCTTTGTCACAAATATCCAAATTGAAATGGATGCATGGAATGTCATTCTCTCAACATTCAATCTATGTTCCCTGAACTAGAGTAGACTCTTCAAGATATTGTGAGATCAATATCATATATTGAGCCACATGATCATGATCATGCGTTTCATAGCCTATCTTATCAAGTGGCTAGGATATCACTCCAAATTAGGGACAAATTCCATCTACATCACTCACATTATGCCCCATGTGTCACAATTTACCCAGTCACCACATTTTTGCAACTTGTATTTTAGAGCATGTTGGCTAGTTTCAAAGTACATTGAACAACATGTGTTATTGTAATGACTTCGGGTCTAATTATCATACTCACTACTGCCACATTGAGATATAACTCTGACATGTCATTACATAACTTCCATGTGTCAATCTCAAAGTGGGTTTATCTGGTAGAACTTGTTCTCTAACAAGTACATATGCATCTAAGTTGATATCCAAAATCATGACTAAAAGGACATGGTCATCACTCACCCTACATCCTAGTCTTTTGTGTTATTGTTATCCTATACTATCCACAATAATAAATGACTAGAGACATAACAAGAATGAGTAATCGTACTATACATATGATCTCATGTTCACGCCCTCAACCCAAACCATATGTCATCAAGTTAAAACATTCTTAGTACATTATAAAGTTTACTCATTATCTCAATAATGAAAAAGCATAATAAGTGGACCCTGCTTTTTATTAATAATCAAAGCAAATATAAATATTCCTTTAAAAATCATCACATGATGGCTCTCAGGGAATATAACCAAACGATATAGGTGAGTGTCAACCCTATATGGGTTTTAGGATAACTCCACCTCATAGATCAGGTTTAAGTTGCTTTTGAGGGACTCATATCTTTAGAATACATCTTTTCTCAAGAAACATATGATGACGCAGATGGATGTTCTCATCATTACCTTATCTTTATGATAGCTATGATTGATACTATCCATTTTTCCTTTTCCCGGGCCGCAAGCACAATTTCTTTATGTTTTTAGTTAAGGTGGGTACATTTTAAGGGTGAATTTAGGTTGTTAAACTATTGGGGACATAGGGTAAGGGTCGTGTTTGTTCCTTCATCAACCCTACAGTTCTAGATTTTATGTCACTACTTCCTGTGTACACAAGATAGACGGTGGTGTATTTAAGTAAATTTAGTGTACTTATGGTTGGAAAGTTTTTCAATACATCATTCATTTCTAAAATCTTGACATTGATAAAGCTCATTACTTATTAGTAGTAGAATTTGATGAGGTTGGAATTCATGTGGTAAATATGAACATCTCCATCCTTGTCTATCAGATATTGGATTCCCTAGTTGTAGATGTTGTCGATGACATAGGGTCATCCCATTTAGGATTGAACACTTGCCACTAGTATTAGAGTTATATATGACATAAAGTGTCATATTTCCCTTTTGAATGTGGGGAAGGACCCTCTTGTTGAATTCCACATCTTCTCTTGCTTGATACCACTGTGTGTTATGCAAATTATTCCTTCTTCATTATTCAAGTGTGTGTTGATAAAGTAAATACGGTCTTTGGCCCATTTATCTTCAGTAATATTTGCTTCTATTAGTATACAAAGAGATGGGATCTCGACTTCCACTAGTAGGAATATCTCCATACCATATAGTAGTGAGTATGGAGTCACTCCTATGGAAATTCTAATTTATATTTGATACACTCACAGATCCACTAGAAGATTCTTATATCAGTTGGCATTATAGATAATCATTTTTGGAAAATATTTATCAAGTTCTTGTCAACATCTTCTAAAGCTCCATTCATTTGGGTCTGTAAATTGCTTAGATACTCCTCAACAGATTTGTTGATGAAGTTCATACCAATGTTTTAGATAATTTTATGTGGTACACAATTGTATGATGATGTTTTTGAAGAATTTGATTACTTCTTGAGTTAATATCTTGGTGGTTGAGACAACTTATTCCCACATTGTGAAGTATTCTACTACCGCCATTATGAAGCAATTTTCATTTGAATCTTTGGGATGTATCTTTTTTTATCATGACAATTTCAAGAAGAAAAAGGCCAAGGCATGGCCATGTTGTATGGATGGATAACCATGGTGTATACCTAGTTAGCAAGTACATGAATATGATCGATTTTGGCAGTCTCGCCATTTATAGACACATATTGGCAGCAATCTTTTTCCATGGTGTCCCATAGTATTGTATCTTAATCACAAAGAAGTTACCATTCATGTGTGTAGCACATTATCCTCCATGGACCTCCTTCATAAGAACTTTAGCCTCTATCTTTTTGAATCGTTGAAGGAGATTTTTATTATATAACCTTTATTAACGATTATCTACTTAACTTCCCATGATTTAGGCCCCTAATAAAATGATCTTGAAAGAAATTATCAAATTAACCATATCATCAAGGTTCACCTCCTTTTTAGTAAGTCCATCACTAAGAATGCTATGATTAAGTTTACTCAATCTAGAATAGTATTAAGATGGATTACTGGTTGGCAAGTTGATCATGGATTGTGCCTGAGTGAGGAAAAAGCACCCAATTAAGGCCAATGGTGGTCTATGGGGTTAGTCACCATTCCTAAAACCCTACTAGATCCTTGGGCAAAAGGTACAGGCATTATAAATGGTATCAGATCTATACCCCCTCCATTATGTGGGTCCTTAGTCATGATTACCAGTGCAAGGATGGCTACATCACCATGGATAGCCCTTTCCAACATACCTGGAGTGCACGACTCAAGACTGGAATACCACATGGTTATCAAAATATGGAAAATGTGTAGCACTTAGGTAAACACGTTACAATCTCTCCCACCTAGACCCTTGACATCTCGTCAAAGCTCAATTACATGGCCTCATTATATTTCCCCATTTTTATGCAGACCCAAAATGGCCCATGGAAACCTAGCCCCCAGTCATGATTACTAGTGCAAGGGTGGCTACATAGGTTTCCATGGGCCATTTTGGGTCTGCATTGAAATGGGGAAATATAATGAGGCCATGTTATTGAGCTTTGATGAGATGCCAAGGGTCTAGGTGGGAGAGATTGTAAGGTGTTTACCTAAGTGCTACACATTGTCCATATTTTGATAATGACTTAACAATTCCATTCATATGTATCTAATATATTTGGTTGAGATTAATTTCAAGCATTAGGTACATGAAAAGGATCAAATCTATCAAGACCTAGATTGTTCTAGTTCAAGTCAAAAGAAATACAAATGCACTTTTGTGGAAAACACTCCAAATAAAATTAGATTATTTTTGTAATCATTTGTATTGATGATATGACTTGTAACTAAGATGAAAAAAAATCAATAACCCTTAATTCGAATGTTTGATCACTTAAAAATAATTTTCCAAAATTCATTACAGGTTGTATATCGTCAAGATTCAAACTCGACCGATCATGGTTCGTTCAAGTATCCACTCATAGAACTCGATCGATCCATGCACTCAGAAAAATTGATTTCAAGCAATCGGTCAAGTTGTACACATGACAAACCTGAATGATGCTTCAAATTGACTTTGGTGCATAGTGTAATGGTTTGAGTTATCTTTATGAAAACTCAACCGACTACATGGTACAAAAAATATAGAAAAGGTGATTCTTACTGTTGGAGTGTTGTAAAACTCAAAATTATATCTATTACAACACCCAAACGGCTAGAAAATGTTCTTAAGTGTTCCTGCCCTCAGTGGACACTCTCAACTATAAATAGGACCTCTTAGAGTTCATTCCAAGGTTTTTCCTTTATGCTATTCAAGTTCCTTGCTAAAGTTGAGTTGATGTAGTCCACTTGAGCCCCTTTCCACTAGTATAGAACTGATCTTTAGTTTTGGTTATTTAAGGCCTTTGGCATCAGTTTCAAAGCGACACCCAAGTGGGCGCTGCTAAAAGTTGAAACCTTCAGTGTCAGTTTTAACACCGACGCCATAACCCTTCCCGCCACCAAAAATGTGCCAGTAAGGGCACTATATGCGTCAGTTATTTAACAAAAATTGACACTAAATCCAGGTCAAAGACGTCGGCATTTCACAAAAACCAACGTCATAATCCTTCCCGCCACAAATAAAACGCGCCAGCAAGGGCACCAAAGACGTCAGTTTTATACTAATAACCGACACCATATCCCTGGTGCTATGAAGACCCCACCACAGTCATGCTTCCCAGCACGGTCATGGTACCTAGCCACATAGACATTGATGTTTTGCCAATAACCGACGTTGTATGTCTTTATTTTTTTTCGGCAAAAAAATGTGTTACTAGATAACCAAAACTTTGGTTACATAAGTGCCCCTTAGGGAAATAGATAGATCCTTTAAATCCCCATGCAGGGGGACAAAAGGATCAAAACATAAAAGAAAACTCCATGCTGGATAAAGCCGGGAGAAAGCAGGATCTAACAAAGAACACAGAGAAGAAGAGGAGAAGAAGAATCACACAGGCTCAATAATAGCACCCACAAATACGCCTATAGACCCAGCTCTCAACTTCCAATCAAAACAACAAAGTCATCACCAGACCTTCCTACAAACACAAACCCAGTAAAAAAACTAGGATAAACCAAAAAGAAGAAATAGCCTGCCACTTTGTATCTTCTTCCCGAAGGTAGAAACATCTGCCACAGGCTTCAAACCTTCAACTTTCCACCGAAAATCATTTCGTCAAGCACCTACATGTGTTCTCGCCGTCTAAAACCAAGACTTGGTACAAAACCCAATACCGAAAGCAACCAGCAAAGGGAACGTCCAACCAGAATAGGGATCACCAAGAACTGAACCGAGCAAAGAAGAGAACTCAGAAGTTGGATCCATTCTGTGATCTTCCTCCACTAGCATTTACCACACCCACAAATTGTGAAGAAAAGAAATAAGAGCAGACACACATCATCATCAACCTCTATACCCCAAACCAGAGAAATTGAACCCTTGTGTGCTTGGAAAAGGTAGTAAACCAATCGCTAGATCCTCGAAGATCCTATTGCCCAATAGGAGCAAAACCTCGAGCACCTGATGCTCAACTTGTGTGCAGCCACTATACTGTGTCAATGATGACACCTCAGACACCAGGATGGAAATAGCCGTCCAGGATTTGGGACTGAGCCCAGATCAGCAGCAACTCGAGGAAACTCCATCAACCATGACACAAGATAACCACACAGTAAATCAGTGCAGCAACAGCTTGACGAAGCTTTAAGGTGAATGTCGCAAGGTCATAAGGGGGTTTGAACTGACCCAGGCCACCCTACGAGCCACCATACTTGAGGGTGCTTGTCCATTCACAACCGTCCATCACCTTCGCCCATTCCGAAGGAGCAGGCCTGGCAACACGGAGCACTGGAGAAGACACGTCGCCGGAACGCCTAAGGGGCTCTGCCGTCATCACCTCCACCTGGGTGCTTCTAGATCAAAGTCGTTGTTCACCATTACACTAGATTAGCTCCTGGAGTCGGCTCAGGGGAGGATAATCACAGTTATCTGACGAGGAGGTCGAAAAACCCCTCATCTTTGCCTAGATGGAGCAGCAGCATAGAGAAGAAAACCTAGGGCGCGGCTCCTCTCCACCCGTCACTCTTGAATAGGGTGGAGTCGACTAGGTCGAAAATGCCACTACAGCCCTGGATCGACCTCCAACGCGGCGCATCCTTTCTCCTCTGTAACCCAGTCATGAGGCGACCCAAAGACTTCGACTGGGAACGCTACTAGATCTCCATCTCCAGGATCCCTACTGACTAGACTAGGACCAAAACCGATGGAGCCAGGGGAGGAAGCAACGAGGCGTCACTCCCTCCCCCCAGCGATGGCTGCCGGAGGGGTTCTAGAGAGAAGAAGGAGCAAACCTAGAGAGAGAGTGTATGTCTTTATTGTCAGTTTTATACTAATAATCGATGCCTATGTTCTGATTTTTTTTTCTTATCAGTTTGCAGGCCTTCTGTATGGCTGGTCAGTAGGATGCAGAACGTGCGGTTCACTTCTGAACTGTAGGTTTACAACATCCATTGATATCAGCCAACAACAGGCCACAAAACTGCAAAATTAACAAGATGGACAACAATTTATGATCACACACATGTATGAACACATTTAATTCATATTTTTTTCATCACACACATGTAGAAACCAGTAGTTCCATTTTAAATTTCCCCCATTTTCACACACATTTAGCAACTTGTAGTTCCATTCATTTCATCTCTTTTCACATTCAGACACATGTAGAAACATTCTTGTATTGATCATCTTCACATTCACACATATGACAATTCAGAAAAATTCATTCACATTCACACAAAAATAATTATAAGAACAAAGTTTAGAAATATCATTCTATATTCATCATCGTCATTATCTCCATCAGTATCCCAATCATATTTAAAAATCCCCACTACTTGTAGGGCTTTTGCCCATTGTTCTCTTACATCATTTAAGTCTTCCATCGTATAGGGAGTATGTACATCTAATAATTTTGACTAGTAGTGAAGTCAGTTTTAAACACCTGCAAAGAGAATCATATATATATAATTAATAATACATAATAAGATTGATATATTTCATATTATCTAATGAGACTATATATAATACCTGATGTATGGTATTGATTTCCATTGCGGCATGTTTGATAATTAGGTCCATAAATCGCATCACATAGTATGCACATGCCCAGCCGTTGTCTTGTGTAGCACACTATAAATTGAAACATACAAAATATTCAAAAATACATATAAGCACAGTTCACATAAATAATATATACATTGGAGTCGGGAAATTACTTTCACATTCTCCCAAATTAGTGGTTGTTTCTTTTTCTTGGGGACCTTTCCTCCAGCTTTTTTGTACTCATATAAAGCCCTACACGTTAATGTAACACATTAAACATAATTAAATAGTAATATAATAATAGGCGTTAACGGATGTAAAAATATGAAATATTTCTCACGAGAATAATGGCTTTTTCATTGTGTGTCCATATAATGTATTCAATTCCTTCCCCGCAGGATCTAGATAATAGACAGTGAACGTCTTGGGGACAATAACTAGTAACTCCCAATGCCTACCACCAGAGGTAAGAAAGTTAAAAATTAATAACTCAAAATCTATAATAAAAATATAATTTTCTTAAGTCCAAATTATAAGCAAAGTAAACTTACTCAACATTAAATAGAGTTATTATCACCGTCTTCTTTTTTTTACCAAAATATATAAAAGCAGCAGAGCAGTATGAAGTAACTGATGAAGGGTCTTTATCTACAACACTAATCAAAGATGGAACCGAAAATCCCACAAGGGAAAATGAAAAATATGTACATATAGTGTGTAAGTGGCTGTAAAACATGTATTACGTATGCATTAATATATAAGAAACTAGATCACCATATATAAAATAAGGTATATGGATGTATAAATAAGATCTCACCATATACATAGCTCTATCATAGATGTTTTAATCCAATTATAACGAAACAACTCCAAAATATCTTGTATAAATAGATTGTTATTGTATGATTGACATAGATCATCCTCCAAAATAGAAACATTTATAGGGTAAATTTGGATCATGTTCATATATCCATACTACCATACCCCTACAATTAGAACCTAACAAGGCGTGTAGGTCACTTGGAAGACAACTTGGTACTTCAGGAGGTGGAGGTGGAGGTGGAGGTGGAGGTGGAGGTGGAGGTCGAGGCTGAGATGTAGCGGGTGTATTCCTTTTGACCTGTATATATAATTTAAGATCAATTGACTCATATATACACACTAACAAATTAACATAATAGAAATTTATCATACAATATTAATATAGACGTCATCTGCTTTGGGCCACAATATCACTCCACCTTCTTCGTCACCAAGCGTTTCAAAATCTAGGTGGGCATATGGAAATGGAAGATCCCTCCAATTGGAAAGTACATGTATCAGGCTCACACAAATCACACCATCTGGTACTAGAGTCCCATGAAATGCCTTGGAAGGGGTAAGTAAGCCTCAGCCTCTGCAACGTTATATTCTTGACTTTTTAGATGACATGGCTTCAACCCCTACAAATTTACGTAAAGAATGTTATATTCATATATACATAAACATATAATCTTGAAAAGACTAGCTACTACGTCATAAAAATACTTACAGAAGACGTTCTAGGTGGTGGGTCTACAGGATTACTCCCAACCACCTCTACAGTAGGAGAAGAGCGACATGCCACAGGTAATGTCTGAGATGCCTGCCACTTGCTAATTGCTTCATGGAGTCTCTTATCAAGTGCTTCCTTGACTCTCCTATTAATTAACTCATCTACCTATACATCAATAAAATAAATGCTAGTTTTTTATTATTGAATTCCCTTTCACAATAACATTCTAAAAAAAGAATAGGTTACCTCAACATTTGATAATCCCACTTTTGGGACAGGTTTGTGCTGTGATGGCCCAAAGAACACTTTTACACCCATACCAACGCTTGTACCCCTAACACATCTAGGATGCTCTGGGTTAATAGAGCAACTGTCAATTCATCCCTTGTGCCCTCAGGGATGAACTTGCCTTCCTTCCTCTACTCGTGAAGATCCTGCTAATCACCATCAATAGAAATTGGTAAGTAAACATAACAATAATCAATACTGATTTCTCTAAGAGTTGAATTTTACCATTTTTGCAGCCGCCTCAACAGTTGCAGGCTTGGTTATATCTCCTTTCTTGTTTTGCCTCCTAGCTATCCACATAGCATGGTGAGGAAGAGGTATGGGACCAATAGTAGAGGTCTCTGCAGTCTCTTAACTAGCAGCAGACTGAGCAGTAGACTCAGCCTGTAGTCTTTGGTGAACGCTTGCATAGCCTTTTGGACCCATCGTGTGGCCATGCACATTTAGTGCACGCCTTTCTCTTTGAGCATCTCTGATAGCCTTGTTAGTAAGCACATTGATTTGGTTAGTAACACTAAAGGTTAATTTTGAATAGGTAAATATATAAGAACGTATATTAATTAAATTAGGAGTGGCGCTTAATACCATAAATTCATCTGTTTTTCTTTGGGTAACAAACTCCTCCCAGTCATTGGGGTCTAGGTAGTTCCATTGCTCAATGGTTGGCTTCTTCCTCTTCTCAACATCTTGTATGTAATCTTGGGTGAGATTTGTCCTATAGTTCCTTAGGACCCTCCCACAGTGTTGCATCACGCATTTACAATGCAACTTTTCATCCAGTTCAAATATACTCTGCAAAATATAATTGCTATTAATTAGTATCCTAAATATTAGTAATCTACACAATAGAATTGCAAATAATAATAACTCATGCATAGTTCCTTCCATACTAAGTCTTTCTTACCCTTAGGAACTTTATTCCAAGATTCTACATTAGGACTACAATGGCTATGAGTAAGAACCCCAAGATATGAAATAAATGAGTTGTGGTTCACTTCAACTAGATTTCTTGCATGATCAAAATCCACAGCCAGTTTGGGTCCATTGCCCCTTTGTTGTAGTAACTTGTTCATCATCGTGATTCCCCTCACTTTTTCAATTTTTTTTTCTTCTCATCAAGTGCCCCAAGTTCTTCAGGGGGTACATCGTCAACCTAAAATTTGACAAAATAAACACACTTACAGGATATAACTATAAATGGACATATAGATAGAAATATAGGATATATTTTTAAAACTTACATTGTGAGGCGGTGCATTGATATCCTCACCCTCATGGTAATCATTATCATGGTCATCATGCTCATGCTCATGCTCAGCCATCTGAAAGTGTCATTAAAAAATCAAACATTTATAATTTGACATAACTAGAAGATAATAAAACATTGTAAAGTTCACATTTATAATAATAAAACATATAAAAAAAATGTATGCATGCCTCTAATATTGCAATCTTTTATCAATTAACAATCCTTCATTGTGATCTCCATGCACATATAAGTCATCGTTAGCTTCAATATTTGGTGGTGTTGGCAACCCAACTGAGAATGGACTAGAGTCATCATACTTATCATAGTACTCTTCTTCATCTATAGGATCTTCAATGAACTGTCTTTTACCGTGAAGAAAAATCGACCATTTATCATTTGCAGGATCATCGGTATAAAATACTTATTTCTCCTGTGATGCCAATATGAATGGTTCACCCTTCTCGCTAATCTTTTCAAAGTTCACTAATGTGAAACCCAATTCGTCCACTATAACTCCTTTGGTGTTATCAACCCAATTACATTTAAAGAGTAGATTATAAAATCCACATAGTCAAACTCCCATATGTCTTCAATGACACTGTAATATGACATTTTAGCTTCATGTGGGCTCTTATCCTTTACACTTGCAAAAAACAATGAAGAGGCTTGAACGGTGACCCCACTATTTTGGACGACACTCTTATCATCTTGATGCTTTGTGTAATATGAGAATCCATTCATGTCAAACCCTTCATAAGACATAACATTCAATTTTGGTTTAAAGATGAGACATTTGATAGTTTCAGTAAGATAATTTGGTGTTTGAGATAGTCGATATAAGATTTTATCTTCAAACCACTTAATAAATATCTTATTATGCTCTCTAGCAAGCCACATCGAATTGGCTCGAGGATATTGTCTCTTGATGAAATTGGTATGTTCCTCGATATAAACACTCACTTCATCGATGTTGTATAAAATATACAAGTGACCTTGTTCCAACTGCTCATGACCGATTACTTTCATCCGTGATCCCAAAATTCCTTTGTCAAAATACTCCTCAATATTCTTGTCATTAACAGGAGCGTCATTACCACTCAGAAAGTCATTGCAAAAATCCATAACCTCTCTCGCCACATAACCCTCAATAATACTCCCTTTAGACTGATAATGGTTTTGAACATCACCTTTAAAAATGCTCATGTATCGTTCAAAGGGATACATCCAGTGCAAGAAAATTGGTCCCAACATTTTCACTTCCCTAGTCAAGTGGACAACAAGATATACCATGATATAAAAGAATGAAGGAGGAAAATACATCTCAAGACGACATAGGGTAACAACTACTTCTCTTTGCAATTTATCAAGAGTATCAGGGTCAATAACTTTGCTACACAAACTATTGAAAAAGAAACAAAGTCTGGTAATTGCAAACCTTACGTACTTTGGCAATATAGATCAAATTTCCACAGGCAATATTTGTTGCATTAGAGTGTGACAATCATGAGATTTAAGACCTATCAACTTCAGATCTTTCATTGATACCAATCTACAGATGTTGGATGAGTAACCATGTGGCACCTTAACATTTACCAAGCATTCACAAAAAGCTTTCTTCTCCTTTCTAGACAACGTGTAACAAGAGGGAGGTAAGTATGTTCTCCGATCGCTACTAACTACTTCTATTAATTTTGTCCTTATTCCCATTTCATGTAGGTCCATTCTGGATTTTATCCCATCTTTAGTCTTACCCGGTATATTCAACAGAGTACCAATGACGCTATCACAGACATTTTTCTCAACGTGCATGACATCGATACAATGTCTGACTGCCAAAGAACTCCAATAAGGAAGATCCCAAAATATTGACTTCTTCTTGAATAAAGATTTGTCACTCCATGTGGCCATGGTACATTGTGATCTCTTACCAAATTCATTAGCAAAGTCTTTTACTCTTTCATAAACAACCTCCCCTAGTATAGGTTTAGGTGCACTTTGTTCCTCATTCCGTCCATTGAATACTTTGTGAAACCTATGATACGGATGGAATTTTGGAAGAAACCTTCAATAACCAAGATATACAGTCTTGTCGCCATGTTTTAGTCGTATTGAATCAGTGTTCTTTTCACATATAGGACACGCTTTAGATCCATTGACACTATATCCAGACAAATTTCCATATGCTGGAAAGTCATTAACAGTGCAAAACAACATAGCGTGCAAATGAAATGTCTCTCTTTGTGAAGCATCATAGGTCATCATACCTTCACCCCAGAGTTCCTTTAAGTCATCAATCAGAGATTCAAGATAAACATCTATATCATTTCCAGGTTGTTTAGGGCCCGATATCAACAACGGCAGCACAACGTACTTATTTTTCATACACAACCATGGAGGAAGATTCTATATAGCAAGCATAATTGGCCAAGTGCTATGTTGAATGCTCAATGTCCCGTACAGATTCATCCCATCTGTACAAACACAAGTCTTAGATTCCTGACTTCTTCACCAAATGTAGGGTATAATAAATCAATCTTCTTCCACTGTGGGGAATCAGACACATGTTGTAGGATCCCAACATTATTTTTCTTAACATCTGCATGCCACCTCAAATTCTTTGCATCTATCGGATTGGCAAACAAGTGTTGAAACCGTGATATTATAGGTAGATACCACATCACCTTGGCAGGAGAACCCCTTTTAGACTCCCCAAAGTCGTCAATTTATACCTTGACGCACCATATTTTGGACAATCTTTCAAATCCACATAGTCCTTTTAAAATAATACACAATCATTCGAGCATGTGTGTATCTTCTTGGCCTCCATTCCCATTGGGCACAACAATTTCTTTAACTTCTATGTTGAGAATGGCAGCTTGTTTCCTTCAGGAAAAATTTCTTTCAACAAAGACAACAATGACGTGAAGCTTTTGTCGCTCCATCTATTGTTAGCTTTCAGCTTATACAATCTCAACACAGCGCTAAGCTTCATAAACTTAGTACAACATGTGTATAATGGTATCTCATCATCATGCACAATGTTTGTAAACATGAGAGGTGGATCGGTGTGTTGTACCCCACAACCATCCAGCATCGCATCAACGATGTCTACTGGAACTGGTTCGTTCACATCTACGTCATCGGAGGCAATTTCTTCTTCCACACAAGCACTGATATCGACAACCACTGATTTTAGGTTTGAAATCTCTCCATGCCAGTGCCATTCTGTATAGCCTTGTACAATCCTGTTGCACATGACATGACTTTTGATTTCGTCACTAGTGCGGACATTCAAGTTGTTACTGTAATGCCTACATGGACAGTAGAACCTATCTCTAGGTTGTTTCCTATGTTCCTCGGTAAATCTAATAAATTGATCAAGACCATAAATAAACTCTAGGGTGCAGTGATTTGGAATGGACATCCATGATCTATCCATTATATGATCAAAGAGAAAACAAGTATATATTAGGGCTTAGGGTTAAAAGATTAGGGTCTAGGGTTAAAATATTAGGGTTTATGGTTAAACGTTTAAGGTTTAAGGTCTTATATATAATATATGTGTACCACCTATTCCATTCTTGAACACCTAATCTCACTAGTAAGTGTATAATGTGTATTGGGTTTTCAAGAAAATTTTGGCAGCATTTCCCCACTATTCTCCAAGTACACATGGTACTCAGAGAACAAATGGAAAAAATGCTACCGAAAGTTTCTTGAAAACCCAATACACATTATACACTTACATCCTAAGTGAGATTAAGTGTTCAAGAATAGTCCCAAATCGGGGACTATCCAAGATTTACCCTAATGAGTAATTCTTGGATGGGTTTCTAGGCCAAAAAGATTAGAAACAGTGTATGAGTTGATTTACAGTAGCAACATCTTGAAGTCTTAACCACACCCTCTTATATATGTTATATTTATTCACTAGGATCAAATTTCCCAATATATCCTTACTAGGGATATCTATGGTTTAATATAACATACCTTAATATACATTAGTGATTTGCTTATATATTTATTATGTTTCTAAATACAAGTACGATATAGATGAACTATAATAGGGTATTTAATCAATTCTTCTACTCCATGGATTATAATCTAAACTTATGTTAATAAAACTCATCCATATGTATATTAATAAGAACAAACTTTATATATATAACTATTCTTTCCCCCATATATTAGTTTTCTTTTGATTATTCCAGATCCATATTGAATTATTAAGACATGTATATTTGTACATATGCATCTAGGTTTGTGGTTAATATGGATAGTACAAATTTCTTTAAGAAGAAAAATAGAGAAATGAATGCTATATTAAAAAGAAAAGATAACAAAATAGAGAAACTTTTGTCATTTACAATCCAAAACAAGTCATTTTCATATATTTGATCAATGTTAAGACTTTGATCAATATTATGCATTAAGATGTGTGTCCAAAACATACACAACTTAGGAATGTAGGCCACATACCTTCTTAGATGGCACCAAAGAGGCGACGATGACCAAAAAGGAGATGATGGTGATGGAGACGTTGGTGGCTAGATCCATTGGAGATGACCATTAGCTCTAGCTGCGATGGCGAGCCCCAACAGTGGTGGTGGAGAGCTCTAGTAGTGGCGACGGTGAGCCCCAATAGCGGCGGTGGAGAGTTCTAGTAGCAGCCCCAACCAGCGGCGGTGGAGAGCTCTAGCAGAGGCGATGGCGAGCTCCATTGGCAGTTACAAGCTCCAGCAATTTCATGGACAAGATCCAGCGTCGTGGGGATCTCTAGTGGTGGTGGTGGTAAGTAAACTAGGGACGACGATGAGTACACAATAGCTCAGGTATAGGACGAGCAACAGCGGCGATGGTGAGATCCAGGGATGGCAGAAACTAGAATCGCCAGAGCTAGGTCGGGCGGAGAATGAAACAGAGGATGGGGAAGGGGAGGACATTTCGCTATTCTTAAGTGGGACATAGGCATCGATTATATCAAAACTAACGTCTATACACATATTTGTCATCAGTCATACCAAAAACTTATACCTATGTGAAACCATAGTTGTCGGATTCAACATAAAAAACTGACATCTATCCATATATGCCGACAAAAAAATGTTCAACCAAAGTCGTCGGTTGCCATCTAAAATCGACGCCAATTGGGAAATTTGGGGGCAAAGTTTTTCACAGAGACAGCGCGTGAACACACATGTGTGTCAGTTCTTCTAACAAAACCGACGACAAAAATGGGGATGAATTTTGTCTCGTGAAAGATCTTTAGTCGTCAGTTACTTGCATAATAACCAACGTCGTATATGAAATTTTGGAGGTAATTTTTTTTCACTGGAAAAATTAAAAATCACTGGTGATTTTAGATGTCAGTTTCTTATTTCCTAACCGACGCTAATAAAAAGAGATACACATGTCTTATGAAAATCAGTCGGTCTTCACATATAGGTGTTATTTTGTATTTGCAGCCGACGTCGTAGTTTAATTATGTCAGTTTTTGGGTTTCAACCGACGCCTATAAATGTGACGTTATATGTTATTTTTGTAGTAGTGTTCTCTCTCTTGATTACACTTCAATTCATCATTATGAGTGAGATAAGATTTGTGTGAGAGAGATACTTCATTGTATGCTTGTAGATCTCTCAAAGATTATCTTTTTCCAACCCCTTTCTACAAGATCAAGTTGGTGAAAGCTTCTCCAAGTGAAGGAGAGGGTTCAAGATACTTCAAGATGTAGAATAAGGTACAAAAGTTTCTCTAAGTGAAGATGGAGTATAAGGCTGAAGATCTGGGAGTAGAATGGGTAAATCCCTCAAGGCGGAAGACTCATTGTATAGAGGGGGTCTCCTTGGTGAAGGTGTCCAGATGCTTGCAAGAGTGGGTAAGACCTTGGTGAAGTAGAAGACTCTATATTTGGGTCGGTAAGACCTTGGTTGCAAGGTTTTTTCTCCCTTGAACTCAAAGCAAAGTTGGGTATCCTTGTCCCAGAAAAGGAAGGTCAATCGTATGTTTTTTAATAGAATATAAGTATACATGGGTTGCAAAATCCTAGGGCTTGACCTCTCTAGGTAGTAGACTGACTCTCTCCTAGTTTGGAGAGTGGAACCACTCTACACAGATTGTTCAAGTTCTTGTTTCAATCTCTCTCATCTTTGCTATGCATGTTTAGACTGTCATCAAATTCACTATTTGCAATCGTGCCTAGTTGAAGTTACTTGAAGGTAAAATGATTTATGTGCAAGTGTTTTTAGCTCTAGTCACCCCCCTCCCCACTAGAGCCCTTCGATCCAACAAGTGGTATTAGAGCCACGGTCTTCTCTGACACATCTCCTACTAGATGAGAAGATGGGCGACTTACTTGGGTCCCTCAACCTTGATCCCTTGGTCTTCGATGGTAAGAATTTCCTTTATTGGAAATGGAAGATGTAGTTCTACCTCCAAGGGGTGAACTATGACATGTAGAAAGTGATGATTCTTCCATACAAGGATCTGGCTGGTGATGTAGCTACTTGGGATGAAGTTACAATCAAGAAGATGCGATTGAATGTTAAGGTGATAAGCATCATCTTTGATGCCCTCACTCCCTCTGATTTCAATTAGATCTCATCTTGGGACACAACCCATGAGATTTGGAACAAGTTGTGCATTACCTATGAAGACACACAACAAGTCAAAGAGTCAAAGATTTACATGCTCAATGGGATGCTTGAAAACTTCAAGATGGGCAATAAGGAAGGAGTAGTTGAGATGTACACAAGGCTCAACACCATCATCAATGGGCTTTCTGCCTTGGGCCACACCTTATATAGAGGAACTATCAACTCTAAGATCCTAAGGTCTCTTCTCAAGAGATTGGAACCCAAGGTGACTTCCCTTGAGGAAGTTAGAAGTCTTGGTGACTTAGCCACTGAGAAGCTCATTGGAAACCTTCAAGCTCATGAGCCAAGGCTATATATCAAGAAGAAGATGACAAGCAAGAGGAGAATGAATCAAAGAAGATCAAAGAGAATGCCTTCAAAGCTCGAGTGGAGGCAATGATTCTCCAATAACAACTTGCATGTTGGTCCTCTGCACCATCCTCAAGTGAAGATGATGGACCTAGTGATCATGAAGCAAACTACTCCAAGGGAAAGCACTTCAAGTGAAAGTCTTTGTCATCCTCTACTCCTAGATAATATGAATGTGGAAAAAAGGGGCACTACAAGAATGAATGCCCCAAGGAAAAGAACTCATACCGTAAGAGCATCCACAAGAAGAAGGATGACTACAAGAAGGAAGTAATGTACAAGAGTAAGGATAAGAAGGATAAAAGGAGCAAGGATGTAGCTCATGTAGCTTGGTAGGGATCCTCTTCAAGTGGTTCAAGATCCAATGAAGAAGAGTTCCATCTTGCACTCATAGCCTCCACAAGTGAAGACATTGGTGAGGTAAGTGAGGTAAGCTTGCATGAGTTATCCAAAGAAACTCTTATTGATATGTTAAATGATTCTCGTTCCTCTTATTCTAAATGCAAGTATAAAAAGAAGAGGTTAGGGAAGATCATAGATTATTTGTATGCTAAATAGATATTCTTGATCAAAATGAGAAGTTGCATCTTGATAGCATTAATTTCCTACAAGGGAAGTTTCTTAATCTTGAGCTCCAATATAATGGAGTTGAAGTAGAGAATGGGATCTACATTAAGAACATAAATGGTCTGAAGGAAGAAAACCAAGGCCTAGTAAATGAGCTTGCTTTACTTAAAATTGAAAATGATTATCTTAAGCTTTCTTGTGATGCTATTAAAGATGAGAATAGAATTTATCTTGATGAACTTGTTTTTCTTAGAATTGAAAATTATAGATTTCTTGCTCAAGTTAATGATCTCTCTTCTAGACCTTTATTTCCCATGAAGTTGCTAGTCTTACTTTATAAAAATATTCTTATCTTACTAAAACCCTATGTTTGGAGGCTGACTTACTTCATGCACAAGATGATCTTGCTAGCTTATCTTCGACTATCATTACTCTTAGTGATGATAGTCACAAACTAAGAGATTCCTTGTAGAAATTCCTCAAAAGGAAGAAATCCCTCAATGATGTTCTAGATCACTCTACCAAACAAGTTGGTACTAATGGTTTGGGATATGTAGGGGGAGCTCCTAAGAACAAGAGAAAGGGAAAGGGTAATAAAAAGAGCAAGGGACCTCCTATCATTCATGGACAGTCTTTTGTCTCTAAGAACCCTATGTTTGTGTGCATTGCAAGAGTGATGACTATTACTCTACTTATTGTCCTTATAGAGAGAAAGGGACCAAACCAAAGATGAAATAAGTCCGCAAGATAACACTAGATCCCAAAGTTTGAGTTCATAACTGATATCTTCCTTTTTTTGTAGGTAAGAGGAAAATGGATTGTTGATTGTGGTTTCTCAAAGTATATGACAGCTGAAATCAACCACTTCAACCAATTCACAAAGAAGAAAAGAGGGTCGGTTACCTTTGGTGAAACAACAAAGATAAGGTGATAGGTGAGTGTGATGTAGGTGATTCACTATGCATCAAAAATGTACTTCTTTTGAATGGCCTACATCACAATTTAATAAGTGTTAGTCAACTTTGTGATAATGGTCGTCTTGTTCTTTTTACCTCACTTAAATGCTTGCTTCTAGATTCCCTCTCCTACAATATTATATATAAGGGAACTAGAAATGGTAATCTCTATATTATTGTGCTTGACTCTATTAATCCTATTGCTGGTAGATGTTCTTTATGGCACCGTCGGCTTGGTCATGTAAATATGCATCTAATGAATAAGTCGAGCAAAAAGGATTTGGCAAAGGGACTTCCTAAATTGGATTTTGAAAAGGATGAGGAATTACAACCATGTACCCAAGGAAAGAAAACCAAGACCTCCTTCAAATCTAAAAGAGTCCTTAGCAGCAAAAGAGCTCTTGATCTTCTTCACATTGATCTATTTGGACCAATGTCTATGCAATTGCTTCATAGTAGCAAGTATTGTCTTATGATTATTGATGATTTTTCTCGCTTTACTTGGACTTTCTTTCTTGTTTCACAAAGTGATACTCTTGGCATTTTCCCAACTTTTTGCATATGAGTTGAAAATGAAGCTTCTTGTTAGATCATCTCTATCCACAACGATCATGGGAGGAGAATTTGAAAATGATTTTTTTGAACTATTTTGTGAGGAATCCAGGTATGCACATAACTTTTCTTCATTTCTAACGCCTCAAAATAATGGGGCTTTAGAGAGAAAGAATAGGTCACTACAGGAAATGGCTAGGATTATGCATCTATAGTATGACGCACTACATAAGTTTTGGGCCAAAGCCGTTAGTACTTCATATTTTGTGCAAAATTGGGTTTTACTCATCCATATCTAAATAAAAACCCCTATGAGCTATGGCATGGTAGAAAGCATTCCATTGATTTCTTTCATATATTTTGTTGTCCTTGTTTTGTTTTCAACACTAAGGATTCCCTTGACAAGTTTGATCTGAAGTCTTACAAGGTTTTCTTTCTTGACTATATCACTACTAGCAAGGCTTATAGAGTATTTAACATCAATTTGTGTAAAGCAGAATAATCTATCAATGTTATATTTGTTGAAACAAACCCCTCTATTTCCAAGAATATTGTTAATGATGATGTTGTAGATGAGGTGATCCCTCACTTGAAATAGCTCAACATTGTTGATAAAGGAAAGCAGGTGTTGGTTGATGAAGAAGAGAAAGAAGAAGAAAAGAAGTATCCAACCTCCGCTTAACAAAGCATCATCCTAACAAGCTCATCATAGGTAATCCTTTTGAAAGTGTGAAGACGTGGGTTGTGTACAATAAAGAACAAGTAGACAGCACCTTCATCTCTCATCTTGAGCCAAAAGATGTCCAAGAATCTCTCAAAGATGATGAATGGATCCTAGCCATGCAAGAAAAATTAGAACAGTTCAAGAAGAACAGTGTGGACTCTTGTGCCAAGACCAAGTGATAGAAATATCATTGGCACCAAGTGGGTCTACCGCAACAAGCTTGATGGAAGCAGAAAAGTGGTAAGAAACAAAGCAAGGTTAGTTTCTCAAGGCTACAACCAGCAAGAAGGTATAAATTTTGATGAAACATATGCACATGTAGCTAGACTTGAGTCAATCAGAATGTTCCTTGCTTTTTCTATTAATAAGAATTTTCTGCTTTTTCAAATGGATGCCAAAAGTGTGTTTTTGAATGGTACAATTGAGGAGGAAGTATATGTTGCTCAACCTCCAAGCTTCAAACATGATAAGTTTCCTAACCATGTTTATATGTTACAAAAGGCTCTCTATGGAATCAAACAAGCACCTCAAGTTTGGTATGAGAAAGTAAAGAACTTTTTGCTAGGCAATGGCTATATCATGGGAAAAGTCGATTCTACCTTGTTTCTAAAACACACTTCTAGCAATTTCTTGATTATTCAGATTTATGTTGATGATATTATCTTTGGAAGAATCGACCTAGATCTTTATAAGGAATTTAGTGTTGGGTTTTAGGGGAGACAGAGAAGGCAGCGGAAACAAAAAAAAATTCTCCCAAACCCAGAACAAAGGAAATGTGTCAACGTCTATATAATAGGAAGGATGGTTTGTAGAGGCATACCATGTCTCAAGATTTGCTTGGTGACTTTACCTCGCGGCTTGTGCGGTCGGGTCTTGGACGGTGTCTGTGCAGCTCCTGGTCTCACCGAGATTGTCAGGTTTGACAACTGTCCTCCGAGTGGCAGAAGTCTCCCGCCTCTGAAGTAGTCCACACGGACCACCTGGAACTCTGATCTCTTTGTCCCATAAGGAATCATAAGGGGTCGTACCCTTATGTCAGTGTACTAGTCACTAACACACTCTCCTACCACCAGTCGCTTTTCAGTAGTTGTCTTTCCCTTGTTGTGCCTCTCTTATCGGGTAGCATTTTCTAAGGCTCTCTCTTGGTTACCAAAACCAGAGAGAACGACAACTTTACAGAGCAACTGGTATTCTGAGTTATTCACCAGAGAAGCCCCCAATACCCCTATATATATAGGAGGGTCATGGGACAGGGTTCTCTACCTCGGGCAATGCAGGATTAAAGCAAGAGTAGAAGGGTTTGAGATTTTCCACAAAACAACCAACTTGTGTCAGCGGGACCGATCGTTTCACACCCTGAAATGATCATTTCAGGTCCTGAGCCGGTCATTTGGGACCTGAGCCGATCGTCTGGGGCTCTGAGCCGATCAGATGGAGCTCGGAGATGATCGATTTGTGGTCCTGATCCAACTCAAATTGACTTTCAAATTTGTCTCTGGTTAATCAAATACTAATCCTTGTCCAAATTGAATTTGTACAAGTGAAACAAATTGTATTTGCAAAATAGTCTTCTGACTTTTCGAACAATCTGGCTTGGTCACATGAATCGACTGGTTCAATGATTGAGTCGATCGTCTCATTGCACATGAGTCGATCGGTTCATCAGTTGAGTCGATCGATTCACCAACTTGAGCCGATCGGTTCATCTCATGAGCCGATCGGTTGGGGCGGCATACTTGTGCAAATCAGTCAATCGCAGTTCCAATCAATCTGATACTCTAATCAATCGGTCCAGCACCTTGAACACTATGATATGGAGATATCAATTGATTGAGTGTTTAATTGAACACTAAATTCCTTTAGTAATAAATCTAAGCATCGTTTGTGGAAAAACTCCTCTTCCAAGTTAAATCCTATGTGTGTGACCCTGCAGGTCCATTTCACGTTGGTAGTAAAAGTCCATAACACTTATGACTTCACAAGCAAAGAGCGGTGCCTAGTCGCACATTAGTGCTACCCAAGTGAAAAGGAAAGTTGGAGAACAACTTTCAATCCTACAATATGTGAATGATGTTACAATGAATGTATAATTCCTTTGTCACTGATATCCTAAATGAACTCAAGGCATGGAACAGTCATCCTTTCAACGTTCATTCACTTTCTTGATCTCAGAGTAGATCGGAGGAGATATGTATGACATTAATATCACATACTGATTCACACATGCGTGCACGCCTATCTCAATCCTACTCAACAAGTGACCATGGATATCAAACTCCCTCAGGAGAGACAAATCCCATATCTATCTCTCACCCCTCAAAAACCCATGTGTCAAAGCCACCCAATCATCACCTTTATAACAACCCATGTTTCAGGGCTGTGTTTCATGATGTCAAAGTGTACTCAATGATGTGTGTTGAGTGTAGTGATTTCAGGTCAAAGAATCACATTCACCACCATCACTGTGAGAACTGACTGTGACTACCATGTCATGGTTCCATGTGTCAAACTCACGGTGGGTCTGTCTGGTACACTTGTTCTCTAACAAGTACCTATGTGTTTGGTTTGATATATCCATATCATGACTAATGAGATTTTGTCATCAACCAACGCCACAATCTAGTCTTGTATGTCATTGTTGTCTATCTACCTTCCACAATGACATCTGACTAGGGACATAACAAGAATGTACAAACTCTTAGCATCTATATGATCTCATCGTTCAGGTCCTCAACCTAAAAGCATACGTCATTGAGTATTGTCATTTTCTAGACATTCAATTTGTTTTATCATTATCTCATATGACTGAACCAGAGAGAATTGGAAGCTTGCCTTTGATGTTTATCAAATCAATCTTAATGTATCCCACCAATCATCCCATGATTGGATCTCAGGGCATACATACCAACAGACTCCCACTTGCACTGTGAGCCAATCACCCTTGAATCATATTCATAGTGATCTTCAAACATGTACCACATGTTACTGTGCTCTAGTGCTAACATAGTGAGTTATGGAAACACCTTGCCAAAGTCGGTATTAATTGCATGTCTCTCATCTCTTCGTTGTACGTCACACGTATGAGATGGAGTTGTCGTAATATGCGCATTGCATGACTGAGTGTTCCAAACTTGTCATCAATGACTGGAATAACTATAAGTCTATCTCTATGAACTTCCCGATCCAAATAGTATCCACTGTTGTTCTCTAACACACTTATACTCGGCATTTCCTTTTAAAACAACTTTATTGGAATGTTTCCATTTATCAACAAACATTCACTTTTATATATCCCATATATATATATATATATATATATATATATATATATTGTGATTGATTTTCTGTCCTTTTCGGAAGTTCACATCAGTGTAACTCTTTACAGTGAACCCTTCCTTATCTCCATAGAACTAGTACTTCTCAAGTACTTATCAAGTTCATATGGTATTCCAGTAACCCTTACTGGAACTAGACAGACATCCACTCGTCATGTCCCACATATGAGTTATTAGGATGAGCACATTATATTGTCATGTCCTACATACAAGATGATGAATGCATTTCATTCTTTCTATGTCCATACATGCAAGATAATGGGATGATTACATACATGATAGATCCATGTCTAATTTCAATGTTCCCATTCTTCATAAGAATTGGACACTTGGCCTTGGGATACTAACACCATGTAACATGGACAAGTTTTCTCCCACTAAATCTGTGCACACTGAACCCTTCAGTATAGATTGCCAATGTATGCTTTCTCTTTTTAGGTCAAGAGGTTTTTGGGAACTATCTCTATAGATCTCTATTCCTATCATATAGGAAACGTCTCTACCTTCCTTAAAGATAATTTCCACTTTAGATTTCCATTCTAGAACATTTCCATTTCACATCAACATGTGGAATGTGAATATGCTTCCACTAAATCGCAGATCCCTTCTTTGACATATTAGTCAAACCCTTTGACCATATCATCAAAGTAAAGATCCAGCTCTGAGTTGCTTGTACTTAATCAATCACATTGATTAGTCCATTGTAACTTATAGACTTTATTTGCATTAATGGATTCATAAACCTTATAGGTTGTGTCACGTACACATCCTTGTTTTATTCCTCATAGGAATGCGGTTTTAGTATCCGTATGCCAAATTTCTTAGTCATTAAGTTACAATCAACAAGCATCATCCTTCTCAAAATGTTATCCATGTGTCTTAACACTTAAGACTCATTCACACTTATGGATTTCATCCCAGTGGGTGCTACCATCAAGGTCATACCTTATGGTTCACATGGAAGTTATTTAGGATGTAATGGTTATAAACCATAACTCAAAATCTGGTTCCTCATATTCATCTAGATAGTTGACATAAATAATTGAGGTGCATCTGTCAAGGATATAAGAGCTCACAACCCTTTGTGATTCTTAATGTCTTTTATTAGTGTGGGGTATTCTTTATTTAAGAAGAAATTAGTTATTTGATAATCATCCTCTAACTCCTTAGAGTATGACTCCTTTTGATTTAGACATCACCATGCCTTAATCATGAGTTCACTATGATACACTATCATAATCACTCATAAGGATCTCAAACATTTGGTCTAAGTATTTCATTCATTGATCTCATCAAGAATTAAGACTTTACCAAATTTTTACTTCATTTATGATATTCTTGATCACTTCAAGATATTCATATTGGTATTTCTCTAAACATAATTTGAAGTACTAGCATTAACTATAATAGGTATGTTAATACATCACATGTATTATACCTAATAGGATAACCATTCTCCCACTACCTTAGTGAAGATTGATTAATCATGTCCAAGAGATTTATATCTCTTACTGGTTCTCTAACCAAAAGAGTCTAGATTTATCCATCATATGGAAACTAGAAATGAATTTCTCATGATTTATGCTAATTTGATTGCTTGAGTTATCAATAACCTTTAGGCATCATTTTATCCTATGCATACCAAGTAGCACAAGATAAACAAGGCATTGCCACAAAGATTGAAACATCAACTTTATTAATTGCTATCATTGTCATACAATATGCAAAAATAATGTGTTTCTATCCATTGGCAAATATGAAATAGCATTTCATAACTCTATTACATGCCTTTAAGGCTGAAAATAAACTAAAGTACTCCTATCTATGGCGGCAACATTTGCCCCATTTATTGAGTGCTTTACATTTTATATATTGGTATCATATACCTCAAAAAAGTGTTACAAGTTTATTTCATGACACCTGTAGGTGGAGACGTATGTCTCCTCCTTCTTCTTTAGTTCTTCTAGATAGAGTGGGAAATTCCTTTTCCAATGTCCTGGCTTTTAACAATGGTGGCAATTGCCTCTCTTGGTCACACCTCCCTTGGCCTTGAGAGCTGAAGACGCCTTGGGCTGTTGGCTAGCATCAGAACCCTTCTTAGCTTTGCCCTTGCTCTTGTGCTTGGATTTGCCTTTCTTGTTGTTGATCATCATCACAGACTTAGGCTTGTCCTTCTTCATCTGTGTCTCAGCTATCCTCAACATGCCCAACAACTCTGCCAATGGCTTGTCAAAGTTATTCATGTTGTAGTTCATCACAAAATGACTGTATGATTCTTGCAACGATTGTATTATCACGTCAGTGGCCAACTCTTCTCTCAGGGGAAATCCCAATCTCGTTAGGTTCTCCACATACCCAATCATCTTGAGTGTGTGAGGACCAACTAGATCTCCTTCTGTCATGACACACTTGAACAACGCCCTAGAGACATCATATCTCTCTTGTTATGCTTGATCTTCATACATGTTCTTAAGATATTGAATCATCTCAATGACACCCATGTTCTCATGTTGTCTCTGCATCTCGTGGTTCATGGAGCACAACATCAAGCACTTTGCATCAATGGCATCATCAGAATGCTTCTTGTAAGCATCCCTTTATGCCTTTGGTGCGGTAGGAGCAGGTTCCTCTGGAATTGGAGTATCCAAGACATAGAGCTTTCTCTCTTGAGTGAGAACAATTCTCAAAGCCCTAAACCAGTCATGGAAGTTAGTCCCATTCAGCTTGTCCTTTTCAAGGACCGATCACAAGGAAAAGTGATTTTTATTTGTTGTCATTTGTACTACAAAACGAAATATATGCAATTTAGTCCAAAACTCAATTTTGACTTATTTGATTGATTTGAAAAGTTGACGATATAATTAGGACTTTAATTAATTATCTCTCCCACTATTTTTTTTCAAATTGATAGCCCTCACCATCAATTTAGAAGATTGCAGCGTACAATCTTCTAGTGGGTCAAGATCCATATTTCATCAAGTCATGAGTCAGCTTTGGCTTATCGCCCACAATCTTGACTATTTAGGTAGGCCATCATGCCAATTGCATCATATGCAACTCTTGATGAATGAACATGCACAACACCTTGCCATGAACATCATGTGCATCTGGGCTTAGACTCTCTAAGAATCACCAGTTAAGTCTAACCCAAAAGCCGACATGATAAACATGCACCCTACTTTGGCAGAACCTACATGTCTACCCTTCACACTTCCATGAGATAGACGGCGCACCACGCTTTGGCATAACCTACGCTTGGTCGATAAATTTTTTCATGTGTGTCGCTAATGGAAGGCGTATAAGACTTAATATTTAGATGAGGGATTTGGTTTTATAGGTACATATACATATCCAATCACCACAATATATAGTATGTATCATATACATGCTATATCCCACAGAAAACATGTGAAATGATAAAAGTGATGATTACGGCCATCCTAATGTGATTCCTCGATCCAAGAGGAATCAGGATCATCTAGGTCCACATCTCATGCAACTTGTACAAGATGAACTATGTGCTTTACCTTTATGGGTTTGATCAACTCATCTCCATGATTGATCGGCTCGCCATCAGGCTGGTCGGTTGGGTTCCACCAGCTGATCGGTTGGGTCCTCCAACCGATCGGTTCGCCTGGTCATCGTGCATCTCCTCTTGGCTGCCACCCGCTCATCTCACTCCTCGAACCAGTCATCAGGAATGCCAATTGATCGGTTCACGCCTTGAACTGATCATCTCAGTCGTCGTCAGATGGTCCTCCATTCTTTGACATAACAGGAAATAAAAGATTTATCCTATTTTACATTTGAGTTGGGAAACCCCGAGTTACATTCGGGGGAGCAAAGGTAGGAAAGAAATCTTGAATTATTTTGAGTTACATCGGAAATAGGAGATAGGGAATCAGTGCGCAGACCGAGATGCAAGCAACCACATACAACCAAGCACACATACATAGGGTTTATTGGCCATAACCACACTATACATCTACCACAAAACTCGTTTAAGGGCAACGCGATTCATATTACATATCATATATGTATATTGGGATTTGTGGATTTAGGATTGGACATGCAAAAAGCCAATTTTATTCGCATCGTATGTAATAAATAAAGGTGACAAACCAAAATCGATCACATCGATAATTCTAAAGTATAGAGCAGTTGATGTGGCTCTGATACCACTGTTGGTTTTAGGGGAGATAGAGAAGGCAATGGAAACAAAAAAAATTCTCCCAAACCCAGAACAAAGGAAATGCGTCAATGTCTATACAATAGGAAGAATGGTTTGTAGAGGCATACCTTGTCCCAAGGCTTGCTCGGAGACTTTACCTTGTGGCTTGTGCAGTCCGATCTTGGATGGTGTGTGTGCAGCTCCTGGTCTCACTGGGACTGTCATGATTGACAGTTGTCCTCCGAGCAGAAGAAGTCTCCCACCTCTGAAGTAGTCCACACGGACCTCTTGGAACTCCGATCTCTTTGTCCCACAAGGAATCAGAAGGAGTCGTACCCTCCTGTTGGTGTACTAGTCACCAACACACTCTCTTACCATCAGTCACTTTTCTACAGTTGTCTTTCCCTTGTTGTGCCTTCCTTATTGGGTAGCACTTGCTCGGGCTCTCTCTCTCGGTTACCAAAACTAGAGAGAATGACAACTTTGCAGAGAAACTGGTGTTCTGAGTTGTTCACCAGAGAATCCCCCAATGCCCCTATATATAGGAGGGTCATGGGACAAGGTTCTCTACCCCAGGCAATGCGGGATTAAAGTAGGAGTAGAAGGGTTCGAGATTTTCCACAAAACAACCAACTTGCGCCAACTAAACCGATCATTTCACACCCTGAAATGATTGTTTCAGGTCATGAGCCGATCATTTGGGACCTGAGCCGATCGTCTGGGGCTCTAAGATGATCGGCTGGAGCTCTGATCCGATCAGTTCATGGTCCTGATCCAACTCAAATTGACTTTCAAATTTGTCTCCGATTAATCAAATATTAATCCTTGTCCAAATCAAATTTGTACAAGTAAAACAAATTGTATTTGCAAAATAGTCTTCTGACTTTCCAAACGATCTCGGTTGGTCACATGAATCGACCAGTTCAATGATTGAGCTGGTCGTCTAATTGCACATGAGTCGATCGGTTCACCAGTTGAGCCGATCGATTCACCAGTTGAGCCTATCGGTTCACCAACCTGAGTTGATCGGTTCATCTCATGAGCCGATCGGTTGGGACAACAGACTTGTGCAAATCAGTAAATCGTAGTTCCAATCAATCTGATACTCTACTCAATCGGTCCAACACCTTGAACACTATGATATGGAGCTATCAATTGATTGAGTGTTTAATTGAACTACTAAACTCCTTTAGTAATCAATCTACATTGTTTGTGGAAAAAATCCTCTTCCAGGTTAAATCCTATGCGTGTGACCCTGCAGGTCCATTTCATGTTGGCAGTAAAAGTCCATAACACTTATGACTTCACAAGCAAAGAGCGGTGCCTAGTTGCAAATCAATGCTACCCAAGTGAAAAGGAAAGTTGGAGAACAACTTTCAATCCTACAATTTGTGAATGGTGTTACAGTGAATGTATAATTCCTTTGTCACTAATATCCCTAATGAACTCAAGGCATGGAATAGTCATCCTTTCAACGTTCATTCACTTTCTTGATCTCAGAGTAGATTGGAGGAGATATGTATGACATCACTATCACATAATGATTCACACATGCATGCACGCCTATCTCAATCCTACTCATCAAGTGGACATGCATATGAAACTCCCTCAGGAGGGACAAATCCCATATCTATCACTCACCCCTCAAAAGCCCCATGTGTCAAAGCCACCCAATCATCACCTTTATAACAACCCATGTTTCAGGACTGCGTTTGATGATGTCAAAGTGTACCCAACGACATGTGTTGAGTGTAGTGATTTCAGGTCAAAGAATCACATTCACCACCATCACTGTGAGAACTGACTGTGACTACCATGTCATGGTTCCATGTGTCAAACTCACGGTGGGTCTGTCTGGTACAATTGTTCTCTAACAAGTACCTATGTGTTTGGTTTGATATCTCCATATCATGACTAATGAGATTCTATCATCAACTAACACCACAATCCAGTCTTGTGTGTCATTTTTGTCTATCTACCTTCCATAATGACATCCGACTAGGGACATAACAAGAATGTACAAACTCTTAGCATTTGTATGATCTCATCGTTCAGGTCCTCAACCTGAAAGCATACCTCATTGAGTATTATCATTCTCTAGACATTCAATATGTTCTATCATTATCTCATATGACTGAACCAGGGAGAATTGGAAGCTTTTCTTTGATGTTTATCAAATCAATCTTAATGTATCCCACCAATCATCCCATGATTGGCTCTCAGGGCATACATACCAACATTTAGTGCTCTTATGCAGAGTGAGTTTGAGCTGGGCATGATGGGGGATCTTACTTTCTTCCTTGGCTTTCAAATATAACAAATGAAAGATGGGAGCCTCATCAACCAAGGCAAGTACACCAGTGGACTACTCAAGTGCTTTGGGATGGAGAACGCCAAGCCAATGGACACCCCCATGTCAAACACTGCCAAGCTTGACAAAGATGACCAAGGAGAAAAGGTAGATAAGAATATCTATAGAGGTATGTTTGGGAGTTTACTTTATTTAACTACCTCTAGACATGACGTAATGTTAAGTATTGGCTTTTGTTCTTGCTTTCAATAAAGTTCAAGAAAATCACATCTCATAGCGGTTAAGAGGATTTTAAGGTATCTAGCCAAAACTCAAAATTTTGGACTATGGTATCCTAAGTCAAGGGACTTTACTCTTACTGCCTCTAGTGATAATGATTATGAAGGTTGTTTGATTGATAGAAAGTTCACAAGTGGCACTTCCTTCTTCCTAAAACCATGCCTAGTTTCTTGGTTCTCTAAGACACAAGGCAATGTGGCTATTTGAACTACCGAGGTTGAATACATTGCAGCCGAGAGTTGTTCTGGCCAAGTCCTATGGATGAAGCAAATGCTCCAAGATTTTAGCATTCATTTTGATGATACTCCTATCTATTGTGATAATACTAGTGGAATTAACTTGTCTTAAAATCCTATATTGCATAGTAGAGTTAAACATATAGAGGTATGTCATCACTTTCTTTATGACCACAATGCCAAGAAGGATATTTATATCACTCATGTGGACATGGATAATCAACTTCATGACATTTTTACTAAACCTCTAGCTAGAGAGCAATTTACTTTTATTAGATTAAAACTGCTTATAATTGATCTTGATGATATTGACATGTCTTTTATCTAGTTGTTTTCTTACCTATATGGTTATTGCTTAAAATGGATCATCTCTTGCTTGCTATGTGCTAATTTTCCATGTTTTCATGCCTCTTGGGTATTTTTTGCAAATGATTGTTTTATCACAAAATAGTACCCATGATGAGTGGTGTGATTCAATGTCTAAAATACATGCTAGGCTAGAAAATTACATTTATATATCACCCTAGAGGCTTGGAATTAAATTTTCCAGGTTTGGCCTGGTTCACCATTTGGTCGAGTTGTTGACAGGACAAACTCGATCGATCCTCATCCAAAAAGTAAGCTAACCTACCGGTTCGGTCGAGTTTCCACCCCACAGAACATGACTGGTCACGCAAATGGACCATTCAAATAGGGTATGGGTTGACTTTTCTCCCTCTCAAATAGAGAAAAATTGACTGATACCAATCTCTAGTGTTCTAGTTCTCCAAACCTAGGTGGAACTATCCTCTCCCTAGCTATGCTCGACCTCCATAGCCTCTTCATTCACCTTTCTAGGTGGTTAGGCGACATGTTTATGGAGTAGTTTTTCTTCCTCAATTATCTTTTCTTCTCCATCTGTCTCCATGGCTTCCAACTATAGGAAGAGAACCGTCCTTATTGAAGCACCTTCATCTTCCTCTTCCTCTTCTCCTCACCACATAACTTTGATGGTGCCTCTTTCATATCCTCATGATCTCTTAATCATTATAAGGAACTCCTTCCTAAGAATTCTTTCCCCTTTCAATATCTATATGAACCTCATTTTACCATGAGTGAGGCTATAAAAGAGGTTGTTGAGGTGTTTGCAACATATCACCTTATCCCATTATGTATACAATGTCGATGCTATCGCAACTCTATCACTATCACTAAGGTGATCCATGATTTATATGTAAATCTCCAATGGAACTACGACACAGTCATGCCACCTCCTAATACTTAGGTAGTTCTAACTTCCACGATTTTTTTACCAACCATCTCTGAAGATTCCTTGAATATCTTTCTTAGTGGTACTAAGGTTACTAACTCATGGAGGGTTGACTATCCTGACTACTATGACCTTCTTGACCTTGAGTCTTTATATAAAAGAAATAATATTACACTTCCTGATATTCGTGTTTATTAAGAAGCCTAATGTCCCATATAGGAAGAATTCTACCTTGCCATACTCTTCCCTCGATATCAAAAACCCGTTGATCACATTGGTTGTCAAATGCAATGTCCATCTGAAGAAAAATCAAACAGAGATAGTAAAAAACATTGTTGTGATTATGTATTGTCTTCTAAAAAATATCAAAGTCAATTGGTCTTGCTAAATTCTTCACCACATGACATGATTTGACTCCGGAAAGAATACCTCTGACATCCATCCCCCTATCCTGCCTTGATTTGTGGATTTTTTGTTGTTGCATCTAAGAAATCCCTTTTCTATGATCTCCACTACAAATCTAGTTAAAAAGGAGTTAGCATCAGTGAGACTACCATCAAGAAGACTTTCCTTCCTACCTCCCCTACCATTCATGGAACCTCCACCTCCACCTAGGCCCCTCCACTCCCTCCACCACATCGTCTTGATTGTGCCTCGTTTAATGTATTAGATGAAACCTTCATGGGATACTTGATGCATAAACAGGCATATAACCTTCAGGTTTAGGATAACCTCCACTAGGACCTTTTCCAGATCATGTCAACCATGAACCTATCATGTAGTCATCCCTAACCTACCTACCAGGCATGCCCTGGAGCTAACTATCCTCCTATGCACTCACTCAGTTCTACCTGACCCTCCACCTTACACTGCTTCTACTTCCACCCCTACTACTGATGGTGGACCTACTCCGTCCCCTTCCCCTGGTGTGTTTCTTCTGCTGGCTCTGCCTACTGGTCCTGCTTCCACCTTGTTTGCTAGTCTTGACGGGACTTCTTCTCCCTCTTTTGAGCAAGCAAATGCATTACATGCATGTGGCATGTCATGGGATGAGCAGAATGCCAGGTGGTCAGGTCATTCCTTTATACCTCCTACTAATGAGGAGATGCCTATTCAGGACTCTACTGAGGATGTTGAGGGCTTCGGGGATGATGGTTTTGAGGACGGTTTTAATGACAACTTTGTTGATTCTTTTGGCGATGATGGTGAGGTTGTTGTTGTTGTCTCTACTACACCATCAGATGTTGACGAGGACTACCAGCCTGAAGACAAGGATGATGATGTAGATGATGTCATAGATAGTGTATATGCTTAGTTCTATAGTCTTTAGAGTGCTCGTATATATATATATATATATATATATATATTTATATATATATATATATATACACATATATATATATGTGTGTATATATATTTATTTATTTATATATATGTCTTTGTGTAGACTATCACGTACTAGATATTTGGGAACTATGTATCTGAGGCATACTGTTTTAATATATCGTTGTTTCTGATTGATTTGTAGTTTTTGTCTCCAGAGGACATATTTAATGTTGTAATCTTAATCTTTTGTACCATAACTATATGATTGACTATATCTTATGATTTGTTGGTATGTTATTCCATATTTTGATAATTACACTAAAATGCTTGTTTCTCTGTGTTTCGTCTATGTTTGGTGTGTGTTGTATGTAGTTGCTTGTTTAGCTTATGCATGTGGAGAAGACTTGTGATTTTTAGCTCTTCTACCTCCCTACCTTTTGATATGATAAAGGGGGATAATTGATCTCATACATATTGTTTTTTTTCTTATATGATCCTTTTCTAGTCAATTATCTACATATTATGTGACTTGCTAAAGGACCATATAGTATATAGATATGCTATAGTTATTTGTGGAAAAACTAACCATGCAGGCATAGGTAAGCATGAATTGAGGGAGAAATTAATATTGTTCATTCATTCATCCCCTTGAAATGTACAAGGTAAAGGTTAAACTATCACATCCTTTCTCAAAGGTAAAGGATAAAATTTATATCCTTTTCAATATGTTAAGGAATGGTTTCTCATTGTCAAAAAGGGGAGAATGTTGACCTAAGTGTTACACATTATTCATATTTTGATAATGACTTAACCATTCCATTCATATGTATCTAATATGTTTGTTTGAGATTGATTTTAGGCATTAGGTACATGAAAAGGATCAAATCTATCAAGCCCTATCTTGTTCTAATTCAAATCAAAAGCAATGCAAATGTACTTTTGTGAAAAACGCTCCAAATCACCTTATATTATTTTTGTAATCATTTGTATTGATGATATGACTTGTAGCTAAGATGAGAAAAAAAATTAGGAACCCTTAATTCGAATGTTTGATCACTCAAAAGTAAATTTCCAAAATTCGTTACAGGTTGTTGATCGGTCGAGATTCAAACGTGATTGATTCCTTGATGGATTTTGAGAATTCTTTGGTTCGATCGAGTTGCCACTCACAGAACTCGACTGACCCTACATTCAACAAAACTAATTTCAATCGTTAGTCGAGTTTCATATAAGAAAAACTCAATCAATGCTTCAAATTAACTTTGGCACATAGTGCAATCAGTCAAGTTACCTTTATGAAAATTTGACCGACTGCACTGTACAGAAAATGTAGAAAAATTGATTCTAACTGTTAGAGTGTTGCAAAACTCAAAATTGTATTTCTTGTGACACCTTAAATGGCTAGAAAATGTTCTTGAGTGTTCCTACCCTCTAGTGGACACTCTCATCTATAAATAGGACCTCTTGGAGTTCATTCCAAGGTTGCTTCTTCATTCTATTCAAGCTCCTTGCTATATTTGAGTGCATACAGTCCACTTGAGCCCCTTTATCTCTCTTGATTCACTTCAACTTGTCATTACGAGTGAGATGGGATATGTTTGTGAGGGCTACTTCATTGTATGCTTGTAAAGCTATCAAAGATTCTCTTTTTCTAACCCCTTTCTACAAGATCAAGTTGGTGAAAGCTTCTCCAAGTGAAGGAGAAGGTGCAAGCTTTTTCAAGATGTATAAGAATGTGCAAAAAGCTTCTCCGAGTGAAGGTAGAGGACAAGGCTGAAGATCTAGGAGTGGAGTGGGTAAACCCTTCAAGGTGGAAGACTCATTTCATACAGGGGATCTCCCTGGACAAAGTGTCTATCTGCTTGCAAGAGTGGGTAAGACCTTGGTGAGATAGAAGACTTTAGATCCAGATAGACCTTGGTTGTAAGGTTATTGGCTCCCTTGACCTCAAAGGGAATCTGGGTATCCTTGCCCGAAAAAAGGAAGGTCGATTGTATGTCTTATAATGGAATATAAGTATACATAGTTGCAAAATCCTAGGGCTTAACCTCTATAGGTAGTGGACTGACTCTCTCCTAATTTGGAGAGTGGAACCACTCTAATAGCTTGTTCTTATTTAAATCTCTCTCATCTTTGATATGCACGTTTAGATTGCCATCAAATTCACTATTTGAAATTGTGCCTAGTTGAAGTAACTTGAAGGTCTAATGATTTTGTGCAAGTGTTTTTAGCTCTATTTACCCCACTCCCCTAGAGCCCTTTGATCCAACTTAATGTCCCAAGATTTGAACACTCTAATAAAATGATATTAGAAGAAATAATTAAACCCTCCATAGCAACAAGATGTGCCTCCTTTTTAGGGAGTCCATCACTAAGAACTGTGTGGTTAAGTGTTCTCAAACCAAATTATTATTAGGATGGAGGAGCAATCAGGAAGTAGATCATGGCTTGTGTATGAGTGAGGACAAAGAACGCAGTCAAGGCCAGTGGTCTCCTGTGGTTCCACTCATCATCCATGAAGCTCTACTAGAACCTTGAGCAGTGGGCATGGGCATTACACTACTCCTAAGAGTATTGCATGGCTTTCCATTTGATTTCTTGTTGCTCTCTTCTAAATATATTTTTCAAGGATAACTTGATTCTCAAGATATTGTTGATGTCATGGATCAAGTCTTTTCTTTTTAGTGACTACATTATCTATGACCATGAGAATAAATATGAACATTTAAAGAGAAACTTCGGTTACTGTGGATTTAAACCATGAGGCGAGTGTGGCCAAAGAATCTAGAAAAGCATTATGCTCTTGTTTCATGTAGTTGAACGAGATTTGTAAGAAATCTTTGACTAGTGAGCACAATTACTCTTGATAAGGGATCAGAATTTGTAAGAAATCTTTGATGAGGGAGTCAGTCCACTACCTAGAGAGGTCAAGCACTAGGATTTCTAAGATTTCTACTCCTTATATTCACTTATAAGAGTTATAACATTTGACCTTCTTTTTCTGGGACAAGGATACCCAACTTCCCTTTGAGGCCAAGGGATCCAACAAACTTACAATCAAGGACTTTCCTATCTAAGATCTAGTCTTCTACCTCACAAAGGTCTTACCCACTCTTACAATTAGTTAAATGCTTTCGCCAAGGTCCTCCCCTTCATAAAACAAGTCTTTGGTTTGGAGGATTTTCCCACTCAGCTCATTGGATCTTCCTCCTTGATCTTCTCCTTCACTCAAAGTAGCCTTAAGCACCTTCTTCTCTAGATGAAGAAGCTTGATCCTTCTCCTTCTCTTGAAGAAGCTTTCACCAAGAAAAATCTTTTGAGAAAGGGATGGGAAAGATGGATCTTGAGAGCTTTACAAGCATACAAATGGGTGTCTCTCTTCACACAGGACCTATCTCACTCATAATGATGAATTGAGATGTAAACAAGAGTGAGAAAGGGAGTCAAGTGGACTAATAACACTCACCTATAGCAAGGACCTTGAATAGAATGAATGAGAAACCTTGGAATGAACTCCCAAATGGGTATCTCTCTTCATACAGGACCTATCTCACTCATAATGATGAATTGAGATGTAAACAAGAGTGAGAAAGGGGGTCAAGTAGACTAATAGAACTCACCTATAGCAAGGAACTTGAATAGAATGAATGAGAAACCATGGAATTGTTGGCTAAATTGGACATTACTATAATCCCTTTGTTTCGATGATGACAAACATTTCATTCTTGTGGATCTAATGTGCTACTTGAGTGTTGCAGGAATTAGGTGGATGACAAACAACTTGGAAGATCTATATGCTCAAATTGCTTTAATTCATGATTGTAATCAAATGTAAAAACGTGTACAAGTATATAATGTACAAGTACTTAGATATCATGTAAATCAAGCGTTTAGATCTTCTCTAGTCAATCACAACACTTAGATAGGTCATCCCCTACAATAGTGTCACAACTGCACACTCATACAAACACTTAGTACTTAGTTTAAAACATTGAAACATAGTCATTCTCGGTCGACAAACTTCTCGACCGACACACTCTTGGTCGACAAACTCTTCGACCGAGAATGACCCAGGTAGTCGTTAGACACAGTAGACAAAGTGGTTGGGAGTTGGATCAGAACGTCATATACACTTGCTCCAGACAGTCCCTCGATCGACAAATCCTTGATCAAGAAGGATTCTCGATCGATAATTTGTCGACTGAGAAGAGTTCTGTCTGCACTTTTCAGAGTTAATTAACTAGTCATTGCTAAAGCAACTAATGGATACCTAACGGCTAGTTAAGCACTTAGAACCCCCTAGAAAGTGTCTAGAACGGCCTTAAGCATTCATAGGCCATTCCTATAAATAGGACAAGCCTTAGGACACCCGACACACACTTGTGCTACACTTGAGCAAAATACTTGCAATTGGCTATTCATTCTTGTGAGCAATTGAGCAACTCCAACATTGGATATTCATTTCCTTTGCTCCAAATTCGTGTCCTATAGGCTAGCATCACCTACCCACTGCACCTACACTTCCATATACATTGGTTAGGAGATCAAAACGCTTGATATAGGAAATCAAGCCTTGTGCTACAAGTGGTATTGTAATTTCTATCTTTCCTTCTTGTTCCTTTTTATCCTTTGTACTCTCCTTGCTACTCCTAGGGTTGGAGGTTGTGGATTGGAGAGGGTTTGACTTCTCAGGTGGAGAAGGGTCTTCTCGGTGGAGAAGGTGGACTTTGGACTACTTCAAGAAGGTTGTCTCAACGGGAAGCTACTTCAAGAGGAAGGCTACTTCAAGGGGAGCTTGAGGTTACTTCAAGGAAGGCTGCTTTGAGGTTGGTGAGACTACTTCTAGGTGAAGGTTGTCTGAAGGGTTTGGTGAAAGTGTTGTAATTTTATGTAACATCCTTGTGAGGTAATAAAATTAAATACTTTCAAAATCCTGGTTGGGTAAGCAACCGGGTAGTGGATTGACTGCCTTAGTATTTGCTAAGGTTGGAACCACTCTAAATCCTTGTCCCCTTGTCCAATATTTTTGTGGTGGCTTGCTTTGGTTGAATTATTATTAAAATATCTATAAAACCCTATTCACCCCCCCTCTAGTGGTTTTTCAATTGGTATCAGAGTAGGGCTTCAAGGAGCTCTAGTTGAGTCTTGAAGAATGAAGGGTAATGGTTTCTACAACCGCAAGCAAAGGAAAAGCATGGACCAATCTTCAACAAGTTGTAATTGGTGCTTAGGAACAAGGCACACTACACCTAGCTATCCATGGAGGTCAAAGAAGGAAGATGTGCATAAAGAATGCCTTATTTCTACAATAAGTGAAGCAGAAGAAGAAGAAGAAGAGGTAAGCCTTTTTGATGTACCTAAAGAAGAGCTAATTGCTAGTCTTGAAGAGATACATAATAAGTATATTGAGTGCAAGAAGAAATTAAAGAAATCTAATAAAACAAATGATGAGTTACATGCTAGACTTCTTGCTCTCACATCTGAAAATGAAGATCTCAAAAAGTTTATTGAAGATCATGATATTAAGTTAAAATTTGTAGAAGCAAATTGCAATCTTCTTTCCCTAGAAAAGTTAAACTTGCAAACTCAAATAAATGATCTTCAAAAACAACTTTTTTTGTGTACACTTCTAGATTATGATATTATTGTGAAAGAAAGAGATTCTTTGTTATCTAATCTAGATCAAGCAAAGTTAGATATCAAGAAGAGAATGAATGACAATGTTAAGCTGCAACAAGAAGTTAGTAGTTTGAGTAACAATGATACTCTTGATAAAATCTTAAATGATTCTTATTGTCAAATTGGAAGGAGAGGACTAGGCTATAAGCCTAAAGGAAAATCTTACCAAAAATCTAGTTGGAGAAAGACACAAATGCTAGAGAATCAATCTATGTATGTATCTAGAGTCAAATATACATATGTACCCAAGAACAACCTAGAACAAAATCATAGAAAGAGATATGAGGTTGATTCTATATGTTGCCATTATTGTTTGCGTCTTGGACATTATTCTTTCTCATGTCCTTAGAAGAAAAAGGATGTTGAGTTAGTATGGGTTCTAAAAACCCCAAACTAAATAAACAAAATTAAGTTGAGATATGACCAAAGACTCTAAGTTGTATATCTCTATGTCTATCTCAACTTAACATAATGAGATAACAAATTGATTCAAGTAATTAAAATTTCTAACTTGAAAATATACATTTTAAACAAATCTGTAGAGACACATCTTTGAAAATTTGTCTTAATTAGGGTCCTCAAAACATAAAGATTTAAATACGATTAGTTGATATTTGATCTAAATGTTACTTTGATATTCATATGTTTTATTTCAACTAAATTGAGTTTTCAAATTGCATAATTGAACTGAAAATGACCTATGCGTTACTTGTAAACAATTACTGGGAAAAAAGAAATACATTACATAAACATTCTCGGTCGAGAAATTGTTCGATCGAGAACACTGTCGGTCAAGAATTAGTCGATCGAGCAGGTTACTGTTTTGATGTTTGCAACAAATCTGATAAAACCTGTACAAACAGCAGCATTCTCGGTCGAGAAAAACATTGACCGAGATAAATTCGGTCGACAAAAAGTTCGACTGAACCAAGTTCTGCTAAACATGTTTTGATTAATGTAGTTTGCTATCAATTTGTTATTAATGATTGATTTAATATGCAAATCAAGAGTGAATCTTAGAGACCATCTTAAAATCAAAACATATTGATCTTTTGAATCATGAAAGAAGGTATAACCTTATGAATATGAAATTCTTAAACATATTGCAAAAATGATATATGAAAACTGATATTGAATATACTTTTTTCATTGATTGACAAAGTTTGTTAAGTATGTTCATTTACATGGTTTGTCTTAAATTTTGAAAATCAATGAATAATAAATGAGATTATTTTGGTTTATCCTCTACATGGTTTGGCTTAAAACTGAAAATTATGAACCATGTTGATTTAATCAATGAAATAACTGTTTTATTATAGTCCACATGGTTTATCCTAAGTATTTATTGTTCTATATATGGTATAGGAACCATGTGTATTAAAATTTAAATGGTCATAATCATTGTATTATATGCTTCTATCTTGATCATTGCATTGTGGATATACTTCTATTGTTCTATCATAATCATTGTGCCATGATCATTATGTTTCATTGGTTTGGCTAAAATAATCTTTGATCTATATATACAAACCATAAATGGATATTGGTTTTTATCATTACGATTCAGCTCATATGAAGATGCCATTTTGCATAAACAGTAAAAATTCATGGCACAAATGCATTTTAAATTAAAAATCTGCAGAAATTATACTTCACATATAAGTGTTCAAATTCGAAATTTGCAGAAATTGCCTCTTGGTTGAAATCAAATTTGACCAAGGGGAGCTATGGTCGTAGTCAAGGTCGACCTAAAATAAGCTTGACAAAATGCTTATTTGTACATCATTTTACTGCACTTAATCTTAGTATCTTGATTCAAAATGTGTTTATCATATTAAAAACATAATTTCAGTGCATAGCTCTCATAAAAGGTCAACTTATTATGATCTAATATTGATTGTGACCTTAGAATCCTTAAATTATCTTGACTATAAGATTAAGGGGGAGCTCACACAAACTATGTTGATTATAAGATTAAGAAACTTACAAAACTTTGTAAACATCATTTGAAGCTTGTTATGACCTTCGTATCCTTAAAAGTAGTTTTGGTTATGAAAACAAAGAAATCTACAATATTCATGAATATGATATATATCTTGTTCTCAACGGAATTCTCTAAACAAATTAAGGGCTTAACATCTCGTGTATTTGATCAGAGATACATTCTATTAGAAGATTAAATGGATCTCATATCATTTTCAGGGCTTAACATCCCGTGTAAAATGGATGAGAAATAAAAATACATATGCCACAGATCTAAAAGGATCTCATATCATTTCAAGGCTTAACATCCTTTGCAAATGATTGAGAAACAAATTGTGGCTAAATTCGACAATAAATGGTTTACATTTATATTATTCCCTATTTTTCAAACTGAATATCTTAGTTAGGGGGAGCATAGCATAAAATTAAGGGGGAGAAATAAAAGTCATACAAAATGATTTTCCTGGATATCTTTTTGAAATGACAAAGGGGAGAAATAATATAAACTAAAAGCATAAAGTAAAAATGAGTTTCATAAATCTCGGGCTAGTACACACTTGCAAAACAAGAGAATGGCAACAAAAGGTAAACCCCAGGTATGAAACTCATATGATTTATATTTCCTTATTTTATATTTAGGAAATGTTTGTCATCTTCAAAAAGGGGCAGATTGTTGGCTAAAGTGGACATTACTATAATCCCTTTGTTTCAATGATGACAAACATTTCATTCTTGTGGATCTAACGTGCTACTTGAGTGTTGCGGGAATTAGGTGGATGACAAACAACTTGGAAGATCTATATACTCAAATTGCTTTAAATTATGATTGTAATCAAAAGTAAAAACTTGTACAAGTATATAATATACAAGTACTTAGATATCATGTAAATCAAGTGTTTAGATTTTCCCTAGTCAATCAAAACACTTAGATAGGTCATCTGCTACAATAGTGTCACAACTGCACACTCATACACACACTTAGTACTTAATTTAAAACATTGAAACAGAGTCATTCTCGGTCGACAAACTTCTCGACCGAGACACTCTCGGTCGACAAACTCTTCAACCGAGAATGACCCAGGTAGCTTTTAGACACAGCAGACAAAGTGGCTGGGAGTTGGATCAAAATGTTATATACACTTTCTCCAGACAGTCCCTCAGTCGACAAATCCTCGACCAAGAAGGATTCTCGATCGACAATTTGTCGACTGAGAAGAGTTCTGTCTGCACTTTTCAGAGTTAATTAACTGCCTATTGCTAAAGCAACTAATGGATACCTAACGGCTAGTGAAGCACTTAGAACCCCCTAGAAAGTGTCTAGAACGTCTTTAAGCATTCATAGGCCATTCCTATAAATAGGACAAGCCTTAGGACACCCTACACACACTTGTGCTACACTTGAGAAAAATACTTGCAATTGGCTATTCATTCTTGTGAGCAATTGAGCAACTCCAACATTGGCTGTTCATTTCCTTTGCTCCAAATTCGTGTCCTATAGGCTAGCATCTCCTACCCACTGCACCTACACTTCCATATACATTGGTTAGGAGATCAAAATGCTTGATATAGGAAATCAAGCCTTGTGCTACAAGTGGTATTGTAATTTCTATTTTTCCTTCTTGTTCCTTTTTATCCTTTGTACTCTCCTTGCTACTCCTAGGGTTGGAGGTTGCGGATTGGAGAGGGTTTGACTTCTCAGGTGGAGAAGGGTCTTCTCGGTGGAGAAGGTGGACTTTGGACTACTTCAAGAAGGTTGTCTCAATGGGAAGCTACTTCAAGAGGAAGGCTACTTCAAGGGGAGCTTGAGGTTACTTCAAGGAAGGCTGCTTAGAGGTTGGTGAGACAACTTCTAGGTGAAGGTTGTCCGAAGGGTTTGTTGAAAGTGTTGTAATTTTATGTAACATCCTTGTGAGGTAATAAAATTAAATACTTTCAAAATCCTGGTTGGGTAAGCAACCGGGTAGTGGATTGACTACCTTAGTATTTGCTAAGGTTGGAACCACTCTAAATCCTTGTCCCCTTGTCCAATATTTTTGTGGTTGCTTGATTTGGTTGAATTAATATTAAAATATATATAAAACCCTATTCACCCCCCCCCCCTCTAGTGGTTTTTCATGAATGAACTCCCAAGAGGTCCTATTTATAGTTGGGGTGTCCACTAGAGTGGGGGGGACACCTGTAAATGTTTTCTAGACATTTTGGGAGTTACAACACATATAATTTTGAGTTTTTCACCCTTCTAATGGTTAGAATCACTTTTTCTACGTTCTCCATATAGTGCATTCAGTCGAGTTTCAATAAAGATAACTCGACCAATCACACTATGCGACAAAGCCAATTTAAACCATCAGTCGAGTTGTCCTGGTGGCAACTCGACTGATCACTTAAATTGAGTTTGGTCTGTAGAGGGGTCGATCGAGTTCATTGAAAGTGAAACTCGACCGATCGACATTCATTCCTAAAATCCATCAAGGAACGATTGAGTTGGCAACTCAACTAATGAAGTACTTCTGATGAATTTTACAAAATGAATTTTAGGAATTAAGTGTCCCTAAATTTTTATCATCTTAGTTACAAACCATATCATCAATACAAACGATTACAAAAATATTCTAAGGTTATTTGGAGTGTTTTCCCAAATTCCACATTTGCATTGCTTTTGACTTGAATTAAGACAAGCTAGGGCTTGAGCGATTTGATCCATTTTATGTACCTAATGCTGGAAATCAATCTCTAACAAACATATTAATACACCTGAATGGAATGGTTAAGTGATTATCAAAATATGGATAATGTATAACACTTAGGTCAACGTTCTCCCTTTTTGAAAATGATAAACCATTCCTCAACATATTGAAAAGGATATGAAAATTAAACGTTTACCTTTGAGAAAGGATGGGAAATTTAATCCTTCACCTTGTGAATTGTATGTGGATGCATGATTGAACATTGCAAATTGCTCCCCCTCAATTCATGCTTTCCTAAACCTACATGGTTAGCCTTTCCACAAAGTAACCATAGCACATATACATACTATATGGACCTCTAGCAAGTCATATGATATGTAGATAAATGACAAGAAAAGGATAAAACAATATGGTTGAGGTCATTTCTCCCCATTTTTCATATCAAAAAGATAGGGAGGTAAAAAAAGCTAAAAAAAGGTCTTTTCTAGAAGCAGTAAATAAAGCAATCAACCACATAGCACACATCAAACAGAGATGGGGTAAAGAGAAACAAGAAATCCAATGTCATAGTAAAAATATGGGATAACATACCACAAACTCAAGAGCTATTGTCAATCAGATAGTTATGGTACATATGATTAAGATTACAACATTTAAAGCATGTTCTCACTACAAGAGACATAAACCAATGATAAAACAATAAAAAGATAAATAGCACATCTCAGATACATGTGCCCAAATGTCTCAGTACATAAGACTCTAAAAAGATATATGTAATCATCACCTAAAAAACTAATAAACTAAGGCATCAAGTGATATCTAAGCGATCTATGCCAACAACATCATCTCCTACATCATCATCGTCAGCCTTAGGCTCATAATCCTCATCTCCGTCTGAAGGTGTAGTAGAGACAGCAGCATCACCTTCATCACCAGAGGCACCAGCAAAGCCGTCAGAACCCACATTAGATCCATCATCCTTAGTGGCCTCATCATCATTAGCAGCTTCCCCATCATCTTGGTCGGGCATATCCTCATCCATAGGAGGACTGAAACTGTGAACGTGTCACAGGGCATTATTCTCATCTCAAGACATGCCAAGAGCATGTAAATCATGTGCATTAGGGAAGGTGGGAGTAGATATTCCAATGTTGGCAAGTAGGGTGGTAAGAGGGCCAGCAGGATAAGCTAGCAGAGGAAGCACTTCAGGGGTAGATACAAGTCCACCAGCAACAAAAGATGTGGTAGTGGAAGCAGCAGATGGAGGGGTTGGGTAGAAGTGAATGTATGCATAGGAAGAATAGTCACCGCCTGGGTAGGGCTAGTAGGAGAGGTAATGGTGGCTATAGGATAGGTTCATGGTAGACATGATCTGGAAAAGGTCATGGTGTAGGTGATCCTAAACATGAAGGTTGTACGTCTGTCAATGCATCAGATATCCCATTAGGTTTTCATTCTATACATTGAATGAGGCGCAGGCAGGTCGAGATGGTGGTGGAGGTGCATGGGTGGAGGTAGATGTGGAGGCTCCATGTGTGGTGGAAGAGGTAGGCAGGAAGGTTTTCTTTATTGTGGTTTCACTAATGCAGACTTCTTTCTAACTAGTTTTGTAATTAAGATCACGGAAAAGACATTTTTTGGTAGAAAAAGTGAGCGAACCACAAATCAAGGCAGGGTAGGGTGGATGGGTAGCATGAGTATTCTTTCTTGAGTTGAAGTAGGTCATGTGATGTAAGATATATTGTGTAAGGAGTGGGATCCCAGAGGGGAACCACTCCCTACTAAAATTTGAAGAATAAAACCTCCAGTCCAAACACACCCATAAGGTATGATGGAGTCGGTGTACAATTTTCAAATATTATTAATGGTATTCAAAAAAACCAAAGTATAGTAGCAGAAGAAAAATATTGAATATTCAATTTCTCATAAGGTTACAAAAGTATATCTAAATCTCCCACATAGGGTTTACATGTATGTTACAACATAAGGATCTAAGATAGAGGGAAGTCTAAACCATAACAAATTTGTCTCCAAGCTTTAACTCCTTAAGCTATGTCCATATCTTCATGTCATATCATCCAAGTCCTCCACCTAGGGTTGGAAGCATACCCCAGCAATAAGATAAAAATAGATAACATCAGCAAAGGTTGGTATGTGCATATTAAAAAGAAATTCGAGCAATATGTGGAATAAAGGATGCCAAAATAAAAGGCTTCCCATAGAAAAGATAAGTACCACCCAAGTGGGTATCGAGAGTAATGAATGACAAAAAAATATACTTGTCATTTAACAACATATAAAAGTGGTGCCACATAAGCACATATCATGACATTAGGGCACATAACCCATAATTAATTATCATCGTCCTGCATGCATGTGAGATCAACATAGCCCTATAATAATATAAATGACAATGGCGTCCAAGCCTCACAAACTTGAAACCTGGTAGAGATTGGCACATAACCAAACTCCCAATAAATATAAATGTGGGCCAAACCTCATAAATTTGAAACCTAAGTATGGGACACATAACCTCCATCTCAAAAATATAATAAGGGCACATAACCCAAGACCAATGTAATTACACTACTATAGTGCTACTGAATCACATAGCATGTTAAATGTAGAGGCAAGTAGAAAATATAGTCAGATTATACATACTAGTCACCACAAAAGTGACCAACATATACATCTACCACACAAGTGGGAAAAAGACATCACAAGTCATCATATAAAGTTCCATCATGAAACAAGCATAAGATAAGAGTCCAAAAGACTTTCCAAGATCACAATATCAACATCAAATAAGGTAGTTCACATGAACCATGATTTTCAAAAGAAAATACATTGTGTATAGGCTAATGTCCATAGGAGCAAGAGAATTATAAAGATAGGTTATTGCTTAATAAGAATAATAGGAGATGCAACACATACATAAGAGAGTAAATAGATTTACTTATTAATATAGAAATAATGTGGGATGCAATCATACCTTACATCAGAGTCTAAACAATCCAAAGTCACTTCTAGATCCAACTCTAGGCCTCTAAAGAACTACTATACATATATGTAGAATTGGGATTAAGCTTTCCCTAATTATTCAAAACCCTAAAATTCGACTTTTTAATATTAATGAATTAGGTTTTCAAAACCATGCCATGTTTTATATTATCTTTTTCTAAGTTCAAAACATATTTTATTATATTTTTCTAACGTATATATATTTCGTTATGAATTTTGCAAGTTATTACTTATTTAGATTAATCCATTAAAATCACATACTTTCAACATTGGATTTAGGCAACAAAACCAATACCATTAGAAAGCTTGCATTTTTCTAAATCCAATGACTATTTATTTGTAATTTTAAGATAAGTGGATAGTTAGTTATGAATTTTCAAAGCTCGACCAATCAGAATAGGCTAAAAAGCCAAATAAGTAGATAAACTGTGAGAGCGAGGGAGAGAGAAGGAGTGGGCCGACCTAGTGACTTGGCCCAATCATGAGTGGCCAAGTCACTTGGTCAACGTCCAACTAGAATTGCTCAAAGCAAACGAAAAGGGAGAAAATATGAATATACCCTCGGTTGATAAACATTGCAAAAGAAGCAAAACTGGAGGGCAAAATTGAGAATTCTTTTGGGGGATTCTCCCCTCTCCCACCCACCATGGATGAGGAGACATAGAGCTTCAAATTGGAAAGAAAAGTACTCGAACTGGAGTTTTACCGAAATAGAGAGTTAGGTATGAACAGAGACCGCCTCGTATGACTTCTTCGAGTGCACGAGCCAAGATTCCGTAGGTCAGCCACTTTGATGGCATCAAGGGATGATTGGAAGATGAGTGTCACACCACCTCATGGACCAAGGATAGCTTCAACATCTTCGTGAGGACCCAAGGATGCAATAGCCACGGTTGATTAGGCCAAAACCACAACTACATGTAGCATTCAAACTACGAATGTACCGAGGACAAACAGGGCAGGTTGCAGGACATGAAGGCTTTTTAGGGCCAATTGAGGGTACTTTGTATTTAGGAGGGATCGGGCGGTGCTTATCTGACCTTATATAGAGGTATGCTTAAGGTTAGGGGCGTATGTAATGTGGTGGCGGCGGGAAGCTCGCGGCCCAATAGGGCATTTCTCAAAATGGGGGTGTTAGGGGATGTATTAGGGTTCCTTGAAATTGGAAAACTCGAGAGGAACAACTTGGTGAAGAAATCACAAAAAATCATTGAGCAGAGAGAGAGAAATCACAGAGGGAAAATAGCAGGCATTGTTTACACGAAAACAATCTCCTACCCTAGGTAGGAGACAACTTTTTAACCGTCCGATCTAAAATCTAACGGATGCGGACAACCAGCGCATCAATATAGCGTCAAACTAATTTTTAATAAAGTGGGGTCACATTATTTTCCTTTCTTATCTCTCTTCATTTGAGGGTGCAAATGCATCCCAAATTAAGTGAAATTTTCGACAGAGGTTAATTAAAGCATGTAGATTCTAACTATGCAATTAGACTTGCCTTTTGAGAACTTTTAATGTGTTAAATAAACCAAATCTTATTTTCTCTTTCCTCATGCATTAATGACTTTAAGATTCTCCAAATTTTATGAAATTTCACCCACAAGTCATATTTAATGTTGGATACAAATTTGCAATCAATTTTACATGTTGGTGTTGTTTGTACAATTATTAAACATTTTGAAGGTTTTACATACTTTCTCTTTCCTCATTTTCTTTTTGTTCAAACATCTTACAAGTTGGATGAAAATCACCCAAAGGCTATTTTTATTATGTAGATTATGAATCCAAGATTGTTTTCCACTTTTGGAGTCATTTATCATTTTATTTCATATTTTGGGGAAAACTCACATATTCTCTTTTCAAATTGAATTAAATTAATTATTATTATGTGAATAATGTGAAACTTGACTCCCAAGACAATTGGGACCCAAGGAACACAATTTTTAACTTAGATTTCACTTTTGGGACTTATTTTTATGAGTTGTGTCACAATTAATAATTGTGGCCATTATTAATACATTATTTCATTATTATCACTATTGCTCATTCCATTATGCTCCATAACTTAATATTATGACCAAAAGAATCATACAAAATTTTATATAATTCATTATCAACTATTGTGACATAGTTTATGTGTCCATTGTTGGCCTAACACATGCATTAGCTCATTAGGGTTATACTACACATCATTTAGGTCAAAACCTTAACCTTGTTTGGCTATGCATCAAAAGGTCAAAACTCTGGGATAGGGTTTAAGATCTAATATTTTACATATTGGGACCATTCGACTCCAACATTCTTCAACAAATAGTACATGATTACAGTTGTAATGACCCCGCCTCCGGGTGACCACCAGTGAAGGGAGACCAAGAGGTCAGAGGCGTTATCCCAAAATAGGATCAGTGGTTTTGCAAATAATCAACAATAATTAATTAATTCTACTACAACTAAACTTTTAATGGAATAAAAAATTTCTATGCGTACCTTGCAAAATATAGGAAGTGGAATTCTTTACCCAAGAAAGAACTTATCTAACTACAATCCTCCAATTCTTTATTAAGCATTATTCCATCAATGTCACTTTAAAGGAATATCCATTTTCTTGATAACCTAAAATGCCGACAAACAAAATGGCGGTCAGTATAACAAATTATACGGGTATGTGGGGGAAACAATAATCTTGCATTTAATTGTAACAACATATTGTAAGCAATTAAGTTTAACAAGAAAACTTTACATTTTAAACATGAATACTCAATCCTTACATACCCTAGCCTCTGTGATGTCTCTATAGTGGACATGGATACTACCTCTCATATGGTAGATCTCAACTAACCCCCATGATCCTTGCCAAGGGTAGACCAACACATCGACTCATGATAACCTGATGATCCTACCTTGTGGGCAGACCATGTACTAGGTCATCTATTTTATCAACATCAGAGCTATAGAGGAGGACCAGGATTTGAGCTAGTTATGCACATATATTATGGTGATAGTCATAGTCACTTTATAATTGCATGAAATAAAAGACAATCAAGCAGTTATTCCAAGCAATCGATAAAACTTTATGAATCATCGGGAAACTAAAGTGATTTAACCATAAGCATAACCACATACATATTCTTGAGCAAAAGAATCCCAATTCAACAAGATATCCAAGCAAGCACCTTAATGCAGACAACCCTTAATTCCTGAAACATATAGATTACCTAATGTCAAAACACCTTCCTAATTACATGAGGATACTTTCTAAGGCTTCCAAGTCCCTTAGGATTCATTAGGGTTTCTTAGGTTCCTTTATCCAATTTTTATCTACTTTTTAGGCTAACAACCCTAAAACAGATTTCTTATTTCTCAAAAACCCTAATTATTCCAATTATCCTCATTAAGGGTTCTTTAATCTTAAAACAAGTTTGAGATCACCAAATATCTATTATATAATTACAATTTCAGATTTAAACCATTAAAACCCATATTTTCCCAAATTAGGGTTTCTAAACTTAATCGTGTGCATAAAAGCGTAAATAAGCATGAAATTACCTTTTTCAAATTTAACTCTCCTTTTTATTCTCAATAGGTTAATATTACTCAGACTAACCTAAAAGAACCATTAAATCCGAGTTCCATATCAAATTAGATTTTACCATAATTTAATACATTAAAAGTGGTAAATTTGTGTACTTTTAAATTTTAAGAAATATCAGGCTTCAATTATATTTTTATTGGATTCTTCATGTTTTTCTGATCAATTTCATATATAGATCGTCTTCATCTGATATTTCCACAATTAGTTATGTATTTTCTAAGATAATCCTTTTTCTACCGATTAGAAACAGCCACGTCGATTTATCGGGTTTAAAACAAACTGGGGCACCACGCTTGCTAACAAGAGAGGGGTTGCGAAACTAGCGTAAAGGGCTAACCCTTTCAACGGGGATGTGAGGGCAGGGGAGTAATTTCCCCCTCGATCCTCTTCAACCTCAAGTCTTTTCCTCCCGCGGGAGGTTGGTCAATCTGAGGGTTGACTTTGTTCGTTGTTGCTCCTGTGCGAGATCTGAGATCACCTGAAGCTTCACCGCATTCTCCCAAACTTGAAGAACTTGCTAATTTCTCTACCATATTCCTCCTGGAACTGAGATGACATTGTCCTTCTCCGGCGGAACCAGCTCCTCATCAAGGGTGTAGGGCAAGCGGATTCTTCCAATTGAGGATGCCAAAGCACTCGCCTAATCGTCTTGATCCCTCGAGCAGCAATTTCATGATTGTTGGCATTGCACAACACCCCCCCCCCCATATAGGGATGGGTCACAGGTTCCCTGACATTAGGGAAACTCTAATTCCATAACAACAAGTACTCAATCTTGGTATGGATCGAGTCCTCGTGGCCTCCCGAAGATAGAGGGACCACTTTCAGATCCAATGATGCACTAGATCGCAAGGAAAGTAGAGAGGAAATCTCTCCCAGGTTCATAGATTCCCAGTCGGAATTGAGGTAGAGGATGACACCTCTACTGTTGGATCTCAGATCCATAGTTGACATGCTACCCGCATAAACAGACAATCGGGAAAATAAGATAATTCCTTTGGAAATAAAGGATATCCCTTTTACTTTGGAAAAATCATTACTATCAAACCATGGGTCCTTTTAATCCCAAATTTTTAGGGAAACCTAATAATGACTTCATCTATTGGCGTGCTAAATTTGGGGTCATTATTCAAAATAAAACAAGCCTTTTCTTTATGTGCAAGTTATTGCTTAAATATATATATATATATATATATATATTATTCATATTTCCTCTTTCACACTTTGTTATTTTCCTTTATTTCAATTCCTTGTATCTCAAGGATCCATGTGGGGTTCGAAACACCATCCATTATGATCAAACCTACACTTATCTATTTATTTCTTATATTTTCACCTTTATCTCGATTTTCATTATTATTTATGAAATTCGTATTCCCTTTTAACTTGTCTTCCTCTTTTATTATCTTGGACCCATTATTACCAAAGGGTCCACAAAAAGCCATGCACAAGGAAGAGTTGTAAAAGAAATACATATATTTAAAATAAATCATGGAAATTTACAACCAAGTACAGTTCTTTTGAACCTATTGCAATTACAGTCATATAAGCAAAATCGAGGTTGTAACAACAGTAGTGTTCTCTGCAATGTCTATTTGATTTTTTTGGGTGGACATTACAGTTAACAACTAATGCAAACATCTTGTTTTTGATATCGAGAGAAGAGAATGTTAGGGTCAACTTCCTCTTATAGGGTACCTGAGGCTTCTTCAAGAACTTGTGGACGTCAAGAAGAGTAATATCAAAGTGCTTGTAGAAAGCCTTGGGGTCCAAAAGGTCAAAATAGTCAAGATAATCCTTTCTCCATGTGTCAGTGGTCTCTGTTCCATTGAAAAAGATGTTCAAGAAATCTTCAGAGATTGTGAATTTAATTTCGATAATCATGGAGGATAAGATGACCTGGCTATTGGGTGGTGGCACTAATCTATTGTAGTTCCATTGAAGGTTGGCATAGAATTCATTGACTGCCTTTGCACTTGTGATAAAATTATGAAAGCACTAGAATTCTACGCACAAGGCTCCTAGTTGATGGGTGTAGAAAAGCTCACCAATATCTTTGATGACATCCTTTGTTTTGAGAGGAGGATCAAACAAGGCTCTAAAAGGAAAGGTATTCCTAGGAAGGATCTCCTTGTAGCGATTAAGAGCTTCAAAAGAGACAAAGAAGGTGTCATCAAAGGAAAGAAGACGGGGATGGGAAGAGGATGAGGGTACACCACCCGGGGTAGCTCGCTTTCTTCAGTTGGATGCCACGGTGGTTGGATTGAGAGGTAAGAACAACCAAAAGAAGAGAAAAACCTCATCAACATGTTGTCTAACCACCTAGGAAGGGTGTGGGAGAGGCAAGGAGGGCTAGGTTAGGCAAGAGAAGGGATGGTCGCACCCAGGGTTGAGATCAAGATGGGTTGGAGCTTAGAAATCAGTCGACTTTTCTCTAGTTGAGAGGGACAAATGTGGATTGAAACCTATTTTAAGTTTGGTCTAGCCTAGCAATTGGTCGAGTTTGTCATGGGGAAACTCAACTAATCAAGAGAAAAACCCTTGACCTCAGCCTGGGATCGGTCGAGTTGGCAACTCGACTGACAGGTAGCATGTCCAAAAACATGAAATCTTAGATTCCAGCCTCTAGGGTGCTAGGAAATTTTATTTCTTTATCTTATTATGCATTTTAGACATATTAAGGCACATTTCACTCATCAAAGGGTACTATTTTGCAATAACACAAGCATTTACAAAAAATACCCAAAACAAGTAAAATACGACATAGAAATAAGATAACTATAGCACATTCAAGCAAGATATGATCAAATTGAGCAAGTAAAATATAGGCAAGATAACAACTAGCTAAAAGGCATGTGAATATCATCAAGAGTGATAATAAGCAGTTTTGATCTAATAAAAACAAATTGCTCTCTAGCTAGAGGTTTAGTGAAAATATTCGCTAACTAATTCTTTGTATCCATATGTGTGTTATAAATATCCTTCTTGGCAATATGGTCGTAAATAAAATGATGATGGACCTCTATATGTTTAGCTCTACTATGCAATATAGGATTATATGACAAGTTAATTGCACTAGTATTATCATAAAAGATAGAAGAAGCATCAAAATAAATGTTAAAGTCTTGGAGAATTTATTTCATCCATAGGACTTGGGCACAACAACTTCTAGCTACAATGTATTTAGCCTCAGTAGTTGATAGAGCCACAGTTCTTTGCTTCTTGGAGAACCAAGAAACTAAGCAAGGTCCTAGGAAGAAGCAAGTGCCACTTGTGCACTTTTTATCAATCATGCATCCTGCATAATCCACATCACTATAAGATGTAAGAGTAAAGTCCCTTGACTTAGGATACCGTAGACCAAAATTTTGGGTTTTATCTAGATACCTTAAAATCCTCTTAACCTCTATAAGATGTGGTTTCCTAGGACTTGAGTGAAAGTGAGCACACAATCCAACACTAAACATTATGTCAGGTCTAGAGGTTGTTAAATAAAGTAAACTTCTAACCATACCGCTATGGAGCTTCTCATATACCTTTTCACCTTCTTCAACTCTACCAAGCATGGAGGTGTTTGACATGGGAGTGTCCATCGGCATGGTGTTCTCCATTCCAAAGCACTTAAGTAGCTCACTTGTGTACTTGCCTTATATGAGGAATTTATCTTCCTTGGTTTTTGCTTGATTTAGAAGTCGAGGAAGAAAGTAAGCTCCCCCATCATGCTCATCTCAAATTCACTTTGCATAAGATCACTAAATTCCTTGAAAAGATCAAGATTAGTTTCGCCAAAAATGATATCATCAACATAAATTTGAATGATAAGAAAAATGTTATAGAGAGATTTTTGCAACAAATAAACATGGTTAGGCAAGTTTTCATGTTCAAAGCCCTAAGGTTGTGCATAGGGATGAGCATCGGGCCGGGTTATATCGGGTTTTTTCTACCCCAAACCCAAACCCACATTTTAAAGTGGGCCACGGGCTAGGTTCGGGCCCGAATAAATTGAAACATTATAGCCCATACCCGGTGCATATAAGAATGTTGAGTTTCGGGCCGGATTCGGGTTTGCCCATATAGCATCGGATGAGCGTACAAAATTTTGCTAGATCTAACTTGCTAACATAAAAACTAAACTAGTATGATATGTATTTTGTGATCAACCTTCACAACAATATATATACAATATACTTTGTGATCAATGTAGCCAGAATATGTATACTTTAGTTGTGTGATCCCCTACAACTATGAAATGGAACAAATCATTTCCTCATACATGTGAATGTATGAGTGTGGGCTCCGATCTCCAAAACATGAGATAATCATAGCGGAAGTGATTTGATTAGCAGCGGAATACGAAAAATCACGAAAAATTAAAACTTTTTGAGACAAGATCTTGAAAACGTAAAACCTCTTTATAAGAAACAAGATAAATAGTTTACATCTTTGTTAAATCACTTCTTGAGTGCTTATATACAACCAGATACAAAATCTCAAGATTGAAAAAACAAAAATCTCATATCTACTAACTCCAAGGACATGAGAGTACAGAGACGACATAAGACTATCTAACTATAAGACTGGACAGCCAGTATCTCCACCTGAGACTCACTGTTGCCCCTGGTGTTGCTGCTGCTGATACTGATCTCCTGCAGACTGGTTCCTTCGTCCTCGACGACCACCTAAAAAGTTGAAACCTACGGGGTGAGACAATTGTAAATAATTGTCCCAGTGAGAGTTATAACTCTCTGCCATAAGCTTTATTATAGCAATCAAAGAACAACAAGTTCAGTATAAGCTTTAAGACAATCAATAACAGTTTTGATAAATAAGTAAGGCAACTTCATTAAGGAATATGAAGAACAAGAATACTAGTGTACATAATGTAACATCAATCATTGTGTCTCGTAGTTCAACCCCAGTAGATATACTATGCGGTTGATTATGTTTTACAAACATTATTATGCCATGCAGAGATGAGGTATACCGCTCATACTCCAATCGATCACTAGTAAGTCGCATCGGTATCATACCTAGGTCATCAAAAGAGTCGGATTCTTATGACCTCAACTTCCTTAGTTAGAGTGAGGATCAACATGTAGGACATCTAGTGTCTCTACTACTATAGCTCACCAGGGTATTTTGGCACTTCACTATTAGAGTCACAGTGGCATTCTGTACTCTCTTCACCATCAAAAGATCTCTTGTTTATCTCTCATCGATGTGGCATTAAAGATTCCTCGGGTGATTAGTGATACATCATCCCGGCATAAACACATAGTGCAGGGTTGATAGATTAAGATACATCTACATCAACTCCTACACTAGGACGTAAGGATATTCACGTCCATATTCCCCCACATACTCAAAAGTATGTGATGCAGGAGTTCCCTTAGGAAAACTTGTTTCACCATCATTTAACTACTAACAATGATGGATCTATGATCAGGGCTCTACATGGTATGGTTATACTTGGTTAATTAGGTACATTTCAATATTCTTTTAGCATCAAACATGTTTCCAATCATTTAAGCATAATACATTGCAATAACAGGAGAATACTAAATGTATCAAGTATAACTTTCATCAGTTATCAAATGGATGTCAATTCATCACAAGTCATCTAATCAGTCATGACCTTGATGTTATTCATGGCTCTCATAGCCCATTAACTTTGTATGTTGTCACATAAACATAGACAACATAGCATACATCACTATTCATAAAGTCTACAACATGATTTCAATGAATACATTATCATAACCCTTACCTGGTTATGATCATTCTCTTATAAGATCCTGCATAGTCAATTCAACTTGACAATAATAACATTTTATTTCCAGATCAGCAATTATAAAGCAGGAATAACATTCCATTTCAAGGGTTGTACCTTTATGCCTTTACTAAGGCTAGGTTCCCCCATTAGTATCAATTAGGGTTATTCAATCCCTTCATTATGATTAGGAACATAATTCCTCACCTCATACTTTAATTATAAAGATTCATGATTAAAAGCATAACCTGGAATTAGGGTTTATTGTACATTTCCTCACATCATCCTCAATTAGGGTTTACTATTCACATTTCATGTTATTGCCCTAGAATTAGGGTTTACTATTCACTACATAGTGATTTGAGCTCATAGCATCACCATGCATGAAATCATCATCCTTGATGCCTTCAAATTAGGTTAAGTTCATCAATTATCATAATTAGGGTTTCCATGATCTCACATAGGTGGATCATACCCTAGTCATACGCATTCACATACATTGAAGGTACTTTACTTGAATTTCAACCATAAGTGGCACCTTCTCTCTCCTCTTACTAATAGATGGTGATTCCATCACTCTAAATTAGGTTAGGTCATGTCACTATTGATTAACATAATCTAAGTCACCACTATCATATCATTAGGGTTTTTTATTAAACAAGGGTGTCATCTACTTGAACCCTTCAAGGGCACATTGGTAAAATACACCATTGATTCACAACATGGTTCAATCTATTGATCACTTAGCCCCTTATTGTCTTTAGGTATCATTAGGGTTTGTATTAGACAACCATTGAACCAATTAAGCCTTCAAGTTACTAAGCAATCACAACCCTAAAAGTCCCCAAACGGTTTCACACCTTAACCTCCAAACGGTTCTGAAACCGTTTGGAAGCGTTGACCATTTGGACACTTTGACCTCCAAGACCGCATGACACTCAAGACCGTTTGCCCTTAAATGGTCTTGAGACCGTTTGAGTGTGTTGACCGTTTGAGCAGAGTTGACTTTGAAACCGTTTGAATTTATGCGACCTTGAAACCGTTTGGTCTTAAACGACCTTGAAACTGTTTGGTTTCAAACGGTCTTGAGACCGTTTGGCCCCAAACGGTCTTGAGACCGTTTGGCCCCAAACGGTCTTGAGACCGTTTGGATTCAAATGGTCTTGAGACCATTTGGTCCAAATGGCTCAAAACCGCATGGACCTCAAAGGTACATCCAAGCTTGTAATCGATTAGGGTTTTCTATGTTAAAGCCCTTAGTTGGCCACATCCTTGCTAACCACTTATCAAATGACCTAATTAGGGTTATCCTTGACAAATTGGACACTCAATTGACCCTCAATTGATAGCCAATTAGGGTTGAAACTGATTGAATTAGGGTTTGTAGACATTCAACCACCAACATTCATCAATGTGAGTTTAATTGAAGTTGAACCTATCAATTGACACTCAATTGGGCCCAAAATTGGCCCAAACAGTCTTGAGATCGTTTGGATACCCTCCAAACGGTCTTGAGACCGTTTTCCCTAAAGATTCATCAAAAATTAAATCCATTTTATATGGGTTGAACCCTAATTAAGTTGCAAATCAGCACTTTTAATCAATTTATCAACCTATTGTGATTGGACCCTCAATTGATCAAATTACCTCAACCCTAGACCTCCAAACGGTCTTGGGTGACCACCAAACGGTCTTAAGACCATTTGAGTGAACCCCCAAATGGTCTTGAGACCGTTTGGGCCACTCAACCCAAAGTTCAACAAAATTGGTCATTGAAATCAGCAATTCAACCCGATTAGGGTTTAGAGGATTGAAGTGCCTTCAACTTGTGATTGGTTTGCAATTAGATTACAATTCTTTGTAGATGATTAATTCAGTATATGTACAGAAGACCTCTAAACGGTCTTCCCTTGGTCAAACTTTCCAAACAGTCTTGAGACCGTTTGATTCTAAACGGTCTTGCAAGACCGCATGAAATCAAACGGTCTTGAGATCTTTTGATTTCAAACGGTTTGCAAACCGTTTAGACCAAATGGTCCAAGGTCCTTTGGTAAAGTTACCTAGGAAATCACGCCCATCATCTTCACCCTCAGAATAGGTCGGTTTCTTCACGGATATGCTTGCAAGATTGCAAGGAAAGATGGGGAAGAAGAAGAACTAACTACTATATGCAAGAGCAAGTATATGTATAAGAAAGCAAGAGGTTTAGAGATAAAAAAAACCCACCTTATGGTCATTCCTAGAGCTCCAAGCTTCCAAGATTTCGGACCTTTAATGGCGTCTTGAGCTCCACAGGTCGTCCAAAGGTGTTTCTTCAAGAAAAGGTTGGGGAAAGTCGTCTAGAACAAGAAAGCTAAGTAAGAAAACCATGAAACCAACCTTGTAAACCAACTTCCTCCATAAATATGAGCAAGGTGATGGTCTCTTCTTACCTTAGAACAGGTTGGTCGTCTCCCTAGTTCCATAGCTCTGCCTTGGGTCGGTTGAGCAAGATGATAAGTGAAGGAGAAGGGAAAACGTTGCCTTTGGTTGCAAAGGAAAGAAGCTTATATAGCTTGGGTTAGTTTTCAACATAAGGACCTCTAATTTATTGGTTTCTCATCTAGGTACCTCCTTCCTTCTAAGGCACGTTCACTCTATCATAACTAAGCAAAGCCCATCAAAACTTTAGGGTCTAAGGGTAAAGAAAGCCAACATGAAACTAAGGTGCACATATATAAGGGTCTCCTTACTTATAACTTGGTGATTCTATTACAAAGGTTATTCTTCTTATCGGGTTATTTAATTGAAGTGCCCCCTTCATCATTCTTACTCTAAATGTTGTCAAGAGTCATAAAAGATACTCTAGAAGGTGTATTTTACAAGTTGCACCCCACATATTGGGTAAATTGCACTTTACTCCAGAATTAGGGTTTTACGCACAAAGATTTCTCCACAAGCTGCATCTTGATGCCCAAGCTTGGAGAATCCATCATACTTCACCATATTCACCCATATGATGTCTCATTATCAAAGGAACATCTTTTTAGGTAAAATTTTCAAGTTAACCCTTCTAATTGGGTAATTTGCACATAGGTCCATGCATTATAAAACAATACTACAACATTGTTTAAAAAGGACAGAATTGAAAATGTATGTTCATTAGAAACTTAATTACAGACCAGGAGATAATCACAAGCATCTTAATTACATAATTAAGCAAAACACCTAGGGTTAACTTATAACCCATGTCAGGGATGTTACAAATTATCCACCCCTTACAAGGATTTCGTCCCCGAAATCGATAAACATATTAAGAGAAAAGAGCAGGGTATTTCCTTCTCATCTCTTCCTCTAGTTCCCAAGTGGTTTCTTCGACTCCACGATGATTCCAGAGGACTTTCACAAGACTTATATCTTTCTTCTTTAGCTTTTTAATTCTGTTATCAAGGATCGACATTGGTCCTTCCTCATAAGTTATATCATCATTCAATTCTACCTCCATAGGTTGTAGAACTGACTCGGTATCAGGGTGACATTTCCTCAACATAGAAATGTGGAACACAGGGTGTAACTTTTGTAACTCTGATGGAAACTCTAGTCTATAGGCTACCATTCCAACCCGTTCAATGATTGGATAAGGCCCCATAAATCTAGGAGCTAACTTCCCTTTCCTTCCAAAACGAAGGACTCATTTCCAAGGCGAGACTTTGAGATACACTCTGTCTCCAACCTGGAACTCTAAGGGTCTACGACGTTTATCAGCATATGACTTATGCCTATCCTGTGCAGTCTTAATCTATGGTTGTATTACTTTGATCTTCTCTGTAGTTTTCTGCACAAGATCAGGACCTAACAGTTGATATTCACCAGTTTCAGACCAACATACGGGTGATCTACAACGTCTACCGTACAAAGCTTCATAAGGTGCCATGTCAATGCTATGTTGATAGCTATTGTTGTAGGCAAACTCTATCAAGCTTAGGTGTAGATCCCAACTCTCGGTAAACTGGAGAACACATGCTCTCAACAAGTCCTCCAAGGTCTGTAGAGTCCTTTCTGACTGTCCATCAGTCTGTGGATGAAAGGTTGTACTAAACCTCAACTGGGTGCCTAAATCTCTGTGCAGTCGTTCCCAAAAATGACTCATAAACTGGGGACCTCTGTCTGATACTATGGTGACTGGAACTCCGTGTAGACGCACTATCTCCTGAACATACAACTGTGCTAACTTCTCAGCAGAATAGGTTGTTTTGACAGGTAAGAAATGCGTTGTCTTTGTCAACCTATCAACTATTACCCAGATGGAATCATGTCCTTTGCTTGTCCTGGGTAGACCAACAACAAAGTCGATGGTCACATGGTTCCACTTCCACTGTGGTATGGGTAAAGGTTGCATTGTCCCTGCAGGCTTCTGGTGTTCAGCTTTAACTTGCTGACACACAGGACACCTTAGAACAAACTCAGCAACATCCTTCTTCATCCCAGGCCACCAATACATATCTTTCAAGTTTCGATACATCTTGGTGCTCCCTGGATGCATGGCATACATCAAAGAATGAGATTCTTCCAGGACTAACTTTCTCAAGTTATCCACATCCGGCACTATCATTCTCCCATGATAACATGCCACCTTGTCATCTGAGTCATGGAAACCATCTCGCTTCTCATCACCATATTCCGATCTGATCTGTTGAACCGCAGCATCAACTTGTTGTGCCTCTCTAATCTGCTCTCTTAGGATAGGTTTAATGTGCATCTCCGCCAACAACCTGGCTAACAACAACACCTTCAACTGTACATTGTCTTGCCTTAAGGAGATAAGCATATCTCTCCTAGAGCATACTAAAGAGTTTAGTTGTGCCCTATCAGAGGACGGTGTTGCTGATTTCCTACTCAAAGCATCTACAACTACATTGGCTTTCCCTGGATGGAAATCAATTGTACAGTCATAGTCCTTGATTAACTCCATCCAGCGACGTTGCCTCATGTTAAGCTCGTGCTGAGAGAATATGTACTTAAGGTTCTTGTGGTCGGTAAAAATCTGGAATGTCTCTCCGTAGAGATAATGTCTCCAGATCTTCAAGGCATGAACCACGGCAGCTAACTCCAGATCGTGTGTCGGATAATTCTCCTCGTGTTTCTTAAGTTGTCAGGAAGCAAAAGAAATCACTTGTTTATCCTACATCAACACACATCCGAGTCCATTCTTGGAGGCATCACAGAAAACTATGTATCCCTTGCCTTGCTCGGGTAGCACAAGTACAGGTGCACTTGTCAACCTCTCCTTCAACAACTGAAAAGACTGTTGGCACTTATCACTCCAGACAAAGGGAACGTCTTTCTGGGTCAACTTCGTCAAGGGTAGAGCTATAGAATTGAAGTTCTTAATGAACCTTCGGTAGTAGCCATCCAACCCTAAGAAACTATGGATCTCTGTCGGTGTCTTCGGCTGTTCCCACTGTAGAACAGATTCTACCTTTTTAGGGTCAACACAAATACCCGAGGCAGATAAATTGGGCCTGGGTTTGTCTCCGCCCGTACCCGGCCCAAATAAAATATGTGTTTAATATTTAGGTCCAGCCCACCCATATTATAAATCGGGTTCGGGTCTGGATCGGGTTATGCGGGCTTGGTCGCGGGTCGGATCGGGTCGGACCGACCCGATGCTCATCCCTAGTTGTGCAACATATGCTTCCTCTTCAATTGTACCATTCAAAAATGCACTTTTAACATCTGTTTGATAAAGAAGAAAATTTGTGTGACTGGCAAAAGCAAACAACATCCTAATTGACTCAAGTCTAGATATAGGTGCATATGTTTCATCAAAATATATACCTACTTGTTTATTGTAGTTTTGAGCAACTAACCTTTCTTTGCTCCTTACCACTTTGTTCCACTTTCATCCAACTTGTTGTGGTAGACCCATTTGGGTCTTAGAACAAGAGTCCACACTTTGTTTCTTTCAAACTTCTCCAAATCTTCTTGCATGGCTTGGATCCATTCATCATCCTTTAGAGCTTCTTTGATATTTTTGGCTCCATTTGAGAGATGAAGGTGCCTTATGATTGTTCTTTGTTGAGTGCAGCCCGCGTCTTCACCCATTCAAAAGGGTTGCCTATGATAAGCTCCTTTGGATGATTATTTGCAAAGCTGGGAGTTGGATCCTTCTTTTCTTCATTCTTCTCTTATTCATAAACTAACACCTCTTTTCCTTATCACCGATGTTGAGCTCATTTATGAGATGAATCACCTCACCTACAACATCATCATTTAGAATAATATCTTTGGAATAGAGGGGTTAGTCTCAACAAATATAACATTCAAAGAATCTTCTAGTTTACATAGTTTCATGTTATATACTCAATATCTTGGTTATGTATGCCCAGAGAGACAATCATGTGATGGTTGTAATGGCATATCATGTAAAGAATCTAATTAATAATAAAAGGACGAGCTTCCAATTTATTATGTTTAATTCCATTATGAGATAATGATATAACATTGTAAATGTCTAGAAAATTATATTACTCACTGATGTATCTCTTTAAGTATTAGACTTGAGAAATGAGATCATACGGATGTTAAGAGTACATATACATATTCTCATTATGTCCATGATCATTGTTATTGTGGAAGGTTGATAGACATCAATAACACATAAGATCAAAGTGTGAGATGTTTGATGACTGAGTCTCATTGGTCATGATATGGCCATATAAAACCAAGCACACAGATACATTTAGAGAACAGTGTATCGAGCAAACCCACCATGAGACGAACACATAGAAGCCATCCTTATGGAAGTCATAGTCAGCTCTCACAATGATGGTGGTGGTTGTGGTTCTTAGACCTGAAATCACTGCACTCAACAGATGTTGTTAGGGACACTTTGACATCATCAAATGCAGTCCTAAAACATGGGTGTTATAACGGTGATGATTGGGTGGCTTTGACACATGGGGATTCAATGTGAGTGATAGACATGGGATTTGTCCCTCCTACCAGATTGTGATGTCCTAGGCCTCTTTATAAGCGAGACTGATAAAAGCATGGCCATGCACATGTAAATCAATATGTGATATTGAGCATACATATATCTCAGACAGTCTTCTCTTGGTTCAAGAACCAAGATTGGATGATAATGAGGGTGACTGATCCATACCTCTGGTTCAATCTGGATATTAATGACAAAGGAACTATACAAACACTACAACACCATACACAGATTGTAGGTTGAAGTTGTTCCCCAACTTTTCCATTTACTTGGGTAGCATTGATGTGTGACTAGCACCACTCTTTGCTTGTGATGTCATACATTATTATAGACATTCACTGCCAACGTTATATGGAACATGTAGGGTCACACACATAGGAACTCATCCAGAAGAGGATTTTGATCTTGAATGATAATTGAATTAAGTACTAAAGTGTTTAGGTACTCAATTCACACAACAGATCAATGAATTTGGCTGATTAAACTGCCAAATGATCATCTTATTGGGTGAGATGGACGTTTGGGAAGCCAGACAGGCGTCTCAAGTGTTGAGATGGACGTTTGGGTTGTTAGGAAGATCAAAAATTGAATTGGCTTAGTTTTGCCCTATGAACTGACCGGTTCAAGTTGTGGAACCGATCAGCTCAACTTGAACTCACGAGACGGCCGTATGGGCGACTGAGATGGGCGTATTGCTTGTGTGATACGTCCTGGTTGGGATGAATAAAAGTTTTGGAGTTTTCTCAAACTCGCTTCAATTGCACATACTTGGGGTGCAAGTAAATTAATGTATGACATTAATTATGAAACGATATGCCAATTCATATCTGACTGGGAAAGTGTGAAACAACCATCTTGCTTAGAGAGAGGACTGTATCACATCCCAGATGACCATTTCACTTTGCCAAACGACTGTCTCACGTGCGAGACAACTGTCTCACTTAGTGAGACGACCGTTTTGTCACACGAAGGTTGTAAAACTTCCAAAAAAGTTGCAAAAATTCAAGATCTACTTTTCCTTTTCACTCCAACTTTAGTCCCGCATTGGTCAGAGACTAAGAATCCTCACCCTAACCCCTCTTATATATAGAGGGGTATTGGGGGCTTCTTAAAGTACAACTACAACACAGAAAACTGAGAATCAGATCCTTTGACAATTGTTGTCCTCTTTGGTTGTGGTAACCACAAGAGCCTAGGCAAGTCCTATCTGACTGGGGAGGGATAGTCACGGGAGAGAACAACTGAGAATTGTCATTGTGGGAGATCAAGTCTGTGACTAGTACACTGACAGAAGGGACAACTCCTTGTCTGGTTCAGTAGGACGACAGTAATTATAGGCGGTCTGTGTGGACTATCATAGAGGCAGAAATCTATTGTTTGCCGCTTGGAGAACAACGTCAACCAGTAGTCTATGACAAGAGGAGCTGCTAAAGAAGATGATGTTATGGCTGCAGTCCATGGTGCAGAACAAGGAGGCACAGCAGTCAGATGTGTCGCGGTGCAACTAGAATTTAGAGTTGCGTATCTACAACGACGACGATTGTTGTTGGACTTGCTCCAGGACCAGGTATATCCCATAAACCATCCTTCCTGTATTATAATTATTGACATTATCAACTGATTATGGGGAATATGGTAATAAATTTTAAATTCTATTTCCTGCTCTATACCATATTTCCCAACACTATTTTTTTTTAGTAGTGTTATAGACAAGAAAGAAAGCCTTGTAACACTTCGGATCAAACTTTTCAAGAGAGTCCTTCATATTAAAAACAAAATGAGGACACCCATAAACATGAAATAAATTAATGGAAGGCTTTCTACCACTCTGTAGCTCATAGGGGGGTTTTCTTAAGAAAAGGATGAGTAAAAATCTGATTTTGCGTAAAACATGAAATATCGACAGCTTCGGCCCAAAACTTCTTTGGAGTGTTGTACTCTAGAAGCATAGTCCTAGCCATCTCATGTAGAGACTTATTCTTCCTCTCTAAAACTCCATTTTGTTGAGGCATTTGAGGTGAAGAAAAGGTATGTGCATAGCAAAATTCCTCACAAAAACGTTAAAACAAATCCTTTTAAAATTCTACCCCATGATCTCTACATATAGAAACAATCCAGCAAGAAGCTTTGTTTTCAACTCACTTGCAAAAAGTCAAGAAAATGTCGAGAGTATCACTTTTTTAAATGAGAAAGAAGGTCCAAGTAAACCGATAGAATTTTTCGACAATCACAAAACAATACTTGATACCACAAAGGATTGTGTACGCATTGGTCCAGATACATCAATGTGAAGAAGCTCAAGAGTTCTCTTGGTGCTAAGGACTCCTTTGGATTTGAAGGAGGACTTGGTTTTATTTGCTTGGGTACAAGGTTGGAATTCCTCATCCTTTTTAAAATCCAATTTGGGAAGTCCCTTCATCAAGTCCTTTTTTCTCAACTTCTTCATTTGATGCATATTTACATGACTAAGCCTACAGTGTGATAAAGAAACATCATTGGAATTGGCAACAAGACATCTACCAACATTAGGCTTTATAGAGTCAGGCATAATAATATAAAGATTATCATTTCTATTTTCCTTATATATGACATTGTAGGAGAGGGAATATAGAATCAAGCATTCTAAATAAGTAAAATAAAACAAGGTAACCATTATCATAAAGTTGTCTAACACTTATTAAATTTTGATGTAAGACATTCACAAAAAGTAAATTCTTGATGCAAAGTGAATGACCTACATCACCCTAACCTATTACCTTACCCTTGTTGTTGTCCCCAAATTTCACCAAATCTCCTTTCTTTTTGGTGAATGGATGACTTCACCCATCATGTGTTTGGATCAGCCACTATCAACAATCCATTTGCCTTTAGCCTACAAGAAAGGAAGATAATCGGTGGCCAATTCAAACTTTGGGATATGGGGTTATCTTGGGGGCCCACTTCATCTTCGGGTTGGCCTCCTTCTCCTTGTAAGGATAATAAGTAGAATAATGATCATCACTCTTCCAATGAGAACAAGCCATAGGATTCTTTGAGCCAGATGACTATCCATGGAAAGTTAGAGGTTCCTTGCTCTTCTTCTTCTTACCCTTTCCTTTGCTTTTTGAATCACCCTCATATCCAAGACCACTCTTACCACTATGTTTGGTGAAGTGATCCAAGACTTCATCAAGGGAGTTCGTCCCTTTGAGGAATGTTTGCAAAGTGGCTCTTAACTTATGATTGTCATCGGTAAGAGTGATAGCAGTAGAAGTCAAACTAGCAATATCATCATTAGCATGCAGCAGGTCAACCTCTAGACAGATGATTTAATCAAATATGAATCTTTTTCAATATTAATAGAAGCAACATCCTTTCTAGGCAAAATAGTTCTAGAAGATAAATCATTTTATTGAGTAAGAAGCCTAGCATTTTTAGTTCTAAGAAGTTTAAGTTCATCAAGATAAGCATTTTTATCACCCCTATGAGCATCACAAACAAGCTTAAGTTCAACATTTTCAGTTTTAAACAACTCTATCTCATCAAGACATTTTTTGTCCTCTTCCTTAATACTGGTGATGTTCTTAAGGTAGATCTCATTCTCAACTTCAACGCCATTGTTTTGAAGCTCAAGATCAAAAAATTGACCTTGCAAAGAATCAACGCTCTCAAGATATACTTTCTCAATTTGATCAAGGATGTCAATTTTTGCATAAAGATCATTAATAATTTTACCCAACCTCTTCTTCTTAGATTCAATCTGGAATAAAAAGATCGGGTAGCATTAAACATTTCAATAAGAGTTTCTTTGGATAAGTCATGCAAGCTTACCCCCACTTACCTCACCAAAGTCTTCACTTGTGGAGGTCATGAGTGCAAGATGGCATTCACCTTCACTGGATATTGAGCCACTTGAAGAGGATTCTTCCCAAGCCGCATGAGTTGCATCCTTGCTTCTTTTCTCCTTCTTATCCTTCCTCTTGTACTTACTTCCTTCTTGTAATCATCCTTATTCTTATGGCTGCTTTTGTGGTGGCTCTTCTTGGTCTTTGGGCATTCATTCTTGTAATGCCCCTTTTGTCCACACTCATAGCACCTTGGAGTTGAGGATGAGGAAGACTTTCCTTTGAAGTGCTTACCATTGGAGAAGTTGGCTTCATGATCACTAGGGTTGTCATCTTCACTTGAGGAAGTAGGAGAGGATCGGAAAGCAAGTTGTTGTTGAAGGATCATTGCCTCCACTTGAGCTTTGAAGGCATTATCTTTAAATTTCTTTGACTCCTTCTCTTCTTACTTTTCATCTTCCTCTTTATTTTATAGCCTAGTCTCATGGGCTTGGAGGTTTCCAATGAGCTCCTCAGTGGCTAAGTCTCCAAGGCTTATTACTTCTTCAATTGGAGTCACCTTTGGTTCCCATCTCTTGGGGAGAGACATAAGTATCTTGGAGTTGATTGTCCCTCTATCCAAGGGTTTTACCAAGGCTGCAAGTCTATTCACGATGGTGTTGAGCCAGGAGTACATGTCTGCCACTCTCTCCTTCTTGCCCATCTTGAAGTTCTGAAGCAGCCCATTGAGCATGTAGATCTTGGACTCATTGACTTGTTGTGTGCCTTCATATATGATCTACAACTTGTTCCAGATCTCATGGGTTGTGTCCCAAGTTGAGATTTGGTTGAACTCATAAGGAGTGAGGGAAGCATAGATGATGCTAACCGCCTTGGCATTGATTTGTGCCTTCTTGGTTGTAGCTTCATACCAAATAGCTACATCACTGGTTGTCTCCTTGTATGGGAGGATCACCACCTTCCACATGTTGTAGTTGGTTCCTTGGAGGAAGAACTGCATCCATCGTTTCCAATATATGAATTTGGTGCCATAGAACACCGGTGGTCGCATGGTGAAGCTTCCCTCTAGATTGAGTGGCCCAAGTAAGTCACCCTTCTTCTCGTCTCGTGGGAGATATGTGGGAGAATATTGTGGCTCTTATACTTGTTGGATATAAGGGCTATATAGAGGAGTGAAGAGATATAAAAACACTTACACAAAACTTGTTAGACCTTCAAGTTATTTCAAATAAGTTTAATTGCAAATAGTGAATTTGATGGAAATTTAAACATACATAGAAAGGATGAGATAATTGAAGCAACCAAGTAAACAAGCTATTGTAGAGTGGCTCCACTCTACAAACTAGGAGAGAGTCAGTCCACTACCTAGAGATGTCAAGATCTATGATTTCTAAGATTTCTACTACTTATATTCACTTATAAGAGTCACAACATATGACCTTCCTTTTCTATGACAAGGATACCCAGCTTCCCTTTGAGGCCAAGGGAGCCAACAACCTTACAATCAAGGGCTTACCTATCCAATAGCTAGTCTTCTACCTCACAAAGGTCTTACCCACTCTTGCAATCAGTTGGATGCCTTCACCAAGGTCCTCCCATTCATGCAACAAGTCTTAGGCCTTGAGGCTTTACCCACTCATCTCCTTGAATCATCTGCCATGATCTTCTCCTTGACTTGGAGTAGCCTTGAGAACCTTCTTCTCCAGTTGAAGAAGCATGCTCCTTCCCCTTAACTTGGAGAAGCTTTCACCAAGCAAGAGCTTTTGATAAAGGGATGGGAAAGATGGATCTTGAGACCTTTACAAGCATACAAATGGGTAGCTCTCTTCACACAGGACCTATCTCACTCATTATGATGAATTGTGGTGTAAATAAGAGAGAGAAAGGGGTCAAGTGGACTAATAGCATTCAACTATAGCAACGAACTTGAATAGCATGAATGAGAAACCTTGGAATGAACTCCAAGAGGTCCTATTTATAGCTGGGGGTGTCTACTAGATTTTGGGAACACTTGTAAAGTTTTCTAGCCATTTGGAGGGTTGCAACGGATATAGTTTTGAGTGTTTCATCCCTCCAATGGTTAGAATCATTTTTTCTGCATTCTCCATACAGTGCATTCGGTTGAGTTTTAATAAAGATAACTCGACCGATCACACTATGCGACAAAGCCAATTTAAACCATCGATTGAGTTTGTCTCGGTGGTAACTTGACTGATCACTTAAGTTGAGTTTGGTCTGCAAAGGGATAGGTCGATTTATGTGAAAGTGAAATTTGGCATTCATTCCTAAAATCCATCAAGGATCGGTCGAGTTGGCGACTTGATCATTTTTATGTACCTAATGCCAAAAATCAATCTTTAACAAACATATTAGATACATATGAATGGAATGGTTAAGTCATTATCAAAATATGGACAATTTATAGCACTTAGTTCAACACTTTATTAGCTTGAAAATGGGCTCACCAAATGGGTGTGAGCTTGGTGATGAAGCATGTGACACATTGGAGAGAACCAAGAAGGCATTGTATCCCCTTCTATATCTTTGATGAAGGGATTTCTTAGATGTAGGTCTTTCTCAAGTTAACTTTTTGGTTCCTCTTTGACTGATGATGTACCCATGGATATTACCAGACATAACCCCAAAGGTACATTTTTTTTTGGATTGACATGTAGAGAGAATTTACCCATTCATTGAAGAAACCTGTCTAGGTTAGTGACGGGGTCCTTGGTAGTCATTGATATAGTGATCATGTTGTCCACACTGACCTCCAACTGTTTATGCATCATGTCATGGAAGAGGGAAACCCTCACTCTGATAGGTGACCCCAACATTTTTTAGGTTGAAAGTCATGAAACAATAGCAAAACACTCCCAACTCAGTAATGAAGGGGTCTTCTTCTTGTCTTCCTTATCCATCTTAGTTTGATTGTAGGTGAAGAAACCATCATAAAGCTAAGGAGTGCATGGCCAACTATGTTGTCGACTAGAAAGTCAATGTGTTCTATGAAGAAGTCATGTTTTAGAGTGGACTACTTGAGATCATGGTAGTCTATGCACATTTGTACTTTAGCATCCTTCTTTGGTAATAGTACAATGTCAGAAATCGACATTTGTTAGTTATCCAGATTTAAGAAACCAATTTTGTACTATTTTTAACCTCCTCTCTAGTTTAGAGGCTCCATTCTAGTCATTGTCATCTATCTTTCTGTTTAATTGAGCATGTGTCTGGGATGATTGAAAAGTGATGAGTTGTGATATGTTCCTATAATCATGGCATGTTGTAGTATCTCCAAGTGCACGTATCCACATAATTTATAAGATCTCTATTAGTTCATTCTTGATAACCACTAGTAGACGCTCCAAAATTTTAACACGGCATGGGTTGGGTCTAGAGTTAAGACTAACACCTTCGATCTCATTTTTTATGTGACAAGGTTGGTGCTCTTTTAACATGTAGTCTGATATGCAGAAATCTTTGAACTATGTGTCTTCTTAATTATATATTTGTGCTACATATAAGATATAGTCATCAAGCTCTTTTCTAGAAGGAGTGTCTTTGATTTATTTTTTTCTACAGTATTTATGGGAGGTGGGAGCATCCTGAATCATGGAAGTATAGCCATTGTGGGATATCCACACTGTCTATGTATTGTTTCTCTAATGGGATTTTTCATTAGTGGACGTGGATTTTTCCTCAGGATGATTCACTCTTCTGTGTGCCTATTTGGTATTTCATTCGTGCTTTACGTGTGATATATGAGTAGTTGTGGATATTTGTGATGCCTTCTTCAAAGATATTTCATAATCATATCATGTTCAACATAGGAGTCTACATAATCTTCTTCCATGTCCTCATAGCCCCACTCCTTGGAGTTAGTTATACATGGTGAGTCAGTAATGGAAGTCGGTGTTGTGAAATTATCCTAATCAAAAGTTATCCCCATCTCTTTAGTCTTTGGATCAATGGATTCCTCATATAGTCTCCAGTGATTTCATCATCATCAAGAGGACCTCTATTGTCTCTCTTCATGAATCCAATACTCCATTTGTCTGAGTCTATCGAGCATGGTAGATAAACCACGGGGTGATTGTAGATTTGATTGCATCTTCATTTAAGCTGATGATCGTGTCCTCATACTTTTGGTTGTTGTGCGCCTTCCATCCATCACCTAGGACTTCGTTAATGATGGTAATTTCCCCTATGATGACTGCAATGCTAGGGCAATTTTCCTGGTCATTGCATCGACCTTCTGAATGAGGTAAGTTATCATCACATGTACAATGGCTATGAAAGTGTCAAAATTGTCCCCCATTGTGTTAATGGTTTGAGTAAATAAGGATAGGGAACCTTGTACACATGGCCAAGGTCTCATCTATACAATACCCTAAGCTAGCGCTCTTTGTTAATGCATGTTTTTGAAGCTGCTCTACTCAAATTTTGAGAAGGTGGTAGTCATATGAGGTAGCTTGGAATTTTAAAAACAAATCTAGAGTGGACCATGGTGAGGCCAATTTCTAGTATGCTTTCCATCTTGTGATGCTAGGGTGACATTAATATTGGTTTTTGAACCCAAGACCCGTTTAATTTGGAAGTTGGGAGATTTTTATTATATGTGTGTGTCCCTATTGTTTGGGTCTCGTGCATTGGTCTGGGCATATTTTAGAACATTGTGAGGAGTAATATGGTAGATTGTGTGGCCTACATATTCGTGTTAGTACATAGCTGGTGTTAGTTATGTAGCTCATATCAAACCTGATTTGGAGGTCATCTTCCTATATGTTTATGTTAGTTATTATCTTCATAATAGCTAGATGGGTTGACTCTACTTAAGTTCATTACCATTGATTTAGTTTATGTTATGTTGTCTCTGGTACACCATACGTGGAGATGAGTCTATGTATATGATCTTAATTATATCAAAACATACTATGAATTTCTCCTCACATGGTATCAAGAGCAATTTTCTAAACATTAGTGTTTCATAGGAGCGGCATCCCTATGCCACTCTCTCTCCCCTATGTTTCCACACCTTTCCTCTCCCTCTCCCTCTCTCTCTTCTTACTCCTCTCTCTCAACATTGCCCCTATTCACCCATCTCCTATCCCGTCTCTGTCTGGCTCCCACCCACACCACGCCCATTGTCAGTGCATCGTGCGGACACTGCAGTGACTGGTAGCAATGCCTTAGTGTGCCACAAGGCCACCTTCATCTGTTGGTTGGGTGTCGTGGTAGGTCGGTGTTACCTTGACTGGAACTAATCTTTCATGGTTTGCCTCCTCTTCTACTTTCTCTCTAAGGTTTCACTACTCCATCCCGCTCAAATTTTTTAGAAAGGGGGTCTCCAGTCACCACACCTTAGGAATTGCACCCATTGCCTCTTGACAAGGTGCCCTCTAGCGTAGAAACCTCCACATGAAGTCTACATGCATCCTTTTTTAGATGAAATGTCACATTTGTGAGCAAATAGTTGACTAACGCTTAAAAGATTGTGATGCAATATATTTACAAGTAGATTATTTTCATATAATGGATATTACATATATTGTCAATTCCGATTAGTTTGACTTTTTGATAGCCACCAAATGTTATTGTTCCTCTTCTCTTTTTCTCCAAGGTTTTAAATTCCTTCTTACAACCAATTGTTCTTGAAGAAATAGTTATTAATTACCCAATCCTCATTTAGGTCCTATTCACTTGTCTTATCCATGAAGCATGATATATTTTTCTCCATCATCTTATTCACTTTGGGATTGTATTTAATGGATACTCTCACATGTGTTTACGAGCTTCAATACTTTTGACTTGCCTTTGAGGTCCTCCTTTGTAAAAAGGTCTTGAACAGTCATGTCGCACTCTTTGGAGTCTTCATCTTTACTTGGGATGCTTTATAACATTTAATCTTAAGAAACCTTGTGTGCTTTATCAATAAGCTCTTATATTCTTTTGTAAGTGTTGGACACTCACTCTTGAGATATTATTTTGAACCACAATCACAACATTTGAAGGAAGAGAGTAAAGAATTTTTGGAAGGATATCTCTTAGAACATTCTTAGCCTTTACATAATTGGCATCTTTATCAAAAGACTTTTTGGATGAATAATTTGAAGCTATAAACAAAAAGATTATGTTCCTTGGAATGGTCTTCTTAATATCTATTATCTATCCTTCAGGTTGACCTCATAGGTTTTGAGGCTTCTAAATTAGTTTAGTTGTCGATAAATTCTTTTTGTAAAAGGACCTTAAAATCCTTTTCATATGTTCTTTTTATGTACCTATTTCTCATAAGATGTTGAACATTGATAATGATGGAAAATCTCAAATACAATCTAGAAATAGATTCATTCTTTTCCAACTAAAACAATTCTAGTTTACGGCTAGATTGTTTATCTTGGATTCTTTAACTTGGTTGGTACCCACATTGTTAACTAATAATTTTCCAAATCTAAAATACAAAATAACAAGAATAAATCTTATTGAATTTTGAAAAATGAGTACCAAGTACAGACTACTTATAGTTTTTGCAATAAAAGTCGCATTCTTAATGGTGTCTACATCCCAATCATCAAGTGGTATAGTAGGCAACTTGTACTATTCAGCCACCATCTTCTGCAAGTCATGGTTGATTCCTTGAATCAAGAATTATATATTCTTCTTACATTAAATACTATCTTGTCATATAGGTAAGGCTTGGTATGGTGAACACCCTCTAAGTTGGGTATTCCAACAGCATTTTTGGACATATTTTTGGCTTTGTAGGAATGTACGTAGAAGTCATGATATAATTCCACATGAAAAAGAGTATAGAGGGTTGAATAGGATCCACCAGATAATTTATGGAAACCCAACAAAAAACAAGTTAGTATAAACTATGGTATTCATAAAAAAGGAGGAAGAAGGAAATTTGACAAAAGCGCATGGTATAGAATGTGGTTTAGAAACCATATAGGTTTTCTATTCCATGAATGATTTTATTTTCAACCACCATATTTAGGGAACTTGTCTCTTGAGTTGAGAGGTAATGTAATAAAAAGGTTATCTCAAAAAACAAAATTTAAGACAAATTGTGTGCTTTCTTCTTTTGATCTTGGTCATGGAAGAACACCATGTGTAACCTTTTCTAAAATGGAGGGAAACCACCTACTATCAGATTCGGGATATCATCGATGGAAGATTGCCACCAATGTCCTCTTTCTAGACTAAGGAGGACCACTAACTTGCTTCTACACTAATTGACACTTCACACCTTAAAGCACATCCAAAAGACTTATTCAACAAAAAATAATATTGGAAGAATGAAAATTGTAATGTGTCTTGAAGAATTAACTTCTCTAAGGATTGGTATATATTTTTCTATAGAATGTATAACTCGAGCATTCGTAAAATCACTAAGTCACAAAACATGATTCAATCTTTTGTCCATATATTATATGTCTAAATGTGGCGTCGAAGTGATGAAATATGATCCCTATGTATAGAATAGGATAGGATTATACTAAGGGGGTGTAGCAGTTTCTAAGGTTAATAGATTCATTAGGGTTAGTAAAGATGAAGATAAGAGATTAATTATGCTTTTGACATACTGTCTCAATCAAAGTGAATTTTAACTTCAACCAAGCCTACTTTGTTTGAACTATGATTACAATTGAAAATTATTGGAAGGAATGATCTACATACAGGAAGCTAAGAAATTATTGAATGTTTATTTTGTCTAGCATAATTCAAACTAAACTTTGTCTGAGGTGACATTTCATCGAACTGATAGTTCGTTAAAGAGATACCCAAGGGTACAATGGTTCTTTGTACCATCTTCTGGTTTTGCTCTAGTTGTATCAACATCATATCAGTCAAACAAAGAGTTAGATCAAGATTTCTACTAACCTAAAAATCACATCAAATTGCATTTAATCTCTAGACAATGATGTAATAAGATCCATACATTTCCTTGGCTCGTGAAAGTCCCAACTAGTCATAACGACTTGTGGGATCATCAAGAATAATTTGTTCACAATATAGAAAATACATAAGCACATTACAAGTTTACATATATTTAGAAAATAAGGTTGCAGACACAAAATCATGTGGTGTCCTTTGAAGAGAAAACAACAACTTTGGCATCCCAACACAAGACCTAAGGACGAGAAGTTCACTCTCTGGATCATTAAGTGAGGCAAGGATGCCCATCATAGTGGGAGATTTGTCAACACACTTCCTCAATAAATCCAAAACAAAACTAAGATCAATGGAAACTAGATCACCGAGAAGCTTCACACCTCTCTAAGGTCGAGAATGTTAGGAGCAAATAACATGGGGTCGTCTAGAATCATTAGAAGGCCATCTACTTTGCTTATATTGAGATGAAGTCTAAAACCTGGGCCCAAACCTTGCAAGAGAGATAAGGCCTTCGAAACTTCAATAGTGTCACCTATGAGAGTGCCATCATCTAGGTAGAATAACAAGTCTATGTGACATGCATCCTTTAGTTGTAACATCAAGGGGTGAAGAGCCAAGATAAGAAGTGGTCTGATTGGGTCACCTTGTTTGACCCTAGTAGAGGGCAAAATAGATTACCCTGATCCAAGAAAACATGAGCATGAAAGGAATAACATAATTCAACCCAACGTGCAATCACCACTTCATGAAATATAATTTAGCATCAACCATATGGAAGACGTTGGAAAAGTCCACAAGAGACAATGTGTGTGTGAACATGTCTCTTATAATGGACGAGGCATACAACAACATGCATAAGAGCTTCAATTCCACCAAAAATGCCAACAACAAATGAGTGATCTTGAAGGTAAGAAACAATTTTTGGATTAACTCCCTTAGCTATGACCTTAGAAACAAGACAAAACCAAATGGTTCCAACGACAATGGGACAAATGACATTGTCAGGATTGAGAAGAGGTGTCAAAGGAGCGCTAGAGATATAAGGAGACAAAGAGATAAGGCAACGTCCAAGCAACTAAAGATTAAAAACAATAAGGATATCATCTAAGAACATGTCCTACAATGCAACAACCGCACCCTACGTGGCATCCAAGAGGGGTTGTGCACGAAGGCCATCACATACACATGATGTGCCTTTCTGACTGGACAAGATGGCATATCCAACCATATTATGAGAAGCAACAAATGAAGAAGAAAACTCTGAGACTGGTATCACCAATGGAGGTGGGAGTTAAGAATGATTGGATTCAAGATTCAACTCAGTCGTAGTATTAATTAGTGCAACACCACTACAAGAAAAGATACAAATAGCCGTTGAAAATTGACCATCTTTGACATTAGACTTGGCGTGGGAAACATTTGAGTCTGTGGTCTGAAAACAATTAATAGGATGTTGGTGATGCAAAATACAGACAATAAGTTGTTAAAAGCCATATGGTCCTGAGTTCCAAGTCTCTAAATCTATAAGACTTAACGATTGTTTAAAGAAGAACATTTTTTAGCAGTTTTCGGGAATAGAAATTGGAGTAAAATGAAAAAATGTTATGTGGAGATACATGTTTGATTTAGTCTCGTCTATTATATTCTTGTAGTTACAACGGTAGAAATATCTTGAGCACTCATGTCTGGTGAAATATCTCAGTTAGATAATTGAGTTGGAAAAGCTACCCATTAGAGTTGATGCACACCGTTGTTGCAGGGTGTCTAACCCTGGTACTTCTATGCTCTGCTACATTTGGTGGATGACATTACACAGTGTCAACATAAATCATATATATTAGGCCCACCTTACAGGTCCCAATGTTTTTATAAGTGAAATCATGCGTACTTGAGATATGTGCATCTCTTAGGAATAACACTAGCTACGTAAAACAACCAATGTCTAGAGCTTAACTTTGTGGACATCTGTTGAAAACATTACTAACCAATACATGATTGTTAGTCCAAGGTTATCACCTAGAGATATTTAAATGAATAACATAATTCCTCTTATTTTTGTTTTTTAACTATGTTATTATCTTAGGAACTTATGACTTTCAACAATCCAAAATGGGCTCACACTATCATTTGCCTTTCACGCATTGTTGTTGGTGTCTTGCCACCCTACCTATGCATCTTGGAGGGTTGGGTATTACAGTTGTCCATATTGTAGGAATATATGCCTATGTTGCTTCTCGGGTTCACTCCATAAAGCTTCAAGATCATATTCTTCGCAAGGTTGGGTATGTTCTTATTGGAAGCACTTTCGACACTGCTTTTGCTTCCATCTACGAGCTTCTTCCGTCTTTTTGCTAGTCTAAGTTGTCATGTAATACTTCACCCCCCCCCAAGACACAGTCTCTTTTAGCAAACACCTACTACAACATGGTCTTCTGACGCTTTTAGGCATTAGAGTTGTCTCATGTACAAGAGGTTTTTCTAGCTTCCCTACAGGCTAACCGTGCACAAGACTTTCTGCTTGCCATTGCTGTTTACGAACTTAAATTATATATGGCACTGGTTGAGTGTCGAGCTATTTTGCGTTACCATTTGATAATTCCCATATATCATGGCAATGAGTGTTGCCCCCTTTGTCATTCTGCATATGTTGATTCTTCTGGTAACCATGCAATGCATAGTCGAATCCGCCTAGGATTCAAGTTTTGTCATGATGTCGTTCGAGATGTCTACTTTGTCATTATTTCTGGCGTTGGGATAAAAGATTTAAAAGAAGCTTCAATCACCTTTCTAAGGAAACATGTTGATGGCCTCCACGACCAGACTTGTTGACATATTGTTGATCAGTTGGAATATTAGAAAGCACGCTTGTATTAATCTTATTGGTGTCTCCCCATTGTCTGGGAATAGTTTGAACAACTTCAAAGCAGAGCAGGTAGCTTTTGATGCGGCCACACAGAAAGTTCTTAAACACAACCCGGTGTGAAAAGCAAACCATCATCATTTCCTTTGATATCTTTGGTGTGCTTATTGATGACTCAATTTCTCTATTACCACGCATACAACATATCATAAGTACGAATGTGATCATGCTATCATCTACTTCTTCAAATTGTATCTTTAAATTATTGGACTTTGCTATTAAACAAAGATTGACATCCCAATTTGTAGCTCTGAGCCTCTGCTAAGGCACTTATTTAAAGTTTAAATTTGTAATTGTTTGTTTATTGATTATGAACCATTTTTATTGGTTTTGTGTAGTTAGATTTTAAAAAGTTTATACATTTCCCTCCTATGCAACCCAGACTCGCTATAACATTTCCGTCTTTCCCAAGTAATAACAAATAGAAATGGAGAAAAATACGCATCAGATACTGATGTGCACAACCCTGTATATCTGTTATTTATGAGGGAACCCACCGTAAGACTTCTAAAACGAATACAAATATAATAGATAGTGTAAGCACTTTTGACTGTCGGCACTATTGAGGCAAATTGTCATTGAAACGTGACACATTGGAGAAACAAACAACAAATCGACGTTTGACATCAATAAACCAGCATTTTCATTATTTCACTGCTAATAGTCACACCGGAAGATCATAGGCAATACCTCCATATCAGCACAAACGCCTACTTCTTAGCACTATGTAGCAACAACGAAATATCCAAGATGCTAGTGTAGTCAGACTGCAATTAAACTAAGTTATATCAGTCTGAAGATGGTATTCCAACACCAGAAATCAAGACATATCTTTGGGCTCGCCATTGCCACCCCTAGAGTCCGTAACAGAGTCCCTCTGCTCAGCAGAACCTGATTCCTGAGCAGCAGCTGCGTCCTGCTTACTTCCTCGTCCATCTGCTAAGTTGGCAGATGTGCCTCCACGACCAAAGTCAGGATGATTAGAACTCACAGGCAGCCCGGTGCCACTGGCACCCTCTGTGTGCATCATAAGCATTCCATTATTGATTGCCGATCTCATTCCCATGGGATTCTGCATGGGTATAAGTGGAGGACGGTGCATTTGCTGCTGCTGTTGCTGCTCCTGCAACTGCTGTGGGTTGAAATGCAAAGATGCCCTCGGAGGGAAACCAGAAGGTTGCTGCATATAGATGCCCCCCTGTTGCATATGGGCATTTGGAACCATCTGCTTGATGCATGCTGTATAAGAAACCAGAGTCTATAATCAAAGTGCAAATTAATAATTAATAGAGGACCTGAGGTCGAGGAGGAGTGACTGGTGGTTGGGCATCCGCAATAGCAGCTAGATATAACAAATTCCTCTGCAATTGTGCTTGGAACCTGAGAATCCACCATGGATATTATGTCAATCACTCAAACTTTGTCAATATTGTCTGCATTCTAGGATATAACAATTCACTTGGAGATAAATTTATTTCCACGTCTGTTTGCTCAAACAAGCTTAACATCAGCAGAAATCCAACAGGAACATCAACCATGAAACTGCTAGCTAGATACCAGTTAATTGTAAGACAAATTCTTTAAAGCACAACAACACGAATCAAAGGCAATATTACATCACTAATACTCTTGATTAAACATATACCATAAGAAATGATGTTATATGTCACTGAATTAGAAGTATCGCCACCACTATTCTATTTTTTTAGTTTATACAATGAGTGATAAGTAATGTTGCCAGGTTTTTCTTTTCAGAAAAATACTTGATATTCTCCTAGAGTAGACTATAATACAACCATGTATAGAACCAGCATTCTAATGATCATCAAAGATGCTACCAGTTATCCTTTAATGCACTACAGTGCAAATTTCAAGTTAGATACCTGAGCAATAGCAGAGGTGCCATTAGTTTATCGGCGACCAACATATTAATCGTGGTGAACATTAGCAGCATGGTGAACTTTAGCAGCCTATCAAATCGCACGTATATTTTTCATATGAGTTAAGAGGGTTTTGTTACAAAGCTCAGGTTTGCCCCCCTTCCCAGAGCCTAGCACCTTGATAACTAAGGTTAGCAAGTACTGAAGTTTCATCTTTCTTAGTCAATTTACTATATTGTGTACAACATTACTAACTTTTAGCCGCTGTGATTAAAAATCTACTTAAGAGTTCAGTAGTTTAGATCAATAAAGTGCTGAATATGTGATTTGATTTATCATTGTGTGAATTAGAGTCTGCTTGTTTACCGTTTCTTGATTTTAGTATTTTGGCAGTATATTGTTATTACTGTGTTATTCACATTCATTTCACTCTTGTATGAGGGATTCCATAGTTGCTATGCTCTATAAATAACAAGTGAGATTTTAAAGAGAATATGCATCCTCTCATATGGCATTAAAATGGGTTAAGCCCTAGTCCTAAAATACAGAAAAATATGGGTGAACAATGTCATCAGCAATACAATCGTCTATTCACACTATTAATTTCCACATCCTTCCTCTCCTTCCTCGTCATTGGCTACTCATCCTAGTCTAAAACACACCATGCTGCCACTCCTACCCCTAGGTGATAGGAATGGTACCACCAGGAGAGTCGTCGTGTCCACGCCACCATTAAGGTCATAAGACCTGGGCTAGGCCAACTCTGCAGGGGTCGCAGATAGCATTCATCTACCTTGTCCTTGCCAGCATGGATGGCTTCCAACTGGTGATAGTGAACGTGTGAAGGAACTATGCCAACACCAGAGCCGCATGTTCTCTTATTGTGCTTCCTTGTAGTAATTGTATATGTATATTACTAGGTGCACCACACTAATATTAATAGGTGCACCACACTAATATTAGTATATGTATATTACTAGGTGCACCACACTAATAATATTAAATTGTATAGAAATCAATTGAATAATATTCACATTGATGTATGGAAGAGTATGGGGGATGAGGGAGTTACATGGTTAACAAATTTCTTTAACAAGATCATGAAGACCAAGAAGATGTCGGATGAGTGGAGAAATAGTATTATAGTCTCAATCTACAAGAACAAAGGTGACGTTCAGAGCTGTACAAACTATAGAGGTATCAAGCTGATGAGTCACACGATGAAGCTTTGGGAGAGGATTATTGAGCAGAGGTTAAGATCTATAACGCAGGTATCAAACAACCAATTTGGTTTCATGCCTGGAAGATCAACAACAGACTATTTTTCTGATAAGGAGGCTTATGGAGAAGTATAGACAAAGCAAAAGAGATCTTCATATGGTGTTTATCGATCTAGAGAAGGCTTATGATCGAGTACCCAGAGAAGTGTTATGGATGGTTTTGAAGAAAAAGGGTGTGCCTATCCAATACATTGACTTGATCAAAGACATGAACGATAGCTCTACTGCAAGTGTCAAGACTCCTGGAGGAGAGACACCAACTTTTCCTATTACAGTTGGGGTACACCAAGGAACCACACTCAGCCCATATCTATTCGTTCTGGTTATGGATGAGTTAACAAAGAATGTTCAGGATGATATTCCTTGGTGTATGTTATTTGCTGATGATATTGTTTTGATTGACGAAACAAAAGATGGATTGAATGATAAAGTTGAATGTTGGAGAAAGGCATTGGAATCAAATGGGTTGATGATTAGCAGGAGCAAAACTGAGTATATGCAATGCAATTTCAGCCAATCTCGCAGTGTGAATGATGGAGCCAAGTTGGACGGAGTAGATATACCAAAATGTGACAAATTTCAATACTTAGGTTCTATTATTCAAATAGACGGGGATGTCCAAAATGATGTTTGTCACCGGATCACTGCAGAATGGTTGAAATGGAGGAGTGCAACTGGAGTTTTATGCGATCAGAAGATCCCTCTCAGGTTAAAAAGTAAGTTTTATAGAACAGCTATACGACCAGCCATGCTCTATGGGAGTGAATGTTGGGCGGTGAAGAAACAAGGTCTCAACAAGATGAACGTAGCTGAAATGCGTATGCTGAGATGGATGTGTGGGAAGACAAGAAAAGATCGTTTGAGAAATGACTATATCAGGAATAAAGTGGGGGTGGCGAGCATTGAGGACAAGTTGCGTGAGGGCCGACTCAGATGGTACGGACATGTGCAACGCAGACCTACTAGTGCGCCTATACGAAGCAATGCTATTGAGCCAAACACTATAAATAAAAGAAGAGGAAGGCTCAAATTAACATGGGATGAGCTTATAAAGAGAGATTTTGAATCTCTACATCTCAATCAGAATATGGCCCATGATAGAGCTGAATGGAAACGAAGGATCCATATAGCCGACCCCAACATAGTTGGGATTGAGGCTTAGATGATGATGATGATGATGATACTTGTGTGGATGATTGGTCTGTGACCAATGGGCCTATTTGTTAAAAGACCACTCAAAGCTAAACTAGATGTATTTTAACTCCACTTGACTGCAATTCAGATGTAGTTTTCTACTATATCTCTTAAGGGTATGTGCATTTAGTCACTGGCAATAATCTGGAATCATGCAACATGGATCTAAAAAATGTGCCTCAGGAAACTATCCATCAGACAACTTGTGCTTATAAACCCATGTAGAATGGTGTCATCAAGTTTAAAATTTTCATTAACTTGAGATGTCTCGCATTTTATTCTTCCAAATGTAGGGTCCTAGATCTAGTTGTCCATATGCTAAACTCAATGCACAACTACCTAACGGTCCTAATCAAGCATATCCTCTCTTAGGTGCCTCAAAATAAGACTCCATATAAGCTTTACGTAGTTTAATATTGTCATCTACTTGATGTAGCTTGCACCTTAGTCTTCCATATGTAGGTTCATAGATCCTTTTGGCTAGATGCTAGACTCAATGCCCAACTGCCTAATGGTCCTAATCAGGCATATCCTTTCTTATGTGCCTCAAAATAAGATTCCATATAAGCTTTACGTAAGAAACTATTACTTTACGCGTAAAATTTTGAATGCATTGTTTTGTTGATAAAGTTCATCCTTTATCCTAGTCAAAATGAGTTTTCACCATGTGACACCCATTGTTGCGTCATTGGTGATTCCCACACTTGAAAGAGGTATCGCAATTTGGCTACATACTTGTCAAGGCGGCAAGGCGCTATGACACCATTGGCACGTTGACACTGCCTTTAATTTCACATTTTGGGCCATTTCGTTAAAATACGTGTTTTCATGGTTATTGTTATAAAGAAAATAGACGTTGATAGATGTTTTGCATTACTTAAAACCTACTCTCCTATGTAGGAGATGGGACACAATTACAGACTTGGACACAACCCCTAATGGGCCAAGATAGTTAGGCCCAATTACTAAATAGACAACAAGTTGATTAACTAAATAACTCTCAAGTCTCAACAATACCCCTCAAGCTAGAGCATGGTAGAATACCATGTGCGGCTTGACAAAAAAGTACATACTAAAAAAGGACTCGATTCATACAAAAAAGATCAGTCCCTTACAATCTCTCAATATCAACACAAGTGCTCTCCCTCAAGCAAATAACTCCAAACAGTCCAAAGCATGTGACATATAAGCTTCTTGACCAAACTAAAATAGCATATGGGCAGAAAAAAACAATAGCAAGGCACAACACATCATCTCAGTTGCTAATGTCGTCAAGACCAGAGAGTGTAGGTTCCCAGTAGCCATAGTCACAAAATTCTCTAAATTTTGAATTAGTCCGCATAAAATTCACAAAGTTTTCATGTGACGAATGATGTTTCCGAATTCCGCAAGAAACCCGTACTGTATCCAAATTCCACAGATTATTCACGAATTATCACCAAACTTCACAAATTGTCCAGAAATTTCACAAATTATTAATTTATAAAATAAGAATGATATATGATTTTTTATTTTAAATTGGCCATTCTATTCATCTCGTGGCCTGGGCTCGATCCTAGGACCTCTCGCTAACAAACTGAGTGTCTAACCATCTTGGTGTCTTCTGTTAGACATGCTATGTGATTCAATAAGAAAATCATGTGCGCATATATATTATAATAGATCAATGTGTTTATCACGTGTACATATGTATTTATCTGTAATATTCACAATATGTATACATATTTATTACCCGAGTTTCATCGGATTTTTACCCAGATATTGACCGAACTTTTTCCGAATCTTAGTGGAATTTTTTCCAAATTTTCCACATAATTTTGTTATGCCCATGGTAATAAAAAAACCCGCCTTGAGGCTCTCCAGGCTTACACCTCTTGGCAAGGCTATCCCAAATACGCCTCGAGGCTTATGCCTCACAATGTCTGAGGCCCGCCTCAAAGCACTGAGGCTCTGAGGCTTAGCTGAGGCGCACGCCTCAATTCTGGACAATAATGTCTAATGTTAACCACCAAATTTCTACTTTTAAGATTATTACAAACACTTTCTTCAAAAAAAAAAATCAAAGTTCCTATAGTTAATTGTTATTCCTAATTAATAAACATTTAATCATCATTTCTCAAGTGACATCTTTTGTTCTAGTAATATAAAGATTTGATATCTCGTTATTTTTTTACATATTTATTTTTGTGTAGTGGTGAGTCTTTAGTCTCTATTATCATCATTAAGTTTCAGAATTAATTTCTATTTCATATTTTTGTGCTTGTATATACCTATTTTTGTTATACACATTCATATACATAACACATATAAATATATATGTGTAAATACATGTATGACCGCCTCACACATTTTGAGGCTTACGCCTCGCCTTTCTGAGACAAAAATGCCTCGTTAGGCCTCACACATTTTACAACCTTGCTTATGCCGAACTTTTCAACCTCTTGACAAATGAATCCCGAATTTGACAGTAACAGATAAAAGTCAACTCACGGGCAGTAAGCAGCCGACGTGCACAGACAAGGGTAGTAGCAATTGCAGGGCAACATGGCCAGATGCACCATTGCACAAAAAACTTCAAGATGGCTTGAATATACAGAAAGCAAAGCTCAATAGACAAAATCAAAAAAACCCGCCAAAGGAATGATATCCAGAAATTTCAGTTGTCTTATCATTTCTTCTATATCTCGCCCTCGCACCAACTATGCAAAGAATCAAAGGAGCACTTGGGTGGACTGTATGTAGCAACAACACTACTGAGTAGGAACCACAATAAGACAAAATCACATGCAGTAGAGAGAAGTGGGACCACATATTACTGTTTAACAGAAAGGAAAGAGAGAAAACTGCTGGAATCAAGAGACCACAGAAAAAGGAACCACCAGCCTACACATGGGCTAAGAGACCACAGAAAAAGGAACCACCAGCTTACATGAGGGGCTAAGAGAAGCCACAGCATATTAGAAGGTACATTTGTCGTTCTCTATTGCTGTGATTATTTGCTACAGAAAATCCTTTTCATGAAGTGCAGAAATAGGATAACAGTACAGAGGAACCACAGTTGGAGGGCCATGATTTGGTGATTCTGAAGAGGAGAAATTCAGAACAGAAACACTGGATATTCCTGGCTAAAAAAAAAAAAAAAACCTTTTGAGTCCATGAGGTGTAGTCTGCATTTGTACAGAATACAACAGTAGTCCACTGGAAAATTTGAGGCAATAGAAAAACTGATGAGTTGGGATTCATATAAAAAAGGGAGAAAAATACACAATAACTAGGAGGCAAAGCTAAAAAGGGAATATGTGGAAGACAGCAGAAGGGACTTGGACTCATCAGAATAAAAAATCAAATTTAATAAATGAAAGCAGCAGGGGGAGGTGGAGCAGACAGAATAATCTGGGGAGCAGGAGAGCATGGCAAAGGCAAACCAATAGCTCGTTCTACAAGGTAAAACAGAAAAAAAGGTAGCATGTGCAGGGTCCTCATGTGTGGAGACCATTGCCTGCTCACGCGTCAGCCATAGAAAGCATGCAGGTCCACACAGCAAGCATTCATACCATGGCAGCAGGCAAAGTGCAGGGACATAAACCAAACAAAGCTGCAGCAGATGGTGAGCCCTGTGCCTGCAGAAGAGAGAAAAGGGTGACAAGGGTCGTGGGAGGCAGATATGGTTCTCCTTCCTAAAATAGAGCCCAAAAGAAGCAGAGGGCCAGAAGACCAGGGGACCGGCATGTCCTGCCGGCGGCCAGCAGGGAGGGGAAAGCCGCACGCGTGCAAAGAGTTCACTTTTTCTTTTTTGGGTTTTTGTTTGACCCTCGGAATGGCTACTCTGATACCACGTTAGAAAGAAAACGGACGCTAATAGAAACCCTAATCTTATATATAGGAGAGGGGACAATTACAGACCTGGACACAAACCCTAATAGGCCAACAGACTTGCACCCAATTACTATTAGACAACAATCTGATTTACTAAATAACTCTCGTGAGTAATGAAGATTATTTCCCCATATATATATATATATATATATATATATATATATATATATAGAGTCAGGCTAGAATACACTCAAGTGTACGGATCGCACGAATACACTCAGGTGTGTTTGCATATCAAGACTATTTTTTGCAAAATGTAAACCGTTGATCTTCACCGTCATACTATAACTAGGATACAAACAAATTTTGAGCCCATTTGGATGAGTGTAAGTCACTCATCCAAGGGCAACAAAATCGACACGCGAAACTAATTTAAAATGCATAATTTTTGCAGTCTTCATAACATGAGCTATACATATCCAAATGTGCTCAAATTTTGCATATGAGTTGTTCACAAGATGTTTAAGAAGATCAACGGATTAGATTTTCAAAAAAAATATTACATCATGAAAAACTACTTGAGTGTATTCCGCTCCGGATACACTTGAGTGTATTCTAGCTTGACTCTATATATATATATATATATATATATATACATATATATATATATACATATATATATACATATATATATATACATATATATATATATACACACACATACACACACACACACACACACACACATATATATATATATATAGAGAGAGAGAGAGAGTCAGGCTAGTGTACACTCGAGTGTACCGGAGGCGTCGTACACCTCAATTATTTTTGAAGATGCAATAACTTTTTGAAAAATCTAAACCGTTGATCTTCTTTAATATCTTAAGAACATACTATATAATAAATTTCAGCTCATTTGGACAGTTATAGGTCATGCATTTAAAGGAGGCAAAAATCATGCATTTCAAATTAGTTTTGTGCGCCGATTTTGTTTTCCTTGGATGAGTGACACTCATCCAAATGAGCTCAAATTTTGTATGTGGCCTATTAATATTGTAACCATGAAGATCAATGGACTAGATTTTGGAAAAACATGGTCTAGATAGGCAAACACCATTGGGGTGTACGGCGTGATATGTACACTCGAGTGTATTCTAGCCTGACTCAGAGAGAGTCAGGCTAGAATACACTCGAGTGTACAAATCACGCCGTAGACCCCAATGGTGTATGGTTACAATAATAATAGGCCACATACAAAATTTGAGCTTATTTGGATGAGTGAAAATCACTCATCCAAGGACAACAAAATTGACGCACAACACTAATTTGTAATGCATGATTTTTGCATTTATTATAAAGTATGTTCTTAAGATATTTAAGAAGATCAACGGTTTATATTTTTCAAAAAGTTACTGCATCTTTAAAAATGTCTGAGGTGTACGGTGCCTCCGGTACACTCGAGTGTACACTAGCCTGACTATATATATATATATATATATATAGGATAGCAATCTGGTGAGAAATATCCTACGGTGAGAGCATGAGAGGCATTTGAATAACCATAAAGTTATAGATTTTTTTCAATATCCAACCTTATGGATGGGAAGAACATCATTTTATTTACCTTCACACAAAAAATCACTGCAATCCAATATTTTTTACATGTCCATATATATAATATTTGTATTTTACATCCAACGGTCAGCCTGAAATTCAATATTGAGCGTTGAAAAGTATATGCTTGTTGTGAATGCAATACAAGTCCTATGATGATGATATTTTGTAGGAAGGTGACTAATAAGCTATATATTTAATCCATACGGTTGGATTACAAAAAATTAATCGCTATGTAAAGTTATTCAAATGCCTCTCATGCTCTCACCAAGATATGTTTCTCATTGGATCGTTGCCTAGATCCAATGAGAAACATGTCTTGGTGAGAGCATGAGAGGCATTTGAATAACTTTACATAGCGATTGATTTTTTGTAATCCAACCGTATGGATTAAAAATATAGCTTATTAGTCACCTTCCTACAAAATATTATATATATAGGGTATATATATAAGGTATATCTTCGCTACCCGTGCGGGTAACTAAGATTCGCTACCCAGGCATCGGTTTTGTAATAGGAAGGCATGCATTTGTAATGAGACGGTCTAAATTTGTAATGAGATGACCAAAATTGTAATACAAAGACTCGTTTGTATTACAACGATGTTACAGTAGTAAATATATATTTTACTGTTTCCAGACGGAGAATACAAACTTCACGCGGTATTTACAAAATGAGTCTGTCTATTATAATTTGGACCATCTCATTACAAATGCATGACTTCCTATTACAAAACCGATGCACGGGTAGTGAATCTTAGTTACCCGCACGGATAGCGAAGATATACCCATATATATATATATATATATATATATATATATATATATATATATATATATATATATATATATATAGCACCGAACTGTAAAGAGGTGGCCAAACTTGTAATACAAAGACTTATTTTGTAAAAACGACATCAATTTTGTATTGTGTTCTGTAAAAAAGTTAAAATGACATTTCTGAAAGAGAAAAAAAAAATCTCCACCCAGACTGTAACCATGAGTGAATATTTGTAACTAGAATGGGAAAATTGTAACCAGAATCGTTGGGCAACTAATTTAAGTTTCCCAACTGGGTAACGAATACATCCTTGTGTGTATGCGTATATATAATATGTATATACATATTTATATAATACACACATTTGTATATATATACACAATGTGTATATATATGCAAATAGATACATATACATATACACACACACGTATGTATATATATACAATATGTGTATATACGCAAATATATAATATATATGACTATATCAGGAACAAAGTGGGGTGGCGAGCATTGGGGACAAGTTGCGTGAGGGCCGACTCAGATGGCATGGACATGTGCAACACAGACCGACTAATGCGCCTATACGAAGCAATACTGTTGAGGCAAGCATAATTAATAGAAGAAGAGGAAGACCTAAATTAACATGGTAAGAGTTTATAAAGAGAGATTTTAAATCTCTACATCTCAACCAGAATATGACCCATGATAGAGCGGAATGGAAAAGAAGGATCCATGTAGCTGACCCCAACATAGTTGGGATTGAGGCTTAGTTGATGATATATATATGTGTGTGTGTGTGTGTGTGTGTGTGTGTGTACACACACATACTCCTAGACATTAATTTATGTATGTATGCACATAAACATATATATACTTATGATTATTGTATATTGATAAATAATACATAAATTGTATGATTAATCCTCAGATAAGCCACAAAGCATGTGTAGAACTTTAGTTGGAGTATGGTTACAAATATTGTCAATGCCATGGTCAAGAAACAAATATTTTGCAATAAATATAAGAGAAACTTTCAAGAAATTGCAATGTAATGCTATAACCTCAAGTTTTCAACGATACTTGAGTAAAGACATTCATGTGTACCATAGCCCCTAATACTATTATTCGGGTTGAGTTATATATACAAATATATAATAATCATATAGGCATGAAGCACCTAACTACTATGGTATGTGAAAAGGGCCCTTATGTAAGTATCATCATTCCCTACTAATTATAAGAATCCCTCACAACAGAAGTGAATTCAAAGCACGGACCAAGTAAAACCATAAAAATATGCAATAAGGTATGATGCCTAATAAGAAAATGATACAATACACCTCACATGGATAAAAATAGTTAATTTGGATATTGAGGCCATACAAAGTACATTAAGACCAATTCATAGGAATGAGGACCCATATAAATGACGCAAGGCGGAACATCGATTAAGACACATGGCAAAGTGTTGTCTAGGCATGCATCATAATGAATATGTTTCAATCATGTTGCTAAATGGACCAATTTCAATGTCCATGCTGCCTCATTTGAAAATATACATTCTTCACCAAGTCCAGTTGTTATTTCACTGCAAGTGTACCTATTCATGTCCATGTGCTTCCACCAACTATAAATTCCTCTAATATGAAGTCTCCGTCGTTATCAAGGTGTATGAAGAATGAACCATGGGGCAGGACTTCAGCTTCGTGTCGACTCTAAAAGGTGTGGAAGTGGTAAGTTTGTGGAAATTTTCATGAAGTCTCGAGGAAGTTTAGACGCAAACTTTGCTTACTTTGATGTCATTTTTGAAGAAAAACGTGAGAATCTAAAAGTAACTTTGATTGAAAACTTTTAAATTATGCTATAACTCTATCTTCCATATGTCAATTTAACACAAACACGATCCACGACTCTCTAGCCCTAGGTAGGTTGATAATACATTGTACAGTTGTGGTTGCAAGGGTCAAATATGTGCAGTATAACTATACAAATATAGTTCACCATATGTCCTCCACACAATATGCAGTCAAATAGTAGTTACAACACCTCTAGCAAAGAGTGGCAGCCAACAAACATAGGAATTGATATTAGAAGTTGTGAAGAGGGTTGGAGGCACCACTTATGCCTTATATGGCCTTTAAGGTACTAGTTAGGATAGGATTAATGTTTTGGGGCGTATCAACTTCGCCCAACATGCCAACTTTAAGTACACATCAAAAAATTGAGGATGTTGGGACAAAAATGCATTATAAAAATCTAACTTTTTCGACAAGGGGGAAACTCCGATCAAAAGTTGGGACCAAGTTGACATAGTGGTAGCTCGACACCGCCTAGGCTCGAAGTTTGAAATTTCAAACTTCGGCAAAGTTTCGCCCAACTTCGGCTAAGTTTACTTCCATGGTATGAACACAAGTAGAAAACTACTCCTGAAGTATATCCCTATCATGGTTCATACTGCACTTAAAGATCAAGTATAGAATTCAGTGATATTATTCCTTTGATTGATCTTGTTCTAAGACTTATTACTAAACATAAACAACTCCAGACATCCACCTAGACCTACAAGCAGATTGAATATGGAGCGGATATTGCTATATCCGATTCTCGAATTTGGAAAAAAATGTTTGATCCGGTCTTGGATATCATATGTTAACATTTGAATCCGATTCAAAATAGATGATATCAGAATTTGGATAAATATCCGATCTGAACCAAAAAGCATACATTTAATATAAATAAATATATTGCATACATGAATTATTGATATTACATTAGATATATATGATAAAGTGTATACTTTTTTACTTTTTATATATAAAAATATACGTATAATGATATATGTATATATTTATCGAATTTGGATTTTTTCAGAACTAACATAGTGATATAGCAATATCCAATATTTGATCCGAAAATTTCAGATCCAAAGTTCGATATCCGAAAAAACAATCAGAATTCGGCGGATGTCATGTTTTTTTCAAAATTTCGGACTTGAATCTAAGATCGAATGTGCGGATTCTGAATATCCATTTACAAGTCTACATCCACCAGATCATGTATTTCTAATTTTGTACCCATGGCTTATTTCAGTGCTCAAGTGAACAAATTTGTTATTGCCTTCTCTTCACTGTCCATTTCTTAGAGTGTGACAGAGGCTCTCTCATCTAGGGTGGAAACGGGCTATGGAGGAAGATATGTGTGCCTTACAAGCTCACAGAACACGGGTTCTTCTCTCTCTGGGATGCAAGATGGTTGGTTGTTGATGGATCTTATTTTTCAAATATCCTCCTATTGTACTGGGTATGTTGAGATACTAAAAGCCTGCTAGTTTGCAAAGGGGTTCCTCAAGACTTTGAGATATTTTCCAACGATGCACAATCTCAACTCAATGTGTATCCAGATTTTTTATGTGAAAAAAGGTTGGCCTTCATAGAGTTAGCTGTGAAAATGCATTTCTTTATGAGGGCTTACATGAAATAGTTTATATGGAGTAACCTCCTAGGTTTTTTTCTCAAGGGTAGTATTAGTAGCATTTGCAATTCAAAGGATGGTGTATGGCCTTAAGCAAAATCCTCAAGCTTGGCTTGACACGTTGCTCCGATTACTCGAGTGGATTTGTGTTTCAAAAAATTTCATTGTGAACATGCCATTTTGTAAAGATCACATTGAAGTCGTGATTCTTATTATGGATGTGGATGACACATAGTTGTTACGGTGGCTAGCCACTAGGCGTTTTTTGGGGGGCCTAGGTGGGCGTCCACGCATTTCTAGGCGCTTTGCTTTTATAAATAATGCTTTTTTATATTCACAATCAGGATTTAGATATGTAAATATTAAATAATGACATTATTACTAAAGAGATATGTTATTTATGTACTATGTTTTACTTGTTATTTATCCCATATTGCTTAGCTTTGCTTATTATCTTAATCTCGTCCTATAAAAGAGTAGGCATTGTAAACACTTTTACTCAATAAAATTTCATTCATTCTTCTATATGGTATCAAGAGCAGATTGATTCCCCTGTGCCTTCCCACCCTAGGTGCCCCATGCCCTACCCCCCCCCCAACCCCTCTTCTCCTTCTAGTCGTCGCCGCCCCGCTCCCCCACATCGTCGTCTTGCCCTTTCTCCTCTTCCCCTCGTCGCTTCCTCTTCCCCTCTCCCTTTGCTACCGCCGCCACCCTAGGTGCCCCATGCCCTAGCCCCCTCCCCCGCCCCTCTTCTCCTTCCAGTCGTCGTCTCCCCCCCTACGTCGCCCTCCTGCCCTTTCTCCTCTTCCCCTCCCAACCTCGTCGATGCTCCTCCACTCTACTGCCCTACCCTCTTCCCCTCTCCCTTTGCCACCGCCGCCACCCCCCACCAGCGTTGCAGCCGCCCAACCTGTTGTCGCCGCCCCTCAACACAACCCCTCACCTCCTCTTCCACCCTTCCCCATTGTTGCCCACACAAGAATCCCCATCATCTAGCCTCCTACTTCCGTTCTACTCTTCCGAAATTCTTCAAGTCTCCGGACAGTTCTTCAAAATAGCACGTTGCTGTCTAAAAGGGTCTCTGGTTGCTTATTGTCTGCGTCTCATGGTAGATTATTGATTCTCTTCATGGCGGCGTAGGTTTTTCTACCATCTTCTCTGCCTCGTAGCGGGATTTCTACTATCTGATGCGTCAGATCTATTGTTGTCCTCTACTGCCCCGTAGCGGGTTTCTTCGGATATGTTGATCCCGGACCTATTCTGTTTATGCCCTTGTTATTCTGATTGCTGCTCCTACTTCTGGGATCTACTTCTGCTCTGTCTCTGCTCAGATTTGTGCGTCATGGCATCTACTAAGCCTCCCCGCTCTTCGTGTGTCACCACAGTGAAACTTGATGGCTCCAACTATCGCCTATGGTCGGCATCCTTCATTCTATATGTGAAAGCGCAAGGCCGCTACTCCCATATCACAACCGACCCTCTACCTGCTCATGATGCCTTGGCGGATGAAAAAAACCAAGCATGCTTATGCACAATGGAGTGAAGATGACTGAGGTGTTATCATGGATGGTTAATAGCACCGAGCCACGGATCCGTTAGTCCCTACTCTACCTTCATGATGTCAAGGCTATGTGGGATCAACTGTCTCATGTCTACTCCCATCAGCAAAATCCCAAGAGGGTCTTCGAGATTTTCAAGAACCTGGCCAAGAAGGAATTTTCTTAAGATACCTCTGTTGAAGATTACCATAACCAGTGCTCTGCCCTCTGGAACAAGTATGAAGTCTATCACTCGTTATCAGCTGACATCAAGGAAAACCCAGAGACAGCTACAACTTGTCCAGTTTCTTGATGGTATATTGTCCTCGTTTTCTGGGGTTGTCGACCAGATTATGTCCAGTGATCCCCTGCCTACTCTTCGGGATGACTTTAACGTGTTCAACGTTTACCATTCGGGACTTCGAGCATCCTGCTCTCATTGTACACACTGTTGATTATAGTCATGGTTGTGGTCGTGGTCATGGTGGTCGCCCTCCTACTACAGTGGGTCGCACTTCTTCTACTGCACCAAGTCGGGGCTAGCCTATTGGCCCTTAGTTTCACAATTCCTATGAACCTAACAATTATAATGAAGACCGGTGTTAGATCAAACACGGCAAGCACGCCTGGGCTAACCAGGTCACTGTGGACGCCATTGATGTTCTTCTGCTTCTAATCACCCCCAGCTACACCCTCAACTGCCTGGCTCTGATCCGAGTTCGAGAAACTCTTCCAAGAACGCATGTCCCATATCCCGTCTATGTCAGAGGCCGACTAATCTGCCCTACTCCTTGTTCCATTTGCTAATAAAAGTAAATGGTGTACTGACTTTGGTGCTTCTGTTCATATGGTTGGTAACATTAATTTATTTTCTGCTCTTACTAAATTCACTCGGCCTCCTCTGGTTACGGTAGTTGATGGCTCTCAGACAGTTGTTCATGGCTTTGGGACAGTTCCATTATTTCACCACATGCATCTGAAATTTGTCTTATATATTCCGAGATTTTTAGCTAATCTACTTTTTGTTAGTAAAACTGTGAAGAGCCTTCAGTGCTCAATCAAATTTGATCCTTCTGGTTGTGTTTTAAAGGATCTCCGCACGAAGACGGGGATTGGTTCGAGCCATGAGGGACCATATGGGCTCTACTAGGATGGACCAACATCAGTGACTGCTCTGCTATCGACATCTGTGACTAGGATTCAGTGGCATTCCCGACTTGGCCACCCAACTGAAACTAAGTTGAAACATTTATTTCCTGCTTTAGGTGATAAGACTTTTGCTTGTGAATCTTGCCAATTTGGCAAACAAACCCGGTCTATATTTCCTGCTAAGAAAGATATTGGATCTAAATGCATATTTGATATTGTTCATGCGGATATATGAGGCTCGTGTTATGTTACTAGTCATTCTGGAGTTAAATATTTTATGACTTTCATTGACGACTATTCTCGCACTACATGGTTGTTTTTATTGAAAGATCGTAACACTATTATGGACACCTTCACCACCTTTTTTTCTAAAATTCAAACTCAATTCAGCAAACCCGTTAAAGTATTTTGCACCGATAATGCTCTTGAGTTCAAGCAAAAACCAGTCACCTATTTTTGCTCATCCTATGGGACGATTTAAACTTCTTGCCCCTATACCCCACAACAAAATGGGTTGCACAACACAAAAATCGCCATCTTTTAGAGGTTGCTCGTACTATTCTCCTTCATTATCATGTTCCTCAGCGTTTCTGGTCTGAGGCAGTTTCTAGAGATTGTTATCTTATCAATCGCATGTCGTCCTCTGTTTAATAAAATCAGATTTTGTGTAACATCATCTTTGCTGATGCGCAACTTTTTTCTGTCCCGCCACGTATCTTTGGATAGACTTGCTTTGTCAAAAACCTTCGCCCAGGTATGACAACTTGACCTCGCTCCACAAAATGTATTTTTTTGGGTTATTCCAGAACCCTAAAAAGGTATCACTGTTATGATCCCATCATGCGACAATGGTATATGAGTGCAGATGTAGTATTCTTTGAACATCTGCCTTACTATTCTGATAAAAGAGCTTCCTTATCCAGTAAAATTTTGGCACCAACTCCGTTGCCTGACATTGTAGATATGGATCCACCTTCTGAACTGACACATGAAGAAAGAGCGCTGCAATTCTACAAAAGAAGGCCGAAGCCGACTATCCCCTCCATTTCCCCGCAACAACCAACTCCTCCTTCAGCGGATGATCACAACACAACTTAGATACATTCTGACTAACACCTTCCTATTAGTCTTTGGAAAGGTGTTTGCTCGTGTACTCAACATCCGATTAGTCATTTCCGTTCATCGTCTAATCTGGGTGCCAATTTTGCGTGCTATACTGCTGCAATCTCTTTTGTGGCCATTCCAAAAACTGCCAAAGAAGCACTTCTAATTCATGCATGGCGACAAGCAACGGAAGCTAAAATGCAGGCACTCTCTGATCGCAAGACATAGGATCTTGTTAATCACTCTTCTGCATGTCCTACTGTTGGTTGTCGTTGGATCTTCACTATCAAATATCAACCTGATGGCACTATTGAACGATTGAAATGACGCTTGGTAGCAAAAGGATACACACAAACTTATGGAGTGGACTATTTTGAGACCTCTCCAGTCGCTAGGCTCAACTATGTTCGTGTTTCTAATTTTTGTTGTTCTAAACAAAAATTTGTCGCTATTTCAGCTAGATGTCAAGAACGTTTTTCTCTATGAAAACTTGCAGGAAGAAGTTTACACACCTGGTTTTGTTGCTCAGGGAGAGTATTCCTCGTAGGTTTGCAAGTTGATGAAAGCAATCTATGGCCTCAAATAAAGCCCTCGCGCCTGGGTTGAAAAGCTCAGTCAGATTGTTAAAAAATTTGACTTTCGTCATCTCATTCAGATCACTATGTATTATCAGAAAAACTGCACCTAGTCTAGTCATACTCATTGTCTATGTTGATAACATTATATTATTTGGAAGTGACACCTTGGGCATTCAAGCTACTAAAGCATATCTAGAACAAAATTTTGCCACCAAGGATCTTGGCAAACTGAGATATTTTTTGGGTATTGAAGTATCCAGATCATTTGCAGGATTATGTCTCTCTCAACGTAAATATGTTTGGGATCTCTTGCATGAAACAGGTATGCTTGGCTGCAAGCCAACCAGCACTCTAGACCCAAACACTGGCTGGGTTGATGAATCTCCCCCCTCTTATGTTGATCACCACCAATTCAGGCAATTGGTTGGTAAGCTCATTTACCTTACTATCACGAGAGCTGATTTTACTGTTGTTGTATGATATGTCAGCAAATCCCTTGATGAACCTCGACAGTTTACTGGGACGCTATCTGTCACATTCTGCGATATCTCAATAGCTCTCCAAGAAAAGGTCTATTATACAAGAAACGTGGCCATTGCAATCTTTCTGATTTCTATGATTTTGATTATGCGGGGAGTAGATGTGATTGTAAATCTACAGCTGGATGATGCACCTTTGTTGGTGGCAACCTAGTTACATGGCGTAGCAAAAAACAAACTGTGGTAGCTAGGTCAAGTGCAGAGGCAGAATAATGAGCCATGGCTCACACTTCATGTGAACTTATGTGGGTGCAAAGCCTTCTAAAAGAATTTGATATATCTAATTCTAGTCACATTCGGATGTTTTGTAACAAGGCCTCTATTTTTATTGTGAGCAACCCTACCATTCATGAGCGCACAAAACGTATCGAGGTGGATTGCCTTTTTGTTCGGGAATCTGTTCTCTCCGGCGGCATTTGTACCCCGCATCTCAGTACTGACAAACAAGTGGCAGACATCTTCACCAAGCTTCTACCTAAAGTGTGTTTCAAGACTCTAGTGGACAAGTTGGGCATGTTCGACATCTATACTCCAGGTTGAGGGGGAGTAAAGAGATATGTTATTTCCGCACTTTATTTTACTTGTTAGTTATCCCATATTGCTTAGCTTTGCTTATTGTCTTAATCTCTTGTCCTGTAAAAGAGAAGGCATTGTAAACACATTTACTCAAAGAAATTCCATTCATTTTTCTATAATTATACATACAATTTAGGCTAAATCCCATCTAACATTACCTAAACTAAAACTGATTGGCCCTAATTTGAACTCACTGGATCCAAATTTGATCAAATTTGATGTAGTTTGCCCTACTTTGGTCTAATTCAGACCTAATTTTGTACCATGTGACCTAATCAGACCCAATTTCCCCAAATTTTCTATATATTGACCTAAATGAGACCAAATTTGGCAAAATCAGACCTAATCTTCCCATGTTAGAATTGTTTTCCCAAATCATACTTGTTTCGTCAAATTAGACCTAACTTGCCCAAATTTGACATGGTTTGGCCTAAATCAAACCTTATTTTGCATAATATGAACCTATCAGAACTAACTTCCCCAAATTTTCCCTATGTTGACCTAAACAAGACCTGATTTGGCCAAAACAGACCTAATCTCACCAAATCAGACCATTTCCCAAAATCAAACTTGTTTTCTCCAAATCAGACCTCATCTGCCCAAATTTGACATAATATGGCCTAAAATCAAACCTAATTTTGCATAACATGACCTACTCAAACCCAACTACCCCTGACTTGCCCTATATTGATCTAAATGAGGCCTAAAACATGAACAAATCAAACCTAATTCCTCCAAATCAGACCTTACTTCTGCAAATCGGGCATGTTTTCCCCAAATCAGACCTATTTTACCCTAATTTGACCTGATTTGGTATAAATTAGACCCATTTCAACAATAAATTTACTCAACTTGATCAATCCTGACCTAACTTATGCTAAATTAGCCTTTTGGCCTAAAAAGGCCTTAGGCGGCCACTTAGGTCATCTGAGGGGTTGGGCCCCCAGTTTAAAGCGGACTGCCGAGAGGCTAGGCCGCCTAGGCAACTGCTCTAATAGCTAAGGGATGACATATTTTCATCTAAAAGTGTCACCTTTGGGATTGTTGACACTTGACACAAATAAGAGCTTATTTAACGAAAGTCAAAAGATATAGAGAAATTAAGGTATTTTTCTGGGATTAAGATATCTCATAGTGAAAGCAACAAATAGGATGTCTCTACCTCAACGGAAATGCACCTAGGTCTCAAGACATGTTTGCTAGGATGCAGACCAACTAGTTGTTCAATGGACCAGCCACATAATCTCTTAGATGATACATCCGTAGAATTGGAACTGGAAGCAAGGTTTTAAATCTCCACAAATTCTCAAAATTTCATTAGAAACCATTTTGAGCCTAGACGACATGTGAAATGGTTGGCTTATCACTAGGTTGGGATTTTAAAAAAGCACTTCTAACTTTAGTACACAATATGTCAGCATTTGATCTAGAGATGGAAATTTCCAATGAAATAGTTGACCCAAGGTTGACAAACTGGTCTAGATACTATCGATGTAGGAAGGTGTGTGAAAATCAATTTTAACCTAATTCAATTAATAAATCACAAAAACTAACCTCCCTAAGTCGTATTAACACCAAGATACAATGAAAACACGGTAGATGTTGATCTAAGTTGAATCCTCCCAAAATTTGAGTATTTTTAACTAAGATTCACATTTTTATGGTTTTCCTGGAAAGCAAGCATGTTTCAAGCATAGTATTATTCAAGCCCATGTACATTTATACCTAATGAGCTTGTTTATGAACAAAATGGAATTGCTCCTTTTTTTTGTAGATTTTCAGTAATCTAAAAAACACTTTAGTTAATAATAGTAGAAAGCCATACATGTCTCATGTATAGTAATACCTAAATTCTACTTAAATATATGCTAATGGGTTCATTTATGACCAAGAAGAATAGTTCCCCAATTTTGAGCTAATTTTCAGTGATATTCTTAATTTAAGATTCACTGCTGATAATAACTTCACTCAACAATGTTTCACACTTTCATGTCTTGTAAAGCCGAAATATACTTACACAACCCTAGATTTATACCTACTTAGCTCGTTATGACAAAAAATGGACTTCCCTCATTTTTCTGCCGTTTTTCTCTGATGTAACCAATTTTTGTTAATAATGACAATTTTTAGCCACAATAAATAGCGACCCCTACAGGCTGCAGGCTAGCTACAGGGCTACAAGCAACAATTTAGTTGGAAGCTCGTATTGTTTGGTATGTCCCTTGCATGAGTGTTACTGATTGTAGATGTGTGTTTATGTGTGAACATAAACAACCTAAAAAAATCATGTAAATTTTACATGTTTATCATTAAGCTTCCACTATTTTGTGCTCTTCAAAATTCCACCAACAACCCACGATTTACCTATAAATTTCATCCGAAATTCCAAAGTTTACATTTCCATGAGTGTCTATATAATGTCCAAATAAACAGATTGAAACTTTTCTAGAAAATAACTCAAGTTACAAGCGTCATGCCAGGAAAAAATCTTTATCTTACAAATTGCAATCACTAAGCCAAATATATGCTTTGTAATCTATATAATGAATTTGCAAATGATTGTCCTAGACAACCCATTGGGATGTTCCTATCCTATTTGTTAGTATCTTACAAAATCTCCGGGAGGCTTGTTCCAAAGAGGAATTGACATATTTATACGGTCCGATAGTCGGATGTTATTTATGGAGGCAGTCGCTCAAACGGTCTACTTTATGATATCACATTATGTTGGTGAAAATCTTGCTACTTGGAGTAAACGCAGTTATGGCTATATCCAGTATAGAGGCAGAGTATAAGGCCGTGACACACACTAGGGAGTTTTTGTAGTAAAAGCATTCTTGTTGAGTTTGGACATCTTAGATCTTGTTATTCATGTGTTGTAATAAAAGGGCTCCGTCCACAAAACCTGCTTCCCAATCATCCAGAAGAGGACTAAACACACTTGAGTTGACAGTCATTTTGTGAGGTTGTAATGTCCAAGAAGATTTCTATACCCTTACTAAATATTGATGCTCATGTAGTTGACTTTTTATTAAAGCTTTCACTAGGAAGCACATTTAGGTAATCGATGCAATTTGAGCATGGTTGATGTTTATGTTTTAACTTGAGGGGAAATGTTGATATTATTTTATTAATATATCTTTATTCATTTTCGTGTCATTTGCATTTATGCCTCTCATGTTTATGATTTTCATGATTTCCTATGCTCTATAGATAGTGTGTAAAATTCTGATTAGAAAACACTTCATGTTTCTCTCATGCTTATAATTGTTAGTTTTGTGATTATTTTGGTTACTTGGTAAATCAAGATAACAAATAATGATAGAAAAATAATTAGAAGAAATAGGTGCAATCATAATAACTCATAACTTTACGAACTTAAATTTATGGATGCTTAACAATATTTAGCCCATTGACTAAATGGTTGTGCATGCCCTTGTGCATATATAAATACGACAATAAATACGCTAACGTGTGCACTTGATTTCAAAACACTTAAATTAAGGGAAAGCATCATCAAGGTGAAGAGCTAGGTAGATTACTGGCCTTATATCTATTCAGCCTATATATAAGGTATTTTGATATTGATGTGGTTACAACTATTTTCCCCTTTACTATTGTTTACATGGCCTCTAACAAGCATTGTTGTCATGTGTAAAGAGGTCTTCCTGCTCTTGCCTAGGCCCACATACTTATAATGTGAACTCCAAGGCTGCGTTTGGTACATGGTGAATCGTGGGGAGGGGAATGGAAGAGAAATCAAATATGATGTCTGGTTAGCATGGTGATAGGGGAAGGGAAACTTTTCATGGGGCATGAGGAAATTTGGTCTATTTTTGTCCCCATGAAAAAGAATTGTGAATGATGGGAAAAAAATTCTTCTAAGAAAGTTAGTTCTCCATTATTTATTGGACAAATAAGCAATAAACCTTTCCTCAATATTTTCTTTCTCTGCACAAACATGTTTCTCTCCAAGACTTTCCCATCAACAAATCACTTTCTCGCTAAAAGATTGTTTCCTTCTAATTATTATTTCTCTTACTTCCCTCCAAGTAATTTTTTTACCGCTAATAATTTTTTTGTTAAGTCAAAACTTTTCAACTAAAAATATTTCCTCCTTGTTCAAAAGCTTCCCTATAAAAATGTATTTCACTTTGATTAAAATCCTTGTCAAGAATTCATTTTCTATCCGATAGTTACCCTCCTCTCCAACTAAAGAATTTCCCTCCAAATAAATCAAAAGTTGAGATTTTGTTTCCTTGCAACTAAAAATTTCTTGCCAAAAGTTTGATTTTATTTAAACCTCTATTTCCATCTAAACAATTGATTTTCAAGAAATTTGTTTTCTAGTAAAAGACATAATTCGATATCAAAGATTATATTCTTTATTTAGTTGTCAACAATGCGAGCGTCATCAAGTCACAATCAATATGATTGATAAAAATTTATCATGTTGTATTTATCAAGAAAATAGTTATGATGCAATTTCAGTTCGCCAAACTTTCTTAAATGATGTTTTTATTTTCAAGGATTATTAAAAATGAGTGTGCATGTCAAAGATTCTCCTTTACATTATATAGTTATTTAGTATTTTATATGGAAAATGAAATGCAATAAGAGTATGTTGTTGTTGGTTTATGTCAAAAATAATTTCCATAAGAGTTTGTCTGCTATTTAAATATAATATACTTTTACGGGATTTTTTTAATAAAAAAATTCATTGTCCATATACCCATGTAACAAAAAACAATATTTAAGTGTTTCTATGTCTGCATCCCTTTGCCCATGCAAACATAACAAAACAACAACTAATAAATTTTCCCTTCCATTTACCCGTCCCCCTCCCTTCCCCTCCCCCATCAATTTTGTCACCACATACCAAACACAACCTAACAAACAATCTCAAGCTTAGCATGGGAGATGATTCTGGCCAACTTCGAAATGCAATTAACGTAAGTCAAAATACTAGAAATAATAAAACACACAAAATTGACAACAATAAATACCCTTACTCCTTTGAGATTATGGCAAAGAAGAATAGTATGTGCCCAGTCTATGTAACAAAGACTAACTTTTACAAAAAAAAATCGGTTTTTTGCGATTGAATAGGCTCTTGAATGTTCAACACGATTAATATGTTGGTCGTTGTGCTTCGCGACTTTTCAATTTTTTGCAATTTATAGGATTTGTGACTTATCATGATTTTTCTCTTATAAGTAGCTTGCTCTTTTTTTACAAAACCAAATACAAATTTAGCTCGCATGTACACTAAAACCTTGAACCCTAATCTCCCGGCATTCCATGTTGATTCATCGCCCCGTTCCCCCTTCCTCCACCCCAATCTCCCGACAATCCATGTTGATCCATCGCCCTTTTCCCCCATCCTCCCCTTCTATAATGTTGATATTCTTCTCTTCAATCAGCAAAAAGACATCCGCTCTTAATTTTCTTTTTTTCGTATTTGCCTCTTATCAGTCATAACCATTACCACATATGTACTGTTGTTATACATGTTTCTCTCAAATTGTGAAATAAACTATTATTGTTCAACTTATATATTATACATACATATATATACCTAACATATTTCCAATAATCTTGAACAGTTGACTGACTTCAACCAGAAGTTTTTTTCCAATATTTTTCCGAGTTCCTATTTTATTTGATCAGTCAAAATTGTTGAATCCCAAAGTTGTCACTATGCTCCCAGTCAATCTCCTAGCCACACTGAAACCAATGATTCTTCTCATGTCCTTGACGAAGCAATTCGGAAATTCAATATATGTGTTAAGTTTGTGTCCCCTCCGGCATCCATCTAGGTCACTCAAGCTCACATAACCCAGTAATTGTTGTAGATGGGGCGTGTTAAGAGTATATACGTATTGGTCTTGTGTTTAGTCTCATAGTGGGAGTATGTGAGTGCTATCATGTCTAGACTCCTATATATACAAACCTTGTAGTCAATTGATGATTACCTCAATCTCATCCCAGTTACCTTCTTACATGGCATTGAGGAGGATGCTTGTGGGAGACTCTAGAGAGAAGTAAAATAGGAAAGTTGCCTCCGCCTACAGACCGCCAAAGTCTCTTCCTAGTTTGGCCGCCGGCGCCCGCCAAGCATTTTCTTGGCCCTCATGGTCTCTGCTTTTCTCTTCTCCTCTATTGATAAAAACTCCACCAAATATCTAGTTTTTAATATGTTGCTTCTCCCCATATATTGTTACTGTCTTTCTGTCATTTATCTCATCATACTGCTGCCACAAAGTCGTGCGGTCCTGCTGCCATCTAGCCTTTCAGCGCCGCCAGGTTTATGTCCAATGTCGACGGCATTTTGGTAGAGCGGTCAAACCCATCAGTTTGTTCCTGATCAAAACCCTCTTTTTAAAAAACTTCTTTTAGTTAAACATGTCATTTCTTTCTTCCTCTCGTTTTTTTCTTTTTCTTTTTCCTGTGTTCCTCATTTCTTGTTTCCATTTCTGTTACTTGTCTTTCCGATTTGTTTCATTTTCTTGTTTTCCTTTTTGTCCATTTCCTTTTCCATTTCTTTTTCTAATTGGGTTCCTTCTTTATTTGCCTAATGATTTCATTTTTGTCTTCCTTTATTTTCTTCTTTTTTCTCTTGATCAGTTTGTTTCCAGTTCTACTTATGTTTTCTTTCCCAGCTTTCTAGTTCCTTTGTTTACCAATCTCCTTTCCAGTTTCTTCTTTGTAATCACATACCCCGAACACCTTTTCCGTTCCCAGTCCCACCGTGTTTATGTGTCGCTTTTTTTTCCACATGTAGCTATTTCACCCCTACACTTCCACACCTAATGACACGGCCATCACTTTTCTTTTTGTTACTCTAGCGCTCTTGTGTCCGAACTATTCCTTTTATCACTGTCCACCCATGCCACTATTCTTCTCTGTGGTTGGTGTGAGGGGGGGGGGGGGAGTAGAGGAAAGATGAGATGAAGAGAGGAGGTTTATTTTTGTTGATATCTATCTTCTTGTTGCTCTATATACATTTATGGATCTTTATTGCTGCTCTATATGTAATTGTGGATCTTCATTGCTACTCTATATGCTTCCTGGAGAGCTTAGTAACTAGAGATTCATTTATGTTGCTCTACATCCTGAAGTTTGTTTGTTGCCTACTGATTTGTGCATGTGGTTGTTCAATCCGACTACAACGGGTCTACTTTTCTGGTATAGGTGTGTGCTCTACTGCTCTCTTATGCACGTCAACTCTCTATTGTTGTGTTCCAGCACTCCCATGTTCTTGCTTTGTACATCCGTCGACTACTTTGTGTTCCGAGACTCTCTGGTTTGTTCGTACTCTATTTGCATGTTGACTCTTTGTTTGTCGATGCTTATATGAAAGCCGACACTAGGTGTCTATGACGCAACACTATCTGGGAAATGTGAACCAGCAACATCAGCGACTGAGATGAACATAGTGTGCATGGGTTGCTATCTACTACTCTAGATGCTACTTTATAATTTTGTGAGGCGCTTCTGCTATCAACCTTGGCATGAGTTTTCTTCGTGTTGCCGTTTTACTACTATGTGCTTCGGGGTGTGGGGCCGCACTTTAGGAATGAGAATTCTTGCTTGCTATTTTTTATGTTATCTTCTTACGGGGGAATGTTTGAGTAGTTGTATTATGAGATTCAGGGGGAGAGAAACTTTGTATGGGTTTTTGTTACCTTAGATGTTTTTCTTTTTGAGTATGTCGTAGAAAGTTGGACATTTGTCTCACCCATGATCCCCAATTTGAGGGGGAGTGTTAAGAGTATGTATGTGTTATTCTTGTGTTTAATTTCATATTGGGGAGTCTAGGAGTGTTATCATGTCTAGATTCCTATTTATACAGTGTTAAGAGTATGTATGCATTATTCTTGTGTTTAGTTTCATATTGGGGAGTCTAGGAGTGTTATCATGTCTAGATTTCTATTTATACAAACCTTGTAATCCATTGTTGACTACAGACGCCCAAGGCTTACTTGTACAGTTGTTTTCCTTACCTTCCCAATGAAGAAATCTCAACTTTTGAGGGACAGACCAAGATCAAAAGTTGATCCAGACAACAAAGAAAGCGAGGCACAACATAAGACTCTAGTGTCACAGCAATAGCCATCTTAGCTCTTCAGCTGTAGAGACGGAACACATGGATTTTGCCTACAACACCGTGCATGAGATGCAACCATGGGCCAAAGTCACACTTAATCAAGAGTTAAACATTGTTGTTCGACAGCAAATGGCACATCCGCTCTATATTGAGAGGTCTTTACAGTGAATTAAAAACGGTCAGGCGGCCCGCTTAAGCGGCTGCTTAGGCGGCCATGAGCCTCATCCGCCTAATTTTGGGTTTAGGCGCCCGCTTATTTTTTTTGAACAAAATCGGCCGCTTTTTGCCCGCCTCACCCGCTTTTTCCCGCTTTTTTTCCCGCTTTTTGCCCGCTTTTTTCCCGCTTTTTCCCGCTTTTGTTTAAAAATCTTAATGTAAGCATCTAACATTAATTAATTGCATAGTCCAAGTAGTGTTGACTATAATATATGAAACTTGTATACATTAAATGTTCTATGATATAGCTAATCCTAATTTAGAATGCATACTTTGTGTGTAAGCTGTAATAATTGGGTACTGCTGTAATGCATCTAAGTAAATATCATATTGCTCTATTATACTAGTAATGCATGATTAGTTTTACTGATTTCCTTGCTGCTTTCAGTGATTAATGATTGGTACTACTGGTTAGTATTACTTTAGTGATTACTTTAATTCAACAATTCATAGTTTGTTATTTACAATTACTGATCTGCTTGCTGATTTTAGTGATTAGAGATACTGATTAATAGTAAGTATATTGATGAATACTTAGTTAATTACTGATTTGCTGATTAGATATGTATAGAAGTTCCTTATAAATATATTTTTTATATACACATACATGTAATTTTGTATAAAATATATAAAATTTAGACACCCGCTTTTTCAAAAATCGCCCGCTTAATCGCCCGCCTGCCGCTTGAGCGGCTACAAGGTCCCGTCCGCACGCCTCCCGCTTCCCGTTTTTTAATACATTGGGTCTTTATGATAAAAAGCCCTTCAATAAGAAAAGTGTGTCATGTTGCCAACTAATAGGGTTGCTATTTACCAATGAACAAGTTTGTCCCAACCCTTCTTCATTGTCTCGACGCTTACCCAGCAAGCTTGTTAGCCCAAAAAAAAGTTCGGCTAAGCCCTTGCTTCATTATATCATTCTTTCATTTTAAGGTCAGACATGTCAGCCTGAGACACCCTACCAAAGAAAAGAAGTAAATCTGCTAATAGGCACCCCTCCATGCACTCTACTTCCAACTCATGTCCCCCCCCCTTAAAAACTGATAAGGATGATACCTATTGTGAAAGATCCTAGATAGCATACATGTTCAAACTATGTAAATTCCCATTCAATGTGTAATTGTAATTTGTAAAAAATCATGTTGTAATTATACACATGTTGAATGTTGAGAAATGTTTAAGGTGTATGCATTATAGTTGTTTATTCATGTATGCGTATATCGCTTTCGCATCGCTCTCTGTAACAATTCCTAACATTGTCGGATTTGTCCTCTCAGGCCTTCTAAGTCCAGAGATGACAGAATCCGGGGACGTTACAGTCACATTGATGGAATTTTTGCAATTAGCATGCCACTGATCTTCTACTCATTTTTGTTTTCATGATATGGGAAACATGGCTGACAACCTTTTTTTCTAGTATATATTTTGGAATATAAATTTAGCTTGGGTACTTTTTCACACACGCAACCATTTCTTTAGATATATGGCATGGCCTTAAAAATGTATTGTTGAAAAGTCTGGATAATCACTCATGAAATTTCATTTTGTTGTATCTTTTCCACGCCGTATAAGTTCACATGTTTTACCCTTTACCCAATCCATTTACCCTGTAAGAGGGTAAGGGTAAGGGTAGGGTAAATAATTTAAGGGAGCAGGTAACTCCCCTACCCTTTACCCACAACCTTAACGCAGGTAAGAGTAAGGGTAAGCCTTTACTCTACCCTATCCTACCCATTTACGGCCCTACATTGAACCCCCATAATCTAATGTCATGACGCTACATGAGGGTAGGTAAACCAAGTCAATGAATCGGTGACACAAAGCATAATTCCAACCAGAAAATCTCATAATTACCCAACCCATGCAAAGATTGAGCCTGAAACTTCATATTTAGTACCATAGCATGAACACTATCACACCAGCCTTGAAAGCACATGTGTGTCTCTCTATGAAGTTTCAAGGAAGGAATCCCCCCACAACCACACAAACTGCAAAGGCCTGATACAAGTGCAGTAGGTACATTAAGGACAACACAAACAAATTTTGCAAGCTCTTAAACCACATACTAAATCAATCGCTTTGATAATGATCCTGAGGTTGACGCCTCCTTATAGGTTGGTCAATTCACTGCTCTAATAAACCCTTGCGGTCATGTGGGCATGTGAAATCCAAGGAAATGCTCCCCTACGACCCCACAAATTGCAACAACCCAATATAGTGAGGTAAGTAATCAAGGAAAATACAGTTCATCAATGCAAGCAATTTCTCAAACTTTAGAGCACCTAGCCTAAATCCGCTTACACACAATGTGTTGTCGTGAAATTGATCGCCTTAAGAGGAATGTGTATATGCATGTACGAGATATGATGTTATAGTTAAGCAATTAAGAATACAACAACTTTTGCATATAACCCAACTTTCCTAACCACCTCACTATTAAGGAGGGGAAAATATGCAAGCATCTAGGTCCCCACTTACCTTACACCAATCTTGGTATACTATCTGGACGCATATTACATTGGCATGTAGCAATTGAGGAACTGAAAATATGTTTACCAATGATAACATTACGACGTCTTACTTTACAGTTCCACTATAACATACTATTGACCCACATATATTATGCTAACCATGTTGATGGATGTTAACTTTTTATTATCTATGATGGCCTAATAAAGGAAGGTGAAAGTGATGGCAAACTATGATCACTTTATAAATCATGATTTACCTCTCTGGCAACCATGCCATTGGTTAGTTTCTTACAATCTACGTTAAAAGTGATATTGCACATTCCATTTCCAAGGCTATATTACATGACTTACGTTTAATGTAAAAGAAAACAAGTACTATACAGGCCAAAAGACTTGAACCACAGTCATCTTTTGAATACACATGAGAATTGCAATCAATAATATAGCAAAAAAAATCCAATACAAAGCCCAGCATCTATCCATCATAGCCTCGATAGATGAGAAAGGATATAGGTATATGATAGGTGGCTGTCGCAAGAGAATGTGAAAGATGAACACAAGCAAGGCAAATAACAAATACAAAAACAAGCCACCTACAGAGCATGAGTGGAAAAGAGAAAGCAATTGATTAACGGAGAGCAACAGTGGAAGTAGTCATCCAATCAAACTAATCTTTTATAGAGATTAAAATGTTAGATTATATATGTGGACAAAGATTAGTGGAATTCGCTCAAAGAAAAATCAAATACATTGGTCATGCTGGTATCATTTCATGGCCAAAGGCACTTGCAGGTTCAAATTCACCACAACAAAGACAATAGCAATAAAGGAATATTTTGATTCTCGCAGGTAACATGAATATTAATGGATATATGATGGCTTGCAAGATAAGAGTGTAATTTACTCTTTTGAGTCATATCTAAAAATAATTATAGCCTAGATGACATTTTATTAACATCCTGCATGAAACTAAAAGCAAAAGTATCAACACAGAATAGAAACAAGATAAATGTGAAATGCTAGATACAAAATAATAAACCGTTCAAAAAGACAAGAAGAATGTTGGAGATTGACAAAAACATGCATCATAAGAAGCAACCATAAACATACTCCAATACATATGACTAAATAGCTTGTGAGCAACACTAAGATATGATTATTCTTATACTTGTCAAAAACACTTGAAGTGTACGATAGTAGGCAGACTTCTAGCCATGTAGGAAGAAGTCCATTATCAGACTGAACTATCATCGACAGTGAATGTCATTATTGGTCTTATCCTTCGCTTCACCCCTCATTTATAATTTTAAACAACAGAATGAAACATTCAATTAGGTCATCACCTACATACGGTGGTTGAAAGATTACTGATAGAAGAATTAACATTAATCCGCTGCCTACTTGTGATGTTGGGTCTACCATGCAGCAGCAGCAACCTACACAGTACCACACATGCCCCTTTACTCCCCATTCTAGTTGTTTGGGAGATGAGGAAGAGGACGATGCAGCAAAACCATTCCCAGCAGTGCAGTTATGGAGTATGAGGGATGAAGCAATGGATAGGTTTGACAATATGGAGGATGAGTGCAGTTATGGGAGGTAAAAGTCAATACTAATAAGGTGTGTTTATGTTTATCTATCAGAAAACTTTACAGCTAGATATAAGTAGTGCCATTCGGTTTTGAATCTGAATTTTTTTAAAGGTTGTGATACATGTGAGGGAAGAAGCAAAGGACAGGTTAAAAGAACATTTATAGATTTATTGGCAACCCCAAATTCAAGTTGGAATTCTTTGTAAAAGTCCATAAATTGTAACAACTATCATGTATCGTGGTTTTTAAGTCACCTGTTGGGATTGCTATTGTCATATTCATATTCCTTGGTCTTTGGTCTCTCTAGGTCATCAACGAACTACATGACCGCCACTTCTCTTTTTTATCTGTCATCCATTCCATAGTTTATCTAATTGTAGTTGGACCTATAACAAACACTAAGTGTATGAGTTCAGGGTTTATATGTAATAACGCATTGATTTTTTATGAAGGTAAAAGTTTAAGCTGAATTGTACCTGACCCTTTTTCAAACCCAGACGCCAACCACTTTTCCTCTCTCCTTTTTCCCGGTCTATTTGTGGCTCTAGGACAGGACAGTTGTCCCTTCTTTTATCGCCCCAAGGGGCTGCGACCAAAGGGGAACTTGTCCCTTACTACTATGGTCTGCCTCTGGCCGCCGACCGACCAAGCAACATGCTGGCACGGGCTGGCCGCCTCCTAGTAGCCCATCGCCAAGCAGGGAAGAGGGTCGTCTCCCTCCCTACCATCCACACAAGGGGGCGTCGGCTCCCTGGTTCCTGACACCTCTGACAGGAGTGTATGTAGGTTTCTTTTCCAAGTGTCTTTGCTAGGCTTTTCCCCTCTGCAGCCCACCCGCTGCTTCGGTCGTGATTGACGACCTCTTCTCCAAGTGTCACTGGTGATATGACTTTTACCTTAGGTGCCTCCGCCTGCCCTCCAATGTGAGACCACTAACGCCCAAGAGGACCTTGACCTTTAGGTAATCCATTGATTTCCTCTGTGACGCCCAGGAGAGAATGATCTTGGCATAAACAGCCCAGCAGACTTGGTTTGTTTCTCTAATCCACTTGTTTTTCTAATCCATTTACCCTTTCTCCCCATGTTCTTCCCTAAGGCATGGGTGAGCACTTATTTCATTAGGGTTATCTCTAATCTCCTATTGCAGTGGTGTCTCTCATACAATCGTGTTATTATCTGTCGTGTATCAGTCTGGTAGTGTTTAACTCTACCATGTTTCCTTCTGGTACCTTCCATTATTAATGTGTCTCTTGTTCGGTCATATTGTGCTTCATTTCGGCAATGTTTCTTCTCTTCATCGTCATGGTTGAAGAAAAGGAGAAGGCTCAACCATCATTTACAATTATTATGCTCCTGTTTCTATTGTTTAACTTAATGATTAGAACTATTTGTTGTGAATGAATGTGCTTCACACCATTCTTAAATCTCGCCACGACAAACCCTACTTCAGCGACACCTTCCAAGGATACGCCGAAATGGAAGTGTGGAAACATACAAGTAATTGAATTGGCTGTAAAACAACATTGACACCCCCCCACTCGGTCGTTGCTAAATTCATTAGGATATGGGACCACCTGTTCTCCAAGCACCAAGGTGATAAGCCACTTGATTCCTATTATGATCTGATTATCAGTTTGTTTCATCGGCTCAACTTTTTCCAACCCATATCTACTGAAGCTCAAACAAAGGAACGTGCAAGGTTCATCATAGACAAATTCCTTAACAACTTACACTTGCTTAGCAGTTAACTACTTTGCCTCTTTTGAAAAGGCATATTCCAGAATTCTCAAGTCCTCGAGTCTACATCAATTGTGAAACTTGTTCCTCTGCCAAATTCTGAAATGGTCATGGCCACCCCTAGTCAAGGATGAGGGTGTGGCCAAAGACCCTGACTCAAGTGTTGCAACTAGACGGGACACTGTTGATCAATGCTATCAGAATCATGGTTATCCATATAGTCATGGTCATGGGACATGCTCTATTAATATTGCCTAGTCCTCTAACACTCAAACCCAGATCACTATCTCCTCGACAGAATACAAATAATTGCTTTGAAATTCAAAAGTTCTTCAAGAATTGTTTGATTATTTCCAAGCTTTATAGTCAGGCTTCATCATTTGCTCACATAGTCTTCAGTCAATGAAAATCGGGACCATATATGTAAGCCACTACCTTGCCTTGGTTTGTTGATTTGGGCGCAACTCGCGATATGACCAGTAGTGCCACTTACTCTCTACTTCTACCCCAAATATTCCTCATCCAAGTATTACCCTTGTCGACGGATCCATCAAGATTGTTTAACAATCTGGCACATTTCCTCTAATCTTCTACGCCTCCATTAACATGTTTAATTATCATCATGAGTTCATGTTTAGTCTTATGTATGTTTCAAAACCTGTGGTTTCGCTTAATAGCTATGTAACCTCAGCGCCTACTGGTTTCATTACGCAAGAGTCTCAACTTTTAAAGAAGATTGGCTCAGATCCTAGGCTAGGTGATCTGTATCACTTCTCCCACTAATGCACCCATAGTCATAAACCAAATTTTTAAACTCTTCGTGGAAAATCACAAATGTTTCATGTGACAAATGCTAGGTGGAATTTGACCAGAAATTTGTACTATTCCGCATTCCACGTGTTATTTAAAAAAATTATGAATTTTATCAAATTTCACGTTTCCTCGAATTTAAGGAATTTCTCATTTATGAAATAAGAACTTGCTACCGACCAAAAAAAAAATAAGAACTTGCTATATGATTTGGCATTTGGGATTAGAGAATCAATAAGCAAATCATGTTCGTGCATATATATGATTATAGATCTATGTATTATCATGTGTATATAGGTATATATGTGTAATATGTGTATGTATATACACGTTATATTTCTTGAATTTTATCTGATTTTCCAAACTGAAACTGTCGCATTTATTCTGCTTTTTTTGCATAATTCCCGAATGTCGAATTTACCTCTTCAAATGAATCATGAATCCTGAATTTGTGAATGTGGATGCACCAGGCTTTGGTTTCGTTAGTGCTCTCCTCTTCGGTTACATCAGCATTATGACCATACGTCATCAGAGAAACATATTGATCCATCCTTATCTTCCATTTTACAGTTTTTTTTTACTTTTGTCAATTAGCGAAACACTATAGAGCTTCTTTCCTTAACCGTACTTGTTTACAATCTACTAAGCCTTTTGAACTAGTTTATAGTGATGCTTGTGAACGTTTTCACACGCCGAGTTATAAAGGTTATAGTATTTAATTTCATTCATGGGCGACTTTTCTCCTAGGATGTGGTTATATTACTCAAATATCGGGATAAGGCATACTAATCTCTAAAACCTTTCACCAACTGATTGTCAAATTCGATGTTAAAATTTTATGTGCGGGGATCTAGTTGTAATTATGTAAGTTAAGGGCTTAGTTTGTAAAAGGCTTTTGTGTGTCTGTGCATATACAGTATCCAACTCTAGAGAAATGAGACGTGGGACTTCTCCTTAATGATATTGTGGTATCAGAGCCTGGGGGTTTAACCCTAATCCTTCTAGGGAACAAGTGGAGCCGTCACAGCAGTGCTTTCTCGCCTTTAACCGTCATAATGCTACTACAGTGCGTTGGTGTAGCACAATGGCCATGGCAACCAAAGCGCTTTCTGCTCCTACGGGCAGCATATGTCAAAGGCAGCACTTGGGGTGGGTCTCCCTATACCCCAGCATCCTTGAGGTGCCTTCCTTCTGTTGTTGCGCGCCATTGTAGGGCCCTCCTACATCATCGTTGTTTGGCTTCAGCAACGGCTACTTGCTTCGGCAGTCCGTTTAGGAGGGTATGAGGGCATAGTTTTCCCTCCTTTTTCTTACTCTAGTAAGATGCTCCAACCCCTAGTGTCAGCGTGAGGGGTCATTCTCTTCATTTGAGGTATAAGAACGAGGACCAAAAACCTCTTCTCAAGTTCGTATACTACGGGATTGTAGCAGCAGTATTTTGCACAAATTCAGCAGCAGCCATCACTTGTCAGCTCTTCCTGCTCCATATACAGTCCCCAGTTTGTCCAGCAGTCCCATTGGTCCAACAAATCTATTTGATCTCTTCTTCCTCTTGTTGAATTAGCAAAGGAGGTTGCCACTACCGTGCTCTCTATTATTACTCTTCAGAATCATGTGGTTTCCAACAAGAAGTTGAATGAGAAGAACTTTTCTCAGTGGAATAGGATTATTAAGGAATTTTTTCTAAAGGCCAGAGCGTCAAACACCTGACTGAAGAAACACCTGCAGATCCTAGCATCTTGTTGTACTTGAGATATGGGAACAACATGATGCAAACATGTTGAACATGATATGGCAAAGCATGAAATCACATATAGCTGACATGAAAAATCAGTTTAAGTCGAGCAATATGTTAGAATTAGAAGTCATATGTAATATGGGCATGTGTCTATAGGACACGTGGAGCTAGAATCCCACAAGTCAGTAGGTCCAATGGGGAGTGAGGTCAGGTCTGGGATATCTCTAGGATGGTATCCACCTCCCCCTATATATAGGAGAGGGTCTCTCTTGTATCAAACACATTGTCAATATATTGTCCACATTGTCTCATCAACATTTCAAACACTAGACATTGTGGTATCATCTACATCTCATGTATTCCAACAATATATCTCACGTGTAGGACATGACACTGTAGAGATATATTGACTGCAGTAAGGAGAGAAGGCATTGACATAGAACTTTGGAGAAGTGACTGTTCAACTGATGATTTATACGGATTACTTCCTCTCTCTAGTAAGGTTCAAAAGATGCATTAGCAACATGTTCAGATGATTGTCATCAAGCTAACAACCTCCTACATGGACTTCCTTGTGAGTACAAGGGAGAACGAGTACAAGGGAGAACGGAATCAAATTCTATCTGAAGTGTAGCTTCCATCTATAGCATAGACTTATTCCCGTGTCTTACGTGCATTTTTTAGAGCATGATACCTTTGTCACACGGTCACCGGGTAACAAATCAGCCTTAGTCATAGTTGATGGACAAATCATGGACTCATGGTATTGCACAATTGAAGTTGAAGACTCTCTTGCATGAACAATTTCAAACAAAAGACCTAGGCAATCTCAAATATCTTTTGAGTAATGCCAAAATCAAGTTATGGGATATTGTTCTCACAAAGGAAGTATGTCCTAGATCTTCTCACTGAGACCAGGATGCTTGGAACTAGACCTCTTGACACATCAATGGATCCCAAAGTCAGATTGTATATGGATAGGGGGAGTTGCTTGATGATCCTTGGAGATATAAACGCCTTTGTTTGAAAGCTGAATTATCTGAGTATCACTTAGCCTAATATCACCTTTACTCTTAGTGTTGTAAACTTGTGAGTCAATTTATGGAGAAGCTTTGTAACGTTGTTTAGAGGTTGTGATGCATATCCTACTGATGAGGGACTTTTGCATCAGAATTATTCATGAACAATCGCTTGTTGAGTGGGAGTCTGCCAACAACTGAAGTTGAAGACTCTCTTGCATGAACAATTGCTTCTACCTTCTCTTTCCCAAAATGGGTAACAAGATGGGACTACAGATGTGTACTCTCCTGCTTGAGGCGTGTATTAAAATATAAGTAATATCTTGCAATTGGGCTAACTGAGACAAAGGATATTGTGTGTATCTACGGTACACCATACCTCACAACATTCATATGTAAGGGAGAGCATTCTATCAAGGATGGAAATGTCCAATTTCAATGGCATTTTCGATGACCTAGAAACATAAATTTACAAAAAAAAAAACTGACACAAAAATTGATATATACAACATGGCGGTTTCGAGTTTCGAGGCCACCATGAACGAATTAAAATATGAAATCTTACCACAATGATCTAAAGGCCAAAATATAATATTTCTGCAATAATAATGCATGTTGCATATGCCTGGGGGGGGGCCTACATGTGTTGGTGAAGGAAGCGGACAGTTTTGATAGGGATTTCGATGTCTCAAATTTGATGGTGAAAATGAAGGAATGAATTTATGAAAGCTTGCAAACACAACATATAGACATAAAGATAATAGATTATGAAATAAAATTATACGATAAGGTTAGGGTGGGTCTCCATGTCTCGATTAGTGCACAAAGAACTGAACTGCCATGTTTGTTAGAAACGTACAAGTTACATCTTAGAACTTACAAGCTACAACTGAGACCTGACAAACTACTACGGCTTATCAACTTACAATTACAAAATTTGGTAGAAATCTAGGAGAGGAGTCCAAGAGTACGTCATGCCTGGTAGGAACAGAAGGAGATGTGGATGGGCTAGGGATAGGGGGAAAGATAACAGGATGAAGCAATACAGCCTTCAAATGCAATTAGTTCCACCAAAATTGCCAAAAAGTAGAACTATTGAGCACAATCGAAACTGTGTTTCGTGAAACACAGTGGGCAATTCAGGACTGTTTCACAAAATGAAGGCTCAAATGAGCATGTTATTGTGAAATTCACCTCCTTTTGCGAAATTTTGTACAATATTGTGAATTTATTGCAAATTTACCCCTCCATCCCTATGTAAGTGTGTTTTGATGTTTGGTTGTCACAAAAAGACCAAAATTTTGTGACCGATAGAGACATGGTTAAAGAAGTGATTCTAACTAAATTGATTCTTGGATGAAGTGAACAATGAGTGTAATTTCCTGTATCTCTTTGGACTGAGGTATGTAAAAATGCTAGTCCAAAACAAAAAAGTTAGGGTGAGATGTTGGCTGTTTGGCAAGGAAGTCCTTGAAGGTAGCAAATACTGTGATTAAAAAAAAGTCATGTAGTTTTTTTGCATGAGGTAAGTGGACAGGTGGAAGTGCACAGAGATTTGAGATACTTGATGCGAAGTTTTGGTATAATTATTGATAAGTACGAAGGATAATACTATCAAGATCACACATAAAGGAGCGAGAATAGTAGCAAATAATCTCTTTCATAAGGACATGTTAAGAAACTTATTAGTGTGTATTCCCAAAGTCATAAAGGAGCAAGAATAGTAGCAAATAATCTCTTTCATAAGGACATGTTAAGAAACTTATTAGTGTGTATTCTCCAAAGTCGGCTAGCAAGGAGCTACAGGATTTCCTGGATAATATGGATGAGTTGATACAACAAATAGTTAAAGTCCCGCCATTGGGGGTTCATTTAAGCAATCATGTTGGCAGTATAAATAGTGATTTTGAGAAAGCGCATGGTGTCAATGGTGAAGATGAGTCAATCTTGGAATTTCCGTTTGCTTATAATATGACATTAGTAAACACTCGCTTCAAGAAAAGATCAACATTGATTACTTTTGAGTTTTGAGTGTCGCAACTGTTGCCAGTTGATTACTTTCTCACAAGACGAGTAGATCAAAAAATATGCAAGCATTCTAATGTGATCCCAAGATAAGATAACAGACTAAAACAGAGGTGGTGGTTAAAATTATAACATGAAGACCATAAAGAGATGTAAGGAAGCTAAAATTCTAAAAAAATCAATACAAGAAAGAAAAAAATAGTTGTGGGGCCTAAGAGAAGAGGAGAAAGTATTGATTTAATACTGTTAGAAAAGGAGAGGAGTGTGCCTTCTATCAATGAGAAAATATCCCATCAGTCTCTCCCATTTTATTTTGTACATGGTATCTGAGCATCGATTTTAACGTAGGGAAAATAGGAAAAGCCTCCACTTGCGGGCGGCCACCGTCTCTTCTTGGCTTAGCCGCCTGCTAGGCATCATCTCGACCTCCATTGTCTTCTCTTTTCTTTCTTTATCATGAAAATCCTATCTTTTTTCCGATGCTCTCAATCACGTCCATACCTACGTTTATCGTCCTCCCTCAAGTTTGTCTAGTCATTTCATAAAGATTTGATTGTTTACTTCTTTACGACGGTGCTTGTCTTCCCAGCCATAATCTGCCCCCTTCCAGTCATATCTAGTTGTCCCTTCCCCAAGTTTCGTCCCCAACAAACAACTTAAGCATATTTTTCATCGTCGTCATGGAGTCTTTTCGTCATCTAATTTGCTTGTAATTTGATTCCTCCCTACCACATTAAGTGCCATCCAGCCACGGCTGTCAGATTGTATTTTCTTCCCCCTATTTAGATCCATTCTATTTTTCTTTCTTGTTTCTAAAGCCAACTTCCTTTTCTTTGCTATTGCCAAATGTTCCTACTTTTCGGTTACATTGTATTAGTATATATGCTTTATGCATTTCCATTCTATACATTGTTTCTTTTTTTTTTTCCTTCCCACATCTCTTTCCATAAAACAATCTAATTGTTTTCCCCTCTCCAATTAACAATTAGTTGACCGGGTCAAAGGGTTTGTGAGACAAAAAAAAGGAAATGGAAAACATCATTAACTTCAATTGTAAAAGGAAATGTTGGAAGTAAGTTAACGGCTTTGAATGAAATAAAATGATAAGGGAAAAAAAGAAAACATATCGAATTGAAAAACATGGAAATAAAGCAACAAGAAAAAAATAAGATAAAACAAAAAAGAGGAACAAAAGACCCCCGTGCTAGTTTATGAAGCACCAAAAAAAGTGATTGTGTTTTTTATTCCCCTCCATTGAAAAATCCCTCCCCTACCACCCTCATTTGTGCGACAATTTCCATGTCCAAGGGGTATTGTTTCCTTTCCACACAAACTATTCAATCACTTTGTGATTGGTGTGCGGGGAGGAAATAGAGGAAAGAGGAAAATGAAGAGGGAGTATAAGAGATATTAAGTATCAGCCCAAGCTATTATGATCTTCATGAAGCTTCTTATTATTCAACACATCCGTCTTTCTGATGTCTTTGTGGCACTTCAAATCCACTAAGCACCGTGCTTCCAATGCATTATTGGTGTATCTTTCCCAATGGCACTGCTTCTTCGTGCTACCAGTGTATCTTCGATGTATCTTTCCCAATGACACTGTGTTTCTTTATGTTTGTGTCACAATATATACGTGGGTTGCCTATTTGTTCTTATTCCAATTGGCACCACTTCGTGCAACATTGAAGAACCTTAATTGCAGCATTGACACCAAGATTTTTGCGTTCGCACCGCATTATGTACGTCAAGACAGATCTTGATGTTCTTATTCCAGCCACTTGTTCCTGCTGGTGTTGATGATGTTTCAGTCCATCATTCTCGTTACATTCTCATGAGACGGATGAATGCTTCTTCACATCAAATTTCTTAGAAGCTCGTCAATTTCTAGCCTGCAAATTATGTCTCTACAAGGAATCATCTAGATTTATCTTCAGCGAGCTACTTTTGTTACGTGTTCTCCGAGTTTCATCTGTTGACATGGCTCTTCGGTTGATCTACTTGGGTTCCTCCTTGATGGTGCCATTCATTCCTATAAAGCCCCCAAGATTCATGTGCCTAATTTATGGAACCAATATGGTAGTCATCAGCACCTCGTCCAGTTTGTGTTTGTACCACATTATGCATGTTTGTAGTCTTGTGCGCTAATTTCAGCTAGCTACACTTCTCAAACAATTTGAAGACACCTCTATTACTACATCGACATTGTGCCTCCGCGTTTGTGACGCGTTATGTACGTGGAATGTGTTGATTGTGCGCTTATACCACTCGCACATTTCTCTCCAATGAAGATGGCCATAGTCATGGTGTTTTTTATTGTCTGCTCCAATTTATTTGTGGCGAGTGTTTGTTGTGGCGTTTGGATTCCATTTATAAAATGTTCTTCATTCCAGATGCACTTTAAAAGACCTTCTCCAAAGCTCGAGTATTTCCATCCTGCAGAACACAACTTCAAAGGTAGCGTCATCAAATCAATTTTGGAAAGTCATGTTTAGGGGGAGTGAATATATTCTATGGGGAGTGACTTTTTTTCCTTCTTCTCTATTTGTCATCTAATTAAGTCTTGTAAATCTAGTTGGACATGTGTTTCACCCATACTCCAGCTTGAGGGGGGTGTTAGAATTATAAGTATTTAGCTTATTATGTCATATCGTCCTAATTGTCTTGGCCCATTAGGGTTAAGTTTGCTTCCCTTGTACTTGCCTCCTTTCATATATAAAGGAGGGAGTGTGTCATCTATCAATAAGAAAATATCTCATTAGCCTCTCCCAATTTATTTTCTACAATTACAAACGTTCATAGGAAGGGATTTGAAGCACAAATTTTATATAGTAAAGGCCTCCTCAGAAAGAGACATGGTGTTGCAACAGAGTACAAAAAGCTATTAAATTGAAAAGGGAAATTTATAGGAGCTTATTGCAATGTGGAGACACATTATATGTTGGAGATACAAGCTAGAAAGAAGGAAGCTAAGAGGCGATCAAAAAGGCTAACTAAGTAACTATACAAACTTTTTTACGACATCAAAGTTGAATACTAGAGAAGGGGAATAGAATATGTATATAGAACGATTTGTATCAGAGAGAGAAAATGAAAAGACCTAAGCAAAATGAATTGCCCTGATAATGAAGATGGTAGGTTGTTGGTAAACATGATATAACAAGAACAACGAGAAAACTACTTCCACAAACTCCCTAAAGGAGAGATCTCAAATAATTTCCAAGACATGTGTCATGCGGAAAAGATATCGCCTACACACAAAGCATGACACACATAGGTTTAATGATTTGAAAAAGATGAAAATGTGAAATGCATGTGGTTGGACGGTTCCCATGTTGATGTATGGTAGAGTACTAGACATAAAAGAGTTGTGGTTGATAAGATTATGAGATCATGAAAATTGCCTAATGAGTGAATAAATAATATCGTTACTACAATTTACAATATTAAAGGAGGTATTCTCAAGCTACACAGATTATAGACGTATAAAGCCCATGAGCCAAGCTATGAAGCATAGGACGGGACTACAAATTGAGATCTATAATGCACATTTCAGACAAAAAAAATTGGTTTCAAGCCAAGAGATTAGTATAGAAGCTACTTTTCTAATAAGGAGGTTTAAAAAAGTGAAACAGAGAAAAATAAAAGAGGTCTTTATATGGTTCTCATCAACTTCCAAAACTAATTATAAGGGAAGTGTTATGTTGGATTTTAGAGAAAAAAGGGTCACAATCTAATACATCGATTTTGATTGTGAGATGTGTATGATAGCTCCACCACCAATGTCAAAACTCTAAGATGGAAGACACGAGCATATTTGTTGTATGGGTTTAAACAAGGATTAATTATGGTCAATAGTTGTTTGTCATGGATGAGCTAACCTTTGTGGTTGTCTGGCCTGGTCGGGCACCTAGGTGCATGGATTACATTCTTCCTCCATATTTTTAAGGTATGGTATATAACGTATAGCACATCCATAAGGTACTTAATGTATTTATTTATTGTTCTATGCATAAATAGTCATGTAAGAGTGAAGTAGAAACCTAGCAATACATGAACAGCATTTATATATGTCAAAGCATTATATGAACATTACAAGTACAAAATTGAAAATCTTGAGAAGGAAATACAACCCAAGCGTACCAGACAATCTTAAGGTCCAATCTTTCAATTTAACTAGGTAGATCTCGTTCGACACCTAGCCGTCTCAAGAACTATGGGGCTGATAAAGCATGTTCATGACAATGTCAATATCATTGATCTATGTTTATTATCGATAATATCGTGTTGATTCATGAAGCTAAAAATGTTGTTAATCACGAACTGGAGCTATGAGAAAATGCCTTTTAAGCTTGTTAGAAAGTAGTAGCCTATTTAAGTAATAGCTTAATTAGTCTATTGTATACATGGGCATGTTTACCCATGGCCCATTAGGGTTTCAGTCTGCTTCTTTGTAATTGCCTCCTCTCCTATACATAGGACAGTGGTGTACATAATAATATACAATGAATACACTTGTTTACATGGTACCAGAGCAATAGCCCTGGGAATCGAACCCGAGCCACCGCCCCGCCGCTTCCTCTTCTCAATCCACGATCAATATTGCCCTAGTCGCCGCCTCTCCTTCCTAGAGAAAGCAACAACGAGACAGCACCGCCTACGGGCGACCGCCATTCCTTCCATGGCTTAGGTCGGTCGCCAGCCAGGCACATCACAACCTTCGTGGTCGCATCATCTTCCCCTTTCACATAGATCTTGATCTATGCGTTGGCGCCAACATTCCCGGCCATCTATCTGTTTCAATCTATCTGAGTCTCTGAAGCGGTGCTAATTCCCGTTCAGATCTATCTGTCATCTCTTCCCCAAAGTTGTCCTCCTGAATATCTTCAAACAGTGTTCATCCCAGTCGTCATCAAGCATCGCCAACCACGCCGCAAGCTTCTCCACCGTCGCAGTTCAAAGAAAGACAGCAACAAGGGAGTCGTCGTCTTCCTAGATCCTTATTCCCAGAGCGGCGCTAATTCCCGTCCAGATCTGTCGTGGTGGAGTCGTCATCCTCCCCCTGTGGCTATTGTCCATATTGGTCCTTGGTCTAACCAGAGGTTTTCGCTGCCTCATATCTGCATGATTTATGGTCACAAGTGATGGCGCTATTTCCCGTCACCCCTCAGTGCTAATTCTCATCCGGATGTGCACCAGCCGCTGCCAACATGGCATGTTGCGCTCCAGAATTCTTCTGGACGCCGCAAAGACCTGTCCAGATTGCAACCCACACGGCATGTTGTTCAACAACCATGGCATGTTGCATTCCAGAAACATTCTTAAAAACGGCGTAGATCGTATCATACATGGCGTGCATCTTTAAACACGGTGTTAACAAAAGCCTATTTTAGGCTTCCGACATCTGACACGACATGACGCATCTACAAACGACGTATTGTTGGGAACATGTCACCTTTGACCAACAAAGATACACAGCGTGTTGAGTTACAAACACGGCGTGTTAGAAGCAGTCAGAATATTTCCAATTCCAGTTATGACATCCTCCAGAAGTTTCTCTTTACCCCAATACTTAATGATAATCAGATCCTGTTATTTTTTGACCTAGCCTAAAAAAAATTTATTTTCTCTATCCGAAACTTATAAATGGGGTCGGCGAGAGTTGGCGCACTGGTTGAGGCTCGGGGGCCCCTAACAAAGGGTCACGGGTTCGAAACCCAGCTGCAACACTCTCGGAAATGAATTGAGCGTGTCAGGTCAGCCGACCTCTGATCTGGTTTAACCGGGTTCCCGGGTTTGCATGCTATTCGGGGCCCCCCAGGTAGGCGTCGGGCGCAGCCCAACGGCGCTCCTGGGTCATCACAAAAAAAAACTTATAAATGGGTTATTTTGCATATTTCTTCGGTTATCGATTTTCCTATCGAGATCCATTCTGGTAGTGCCACTCCTACTGAGCTCCATTCTGGTTAGTGCTCCTCTTTCTACCGAGTTTCCATTCCGATAGTATTTCAGTTTTATTCTTGTCTACATACTACACCTTGTTTTACCTTTTCTCTTTCCCACCCTCCCATCCATCATGTGTGTGTCCTCCGCGTGCAAGGGGGTCATATTTTCCTTTTCTACACCATCTACTCACTCTCGTCGTATTTGGTGTGCGGAGGGAATAGAGGAGAGAGAGAAAGAGAGGGTATGAGAACATGAGAGAGAGCATATGAGGAGAGAGATATGAGATGAGATAAAATGATATATTCCAGGCTATCATCATGGAAGCTTTATATTGTTTAGCAGATCGGCTCTCCACTTTCAGGCAGCCTTGAAGGATCTCCATTGGTACATTGACACCGAGCTTATCGCATTCGTACCGCATTATGTACGACACGACAAGAGTTGTTGTAGCTAATTCCAGCCTCTTGTTCCCTTTGGTGTTGATGACGTTCCAATTGATCATCCATGGTGCATTCTCATGAGACAGACAAGAGTTGTTGCGGCTAATTCCGGCCTCTTGTTCCTTTTGGTGTGAATGGTGAGACAGATGGTTGCTTCTTCAAATTTCTTCGAAGCTCGTTATCTTCTAGGTTGCGCATTTTATATCTGCAAGGATTCATTTGGAGTTATCTTCACTGAGCTACTTCGTTGTGTCTTCTCCGAGTCGCATCTGCTACTTCTACGTGTTGAGACCACACTTCAACACCTCGTCCAGCGTGATAGTGCCACGTTATGCACGTGTATAGTCTTCTGCACTAATTCCAGTTGGGTACACTTCTCAGACGATTTGAAGACACTACTCCTGCTACATCGACATTGTTGTCTCCGCGTTCGTGTCGCGTTATGTACATGGGATGTGTTGATGTGTGCTTATTCCACTCACACATTCCTCTCCAGTGACGATGGCATAGTCGTGGTATTTATGATTGTCTGCTTCAGATATTCTTCATTCCAGATGCACTTCAAAAGAAAGACATTCTCTAAAAGCTCGAGCAATTTTCAGCCTGCAGAACACATCTCAAAGAGGTGTCATCATATGTTCAGTTAAGAAGTATTGTTTAAGGGGGGTAACAATTTTTTGAATGGGGAGTGACATATTTATCTTTCATTTATCGTTTAATCGAGTCATGTAACTCCAAGCCTGGACATGTGTTCACCCATGCTCCAGCTTGAGGGGGAGGGTTAGAAAGTATTAATCTATTTAGTTACTAAGTTAATTAGTCTATTGTGTACATGGGCCTGTTTGCCCATGACCCATTAGGGTTTCAGTCTGCTTCCTTGTAATTGCCTCCTCTCCTATATATATGACAGGGGTGTACATATCAATATACATCGAATACAGTTATTCAAAAAGCTAAAGGTTTTAAGATGATTAGAAACAAAATAAAATATACGCATTACAATTTTAGCCAATGCTAAACAAGTAAGCTAGAGCCAAGTTGGACGAAGTAGAGTATCCCAACGTGATAAGTTTCAATTACTTAAGGCTCATTATTCATAAGAAAGGTGACGTTCAAGAGGACACCTGGCTTAGGATCACTTAAGGATGGATATAATGGAGGTGGGCACTGAAATATTATGCGTTTGTAAGTTTGACATGATTAAAGGTAAATTTATAGAAAAATATGTATGAATCCATATAATTCTATAGAGCAATATATATGACCATCCATTTTGTAGGTAGTCAATGTACATTGTGAAGAAAGAATAATCTTCACAAGATAAATGTAACAAAAATGAGAATGCTAAGGTAGATATGTGGTAAGACAAGGCAAGCATGTGTTACAAATATTAATACAATTATACAACAAGAGTCATCAACTTTTCGGAAAAGGTCGTAAATTTTTATGATTTTTGGTCAGCCAATTGTAATCCCTATATAAGATGTAGGTCAGAAACTTTGCCCGACTTTTCATGATTTTAATGAATTTATTTTATTGTCATTTTTCAAAAACTTACACAAATTTTCAAGAAATTTTAAGTTAAAGCCCGTGTTACGGTTTTTTACATGTTTACTAGCCTTGCTATCGTGTGTACTGACTCATCCAACATCATACGCAAATCCCTCTCCCACACTATGACTACCAAGTTTTCCTCTTCTCCATTTTGAAAGCAAGAGTCACTTTCATATTTGATGGGTCACCAATGTTATGCACGTACACAGATTTACATATACATACATAAACATATATAGCATACACGTTGTTAGAAGTAAAAAGGAGATATTATTCATGTAATATGGGCATGTGTATATAAGCCCATATTAGTCAGTCCATTAAGTCAGTCAGTCCATCAGGTCTAGGGCTTGTGTCCACCTCTCCTATATATAGGAGAGGGTGTGTCTTGTATCTAATACACATTATGAATATATCGTCTATTCTTTCCGGTCAACATGGTGCCAGAGCCTGGGGTTAGGCAGTAGAGTGAGAGAAGAAGTCTCCACCCACGGGTGGCCACAACCGTCATGGCTGAGTAGTTGGCCTAGTCCTTTGTCTCATATAGGGTTGTCGTCTCCAGCTGTTTAGTTTCTCCTCAGGCGTCGTCTAGCCATCTCTAGCTTTGTTGTCAAAGAAACAACAATTTTGTTTCTCCCACCATAGTGGTTGCTGCTCTCTCTCCGTCAAAAGTCATGTTTGGTCTTCTTCGAGCTTACACAATCATCTTCTCCATCAAAGCTACAGGGGAAACCCAAGGAGAGTCGTCAATCTCTCCAAGGAAGTCTTCTTGAGGTCTACAATCAGGTAATAAGCAGCAACTTGGATTTTCCCATTCGTCGCTACAGTGTCGTAATATAGTAATAAGCAGCAACTTGGATTTTCCCATTCGTCGCTACAGTGTCGTACTATAGTACAGCGGCTATTGTAGTGGTTGTTGCTCCAACACTGTTGATATTAGGTCATGCCCTTAGAGGACAACCTTTCCCTTGTTCCTAGCTGACATATGGTGTTTGCGGCTAGTTGTTATGTCACTTTTTTTCTCTAAATCAGCATTTTATCAGACTGCTGTCAACAACCTTTTATTGCAGCAGATTACGGCTTCAACAAAGAAGGTACAAGGGTTATTTTCCCCCTTAAATCTGGTCCTAAGGTGGCGCCTCTGACCCTTCTATGCTTCCCAAGAAGGTTACAAGCAGACGTACTCCAAGGAGGGAGCATCGGTCATTCTCCCTAACTACTGTCTGTCAGAGTACTGTAGCACGGCCAATTTTCTGATCTATTGTTGTTGTCTAAATTCAATGTTTTTGTTCCATTCAAGTGCATTTTTGTTAACAAAGTAAAGTTTGTTTTGTTCATCTCCTCATCCAGTTATGTCCCCCCCCCAACCCGTATCCCCTACTTGTTACGGGGGAGTTTATCTTTGTCTTAGTCCACCCCAACCACTCTTGTTGTCTTTACGTGGTTGGTGTGTGGGGGAAATATAGAGGAGATGAGAAGAGAAGAATGAGTATGAGTAGAGAAGAGATGAAGATTCAAGTCAAGAGAGAAGAAAATTCTCTAATTCCACCTCAAGCGGGTTGTCTACATCTTGGAGCTTCAAGGTCTTCATGTGTCTCCAGATTTCTAATTTCAAGGCTAATGTCAAGCAACGCCGTCTTGCTTCCTAGTTGTCATCCACTAGTCTTCTTTGCCCATTGTTAAGGCAAGAAGATAGTTGTCACGTGGGGTGTCTCCGACTTCTTCGGGTGGCTACATCAGGCGCACTCATCACCCTTGGATTCGTCCTGGTCTCAATCAAGAGATGCATCAGTCATCAAGCGTTGGAAGCATCTTGGAGTACTTGCATAGTTGGTCGTTTGTTGTCCCGCACACTTGTCCTTTGCAGATGATCATTCACTTGGGTTTATAGTTCCAGATTGTTTGTTTGTGTTGTGCCTATCAAGCACGTTGTCCATTAGTTGCAACATCGTTTTCTCGTAGCACAGATTTGTTAGAACTACAGTGTGTCATTCCAGTAATAGTCTTCAATTGCAAACTGCTTCAGCCATAATATCACCTAGTTGATGAATTAGTTCAAATCAATCTGCATGTTCTTCCAAACGTCCTCTACTCGACATACAAGTTCTAACATGGTCAAAGCTCCATCATTTTCAGGTCCTGCTAATTCAAAGACATTGAGAAGGTCAAGATGTCATAGTCTGAGGAGAACAACTTCAAGGGGGGTGCACATATGCAAATTGTATCTTCATTTTTGTATGTGTCTATATTCTAAGTCTGTCTTGTCTAGTGCCCAAGCTGGTTATGTGATTCTCCCATGCTCCAGCTTGCAGGGGAGTGTTAGAAGTAAAAAGGAGACATTATTCATGTAATATGGGAATGTGTCTATAAATCCATATAAGTCAGTCCATTAAGTCAGTCAGTCCATCAGGTCTAGATCAAGGAACGAGGTATCCGATTTCAATGTCGTTTCGACTGCATGGAAACCGAAATTTTTGGAAATTTCGACGAAAATTTCGATAGATGCAACCGTGCCCGTTTCAACGCCAAAATGAATTAATTAATTTATGAAATTTTACAGGCGTGATCTCTAAACCTAAAAGCATCTTTTTATACAATAAATTTTTATGTGGGGATAGGTTGGGGGTGGTCCTTCATGTGGGAGGTAAGGGAGTTGTCCTGTTTCTTGAGGATTTCGATATAGGGTTTCGATGAGAAAATGTAGGAATTAAGTTATGCAATTTTACAAGTATGAGATATATACAAGCATGTACTTATTTGTGTTATAATATCAAATATTGGATATGTACGACATCCCTACCCATTTTACTTGGGTTGATAGTTTGTTGTTGATATTGACTCAATAGTCAATCATTTCATTGGTCCCAAGAACAGTAGTGCAATGTTTCCAAGCTAAATCGTTATTTGTTGGTGTGGTTGGCTTCCTAGCACCCTCATTGTCTGATAAACCACTACTAGGATACATGTCGTCCACATTGCAGAAACTAAAAAAGCATGCATTGCATAAGTATTTAATAATTTGAATAGAAAATATTAGAGAAATACAATGCAACTATGATATACTATAAGTATATACCATGTATGAGTACTAAATGGTGAAATAACTCCAATCCCCCTTTGCTCCTCTTCAAAAAACAAAAATAACAACAAGGATTGCAATTATCGAAATTTTCATCGAAATTTGGCGAAACTCATCGAAATCGACACAGTTGCACTTTTTGGGTACCAGATCCCATCGAAATCGAAAATTTTGGGAGAAATTTTGCCAATTTCGCCGAAATCTCATTCCTTGGTCTAGGTTTTGTGTCCATCTCTCCTATATATAGGACAGGTGTCTTCCATATCTAATACACAGTGAATATATCATCTATTCTTTTCGGTCAACACACACATACATACATATACACATGTTTATACATGTTGACTTATTCTCGAGTTTTCCTAGACTAGTTCACCGAACATTGATCGAAGTTTAACAAATGTTTCACAAATTCTTCCCAGATGTTCTCGAACACAACTTTTGAAGCATATCGAATCTTAAATTTTTCGCCATGATAGTGTGTCTATGTGCACACAGATTGTGAAATTATACTTAAATAAATCCTATTTTATCCCTGAACAGTTAATTCCATTGACCTTTTGCTAACTCTACCACATCAATTACTAAATTCTGAAAATTTTCATCTGATCAGTACAAATCTCGAGTGTTAAACCAACAGCAAATAAATGGACTTGCTCATATATCATATTAAATATAAAAGTTTGTTTAAACCTTAACAGATCTAATATTGTAGTTGCTTGAAGGTTTTTGAGTAAGCTTCTGCACCCTAAAGTCATGAGCATCCTTGCTAGAAGTCGTCTTGTTAGAAGTCATCTTGCACCCCTGCATCACCCCTCTTAGTGCCACTATTGGGCATAGTATCAAATGTCACACCATGTGGCCCTGATATTAGGAAACAAATATATTTCCCTGAGGCAGACGTGGTTGTCCTGGATACATGTCGGACACGGTTGCACATGTAGGCATCCAGCGGAAACAGCTCAAACATGTCCACTTTTTTTAGCGATGGGCACGCTATGGACACAGTACAGTGTCGACCATACTTGTTACAACATGTGCCTAGGTGGAAAGGCGCCCATGGAGGATGTGCCTTGCCTAAACGCCACATGTGGGTCATAGGTCACGGTAATGGGTTTTAATATTCTTTTATATTATCCTAGTGTACAATTAAATTTTGTTGTCTATTGGATGTGACGAATATGATTTTATTTGGGATTTAGTACATCTTAATGCAAATTTCCATATATGTTATGTTTAGTCCTTCAATTTAGTTTTTGTTTTGGGGGCTATGTAATGAATGGTAGTCGTTACTTTGCTGAAAATTGGAGCTATTGTATTCAACCTTAAAATATATATTTGTTCTCTTTCTATTTTTTGGCACTAAGGATAAGTAGAAGACTATAAATTATTAGAAATATAAATTGGTTATGTTTTTATACTATCAAATATGTGTTTAAGAGGGTATGAACCATTATTACATATATACATACACATATAACCATAAAATGGGTATATTGGGGATGAGATGACAATGCATGTAAAATATTTATATAAAAGGTAATATCTTCTGAAATATTTGTTTTTCAGCTGCATGGTGAAGCCAAAGTGTCAACGCGCACAGCATCCTAACGCCTTAACAAGTAAAATGTGGAAACGTCAGCCACGGACATGTCATGGACACGGCAGGCCCAAACCAATTCCCTATATAATATAAATATAAATATAAATTACATGTCTCCTCTCTCCCCTCCTCTTCCTTCAAAATACAATCAGCAGGTCTCCCCCCACTCCTATTAGCCATTGATAATTATCTATTATACATCACGGTTGTAAATATAATTCATCATTCTTATAGTAGTTGTTCTAGGAAATTGACATCTAAGTTTATTATAATTTGTCGTTCTCTACACCTATTTGATTTCATATTGCAAATTTATTTTGGAATATTTATTCACCATAGAAAATGTTTGATGTGATAATGCAAAATACCAGTGGTTTCATCATTTTTCAGCTCCGGTCCCATTTGGCACAGTTTGCTAGAGCCAAGCTTAAGACTGAGTCCTTTGTCCAGAGTCTCAATCTTGTTTTTTCTATGAAGTGTTCCTCTTTGGATCTAATTACATCTGTCTTTGCTATCATATGGAGCCACAGGACTGACAATCCCAAATCTCAGCTTATTTACAACAAAATTTACTTTGGACTGGACAATCCAGTATTGGTGCTAATCTTGAATCTCGAATCCTAATCTCGGAAGAAATAAGGACCCAGTGTATATAACGAAAAGTCCGAGAGTTCAATCAAAGCAACCACTAAAACTTAAGTTTTATCTGAGAGCAACTGAGTCATCTCCAGCAAGAAGATGCCAAACATGCCGAAGTTGGGGTTCATCAGTTATCTGTTGTATCATAATCCTGGCCCGCCCCTTGTTCCTATATCTACAGTTTTGCTTCAAGAAGAAATAGCCGTTTACTTGTGAAAAGACAAAAACACTTCAACGGGCAAACAACAGGTCACAAGCTATGTAGAATGAGAGACAAATATAATTAAGCAAGCATAGCACCAGATAAGATCAAAGTGAAAGGGCGGTGATTAATTGAATAAAGGAATTAAGATGACCACGTACTGAGCGCACTCCTGCAACTTGCCCAGATTTTGGTTCTCCAGAATCGCAAGGATTAGCTGCTTATTCTCGTCTAGGCACTAGTGAATTGAAGAACAGGGATATTTTAGAAATCAACTTGGACGGTGCAATTAGGGAGTCATTGAGTGTGCAAAAGACAGCATGTTCCACAATATGAAGAAATATATTATCAAGGTGATACCTTTTGAATGTGTTCTGTGGAGACGGGGGCGGATGGCTGGGGCATCAGTTGCGGCCCGGTCTGCTGTAGCGGGTGCATCGTTGGAAGCATTTGTTGAAGTCCGGATGCAACCGCCGCATGGTGAGGCTGCCCTTGGTGCTGTTGCAGATGGTGCTGACTCTGGTGCGGCGGGAGAGAGTGGTGCTGTGACGGAGGTTGGTTTTGCGGCGGCGGCTGCTGTTGCTGCTGCATATGGGTAGCCAGAGTGGGGAAGAACGAAGGGAAGTCCTGGTGACTACTCAGCAATGGGTGCAGGGGTTCGAGGGAAGCGAAGTTATGCACGAAGAGGGAGGGGGACGCAGACGGCGGCGAGAGCAAGGGGAAGGAAACAGAGGAGAGGGGACCGCGAGAAAGGGGTCAGAAGAAGAAAGAAGAGGGAGGAAGAAAAGAGAGAGAATTTCCAATTCACCTTCGGTCGCTACAGCTACTATGTAGATAGAATATATTCACTGTTTTACTACTCGTGCGTTGCTTTTTATTTTGGAAGGAGTGTTAACGTGCTCCTTTTTTCACGAAAACTTTGTGAATTTCCTTTGACAAGAAAAAGGATAACGGATTAACGGGTGGGCATCATCATAAGGAATAAAGCTTTTATTTTGGAAATGGTGGACACGAAAATTTTGGACAATTAATTTACGGGTAGGCATAAAACCAAACTAAACCAAACTAATAAAGCAAAATTGATGTTTGGGCTTTGTTGTTTAATCAGGTTCGAACGGTTCGGTTTAATTTCAAAAGTTCAATGTTGATTCCCCTTGGTCTAGAAGCCGAACTTAAAGGGCCAAAGCAAACCAGATCGGTGACTTGTGTGTATGTATATAATGTTGAATGATATATTTAACCGTCTTTTGTCGTTAATTTTTTCCCTAAAATAAGGAAAGTTTAAAAAATGCATAGCCCACTACCAAATGGTATCGGAGTCAAGTTTGGAGTGGTTGGGTAATGCTTGATCTTTTTTCGTTTTCTTAGAAGGTAGATAGGAGCATGCTCTCTGTGGGGATTTTGTAAGGTTTGAGGCCTCCTTCTCGCGGCAGCAGTCCAATTTGTACCTATTTTAGCTGTGGAAGGTGTTTGAGGGTTTTGCAGGGCTAGATTTAGTTGTTGGCAGCCCACTTAGTGATTTCTTAGTTGATGATTCATGTCTCTCATCCATAAGCCTTTTGAGTTTATCATGTTCATCCTCCTTTACGAAATACCTAGGTTTGAGGCATCCTTATCGCAGTATTAACTGTTGCAAGGATAAATGATGTTTTGAATGATTCATTAGAAACATATACATATGCTTCAGAGCTTTTCTAATTAATATTAAGCCTATCTTTTGTGGTCGAGTTAATATGGTGATTGGTTTTTTCATAATATTCTACGGTACAAGGTTTTCTTGTATGCAATTAACATCTGCTCGAGAATCAAATAAAGCAACTGCTTTGTGTCATGGATTCTTATATCGACTTTTCATTTTTATTTTTGTTTTACATATTCTTGAATATTATTATATTCCCATATTTTCTTATTCACTTTCACTATTATGATTTTTATCGGAGCACTCTGCCATCATTGTATTGAATGTGTGTTCTTCATCTTTGTCCTTTCATTAGATTTGTCTTTGAAGAGTTTCAAACTTTTTTTAGTTCGATAATTTCTTTTTTTTCATTTTACTTTGTTCATATTTTAGATTTTCCAAGGTTGTTAAGTATTTTTTAGACTTCTCGTGCTCAACTCTTGCCATTATATGGTCAAATGAGTAGAAGTCATTATTTTTCAATTGTGATTTTTCTTTTCAAACTAAACTTTGGTCACTTATTGTATTAAGATACTTTCGAAGTTGCACACTTCTTTCTTTTTTATCTAAAATAGCATCTAGGGTTTTGAGAATAAAGTGTTGTTCATTAGTTAGGGCATTGACTTCATCTGATGATATCTCATTGTCATAATAATTACAAGAGCATCCCCTCTTATCTTCATTGAATTCAGATCTCTCGTTAAGGTTTAGTTTGCTAATAAAAGTATCTAATTCTTCTGACGATATACTTTTTGAATCTAGTAGTAGCTCACTAACTTTCTTTTTTAAGTCTTTTTTGAAACAGCTATTGGTGTTATATCTTTGTTGGTTACATGAATAGCACCTTACTTCCTTTCTTTTATCGTGTTGATTTGTTGCTTTTTTCTGAAGGATTTTCTAGGTTTTCTTGTATCCTCTGTATAACTTCTATGTTTCTTGAATTTTTAGTTTCTTTGGGTATGTCCATTTTGCATCCAAACTAATAACAAAAATCTCCTAATTCCTTTGTATTTGCGGTTTATTGTTTTTAAATTGATTTTTTAATTTTAGCCATCACATAGTGATAGTCTTGTTTGGTTGATTCATTGTATTATTTCTCCATAGAATATGTATTTTAGAGGGATAATATCATTATATGTTTGTCTAATTTGCTCTTGCACCATTTCAGTAAACAAAGGAGGTAAGCTAGAAATAATTTTTTCTTTCCAAACGGCACTATTACAATCTGAAAATTGAAGAACTATAGAAAGAAAAAACATCTTTGTACCATTAAAAAACTGATAAAGTCTTACACCTTAAGCTCATTAGTTGTTCTCTTAATTTTTCTGATATAGTTCTCGTTTTCCCTATGAATTGTTATATTATATTTATGACGAGTGTGTATACAACGTCGAATAGGGGTGGTCCATTTTCAAATTTTATATGGGCACCTTGTTCGTTTCTTTTAGTGACCGGAAGGATTTCAATTCTTTGATTTTTGTTGAAATAATTTATCCGCCATCCTTTTAATTGACACGTAAAAGATGATAATATCATCTGTACTATTGAGGTTTCTGAGCTACCATGTGCCCGATATGCATTGGCATAAATAAGCATTTTTGACATACTTGTAGTATTTGATATTCAGAAAATACATCTATATTTCATTTGATAAGAGATTGCTTTTTGAACTAACATAATGTAAGATCAGGTGTTTCCTCAATTTGAACATCAGATGGTGTTGGTCTTGAGTAGTAGTTATTTATTTTAGAAAATGAGGCAGTTTTATTAAAACTTATTTTGTTTAAGTTCATATCATTAGATTCTATTGATTCATGTTCGTCAGAGGATGACAAGTCTTCTTCATTTATCATATTATTGGCTTTTTTGTAAGTTTATTTTATTTAATTATTACTAACTTCATTTGTGAATTCATCAAGTTTCTTATCAAACTTGATGGGTGCCTTTTTTTCCCCTAAAATAATGCTTCCATTCATTGTTTGAGGAATGACTAGTGGCGTGCTTTTATTTTAAAAAAAAATTATATATGTCGGTAGCTTTTCATTTTGTCTCGTTTTGATTAGAATCATTTTTATCCTTTATGATTGTTTACTCAAGGTTTGAAGATTTACGTTAGTATAATTATTTTGTTCTATTATATCAGTTATATGTTGATTTTTATTTGGTTCTTCACTATATTCTACTATCTTTATTGGGCTAGCTTTTGCTTCATTTTTTCCAAACTTTATGATTTCAAAAGGTGAGTGAATTGATTCAACTTCTTCATCTTTTGTAGCATGTTTCTAAGAGCAGGATAACTTTTCTAAAACCATAGCTTGGTCATTGGGCAATACCTTTTTAAGCTATTCAAACTCATACCATTTAAAGAAACATTGTTTTTATGAAGTCGTTTCATTTGATCATACCATAACTCTCTTATAGATGATCTTTCATTTTCACTATAATCTTTAAAAAAACATTTAGCGTTTATTTTATTTTCACTAGATAGAAAATATCTTCTCAAAAGTTTTTTATCAATTTTGAAGTTTTCATTATCAATTTTGGAGAGACATGCTACTCTAAAATCAGATTTTGATGGTTCATAATCATTGTCCTACTTTTGGTGCTAAGTCTTTGAACTGTTTCATCCTTTTTTTTCTGAGAATAGCGTACATCTTCCATTAACAACCAACAAGAAGTTTTATAGTGGCTACAGAGTGCAACCACAAGGAAACAGAAACAAAGGAACAAAGTAAAGAAAACGGTATAAGAAAAAAAAATTTCTATCTATCTATACATCATATGAACATCACTACTGCATCTTTTCCAGACAGTGCCTCACTTTCCAAACCTTCGAAAATCCTACCATTCCTCTCGGCCCAAATGTTGTAAATCACCATTGTAGCTGCAACTTTCTCCTCATTCTTCGTCTTCAAAAGCCCATCCAAAGAAACCGACTTAGAGCCATACTTCTCATCATACCACTCCTACATATCCATAACTAAAGAACACTAAAAGAGAATATGGTCTTTGTTCACAATACTTTGTCTACACAAAATGCACCATGGTGCAAGACTGTACCCGATCCTCTACAGATTATCCACTATAGGTAGTTTATTAAGAAAGGCCTTCCAAAGCAAGCATGAATATCTACCAGGTATGTTCCCCTTCCATATCCACTTGCCCGACCTTATTTTGGGGTGTTTTCTCCTTGAGATGTCCCATCCATCTCTTAACTTGAAACTAGAACCTCCTTTGTACTTGATGGAGTCAGACACATACACAGGTTTAGAACAGCTCTCTAGAACCCATTGTATTTCTTCATAGCCCATGAAGCTTGGACATTGCCATTGGCCATTCTGAATAAAAAAATTCAACTTACATTTGGCACCCATACCCATTTTGAACAACAGCTGAGGATTGACCTTATCAATGAGGCAATGTTTACCTACCACCCAGGGATCTAACTAAAGGATCCATTTCTTACCATCTCCAATACAAAACACAAGATTGTCTCATAACACCTTCCTACAACCAATTAGCTTCTTCTACATCCAAGAAGAGTTATTTTTCTTCCCAACTGATCAAATAATGTATTTTCATGTAGCCATTTCACCCACAAAGACTCTCTATCATTAGCAATGTCCCATAATTTTTTAAGTAAACCAGTTTTGGACCAATCTACAATCCTCCTCACTCCAAGTCCTCCTTCCTCCTTGGGTCTACAAATATTTTTCCCACGACACTGTATGAAGATGTCTCTTCGTGTGAACATCATTCCAAATAAAATCCATGATCAACTTTTCTATAGAAGCAGTCACTGATCTGGGGATAGGGAAAGTTGATGACCAGAATATATGATAACTGGAAAGTGTGGAAACAACCAACTCAACTCTGCCAGTAAGAGACAATAGACTACCTTTCCAAGAGTCGGTCTTAATTTTAATTTTATCTAGGATGGGGGCACACATATCTTTTGTTAATCCTCATGTAAAAAAAGAAATTCCCAAATATCTGATAGGAAATGAAGAAACTTTAATGTTCAAAATGATTTGAATATTACTAGACTTAACATTCTTACTAACAAATTAACATTCTTACTAACAAACAATTGGCTTTTACTGGTGTTTATCTTCAAGCCAAAAACCCTACCAAAGTCCTAAAGAATTGAGTTCATAGCTTTTGCATTGACATCATCTGCCTTAGAGAACAAGAGAAGATCATCAACACATACAACGTGTGAGACTCCCATGTTAGTGGAAGCTTGTACAGGAGATAGACTTCCATTCCTCACATATGCATTGATTATGGATGATAACCCCTACATTGTAATAACAAAAAGATAGGGAGGCAATGGATCCCCTTGCTTCACGCCATTTGAAGCATAAAAGGTATTTATAGGAGACCCATTAACAAGAACACAAAAAAGAGGAAGAAGTAAAGCATGCTTCAATCCAACAAAGCCAACATATTTGAAAACCCATCTTCTCCAATAAGAACAAAATATAGTCTCGTCTCATAGTATCATAAGACTTTGATAAGTCAACCTTCACACACACCAAAATTGAAAGAACTAAGAATATTATTCACAAGTAAGATGGCATCACCAATCGCCCTCCCTTTGATAAAGGCAATTTGATTCATATCAATAAGAGTCAGAAGGATATCTTGCAACATGTTAACTAGGATCTTACTAATCACTTTATAAATCACATTACAAAGGGATATAGGTCTAAAATCACCCAAATTTACAGCACCATGCTTCTTACTGATCAAAGTGATAAACATATCATTGCATTCTTTCAACATTTTATGTGAATTAAAAAAAAATGAAGGATAACTTTGGTGACCTCTTCTCTAATTACATCCCAACTAATTTTGTAAAAGGCAACATTCAACCCATATGGGCCTAGGGCCTTATCAATATTTAGATTCTTGACAACTAATTCAACTTCTTCTTTCGTGACCCATTTAGAAAGGTGTCTTTGATTCTCTAGGGAAAGCACTGTTGACTCAAGGTCAATTAGGTCAATGTTGACTCACGTCTAAATTGACTAAACCCGTGTTTTGATGATGACTAACCATTCCACATATTGGTGTCTAATGCTTCTACTTTAGTAATTTCAGATTAGGTATAGACACACTCTAATTGCCCTAACTTGCGCATCTCAAATTGGAGAAAAGACAAGTCAAAGTCATACAAGTGCACGTTTTTGTAAAATGATGTATATCCATCAGAATCATGTTGTAAATCACTTGTAATGATTGTATGACTTGTAATTAAGCTTAGAAAATACCAGGAGCACTTAGATAGATTTTTAGAGCACTTTTAATGCAACTTCAAAAATCAATTACAGGCGCTTGGTCAGTCCAGTTTCACCCCCTGACCAGTTTCACCCCCTGAAACTCGACCGATCAAACCTTGATCGATTTTCTAAAGATTGCATCGGTCGAGTTTTGCACTCACAGAACTTGACCGATTGGGTAGTGGGCCATTTCCTGTTGAAGTGGTCGGTCGAGTTTCCTCAGGACAAACTCGACCGATCCCTTGAACATCGATTTGCCTGCTACTTGATCAGTCGAGTTACACATATAGAAACTCGACCGAATGCACTGTACGAAAAAGTGCAGAAAAGTGTTTCTAGCCGTTGTGGAGTTGCAACAAGTGAAAATAGATCTGTTGCAAGCCACAAAATGGCTAGTTTTCGTTCACAAGTGTTCTCAAAGGTTAAGAGGCATCCCCATCTATAAATAGGACCCCTTGGGCTTCATTCCAAGGTTGAGAGCATTCATTGAAAACTCTTTGTGAGGTTCCTATTCTATAGTTGAGTGCTTCCTACAACCTCCTCTCTCTCTCTAAGATTAATCACTTGCTACATCCATTAGAGTGAGTAGGAGATTTGTAAGAGAGCTAGTCTTATTTGTATATCTTGTGAGGCTCTCACTTCCACCACCTCCCCATCTCTCATTTCCTATCTTGAAGATGAAGGTTCTCTCTCGTCCAAGAGAGGTGAAGAAGAACAAGGGAAGGAGTCCGTTGGTGAAGATCAAGGCTGAAGACTTGGAGCTAGAGTGGGTAAGCCCTTGGAGAAGGCAAAAGACACAAGCTCAAGTGGGTAAGACCTTGGTGGAAAGCTTCTCCGAGTGAAGGTGAAGTCAAAGGCAGAAGATCCAAGAAGAGTGGGTAATTCCTACAAGGCTGAAGACTTGTGCAAGAGTGGGTAAGTCCTTGGAGAAGGCCGAAGACTCTTGCAAAGTGGGTAAGTCCTTGGTAAGGTTGAAGACTCTTTGTATTGGATAGGTAAGTCCTTTGTTGGTCTTGTATTGTAAGTCTTATAATTGAATATAAGAGTGCAATTGTTTGAAGTCCTAGAGGTTGACCTCTCTAGGCAAGTGGACTGACACACTTCTAGTTTGAAGTGTGGAACCACTCTAAATAGCTTGTCTGAATTGGTGCATGTTCAATCTCTTATCCTTGCTATGCATGATTTAGTTGCACTCAAATTGCCTATTTAGCAACCTTATCTTTCCATATATTTTGAAGGTTTGATGAGTTTTGTTTAAGTGCTTTCAGCTCTATTCACCCCCCTCTAGAGCATCTAATCACCCATCTAGGATCCAACAAGCACATGCATAATCCAATCTTTATCTCAATCAACCTTGTCTCAAGGAGAAGAATTAAAGAGGTTAGAAAAGTGATTAATGATCTTATAATTAATCTCCTTAGACTCATAAGTAATCCTAGTATCATCACTCAGAGAATGGATGTTATTTCTAATTCGTCTTGTTTTCAAGGAAGCATAGAAGAGAATTGGATTCCTCACTACAAGAAAATTGGGTATTAACTACATATAATCTAGCTACATATAGCTTTTATGTAATTAGTAGTCATTTTTATTTATAATGAGTAAAAATATAGTGAAAACATATGTAAATAATGATGAAATTAACAATTATCTACTTTTTTAAACAAATTTGTACTTATCTAATGGATAGCATTTTGATATCTATTCCAAAATGCTAAGGCGGGAACCAAATATGTTGTTCGTCAGTTTCCCTCGCTACATTACCGAAAGGAGGATTTGAATGAACGCTCCCTCCTTTCTCAGTTCCTCCATCCCCTTTCTGACGGCACAACCCCTTCCTTGTTCGCAATGCCCTTTCTGTTTCTCCTTCTGCCTTCTCGCAACACCTCGTTCACTGTTCCCAATGCCCTTTATGTTCCTCATCTCCCTCCCTCCCCCACCCCACCCCACCCCCTGCGTTCTGGCACTACCGCCGAGCCATATGGTCTTCCGATCGTGAAGAAGGGATACCTCAGGAACTACCTGCAGCCTTCGATGACTCTGAACACGAAGACTGGTCCACTAGCGAAATCTGAAAATGCAAATATAGGGTCACACTTTGTAAGTCTCTATGAAGTAATTCTTTTGACCGTCTCCACCCTCCCCCTTTCCTCCCATCAAGTTCCTTCTTTCATTCATACTGCATACGAATCATCGGCTGATCCATGTTGGGCTTCATCTAGAAAGCTTATTTATACAGATTTGCTGACATCGGATGTAAAGTTGTGCCACGGAATATTCGGGGGTCTCTTACTTATTTGCCAAATAATTAGATTTTATTTCTGAAGACATCCCTTTTCTGTACTTTGTATTCTTCTAAAAAACACAGAATTTGTTTAAGATACTTCTCCTAACATCCCTAAAATGCTTGTGTGAAATGGATAGTCATTTCTACATAACAATCTAATTGCATACTCTCTTTCGCACCAGTATACAATTTGTACATGCAATTCTCGATTATATGTATATACATGATCATAGGATAAAAAGTTCTCTATCTTATACCTTTATGTTAATTTTTTTTCAACATTCTTATGTGATGTTCTAACAATGTCACGATACTTGTAAAACTAATAGTATGTTTATCATTTTTAATACATGAAATGGACAGTTCATTACAGAGTAAGGTATGACCTCGACTGAAAAATATGACGGGCAACCCATTTGGGTATTATATTTTAATAATGTTGTTTGTCATCATGAAATGGAAGTTGCCATTATGACGAAAGATTATAAAAGTTAGTCCTTTGGGCCTTTCTATTATATTTTGGGTTGTCGTTACCTATGTGAAAATACTTTATATAGATTTAGTGTACTTGTATTTTGTTAAAGCAGCTTGAGATTGCATATTGAAGTAGAATCACAAGAGATTCAGACCTATTCAATTCTATTTTGTTTGTCATTTATCATGCATATTGTATTGAAAATATAAGAAGTACCAACAACTTACCATGAAGCAGACATGATTGAGCGTCTGTTTGTGGTTATACGTTTCTATATCAAGTAATTAACATACATATTTGTTCCCCTACGTGCGCACCTGACCTAGTTTTACATTCAATGTCAGCAAACCTGGCCTAGCTATCCATAGAAGGCCAAGATAGGTCACGCAAGTTCATCTAGTATAGCTTGTGGTTTTTATTTTAGATCATGATCATATCCATCAAGTAATGAAAATCTACTCATCTGATTAGTAATTGGACTTAATATGTCTTGTTGTTGAATGCAAAAAATCATGTGGATATTTCCTTCTACATATATGAAATTGTTAAGTCTCTGATAGGTCCATGCATATATGAAAACCGTCATCCATCTATAGCCATAACTTCCTCTATCTTTGAATCCCCAACACACACTTGCAGGACATGAACATCATAACTCTGAAGGAATATCAACATTCAGGTAGAGATGAATTCTGTCATTAGTGAATTATAAGTACGTTGTAATTTTCCACCAGAGTTTTTTCATGTATGATTTTTCACATCTAGCTTATCGTCTCCAAAGTGATTTCCTTGACTTTGTTTCTATATGCTTTGAAATAGATGTATCTTTGTATGCTTCTTTTGTTCACTCCCAAGAGCACTGTAGTCTAGATCGGTAAAAGAAAAGTAAATCTGTGTGATATTGTATACAAAGAGTTCATCCCATGTTAGGTATCATAAGAAAATAATAAAACCTCAATGTGAACAACTGCCTATACTTGATAATCATGTCAATCTGATCTTCTAATCTGCATCTACTTTATTAGAAACATATAGGACAAAAAATCCAAATAGCACAGTTTCTTAAAAAAATTATCCAAATAGCACTCTTCCCAACTTATTTCCCGAACTAGCACACTTTCACCTAAAAGCACCGCACTAATTTACATTTTTCTGGTACTTTCACCTAAAAGCGTTACATTAATTGGCGTTTTTCTGGTGCAGGGACTGGGCTAACGTTTCTTTGAAACACGCCAAACAAGATGGCCTTTTTTACTCCCTTGCATATCGCTTCCCTCCCTACAAAGTAGCATCGTAGCTCTCTAGCTAGATTCTAATTCCTACGAACAGTCCCTACGAGACTCCGCAGTAGTGTCTGAGCCTTAGTTTCACGGAATTTGGTTCCCAACAGTTTATAAAGTCAAGCGAGCAGCTCGGGTCACTTGCTTCTCCATTACGCGCTTGTTTCCGGAACATGGAAATGATGTTGTACTGCAGCAACATGTAACGGAGCTTGAGTGCATCTGGCTCCTCGACCACACTGTCGGCTGCCGACACGTCTCGGTTGGCAAAGGTGGCATCTTTGTCACGTAGAACCTCATGTGTCGTTGCCTCCGAAGAGATGATGATCCCTAGCTTACCGCCAAGTTTGAGGCTGAAGACGGGGCCGTGCTTCCCGGCCAGGTCAGCGAAGTAAGTGTGGAGCTCGGGGTCCGAGAAAGGGAGATTGCCTAAGATCGGTCCACCCATGGGGCCCGGCGGAAGAGGATGAAATAAGCTACCACGACGGCGTCGTCGAAGTAAGAGAGCATAAGAAAGAACCACAGCTAGGACAGCGGCGACGATGAGCTGGGCCAAACTGCTGCAGTACAACATCATTTCCATGTTCCGGAAATAAGCGCGTAATGGACAAGCAAGTGACCCGAGCTGCTTGCTTGACTTTATAAATTGCTGGGAACCAAATTCCATGAAACCAAGGCTCAGACACTACTGCTGAGTCTCGTAGGGACTGTTCCAAGGAATTAGAATCTAGCTAGAGAGCGGCGATGCTACTTGTAGGGAGGGAAGCCATCTGCAAGGGAGTAAAAAACGGCATCTTGTTTGGTGTGTTTAAAAAAAACGCTAGCGCTTTGAGTCTCTGCACCAGAAAAACGCCAATTAATGTAGCATTTTTAGGTGAAAGTACCGGAAAAACGCCAATTAATGTGGCACTTTTAGGTGAAAGTGTGCTAGTTCGGGAAATAAGTTGTGAAGAGTGCTATTTGAATATTTTTTTTAAAAAAAACTGTCATATTTTTGTTTTTTTATCCAAACATATATATACCTTTTATATGAATAGGTTAAGATAGATGTATATGTTGAAAATTTCGAATTTCCACGGTTTCCTTAGGACTTAGTTTACCATTTGTTTTGTGTTATTATGTCACCTATGCACTCGTTCCACTTCAAATGGACGATCTGGTTGGTTCAGCATGAAGAGTCAAAATCAGATCACTCGTCACATTTTGAATAGTAAATACTATACTATGTAGTGTACGATGAAAGCAACATTTGTCCTATCTTGCTTGAATATGCCTTTTAGTATTATAGAGGTGATGCACTTTTGATTCTATAAGCGTCAATGATTCAGATTTTCCTTACATTCTCTTTGCTGCTCGTTTTTGCACATAGTGATAGAAAAATGCCCTCTATGTCTAGATCAATACGTGAAATGCTAAAATAAAATTTTAATATTATAGTTGTCCCATTGTGGGAAATTTTTGGTTGACCCTCTCTCAGACGACACAACCCTATAGTAATTTATGTCCATGTGCAACTACATTTAGGATTTGAGAATCTTCCAGGTAGACAAAATGTAATGGTTGTTGCAATTCTGTGTAAATCTTCTTGAGATCAAGGGTCATTTTTTATACTCGGAAAGAATCGACGTTCAAGCACATAATTTGAGAATGATTATTTGTTGTGTCCACGATTATCATGCTATACTTATGCTTGCAACATCAAATTGCACCATCTCAATGAAAAAGATGTGATGAGAGTCATCATGAAGTTTGTAATTGAAAAGGGCATCACTATTATATAGGACTGTACATGTGCATGTATGACAAGGGGTTATGGAATGCTTTTCTATGTACTTGTTCAAGGTCTGGGAATAGACGTTGTATCTTATGGTCATTTATTTCTTGTTACACTTAGAAAGTGTCTGAGTGACTTTGACATAATTGTCTGAAAAATTGATACATAGTTTGATGTTCCGCTAGTTTTTGTAAGTGAATCTTCATTCAATAATGCACAAGATATAGGGAATCTAACACAGTTACTTGACAACTCCCAATTGATGATTATAAGTTCCCTATTGAGATAGTCATAGATCTAAGAAGGTAAAAGTCACAATAGTCGTTAATTTTATTGTTAAATATATCTGTTTATAATACTTGGCAATATTGTTTTCATTTTGTGATCTGGTTAAGTCAGGGGAATAATACAAGTAGAAGTCTCACTCAGATATCTCCATTTTGATTAGACATTCCACAATGTCTCAATAATCATTATCATCATTTTGTAGTCAACTCAGTATCATATCGTTTTAGTATACTTTGTCTTCTGAATAAAAATGATCTATTAGTGCTCCTCGTCAATATATGCACACGTGCATTTTATGTTCAATTGCATGGTGTGTTTGAGCTATGAATTACATATCTTAATTCTTTAATGAATGCAGGTCTCCTTTGGCCATAGTGTGGAGCTTTCCATTGATGGTATTGAGCTTCCTCAACCCGTGTATGTGTCTCATGAAAATCTACATAGATCCCAACATTATAAGTAAGCGCAAACTATGCATGTTCTATTTTGGAATTTCTTCTTTTTAATATTACAAGGCTATCCTGTCTTGTATGTGTTTGTTGATAGTATATATTAATTGCTTATATTTAGTAAATGTTTAACTGAATATCTGATGCACACTTAGACTGATATTGATTAAATATTTATATCATTTAAGCAACCTATATATAGGCATCTTGGTACCCATGACTCGTAAGTCAAACTAATGCCCATGTGAAAAAGAGTATTCCTTATTTTGCAGATTGCATTTGGTTGTGGATCCTTACAGAACATATAAAAATTTATGTATCTATTTTTACATTTGCTTCGTGTTCATATAGCCATTTTTGGTGTCTAAACATCTCTCATTTTTCATATATTTTGTCTGTGTAAAATTTACATGTGGTATCTATACATTCTTGTTAGAGAAAGAGACCTGATAGATGATAGAGAGGGAAACATCTACTGATGCAGGTCAACAATCATCTACAACAATATAGTAAGCAGCCAGACAGAGCTCAAGTCAACTTTAGACCAGAGGACAAACAAATCTAGCGTAACAATTACAAATTGACATAAAAATCAATAGACACAAATCAATTCAACTTTAGAATAGTCAAAAATAGTTTTTCAACAAGAGATTGGAGTAAATTCACTGCCTCAACTTCATAACAGGGAATCAAGAAACCAATAAGAGCTAAGGATTAAAAAAAACTGAGCTTCATAAAGGAATAACATGTGAGGTCTTTTCTATATATTCATTGCATGATCTTTTGCTTCCTGATTTACACCAACTTGATCTCAACTCTCCATATATATATATATATATATATACCTAATGTGTCTATAAACCACTTACATTTTTCTTTTTGATGTACATGATGTTTTAGCCTTTGGTACAGAGAAGGAAAGGTATTTTCCACTATTGTGTATATGTAAGGCACGTTTAATTGATATATTACTAACCTATTTTTTATTGTATATGAATGTGGTAACCTGAAGCTATATTCTTTTGTGGAAAGTTGAATATCTTGAGAAATTAGCGATGACTTCTTGTGATTGGTATGTGGTAGATACGAAACTCCTCTGCACACTTTGATGAGATGTGCATATGCTTTTTACTTAATCACAGTTGTTGGCTGAACTATGTTCATTCTCTTTTGTTTAGTAGATAGAGCCCACTACATAAAATTGGTAGCTAACCACTTTGATTATAACAAAAAGTGACTAGTAGGGTCATTATTTCCAAATTTTATCTGAAACTAATTCTATGGTCTTTTCTTTAAAGGCACTTATCTACTATCTTTTGCTACTTGCATAATTTGATGCAAAACATCGGCCACACAATCCCTCATGTCATTTCTAGCCATTGTACTGAAGTCATTACGACTTGTCTGTCATGCAATAGGGATAGACAAGACAAAATTTAAGTTCTTTGTCAATGAAGTTATCTCAAACTTATAAAACTATTTGTTTTCACTTTATAATCATTTAATATCTTATCTTTATTTGATGATTGTTACAAATAAATACTATGCTTGCTGGAATTTGAAACATAAGTCTACTGATTGGTTATTTATATCAACGTGATCACATGATTGTTACTTGAAATATGGTCCCTATTCAGAACACTACAATTAAGAAACTTAGAAAATTGAGGAACTGCACAACAGAAAAACTGTACAAGCTGGATATGATATTAGCTTTTGAGGAGCAGTATGTGGCTTGAGCAGTTTGGTGATTTTTTTTTAAATTGTTCAATGACAATTCTAGTCATCTTTAAATGCTTTGTATTTAGCTAGAAAATATTTATAGCTTGGCCAGAATTTAATCTTCTTGTACAATAAAAGATGTACCTAGTGTTGTTGGTTTACTGATTGTTCTTTTTTGTGTTGATGTTTCAGTGCAGGTGTCTGAAAGAGGCCTGGAACTCTTATGTTTCTATACTTAAGCTACATATAGCTGGCTGTCATATCTCTTGTACAAGAACAACTACCACAATAAAAGGAAGAGAGGACAGAGGAATTATCTAATATATAGTCTCAGATTCACGAAATATGTGCCGAGATATATGGACACCTCAAACTTGGGGACCGGGTGGAACTGCTAGTTGTTGATGAGAATGATTTGTCCTTCAAGTATATGGACACCTCAAACTTGGGGACCGGGTGGAACTGCCAGTTGCTGATGAGAATGATTTGTCTTTCAAGAATCTCCATGAATATCAATATCAACTACAAGAGCTTCCTATGACCAATCATAAGCAGAGCACAGAGAAGTTCTCTATTTTCAATCAAGAAGAGAAATATGTTATCAGTATTTCTCTTCTTATGAGTTTACCAATGATATCATATTCATAGACGATACAAGCGGTAGAATTAATATAAAAGAAAAATCAAGATAGAAGAAGATGCACATGATCAGGTGGCATATAGAGTCTGCAGTGGATAGAGGCAGCCCGAAGAAGATATTGTATACATGTATCTTTTTTCCATGCATACTGTAAAATAGGGGCTATGTTAATGTCCTCCCCATGTGTACTCCATTGTTCAAATATAAATAAAAGTATAATTGTTGACATTTTAAGCATAACTCGATCTTGATTAACATTCATCTTTTTTCTTTTTAAAAACCCCTCTATATTGGCAAGTGACTGACTAGATACATAATGTCTCTTACTACATATGTATGTGTAGTACATGGTGTCTTTCACTACACACTAGCTATCATTACATGTGTCGTACGTGCTAATTTTTGCTATACATGAACTACATATACAAATTGTAACCAATGTCATCTCTCCCTACATATCATAGCTACAAATTGAATTGTAGTCATATATTTAGCTACAATGGAAACTACATTTTTATGTATAAGGACATTTTTTACCTACAATTATGGTTACATATGAATTTGTAGCCAGAGGAATAACTAACTACGATTTTGAAAAATGTAGCCTAAACAATTAGCTACACAAGTATTAGCTTCATATTCTAAATGTAAGGATAAATGTAGCCAAAGCTTTTAGCTACAAATTTTGGGGTTTTCGCTATATATTTTTTTTGTAATTAAAGACCATATTTTTCGTAGTGCCTATCACCGAGTTTAACCCACTGAACCCTCATTTTCTATCTCAAAAAACTCTCCTCTTCCTCCAAAGCCTTCATTGCTTTATTCCCAATACAAGTCAAATGTTGTTGTTTGCTAATATCACCAGGATTGTTATCAACATCTTTTTGTACAATCAAAGCTTTAGCCTCCAATTCCCTAGATTTAGATAAGAAATTCCCAACCTTACTTTTGTTCCATTTGATTGTAGATTCTTTAACTGCTTGAAGTTTTCTATACCCTTTGTGCATGGGGCCCACTCATCAATACAATTACACCAAGCCTCCTTCACCCCCTCAACATATCCTGGTTATTGTATCCAAGCATTTATAAAGTGAAAAGGAATAGAGTTTTTCTTCTCACTCAACAATCTTAAGTGAAGTGATACGTGATCACTGATCAAAACAGAAATGACCCCCCAAAGTGTGGGAACTTGCTCAACAAATCCAAATTACAAAACATTCGATCAATTTTGGAATAGGTACTACCACCCTTCTTGTTGTGGCTAACCCAGGTGAAAAAAGGTCCCTTTGTGGTAATTTCAAATAAGTCCATATTTGTAAGAGTATCATTGAAGTCCCTCATACTCCTACTAGATGGGGGATGCTTCCTCATCTTCTCATTATGTAACCTCACTGCATTAACATCGCCAAGAACACACTAAGCTCCCCTGTAAAAACCAACAACATTTAAAAGAGAACCCCAAAGAAGGACCCTATCAACATCACCATTGGAACCATACACAATTGTCATAGCAAAACTGAGATCCCCTTTTCTAATATCACAGTGAATCATCTGGTCGTGTTTACTAATTACCTCCACTACCATAGTAGGATCCCACCAAATAACAAGGATTCTAGTATAAGAATAGAACTCAGAATTTGAGATGAAGTATGCCTCTAGTCAAATGGAACTAACAACCTCAGCAACAGAATCTTTATTAAGTCTCGACTCCAGAATAACATATATGTAAGCTTTACTCTTATTGATCACTTCCTGAATGTGAGTCAATTTATTGGAGATTCCCCTCACGTTCTAGGAGACTATATAAGGTGATTCAATCATTTGGGGGGGAATTCATTTGAAACACTTCCACCCTTGTGGATACCATAAGTAGAATCCAAAACACCCACCCCTTCATTAAAGTTTGTGAGAAGTGAAAACTTATTAGAAGACAATTGGATGTTCCTCACTGACAAAATGGGTTTAGAAATAACTATGGGAGGTGATTTAGACTTCCTCCCCTAAACCTCTCACTCTAGAGAAGGCATGGGAGTCACTTGGGGAGAAACATATTTATTCTTTTTGCCCCCTCCATTCACACCAACTACAAGATCAGTCAATGCAGCCTTTATGCAAACAATGTCAGAGTGAAAGAACTTAGTAAGACCATTACCCTTAGAGCTAGAAGCATCATCAGAGTCATTCATAACTGGACCCGCCAAATCAGATAGAGTAATCACATATGACCTTTTAATATCAATATTGTGACACCTCATCACGCTAAACGAGATTACTCAAAACACAAAACACGATCAACTACTAATTAATCACATAGTAAAAATGTGGGATAATTAAAACCAATTCCAACCATGTAAATATACTCTAGAACATTTACAAAAAGTCCATCATTCCATTCTCATTTATTGTAACAAGTATTTAGATATGGGTCCAAAGACCTCAGTCACATCATGTATATAAAAGATATTTCACATGTACATGCCATATATTTACAAACATTGGCATACTACCAAAATATCGTGTTGATATGAGTAGATCATCTAGAAAATACATCCCATACCCGGACCTGAGAGTACAAGGACGACACTAGGACTCTACTACTAACATCTACAACTAACCAACATTCTGAATCTATTGATTACCATATTGGTTCTCTTCCATAGCGCGACCTCAACCTCGATGCTCGTGACCACCTAAAAAAAATATGTGGTGACCCACAGGTGAGACCCAGTCCCAACGAGAGATATAACTCTCTCCAAAATATATTGATTATAACATATTAATTAATAATAAATACATTGAGCAACTAGGATATTGAATAAGCAATATGAATAGATTAAACAGTTTAAGCATACTAAGCAGTTAAGCAAATAAGTTGTAACATCAAGTAGAAGTACACAATTTTCATAAGTCTACATCATGTAAGAACTATGTAATGTAAATACAAGACAAGGGTTAATCAACCAATGTGATATGTATTAAACCCTAGCAATTATACTACACAGATGGTATTATATCTTTTATTATTATTATGCCCTAGGGAGCTTGAGTTGTACCACTCAAAATCCAACTGACCACTGTGAAGTGTTATTTAGTTCCGTATAAGATCTAGGAGTGTCGATATCCTAAGATCTCTTCCCCTCAATCAGTATGAGTAAACTGTAGTGACATACCAGTCAAACTGCCAACAATGACATATAGTCAACTGATAACAACTAGTTCGTATTTGGTACAAGTTACGACACTAGAAGAAAGGGTATATAAAACCCTCTTATCTGAGGTACAACCGCAATTGTCCTCAATCACATCAAATGTCAGGGGCATGACCATAGCCATCCTCCATAATATGCAATTGTGGATGACAAGGATATATCCTCAACTTGCCATCCCCACATACTCCACAGTATGCGCTATGAGTTTCTGATAACACCAAATTTTGTGATGTTTTTGGCCCTTATTTTGTTATCAAAACTGCCATTTTTAACTATTTTCCTCTCTCTTTTGTCATGTTTTTGAATAAATAGGCCATGCTACGCTATTAACTCAATTTTATCATCTTTTGTAGAGTTTTCCTCGTTTTTGAACTCATTTAGCAGCAAAAAGGCCCGTCCCGGTCCACGAACGTGTTCCGCCTACATCGGCCTTCTTACCAACCGGTCGGCCGATACGCTCGATGCCCGACACGGGTGCGCGATACCATACCGCGCGACACGAGGATACCGTGTAAGAAGGAACGAACGAGCGATACGTCATTTACCGGACAGGGAGCTGGGCTTGCCACGACAAATGAAGCATGTAGCACAATACAGGCCACCCACCGGCAGGCGCCACTCGTCACGATGACTGACAACCCGACATCCTTGTGCCGAGCAATACACATATCGGGCATCCCTGAAGCCGCAATAATGGAGCTGAAGGAAGAACACGTGGCGTCCGGAGCACCATAACTTCCCCCAACCGCTGCTTATAAATAGCAGCTACATGACTCTGATGGGACGGGTTGAAACCCCTCGAGAGCTAACTTAGGAAAGCATCTGGAGCTAGAGTGTCGTGCCTCAGAGGTGTGCCGGGCGATTCTAAGCGAGCACTTCCCCATCCGGAGAGGGAGGGAATGGTTCACTTAGGCTCGGCTCGGGCGTCGCTGCAGGCCGATATCGGCCAACAAGGACACCCGATACGAGTGACCGATAATGGAAGCAACACTCTGGCTCAACACGATACCAACCTCGATACACATCGCCAGTCACGGCGTGTCGCCCGAGAGGGTGCCGCCCGACACGATCATCTCGGGCAAGGGCGCCCCGCACGATATGTCCGCCTGTCATGAGCGTGTCGCCCGAGAGGGTGTGCCGCCCGACACGGGCGTATCGGGCAAGGCTCCCGCCCAATATCGGGCTGGAGGGTCTGCTGCTTCCTGTCACCCTTCTAAATCAAGAAGGCGACATTTATCTTTACTTATTTCAGTCATTTACTTCCTTTACTTATGCAATGTAATCAGACCCTTATATGTTAATGGAATTAGAAGAGTTTTAATTATCTACTGCTTTATGTTGGTACCTTTTTTGGATGATTGCTATGTTTAACATCTAAACTCTAGCTTGTACGCTTGGATCGCGTTTTGATTAGCTACCGAATCATGTTTTCCCATTGCAACAAGCTCGAGAGAGGTGTTGTGGCTCTAGTGTTTGGTTCGATACTGGAGTACGAGAGTGCCCAGGATCAGAGTTGCTTTAGTAACCTTTCCACTCTAATTTAAGTCCAACAACCTCGAGAGGGGTGTTGATGCTTAGTTAGAAGTACCCACTTCGAGAGGAGGGTACAAGATGTTTCTATTGCCGCTTGTTTTACCGAAGCTTTCTCCTTCGTTCCTTACTATAGCATTAGTGTTATCTCTCTGTTTCCGTTGCACGAAAACCCCTAAAAACTGATAAATGCTTAAAATCTTAATTTTCCTCGTAGCTCCAGTTGGAGATAGATTTCTTTTGTTTTATCGATCTTATCATGTTGTTCCCTTGGGGAATTTTACCATCTCCTTACCCTTGCCGGAGTGTAACATGTCGATTCCACGTTCTCAACACTACCACCCTTGTCCCTGTGTTCGACCTCATATATCTACTTCGACCCCGTAAACAAAGTTGTGGGGGCCTAGAAGGTTTCGGGTTATAAATTAAAAAGTCCGACTACTTCAAATCCGCTCCACTTTTTAGACGCGCGATTTAGGACGATCAACTTTTTGGCGTCGTTGTCAGGGACAAGGCAAAACGGTACTGTTGACGAACTCGAATCCACTAACTACACTCCAGTGCCTCAAGCTTAGAAATGAGTTTGACAACACTCTCTTTTTCCTTTTTTATTATTTTTAACCTGAAATGAATAATTCGTATTATTAATAACATATTTTCTAACTTGATTTTTACACGATATTCAGGTACTCAGAAGAAAGGCATTCTGCTCAACTGAGCACCGACACCATCAAACATGCCGCCTTGCGTTGAACAACCTCTTTTAGAAGGTGAACGCCAAGGGAGGGCTAGACCTCACTCGCCCCTGCCTAAAGATAATGACCGCTATGACGGAAATAATCAGCCTGAAGATCCAGAAATGGAGCAGTTCGAGGACGAACATCGCCGTGATAGATGTCGTCATCACCAGAGGCACAGGAAAAATCACAATAATCAAGAACAGTACCAAGGTCGTCAAGCGACGAACACCAGTCAAGGCCAAGACGAGGTTTCAAACTAACCAGACTTGGTTGGAAAATTATATGATTTTGTAAAGAGACAAGATACAATCATTAACCAGCTGGCGTAGAGTGCACTTCCCAATCTAGGAGTTCTAAACTCAATGCAGTTCTAGATGGCGGATATGCAGACACGCCAACATCAAATTGATCAACAGTTGGCCCAGATGGCCGATTTGATGAAGAACCCTTCGAGAAAGATACTCTCCAGCCCCAAATCTGCCAGAATGGTAGTGCTGAGATTTGGGAGGACAGTGGAGCGTAATGAGGAGGCCAGACCAGAACCTGAATCGAGGACTGTGGGTGCGAATCCCGCAGAAGATGAAAATCGACAAGCTGATGCCAGAGAGCCTGAACAGAGATCCTTTGAGGAGCTACCTGGTGGGAGAAGCCCTTACGCTCCCAGGCTACCTTTTCCATACAAGCTAATAAAGGCAAACCTGAAGAAGCGCCACAAGAAGTTCATGGAATCGATCAAGAAACTTTATCTTGAAGTTCCCTTTTTGGACGCCTTAGAAGAGATGCCAACTTATGCCAAGTTTCTCGAAGATCTGATTACTAAGAAGAGAAGAGGAGGAAGAATTGAAGTTGTGCATCTAGCAAGTGTGTCCTCTGCTTTCGTAAAACTGGATTTGCCCAAAAAAAAAAAAGATCCTAGGGCTTTCACAATCCCTTTCGCCATCGGAGATAACGTCAAACGGAAAGGTCTTGCCGACTTAGGGGCTAGCATCAGCCTTATGCCCCTAAGCTTCACGCAGAGATTAGGTTTAACCGATATGGTTAGAACCAATATGAGAATTGAACTAGCAGATCATACCTTTAAAAGACATGTTGGCGTTGTTGAAGATGTGTCAATCCGGGTAGGTAATTTCTTCATTCCGTGTGATATAGTTGTCATTGATACCGTGGAGGACCCCCGTTGTCCTATCATCTTCGGATGTCCTTTCCTGGCTACAAGAAGGGCGTTGATCGATGTTTCTGAGGGAATAATCACTCTAAGGGTCGGAAACGACCACTTAGACTTCAAGGTGAAGGATGCGATGAGAGGACCTTCCCTGTCAGAGTCCGCTTGCTTTGTGGACATCTACAACTAGTTCTGCGAGGAGATAGAAGAAGACATCTGAATGGTAGACCCCCTTGCGAGGGCGATAAGCAGTCAAGATTCTGACTTTGAAAGTCCAGAAGTTGCGGAGTTTCTCAGCTTTCTTAACCTGTCTGATGAAGATTTGAGCAACGAGGATGAGGTGGTGGAATCTGTCAAGTATGCCTCTCTTGAGGGGGCGCCGCAAGAAAAGACACCCAGGGCCAAGCCTGAGTTGAAGCCGTTACCAGAAGGGTTGAGATATGAATTCCTAGATCAAGAAGAAAGGAACCCTGTCATCGTCAACGCCAATCTTACAAAGGATCAGTTGGACAGACTTCTTGAGGAGTTAAGACTCCACCGGCAGGCTATAGGATACTCAGTAGAAGGCATCAAAGGCCTTAGCCCTGCTTTATGTATGCATCACATCAATCTAGAGGAATCCACCAAACCTCTGGCTCAACCCCAGAGAAAGTTGAATCAGATGCTGAAAGAAGTAGTCAAGAAAGAGGTAATCAAGTTGAGGGATGCGGGGATCATTTACCCGATCAGCGATAGTAACTGGGTAAGCCCGATCCACGTAGTACCCAAGAAGGGTGGTATAACAGTGGTAAAGGGAGACAAAGGCGATGAGGTGGCGGTTAGGACTGTCACAGGATGGAGAATGTGCATTTACTACAGGAAGCTAAACCAAGCTACTAAAAAAGATCGTTTTCCGCTACCTTTCATCTTGATCAAGTTCTTGAAAGATTAGCGCATCATGACTTTTTCTATTTCTTGGACGGTTTTTCAGGATTTTATCAGGTCCCCATCCTGCCAGATGACCAAGAGAAGACAACCTTTACCTGCCTCTACGACACCTACGCCTTCAGAAGGATGCCCTTCGGCCTCTGCAATGCTCCCGCTACGTTTCAACGCTGCATGATATCAATGTTCTCGGATTTTTTGGAAGATATCGTGGAAGTTTTCATGGACAATTTTTCTGTCTATGGAAAAGACTTCAATAACTGCCTGAAAAAACCTATCTTTGGTTCTGCAAAGATGCGAGGAGAAGAGTTTGGTTTTAAACTGGGAAAAGTGCCATTTTATGGTACAAGAAGGCATCGTTCTGGGACATAAAGTTTCAAGGTGTGGCATCGAGGTGGACATTAGCAAGGTTGAAGCCATATCCAAGCTTCCTCCACCGAAGTCCGTGACAGGAGGAGGATCTTCCTCGGGCACGCCGGCTATTACCGAAGATTCATAGAGGACTTCTCAAAGATTTCAAAACCGTTGTCCAATCTACTGGTAAAAGATGTTGAATTTGTTTTCTCTGATGACTGTCTAATCACTTTTCAGGCTTTGAAGAACGCTCTTGTCTCACCACCCATCCTCCAAGCTCCAGACTGGGATTTACCGTTCGAGCTTATGTGCGACGCCAATGACTATGATGTAGGAGCGGTCCTGGGGTAGAAAAAGGATAAAAAGCACCACGTGATCTGCTACGCTAGTCCCACGTTGGACGAAACTCAGGTAAATTATACAACTACAAAAAAAGAGATGCTTTCAATAGTCTTCGCTTTTGATAAGTTCAGGTCGTACCTCATTGAAGCAAAGGTCAAAGTATACACAGATCACGGGGCCATAAGATACCTCATGCAAAAGAAAGATACAAAGCCCAGACTGTTGAGGTGGGCCTTATTGCTACAAGAGTTCGACCATGAGATAATCGATAAGAAGGGTGCAGAAAATGTGGTCGCTGACCACTTATCAAAGATCGTTGCAGAAGGACAGGGGGAACCACCCATTAATGAAAATTATGTCAACGAAGATTTAATGATGATTGAAACCAAGGAAGAGGACTTACCCTGGTTTGTAGATATCTGTAATTATCTTGCCTGTGGAGAACTTCCCCCTGACATCACCTATAACCAAAAGAAGAAGTTGTTCACAGATGTGAAAAATTACTATTGGGACGATCCTCTCCTTTTCAGAAGATGTGTTGATAACTTGTACCGGAGATGCATTCCTGAAGAAGAAACCCCGAACATTCTGAAAGAGTGCCACACCTCCTCTTATGGAGGACATCTGTGCAGTGAAAGGACTGCTGCCAAAGTGCTACAATCAGGTTTTTATTGGCCCTCTTTATTCAAAGACGCTGCATAGTTTGTAAAGGTCTGTAAAGAGTGCCAATCAACGGACAATATTGGGCGAAGGAATGAGATGCCAATGGCAAATTGGATTGAAGTAGAGATCTTTGACGTACGGGGGATCGATTACATGGGACCGTTTCCCCCATCAAGGGGGTATCAGTACATTCTAGTGGCAGTAGATTATGTATCAAAATGGGTAGAAGCTGTTGCAACTCAAACGTGCGACGCTAAGTCAGTGATCAAGCTGTTCGAGAAGATGATTTTCCCTTGGTTCGGTGTACCACGTACTGTAATAAGCGACGGTGGGTCGCATTTTGGAGAAAGACAGTTTGAATCACTCCTACAAAAGTATGGAGTTAAGCACAAGATCACTATGCCCTACCACCCATAGACTTCCGGGCAGGTAGCGGTTTCGAATAGACAAATCAAGCAGATTCTGGAAAAGACTGTCAGCCGGATGAGGAAGGATTGGTCAATGAAGCTTGAAGATGCACTTTGGGCCTACAGGACTGCCTATAAAATGTCCATTAGAACCACCCCCTATAAATTGATCTACGGAAAATCCTGTCATCTACCCCTTGAGCTGGAACACAAGGCCCTTTGGGCAATTAAATTCTTGAATATGGATATAAAGAAAGCGCGAGAAAAGAGATATTTGCAGTTACAAGAGCTTGAAGAATTAAGGATGCATGCTTATGAGAATGCAAAGATCTATAAACAAAGAACGAAGGTGTGACATGATGCCCACCTGAGGAGGAAGGACGTAAGTGAAGGTGATAAAGTTTTATTATTTAAATCCTCCATTTGTCTTTTTCTAGGAAAGTTACAAATGAGATGGTCGGGACCGTTCACTGTATCAAAGATATACCCATCCGGAATGATGGAGCTATATGACAAAGATGATCCGACCAAGGTTTTTCAAGTGAACGGGCACAGGGTGAAAAGGTACTATGAAGACGAAGCTTTTGTTAGGAGGGCAGAGATCAACTTGCAAGACGTGGATACTGTTGAAAGCTAAAAGTGAAGGACCTAAACCGGTCGAGCTGGCGACATAAACTACACCGCTCCTCGGGAGGCAACCTGAGCTTTTATTTTTCCTAGAATAGGATGTTATTTACTTTCTTGCAAAACAAACATTATGAACATTTAGACTGTAATAAGGCCCGAGTCAGTGCATGCGCCACATGTGCTGACTCTTCTATTTTATGAGCCACCACTCTGTTTTATGGACCTGGATGGGTAATACTATCTGAGGTCGGGAACTTAACCTTAGGCCAATGATGTTTTACTCATCGACCGCTTTTTCCCCGCTTTGTTTTTAAGTTTTTCATCTAGATTTTTGTTCTAAAGGCTTCGTATTGGGCGGCAACTCAACCGGCACGCAGATGATGCTCATATTGGGCAAAGGTATATCGGGCATCGCATAAGTTGTGTCGGACGACACGCCTGGGCGGCAAGCTCCCCTATCGGGCAAGATGAGTAATTACCCTTGATTAGACGGATGGGATCGCTCGTCTTGGGAATGGCTTGTCTCGACAACCGACACGGATCCTTGATTTACCCGTTTTATCCCCAGTTGAGATTGCTATATATAGTACGAAGGTTTTACTGTGTCGGGCTACTACTTTTACTCTTCTAGCTACCCGTATCATGCGGTAATTTCTCCCTTTTCTCGTATGTTGTCCAGCTAGCTTTTGGTCTCGTGTCGCGCAAGAGCTTCAGAAAGTAAAGGTATAGCCCGACAGACCTTCTTATTGCGCGCAACGTACTGGGTTGACGACTTTAGTTGATTTCCCTTGTGTCACCCGATACGTGTGTCGCGCGACCCATCTTTAAAACATGCTTGCCCGATACGCCATGTCGGGCGATAACTGTGTCGCCCATCCTTGTGCCGCCTTGTTTGTTCTTGTTATCGGGCGACGCATTTTCTCTCTCAGGGAAGTCTCTATCGTGCTGTTTGTTTCACACAGCTATATCGCCCGACACACCCGTGTCGGGCAACGTGTTTTACGCACAATCTTTCTCTGTATCGTCCAGCTTTGTATCGCCTAGGATGTTCTTTTGATGGACAACACCCGGATATTGTAACGGGTCGAATCTTATCGTGCTATCAGTTTTTCTTTCCTACCTAACATTCGAATGATCAATGAACTTATTTAATGATAACAGATATGGCTCGTACAAAGCAAACCACCCTTCGAATTGACAAACACGGCAAAAGAATCGACACTGAGGCCGCAGCTGAAGCAACAACGGTCAGACAGAAATGCCAGAATCCCGAGGCAGCTGGGCCATCAACCGCCGAGAAGAGGGCAAGGACGGAAGAAGTAACGACTCCATTTTCTTTCCCAGAGGATGCAGCCAGAACAAGTGCAAAGCTCTCAAGAAGGAAACATAAGGCTCGTGGAGATTATGACGATGATAATCGGCGTATGGTAGACAGAGAGCTCTTAAAAACACTTGTGGATACCCACATTCAATCCAGAAGCCACTGGAGAAAGACTTCCACTGATTTTCTCTTTTGGATATGGTCCTAAAACACTGCAGAAGACAGACTATGATAAGGAAATGGACCTCTCTTGGGGGCTACCAATTCAAGAAAAAGTATTGGAAGAGATAAGTGGACTTCTCTGACTAGTTCAATAGATGATGAAAGTTTAAAGAAACTGAGATTGATGATCAATCCTTTTGTTCATGTTCACAATGGAAGTATCTTAAAAAGTCTACATGGTCTAAGGGAATGCCTAATAGTTTTAGAACTTCTTCCTCAACAAAAGCGCATGACTGATCTCATTGAATCTTGCAATCCTGATCGCACATTTGCCTTTTGGTACAACTGGCTACATCATCTTCATCCTGGAATGGATATCAAATAAAGAGACGCCTGACCAACTCCACCACATCGACTAACACAACAAACAAAGAGAATATGTGTGGGAGCTTCTATCTGGAGCAGGCACGCTCACCAGCTAACCCTCACTAGGTTAACATTACCCTACCTTATCTGCTTCACAACTCTGGGACAGAGTGTGGAGCAAGTTTGGGGGGGTACCATGTACCAGTGAGGGAGGTATAAAAAAAATTTCTTCAAACTTCACCCCTTTTGTTCTTTTTGTTCCTTTCCTATATCATGTGTACATATACATATACATGCTCATACAAAAATTTTGCTAAAATTTTTGAAAATTTTTGCTTATTTTGTCTCCATACATATGTACAAAGACGCTATATAGTAAAAACATGATACGACTTCTTGCCAGTTTGTTTTATATGTGCCCAAGGAGAAGCAAGTTTTGTTATGTCTTTCTGATAATGTAGCCTCGAACAACAAAAGACTGGGGCCACTCGCCCGCTAACGGACCCGTACCTGGATGGACTGATGGGAAACAAGGAAACCCAAAAAGCCTTAAGCCTACCCAAACACACAACTTTCTGCCCCCAAAAGTTGTTTGGTGTGAAAGCTAACTTCGAAATCATGCACCAAAGTCTTGCCGAAGCTGTAGAGAAAATTTTTACTGAAATAATAAGGCAGGAAATGCAAAGTCTGTTGTTCGTGGTCGGGAAGTATTCTCTCTAAAGACATCGCAATACTTGTCTTAACTCATGGACTGAAAACTATACCAAGTCAAGAAGAAGCGTCACAAAAACAAAGTTTAAAGATTGATTGAGGACAATCAAAATGCTAAGTTTGGGGGAGTTGATAACACCAAATTTTGTGATGTTTTTGGCCCTTATTTCATTATCAAAATTGCCCTTTTGAACTATTTCCTCTCTCTTTTGTCATGTTTTTGAATAAACAGGCCACGCTACGCTATTAACTCAATTTTATCATATTTTGCAGAGTTTTCCTCGTTTTTGAACTCATTTAGCAGCAAAAAGGCCCGTCCCGGCCCACAAACGTGTTCCGCCTATATCGACCTTCTTACCAACCGGTCGGCCGATACGCTCGATGCCCGACACGGGTGCGCGATACCATACCGCGTGACACGAGGATACCGTGCAAGAAGGAACGAACGAGCGACATGCCGTTTACCGGACAGGGAGCTGGGCTCGCCACGACAACTGAAGCGTGTCACGTGATACAGGCCACCCATCGGTAGGCGCCACTCATCACGATGACTGACAACCCGAAATCCTTGTGCCGAGCGATACACATATCAGGCATCCCTGAAGCCGCAATAATGGAGCTGAAGGAAGAACACGTGGTGTCTGGAGCACCATAACTTCCCCCAACCGCTGCTTATAAATAGCAGCTACAGGACTCCAATGGGACGGGTTGGACCCCTCGAGAGCTAACTTAGGAAAGCATCTGGAGCTAGCGTGTCGTGCCTCAGAGGTGTGTCGGGCGATTCTAGGTGAGCACTTCCCCATCCCAAGAGAGAGGGAATGGTTCACTTAGGCTCGGCTCGGGCGTCGCTGTAGGATGATATCGGCCAACAAGGACACCCGATACGAGTGACCGATAATGGAAGCAACACTCTGGCCCGACACGATACCAACCCCGATACACATCGCCAGTCATGTCGTGTTGCCCAAGAGGGTGCTGCCCGACACGATCGTCTTGGGCAAGGGTGCCCCGCATGATACGTCCGCCTGTCATGAGCGTGTCGCCCGAGAGGGTGTGCCGCCCGACACGGGCGTATCGGGCAAGGCTCCCGCCCGGTATCGGGCTGGAGGGTCTGCTGCTGCCTGACGCCCTTCTAAATCAAGAAGGCAACATTTATCTTTACTTATTTCAGTAATTTACTTCCTTTAATTATGCAATGTAATCAGACCCTTATATGTTAATGGAATTAGAAAAGTTTTAATTATCTTTTGCTTTATGTTGGTACCTTTGTTGGATGATTGCAATGTTTAACATCTGAACTCTAGCTTGTACGCTTGGATCGCGTTTTGATTAGCTACCGAATCGTGTTTTCCTGTTGCAAAAACCTCGAGAGAGGTGTTGTGGCTCTAGTATTTGGTCTGATACTGGAGTACGAGAGTGCCCATCATCAGAATTGATTTAGTAACCTTTCCACTCTAACTTAAGTCCAGCAACCTCGAGAGGGGTGTTGATGCTTAGTTAGAAGTACCCGCTTCGAGAGGAGGGGTACAAGATGTTTCTGCTTCCACTTGTTTTACCAAAGCTTTCTCCTTCGTTCCTTACTATAGCATTAGTGTTATCTCTCTGTTTCCGTTGCACGAAAACTCCTAAAACTGATAAATGCTTAAAACCTTAATTTTCCTCGTAGTAGATTTCTTTTGTTTTATCGATCTTATCCTGCTGTTCCCTTGGGGAATTTTACCATCTCCTTACCCTTGCCGGAGTGTAATGTGTCGATTCCGCATTCTCAACACTACCACCCTTGTCCCTGTATTCGACTCCGTATATCTACTTCGACCCCGTAAACAAAGTTGTGGGGGCCTAGAAGGTTTCAGGTTATAAATTTAAAAGTCCGACTACTTTAAATCTGCTCCACTTTTCGGACGCACGATTTAGGCCGGTCAGGTTCCCTTGGGAATACTCGTTTCACCATCCAGTAAGTTCTGACACTGAGGATGGCTCTACCGCACATGGCTCTACATGATTAAGATTACATTTGATTAATTGCTGCCAATTGAATGCATTAAGGCTTTATCATACAAGTGGACATTCAAACCCTAATTCTTTTCTAACAAGAGTATATGTATAACAACTTCAAAGGATATAAAACATTTGAGATAAAAATCTTAATCACATTATCACATTCTATCATTCATTGCAAATTAATGGACCACTCTTATCATCGTACTATTACAAAATACCAATATCTTATCATAAGTTCCAGGGTTTTAACCCTTATTGGAACATGAAGATGATTTCACCTCAATCATGGATTCAAACATGCCCAAAGGTTGATAAGACCATCACATTATTCATAGTAAGGTTATCATCATCATTCCATGCTTTAAACAAGGCTCAAAAGATCATTAGCACATGTATGTCCATAGATATTAACATGGCAAGGCACTATGATATTCAAATAGTACTACATTGTGGTTTCAACACAAGAAGAGTGTAATTCATTATCCCATTAATCATTCAAGAGGTTTTATTATAACCAATCAACATCATATAATTACATTAAGGTTAGGTATAACAAGCTAGATCACATGGGAGTTATGCATCCACTTATTATAGTGATTTATCAAATATAACTATACAATGACAAAGGTAAAGCTACAAATTAATGGTATTGATCCATCAAATTATCATCACTAGGACCCACATATAATACCATGTGATTTATTCTAATCCATTGGATGTTAAACCATCAAATATTATTCATTGGATCAGGTTCATTGTTCAAGGTTATCAATTGCAGTATAAATCTAATGTTGGTTTATTACACTAACGAGTTTCAATCATATAATGATCTTTTACTCAACTGGCTATTTTCCGCAAGTATACGAGAGTAGTTGTAGTCGAGGTAGAATACAAGGAGTGTTGGTTAGCTAGGCGCAAGAGTTATGATTTTCAATAATCTAGATCGTTGTACACAAGATGATTGGATTAGAACAACTAAATTACAGATTTAAAACAAAATAGTAAATTATCACTTAAGAAAGGTTAAGATTTAGATTAAGGAGGATCCTAGACTTGAGATTTCACTATCACATCATAGCTTATATTAAAATACAAATTTAAACATGTTAATTAACTTGTAAAGGAGGTTTGTAGTCATCACTCACCTCCAGGTGAAGTGATGGCGATTCTAACTCCATACATCACTCTCGTGTATGTATTTTATTTTTGAATCACAAACCTTGCTCCCCAACTTAATCCCAGCCACTCTTGTGGTCAAGGACAAGTTGCCAAAAGAGTAACTCCATACTCTCAAACACATCTTCTCAGATTATGAAAGAAAGCATAAAACATGCAAGTATGATGGCCAATCACACAAACAAGCATTTCAGATCTGAAACAACTCTTGGAACATTAGAGAAACTAACATTTAGTACAAAATTCACATGCTCATAAAATCTATGATATGGGAGCTACTCTCCCATGCCCAACAAAAAGAAACTACTCATCCATGATAGTGTATAACAGAAAATGTGTAGAATTTTCAGAATTCAACATGATTTAGAGAAGGGAAAAGTAAGTAATCCCAAGGTGTAACTAAAGAAAGGTAGAATTCTAACTTGAGGACGAAATCCCACTTCTACAGTACTCTAAACCAGACAAACCTCTCTCCCAAGAAGCTTTGTGGAGTGAAGAAACTCTGCTGTACCTTGGAGAAGAAGCTTGGAGAAGAAGAGAAGAAGAATGGGGGTTCTTTGGCAAGAAACCGTCTTCTTCCACCCAAAATCGCCCTCCCTTGCTCTAGACCTGCTATGAAACAAAAGACCTTCAAATTATGACAAGTCGTACCGCTCCAAGAGTGGTTTCATCTTTTAAAACGAAAGGAGTCATATTTGAAAAATTGTTGAAACTAACAGGCACAAGGCGTGCGTCCCGAGTACACGCCATGCAAAAGCTTTTACAGTTGCTCCAGAATGTACTGCGCACGGTGTACATAGTAGTAATGCACACCGTGTGACTTTCCAGTAGATTTTGACTTGTTTGACGCTCCAGGTGCACGTCGTGCATTTGAGTGCACGCCGTGCATTTGAGTGCACACCATGCATTTGCTCTTCTGCACTAATCTAAAAGTTGTACGGCGTGTCTTTAATAAGACATGACGTGTCTTTAATAAGACACGGCGTGTCTTTTTCAAATCTGGAGTTCTGCATTCAATTTTTAGACTGAGACACGGCGTGCCAATGGCTGTTTTGGGCTGTTCTAGGTTGTTGTGTATTCTGCTCATAACTTTCGACATGTAGGTTAGATTTACATGCCGTAAAAAGTGGTATTTGCACAATTTCGAACCCCAAAACATATATATACTTGAGGAGTGATCCAATAAGAGATAATATGATATATTCCTCATCATTTAATTGCAAAATATAGTACCTACAATCCAAACCATGAGACAAGTAAGAATAGCTAAAAATATAGAATCTAGCATGAATGAGAGTGATAATTGAGTCAAAACAACATAAATATGCAACCAATCATGATTCAAAAGATATGATTTGTGTACATCAAATCCTCCTAAGCTTAAACTATTGCTTGTGCTCAAGAAAAAGAGCATAGAAACACAAATGAAGGAATTGTCAAGTTCATGCATAGATCAAATGAAATGAAAGATGTGTCTAAGACTAAACCAACCATGATCAACAAGTTTACACTCATAGCCATCAATTCAACTTAAACACCCAAGAAAGTGATTTTTAATTCAGCAGCGGTGGTCACAATTAAATGAATCAATCAATTAAACAACACTAAGTAGAATTTGGATGACCAAGCCAAACAATTAGTGGATGTGCAACTCAAACTCTCAACTATTAAGGATACAAAAGATAAAATCTTAGTTAAAATTAACAATTTTAGTTGTACTCTCCTTATTTCCAAAAATGATGTGACAATGGATTATGTATTCCGGCACTCGGCTTCTAATGTAGGCTTATGCACACATGGAGTGTCGGTTGGGGTATTATACCCTCTTTTAAGACATACCACCTAACCATCGTGGCCAGATCGAACTTAGACTAGGCTAGCATGATATGTGGGTGGTTTAGCCATCTTTTATGAGGTATGAGGGTCAAATAGGCCAAAAGAAATTTTAAAAATATCCAAAGGGAAATAAAACTACACTACCAGCCAGTTGCTCTCCCCCTAAGATTGAAATTTGCAGTGTCCTGACTGCATATAACAAACTCAAGAGGATTGCAACTGGATACCTATCATGGTGAATGATGAAGATGGAGGTCCATTTCTTTGATTTGAGGCTATAAATTGTTGTGCTAAAGATTGATGCCTCCTTGCAAATGTGTCCTTGATTTGGGGCAAGCGAAAACACCTATGAGCTGCAGTAAGAATAGTCTTTTGTACGCCAATACTATTTATCTTTTCATTCTCCTTTGAATCATCATCAAAATATGAGTTGGGAAGAGTGTTCTCATTATAAAGCAATGTGTCATCTAGAGTGTAAGGAGAAAGGGCACGTGGCTTGCTTAAAGAATCTAAAAGTAGATCATGTGTTGTAGCTTTATCCCCTTGATTTGTAGCTTCATAATCCTCATAGGTATCAACATCAACATACCTTCAAGGATATAATTCTATGACAACACATTCTTCAATGTCACCGACCTGAAATATGTAGGATTCATCTCCAGTGGACTTGGCAAGAAAGGTGGAAATGCTTCTTTGCTAGAAAGAACTTGCTGGGCAATTTGTTTCTCCAAGATGTGTGAATGAGTGGCAATATCGTCCGCCTTAGAAGAGTATTGGCAAATGGCACCCGTCATTGATTGTTTTTGTTGATGGAACTCCTCATTTTGTTGTATTTGAGTTAAAATAAATGTTATAAGCATGGACTCTAATCTAGAAGTTACTTGTGGTTGTTGTGGCTGAATGAAATTTAGGTCGACATTACTATAGAAGTCTGGTGGAGTGTAGCCCACTGGAGAATAAATAGCAGAAGCATAACATGTAGAAGATGAGTGTCCAAGCAACCCACATGCATCACAAATAACATTGGCTGCTTGAAATGGCTGTGTGCTTAGCTTATCAAACCTTTGTGATAAAGTGTCTAGCTTTGCTGCAATTATGTCTATAGCACCAACCGTGCGATCTTCCCTTTGCTTTCCAGAAGTAGTATGTGAAAAATATGGGTGGTAGCTTGTAGCCGGACTCCATTGGCAATTATTTGCTGCCATATCTTCAATAATAGCACAAGCTTCTCCATAAGATTTGTTCATTAGAGCTCCATTTGCAGCTGCATCAATAGACATCCTAGTATTGTAGCACAAACCATTATAGAAAGATTGTAATAGAAGCCAATTGCTTAGACCGTGATGTGGAAAAAGATGTTGAAGATCTTTGAACCTCTCCCATGTATCATACAAGGTCTCTCCAAACCTTTGAGAATATTTGATGAGTTGAATCCTCAACTGCAAAGTTTTGCTAGGTGGAAAATATCTTGCCAAAAAGACCTTTAGAAGCTCTTCCCAACTGCCGATTGACTTGTTTGGCAAAGTATAGAGCCACGCCTTGGCTCTTTCTTTAAGATAGAATGGAAAAAGAATTAGGCGTATCCCATCAGTAGGAACACCATATATCTTTATAGTGCTTAGCAACTACAGAAATTCAGCAATGTGGAGGTTTGGATCCTCCATTGGTGTCCCTCCAAATGCATTCAGCTGTAGCAATTGTATGATGGATGGGATGATAGAAAACTCCTTTGCCTCAAATTCTAAAATATTAATAGGCCCACTCATGTACATTGCAGTTGTACCAAAGTAGTCCTTAAGAGGAAGGTCATCCTCCTTGATTAGTTCTTCATGTGAATCTGGAGGATTAGGTGGATGTGGCGTACATGGTGGTGGTGTATGTGGTATGGATGAATGTCATTTAGATGATGGTGACATGGATGATGGTTGTGTAGGTTGTGATTCCTCCATACATGTTTGGGTTTCACTCCTTCTTGCTCCATGAGGACTGCAAACGATGTGTTCATTTTCTAAATGTAGAGATATACATGGTTCAAGGATCTTTTTATGAACACCCCACATGCTCATGCAGATAAGAAAGGTGAGTGAGATACACAAACAAACATGGAAGATACAACAAATTATGATGATCATGATGAATTATGATTTATGCATATGATGGTGGATATGAAGGTTGTGATCTAGTCTCATTTACTTATCAACAACTCTTACTCTAACAAGAATACCGATGCTCCGCGACGACGACACCAAAAACTTGTTGGTTTATTACACTAACGAGTTTCAATCATATAATGATCTTTTACTCAGCTAGCTATTTCCCGCAAGTATACGAGAGTAGTTGTAGTCAAGGTCGAACACAAGGAGCGTTGGTTAGCTAGGTGCAAGAGTTATGATTTTCAATAATCTAGATCATTGTACACAAGATGATTGGATTAGAACAACTAAATTACAGATTTAAAACAAAACAGTAATTTATCACTTAAGAAAGGTTGAGATTTAGATTAAGGAGGATCCTAGACTTGATATTTCACTATCACATCATAGCTTATATTAAAATACGAATTTAAACATGTTAATTAACTTGCAAAGGAGGTTTATAGTCATCACTCACCTCCTGGTGAAGTGATGACGATTCTAACTCCATACATCACTCTCGTGTATGTATTTGATTTTTGAATCACAAACCTTGCTCCTCAACTTAATCCCATCCACTCTCGCGGTCAAGGACAAGTTGCCAAAAGAGTAACTCCATACTCTCAAATACATCTTCTCATAATATGAAAGAAGGCATAAAACATGCAAGTATGATGGCCAACTCCACAAACAAGCATTTCAGATCTGAAACAACTCTTGGAACATGAAAGAAACTAACATTTAGTACGAAATTCATATGTTCATACAAGCTATGACATGGGAGCTACTCTCCCATGCCCAAGAAAAAGAAACTACTCGTCCATGATAGTGTACAACAGAAAATGTGCATAATTTTCAGAATTCAACATGATTTAGAGAAGGGAAAAGTAAGTAATCCCAAGGTGTAACCAAAGAAAGGTAGAATTCTGACTTGAGGATGAAATCCTACTTCTACAGCTTCTCTAAACCGGACAAACCTCTCTCCCAAGAAGCTTGGTGGAGTGAAGAAGCTCTGCTGCACCTTGGAGAAGAAGCTTGGAGAAGAAGAGAAGAAGAATGGGGGTTCTTTGGCAAGAAACCACTTTCTTCCACCCAAAATCACCCTCCCTTGCTCTAGATATGCTCTGGGATGAAAGACCTTCGAATTATGACAAGTTGTAACTACTCCATAGAGTGGTTTCGTCTTTTAAAATGAAAGAAGTCGTATTTGAAAAATTACTGAAATTGACAGGTGCACGGTGTGCGTCCCAAGTGCACACCGTGCAAAAGCTTTGACAGTTACTCCAGAATATACTACGCACAGTGTGCATTGTAATGCACGCCGTGCGACTTTCCAGTAGATTTTGGCTTGTTTGACGCTCCGGGTGCACGCCGTGCATTTGCTTTTCTGTACTTTTCTGGAAAGTTGCATGACATGTCTTTAATAAGACATGGCGTGTCTTTTCCAAATCTGGAGTTCTACAGTCAATTTTTGGATGGAGACACGACGTGTCTTTTTAAGACACGGCGTGTCAATGGTTGTTTTGGGCTGCTATGGATTCTGCTCATAACTTTCGATGTGTAGGTCAGATTTACATGCCGTAAAAAGTGGTATTTGTACAATTTCAAACCCCAAAATATGTAGATACTTGAGGAGTGATCCAATAAGAGATAATATGATATATTTCTCATCATTTCATTGTAAAATATAGTACCTACAATCCAAACCATGAGACAAGTAAGAATAGCTAAGAATATAGAATCTAGCATGAATGAGAGTGATAATTGAGTCAATACAACATGGACATGCAACCAATCATGATTCAAAAGATGATATGATTTGGGCACATCATCGAAACATTAAATCATTTGAACCAAGGAACCATTGGTTTAAGGTTTAGTCAATTCTACAACTATATTCCTAATTCATCATATATGGTGATGACCTGATCCACCATTAATTGTGATCATTAGGTCACCATTGGTTGCTAGATCAATAATACATTCAGTTAACACCATCAGATATTAAGCCAATATCATCATCGATTGATAACATCATTAGAATACTTAGTGGATGATAATTAAACATCCAATTGAGCCAAAACCTGACCTAAGGGGGTGACCATAGGTTGTCACCATACATTTGACACCCTTGATCATGAACATTAGTTGCCAAGATAGCAACAACATTGGTTGTTGAAGTGGTATGTCCATCGGTTGTGTGATAGAGAAGGAAACAGCTTGAAAACCCTAATTTGAACCATCAATTATTTTGTGCTTAGCACCATAGGTTGATGCTATCAACCTGTCCCAGATCATGTTACACCTTAGAAAGGTTTTACATATGTTTACAAGTTCATATAGAACTGGAACAAAACAGGGAACACCACAAAAATTCGTAATTCTAAACAAGCATGGCTTCTCTATGCTTAGATCATCACATACAACCATAAGCATGAAATAACAAGCTTCTAATAAGCAATATAAGTGAAGAATGTTATATCACTCACCTCTATAAAGTAGGTCAGATATCAAACAGCAAGAATCTCAAGCAAATAAGGCAAGGAATTCCTATATTTAGATCTGAACTTGGCCAAATAGGCACTTCCCTCCACAAAGAAGCAAAACCCTAGAAAAAGAAACAAGAATGAAGGATTTTTGAGTTCTGGAGTCATTTTCACCATGGAACAGTAGGGTTCCGACCTGGAGAGATATAGGAGGAAGAAGAGCAAAGAAATAAATGGAGTAAATAAGGTCATACTTACTCTTTTAGGTCAATATCACTAGGAAGGAGCTTTAGGAACCCCTAAATGAAGTCAATTTCAACCTTAGATCCTTTCTCCAAGAAGATCCCCACTTTCTTCTTCCATGGGCAGAAAAATTCACAATTGAACAGAGGGAGAACGAGGGTGGGAGAAGGAGGGAAGTGGTAAAGAGAAAGTGGCTCATTTTGGTGCTTGGGGATAAGTATATGAACTTTAAGATAAAGGAAAAAGAAAAAGTTGAAGTTCTAGTATCTATCCAAGTGTCCATGGCTTTAAATTATTAAGAATATACAAGCACACACACAAGCAGCTCTCCCACTATCTGTATAGACCTGGTTAGCTTTCCTTTGTCGAATTTCCCAGCCAATCACATAATTCCTTAGTTGATAGCTACTAAAGGTAGCTCATCCATGAAGGGGTAAACCCTAAAATACCCTTGATGAAATCACCTTCAAACCATGGCTCAACTAGGAGCCCCATGGATAAAAAATATCAAGAATGATAATATAACATCTAAGGAACATAATGTATATGATAAATTGCAAAGAAAACCCCTCAATTGGGTAAATTGCATAAAGTCCAAAATGTACAAAAAATTGCATAACATGCTCAAACAGTGTCCAAATTGGACAAAGTTTGAAACTTAAGCTTGTCTTATGATTTCAAAACATATCAAAATGTTAGATTAGGTTTATAAACGTTCAATTATGGTAATTAAGATCATTCAACTCATTAAGAAAGTTCATGGGCCTTACAACTATAAACCCCTAACAAGGATTTCACCCCGAAATCCTACACAAAAAGAGATGGGTATTTTCTATGCATCTCATTGTATAGTTCCCATGTGGATTCCTATTTGCCATAGTGATTCCTCAAAACTTTCACGAATATTATATCTTTTCTCTTCAGCTTTTTCACCCTTCTATCCAGGATCAACATAGGACCCTCAATATTAGGAGATATCCTCATCTAACTCAACCTCTACTAGTTGGATTGTCTGGTTAGTATCTGGATGGCATTTCTCAACATAGAGATGTGAAAGACATTATGCAATCTATGTAGCTCTGGTGGTAGCTTGAACTTATATGCTATCTTTTCAACACGATCTAGGATAGGGTATGGTCCCATAAATCTAGGAGCCAACTTACCCTTCTTTCCAAACCTTAGCACACCTTTCCAAGGAGAAACCTTAAGATATACTTTGTCTCCCACTTGGAACTCAAATGGTCTATGTCAATTATCTGCATAAGATTTCTGCCTGTCCTATGATGCTTTCAACTATTGTTGTATCACTTTAATCTTTTCTATAATATGTTGTACTAGCTCAGGACCCAAAAGTTGATATTCACCTGTCTCATACCAGCAAAGAGGAGACCGACATCGTCTCCCATACACAGCCTCATAAGGAGCCATACCTATGCTTCTTTGATAGCTATTGTTGTACGCAAACTCTATTAGAGTCAGATGTACAACCCAACTACCAAGAAATTGCAGCACACATGCCCTCAAGAGATCCTCTAAAGTCTGAATAGTCCATTCAAACTGGCCATCAGTCTATGGATGAAAAGTTGTGCTGAATCTTAGCTGTGTTCCCATTGTTGAATGTAGACGCTCCCAAAAATGACTTGTAAATGGTGGACCTCTGTCAGAAATTATAGTCATTGGAATGTCATGCAGACGGACTACCTCATCAACATATATTTGTGCCAATTTCTCTACTATAAACGTCGTCTTAACTGGCAGAAAATGAGCTGACTTAGTCAATATGTCTACTATCACCCATATGGAATCATAACCCTTGGCTGTCCTAGGAAGACCAACCACAAACTATATAGTAATATGATCCCATTTCCACTATGGTATTGGCAAGGGTTGTAATGTCCCTGCAGGCTTCTGGTGCTCAACCTTCACCCGCTGACAAACTGGACATTTGGCAATGAACTCTGCCACATCATGTTTAGACCTGGCCACTAATACATGTCTTTCAAGTTTTGGTACATCTTGGTACTTCCAGGATGCATTGCATACATGGAGGAGTGAGCCTCCTCAAGTACCATCTTCCTCAACCCATCCACATCAGGAACTACTGTCCTATTGTGGTAAAAAATTGTACCATCATCTACCTCATGGAAGCCATCACACTTTTTACTGCCAATCCCAGATAAGATATTATGTATCACATCATCATTCTGTTGTGCATCATGAATCTACTGTCTCAAGGTAGGTTTCACTTGTAATTGTGCCAACAATCCTACCAACAAGGAAACTTCTAGCTGTACATTCATCTGGTGAAGAGACACTAGCATATCTCTCTTATGGCACATCAAGGAATTTAATTGTGCATTATCTACCATTGAAGATGAAGACGACTTTCTACTCAATGCATCAACTACCACATTAACTTTCCCTGGATGGTAATCTATTGTGCAATCATAATCCTTAATCAACTCCATCCATCTCCTTTGCCTCATATTCAACTCCTATTTTGATAAGATATACTATAGATTCTTGTGGTCAGTGAAGATCTGACACTTTTCTCCATAAAGATAGTGTCTCCAAATCTTTAAGGCATGGACCACCGCTACAAGATCCAGATCATGTGTTGGGTAATTGTCCTCATGTTTATTAAGCTGTCGCGAAGCAAAAGAAATCACATTTTTATCCTGCATCAACACGCATCCCAACCCATTCTTTGAAGCATCACAAAAGACAATATAGCCTTTTCCTTGCTCTAGCAGTACTAACACTGGTGCACTAGTCAACTTTTCTTTCAAAATCTGGAAAGAATGTTGACACTTGTCATTCCAAGCAAAAGAAACATCCTTCCTGGTTTACCTAGTTAGGGGTAACGCTATAGAACTGAAGTCTTTGATGAACCTCCTATAGTAACCTCCCAGACCTAGGAAACTACAAATCTCTGTCGGTGTCTTTGGTTGTTCCCATTCTAGTATAGATTCTACTTTCTTGGGATCAACACAAATGCCTTATGCAGATATAACATGGCCCAGAAAAGATACTTTAGATAACCAGAATTCACACTTGCTGAACTTAACATATAATTGATGCTGCCTCAACAAAGTCAATGCCTAGCGAAGGTGTTGCTCATGCTGTTTACTATCCTTGGAGTATATCAGGATATCACCTATGAACACAACCACATACTGATCAAGATAAGGTCTAAACACCCTATCCATCAGATCCATACAAGTTACAGGTGCATTGGTTAGCCCAAACGACATAACCACAAACTCATAATGACCAGACCTAGTCCTAAAAGCTAACTTAGGTATGTCATCAGCCTTAATTCTCAACTGATGGTAACCTGATCTCAGGTCTATATTTGAAAACACAATGGCACCTCTTAACTGATAAAAAAGATCATCAATCCTTGGCAAAGGATACTTATTCTTTATTGTCACCTTGTTCAACTGTATGTAGTCTATACACAACCTCATTGAACCATCCTTCTTTTTAACAAACAACATGAGAGCACCCCAAGGGGAAGTTCTCGGCCTGATAAAACCCTTCTCTAACCATTCTTGTAACTATTTCTTTAACTCCTGCATCTCTGTTGGTGCCATTCTGTATGCTGACTGTGCTGTGGGTTGTGTTCCAAGAACAAGATCGATCTCAAACTCAATCTCTCTAGGAGGGGGAATGCTAAGAAATTCCTCAGGAAAGACATCCTCAAATTCTCGCACCATTGGTACCTCCTGGATACTAGGACTTACTGCCTTGGTATCCACAACATGAGCTAAGAAAGCCTTACATCCTTGTCTCATCAACCGCTTAGCTGTCATAGCTGACATCAAACATGTAGGAAGAATCTTACTATCACCTTGAAAAATCTACTATACATCTTCATCATGGAACGTCGCCACCTTATTACTACAGTCCAAGACTACCTTGTATTTTTACAAGGTATCCATTCCTAGGATTACGTCAAAACCATGCATGTCAAGTGGCAAAAGATCCACTTGAATGTTGTGTCTAGAAAAAGAAAGAACACAAGAAGGGCACACTTCCCGCAACTCAGTGGAATCAACCAATGGAGTCTCTAGCCATAGGCTATCAGATCTATGACTAATAGGTAGATAACAACTATCTATCACCTCTCTAGTGATAAAAGATGTGTCGCACCTGGGTCTACTAACACAGATACAAAACAAGAAGTAGACAAATCAAAATGAAATAACTCCATCTGACCTGTCACGACTCGTGGATTGACCACTACTTCTGGCTGGGTCATGGCATAGAACCTTACTGTCACCTGATGCTATCCACGTCCTCTTCTTGCTTGTCCAGAGGATCCTGCCTGGGATGCCTGACCACGTCCTCTTCCACTACCACTACTAAACTATCATTGTTGTGAACCTTGTTGACTTTGCCTTGGCTGCTGAGTCACCTCCTCATCTTTCATAGGGCAATAAGGTCTTGTATGCCCCACTCACCCACACTTGTAACGTGTTCTGGTGTCCTGATATGGCCTAAACAACCCTATCACTAAAATTGATGAGGTATTGCGGGCTCCCGTTGGTGGAAAACTGTGACCTCTACCCTGACTCGGGGTCCACTGTGATGGTGCATGTGATCTTGGTTCACTGAAGGTTGACCTTGGTTGCGATGGTGGTGGGAAAAGCCTTGGCTTCTTAAAGCCTCCAGACGACTGCCCTTGAAATTGCATAGGTCGCTTCTTAGCATTAGCTTCACGCTTCTCTATGGAAGACCTCTCAATCCTCCTGACAGATTCCACAAAGGTGGAAAACCTTTCTCTGTTCTACAAGGCTGATGTCGTAGTAGTCAACTTCATACTCAGACCCTTCTCAAATCTCCAGATCCTTTCCTTGTCCTTTGCTGCAATGTGCAGGGAGAACCTCAAAAGTTCCATAAACTTTGATTGATACTCATTGATAGTCATAGTTCCCTGACGAATCTTCTCGAACTGAGAGATTTTCTCATCTAGGTAGGTCTCTGGAAAATATCGACTACAAATTCTCTCCGAAACTCCTCCCATCCTATCGCAACTCCTGGCCTTTTCTCCTATTCTATGGCCCACCAATGGCCAGCACTACTCTTCAACAAGTATATTGCATGCTTAACTTTGTATTCTTCAGCGATGTTTAGGATTTTGAACGCCTTTTCTAGCTCAGTCAACCACATGTCAGCGTCTGCTGGATCATAAGTACCTACATATTCAATCTCCCCAACACGTCTAAGACGTTCAAATGTCTTCCCGACACCTTGGGACTCCACATTAGAGGCGTCTTCCCTAGCTTGAGGTGTTGGCGCTCTATCAACGATATGTGTAATTGTGGCCATCATCTATCTAATCAAAGACTGAAACTCAGGATTGGCCATCATTATCGGGTCTAGATGAGGCATTGTGGGCTGCTCTAGCCCTACTTATGGCCCTCTCTCATCGCGTGCCTGCCTCCCTGCACCTCCTCCTGGTGCAACATAGCTACTCTCAATGTGTTCTTCATGTCCTGCGGACATATCTGCATAAGCATAAACTATGATTAGATATGATGGATACATAAGAACAGACTCAAACCTAAGTCCTATGTCCCTATAGACTCAGTAAACCTAGAGCTTTGATACCAACTTAACTGTGACACCTCATCACGCTAAACGAGATTACTAAAAACACAAAACATGATCAACTACTAATTAATCACATAGTAAAAAATGTGGGATAATTAAAACCAATTCCAACCATGTAAATATACTCTAGAACATTTACAAAAAGTCCATCATTCCATTCTCATATACTGTAACAAGTATTTAGATATGGGTCCAAAGACCTCAGTCACATCCTGCATATAAAAGATATTTTACATGTACATGCCATATATTTACAAATATTGGCATACCACCAAAATCTCGTGTCGATACAAGTATATCATCTAGAAAACACATCCCATACATGGACCTGGGAGTACAGGGATGACACTAGGACTCTACTACTAACATCTACAACTAACCAACCTTCTGAATCTATTGATCACCAGATTGGTTCTCTTCCACAGCGTGACCTCGACCTCGATGCCTGCGACCACCTAAAAAAAATATGTGGTGACCCACGGGTGAGACCCAGTCCCATCAAGAGATATAACTCTCTCCAACATATATTGATTATAACATATTGATTAACAGTAAATACATTGAGCAGTTAGGATATTGAGTAAGCAATATGAACAGATTGAACAGTTTAAGCATACTAAGAAGTTAAGAAAATAAGTTGTAACATCAAGTAGAAGTACACAATTTTCATAAGTCTGCATCATGTAAGAACTATGTAATGTAAAGACAAGACAAGGGTTAATCAACCAATGTGATATGTATTAAACCCTAGCAGTTATACTACACGTATGGTATTATATCTTTTATTATTATTATGCCCTGGGGAGTTTGAGTCGTACCACTCAAAATCCAACTGACCAATGCGAAGTGCTATTCAGTTCCGTATAAGATCTAGGAATGTCGGTATCCTAAGATCTCTTCCCCTTGGTCAGTACGAGTAAATTGTAGTGACATACCAGTCAAACTACCAACAATGACATATAGTCAACTAATAAAAACTAGTTCGTACTTGGTACAAGTTACGACACTAGAAAACAAGGTATACAAAACCCTCTAATATGAGGTACAACCACAACTGTCCTCAATCACATCAAATGTCAGAGGCATGACCATAGCCATCCTCCATAACCTGCAATTGTGGATGACAAGGATATATCCTCAACTTGCCACCCCCACATACTCAACAGTATGCGCTTTGAGTTTCCCTTAGGAATACTCATTTCACCATCCAGTAAGTTCTGACACTGAAGATGGCTCTACAACACAAGGCTCTACATGATTAAGGTTACACTTGATTAATTACTGCCAATTGTATGCATTAAGGCTTTATCATACAAGTGGACATTCAAACCCTAATTCTTTTCTAACAAGAGTATATGTATAACAACTTCAAAGGATATAAAACATTTGAGATATAAATCTTAATCAAATTACCACATTCTATCATTCATTGCAAATTAATGGACCACACTTATCATCGTACTATTACAAGATACCAAAATCTTATCATAAGTTCCAGGGTTTTAACCCTTATTGGAACGTGAAGAGGATTTCACATCAATCATGGCTTCAAACATGCCCAAAGGTCGTTAAGACCATCACATTATTCATAGTAAGGTTATCATCATCATTCCATGCCTTAAACAAGGCCCAAAAGATCATTAGCACATGTATGTCCATAGATATTAACATGGCAAGGCACTATGATATTCAAATAGTACTACATTGTGGTTTCAACACAAGAAGAGTGTAATTCATTATCCCATTAATCATTCAAGAGGTTTTATTATAACCAATCAACATCATATAATTACATTAAGGTTAGGTATAACAAGCTAGATCACATGGGAGTTATGCATCCACTTATTATAGTGATTTATCAAATATAACTATATAATGACAAAGGTAAAGCTACAAATTAATGGTATTGATCCATCGAATTATCATCACTAGGACCCACATATAATACCATGTGATTTATTCTAATCCATTGTATGTTAAACCATCAAATATTATTCATTGGATCAGGTTCATTGTTCAAGGTTGTCAATTGCAGTATAAGTCTAACCATTAAATCATTTGAACTAAGGAACCATTGGTTTAATATTTAGTCAATTCTACAATTACATTCCTAATTAATCATATATGGCGATGACCTGATCCACCATTAATTGTTATAATTAGGTCACCATTGGTTGCTAGATCAATATTACATTCAATTAACATCATCAGATATGAAGCCAATATCATCATCGATTGATAACATCATTAGAATACTTAGTGGATGATAATCACACATCTAATTGAGCCAAAACCTGAGGGGTGACCATAGGTTGTCACCATACATTTGACACCCTTGATCACGAACATAAGTTCCCAAGATAGAAACACCATTGGTTGTTGAATGGTATGTCCATCAGTTGTGTGATAAGAGGGAAATAGCTTGAAAACCCTAATTTGAAACATCAATTATTTTGTGCTTAGCACCATAGGTTGATGCTATCAACCTGTCCCAGATCATGTTGCACCTTATAAAGGTTGTACACATGTTTACAAGTTCATATAGAACTGGAACAAAATAGGGAACACCACAAAAATTCGTAATTCTAAACAAGCATGGTTTCTCTATGCTTAGATCATCACATTCAAGCATAAACATGAACTCACAAGCTTTTAATAAGCAATATAAGTGAAGAATGTTATATAACTCGCTTCTATAGAGTAGGTCATATATCAAACAACAATAATCTCGAGCAAATAAGGCAAGTAATTCCTAGATTCAGATCTGAACTTGGCAAAATAGACACTTCTCTCCACAAAGAAGCAAAACCCTAGAGAAAGAAACAAGAAGGAATGATTTTTGAGTTCTAGAGTCATTTTCACCATGGAACAGTAGGGTTCCGACCTGGAGAGATATAGGAGGAAGAAGAGAAAAGAAATAAACGGAGTAAATAAGGCTATACTTACACTTTTAGGTCAATATCACTAGGAAGGAGCTTTAGGAACCCCTAAATGAAGTCGATTTCAACCTTAGATCCTTTCTCCAAGAAGATCCTCACTTTCTTCTTCCTTGGGCAGAAAAATTCGCAGATGAATATAGGGAGAACAAGGGTGGGAGAAGGAGGTAAGTGGTGGAGAGAAAGTGGTTCGTTTTGGTGCTTGGGGATAAGTATATGAACTTTAAGATAAAGCAAAAAAGAAAAGGTTGAAGTTCTAATATCTATCCAAGTGTCCATGACTTTAAATTATTAAGAATATATAAGAACACACACAAGCAGCTCTACCACTTTCTGTATAGACCTGCTTAGCTTTCCTTTGTCTAATTTCTGAGCCAATCACATAATTCCTTAGTTGATAGCTACTAAAGGTAGCTCATCCATGAAGGGGTAAACCCTAAAATACCCTTGATGAAAACACTTTCAAACCATGGATCAACTAGGAGCCCCATGGCTCAAAAATCTCAAGAATAATAATATAACATCTAAGAAACATAATGTATGTGATAAATTGCAAAGAAAACCCCTCAATTTGGTAAATTACAGAAAAGTCCAAAATGTACAAAAAATTGCATAACTTGCTCGAACAGTGTCCAAATTAGACCAAATTTGAAAATTAAGCCTGTCTTATGATTTCAAAACATATCAAAAGGTTAGATTATGGTTATAAGCATTCAATTATGGTAATTAAGCTCATTCAACTCATTAAGCAAGTTCATGGGCCTTACAAATATCCCTAGTAATTCCAAAATTGGAGATAGCTTCCACTGCATCAATGAAAACTTGACCCTCATTATTTTTAGCTTGCACTTTAGGCACCTACTTATTCTTATGAGGCTTCTCATTTTGAAATCTCAGATTTGTAGGATCCTTCTCTTCCAACTGAACTCCACATAGGTTGAACTCATGTCCATAGAGACCAAAATTCAAACACCTACTTGGCTCCCACTCATATTCAAACTTAATGGTATCACATTGTCTGTCATCACTAATGATTTCAAGTTCTTTTGAAAAAGATAAATCCAATGGAATCAACACCTACAAACACGCATATTTGAGTCTAAGGAATTCAGATGTAAGCCTGTCTGACTATGATGGTTTTCCAAAAAAAGAGCCTATTCTATTGAACATCTCAACATCCCATAATTCCAGTGGGATATTAAAAATCTTCATCCAGATTGGAACCTCTAAGCACTTCATCTTCTCTAGAGGTTCGCCTCTCTCCCATCTTTTGATAATAAGTGGCTTCCCAGCTACAAACCAGGGGCCTCCATTTAGAGCAATATCAAGGTCTTCATCATTGGCGAACATTACTATGAAGTAGCCTTGCCTACACGATCTAGCTTGCCGGATCTGTGCAAAGTGACAAGCCAGCATAGGCTACTGTGGTTTCAATCCTAGTACATAACCAACAGTGGTTCTGCTTCATCTAGCTAAGTTCCGCTCAGCAATGACCTTCGAGTAGACCAACTTCCCATCAACCAGTTCAATATCCATTTTCTTCAAGTTAATAGGTCTGCCATCCTTCTCCCCCTTGAAGAGGTCTGACTATGCTTTCCCCTCCTTGGCCATCAAAACATTCCCAAGGAATACTCTCCTCTTAACTACCACACTTTCCAGATGATTGAAATCGGGATCTGGGGGTTCAGACGACGCTTCCGACACCTCCCCCAGTCACCCCCCAATCGCCCCTCTACTCATCTCGGCTTCCTGGCGTGTAAGGAACGAGGCTGAGTGGCTTCCCTAGGTTTTCCAGCCGATAAACACTCAATAATAACGTAACCCCTAGAGGAGATAACATTCATGATGGACTATCTTGAATAAGATGGTCTTGACAAAATGGATATTCGTTTAGAGTGAGAGAAAGATATTTCAACATCACCATTCATATTTTCAAAAATACTTTGGATTTTTGTGCTTCCTCTAGGTACATGGGCTTTTTCCTGTGTCATAATCTAGTTTTTTGGAAGTCTTACCTCTTCCTATTGTAATGCTTTGGGGATAATAGATTAGTTTTTAATATTTCTTAAGAAGAAGGTTGTTAAACCCTTCTCAGAGCAGACTAACGATTGAGGAGTTACAATATTCATTGCTTTAAAACAAACTCTATAACACAAGACTAAATTTTTAGAACTGGCTTCCATGTTGAAACTTGTAGTTTGGACACTTAATGTTAAGACCTTTAGAAGGTCGCGATCAGTGAGAGAAATAGAGAAAATTGGAAATGCATTAAAGTATATGGGTCCATCATCTAGAGTAGACTCTATGAGTCCTAAAAGGGGGTCAGAGGTCTGCATTCTCTAAGACATAACAAAATCAAACAATGTATGTCCTTTTGAGTTAAGGCTTTAGCAGAGACTTGGACAAGTCCTAGGTGAAGGAAGTTATATTTTGGATTACTTTTAATCATTGTCTTTTTGTGATAGCAATTGTATACATTCTTGTGAAGATGTAACTAACATTGTTCTTTTGATTGTTTTTATATAGTACTCTAAAAATAATTTGAATTCTCCTTTTGAATATATGTCTTAATGGGTACTTTAGGAATTTGTAGGTTCTGGATAGATTGCTCAATATTTTCAAAGTTTACTTGTGCTCAAAATTTTGCTAAAATTTAAGCATAATTGAGTTCATTTGTGTGTTTGGATTGCATGTTGAATTCAAATCTAATGTGTATAAAATCCTATTTTGATTATATGAAGAAATATCTCGATTGGACATCATTTTAGTAGAAGCCATGAGAATTAAGTGTAGTGCACTCAAAACCTAGTATATGTAGCTTTGGATGGGTTTGCATGTGTCCAGTTGTTCAGTTTGACACTTGAACATGTGTTAATCTGACCTGACTAACATAGTCATTCAACTAGAAACTATATTGACTGATCGAGCAAGTAGCGGGAGCCCAGCAGGGCCGCTGGTGGCTAACAGGTTGCTAGTAAAATCCAATACTTGTGGTCAACTAGTTTCTTGAGTAAGTGTAAGTCGGGTCAACTGTGTAACTAGCAAGGTTTCTAAAATGGATTTTGGTGGGAGAGGACTGCTAGCGGGAGCCATAATTTAGTAGCTTGACTAGAAATTAGATGGTCGACTAAGATTGGACTACTTGACAAGCGACCAAATAGGTTGGTCGATATCGAGGCCATGACCTCTATTGTGTGAAGTCGTTGCCAACTCATCACTTAACTGACTAAGGGTTTGAAGAGGTGGATGGATAGTAGAATAACAACCACTCACAAGTATTTGTATATTTTTATAGTTCGATGTTGTCCATGAAGGCTGTGAAGCCAACAAAGTGGCTGACAAACTTGCCAAAAACCACCTTAAATCCTCTCATCATATTTTCTGGTTTGAGGAGCACCCATTGAGGCCATGAGTCTCTATCTTCTTGAATGCATGTGTAATGGTAGTACTACTACCCAAATTAATTAATTTTGAATCCTCATAATAGTAGTTCTAGATTTGCTTTGCATGCAAGAGGAGGGCATGATGAATAATAATACCTCCTAGCTTCCCCCCGAAAAATAGTATAAATCATGAGGCATAAGTTCATGTTAACCCATTTCATGATAACCAAACCCTATAAGCAAACCCTCATATTGTAGAAGAGATATTGGGGAGAAGCATGGGGAACAAAGCAAAAGAGAGAGAAGAACAATAAAACCTAGGTAACCTCATCTAGGTCAACTTAGTTTGTTTCTTCTCTTCTCTATATAATTTTCCATAGTAAAAATCTTGATTGACTAATATCTTTTATCCCTCTTCATCATCTTTCAATCTATGAGGAATGACCTACATACATGAGAAACTAGAACAAAACATGTAGAATGTGGAACTTGGGATCTCTCTTGATTTTAGGTACAATGAGATGAGTAGTGCAGACACGGTTAACCAATATTACTTGTTATGTGTTGCAGTTTTTGTCACTCAATCAACAATCATGATGAATTTAGACATCTAGAAATGATATAATATTATCCCATTTTTCACATTATTACCATACATTTTTTGCATGTTTCATCTATCCATTTTTTCTGCATGAAGTGAGTTCACAGATACATGGCATCATTTGTAAGGCCCCTAAACTTGCTTAATGAGTTGAACAAGATTAATTACCATAATTTAATGATTAAAACCATATTATAACCTTGTGATAAGCTTTGAAATCATAAGACAAGCTTAAGTTTTAAATTTGGTCCAATTTGGACACTGTTTGAGCAAGTTATGCAATTTTATACACATTTTGGACTTTTATGTAATTTACCCAATTGAGAGGTTTTCATTGTAATTTATCACTTTCATTATGTTTCTTGGATATTATCTCATCATTATTGATCTTGTTGAGCCATGGGGATCCTATTTAAACCTTGGTTAGAAGGTGTTTTCTCCAAGGGTATTTTAGGGTTTTCCCCTTCACGGATGAGCTACCTTTAGTAGCTATCAACTAATGAATTATTTAATTGACTGGGACATTCGACAAAGGAAAGATAAGCAGGTCTATACACATGATGGGGGAGCTGCTTGTGTGTGTGCTTGTATATTCTTAATAAATTAAGGCCATGAACACTTGGATAGATACTAGAACTTCAACTTTTTCTTTTTCTTTATCTTAAAGTGTCATATACTTATCCCCAAGCACCAAAACGAGACATTTTATCTCCACCACTTCCCTCCTTCTCCCAACCTCGTTCTCCCTCTGTTCAGCTGCGAATTTTTCTGCATAAGGAAGAAGAAAGTGGGGATCTTTTTGGAGAAAGGCTCTAAGGTTGAAATTGACTTCATTTTAGGGTTGAAAAAGCTTCCTTCTAGTGATCTTGACCAAAAAGAGTAAGAATCCCCTTCTTTACTCCATTTATTTATTTTTATCCTCCCTCCTAGATTTCTAAAGGTCAGAACCTTGCTGTTCCATGATGGAAATTGCTCTAAAGCTCTAAAACCCTACCTTTCTTGCTCCTTATGCTTAGGGTTTGCTCATTTGATGAAGAAAGGTGCTAGATGGATGAATTCATAGTTTACTCTTGGATTTTCTACCCTATCTGCTCATAATTTATTCTGTGTGAGGTTTCATCTTCTCATTAGAGGCAAGTTTCATAACTTGCTCCATGTTTATTTCTTATTATAAGCTTTCTAGATCATGTTCTTGCATGAAAATGATGATTTATGCACTAAAAAGCTATGCTTGACTTGGATTTTGATTTTTATAATGTTTCCTGTTCTGATTTCAGTTCTGGATGAACCTGTGATCATGTGTAAATTATTCCTAAGGTATAATATGACTTGGATCAGGTTTGTTTGACAACCTATGGTGCTAAGCACCTATCAACCAATGGTCAATTTTAGGGTTTTAAGCTGATTTCTTCTATAAACCCATGACCCGATGATGGTACCATTGCAACAAACCTATGGTGTTGTCTTCATGACAACTGATGGTCATGATAAAAGGTGTCAAATGATGATTAAAACCTATGGGCACCCCCTTAGGTCAGGTTTTGGATCAATTAGAAGTATAATGATTAACCATTAAGTACCCTACTGATGTTATCAATCAATGATGACATCAACTTAATATTTGATGCTGATTAATGAATAGTGTTGATCTAACAACCTATGGTAATTTAATAATCACTAATGATGGTGTATCAGGTTTCTTCAACCTATGTTAAGTTAATCATTGTAGTTGTAGCATCAATTTAGCCTTAGACCAATAGTTTCTTGGGTCACTTGATGCAATGGTCAGACCTATATTGTAATTGATGGTTTTAACATATGAACTTGACCCAATGGTCAAGATCTAATGTTTATTCCTCCAATAAGATGGAATTATGGCTAATGTATTATGTTGGTCCTAATAATGGGATTAAATGGTTTCCTTTATATGATCAACTTGAGGAGCTTACTTGTTGATAATGGATGGCTTATTTTAACTGAACAGTCGATTGTGGGTTTTACCCTACTCTAAATGGAACTTTCTGTGTTGTAAATCAAGGGATGTCTAGGGATAGGTGGTGACTCTTTCTAGAGCACAAATCAAGGACTTCATAGGTGTATTATCCAAGGTGTTTACTTATATAAACAATCCATGGTCTTACCTTTTGAACATCCAATGGTTCTGAGTGACATTGTGATATGGTGATACATGTTGAATGATAATGGAACAAATGGAGGGTACCCTTAACAAGGTAGTCTTACCTATTCACTCATATGAATAGAAGGGATGATAACCATATTGTGTGGATATGTAACCCTAATGAGGTATAGCTGTTATACCTAGCTTTAATATAACTAATGATGGTAATTGGGTATGAATAGTCCTTGAATGACTAATACAATCATGGAGTACTCTGGTACTATTGTTGAAACCCTAGTATGCTATAACCCGATGGTTACACCTTGATCTATTTGTTGGTTCATACTTGAGAATGGTATGGAATGTGATGGTTATGCTTCACCTTATGCATCCATGACCCAATGGGGATGCCGTGAGTTAGGGTTTGGGTATGAGTGCTGATTAGTAACATTAATACAATTTATCTTGTGAACCTAACTCTCATACAAATAGATAAGATGAGTATTCATGTTTAACATTCTTATATGGTGGAATTATGGTGGAATAACCTCCTAATATGATCATAACCTTGATATGTTAATTGGTGGTTATCATAGCCACATGGTTGATACTTTCTTATGCTAAACATGTGCATTATGAATATGATGAGAGTTAATCATATCTAGATTCCTTTCATGTTGATGTAATAAAGGGATGTTCTTAAGTTAATATAACCCTGCTATGATTGTTTATGAATATCTCCTAGCTCATTAATGCAATATTGTGTTAATCTGGTGTAATATATGTAAGTGATGTTGTTGAGACTTGTTATAAGGCATGAAAAGATAATGATGATCTTGTAGGGAATAATATGATGGTCTTAATGACCTTTGGGCATGGTTGAGCCCTAAATGAGGTGTAATCCTCTTGTGTTGATAAGGGTTGATACCCTATGATATTGTGAAAAGGAATTCATATCCTATGATAGTATGATGGTCTTAATGACCTTTGGGCATTATTGAGCCCCAAATGAGGTGTAATCCTCTTGTGTTGATAAGGGTTGATACCCTGTGATATTGTGAAAAGGATTTTATATCCTGTGATAGTATGATGTTCTTAATGACCTTTGGGCATGGTTGAATCCTGAATGAGGTGTAATCCTCTTGTGTTGATACCCTGTGATATTGTGAAAAGGATTTTATATTCTGTATTAGTATGATGGTCTTAATGACCTTTGGGCATGGTTGAACCCTGAATGAGGTGTAATCCTCTTATGTTGATAAGGGTTGATACCCTGTGATACTGTGAAAAGGATTTATATCTTGTGATAGTATGATGACTAGTATGGTCACATGAATGGCAAGTGAATAGTACCATGTGATGATGGGATGAGAAATTATGTTTCACACGTTTTATATCTTTTCAAAGTTGTGATATTTATATGCTTGCTAGAAGTGAATTAGGGTTTGTATGTCCACTTGTTTGATGCAGCCTTAATTCACCCAATTGACATAACTAATCAAGTGAAATTCTAATCATGTAGTGCCCTGTGCCATAGATCCATCTGAGTGTCAGAATTTTCCAGATGGTGAAACAAGTATTCCTAAGGGAAACTCATATACTGTTGAGTATGTGGGGGTGGAAAGTTGAGGATATATCCTTGTCATCCACAATGCAGATTGTAGAGGTTGGCTATGGTCATGCCTCATACATCTGATGTGATTGAGAATGGCTACAATCGTGTCTCAGTGATTATATATGTGAAAAGATTGGAGGACAACTGCTATTGTACCTCGGACGGTAGGGTATGCGTACCCACCTCCTTTCACTAGTGTCATGACCTGTACCAAGGATGGACTAGGCTGTGAGCAACTTGACCTTATGTGTCGCTGTGGCAGACCTGTACTGACTGGGGGCGGAGAAGATCTTATGTTATGACCGTATCCGAGCTTAATTGGTAAACTAGGGTTTACATGGATGATTATATGTTTAATTGGATTGACCATGTCTTAAATCTAATTAATCATGATAATTCAATTATGATGTTTTAAACTTAATAAGAATGTTAAGTTTTCTATTGTTTAAGAAATTAGTGTTTGAGAAATATAAACCCTAGTTGGCTGAAATTAGGATTTTCATGGTACCTGAGTATGAAATTTGATCAAAATAGTAGTACAGTAAATAATTTATCATATTTTCTATGTAATTTGGATTTAATTAAAATTTGGATATAATACATATAACTAAATCATGCATTTGAGTGAAAAATTTCAGAATTTTTGGATGTTCTTTGAAAGTCATTCTCGGCCGAGATATACTTCAACTGACCATGCTGACAAAATGTTGTTCAATAGTATATTGTTTGCTTTTTAATTATTTATTGGTAATTCTATATGATCTGACATTTTAACTGGAGTTCTGAAACTCAATCGTAAACAACATGTAAAATTCATAATTTTTGGATGCGTTTAAACCTTATCATTAGACAAATACAGTAACTGACATTTCTATAGAATTCTAGATAGCAGTGCACTATTCGATTTTTAATTATTTAATGAATGCTTTTAATGATCTCGAATTTTAACTTAAGCTTTGTAACTAAATCACATACAACATGATAAATTATCATAATTTTTGGAGAAGTTTTGATCTCTAAAATACACGAATTTAGTAACCTTTTTATGACAGAAAAATCTTCTGAAATTATCCCATATTTTGGAGAAACCTTTTTATGACAGAAAAATCTTCTGAAATAAAAAAAGTTTAGTAAGGGGTCAAAGTGCAATTGACCCAAGCAGATAAATTGCTCTATATGATCAACCTAACACACAAAGATCTCTCATAATTCGTGGTTTAATCCAAAGAAACGAAATCCTAGAGGGAGAGGGAGAGTTAGGGTTTGAGAGGAGAAATTGATGGAGATGCTGACCTAGGGTTTTGCGGTCCGAGGAATGATGAAATCATGTAAGTATAACTTATTTGGATATAGTTTCATGGTGAATATTCTTTCACATGTAAAAATTCCGTCCCTCCTATGATTTATCCAAAATGGTATCAAAACTTCCCATTTTCTCACTCTTTCTTCATAATCCCTCATTTTTAGGGTTTCTGAGTTGAAAGGAAGAAGAATTGGGTGAATTGCTAGGGATTTGATATGGATTCAAGATTTTCAGATATGGGATACGTTTTTAAGGTGTTTTCACACCTTAGGGTGAGTGGAAACTTCCTTTAAATAGTATATTGCACAAAAATTGGTTAAATCATCCATACTCTTTAATTGCTTAGTATGCGACTACAAACCATGAATTTCTATTTGTTCTAAGTTGTTTCAAAATGATATGAAATGGATTCTTCCTCTATTTGGATGAAGTTCAGATGATAAAGTCATATTATAAATGTATACAATACATCCTAATGAGAATTCCCTAAGTATTTGCAGAGGTTATAAGAGTAAACTAAAATATAGGGAATTTGTCTATGACTGAAATTGTTGAATAATTAAATAGAGAAATTTGTCTATCTAGACCCCCTTGGTTATGAATGATTGTTTATTTGAATACATAGTACATATATGTCAGATACTATCTTGGATTTCATTTACGGTGAATAGTGTTTGTTTGATATCTCAGTAAAGAGGGTGAAACCCTAGATGCGAGGAAAGTTGGATATTTGCGAATAGATGTCGTGAAATCCATTTGAAGGGATTTTCTTGACATGATAGACTTTATTTATTCAATGTTATTATTGATGCATGATATCCTAGTGAATGGCATGGAAACTCAAATTCAACTCAGTTCCAAGGTTTCATCATTTATTGATTTTATATGATTTGTTGATAATAGTCTTTATTCAATGAAAGTTCATGTCACATGAAATCTTTATGGGAGCCATGTGAATAAGTTGTTGCCCAGTGAGAGGTGACAAGATGTGTGATGGCCTTGTGAGCCATGAGAATACTTGTACAACCAGTGAAATGAATACCTTGGTCTAAGGACCTAGAGGTAATGGTTACCTGTTATAGAGGTAACAATGCTATGTGATGATCTAAGGGTTTGAATACCCAGATCTAGTAATCATGATAATGATGTGAAGGGATGAGAATTCCCAGTAATGTGATAAGGTATTGAGATCCCAGGTATGATGTGTTTTAAAGATTTGAAAAGTACGTGATAGATCTATTACACCTTTCTTTATAACATTTGTGGTGATTAAATGAAACCATATGGGTAGGGTGTTCAATGAATCAAGTATTGTGATATCAATGTTCTCAGTCATTATTAATAATTCTTGTCATGATAAGTAATTAACTCTTAATTGAGTTATGAGATGCACAACTCAAGATTTGGGTTGATATGCATGATTCTAGTGTGTATGTGCCAAGTGGACATGAAATCTGTTTATTTAAGAATTTTAGCATGCCAGCATATATAGTATATTGATTACTCAATATTTACAATGTTTTGAATATACTGCTCTTCCAAGTTTAGAATGATATACATGTTGTATTATAACTTCAAATAAGTAGACGCGACACCATAGACATACCAGAGTCAAGTATAAGTAAGAGAAGGGTACAATGTAGAAAGATATTTCTAAGAATAATAAAATAATAGACTTAGGAGCCCTAAACACCGTAGAACCCCTATGTGAGGTATGCGCCTTAGGGGTGAAATGACCTAACCCTGGCAGCGTCCAGTATACGGGGGGTCAAAATGTGCTATCAGGTGTCAGGGGGACGAAGCCCTAGTGGAAGTCTCCTTAAATTATAGTTTGTAGTGTCCAACATCAACCAGAAGTCCTGGTGGCACTAGAGTACAGAAAATCTAAGAGGTGGCTTGACCCTCAGCCTGTGTGCTTAGGTTAGAGGAGTCCAGTTTAGGTCAGAGAGCCATTTCCCTGTTGCAGACTAGGAGAGTAGTCAGACTTAGCATTTCTCGACTGTGTCCGCTAAGTCTTGTACAATGTCACTACTATAGAACCGACCTTTGGTGTCGGTTATTTAAGGCCTTTGGCGACGGTTAAAAAGCGACACATATGTGGGCGACACTAAAAGGTGAACCCTTAGGCGTCGGTTTGAAAACCGACGCCAAAACCCTTCAGGCCACCCAAAACGCGCCAGCAGGGGCACTATAGGCGTCAGTTATTAGTAGGGAAACCGACGCCCAAATCCTTCGTGCCACAAAAAGGGCGCCAGTAGGGGCACTATAGGCGTCGGTTATTAGTAGGGAAACTGACGCCCAAACCCTTCCTGCCACAAAAGGGCACCATCTAGGACACCATCAGCGCCTGCCGTCACAACCGTGCTGGCCAGCACGACCGTGTTGTCTGGCCACATTAGACAGTGTTTTTTTGCTATTAACCGACGCTATAAGCCTTTGTTGTCAGTTTTCGACTAATAACCGAAGCCTATGTTTTGATTTTTTTTCTTATCAGTTTGCATGTCTGTTGTGGCTGGTCGTAGGATGTAGAAACCTACATTTCACTGGAACTGAAATGCAGGTTTATGACATCCATTGATATCAGCCAACAACAGGCCACAAACCTGCAAATTTAACAAGATTCATTTTCACACATTTAGCAACCTGTAGTTCCATTCAATTTTCACACATGTAGAAACATTGAGACACATGTAGAAACATTCATGTAGCAACCTGCAATTCCTTTCATTTTCACATTCACACATGTAGAAACATTCAGACACATGTAGAAAATTCATGTAGCAACCTGCAGTTCCTTTCATTTTCCCATTCACACATGTAGAAACATTTAGATACATGTAGAAACATTCATGTAGCAACCTACAGTTCCATTCATTTTCACATTCACACATGTATAAACATTCAGACACAAGTAGAAACATTCAGACATGTAGAAATATTCACACATATGACAATTCAGAAAAATTCATTTACAAAATATCATTCTTTAGTCATTATCGCTATCAACATTCCAATTATATTTTAAAACCCCCACTACTTGTATGGCTTTTGCCCATTCTTCTCTTACATCATTTAATTCTTTCATCGTATAGGAAGCATGTACATCTGATAAGGCCTTACCTATAGTGGGGTCAGTTTTAAACACCTGCAAAGAGAATGATGTATATATATAATTAATAATATATAAATAAGATTGATACATTTCATATTATCTAATGAGTATATATAATACCTCATGTATGGTATCGATGTCCACTACGACATATTTGATAATCATGTGCATAAAGTGCATCACATAGTATGCACCTGCCCAACCGTTATCTTGTGTAGCGCACTATAAATTGAAACATACAAAATATTAAAAAATACAACTAAGAACAGTTCACATAAATAATATATACATTGGAGTCGAGAACTTACTTCCATGTTCTACCAAATTATTGGTTGTTTCTTTTTTCTGGGGACCTTTCCTCCAGCCTTTTTGAACTCATGTAAACCCCTACATGTTAATGTAACACAACAAATTGCATAATTAAATAGTAATGTAATAACAGATGTTAACAGATATAAAAATGAAATATTTCTCACCCGAATAATACCATTTTCATCGCATGTCCATATTTTAGATTCAATTTAGTCCCCTTAGGATCTAGATAATAGACAGTGAACGTCCCGGGGACAATAACTAGTAACTCCTAATGCGTAACCCTAGAGGTAAAAAAGTTAAAAATTAATAACTCGAAATCCATAATAAAAATGTAATTTTCTTAAGTCCAAATTATATGCAAAGTAAACTTACGCCACATTAAATGGAGCTATTATCACCGTCTTCTTATTTTGAACAAAATTTGTAAAAGAATCACATCAGTCTTGTTGAACTGACGAAGGGTCTTTAGCTACTAGACTAATCAAAGATGGAATCAAAAATCCTACATGTTCAAATGAAAAATCTGCACATATCTTGTCTAAGTAGCTGCAAAACATGTATTACATATGTATTAATATATAAGAAACCAGATCATCGGATCCTACACAAGGTATATGGATGTATAAATGATATCTCACCTTATCCATAACTCTATCACAGATGTATTCAACCAATCATAGCGAAATAACTCCAAAATATCTTGTATAAATAATTTGTTTTGTATGATTGACCTGCATCATCCGCATCTATAGAAACATTTATAGGACAATTTATATCATGTCTGCCTAACCATACTGCCATACCCCTATAATTAGGACCTAACGGGGAAGGTAGGTCTTGTGGAACCCAACTTCGTAATGTAGGAGGTGGAGGTGGATGCCTAGATGCTCTGGGTTTCTTCGTTTTAACCTGTATATATAATTTTAGATCAATTGACCTCATATATACACACTAACAATTTAACGTAATGTAAATTTACCATACAATTTCAGTATAGACGACATCCGCTTTGAGCCACAATATCACTGCACCTTTTGCCTCACCAAGCGTTTCACAATCTGGGTGGGCATATGGCAATAGAAGATCTATCCAATTGGGGAATATATGTAGTAGGCTCACACAAACCCAACCATTTTGTAATGGAGACCCATGAAACATTTCCCCTGGAAGGGATGGGTAAGCCAACGCCTCTGCAACGACGTATTCGTTACTTTTTAGATGACATGGCTTCAACCCCTACAAATTTACGTAAGGAATGTTATATACATATATACATATCATCTTGAAAACATATCATCTTGAAAAGACTAGATACTATGTCATAAAAAATACTTACATCGGATGTGCTAGGTGGTGGGTCTACAAGATTAATCCCAACCTCTACAGTAGGAGTAGAGCAGGACGCCATAGGTACTGTATGAGTGGCGGTCAGAGATGCCTGCCACTTGCTCATTGCTTCATGGAGTGTCTTATCAACTGCTTCCTTGACTCTCTTATCAACTACTTCATCGACTCTCCTTTCAACTATCTTATCTACCTATACATGGATAAAAGAAACGTTAGCGTATGATTATTGAATTCCCTTTTACAGTAGCATTCTAAAAAAAGAATAGGTTACCTCTTCTTGTAAAATTCCCGCTTTTGGGACATGTTTGCGCTGGGATGGCTCAAAGAACACTTTGATGCCCACACCAGTGTCTGCACCCCTAACACGTCCAGGATGCTCTGGGTTACCCAAAGCAACTATCAATTCATCCCTTGTACCCTCAGGGATGAACTTGCCTTGTTTCCTCAGCTCGTGCAGCTCTCGCTAATCACCATAAAAAAATTGGTAAGTAAGTAAACACCACAAATAATCAATATTCAAATGATTGCTCTAAGAGTTGTATTTTACCATTTTTGCAGCTGCCTCAGCAGTTGTGGGCTTCTTTATTTCTCCCTTCTTATTTTGCTTCCCAACTACCCAGACATCATGGCGAGGCATAGGTGTGGTACCTATAGTATAGGACTCCTAAGTAATAGTAGACTGAGCAGTACACTCAGCCTGTAGTCTTTGGCGAACGCCTGCATAGCCCTTTGGACCCATTGTGTGGTCATGCACATTCAGTGCATGCCTTGCTCTTTGTGCCTCACTGATAGCCTAGTTAGTAGGCACATTGATTTTGTTAGTAACACTAAAGGTTAATATTGAATAGGTGAATACAATGTATATTAATTAAATAGGGAGTAACACCTAATACCTTGAATTCATCAGTGTTTCTTGAAGAAACAAATGCGTCCCATTCTTCTGGGTCCAGGAAGTTCCAATGTTTAGTGGCTGACTTCTTCCTCTTCTCACCATATTTTATGTATTCTCGGGTGAGATTTGTCCTATAGTTCCTTAGGACCCTCCCACAACATTGCATCACGCATTTATGATACAACTTTTCATCCAACACAAATATACTCTGCAAAATAGAATTGCTATTAACTAGTATCCAAAAAATTAGTAATCTACAAAATAGAATTGCAAATAATACTAACTCACGTATAAATCCTTCCATATTAAGTCTTTCTTCCCCTTAGGAACTTTATGCCAAGAATCTATCTTACAACCACAATGGCTACGAGTAACATACCCAAGATATGAAAGAAACAAATTGCGGTTCACTCCAATTGCATTTCCTGCATTATCAAAATCCACAACCAGTTTGGGTACATTGCCCCTTAGCGCTGTTATCTTCTTCATCATAGTGATGCCCCTTCTCTTGTCAACTTTTTGGTACTGCTCATCAAGTGCCTCAAGTGCTTCAGAGGGTACATGTGCATCATCAACCTAAAATTTGACAAAATAAACACACTTACAGGATATAAATATAAATGGACATTTAGATAGAAATGTATGATATATTTTTAAAACTTACATTGTGAGGCGGCGCATTGGTATCCTCACCATGCTCATCATGGACATCATGGTGATCATGCCCATGCTCAGCCATATGAAATTTTCATTAAAAAATCAAACATTTAACATTTGACATAACTACAAGATAATGAAACATTGAAAAATGAAACATTGTATAGTTCACATATACAAACGAAACATATAAAAAATATAAACATGGATGCCTCTAATATTGCAATCGTTTATCAATTAACAATCCTTCATTGTGATCTCCGCGCACATACAAGTCATCATTAGATTCAATATTTGTGGTGTTGGCAACCCAAATGAGAATGGACTGGAGTCATCATACTTATCATAGTACTCTTCTTCATCTATAGGATCTTCAATGAACTGTCTTTTACCATGAAGAACAACCGACCATTTATCATTTGCAGGATCATCGATATAAAATACTTGTTTCGCCTGTGATGACAATATGAATGGTTCATCCTTCTTGCCAATCTTTTTAAAGTTCACTAAAGTGAAACCCAATTCATCCACTATAACTTCTTTGGTGTTATCAACCCAATTACATTTGAAGAGTGGGAATCTTGAAATCTATGTAGTCAAACTCCCATATGTCTTCAATGACACCGTAATATGACATTTTAGCTTCACGTGGACTCTTATCCTTTGCACTTGCAAAAAACATAGTCGACACTTGAAGGGTGACCCCACTGTTTTGGACGACACTCTTATCATCTTGGCACTTTGTGTAATATGTGAATCCATTACTATCATATCCTTCATAAGACATAACATTCAATTTTGGTTTAAAGGCGAGGCATTTGACAATTTCAGTAATATCATCTAGTGTTTGAGATAGTTGATGTAAGACTTTATCTTCAAACCACTTAATAAATGTCTTGTTATGCAATCTAGCAAGCCACATTGAATTGGCTCGAGGATATTGTCTGTTGATGAAATTGGTATGTTCCTCGATACAAACACTCACTTCATCCGTGTTGTGTAAAATATACAAGTGACCTTGTTCCAACTGCTCACGGCTGATTACTTTCACCCGTGATCCCAAAATTCCTTTGCCAAATTGCTCCTCAATATTCTTGTCATTACTAGGAGTGTCATTACCACTCAGAAAGTCATTGCAAAAATCCATAACCTCTCTTGCCACATAAGCCTCAATAATACTCCCTTCAGGCCGATAACAGTTTCGAACATCACTTTTAAAAATGCTCATGTATCGTTCAAAGGGATACATCCAATGCAAGAAAATTGGTCCCAACATTTTCACTTCCCTAGTCAAGTGGACAACAAGATGTACCATGATATCAAAGAAGAAAGGAGGGAAATACATCTCAAGCTGACATAGGGTAACAACCACTTCTCTTTGCAAAGTATCGAGAGTATCAGGGTCAATAACTTTGTTGCACATACTATTGAAAAAGAAACAAAGTCTGGTGATTGCAAACCTTACATGCTTCGACAATATAGATCGAATTGACACAGACAATATTTTTTGCATTAGAGTGTGACAATCATGAGATTTATGACTTATCAACCTCAGATATTTCATCGATACCAATCTACAGATGTTGGATGAGTAACCCTGTGTCACCTTAACATTTACCAAGCATTCACAAAAAGCTTTCTTCTCCTTTCTAGACAATGTGTAACAAGCGTGAGGTAAGTATGTTCTCTGATTTCCCATTTCATGTAATTCTGTTATTTCTGACCTTATTCCCACTTCACATAGGTCCAGTCTAGATTTTATCCCATCTTTAGTCTTACCTGGTATATTCAACAGAGTACCAATGACGCTATCATAGACATTTTTCTCAACGTGCACGACATCAATACAATGCTTGATTGTCAAAGAACTCCAATAAGGAAGATCCAAAAATATTGGCTTCTTCTTGAATAAAGATTTGTCACTCTGTGTGGCCATAGTACATTGTGATCTCTTACCAAATTCATTGACAAAGTCTTTTACTCTTTCATAAACAACCTCCCCCGGTATAGGTTTAGGTGCACTCCGTTCCTCATTCCATCCATTGAATGCTTTGCGCTTCCTACGATACAGATGGAATTTTGGAAGAAACCTTTGATGACCAAGATATACAGTCTTGCTGCCATGTTTTAATCTTGTTGAATTAGTGTTCTCTTCACATATAGGACATACTTTAGCTTCTTTGACACTATATTCATACAAATTCCCATATGCTGGAAAGTCATTAATAGTGAAACCAACATAGCATGCAAACGAAATGTCTCTCTTTGTGAAGCATCATAGGTCATCACACCTTCACCCCAGAGTTTCTTTAAGTCATCAATCAGAGGTTCAAGATAAACATCGATATCATTTCCAGGTTGTTTAGGGCCCGATATTAACAACGACAACATAACGTACTTGTTTTTCATACATAGCCAGGGAGGAAGATTGTATATAACAAGCATGACTGGCCAAGTGCTATGTTGGCTGCTCAATGTCCCATATGGATTCATCCCATCTGTATAAAGCCCAAGTCTTAGATTCCTGACTTCTTCACCAAATTTAGGGTACAATAAATCAATCTTATTCCACTGTGGGGAATCAGACGCATGTCATAGGATCCCATCATTATTTTTCTTAAAATCTGCATGCCACCTCAAGTTCTTTGCATCTATCAGATTGGCAAACAAGCATTGAAACTGTGATATTATAGGTAGATACCACATCACCTTGATAGGAGAACCAGTTTTGGACTCCCCCGAAGTCGTCAATTTGTACCGTGACGCACCACATTTTGGACAATCTTTCAAATCCACACAGTCCTTTGGAAATAATACACAATCATTCAGGCATGCGTGTATCTTTTTGGCCTCCATTCCCATTGGGCACAACAATTTCTTTACCTGGTATGTTGAGATTGGCAGCTCATTTCCTTCAGGAAGCATTTCTTTCAACAAAGACAACAATGACGTGAAGCTTTTGTCACTCCATCTATTGTTAGCTTTCAGCTTATACAATCTCAACACAACGCTAAGCTTCGTAAACTTAGTACAACCTATCTATAACGGTATCTCCGCATCATGCACAATGTTTCTAAACATGGGAGGTGGATCGGTTTTAGTGTGATCTACCCCCACAACTATCCAACATCGCATCAAAGATGTCTACTGGAACTGGTTCATTCACATCTACGTCATCGGAGGCAATAACTTCTTCCACACAAGCACTACTATCGACATCCACTGGTTTCGGGTTTGAAATCTCTCCATGCCAGTGCCATTCTGTATAGCCTTGCACAATCCCATTGCACATGACATGGCTTTTGATTTCGTCACCAGTGTTGACTTTCAAGTTGTTACCGCAATGCCTACATGGACAGTAGAACCTATCTCCAGGTTGTTTCCTATGTTCCTCGGCAAATCTAATAAATTGATCAAGAACAAAAATAAACTCTGGGGTGCAGCGATTGCGAATGGACATCCATGATCTATCCATTCTATGATCAAAGAGAAAACAAATATATATTACAACAAGATTAGGGTCTAGGGTAAATAGATTATAGTTTAAGCATGGTTAAAACTTTAGGGTTTAAGGTCTTATATATAATTAATGGTTAAAACATCCTAAGTGTACTATCTAAGATTTACTCCTATCGAGTAAATCTTGGATGGGTTTCTAGGCCAACAAATACATGTGTTGTCATTCTTATATATAATAGATGTGTACCACCTATCCCATTCTTGAACACCTAATCTCACTTTTAAGTGTATAATGTGTATTGGGTTTTCAAGAAAATTTCGGTAGTATTTCCCCGATGTTCTCCAAGTACATATGTACGTAGAGAACAAATGGGGAAATGCTACCAAAATTTTCTTGAAAACCCAATACACATTATACACTTACATCCTAAGTGAGATTAGGTGTTCAAGAACAGTCCCAAATCGGGGACTATCCAAGATTTACTCCTAATGAGTAAATCTTGGACGGGTTTCTAGGCCAACAAATACATGCATGTTGTCATTCTTATACCTACAATCCTAGTTTCATCATTCATATCCTAAGTTTTGTGTAACATCATTTAATCATGCTTGTCAGTAAATACTAAACAGTAAATAAACCATGATTCCATATATCAAAGATTTGAATCAAGGGGTGATGTAGCCCTATTTTAGGGCTCCATCCTGTGCCATTTTGTACTTAAATCACATCTAAACATGTTAGATTACAAGCTTTTGCCCCTAATGTGTTTATCATTTCCAATATGATGTTCTTTGCACTGTTTTCAGGTACTTGGACCATGCCTTAGATGGAAGAGAGAGAAAGAAGGAGTTCTAGGGATCCCCCACTCATGGGGAGGTCCAAAGGAGGCCCCAAAATCTCCCTCAACCTACCTTCAATGGCCAAGAGTTGTCACCAACCAAAGACATCCAAGAATGATGAAGTTTAAAGGATAATCAAGCGGTGCAAGCCTCACCACGGCCGTGGGTACTTCCCACGGTCGTGCGAATTTATGACCAAGAACCAACATTTCAACAGGGTTTTCCCCAAGTCACCACGACTGTGGCCATCTGCCACGACCGTGGCCAATGAAGAACAAAACTTCTGTGATGCTGCTCCACGACCACACCCCCTCCTCCAAAACGGCTGTGTGACCCAACACGCCGTGGTGCCACTCACCCACCACGACCGTGGCACTCCGCCACAGCCGTGGCCACCAACATAGCATATCACCACCAGCCCCATACCATGACCATATTCTTACCCCAAGACCGTCCTATACTACACTCACCACGACCGTGGCACACCAACACGACCGTGGTGACCAACCTACCCTACCATACTTTTACACTAATTTTCCAATCCTACCCCTACTTACCCTAGTGCTTCCCCACCACTTATATATACATAGGTGACGGCTGGGGCACGAGGGTGAGCTACCCTATGACCACCCTTAGCTACCTTCTACCCCCTCCTAGCTCCCCAAATCTCCACCCACTCCATTCCACTCCATATCCACCTCAAATCCACTCCATTTGACCATTTCCACCACAAAACCCCCCATATCTAAGCCTCCCACACACTTCCCTCCATCATTCCATACCATTTCATCCAAGGAGAAGAAGGAGGACGTCCCTACAACAGCTGGAGATAGGAGATCCCTTGTCTACATCGAGCTCCATGGCCACTTCTACCTCTTTCTCCTTTCTTTTTGTATTTTCCACGTCTATGAGTAGCTAGGCCCCTTGGGTGGGATGTTTGGGGGAAATTATGTTACTTTGAAACCATGTTGGGGAAAATGACATGTAAATTAGGTTAGTATAGTTCTTTAATTGCACTTTTTCTCTTCTTGCCTGTCTTAGTGTAAATTCCCTTTTCATACCTAGCTTAGTCTTTCCTTGCTTGCTTAGTCTTAATTTAGTCTAGGGTTTACGTAGATTTCATTCTTGCCTTTAATTCCTCATTTGTTCATTGTAGTTTAACAATCAAATCACCTTTAAACCCCTAACCGTAGTCTCCACAGTAGGAACCCAACAAAACTAACCTAGCTCTAGTACCCCCTCTTTTCCCTGTGGATCGACCCTATACTTGCCACCTTCCTATACTAAGACCAGACCCCGTGCACTTGTGGGTGTAGCTATTTTAGTAGAAGTAGGTGTGTTAGTTAGGTTTATAAATATTGAAAGTGAACCCTCCCATGTGTTACGATCTCGTGGGGTGCATCTAGTCAAGTCAAATCAGCTAGTGTGTAGCACCTCTAGAGGGCACAACATGGGTCAATCTTGAAGTTTTAACTAGAGCTTCATATATCAACATACATACTAGGTCATATTTCAAGTCAAGATTTAGACATTTAATCACCTTAGGGTGCATACATGATTCACAAGGTATTTGGGTTCTTAAAGAATAATATATGTTACTAATTTAGGAGTTCACATAATCATTTTAGAAATAGAAGACCCACATGTGAGTTAATTTTGACATTCAACATCAATGTATCTTTAACACGCATGTTTCAAGGTTCAAAGCACATAATCAAATCAAATTAGGATGCTAAAATGGACTCATTTGAATTTACAATAGCAACATCTAAATAAGTAAACTCAAAGCACTAGATAAATAAATATAATTAGTAGATAAACAAATACAAAGCAATATATAAAAAAGTACAACTCAATTGATAAACAAAAGGGTAGATTAGAACCCTTATGTACTCAAACATGTATAAGATCCAACCCATTGCCCGCACCCTGAGGGTAGGGGGCTAGGAGCAGGAGCAAGGAGAAAGAATAGGAGGAAGAAGGCTACCAGGTGTAGTGAGCGGGTGGCCGGAGCAGCAACTAGGAGAGCGGGCAGCGACGGTGAGTAGGCAACGACGGTGAGCGGGCGACGACCGGAGCAGGAGCAAGAGCAGAGGAAGAAGAGGTGGAGGAGTAGAGGAGCAGGCGACATCAATAATAAGAGGAAGCAGAGGAGCAGGTGGCGGCGGCAGTAGTAGTGGTAGGAGTGGCAGGCAGGAGCAGCGGTAACGGGGAAGGCAGACCGACGACGGGGAAGGCAGAAGAGCAGCAGGCGTGGGCAGAATCGCTAATCGCCAGACCCTAGTGAAATCGATGAAACAGAGAAAGGGGGAGAGCCTGGCTCGCGTGGGTGCTATTAAGTTAACAATAGGCGTCAATTATTACCATATACCGACACTTCAAACTTTAAGCGTCAGTTACCACCAACACACCGACACTTATGTTCACTTATAGTCATCGATTCCAAATAGAAAAACCGACATCTCTATATATGCTGATAAAAAATAAATGTTCTTGAATTATAAAAATAGGCGCCAGTTTCCAGGAAAAACCGACATCCATTGAACAATATTAACCCTAAAAGTATTCATGGGGACGGCACGCGAAGCCTTTTCAGCGTCGGTTATTCCACAAAAACCGACGACCTTAGGAGGTAATTTTTTTCGTCATTTATTAGGTACAAAACGGATGCCGTATGTGAAACTTTGGGGTTTTTTTTCACTCTAAAAATTAGATTTGGTGGGCTATTTTAGGCGTCGGTTCGTCTTAGGGAGCTGATGCTTAATAAAAAGTGATACCCATGTCTGGTCGTCTTCAAATATAGATGTCGGTCTCTATAATTAGCCAACATTGTAGGATTTAGGCGTCGATTTTCAGTAATAACCGACGTCTCTAAATGTGACGTTATAAGCTATTTCTGTAGTAGTGTGTGATCATAGTGCACTACGAGTCTTCATATGTAGAGTACACTACATATGATCAGGGCATAATAAAATGAATGAGAGGTCAAACAAGTGTGTACAGTTATTCAATTATTCTTTATATGTTTCAGAATTATTAGTTCTCTTTTTGATCAATCAAGCATTTCATATATTGATTCACTCTTATAGATATTTAGAGTATCCCGCAATATTTATGATTGTCAATTATTAGACTCTCTAAAGCTTTCTACTGTTATAATTGATATCAATTTCTTAAAAGTATATCTGTAACTATATTAGTGCTTTAGACTGTTTCTTTGAAGTACTCATTGACTGAGCGTGTAGGCTCACCCCTCTACTTAAAATTTTTAGGGAAATCACATGGACTTGAAGAAGATATCATTGCATTAGAGTAGATCTGCCACAAGAGTTAAGTCTGAGTATAGTTAAGTTCAGTCAGTCCTTGTCACTGTAGGCCCTTGTATAGATCTGAGAGAGAGTTGCAAATGATGTTTTGTATGTTTGTTTCCTTAATAGGTGAGAATGCAAATGATTGCCATGTCGTATGTACATGTAAGTGTGAGAAACATAATGAATGTATGGATGTGTATCATTAAATGCTGAGATAATATTAGAAATGAAAGTTTAATTCTCTTGTAAAGTTAGTTTATGTGGTTGAATGCGAGAAAACAAAGAGTTTGAAAAGGAAAAAAAGTTAAGGGTGATTTTTGTATTACGTTAAATCCTTAATTTATATCCTAATCTCATGATTAGTGGTAATTGTGAGATCGAGGTCTAACAACTTGGTATCAGAGCTTAGGCTGAGTTGTCAGGGACCATTAAGTTAGTAAGTTAGAGTCATAAGTGTGGCAGATAGGAGATGTCATGATGTTAGCTCTGGGGATTTGAGTATTGGGATATCCTAGCCCAGTATCTGAGTACTTGGATCAACCGATATCAAGCTACTCTGTATATTCTTTCATGTATACCCTGGCCAGGTATACAGTAGAAGGATGGGCTAGAGAGGAACCCTAGAAATATTAGGGTTAAAAACAAGATAAGTAACATGAATTAAGAGCATAAATATAAAATTAGATAGAACTTTCATTTCATATTGTTGTTTTATTGGAGATAATAGAAATGCTCTTATATGTTTGAATTTAGATATTCAGTATTTTGAAATATATATGGGTTTTTAAGATTTGTTGTACACTATGCAGTTGTAGAATTTATTGATTACATTCTTTGTATCAAGTAGACTAGAAATTATCTTTGAATGAACTTTCCTAAGTGAATATTCTTTCCACGTGATTAAGATTAATAGGAGTTGGTTAATCTTAAGTAGCTCTTGGCTTCAGGACTGCATGTTTGGCATGGTTCGGCTGGCAGGATGCATTAGTGGGATCTAATGACTCCTATTAACAATATGATAAGATTAGACTCTGGATAAATTAGACCCACATCATAGTGAGAATGCACATACACTAAGATGTTGAAACATATGGGAAAGATTAGAATTGCTAAGAATCAGTTGTAACTGATATCTGAGAACCAACTTTGGGGCCTCATATGAGAAATCCTTAATTGGGAATAAAGGAACACGACGTAAGATTCAGATTAAGTTTAATGATTAATATTATATGAACTCTAAATATGAAATATGGAAAAGATATGAGAAAAGTATGTAAGGGCCAAGGTAGTAAGAATAAATCATGAGGAATGGATTATATAACCAAATACAATTTTTTTATGTACTCCAAAGCAAAGGAAAAATAGAAGAAAAGAGTTAAGTATACGATAAGTAAATATAAGTGAAGAGTCTTTAGAAGAGTTAAAGTAAAGAGAATTAGATAAATATGTAAATCATAAGACTAGGATAAGAAACTAAGTTAAAACAAAGATAAATGTTGGAAATGATGAGCTTGATTAAGGAATGAGGGTTATGATATAATTGAGAGCATGGAATGTATACCTTTATTAATAAGTTTAATACATTCATCCTTACTACCTTTGAATTCCAAGTCTCTATAGAGCAACAAACAAGTTCTTAAAAAAAGAACAAAAGTGTAGCTTAACAAAATGAATAAGTTATACAAAGGTAGACTATACTCAGGAAGGAAAAACTTGATATAAGAGAAACTATGTTTCACCCATGCATGAGCTGTTTGATTTAAAATGAAGAATATGTAATGTATTAAACATGAGTTGAAACTAGTAGAGAGATTATTTCTATAACCTGATGGTTACACCTTAAATTATGTGTGGGTTCATATTTGAGAATAGTAAAGAATGTGATGGTAATGCTTTACCTTATACATCTATGATACAATGGGGATGTCGTGAGTGGTATTGTACAATTGTTGTTGAATCTAGTCTTTCAACTCAAGACTGTTTTGCTATTTGAGTAGCACAATAGTAAAAATTCAAAACAACATGGTGAACTCTCTTTTGTGACTTAGAGGTAATACATAACAATAGTACATATTGAGCCGTATGAATTGAGATAGTAGGATCGAATTATCAATGCTGAGGTCTCAAGAGTATGAAAATATTGAAATGGTTGTTTCTCTCTCTATCCCATGATTGATTGTGACATAGAGAATTCATTTGTTATCATTGAGCAGTCATGATTTAACATGTTGTGATTAGAAAAGAAATAAAGGACTTAATGTTGAAAACTGCATTCAAATATGATTACAAGAATATAATGTCATGTAAGATTTTAGAAGCTTAAAATAAACCTTGAAAGTACTTTTCTTGCACGTTTATGTTTCGGGGATGAAACCTTTTAAAGGGGGGAAGAATTGTTATGACCGTATCCAAGCTTAATTGGGAAACTAGGGTTTACCTGGATGATTATATGCTTAATTGGATTGATCATTTCTTAAATATAATTAATGATGATAATTCAATTATGATGTTTTAAACCTAATAATAATGTTAATTATATTGTTTGAGAAATTAGGGTTTGAGAAATATAAACCCTAGTTGGCTGAAATTAGGGTTTTGATGGTACATGAGTATGGAATTTGATCAAGATAGTAGTACGGTAAATAATTTATCATATTTTCTATGTAATTTGGATTTAATTTAAATATGGATATAATATGTATAACTTAGTCTTGCATTTCAATGAAAAATTTCAGAATTTTTGGATGTTCTTTGAAAGTCATTCTCGATCGAGATATACTTCAACCGACCATGTTGACAGAATGTTGTTCAACAATATATTGTTTGATTTTAAAATTTTTATTGGTAAATCCAAATGATCTGAAATTTTAACTGGAGATCTGAAACTCAATCATAAACAACATGTAAAATTCATAATTTTTGGATGCATTTAGATCTTATCAGTAGATGAATTACAGTAACTGATAATTCTGCAGAATTCTGGATAGCAGTGCACTATTGGATTTTTAATTATTTAATGGGAGCTTGGAATATCTCAAATTTTAACTGAAGCTTAGTAACTCAATTATACACAACATGCTAAATTATCATTATTTTATGGAGAAGGTTTGATATCTGAAATACATGAATTACAGAAACCTTTTTATGATAGAAAAATCTACTGAAATAAGAAAAAGTTTAGTGAGGGGTCAAAGTGCAATTGACCCAAGCAGATCAATTGCTCTATATGATCAACCTAACACACAAGGAGCTCTCATAATTCGTGGTTCAATCTAGAGAAACGAAATCCTATAGGGAGAGGGAGAGTTAGGGTTTGAGAGGATAAATTGATGGAGATGCTGACCTAGGATTTTGCGGTCCGAGGAATGATGAAATAATGTAAGTTTAACTTCTTTGGATATAGTTTCATGGTGAATCTTATCTCACATGTAAAAATTCCGTCCCTCCTCTGATTTTATCCAAAATGGCATCAAAAATTCCCCTATTCTCATACTTTCTTCATAATCCCTCATTTTTAGGGATTCCGAGTTGAAAGGAAGAAGAATTGGGTGAATTGCTAGGGATTTGATATGGATTCAAGATTTTCGGATATGGGATACATTTTTAAGGTGTTTTCACACCTTAGGATGAGTGGGAACTTCCTTTAAATAGTATATTGCATGAAAATTGGTTAAATCATCCATAATCTTTAATTGCTTAGTATGCGACTACAAACCCTGAATTGTCTATTTGTTCTAAGTTGTTGCAAAATGATATGAAATGGATTCTTTCTCTATTTGTATGAAGTTCATATGATAAAATCATATTATAAATGTATACAATACATCCTAATGAGAATTCCCTAAGTATTCACATAGATTATAAGAGTAAACTAAAATATAGGGAATTTTTCTATGACTAAAATTTGTTGTATAAGTAAATAGAGAAAATTTCTTATCTAGATCCCCTTGGTTATGAATGATTGTTTATATAAATTCATAGTACATATATGTAAAATACTATCTTGGATTTCGTTCAAATTGAATAGTGTTTGTTTGATATCTCAGTAAAGAGGGTGAAACCCTAGATGCGAGGAAAGTTGGATATTTGCAAATAGATGTCGAGAAATCCATTTGAAGGGATTTTCTTGACATGATAGACTTTATTTATTCAATGTTATTATTGATGCATGATATCCTAGTGAATGGCATGGAAACCCAAATTCAACCCAATTCTAAGGTTCCACACATATATTGATTTTATATGATTAGTTGATAGTAGTCTTTATTCAATGAATGTTTATGTCGCATGAAATCTTTATGGGAGCCATGTGAATAAGTTGTTGCCTAGTTAGATGTGACAAGATGTGTGATGGCCTTGTGAGCCATGAGAATACTTGTACAACCAGTGAAATGAATACCTTGGTCTAAGGACCTAGAGGTAATGGTTACCTATTACAGAGGTAACAATGCTATGTGATGATCTAAGGGTTTGAATACCTAGATCCAGTAATCATGATAATGATGTGAAGGGTGAAAAACCACTAGGGGGGGGTGAATAGGGTTTTATAATGATTTAAAATTAATTCAACCAAGCAACCACAATTGAAATTTGGACAAGGAGACATGACGTTTAGAGTGGTTCCACCCTTAGCAAAAACTAAGGGAGTCAGTCCACTACCCAATTGTATCCAATTGGGATTTTGAAAGCACTTGTATTTTATTATCTTGCAAGGATGTTACATAAGATACAAATATTATACTTCACCTAGAAGTAGTCTCACCAACCTTGAAGCAGCCTTCCTTGAAGTAACTCCAAGCCCCCCCTGAAGTAGCCTTCTTCTTGAAGTAGCTTCCCGTTGATACAACCTTCTTGAAGTAATCCTATGTCCGCCGAGCTACCTTCACCATCGAGGAAGATCCAACAACCTCCTTTCCACATCCTCCAACATAGGAGTAACAAAGGGAACAAAATACAATAAAAGGAACAAGATTGGAAGAAAGAAACAATGTTACCAATTGAGTACAACACTTTCATCCTATATCAAGCGTTTGATCTTCTAACTAAAGTGGATGGACATGGATGTATAGTGGATAAGAGATATCAGCCTATAGGACACTAATGTAGAGCTCAAAGAAAAAAAGATTGCAAGTGTAGGTTAACTTGTTTGCTCACAAGGATTGAATCTCAAGTGTGTGTATGCAAGTTGTGCTTTGAGGTGGCCTATGGCTGTCCTATTTATAGGAGTGGTTTGCTAATGCTTGGGGACATTCTAGACACCTTCTAGGGTGTTCTTAGTGCTCAACTAGACGTTAAGTGTCCACTAATTGCATTTGTAACAGCTAGTTAATTAATTCTAAAAAGTACCGACAGAAACCTTCTCGGTCGAGAAGTTTGTCGACCGAGTGTCTCTTGGTCGAGGAATTTGTCGACCGAGGGTGAGTCTGGAGCAACGTTCAACCCAACTCACAACCACTTTTTCCCACTAAGTCTAACGACTATAGAACTAAGTCTAACACCTATAGAACCTGCTCGAGACACAGTCTTAGTCGAAGTAAAGTTCGACCGAGCCTTTCTCTATGATGGCTTTTAGCAGGTTATGCAAAGATGTTCATGCTTTAGACTTGGGAGTTTCTCGATCGAGAAAATCTTCGATCGAGAGTATCTCAGTCGAGAAGTGTTTCGATCGAGACAAACTCTATTTCAAAACTTTAACTGATATGCTAAGTGTAAGAAATGAATGTGCAATTGTGATGCTCACTTGGGGATGACTTATATAAGTGTTGTGTGTGGATAGGGAAGATCTAAATGCTTGATTTACATGATATCTAAGTACTTGTACATTATAAACTTGTACAAGTTTTTACATTGATTACAATCATGAAAATAAAGCACTTTTAGCAAATTGATCTTCCAAGTCTTCGCTATCCACCACCTTATATGCTTGTCCCTGAAACACTCAAATAACAAGTTAAAACCACAAGAAAGAAATGTTTGTCATCATAGAAAAAAAGGAATTATAATAATGTCCAATTTAGCCAAAGATCTCCCCTTTTTGAAGGTGATAAACATTTCAAAATATAAATCATGGAAATATAAATCATATGAGTTTCATACTTGAAGTTTACCTTTTGTAAACATTCTCTTATTTGCAAGTATGATGCTAGATGAGATATTATGAAACTCATTTTACTTTATATTATTGATTTTATATTATTTCTTCCCCTTTGTCATTTCAAAAATATAACCAAGCTAATCATTAATTATGACTTTTATTTCTCCCCCTTAATTTGATAATTTAATACTCAATGCAAACCACTTATTTTTATGTCAAATTTAGCCACAATTTGTTTCTCAATCATTTACAAAAGATGTTAAGCTTTGAAATGATATGAGATTCTTTTAGATTCATGGCATATTTGTTTTGATTTCTCATCCATTTTACAAGGGATGTTAAGCCCTGAAAATGACATGAGAATCCTTTAAGCTCATGAATATATTAATAGTTTCTCAACCATTTACAATGGATGTTAAGCCTTGAAATGATATGAGATTCTTTTAAGCCTATAGTAGAATCAATGAATGTATCTCTAACCAAATACACGAGATGTTAAGCCCTAATTTATTTAGAGAATTCATTTAGGACAAGATATACATTATATTCATAAATATTGTAGGCTCCTTTATTTTCATAACCAAGATTACTTTAAAGATACTAAGGTCATAACTATTTTCAATTTTTCTTTATGATGTTTACAAATTTTTTGTGAACTCCTTCTCAATCTTACAGTCAAGATAGTTTTTGTGAGCTCCCCCTTAATCTTACAATCAAGATAATTTAAGGATTCTAAGGTCATAATAAGCATTAGATCATAATAAGTTAACTTTTTATGAGAGCTATGTACTAAAATAATATTTTCAATATACTAATATTGAGTGCAAGGAAATGATTTACAATTATATATTTTGTCAAGCTTATTTTAGGTCAACCTTGACTTTAACCTAGGCGTCCCTCGGTTGATTTTTATTTCGACCGAGAGGCAATTTCTGCATATTTCCAGTTTAAGCATTTACAATGATCCACTTGATTGAATATTTGAAACATAGCTTACAGGGTATCATATAAAAAGTATTCATGTATAACAAGGATGATATCATTTTCCATAAGCTAAGCACATGATAATCATTTAACTAATATGTCAAGATGCATTTGTGCCATAGAGATTTACCTTAATGCAAAAAAATGACATTTTCAATGATAACATCATCTTTATGTGTAATGAGCTGAATCACTATGATCATTTTGAAAACAATATCCATTCATGGTTTATATATATATAGATCAAAGATTATTTTAGGTAAACCAAGTAAAAGATGAAACAAAATGATCATGATGAAGCAATAAAGGCATATCCATAACACAATGATCATGATCATTTAAAAGCAAATTTCAAGACACATGGTTTCTATATAGATAGACCAAGGAATACTTAGGACAAAACATGTGGATTATGATAAAATTGTAATTTGCTTGATTAAATCTACATGATTCATAATTTTCAGTTTTAATCCAAACCAAGCAGGAGATGAACCAAAATAATCTTACCAGAAGCAAATCCATAATTTTCTTGATTAAACTTACTCAAGTCATCACATTTTTCAGTTTTAAGATACACAATGTAGAGAATCATACCTTTTAAGGAAGATTTATCAAAGCTATATCTTTTTCTTGATCAATCAAGGTTTATATATTTTTAAATTTAATATAAACCATGTACATGAACATGCTTAATCATTTCAAGAGAAATAGCAATTTAGGGCTTTACAATGTGTGCATTAATTTTAAGAAAACATTTCCTGTTTCTATTTGCATATAGTTTTGATCACATAATTAGTAAACTAACAACATGTTTAATAAGGATATCATATAGATCATGATGCAAATTATCAATATGTGATTTGAGAGTTGTGTCCAAGATTTATGATTCATTCATAATTTCTAATCAATTTTCATTTATACCAAATTTACAGCAAGTTTATAGCAAACAGAACCAGTTGAACAAGTTTTCCAGAACCTTATTCGGTCGACAAATACTTCGACTGAAAATAATTTGGTTGAGAAAGAGTTCGACCGAGTTTGTCTCTACATATTTTATTCATCAATTTGTTTGTTCAAGTTATGGGTTTAATTACTTTGATTTATTTTGTTATTCTATTATATTAAGTTGAGATAGACATAAGGATATTCAAATAAATATTATTGGTCATATCTCAACTTGATTAATTCATATTTATTTAGTTTGGGGGTTTTGGAACCCATACCAACTCAACATCCTTTTTCTTGTAAGGACATGAAAAAGAATAGTGTCCAAGACACATGCAATAGTGACAACAAATGGAATCAATTTCATTTCTCTTTCTAAGACTTTGAGTTGAGTTGTTCTTGGGTACATACATAATTTTGGTCTTGGGAGCATGAGTTCTCCTAGGTTTAGGTTGATAAATTTTTCTTTTGGAACATATCCTAAACCTCTTCTTCCAATATAACAAGAACAATATTTCAGAATCTTATCAAGAATACCATTATTTCTCAAGCCACTAATCTCTTTTTGTAATTTAGCAATCCCATCCATTCTCTTTTTAACATTTAAATTTGCTTGCTCTAGATTGGACAACAAACTATCTCTTTCTTTCATAATAGCATCATAGTCTAAACGAGTACACAAAACAGGTTGTTTTTGAAGTTCAATTACTTGAGCTTGCAAGTTTATCTTTTCTTGAGAAAGGAGATTGCAACTTGCTTCTATTCATTTCAGCATAATATCATGGTCTTTGATGATCAAGTTCAATGTGTTTTTAAGATCTTCAATAAGAAGTTTAGCATGTAGATCATCATTTACTTTAGTAGATTTCTTTAATTTCTTCTTACAATCAATATACTTATCATGTGTTTCTTGAAGGATAGCAATTAATCTTCTTTTAATAAATAAAAAAGACTTACCTCTTGTTCTTATTCATTTGTAGTAGTAATGAAACATTGTACCTCCTTATGCACCTCTTCTTTCTTTGACTTCCTTGGACAACTAAATGTTGTGTGTCCCGTTCCTAAACACCAACTACAGCTTGTTGAAGGTCAGTCCAAGTTTCTCCTTTGCTTGAAGTTGTAGACACCACCACCCTCCATCTTCAAGACTCGATTAGAGCTCCTTGAAGCCTGCTCTGATACCGATTGAAAAACCACTAGAGGGGCAGTGAATAGGGTTTTATAATGATTTTAAAATTAATTCAACCAAGCAACCACAATTAAAATTTGGAGAAGGAGACACGATGTTTAGAGTGGTTCCACTCTTAATATAAACTAAGGGAGTCAGTCCACTACCTAATTGTTTCCAATTGGGATTTTGAAAGCACTTGTATTTTATTACCTCGCAAGGATGTTACATAAGATACAAATACCTTCACCCTTAGGATAGCCTTCACCTAGAAGTAGTCTCACCAACCTTGAAGCAGCCTTCCTTAAAGTAACTCCAAGATCCTCTTGAAGTAGCCTTCCTCTTGAAGTAGCTTCCCATTGAGACAACCTTCTTGAAGTAATACTAAGTCCACCGAGCTACCTTCACCACCGAAGAAGCTCCAACAACCTCCTTCTGGCAGCCTCCAACCTAGGAGTAGCAAAGGAGAACAAAATACAATAAAAGGAACAAGATTGGAAGAAAGAAACAATGTTACCAATTGAGTACAATACTTTGATCCTATATCAAGCGTTTGATCTCCTAACCAAAGTGGATGGACGTGGATGTATAGTGGATAGGAGATATCATCCTATAAGACACTAATGTAGAGCTCAAAGAAAAATAGGTTGCAAGTGTAGCTCAGCTTGTTTGCTCACAAGGATTGAATCTCAAGTGTAATTGTGTATGCACATTGTGCTTTGAGGTGTCCTATGACTATCCTATTTATAGGAGTGGTTTGCTAATGCTTGGGGACGTTCTAGACACCTTATAGGGTGTTCTTAGTGCTCAACTAGCCGTTAAGTGTCCACTAATTGCATTTGTAATGGCTAGTTAACTAATTCTGAAAAGTGCAGATAGAAACCTTTTCGGTCGAGAAGTTTGTCGACTGAGTGTCTCTCGGTCGAGGAATTTTTCAATCGAGGGCGAGTCTGTAGCAACGTTGAACCCAACTCCCAACCACTTTTTCCCACTAAGTCCAACGGCTATAAAACTAAGTCTAACGACTATAGAACCTGCTCGAGACACAGTCTCAGTCGAAGTAAAGTTCGACCGAGCCTTTCGCTGTGATGGCTTTTAATAGGTTATGAAAAGATGTTTGTGCTTTAGACTTGGGAGTTTCTCAGTCGAAAAAATGTTTGACTGAGAGTATCTCGGTCGAGAAGTGTTTCGACCGAGACAAACTCTATTTCAAAACTTTAGCTCATATGCTAAGTGTAAGAAATGAATGTGCAATTGTGATGCTCACTTGGGGATGACTTATCTAAGTGTTGTGTGTGGATAGGGAAGATATAAACGCTTGATTTACATGATATCTAAGTACTTGTACATTATAAACTTGTACAAGTTTTTACATTGATTACAATCATGAAAATAAAGCAATTTCAGCAAATTGATCTTCCAAGTCTTCACTATCCACCACCTTATATGCCTGTCCCTGAAACACTCAAATAGCAAGTTAAAACCACAATAAAGAAATATTTGTCATCATCAAAACAAAGGAATTATAATAATGTCCAATTTAGCCAACAAAGGGATGAGAATTCCCAGTAATGTGATAAGGGATTCAGATCCCAGGTATCATGTGTTTTAAAGATTTGAAAAGTATGTGATAGATGTATTACACCTTTCTTTGTAGAATTTGTGATGATTAAATGAAACCCTAAGGGTAGGGTGTTCAATGAATCAAGTATTGTGATATCAATGTTCTCAATTATTATTAATAATTCTTGTCATGATAAGTAATTAACTCTTAATGGAGTTATGAGATGCACAACTCAAGATTTGGGTTGATATGTACGATTCTAGTGTGTATGTGCCAATTGGACATGAAATCTATTTATTTAAGAATTTTAGTCTGCCTGCATGTATAGTATGTTGATTACTCAGTATATTATAGTGTTTTGAATATACTTCTCTTCCAAGTTTAGAATGATATACATATTGTATTATAACTTTAAATAAGTAGAAGCGACACCATAGAGATACCAGAGTCAAGTATAATTAAGAGAAGGGTACAATGTAAAAAGAGCTTTCTAGGAATAATAAAATAATAGACTTAGGAGCCCTGAACACTGTAGAACCCCTATGTGAGGTCTGCGCCTTAGGGGTGAAATGACCTAACCCTAGCAACGTCTAGTATACGGGGGTCAGAACATGCTATCAGGTGTCACAGGGGACGAAGTCCTAGTGGAAGTCTCCTTAAATCATAGTTTGCAGTGTCCAACATCAACCAGAAGTCTTGGTGGGACTAGAGTACAGAAAAGCCAAGAGGTGAATTGACCCTCCGCCTATGTGCTAAGGTTAGAGGAGTCCAATTTAGGCCAGAGGGCCATTTCCCTATTACAGACCAGGAGAGTAGTCAGACTTAGCATTTCCCGAGTGTGTCCGCTAAGTCTTGTACGGTGTGATCATAATGCACTACGAGTCTTCATATGTAGAGTAAACTACATATGATCAGGGCATAATAAAATGAATGAGAGGTCAAACAAGTATGTATAGTTATTCAATATTCTTTGTATGTTTATGAATTATTAGTTCTCTTTATGATCAATCAAGCATTTCATATATTGATTCACTCTTATAGATATTTAGAGTATCCTGCCATATTTATGATTTTCAATTATTAGACTCTCTAAAGCTTTCTACTGCTATGATTGATATCAATTTCTCAAAAGTATATCTGTAATTATATCAATGCTTTAGACTTTTTCTTTAAAGTACTCATTCATTGAGCGGGTAGGATCACCCCTCTACTCAAAATTTTTAGGGAAATCACATGTACTTGAAGAAGATATCATTGCATCAGAGTAGATCTGCCACAAGAGTTAAGTCTGAGTATAGTTAACTTTAGTCGGTCCCTATCACTCTAGGTCCTTGTATAGATATGAGAGAGAGTTGTAAATGATGTTTTGTATGTTTGTTTCCTTAGTAGGAGAGAATGCAAATGATTTTCATGTCGTATATACATGGAAGTGTGAGAAACATAATGAATGTATGGATGTGTATCACTAAATGCTGAGATTATATTAGAGAAATGAAAGTCTAATTCTCTTGTAAAGTTAGTTTATGTGGTTCGATGCGAGAAAACAAAGAGTTTGAAAAGGAAGAAAAAGTTAAGGGTTATTTTTGTATTACGTTAAATCTTCAATTTATTCCCTAATCTCATGATTTGTGGTAATTGTGAGATCGGGGTGTAACAAAATGGTATCAGAGCTTAGGATGAGTTGTCAGGGACCACTAAGTTAGTAAGTTAGAGTCATAAGTGTGGCAGATAGGAGATGTACTGATGTTAGCTCTGGGGATTTGAGTATTTGGATATCCTGGCCCGATATCTGAGTACTTGGATCATCGATATCAAGCTACTACGTCTATTATTTCATATATACCCTGGCCATGTATACAGTGGAAGGATGGGCTAGAGAGGAACCTTAGAAATATTAGGGTTAGAAACAAGATAAGTAACATGAATTAAGAGCATAAATATAAAATGAGAGAGAAATTTCATTTCATATTGTTGTTTTATTGGAGATAATAGAAATGCTCTTATATGTTTGAATTCAGATATTCAGTATTTTGAAATATATATGGGTCTTTAAGATTTGTTGTACATTATGCAGTTGTAGCATTTATTGATTACATTCTTTGTATCAAGTAGACTAGAAATGATCTTTGAATGAACTTTCCTAAGTGGATATTCTTTCCACATGTTCGAGATTAATAGGAGTTGGTTAATCTTAAGTAGCTCTTGGCTTCAGGACTGGAGGTTTGGTCTAGTCCGGCTGGCAGGATGCATTACTAGGATCTAATGACTCCTATTAACAATATGATAAGAGTAGACTCTGGATAAATTAGACCCACATCATAGTGAGAATGTACATACACTAAGATGTTGAAACATATGGAAAAGATTAGAATAGCTAAGAATCAGTTGGAACTGATATCTGAGACCCAACTTTGGGGCCTCATATGAGAAATCCTCAATTGGGAATAAAGAAACACGACGTAAGGTTCAAATTAAGTTTAATGATTAGTATTATATGAACTCTAAATATGAAATATGGAAAAGATATGAGAAAAATATGTAAGGGCCAAGGTAGTAAGAATCAATCATGAGGAATGGATTATATAACCGAGTACAATGTTTTTATGTACTCCAAAGCAAAGGAAAAATAGAATAAAAGAGTTAAGTATTCGGTAAGTAAATATAAGTGAAGAGTCTTCGGAAGAGTTAAAGTAAAGAGAATTAGATAAATATGTAAATCATAATACTAGGATAAGAAAGTAAGTTAAATTATGAATAAGAGGAACATAATGTTTAAGTAATGTCTTACAAGTTGTAACAATCTTTGAATGATGATATGTCAAAGTATTTCAAATATGGTAAAAAATATGATCAATATTTCTTCAAAAAAAAACCCCTTAGATTTGTCAAAGCAGCAATAGCTATGAGACAAGTTGAACATTATTATTAGCTTTGTACAGGTGGCACAACAAGTTTCTATGTTCCATATTTGAGAATGTCTTCTTAGGTTGGGGTTTTTTGTGCTGAACCAAGAGGATATATGTATGAATGATGTGACATCACCATGATATGCAATTAACCATGTGAAGGTAATAGGATGAGGTGCAAAGGAAGTACCCATCTTTGTTTACATTGGATTTCGAGAGCGAAATCCCTGTTAGGGGTTTATAGTTGTAAGGCCCCTAAACTTGCTTAATGAGTTGAATAAGCTTATTTACCATAATTAAATGATTAGAACCTAATATAACCTTGTGATATTCTTTGAAATCATAATACAAGCTTAAGTTTCAAATTTGGTCCAATTTGGACACTATTTGAGAAAGTTATGCACATTTTGGACTTTTATATAATTTGCCCAATTGAGAGGTTTTCTTTGCAATTTATCACTTGCATTATGTTACTTGGATATTATCTCATCATTATTGAGCTTTTTGAGCCATGGGGAGCCTATTTAAACCTTGGTTAGAAGGTGTTTTCTCCAAGGGTATTTTAGGGTTTTCCCCTTCACGGATGAGCTACCTTTGGTAGCTATCAACTTATGAATTATTTGATTGGCTGGGAAATTTGACAAAGGAAAGCTAAGAAGGTATACACACATGATGGGGGAGCTGCTTGTGTGTGTGCTTGTATATTCTTAATAAATTAAGGCCATGGACACTTGGATAGATACTAGAATTTCATCTTTTTCTTTCTCTTTATCTTAAAGTGTCATATACTTATCCCCAAGCACCAAAATGAGCCATTTTCTCTCCACCACTTCCCTACTTCTCCCAAACTCGTTCTCCCTCTGTTCAGCTGCGATTTTTTTTGCCTAAGGAAGAATAAAGTGGGGATCTTCTTGGAGAAAGGCTCTAAGGTTGAAATTGACTTCATTTTAGGGTTGAAAAAACTTCCTTTTAGTGATCTTGACCAAAAAGAGTAAGAATTCCCTTCTTTCCTCCGTTTATTTATTTGTTATCCTTCCTCCTAGATTTCTACAGGTCGGAACATTGCTGTTCCATGGTGGAGATTGTTCTAAAGCTCTAAAACCCTACCTTTCTTGCTCCTTATGCTTAGGGTTGCTCATTTGATGAAGAAATGTGCTAGATGGACGAAGTCATAGTTTACTCTTGGATTTTCTACCCTACCTTCTCGATATTTCTTCAGTGTGGGGTTTCATATTCTCATTAGAGGTACGTTTTATAACTTGCTCCACGTTTATTGCTTATCCTAAGCTTTCTAGATCATGTTCTTGCCTGAAAATGATGATTTATGCACTAAAAAGCTATGCTTGACTTGGATTTTGATTTTTATAATGTTCCCTATTCTGAATTCAGTTCTAGATGAACCTGTGATCATGTGTACATTATTCCTAATGTATAATATGAATTGTATCATGTTGATTTGACAATCTATGGTGGTAAGCACCTATCAACCAATGGTCAATTTTAGGGTTTTAAGCTGATTTCTTCTATAAACCCATAACCCGATGATGGTACCATTGCAAGAACCCTATGGTGTTGTCTTCATGAAAACTTATGGTCGTGATAAAAGGTTTCATATGATGGTGAAAACCTATGGTCACCCCCTTAGGTCAGGTTTTGGATCAATTAGAAGTATAATGATCAACCATTAAGTACCCTACTAATGTTATCTATCAATGATGACATCAACTTAATATTGATGCTGATTAACAAATATAGTGTTGATCTAACAACCTATGTTGATTTAATGATCACTAATGATGGTGTATTAGGTCTTTGCAACCTATGTTAAGTTAATCATTGTAGTTGTAGCATCAATTAAGACTGAAACCAATGGTTTCTTGGGTCACTTGATGCAATGGTTGGACCTATACTGTAATTGATGGTTTTAACATATGAAATTGACCCAATGGTCAAGATATAATGTTTATTCCTCCAATAAGGTGGAATTATGGCTAATATAATATGTTGGTCCTAATAATGGGATTTAGATGGTTTCCTTTATATGATCAATTTAAGGAGTTTACTTGTTGATAGTAGATGGCTTATTTTAACTAAACAGTCGATTGTGGGTTTTACCCTACTCTCAATGGAACTTTTTGTGTTGTAAATCAAGTGATGTCTAGGAGTAGATGGTGACTATTTCTAGAGCACAAATCAAGGACTTCATAGGTGGTTTATCCAAGATGTTTACTTATATAAACAACCCATGGTCTTACCTTTTAAACATCCAATGGTTCTAGGTGACATTGTGGTATGGTGATATGGGTTGAATGATGATATAACAAATGGAGGATTACCCTTAACAAGGTAGTCTTACCTATTCACTCATATGAATAGAAGGGATGATATCCATATTGTGTGGATATGTAACTCTAATGAGGTATAGCTGTTATACCTAGCTTTAATATAACTAATTGATGGTAATTGGGTATGAATAGTCCTTGAATGACTAATACAATCATGGAGTACTCTGTTACTATTGTTGAAACCCTAGTATGCTACAACCCGATGGTCACACCTTGATTTATTTGTTGGTTTATACTTGAGAATGGTATGGAATGTGATGGTGATGCTTCACCTTATGCATCCATGATCAAATGGGGATGCCGTGAGTTAGGGTTTGGGTATGGGTGCTGATTAGTAACATTAATATAATTTATCTTGTGAACCTAACTCTAATGCAAATAGATAAAGATGAGTATTCATGTTTAACATTCTTATATGATGGAATGATGGTGGAATAACCTCCTTAATATGATCATAACCTTGATATGTTAATTGGTGGTTATCATATCCACATGGTTGATATTTTCTTATGCTAAACATGTGCATTATGAATATGATGAGAGTTAATCATATCTAGATTCCTTTCATGTTGATGTAATAAAGGAATGTTCTTAAGTTAATATAACCCTGCTATTATTGTTTATGAATATCTCCTAGCTCATTAATGCGATATTGTGTTGATCTAGTGTATTGTATGTAAGTGATGTTATTGAGACTTTTTATAAGGCATGAAAAGATAATGATGATCTTGCAGGGAATAATATGATGGTCTTAATGACCTTTGGGCATGGTTGAGCCCTAAATGAGGTGTAATCCTCTTGTGTTGATAAGGGTTGATACCCTGTGATATTGTGAAAAGGCTTTTATATCCTGTGATAGTATGATGGTCTTAATGACCTTTGGGAATGGTTGAGCCCTAAATGAGGTGTAATCCTCTTGTGTTGATAAGGGTTGATACCCTGTGATATTGTGAAAATGATTTTATATCATGTGATAGTATGATGGTATTAATGACTTTTGGGTATGGTTGAACCCTGAATGAGGTGTAATCCTCTTGTGTTGATAAGGGTTGATACCATGTGATATTGTGAAAAGGATTTTATATCCTGTGATAGTATGATGGTCTTAATGACCTTTGGGCATGGTTGAGCGCTGAATGAGGTGTAATCCTCTTATGTTGATAAGGGTTGATACCCTGTGATTTTGTGAAAGGGATTTATGTCTTGTGATAGTATGATGACTAGTATGGTCACATGAATGGCAAGTGAATAGTACCATGTGATGATGAGATGAGAAATTATGTTTCACACGTTTTATATCTTTTCAAAGTTGTGATATTTATATGCTTGCTAGAAGTGAACTAGGGTTTGTATGTCCACTTGTTTGATGCAGCCTTTATTCACCCAATTGGCATAACTAATCAAGTGAAATTTTAATCATGTAGTGCCCTGTGCCATAGATCCATCTAAGTGTCAGAATTTAACAGATGATGAAATGAGTATTCCTAAGGGAAACTCAGAGCACATACTGTTGAGTATGTGGGGGTGTCAAGTTGAAGATATGTCCTTGTCATCCACAATGCAGATTGTGGAGGTTGGCTATGGTCATGCCTCATACATCTGATGTGATTGAGAACGACTGTTTTCGTGTCTCAGTGATTATATATGTGATAAGATTGGAGGACAACTGTGGTTGTACCTCAGATGGTAGGGTATGCGTACCCACCTCCTTTCACTTGTGTCATGACCTGTACCAAGGACAGACTAGGCTGTTAGAAACTTGACCTTATGTATCACTGCGGCGGATCCGTACTGACTGGGGGTGGAGAAGATCTTAGGAGTCTGACTCTTCCTAGATCTTGTATGGCACTAATTTTGACTTAGCAGTGGTCAGTTGGATTTCGAGTGGTATCCTCAAATTCCTCAGGGCATAATAAAAGATGTAAGAGAACTGTGTAGCATATCTTTTAGGGTTATACACAACGCTTCATATTGGATGATAACCCTTGTTTGCTTTCTTTTCACTGAGATCATGTATAGTACAATAAGAGATAGTGGATATGCTTATGTTGTATTTATGCTCATGTTGTAAACATGGTTCTGTTGTCAAATATACTGACACTGATGGTAATGATGATGTTGCTAGCTATGTTTAATACTGCTAGCCATGCCTTTGTAACTAGAAATGCATATACAGATAGTTGTGCTTATGTTGTTAGCTGTTCTTATGATGTTGATATGTTCAACCAATTAGACATGCTCATGTTGTTAGCTATGCTTATATGCTAGACTTATTCATAATGATAGATATTCTATGTTACTAGACTTGCTCGTGATGCTGGATATGCTTATGCTACTGAATTGTTTATATTGTCAACAAGATAAAGGATGATAGTCTGGCTAATGATGATAGTTATTATCTGCTCCTTAATGTATTTTGTTAGTCATCAGTACTGCTGATCTTATTTGTTATATCTGATTAAACTTCTTAACTGTTTACTTACTTAAAAATCTTGTAATCAATAAACGTTGCTGGAGGTTATATCTCTTGCTGGGACATGGGTCTCACCCCTGCGGTTCACCACATCTTCTTAGGTAATCGACAGTGATGGCAACAGAATCATGGAAGTAAAGAGGAGCTATAGTAATGAATCTTTGAGGAAGTTGATTAGATGTCTAGTGTGTCCTAGAGTCATCCCCGTACTCTCAGGTCCTGGCAGGAAAAGTGTGTATATGGTGTTTCAAATGAATAGAAATTTTGTTAGCATGATAATGCTTGTTTGTGTGACATACATGAATATTGTTCTCATGTGTATATATATTGTGGATAAGGAGATAGAACAATTTGTATCAAATTCTCGGCATAGTATGGATATAAGAAATATATTGGGCTCTTATGCAAATGTTTCTGAGTTGGTGATGACATTGAAATCAGTTTTAATTTACTTATATTTTTAGGTATGCGATTAATTAGTGATTGATTGTGTTTTATGTTTTGAGTAATCTCGTTTAGTGTAATGAGTTATCACATCATTGCCCTATATTAATGTGAAATTTAGATCCAATTAATATTATATCTTCAAAAGAATCTTTTAGTGAGTGACCCAATTGAATTCTAAATGAATATAATAGGCAATTTCATATCCTTGTTCTAATACCATTTACTCCTTGGAAAAGTGACTTATTCATCTCTAAATTTGAATAAATGAGAAAAAAGAATAGTAGACCCTAGACCTTTAATCTCTGTTTAAACCATATGTATTATAGGAAAATACTCAGATAAAAAATAGATTGACCTCCCTGGGAAAATTATGTGGCAGGTTGGTCTACTCTTCTGTTAGAGCCATGTGGTAAAAATCGGCTCTCCGCCATAGGTTCCCTCCTATGGATTGAGGCAAACCATGATGCACAGTCAATCGAAGTCTTCTTCATTCTGTATAAAACTAAGAGAGTATCATCTTTTGTGATATTGCCCTTAGTTAATGGCAACTGAAGAGGACAAAATTTAATGTTTTGAGGATAAATTTTAATTGATATCTAGGAGTGAATACCTTTACAAGAATCAAGTTAAGAAGTTTTCCAATTTTATTTATGTAGTAAGGAAAATAGAGTATGTTTGCATAACAAGTATAGGAGTTTGTTAGAGGATGATGTTGCGTAAAGTTTGATTGGATTTTACTATTGGTTATGTGCTTTTAGTGGTAGTTCATAGTTGTGTTGGTGCTTCTTTAGTTGTTGGTTGTGTTTATGTTCCTTTAACTTGTGTGCCTGAGAGGTAGTGTTTTTCTTCTTCTAAGTGCAGGAATGAGGCCCAATGTAGAGGTGTTGGTTTTGGTAGTTGTTACTTCTACATCAAAAAAACTATCCAAGTAAGTTCTTTTCCCTAACTGAAGCCTAGTGGATAGGCACATAATCACACTCTTCTCAAAGGCAATTTTTTTAATATGGAGTGATTTGTGAGACCTCATTCTCAGGTTTGCGGTTAATTTTAATCGTAGTTACCTACTTGTTTAGTATACAACACCTATTTGTAGTATGAAACCTTGATTTTGTATTTTGTTGGTGCCTAATTTGTGAAGGAGAATCATAATTTGGCTATGTTTTGATGTGTCAAATGCCTAGTTTTCTCAATATAACCATAATCCATTTGAATATCCAAATTTCATTTTACTTGTAATAAATAATGAGATATATTATTATATAGTTTCTTGGAGAGGTTTGACATCTTGATTTTTTTAAGGTTCCTGCTTGACTTTTCCCTAAACCTGTCCTGAAAAAACAACATGTACCTTAACATATTGGTCTTGCTGGGGCTTGGGGGATGAGCCTCTCTATATAAAATGAAGGGACTTAGGCCAGACAGGGGATTCTCTTCAAGTTGCTTTCTAATCCCTAGGTACCTTTTCAAAGAGAAGAACAACTTCCCCTCACTTGGTATTAGATTCATGCATGAAGAGAGGTTCCAGGCTTCATTGATTCACCAAAGCAAGGCATCATTTCTTATTCAAAAGAGAATCATTGTTCTACTTTTCACCCCTTCCTTATTATGGGTTCCAGACCTCTCCCTTTTCCAATGGCTTGTTCCCCAACCTTTGAGTTGTGTAACTCTAGGTACGTACCCAACCAAGATACCTCTTTATCAAGGGATAACTTAATCTCTGACCTATCTGCCTAACACTTAGATGGTTTAGGATCACTTGTCTTGCTCCAATCTGGTAGGAGTGAGTTTGCAAGAAGGTGGAGGGTGCGGTGTCCTTCTGAGATCAGGACAACGAAATCCTACTTTCATTAGGAATCGATCACATACTCTTTCCTATTGTGGTTCATTCATCAAGTTCCAGAGGTGAACAATGGTCATCATGGATCGTCGATATATTTCAAAACTCATGTGTGATTTACTTTTGAGTCCTGCAATCAGGAGCAAACCCAACGAGATCTAGAGCAATTATCCTATCATTTATCCTATTATGGATGCCTACTCTAGAAGAGTTGGGGGCCCAACCCTCTCTCGATTGCTTGTCGCATGCCTACTTGATGAACATTAGTGATAGATACATGGTAAATTGATCTTTGGGCATCACTATCAATCTTCTATCTTAATAGGTGTTGTGACAACCTTTACCAAGTCTGAATAATTGGCGACCGCCCTCTGAACAATTGGCAGTGAGAAAGCAATCTGAGTGCCTCTCCTTTGGGTCTGGTCGGTCCACATTTTATTAAGTGCCTTCTTTCATGTTAGAATTAGACAGACTTTCTTGTGATGGTTATTGAGTGCTTTTTCTTTTACTTGTAAAGGTTTTTGTTTACTGATGGAATTATTAAAATTCATTGTTATTATATCCGACCAATTTGGGAATGACTATCTCAGTATCTATTCTTAAACCCGGGGGGAGGGTAAGGGCTAATGAGAAAGATGAGTGGGTGAAATCATTTATGGAAGGGAAGATCATAAAGAGGTTTGGTATCTTGGTCATTTAGGATTTGACATCTAGAAACCTCAATTCCATGAAATTTGGGTGATTTCTTGGGTTTTAGGGTGCTTGACATGATTTTGTTTTATAAATGTTTTAGAAAGCATGTAATATGGGCATAGAGGAATTTTTTAGGACAAACCAACCCTAAGTTTGGTTGGTCTTGGCCTTCTTTGGGTTTGATTAGGTGTTGGATGACTTATGGACAAGTGAGTTGTTTTCTACCCAGTCTACCCGCATTAGTCAAATAGACTTATAATCAATCAAATAGACAAATGAATGTCCCATTAGCAAGATAGAATGTTTTTTAGTCAGACCAACTAATATAGTTTCTAAATTCATATGTTTTATAATACTCTAGTTGTTATTGGGAGATCAAACTAAGTAATGACTAGTCAGCCAACTTATGGTGTTTTGTAGATATAATTTTAGTTTGAAGGCATTTTCGGTCTCTTGGACATCCTTTATGGGTTCTATTTACCTTTAATTGACTCAATATCTCTTTTTTATCTTTTACTCATGTAATCCTAAAGTGGAAATTGGAGAGATACTTCCTAGGTTTTGATCATCTTTACTTGACGGAGCTAGGAGTGGGTTTATTCTTGGTGGTTGCCATCTTTTGAGGTTAGTTTGTCTTATCTTCTTTTCTTTTCTTCTTCTTTCTCTCCTCCTTGACACTCGAACAACCTATTCTCAATTTGATCCATTTGTGGTTGTTCTTTGTTCACCACTTTCCCTCTTTTCTTCATTTTATAGGGTTGTAGGTATGATCCATTGGTGGTTATTCTTTCTTTTGCTACCTTTCATGTTTCTATGTTACTTATGAGTAGATAATATCCGTTTTATAGTTTTACATGGAATCAATGATGCTAAATACAAATATATATGTTATAGGAGACAAAGATGCCAAATTAAAATCTATTTGTCTTGAGAGTTAATTAATTAAATTATCTTATATCCTTGATATAGAAAGCTTTTCTTGTTGAGGTTGTATTTTGTTCATTCATAATTGATGCTTAACTAATCCTAGTTGCACAAATTTCCTAATATGGCTACTAGTTGTCATCTAATGCATGATTCTGGTAAATTTTCCCTATATGGATTGTTATAGTGAATGTTTTCCCCAAATTTACTTATATAAATAATAAATTGTTATGTATGATACTTCTTGTATCCATGAAATTTTCCTAGTGGAATTACATGGGTTCCTCTCTTATATGCATTAAAACACTAATCATCCCATGTTGTCGACAATGATGCTAAATTGTGAACACAACCCAAAAATTTTGAATGTGATATGAAAATTTTAAATGATACTTAAATGATATGAGACAAAGTCCTAATTTAAAGTAAGATGTCTACGGTGATGTTCATATCTAAATGGCTGATTCTTGAGATTATGCACATTGAGATAATGTGTTTGGATGCTTTAAGACATTCTAAGTTTATGATAAATGGAAATAAGATATCATCCTCAATATCATCATCACCTAAGCCTCATTCCCAACTATCTTGGGGTTGGATACATGAATCCTTCATTTCCATTCAACTTTGTCATGGACCATATTCTGGTTGAGATGTAGAGATTCAAAATCTCTCTTTATATGATCATCCCATGCCAATTTATGCCTTCCTCTTCTTATATTTATTGTGCTTGAATTAATAGAATTGCTTCATATAAGAACATTAGTCAGTCTACGTTGCACATGTATGCACCATCTGAGTCGGCCCTCACGCTACTTGTCCTCAGTGCTCGCCACCCCCACTTTATTCTTGATATAGTCATTTCTCAAGTGATCTTTTCTGGTCTTCCCACACATCCATCTCAGATACACATTTCAGCCACCTTCATCTTGTTGAGACCTTGTTTCTTCACCGACCAACATTGTAACGACCCCGCTTCCCGGTAACCCCCAATTAAGGAAGACCAAGAAGTCAGAGCCACTATCCCAAAACAGGATCAATGGTTTTGCAAATAATAAAAAATAATTAATAAATTCTACTAAAGACTAAATTGAAAACTAGTATAAAATTTTCTTTTCTCATACCTTGCAAAATATAGGATTTGAGGGACTTTACCAGATGAGAACTATCAATCTACAATCATCCAATTCTCTATTAGGCTTGATTCCATCAATGCCACTTTAAAGGAATATCCATTTTTGATAAACCTAAAACACCGACAAACAAAAAGACGGTCAATATAATGAATTATACCGATATGTGGGGGAACCAAAATCTTGCATTTAATTGTAACAACATATTGCAAGAAATTATGATTTAACAAAACAAACTTTACATTTGAAACATAACTACTCAATCCTTACATACCCTAGCCTCTGTGCTATCCTTACAGTGGACATGGATTCTACCTCTCATATGGTAGATCTCAACTAACCCCCATGATCCTACCTTATAGGTAGATCAATACATAGGGTCATGGAGTCGTATGGTCCTACTGAAGGGTAGACCAACACATCTACTCATGATAACCTGATGATCCTACCTCATGGGTAGACCATGTACTAGGTCATCTATCTCATCATCATCAAAGCTACAGAGGAGGACCATGATTTGAGCTAGTTATGCACATATACTTATGGTGATAGTCATAGTCACTTTATAGTTGCATGAAATAAAAGTCAATCAAGCAATTATTTCCAAGCAACCAATAAAATCTCGGGAATCGCCGTGAAGCTAAAGTGATTTAGCCATAAGCGTAACCACATACTTGATTTGGAGTCTCAAATATAAGTAAGATATCCAATCCAATCAAGATGTTCAATCAAGCAAGACAAGCAACCAATCACGCAATCTTGATCCTGAAAATATGTGTAACACCTAATTGTTACCATCACATTGCAACAACTCTTTATTGACTTGGGACACCTTTCTAAGGTTTCTAGGTCTCATTAGTATGCATTAGGGTTTCTTAGATCAATCTTTCAAACTTTATCCTTTTTAGGTCAATAAACCCTAAAATAGCTTTTCTACTCATAAAAACCCTAATTTCTCAAACTATCCACATAAAGGATTTTTATACTCAAATTGACTTAGGATAATCATATCTTTCTATTATTCATAAATTTTCTCCATTAAAAGCATTAAAAGTCATAATTACCAAAATCAGGGCTTCTTAGCCCATTAATGCATATTCATGTACATGGAACCCTAAATTAAGCCAATTATGTAAAAAGATCATCTTTTTAGATCTAAATCTTCCTTTTATTAACAATATGTTAATATTGGATTAGATTATCTGAAGAACATTATTAAATACAATAATCATCAAAACTTAGGGTTTTCCATTAATAACACCATTAAAGGTGACAACTGTATACCCTTTCCAAATTGTAAGCAAAATTAGGCTTCAATTATATTTTTAGTGCATTCCTTCCATTTTTCTTATGAATTTTGATATATAACTTGTCTCCATCGGATAAACCAATCATTAGTTATGATTATTTCAAGATTAAATTACCTTTGCACCAATGAAATACTGCCACAACAACCACACGACCCCTGTTTCGTTTCCACTTGGATCGGGGAGGAGCCAATGGACCTTAGCTACACTGGCGGCTCACTCCACGAGAGCAAAGCTCCGAGTCAGGGTGGAAAGTTGCCTCTACCCAACACCCTAGGATTTGAAGCCTCACGTTCCTGAGGGTAAATAGTTAATACAATATATCTCATCTTCCTCCTTCGACTACCTCCTGCTCGCGAGTCCAACATCTACATCGGTCAACTCATCTGTTGACTTGGGGCATCGGTACATTGGAGAGCCTGGAGCCACTACACTACCCTTCGCAAGCCTTCTGTAAACTTGCTGGTGGTCTCGAACATGCTAGACAAAGAGGGACGCACGATCGTCAAGCAACACTCGCCGACAGTGAAACATGGGATCATGAGCGGGGCACAGACAACTACTGGTGCGATTCTCATCCTCCATCCTACCAGAAATGCTCCCTTAGTTCCAGGGAAATATCCCAACCCTTTTATAGGTGTGGCTGCGAGGATGTTTGTCCTCTACGCAACTCTGGTTTCCTAGATGACTCGGGAATTGGGGAAATCCCAATTCCATACGGCAGTAAAGAAAAAGGGGATATGGAAGTCCAAAATCATCTCCCAGTTCTAATGGGAGGGTTTCCAAGAGCCGAACATCATCAAGGAGAGAGGTAAACTCTGAGGGTTCTCAAGGTAAATGTACCCTATTTATCTTTTTTGTCTGGGATAGACTATGACTGATTCACCCTTAGATCTTCATCCTGCAGTTAATATGCCATGTGAAGAACAAAGGGAACCGGGTCCTTGATTTCCCAATTTAAATCAAATTGTGACATTAATGCACATTCTCTATTTCTCCTCACTTTACGAAATATCACAAAAATCATATCTCCCAAACCATAGGTCCAATTAATACCAAATTTTAAGGGAAAGTCCATAAGGACTTAAACTACTAGTGTGCCAAGTTTGGGACTCAAAATCGAAAGTATGATAGACTTTTATTCATATGAAAGTTATTACTTATTAAGGCATATTTTATGCATATTTTCTCTCTCCTATTCTTTTATTCTCTTTATTTGGATTCCTTGTGTCCCAAGAAACTATGTGGAGTTCGAAATATCATCCATTTTGATCAATCACACATCTTTCCACATATTTCTTGTATGTTCACCATTATCTCCAATTTTCTTCTTAATAATGCAATATTTGATTTCTTCTTTTTCTTTTAACATATTGGACTCATTCACATATTATGATCTATGAAATAACATGTACAAAGGAAATATTGTAAGGAAATCCATTCAATACATATAATACATACAATTCCCATAACCATACATTTATTGGGGGAAATTGCATTTCCAACCATATGAACCCAAAAATTGGGGTTGTAATATCCTTCCCCTCTTATAAGAATTTTACCCTCAAAATTCCATCAAACATATAAACAATTCAGGATAAGACTTTCCCAGGTCCATCATTGGCTCTGATGTGGCTTCATCCTCTCCATGGTGCTTCCAAAGAACCTTTATCATCTTCTATTCTTTACTCCTGAGCTCTTTCTCACCTTGGTATCTCATACCCTCATAGGTGACTCAGGGTAAGATAGCCCCCCTTGGAGTTCAATAGGTTCAATGCTCAACACACGGATTGGGTACCTCATATAGTGCTCTAGATCGGACAAATGGAATACACAATACATCATATTATCATGAGGGGTAAGGCAAACCATAATCAACTCCACCAATCCATCTCAAATGGACCCATGTATTGGGGACTTGAATTTCTTAGCTATAGCTCAGAGGGGTCAGGTTTTCATAACACATGTTCACCCACAGTGAACTGCATGTCAGTCTGCTTTGCATCAACTCATGACTCATGTCAATCTTGGGCTTTCTCAGCCATTGCTTGATCAAAGCGACTTCATCTACATACACTGTGGTCTCTCTCTGACCTGTATAAGGTCCTCTCACCCACATCATCCAAGTGAAGTGGTGACCGACACATCCCACCTTATCGAGCTTCATACATCCCATTAATGGCTATGGTGGCTATCATAACAAGCAAACTCTTCTAGGGGCAGGAACTGCTCCCATGAATCACCCTGAACGAACACACTTGTTCTCATTAGACCCTCTAAGGTCTGGATCATACTCTCTTGACTGTCCATCAATCTGGGGGTGATAAGCTATAATAAACTTCAATCTAGAAGCGAGTTCTTCTTACACCTACTACCACAACATGTAAGTGAACTTGAGGTCATGCTCAAGATATTGAACTCAGATCATGGTGTAGTTGAACTTTCTCTTTGTCATGTATAGTTCAACTCGATCTGTTAAACTGATAGTGCTCTCTCTTAGGAAAGGGATTGGGTCAACTTGGTAAGGCGATCTACCATAACCCATATTGCATAATGACCTCTCTTGGTCCAGGGGAGACCCACCATATTGTCCATGGTGATCTACTCCCATTCCCTCTCACAGACTCTTCATTATCTGTAGGAACTCACTAGGTTACTGGTGTGCATCCTTCACTCTCAGGCATGTATGGCAAGTTGCAACCGGCCACATGCAACTCTATATCCTTCTTCCAGGTACCACTACAAACCTTCACCATCTTGGTAGTACCACGGTGTACGGTGTACTTAACATCATGACATGATTCCTCAAGGGATGACTCCTCATAAACCCTAAAACACTCTCATAGTGAATTTCACCACTTTCTTCTCCTGAGAGGTATATCTGAGGTTCTTAAAACAACCCTTATCTCATCAAATTCTGGGCTGGCTAACTGAGTAACCATTAAATTGACCCAACATGTCAGGTTAAATCTGGGTGTTAGCCACACATGTCTCATCCTCTAACAATCATAGGGTTCACCTAGAAACCTCTTCCAGTCTCTCTATTGGCTATACAAGATAGCTGTACACCTGAGCTGTGTCTTGGTTATCAAACCCAAACTTATAACTCATAGAGGTACATCCTCATATTACTTTGCTCTTCTCATGCTTTCATACCATCTATCCAAGATACTTCCAAAAGGGTATGGTACTTCCTCTATCCACAAGCATCATAGAAGGGTTTCAACTCATATTACCTTTATCTTTAGTATATGGCATGCATTTTGTCCTGTCTCTCACACTCATAATGAGAGGAAATAAGCATTTGGCTACAGTCCAAATATATAGTTTGTCCCATTCCAAGAGTAGACATGGTGCATCACACATCACCGGTATACTCTTTAAAATATAAGTTGAAGTATACTTCACATAACTCTTCACCATGAACATCTCCATTATGGGTCTACACCCATGGGAAGACTTTTCCCATCTCTCTTATGTACAATCCTATGTCATTACCTCAAGGTCCTTAGGGTGCCGGTACTTTTGGGGTGATCTGACCCTTATGCGTCTAGGGAGTGCCTCTCACATTTTACCCCTTAGGCCCCATGAACTCATGAAGGTGTCCAGACTCATAACCCATGAGCCTTGGATAAAGGTAGCTGTTACCTCCCGACCCTATGATCTTGTGCATTCAGGGAACATACAACTCCTACTCCCATCGATCTTATCCCTTCCCGACCTTGGTATTGACTTTGGATTCCATCATAACACATCTCAAACCTGAATCCTCACTCGGATCTTCATCATATCTCGAGCACTCATGGTAAAACTTATATTCCTTTATGGGAATTATAGCAACCTGCCTATCTCGGTCTGGCCCATATAGGTTACCTCTATGACAACATATCCTCATGCCTCTTGAATATGGTCACACATGGGTCTATGGATTCATGGTCTTACTATGTTCTCTCCACTTAGCTCATCAAGCTCCTATGAAGGCCTCCTTAAGTTACCTCAAACTTAAACAAAAAATGGTACTCATCCTACATGAAGGGTCCCTTCCCAGGATGGGAGAAAACTATCTCTTGATAGTAGCAGAGGTCACAAATGTCATTACTTCCAAGGTTTACATCATCATGTGCATGCTTAGCCCTATCATGCTACTTATGCACTTAGATAGCAAGAAGACAACCTACTAAGCCATGTTAAGTCCTTCAGTATATCATACTTGTTCCTTTTCCCTCAAAGTTAGCCAATCTCATATGTATGTCACCATCCTGTGTGAGGGGTTCATCAAACATATACATTAGTCCAATGGGGTTTCCTTTTCCTCTAAACATGAGGGGGGTGCCATACTCGAATCATTAGGAACTAAAATAGCCTCGTGAGCATCAGGTGCACCATGTACTACTACCCCCCTCTTAGGTCTAGGAACCATAGGTTCACCACTTAAGCATCGTCTATCTAACTGCATGCTTAGTTGTTCAACCATGAACCAAACCTATACAAGATATGGCACATACTTCCTACCACTCTTCCACATGAACAACCCTTAGAGTCCCACACATGGATAACCAACTGGGTGCGAGACCTCACGACTTGTTACCATACCTCTTCAGGAATTCTCCTTCCTATACCTAAAGGTAGGTACTCATATCCTCTGTACGTTCATTCACAAAGCCTCTTTCCCTTCCTCAGATTTGGTTCCTCTAAAGGCAAAAAAAGCACGATAAGCCTCTAAGGATCGTGCATGAGGCAACCACATACATCTACTTAGTGTCGTCCATTCTAGGCCATATCATACCCAACTTCTCATGTCTCACAACCAAGGTCTCCAATCTTCTTCATCGGGTCTTGCTCTTTTTCTAGAGATAACCCTACAACTGGTCCTACCACTAGAGGTTATCTCTTAGAAGCTCTTAAGGATACATATCTACACCTACCTGGGTGAAACATACTATTAATACCTTTGTCTATCCAAGATAATCCAAGGTTCTATATGCTTAACTCATGAACTATGAGCCATAACTCTTTTGGCCTAGGTCTCCACCTACTTCCAGCCTTACAACCACTCTCTTCTATGTAGGTATGTGCCTCTTTCCTACTCATATATATATATGTCCGTTAGGGTTCCTATATGGTCACCACTAACCTCCTCAATGAAGGAGCTATCCCTCACTCTAACAGGTACGACCCACACAAGGTTGGGTCACCCAAAAGGCACTAGGTCAAACAACCACACTAGACCGTGCTTCTCATAGGTACTCAAACCTTTACGTAAAGCATGTACGTCTAACCCACGTACATGAAGGTATAGAAGACTAAGGTATCCAACTCATCTTGTCATCTCTTTCCCTAACTGTCACTTAGGGTTAGGGTTAGCATCGTCCTCTGGAAAATGTGTCTGGTCTCTTCCTTTTTCCTGGAGGCTTCTTCCTCCATGGACAACTCTCTCCTCATCCTCCTACAAGAAGGTCTAACCTTAGAACTCTCCCGAGGGAACAACGTCACACGCCATGCAACCTAAGCATGTACTAATATTTAGTTTACCTCAAACTATTAAAACTTATGTCCATGACATCTTGTTTACATGCTTTTTGTTATTTGGTGGAGGATTCCTTAATCCTTATTGCTCTTATCCCAAACACAGGAGGGTGGTGAAGAGAGAGAATGCCCTAAGCACTTAATATTTCTCCAGAAATAAGGGGTAGACAAGGGACAAAATTAGATGAGAATACCTAGAGGTATCTTATTTCGAGTCAAATCCTTTGATTTTGGTCAGGAAGTCACTCAGAATCTGGGAGTCCTCGTGGACCGACTAGTGGGGCGGAGGAAAATATTTCCATCCCACGGATCATGATCCTTTTCTAGACACCTCCATCATCAGAAAATCCTCTAATAACTCCATTACGTTCTAAAGAGTTTGTAAAATTTAATAATTATTAAAGATTAAATGGAAACCATCGCTCTGATACCAAATGTAATGACCCCGCTTCCTGGTAACCCCCAATTAAGAAAGACCAAGAAGTCAGAGCCGCTATCCCAAAACAAGATCAATGGTTTTGCAAATAATAAAAAATAATTAATAAATCCAACTAAAGACTAAACTAAAAACTAGAATAAAATTTTCTTTTCTCATACCTTACAAAATATAGGATTTGAGGGACTTACCCGGATGAGAACTATCAATCTACAATACTCCAATTCTTTACTAGGCTTGATTGCATCAATGTTACTTTAAAGGAATATCCATTTTCTAATAAACCTAAAATGCCGACGAACAAAACGACGGTCAGTATAATGAATTATACCGGTATGTGGGGGAACCAAAATCTTGCATTTAATTGTAACAACATATTGCAAGCAATTATGATTTAACAAAACAAACTTTATGTTTTAAACATAACTACTCAATCCTTACATACCCTAGCCTCTGTGTTGTCCCTGTAGTGGACATGGATATTACCTGTCATATGGTAGATCTTAACTAACCCCCATTATTATGACCTCACCTCCCGATAACCCCCAATTAAGGGAGATCGAGAGGATGAAGCCGCACCCATTAATCCCGGATCAAAGGTTCGACATATAACCATAAACAATTATTAAATTCTAACAGACTATGCTGAAAATGGTAATAAATTTTTTTCTTTGCATACCTTTGAAGAGATCGGAACAAACTAAACTTCTAACCTGAGCTGAACTATTCTAACTAGTTCCTCCTTGTTCTTTAATTCTTGAATTCCCAAGGTGTCATTTTACTGTTTGTTCTTTTCATTGTACCTAAAACGCCGAAAAACAAAACGTCGGTTAGCCGAAGCTGGTATGTGGAGGAAACAGATAATGTTCAACTATGTTAACAATATAATCATTCAATTAATCGTTTAACAATTAAGATTACATTTTAAGCCATACAACTCAATCCATACATATTCTCGAACTCTGGGCTGTCCCTGCAGTGGCCATAGATTTCACCTCTCTTTTAGGTAATAGAGTCGCATGGCACTACTCGAAGGTAGCCCAATATCTAACTCAATGTGACTTGATGGTCCTACCTCCGTGGTAGCCATGTACTAAGTCATCCATAGACCTGATGGACCTACCCATAGGTAGCCATGTACTAGGTCATCCATAGACCTGATGGACCTACCCAATAGGTAGCCATGTACTAGGTCATCCATAGACCTGATGGACCTACCCAATAGGTAGCCATGTACTAGGCCTTTCTCTAACCTGATGGACCTACCCATAGGCAGCCATGTACTAGGTTAGCTATTATGCCACAGAGAGAACCAGGATCTGAGTTTATAGGTATATACATTAAGTGATAGTCATAGTCACTTTATAATTGCAATATGAACATCCAAGCAGTTTAGTTGCATTCAATGCGATTAAACATCCGAGAAACCATCGGGAAACATAAGCGGTTAATCATAAGTAACCACATACCTGTCTTGGAGATCTCAAGCAACAATTTATCCAAATCCAACTAGATGTCCAATCAAGCAAGCCAATCAATCAATCAAGCAAACATTGATCTTGAAAACATGTATAATGTCTAATTGTCACAAGCATATCCCAAACAACTCCTTATTGACTTGGGACACCTTTCTAAGGTTTCTAAGTCTCATTAGGATGCATTAGGGTTTCTTAGATCAATTTCTCAAACTTTATCCTTTTTAGGTCAACAAACCCTAAAACAACTTTTCCACTCATAAAACCCTAATTACTCAAATTATCCACATTAAGGATCTTTTATACTCAAATTGGCTTAGGACCATCACATCTCTATTTTATTTGTGGATTTGAACAATTAAAACAATTAAAAGACATATTCAACAAGATTAGGGTTTTCAAGCTCATTAGTGCATAATCATGCACGAAACCCTAAATTAAACCAAATATATAAAAAGATCATCATTTTAGATCCTATTTCCTCTTTTATTTATCAACATGTTAATATCAGCTTAAATAACATCATTAAGTCCATCTAAGGGTTTTCCCTAATAAATCATTAAAAATGACAACTTTATGTACTTTTCACATTTCACACATATTTAAGCACATAAACTCTAAATTAGACTAATCATGTGCAAAGTTCTCCCTTTTTAAACATAATGTACCTTTTTGCATTTAACAGGTTAATATCAACTCTAATGATCCATTAAACCCTATTAATCACTTCAATCATATCAAAGTAGGGTTTCTTTAATCATCATTATGTTAAAGTGGATAAATTACACTACTTTTCAAATTTCAAGAGGAGTTGGCTTATAAACATATTTTATTTAGATTCCTCACATCTTTCTGATCAACTTTCATGTATAACATATCCTTATTCGACCTACCGATTATTTACTACAAATTTATCAAAACTCACCTACTTTCAGCCAATGGGAGGTTGCCACATCGCTCCCTCATGCAACGTGGGGTGGCTGCTTTGGGAAAACATAATAGAATGACTGAACTGCCCTTCGCGTAAGTGGATTCTTTTATAGCCCGTGGAAGGGAATTTGCGTCCAATCGTGATATCCTTCTTCAACCTCGCAAACCGCTGCAGATGCGCCGGCCTGTAGCCCTAGGCGCGACTCCCGGATGCATCCCCGACCTCGATGGCCGTTAGGGAGGCTACCCCTGCCTCCGACGCATCCTCTCGCACCCCTGGGTGCTTCTGGTTCATGGGTAGAGCAGCTACTTCGGACCTGCTTGGTCCCGCAACCCAAGGCGACCTGCAGCTAGACCTTGGACATGCACGAGCTCCAGAGTATATGGGAACGTCTGCGCTTTCGTACAGAGTCGTGGGGGATATCGTGGTTTCAGCCCGTGGCTACTCCTTGTCCCTGGAGTTGGCCTACCTCCCTTGATTAGGGTTTAGACGCAAAGGATCATGAAGAAGAAGATGGAAGAGAGATAGTCGCGTGGGGTCCCTCTGGCCTTGGGCAAGGATTCAACCTCTTATATAGGGAGGACATCCACACCCTAACAGGCTTGGCCATGAAGAAAACAAGGTTCTTTTCTATTGGGAATCCAATTCCTTTATGAGGAAGCAAAATTCTCTCTCCTATTATCCCCATCCTTTTGATATTCTATTTTCTTTAAATATTAGGAATTTGAAATTCCTCTCCTTCACTCTCTTTATTTGCCTTTTAATCAATTGGACATGAATATATATATATATATATATATATATATATATCTTCTTAGGGAATACTTCCTTTTATCAAAATTTGCATAATCCATTAATTATTTATTCCCCTTATCTCTTTATTTTGCAATTATGGTATTTTCTCTTCCTTTTCCTTTATTGGGGCTCCTTGGCTCCCAAGAAACTCAAAGATTTCGAAATTCCTCATTACGGATACTCATTATCCGTCTAGATGCACCTAAATGCATCATTTTTCTTTATCCCTCATTATCTTGTTTATTTCTTATTAAAATATTCCTTTTTGAGGATTTCTTTTTATTTCTCTTTTATTTTCCTCATTGGTATTCCCTTTAACATTAGGAATCCTTGGGACACGAAATTTCACAAAGGATAACTCAGTTATACCTCTTTTCACTTGTTTTCCACATTTTATCATTATTTTCAATTTCTTTCTTAATAAAGAAATACTTAGTTTGCCTTTTCTTTTCTTATTGCACATTTATGCAACTTTGGACTCCTTGGTACACAAGGAACCCAAGAGGCACGAAATCCTTCCTTGGATTACATCACTTTGCCTTCTAGAGGTTTCTATTTCATTCTTTTCTCAAACTCAATTATTCACTTATTAATTGAATTTCCCTGTTATTTGGGCCCAATAGCCAATAAAGCCCTCAAAGAAATCAATCAAGGCTATTGTGAAAGGAAATCCAATTATTCTCAACCAAATATATGATTATTTGTTCAAACATCTTTAATATGAGAAATTATATTTCTCACCACATGAACCCAAAAATTGGGATTGTAACATCCTTCCCCTCTTATAGGAATTTTGTCCTCAAAATTCTATGAATCAATCAAACAAACAAACAAACAATTCAGGATAAGACTTCCCATGTCCATCATTGGCCCCTATGTGGCTTTACCGTACTCATGGCGCTTCCACAGAACCTTTATCATCACTTATTCTTTTCCCTGAGTTCTTTCACTCTGGCATCTATAAACTGCACAGGTGACGCAGGTCATTTCAGCCTCCCTTGGGGGTCACTAGGTTCATTGCTCAGCACATGGTCGGGTACCTCACATAGTGCTCTAAATTGGACACATGGAACTCGTCACATATTACTTTATCCTGAGGGGTAAGGTCAAAACCTAACCATCTCCACCCATCCATCTCTAATGGACACATGTATCAGGGACTCAGCTTTCTCAGCTGCAGCTCAGAGGGGTCGGATTCTCACATATTCTTCCACAGTAACTTGTAAGTCAGTCTACTTTGCATCTTTTCACGACTCTCATCGTCTCTAGACTCCTTTCAGCCCTTGCACAATCAAAGTGACTTCATTTACTCACACTGTGGTCCCTTTTCTAACCATCATGTGGTCCTTTCACCAACATCACCTTACTAAAGTGGTGACCGACACAACCTCCCTTACAGAGCTTCTTATAAAACCCGATACTGGCCATGGTGGTCATTGTCACATCTTTCATAGGACAAGAACTGTCTCTAGATATCACCCTGAACAAGCACACATGCTCTCATCAGACCCTTAGTCTGGATCATACTAACCATTAGTTAGGGGTGATAAACTGTACTATCATCGAGTTCTTCATGTACCTACTTTCACCTTATGGAAGTGAACCTTTAGGTCAAACTCAAGAACCTTTGAACTTGCTTCATGGTGTAGTTGAACCATCTCTCTCATGTATAGTTCAACTAGATCTGTCCCCTAACCGAACTCTTCCTTCCTCATATTATCTAGGTAAGGCGACCTACCATAACCCATATTGTATCTCAACCTTTCTTGGCCCAGGGAAGACCTATCACAACATCCAAAGTGTTGAGCTCCCATTCCCTCTCAGGGACTCTTTTGTCCTCTATATCGATACACTGGGTTACTGGGGTTAGTCCTTTACCTCCTGGCTTGCATGGCCATAAACCACATGCAACTTCATCTTAAGCATCCAAAGTGCTATTGCTATTTTCCATGGTGTATGGTGATTTCCCGTGTGTCATGATTCTTCCAAGATCAATTCTTCCGAAACCCTAAACCACTCTAGTCGAGGTTTCATCATCTTCTCTTCCAAGAAGTACATCTGAGGTTTTACCACCATCCTTTCATTGCATCTAGGACTAGACTGGCTAACCAAACAACCATAACTTTTCAATGTATTTTGTTACATCTGAGTGTTATCCAAACACCTCTCCTTTTCGAACTTAAGGTTAGCCAATCAACCCTTTCTAGCTTCTGGTCAAACAAGTCCGATGTATCTCAACCAGAGCATCCATTACCACTTCACATTCTTAGGTATTAGGTAACATTCATGTATTTCACTTATCATATTACCTCCAACTCCATGTCTATATCCATTAAGAACACTATCTGATTTCATCATCATGGTGATCAAACTCATCATGGTATAACTTGTAAGTTCCACACAGCTCATGATAAAAACATCCTCATAAGGGAACTACCTCATTCCTCTTAGTGTTTACAGACCATCCATGTATCATTCACTTTACCAGGGTAGGTTATCTTCTCTATCCCCATTTCTCGTGGCAACGTTCCAACCTACATCATCTCTTATCCTTGATGTATGGCATGCGTAATGTCCTATCTCTCACCCCCATAACAAGAAGAAATAAGCATTTGGCTGCAGTCCAAATATAGAGTTCTTCCTGTTCCAAGGGTAGAGATGGTACATCCCACCTTGCCAATACACCTTTACATCTAAGTTGCAACGAGCCACATATGCCTCTTCATCACAAACATTTCGATATCAAAGTTACCACCATAGAAAACTAGTCTTGAGCCTACTGGGGTTTATATCCTTGGTCATCTCCTCTAGGTCTATAGGGTACCGACTCTTTTGGGGTCATCCCTCTTCCCTTATGCATCAAGAGAGTGCCCTACTCATTTGCCTTTTGGGTCCCATGAGTTCATGAAGATGATCAATCTCCTAACCCATGGCCCTCGAACAATGATAGCTGTTACCTCCCGACCCTATGGTCATGTGCAACTGGGGAATTAGGCAACTCCTACTTTCATCGATCTTATCCCTACCTGACCCTAGGATAGACTTAGGATTCACCATTATAGTACATGTTTACTTAGAACCTTACCCAAGTCTTCTTCATCTCTCTTTATGCACTCATGGGCTGGCTCTCATCCTTTCATAGGGATCATAGCAACCTGCCTACTTTGGTCAAGCCCCATACTGGTTACCTCTATGGTAACACATACATATGCAATTAGAGATGGCTATCTATGGGTCTACATGTTTATTCTCATATCATGTACTTTTCACTAAGCTTCTCAAGATCCTGTGAGACCTCCTCAGGTTACCTTAAACCAACAAAACTGATATACACCCTACAAAAGGGGTCCCTCTCCCAGGATGGGAGGAAAACTGTCTATAAGGTCACAAAAGCTCTTAGGTCTAGGGTTTACATCCACACTAGCCTACTTATCCCTAGCAAGCCATTAAGGCACGAGCAAATCACTTACTGTACCATGCTAGGTCATACTTATCCTCTTTCCTCGACGTTGGATCAAGATCATACCTTCCTTTATCATCATCCTAGCCGTGAGGGGTCCATCCAACACACCTTAAACTTAAGGGGCTTCCCCTTTTTTCTCCATACACGAGGAGTACCATGCTCGCTTCTATAGGAACTCGACTTCTCATTATGAGCATTAGGTACACCACTTCCCCTCTTAGGCCTAGGAACCCTAGGTTTAATTGTAGGTGTCCAACTGCATGCTCTACCTCTTAACTACGAACCAAGCACGCAAAAGGCATGACATGCACTTCTTGTCATCCTTCAACTAGAGCAACACTTAGGGTTGGGTCCTCCTTATGGACAACCATCAAGGTATAAGGCCTCATAACCTGCAACAAAACCTTTCTAAGTCTAAGGAACTCTTCTTCCTACCTCAGAAGGTAAACACCTATACTGTAGGCACATAGACACCAGATGCTTCATCTTCACTCTCTAGGGTTTGGTCCCTCTAAAGGCAACCAAGATATCATCAACTTTCAGGGATCGATCATGAGGCAACCAATATCATCCATTGTTCAGGGTTTTAGGCTTCCAACCTTCTTGCTGGGTTTCCTGCTTCCTCTAGGGCTAACCCCACATCCAACCTCACCATTAGAGGTCCTTTCTTCATGAAGGATCATCCTCAAAAGCAGGCTCTATGTGGGTGAAGCCTGGGTTCAAACTTATGGTTGCTCAAGATCATCCATAACCCTTTATGCTCCATCATAATTCCTTATCCAGGGTTTCATCCTATCGTCAACACTATGACGTCCATAGGTGCCAGCTATACCCTACTTGCACAAACCCATAGGGTTTCTAAGGTCCCTCACTAACATCATCATCTAAGGAACTATCCTTTACCCTAACATGCACGACCCTTCCCAGGGTTGGGTTGCCAAAGGTGCTAGGTCACCCATGGATCATATGGCATCCCAAAGGCATGTCCTTTCAAACACCTGGTCCAACTCATCTTCTCTATAACCTCCACTTAGGGTTAGGGTTAACACCATCCTCAGAGGATGTGCCATGTTTCTACTTGCAATGGAGACCTCTATCTCCAAGACTAACTTATCCTCCTGACAAGAAGGTCTAGCCTCAGGTCTCTTCTGAGGACATGACAACTTATTTCATACGACCTAAGCATGTATCTATTCTTTAATTTGCGCTTAATCTATTAAGCTTATGTCCATGACATCTTATTTACATGCTTTTCATTAATTTGATGGAGGATTCCTTAGACCTTATTAACCTTACCCATACCTCAAGAGGGTGAGGAGAAGAAAGAAAACCCTAATCCTTTAGGTCCTTATCAGCATTTTGTGATGAGAAGGGATGAATAAGTTGAGAAGTCCTAAAGGTATCTTATTTCGATTCATACCCTAAGACTTTGGCCAGGCGGTCACACGGGTCTGGGAGTCCTCGTATTCCAACTAGCGGTGCAGAGGAAAATCTTGCCAGCCCCCGGTCGTGATCCCTTTCTAGACACCTCCGTCTTTCGGATACTCCTCTAATAACTCCCTTGGGTTCTATGGAGTTTGTAAAATTTAATAATTATTAATGGTTAACTGAGAAACCCATGCTCTGATACCAAATGTTACGACCTCACCTCCCGATAACCCCCAATTAAGGGAGACCGAGAGGTTGAAGCCGCACCCATTAATCCTGGATCAAAGGTTCGACATATAACCATAAACAATTATTAAATTCTAACAGACTATACTGAAAATGGTAATAATTTTTTTTCTTTGCATACCTTTGAAGAGATTGGAACAAACTAAACTTCTAACCTCAGCTGAACTATTCTAACTAGTTCCTCCTTGTTCTTTAGTTCTTGAATTCACAAGGTTTCATTTTACTGTTTGTTCTTTTCATTGTACCTAAAACGCCGACAAACAAAACGTCGGTCAGCCGAAGCTGGTATGTGGAGGAAACAGATAATGTTCAACTATGTTAACAATATAATCATTCAATTAATCGTTTAACAATTAAGATTACATTTTAAGCCATACAACTCAATCCATACATATTCTCGAACTCTGGGCTGTCCCTGCAGTGGCCATAGATTTCACCTCTCTTTTAGGTAATAGAGTCGCATGGCACTACTCGAAGGTAGCCCAATATCTAACTCAATGTGACTTGATGGTCCTACCTCCGTGGTAGCCATGTACTAAGTCATCCATAGACCTGATGGACCTACCCATAGGTAGCCATGTACTAGGTCATCCATAGACCTGATGGACCTACCCAATAGGTAGCCATGTACTAGGTCATCCATAGACCTGATGGACCTACCCAATAGGTTGCCATGTACTAGGCCTTTCTATAACCTGATGGACCTACCCATAGGCAGCCATGTACTAGGTTAGCTATTATGCCATAGAGAGAACCAAGATCTGAGTTTATAGGTATATACATTAAGTGATAGTCATAGTCACTTTATAATTGCAATATGAACATCCAAGCAGTTTAGTTGCATTCAATGCGATTAAACATCCGAGAAACCATCGGGAAACATAAGCGGTTAATCATAAGTAACCACATACCTGTCTTGGAGATCTCAAGCAACAATTTATCCAAATCCAACTAGATGTCTAATCAAGCAAGCCAATCAATCAATCAAGCAAACATTGATCCTGAAAACATGTATAATGTCTAATTGTCACAAGCATATCCCAAACAACTCGTTATTGACTTGGGACAGCTTTCTAAGGTTTCTAAGTATCATTAGGATGCATTAGGGTTTCTTAGATCAATTTCTCAAACTTTATCCTTTTTAGGTCAACAAACCCTAAAACAACTTTTCCACTCATAAAAACCCTAATTACTCAAATTATCCACATTAAGAATCTTTTATACTCAAATTGGCTTAGGATCATCACATCTCTATTTTACTCGTGGATTTGAACAATTAAAACAAGTAAAACACATATTCAACATAGGGTTTTCAGTCTCATTAGTGCATAATCATGCACGAAACCTTAAATTAAACCAAAAATATAAAAAGATCATCTTTTTAGATCCTATTTCCTCTTTTATTTATCAACATGTTAATATCAGCTTAAATAACGTCATTAAGTCCATCTAAGGGTTTTTCCCTAATTAAATCATTAAAAATGATAACTTTATGTACTTTTCACATTTCACGCATATTTAAGCACATAAACTCTAAATTAGACTAATCATGTGCAAAGTTCTCCCTTTTTAAAAATAATGTACCTTTTTGCATTTAACAGGTTAATATCAACTCTAATGATCCATTAAACCCTATTAATCACTTTAATCATATCAAAGTAGGGTTTCTTTAATCATCATTATGTTAAAGTTGATAAGTTACACTAATTTTCAAATTGCAAGAGGAATTGGCTTATAAAACTATTTTATTTAGATTCCTCACGTCTTTCTGATCAACTTTCATGTATAACATATCCTTATTCGACCTACCAATTATTTACTACAAATTTATCAAAACTCACCTACTTTCAGCCAATGGGAGGTTGCCACATCGCTCCCTCATGCAACGTGGGGCGGCTGCTTTGGAAAAACATAATAGAATGACTGAACTGCCCTTCGCGTAAGTGGATTCTTTTATAGCCCGTGAAAGGGCATTTCCATCCAATCGTGATATCCTTCTTCAACCTCGCGAACCGCTGTAGATGCGCCAGCCTGTAGCCCTAGGCGCGGCTCCCGGCTGCATCCCTGACCTCGATGGCTGTCAGGGAGGCTACCCCTGCCTCCGACACACCCTCTCGCACCCCTGGGTGCTTCTGGTTCATGGGTAGAGCAGCTACTTCGGGCCTTCTTGGTCCCGCAACCCAAGGAGACCTGCAACTAGACCTTGGACATGCACGAGCTCCAGAGTATATGGGAACGTCTGCACTTTCATACAGAGTCATGGGGGATATTGTGGTTTCAGCCCGTGGCTACTCCTTGTCCCTGGAGTTGGCCTACCTCCCTTGATTATGGTTTAGACGCAAAGGATCGTGAAGAAGAAGATGGAAGAGAGATAGTCGCTTGGGGTCCCTCTAGCCTTGGGCAAGGATTCGACCTCTTATATAGGGAGGACATCCACGCCCTAACAGGCTTGGCCATGAAGAAAACAAGGTTCTTTTCTATTGGGAATCCAATTCATTTATGAGGAAGCAAAATTCTCTCTCCTATTATCCCCATCCTTTTGATATTCTATTTTCTTTAAATATTAGGAATTTGAAATTTTTCTCCTTCACTCTCTTTATTTGCCTTTTAATCAATTGGCCACGAATATATATATATATATATATATATATATATATATCTTCTTAGGGAATACTTCCTTTTATCAAAATTTGCATAATCCATTAATTATGTATTCCCCTTATCTCTTTATTTTGCAATTATGGTATTTTCTCTTCCTTTTCCTTTATTGGGGTTCCTTGGCTCCCAAGAAACTCAAAGATTTCGAAATTCCTCATTACGGATACTCATTATCCCTCTAGATGCATCTAAATGCATCATTTTTCTTTATCCCTCATTATCTTGTTTATTTCTTATTAAAATATTCCTTTTTGAGGATTTCTTTTTATTTCTCTTTTATTTTCCTCATTGGTATTCCCTTTAACATTAGGAATCCTTGGGACACGAAATTTCACAAAGGATAACTCAGTTATACCTCTTTTCACTTGTTTTCCACATTTTATCATTATTTTCAATTTCTTTCTTAATAAAGAAATACTTAGTTTGCCTTTTCTTTTCTTATTGCACATTTATGCAACTTTGGACTCCTTGGTACCCAAGGAACCCAAGAGGCACGAAATCCTTCCTTGGATTACATCACTTTGCCTTCTAGAGGTTTCTATTTCATTCTTTTCTCAAACTCAATTATTCACTTATTAATTGAATTTCCCTGTTATTTGGGCCCAATAGCCAATAAAGCCCTCAAAGAAATCAATCAAGGCTATTGTGAAAGGAAATCCAATTATTCTCAACCAAATATATGATTATTTGTTCAAACATCTTTAATATGAGAAATTATATTTCTCACCACTTGAACCCAAAAATTGGGATTGTAACATCCTTCCCCTCTTATAGGAATTTTGTCCTCAAAATTCTATGAATCAATCAAACAAACAAACAAACAATTCAGGATAAGACTTCCCATGTCCATCATTGGCCCCTACGTGGCTTTACCATACTCATGGCGCTTCCACAAAACCTTTATCATCACTTATTCTTTTCCCTGAGTTCTTTCACTCTGGCGTCTATAAACTGCACAGGTGACGCAGGTCATTTTAGCCTCCCTTGGGGGTCACTAGGTTCATTGCTCAACACATGGTCGGGTACCTCACATAGTGCTCTAAATTGGACACATGGAACTCATCACATATTACTTTATCCTGAGGGGTAAGGTCAAAACCTAACCATCTCCACACATCCATCTCTAATGGACACATGTATCGGGGACTCAGCTTTCTCAGCTGCAGCTCAGAGGGGTCGGATTCTCACATATTCTTCCACAATAACTTGTAAGTCAGTCTACTTTGCATCTTTTCACGACTCTCATCGTCTCTAGACTCCTTTCAGCCCTTGCACAATCAAAGTGACTTCATCTACTTGCACTGTGGTCCCTTTTCTAACCATCATGTGGTCCTTTCACCAACATCACCTTACTGAAGTGGTGACCGACACAACCTCCCTTACAGAGCTTCTTATAAAACCCGATACTGGACATGGTGGTCATTGTCACATCTTTCATAGGACAAGAACTGTCTCTAGATATCACCCTGAACAAGCACACATGCTCTCATCAGACCCTTTAGTCTGGATCATACTAACCATTAGTTAGGGGTGATAAACTGTACTATCATTGAGTTCTTCATGTACCTACTTTCACCTTATGGAAGTGAACCTTTAGGTCAAACTCAAGAACCTTTGAACTCGCTTCATGGTGTAGTTGAACCATCTCTCTCATGGGTAGTTCAACTAGATCTGTCCCTTAACCGAACTCTTCCTTCCTCATATTATCTAGGTAAGGCGACCTACCATAACCCATATTGTATCTCGACCTTCCTTGGCCCAGGGAAGACCTATCACAACATCCAAAGTGTTGAGATCCCATTCCCTCTCAGGGACTCTTTTGTCCTCTATATCGATACACTGGGTTACTGGGGTTAGTCCTTTACCTCCTGGCTTGCATGGCCATAAACCACATGCAACTTCATCTTAAGCATCCAAAGTGCTATTGCTATTTTCCATGGTGTATGGTGATTTCCTGTATGTCATGATTCTTCCAAGATCGATTCTTCTGAAACCTAAACTACTCTAGTCGGGGTTTCATCACCTTCTCTTCCAAGAAGTACATCTGAGGTTTTACCACCATCCTTTCATTGCATCCATGACTAGACTGGCTAACCAAACAACCATAACTTTTCAATGTATTTTGTTACATCTGAGTGTTATCCAAACACCTCTCCTTTTCGAACTTAAGGTTATCCAATCAACCCTTTCTAGCTTCTGGTCAAACAAGTCCGATGTATCTCAACCAGAGAATCCATTACCACTTCACATTCTTAGGTATTAGGTAACATTCATGTATTTCACTTATCATATTACCTCCAACTCCATGTCTATATCCATTAAGAACACTATCTGATTTCATCATCATGGTGATCAAACTCATCCTGGTATAACTTGTAAGTTCCACACAGCTCATGATAAAAACATCCTCATAAGGGAACTACCCCATTCCTGTGTTATTCATAAATTTTCACCATTAAAACCATTAAAAGTCATAATTACCAAAATTGTGGTTTCTTAGCCCATTAATGCATATTCATGTACATGGAACCCTAAATTAAGCCAATTATGTAAAAATATCATCTTTTTAAATCTAAATCTTCCTTTTATTAACAATAGGTTAATATTGGATTAGATTATCCGAAGAACATTATTAAATACAATAATCATCAAAACTTAGGGTTTTCCATTAATAACACCATTAAAGGTGACACCTTTATACACTTTTCAAATTGCAAGTAGAATTAGGCTTCAATTATATTTTAGTACATTCCTTGCATTTTCTTATGAATTTTCATATATAACTATTCTCCATCGGATAAACCAATCATTAGTTATGATTATTTCAAGATTAAATTACCTTTGCACCAATGAAATACTGCCACGTCAGCCACTCGACCCCCTATTCCTTTTCCACATGGATCGGGAAGGAGCCAATGGGCCTCGGTCACACTGGCAGCTCGCTCCACACAAGTAAAGCTCTGAGTCAGGGTGGAAAGTCGCCTCTACCCCGCACCCTCAGATTTGAAGCCTCACGCACCTGAGGGTAAAATAGTAAATACAATATATCTCATCTTCCTCCTTCGGCTGCCTCATGCTCATGAGTCCAACATCTACGCCTGCCAAGTCATCTGTTGACTTGGGGCATTGGTACATCGGAGAGCCAGGAGTCAACCTTCGCAAGCCTTCTCCGAACTTGCTGGTGGTCTTGAACATGCCAGACAGAGAGGGATGCACGATCGTCAAGCAACAATCGCTGGTGGTGAAATAGGGGATCATGTGCGGGGCACATACAACTGCTGGTGTGATTCTCATCCTCCATCCTACCAAAAATGCTCCCTCGGTTCCAGGGAAATATCCTGACCCTTTTATAGGTGTGGCTGCAAGGATGTTTGTCCTCCATGAAACTCTGGTTTCCTAGGTGACTGGAAATCGGGGAAATCTCAATTCCATACGGCAATACAGGAAAAAGGGGATAGGTAAGTCCAAAATCATCTCCCGGTTTCAATGGGAGGGTTTCTAAGAGCTGAGCATCATCAAGGAGAGAGGTAAAGTCTGAGGGTTCTCGAGCTTACTGTACCCTGTTTTCCTTTTCTATATGGGGTAGACAATGAAGGATTCACCCTTAGATCTTGATCCTATGATTAATATGCCACAAGAAGAACAAAGGGAACCGAGTCCCTGATTTCCCAATTCAAATCAAATCGTGACATTAATGCATATTCCCTATTTCTCCTCACTTTAGGAAATATCACAAAAATCATATCTCTCAAACCATATGTCCAATTAATACCAAATTTAAAGGGAAAGTCCATAAGGCCTTAAAATACTTGTGTGCCAAGTTTGGGACTCAAACTCGAAATTCTGAGAGACTTTTTTTCATATGAAAGTTATTACCTATTAAGGCATATTTTATGCATATTTTCTCTCTCTTATTCTTTTATTCTCTTTATTTGGATCCTTGTGTCCCAAGAAACTATGTGGAGTTTGAAATATCATCCATTATGATCAATCACACATATTTTCACATATTTCTTGTATGTTCACCATTATCTCCAATTTCCTTCTTAATAATGCATTATTTGATTTCTTCTTTTTCTTTTAAACATATTGTGCTCATTAACATATTATGATCCACAAAATCAAATGCACAAAGGAAATATTGTAAAGGAAATCCATTCAATACATATAATACATACAATTCCCATAATCATACATTTATTGGGGAAATTGCATTTCCAACCATATGAACCCAAAAATTGGGATTGTAACAAACATTCACTCCCATAGAGCATAGCTGGCCATATATATTCTATAAAACTTACTTTTTAACTTGAGAGGGATCTTTTGATCACATAATACTCTAGTTGCACTCCTCCATTTCAACCATCCTACTGTGATCCTATGATAAACGCCATTTTGAACATCCCCATCTATTTGAATAATAGAACCCAAGTAACAAAATTTATCACATTTTGGTATATCTACTCCATCCAACCTGGCTCCATCATTCACACTGCGAGACTGGATGAAATTAAAATGCATATACTCAGTTTTTCTCCTACTAATCATGAATCCATTTGATTTCATCGCCTCTCTCAAACGTTCAATTTTATCATTCAATCCATATTTAGATTCGTCAATCAAAACAATATCATTAGCAAATAAAGAAATTAACTTTATATTGTTGGATGGTTTTTTTAATAATGAGGAACCCCTCCCAAGATCGGTCACTATTGGACCCCACCTAGCCAAGAGTGAACCCCGAGACTAACTGTGTCATTGGGGGGACACAACGATGTGCCCAGTAAAATGTCATCCAATGTTGTACCACAGCCGACGCCAAGAGTCGAACCCGAGACCTCTCATTGAGGTGTTATCGAGCCACACCACTCGAGCTATCGACTGCCCCCAAAAGATACTCCAATGAGTAGAGCACACCCTATATGTTAGTGAACCAAATTTCATTTAACACCATAATCTCATCTATAACATGATCTACATCTTTTTATGTGGTAACTTAGTTGTCGCAATTGTTCCTTATGGTAGTTGAGTGTGATGAGTAAAGCCTTGGCGATAATTCATTTCCTAGGGTTTTCCCCATTGAGAGAGGACATACCATAGTAACACTCTTAGTGTAGGATGTGAGATTATATGTCTTATGTCATAACTCTTATCCACCTATATAGGATAGGGGGACCTTATCCATAATTATAAATAGGAGGGAGGTGATGGACCTTGTCCATACACCATGACAATGTTGGGAAGGGTTGTTGGGTGGTATCCACAACCCTTTCCCTAGAGGTGTTGGATCTAGGCTACAACTCTAGTTTAGTGATTGAATATGGAAGGGGCGTTGAATCCGTTCCACAACTATAACACTAGATCTATTTGGTGATAAAAAATTAGAATATCAAAGAAGAATGAAAAAAAATAGGAATACATTTTGATAAATTTTATGTGTTCCTAGTGTGCTTTACCTATTTTGTTATGTGTTTTTATTTTAAAAAATGATAGTTAAGTATCAAACTTCTCTATTTTCTTCTACTCTGCTTGTATGCTTTAATCATTTACTAGAAGTACATGTTTAGGGTTAAACAAGCTCAATTGGAAGTGACTATCATAATCAATAATTCAACTTGCTCTTTCATCTTTTTCATGTTAAATTTTGGCATGAAAGTACCTACTCATTGAAGCAACAACTTACATAAATTTATATCAAATTTTCATATATTTTTCAATAGTTCACATGAGGTGGTAGTTCATCTGAAGTAGAGTTTAGTGTCATTGTTGCACGCTCGGTTCTTAGGTAGAGTTTTCTGCTTGCCAATTTTCTTTGTGACGTGTTTCTTCCTAGTTTGATGTAGTGCATAATTGAAACCCGTATATAATATGATAGGACCTGATATCTATTTTGTCTAGACAGAGATGTAAATAAACCATGTGAGCCAAAGTTGAATGAAAATATATATGTTATTTATTATGGTTTGAATGACCCTACTTTCGTAATGTCTTCGCTTGTTTGTTCTTTGTTGATTTCATTACATAGAAATCACATGTATGTCTATTGTGGGTGGAATATGTGTCAAGTAAAGTGGTTTGGGATATGATTTCATTTTTTTGGTTCTTGGCAAATCATGGTTAATATATGGAATTTCTTTTAGTTGGGATAATTGAGCTAACCACTCTGGCGGCATACACACTTAGGGTTGCCACTTTTTATTAACCATAGAATTTGGGTGCCACAAGTTCTGACACTTAGAACACCAAATAACTAATGACAATACAAAATTCCAAGTTCACAAAGTCAACCTCAATTAGATATACCTAACACTAATTTGGTTGAATAAGACCTTCAAAAAATTATTGATCCAGTATAATATTTACCTTGAGTTAATGTACCAAAATTGTATTAAATAACATAGTGATAGTAAGAAACTTTAACAAGGTAAAACTCGGTTACTTTGGATCCAATTGGAGTTATGTAAATTTATTTTTGTAACACCTATATATAGTAAGAATTTAGGGAAGTTGAGCGCATGAACAGGTTGGAAGTAAATTAACAATATTTTTTTTTAAAGAATGGAATATATTAAAATCTGATTTATACTAGACAGTAAGTAGTAGAAGTGAAAGGAAAATAGGAAACCAATTTATTTAAATTATAGTAGTTAGGTAAATGGCCTTTGTATTTAAATATTTAAACAAATAATATTTGCTAGCTTAAAACCTAAAACCAACTAGATGATTGTTTTCTGAACACCTACTTTAGCTTGGATAAATGATCCCATGAAGTTATGGATTATAATATCTATCATTAAAAAATGATAAGAAAATACAACTAAAATAACATATAAAAATCTATTTTTTTCCTTTTTTAAGTCAATAATCAAATACCCATTCCCATTCTAATCCTAGCCATATTAGCTTTATTGGCGCACTCCATTTTGTTATTTCCTTAACCATCTTAGATTCATGGGTCTAGGCACAATGAAGCTCTCTTAGCTCATCACCTTCACTTGGTTCGTGCTCAATCTAGGAATCCACACTGACATGGGTTACTCCTTACTCATACTCACCTATCTCTCCATCTCACCCTATAGTCCTTAGCAAAACAACTTACCCTTATATTCCCAAACAAGATCATTCCAAACTCAAGGGGTTTATATTCCCTAGCAAGTTCATTCCATCTCTAGACTATCTCTTCCTCTCATGAATGAACATTAAACATTAGCAAATCCTATACTCACATATATTAGCAATCCTCCAAAACAACCATCATCCCTCTTTGTTTATTCCCCCATAACACCTTCTTCTTTGAATTTCCTTGAGATTGATTCATGATTTTATCACATAACAAATTCTCTAGATATGGAATCCCTAGATTTTACCTTAACTAAATGTACAACAATCTCACCCACATGTGTCTGAATCTTATTGTAGTATAATTCACAATAGAGCCTAAAGGACAATGTATTTAAGATTGGTCTGATCAGTGTAACTAATCAATAACTAGCACTTAACATAAGAGTTGGATTTGGATCAATTAAACTAAGTTTTCAAATATAAAATGGGTGGGTTAAAGTTGTATCTATCACATTATGGAAGCACTAGGGTGGATGGATTTTTCCACCACTACCTATTGTTCACTCTCTCACTACATTGTAAATAGCATGAAGCACACATATTTGAGGTTGGATTAACCCCCTTCGACGTTAGGATTAAAGACAAAAAGATATTACTCTAAGCTCACCATCATGTTATCTAGAGATCGTTTACCTATTGCATAAAAAACACCTATCTAAATTTCTGGTCAATTGTTCAACATGAAACAAATGATATAATAGATCATAGATTTGAAGTTCTCTACACCTGAGATCTGATAAACACAGAAAATCATTGTCCAAATAAGATTTACAAGCACAAAAAATTGTCTACATAACATACAGTTCCTAAAAAGTAGATGCAGTTAAGGGAACAAAATTAGGTAGTAGGGATACTCCCCAAGCCCTATCCAGAGGACTACTCACACATGGAATAGTAACAAGTCCAACTAGGAAAAAAGGAGATGGTCATCGTCATAATAGAAGGAGACATAGCCGTGTGTGTGAACGTGTTTTTTCAATCTTGACAATGAGGGAGTCAAATATGAAGCAAAACACCCTTTGATGTTCATCAAAGGCGAACTAAAACTTGTCGATATCCTTCCTTGTAGCTTAGACTAGTCACCCATAATGGAAGAGTAGGTGGATGGTGATCGTGGAAGGTGGTCATTGGTTTATTTGGTCATCAACTGATGGAGATGGTTGATGAAAGTTGGACATAGATGCTTGGAATGGACATTAGCATCCAAGTGGCTTCAATATGGTTCCTTTTCCATGGAGTCCATGGCTTGTGTTTCTAGACAACTTCTAGGGTTTGCGACTTTCCCTGCAATTTTGTAGTGATGTTGTTGACCTCCATGAATGCAAAGGGGTCTTTGTGCTAGAAATATGAGAGGTCTCATGATGTTTAGGCTTCCCATAGGTTTGTGAGGTTTTATAATTGAAGAATGTGCAAATGTTCCATTGGTCTGAGACTTCAAGGATTGACAAACACAGGTGTCATAAGTTGACATCATTGTTAGGCAGAGTAGAACTTTCATCGATAGATGATGCTAGGATCTCATTGGTAGACAACATGAAATACTTCCATTAGAAAGTGATGTAGGATTTCTATGGTTTATGCTCACTAAGTTCCATGGGTTGTCATTTGATGGAAGTGTAGAAGGGACACCAATTGTCACACTAGTGGTTTCATCGATAGATGCTCATAATTCTCATAAGTGGACAACCATCGGTTGTCTATAGATGAAAGGAATATTTATAAATGCCTACATTACTTTCATCATTCGATGGTGGGTAGCAGTTCCATAAATATGAGGCTTCAATTGATGGTCTCATTGGTTAATGAGACTGTAGATCAATGAAATTGCTAAATGATGTGGATCCTCCTGGGAGGGATATTGGTGTGGGTTGTTGGACTTGCAATGATGAAGTCATTTAACTAATGAAATCATTAATAGATGAAGGGGTGATCGATGAAAATCATATATATTTTTTTAGTTTTCCGGGGGAAACCCACCCCCTAGGCGGAGGCCCAGATAGTAGGGATGGTAAACCCGGGAGACCCGTGCGTCTGCACACCGGTATCTCAATAAGTTGCATCAGAGGCCGGTTGACTTTGCGGAAAATTTACTTCCGAGTAGAGTGGGGGTCGAACCCGGGACCCTTCATGAGGGGCCCCGAGCTGCGACCAGCTGGGCTACTACTCGCCGGCTGATGAAAATCATATCCCATATCAAAGTTTTCTTTGGCTCACTGGTCATTCAGTCTGACCTCCATACTATAATTGTTTGTAGACAATGAAGCTCAAACTTGTCATGAAAATCAATGGATTAAGCAAAAACCCTAAGTAAATGTAAGATAATTCTAAAGTAAAATTAGGTATGATTGTAAAACTAAGTTGCAACATTCATCAAATAACACCAAACTTAAATGCCGCTCATCCTCGAGTAACACAAAATCTAAATAGTCATCAAATCAATACTCTCAACCCATGTGATTGCCTCACCTTCAGATCATTTTGGTTTCCCTACCACCTAATATGGCCAAAATTTCCATCTTCCTAAGATCATAGAATCCATCTCTTCATTTCACAATTTCCTAAAAACATTATCTCAACACACTCCCCAATACCACACATATCTAAGAGTTTTATTAGAGTTTACATAATCCCACAGAACAACAAGTGAGCATATGATTTGACACTAAGGTGCATGAAAAAGATATCAAATTAAGACATTCGTTGTATCTCTTGGTGGAAAAAGGAGAGAATGGGGGTGTAGAAGAAGATGTGAATATAGAGGAGACTTGAATTGCATTTTTATTTTTCATTTTTTTTCATTGAATGATTGAAAATATTTTCTTAAAGTTCAAATTGCCATCTTTTTTAATTTTATTGCGGTGCACCCATATTACATATATAGAGGTATGGAAGAAGCAGTGGAGTAGGAAGGGTTGTGCCACCCTGAACTTCAGATTTGACACTTTTTAATGAATTTTTATTTTATTTTTGGTAGATGGAACGTAAGAAGATGGAAAAAGAAGTGTTGAAGAGGGGTTGAATCAAAATGTAACTTGATTTTTAATTCATTACACCAGGCAGTTCTCTTGGTACCATTATGCTAAGATAATAAGATGATAGGAGGAAAGTGATGATTCCATGAATTCATTTCAATAGTCAGTTAGAGGAACAATGTGTTTGATCCCTCTAAATTCCTCAAACACATGCCTTATTGTCTAGGAAAACATGGTGTTTTGGTTTCCTATGCCACACAAGGTGATTTCTATCTACTGCTTCGATTCAAAAGTAGGTCATCGTTAATGTTTTTCTTAGATTAAGGTGAGTTCAATGATGATAACATGCATGTATGCAAACAAAACATTTGAATATAATTCAATTAGATAATGGATTTGGTTACTCTACTTTATACAAAATTTGAAACAATTTATCTAAACACAATACATACATGCAATGATGATATCTTAAGTAAAAAATAGTTTGGTAAAGGTGGAAAATAAAATACATCCACCCACCCTCAACTCGACTTAAATATTTTCTTGAGTACATGAAAACATGGAACCTGAAGTGGAGGGGAAGAACCATGCTAGTCCAACCCCACAAGTCGTGATTTCTATCCATGCAACAAAAGTTGTCCACCTATAGGATCATTCCAAGGGACACACTATCTAATTAATGCAAAGATGATGCAAAAAGGAAAAGCCAATCAAAATATAAGTAACACTCAAGTTTCCTATGAAAGAAAGCATCTTTGTTTAACGTCAATGACTTAATTCCTCAAGCCCAATCATTACATGGAGGGTGAAGGAGTGTGAGAAGTTGGTTATCCCGCATGTCGTCCATTGTGAAGTAGTGTTTAAGACACTATCCATTGATTTTGTATTCACCAATACTCTTTCTCCAAATGATAATAGCTCCATAGAGGGAAGACATGCTTGATGATTAATGGAACCAACCATTTGGCCATAACCTTTCTTGGAAAGAGTCAAAGATGGGAATTGTGAAGTAACACTTGATCTTTGACCTACATATATTTCGTCTTTAGGTGGCCATCATGCCATATATTAGTGTTCTCCTTGTAAATGTGTGCATTCCCATATGCTTCCAGATGTAGCCCTTCTAGTTCTTGCAATTGAAGCATTTAGTTTTCTTTGCCTACACAAAGATCAAACTTGACTTGTTTGATGGCTCATCAAGCCTTGTGTTCAAGATCCACCGGTAGATGATAAGACTTTTCATAAATAAAACTAAAAGGTGTACTGCTGAGCGAGTCTTATAAGTATTTTTGTAAGCCTAAATTATGCCATATCCAACTTGTGTGTCCAATCCTATCTTGTTCTACCAACTATATTCTCTAGAATGGATTAATTTGGTGATTGAGTACCTCCACTTGAATACTTATATGAGGGTGGTATGGAGTAGCCATAGAGACACCATACTTGTAAAAGATCCCTTCAAATCTACACTTGAGGAAGTGATATCACTCATCGGAAATGACAATGTGGGGGACTTCAAAGCATGGAAAGATAATGTCTTTCAATAGCTTAATGACCAGCTTGGAGTCACCGGTGACTGTGGGGACATATTCAACCCAATTGGAAATATAATCGATATCAGTAAGAATGTAGGAGAATATGTAAAAGGAGGGGAATGAACCCATGTAATCCACACCCCAAACATGAAAGATTTCAACTTCCTACCAAATATTGAGTGGCATCTCATACCTCTTTCAAATATTTCTAGATATTTGACATTGCTCACAAAACTTGACATAGCTATGAGAATCCTTGGAGATATTGAATGACCTCGATGGCATCTTTTTGGAACTCATGTGGCTTCCAGTTGGGCGAAAATGATATTGTTCTAGAATGAGATTCCTCTTCAAAGATACACTGATTGTATAGGCCATGTAAACACAAAAAGAATAGATAACTGTCATCCCAGTAGTAATGGTGGATGTATGACATGAATTTTATCTTTTCCTTCTCGATGTAATCTAGATGAAGGAATCCAACAACTTGTAGTTCATAGAATTAGCGAACCATTGGGTGAACATGGATACATTCAGTACAAGTGGTCATCAGTCAATGAGTCATTTTACATGGATGAGGTTGCCATCTTGGATATGTAATCAATTTATATGGTTGGAAACACCATTTTTAGTTTCCTTCTTATTCTTTATTTCTAGGGAATACTCTTAGAGAATAAGATGCACCCAATTAGTTTGGGTTCCATGTCCTTATTTAACATTAAGTACTTGATAACAACATGATCAATGTAGACGATCATTTACAACCCTATTAGATAGGAGTAGAACTTTTTGAAGGCATAGACAATGGCAAGAATCTCCTTTTCATGGTTTCATAGTTCCTCTATGCATAATTCAATGTATTACTGGCATAGTAAACAACATGATGCTTCTTGTCGACATGCTTCCTCTGAACTACACCTACTACATAGTCACTAGAATCACACATGGCATCAAAAGGAAGGACCAATTTGGGGCATAAAAGGTTGGGGGTAGAAATGCGAGCTTCCTTGAGGGTGTTGATTCTCTTCATGTAGTCAGAGTCAAAGATGAAGTGCACATCCTTTTGAAGAATATTTGTTAGAGGTTTAGTGATATTGTTGAAGTCAGAACTCAACCTCCTATAGAAGCCAGTGTGTCCCAAGATTTCTCATACTTTTTTACTAGTAGTCAGAGGATATCATTTGGAAATCACTTCTATCTCTACCTTATCAACATCGATGCCTCTTGATATAACATGATGTACTAGAACAATGACCTCATTCACCATGAAGTTGCATTTTTCCCAATTAGAACCAAATGTTCTTCTTCATAATTGTATATGACCAATGAGAATGATATATGCATGCATCAAAAGAGCCTCCATACATAGAGAAGTCATCCATGAAGATCTTCACTATCATCTCGATAAGGACAAAAAAGATAGTAGAAATGCATCGCTGAAAAGGGCAGGCACATTGCATAATTTGAAGGGCATCCTGAAAAAGGCATATGTGCAAAAGGGACACATAAATGTAGTCTTTTATTAGTTACTAGGGTGGATGGGTATCTAGTAGAATCCGTAGTATGTCTAAGTAACATAATAACTCCTCCTATGTGAGTCTCTTTAGGATTTGATCAAAAAATGGGAGTGGGAAGTGGTCCTATCGAGTATCGTTGTTGAGTTTGCTAAAATCAATGCACATGCTCCATCGAGTTATGGTGTAGGTTGGATAAGCTCATTATTCTCGTGCAAACTTACCCTTGTTTGACACTACTTTCACAAGACTCACCCATTGTGAATCAGAGATGTGATATATGATCCCATATATCAATAGCATTATCACTTAGTTGCACATGACCTCCTTTATAATTTGGTTTAGCTTATATTGAGGCTCAATGGAGGGCTTTTAGTTGTCAATCATATTGATTATATGCCTACAAAGGTATTGTCTAACTCTTTTCTAGTTAATCATTTTGTAGCTTAATGCATTGTTCCTCTTCCTTAGTTCAATCAACAACATCTCTTCTTGATCAATGGTAAGATCTACATTTATGATGACTGGGCATGCCTTTTGCTTGTCTAGGAAGACATATTTTATCCCCTCAGGTAAATCCTTAATTTCTAGTGCATCGGGTTCCTCATCTTCTTCTTCTATGATAGAAATAGAGTTGAGCACATCAAACTCAGCTTCAAGGTCTTCCTTGGCATTATCTAGGTGAAGGAGAATTTGCTCCACCTATTAATCATTTCTTTCATGAGAATTGGGCTTGATGAGAAACATCTCAAGAGGGTCTTTAGAAGTAGAAGCCTCCTATCATAGATGCGCCATATTCCCAATACAATAAATGAGGAACATTGTTCTAGGAAGGAGGGTGACATAAGACTCTTGATAACATTGAAGTCAAGCGTGTCTATCCCATGCCTTAATGTTATTATTCTAGCTTCAACATTGATCAGTGCTCTAGTTGTGGATAGGAATGAATGATAAAATATAAGGGGATATTTAAGGTCCTCCTTGATGTACATGATGACAAAATCATAGGGGATATAAGATTTGGGACCCACTCACACAAGGATGTCTTCTACTATCCCCATTGTGGTGGTCATAGAAGAATGAACAATTGAAATTACTACGTCAGTGGGGAGGATGCCAATATTTAAGTTGAGTCTTTTGCATATGTCGTGGGTCATGATAGATATACTTTCCCCAAGGTCAAGTAGAACTTTTTGGCATTTGGAATCCCCAACAAAGTAAGAGATTCCAAATGATCCTAGATCCTTGAGTTTTTGTGGAATCTTGCTCTAAATAATGTCAAATATCATCTTTGCTAGCTTCAATGTCTCATACTTCTCTATTGTGTGCTTATAAGTGAGGAGGGATTTAAAGAACTTGGTCTAGTAAGGAATCTCTACAAGAGAATCAAGGAAGGGAATGCCGACAAGTGGCATCTTCATTGCTTCCTTGAACTTCATGAATCTAAAGTTCAACCATTTTTGAGCCAGTTGGCTCTAGTAGAGTGGTTGCAAGTTGTAGAGAGGAATCATATGAGTAGTAGTGTGACACCCTTTATCACACAAAATGAGATCACTCAAACCCAAACACGAAATTAACACTAAGCAAGCGGATTACCGAAAAACACAAGAAATCAAAACCAATTTCATAACCATGCATCAAGATTAACTCATCATATTTGAACCCATAAACTGGAGCCACTTGTATTTCATTCATATAAAAAGTTGTTACATGACATAGTTTACTGGATGTCTAACCACAACCTATGACAAGTGCTAACATATTCACGTACAAAAACCACATTTAAACCATCATCGTATATGTCCAAAAACTTGAACCGACGTACAACGTTTATAAAACACCCCCAAGAACCCAACTGTACAAGGATGACACATAAGACTCTATTACTAGACACTGGCTACATATCCGCAATCCAACAACTTCAACACCTAAGGATGTATGCCTCAACAATACAATCTCTATCCCAACATGCACGTCAACCTAAAAGATGTGGAAACCCACGGGGTGGGACCAAATGTCCCAGTGAGAGATATAACTCTCCACAAATGTGATTAAAGCACAGATAAAGTAATTAAAGAATAGAAATAAAGGTACACCTATGATAAACAAATTCAATTATAGATGTAAGAAGGGCACTTATCATCCTCTAAGTAGATCAAGTGACCATAGTAGAGCAGTGGAACATTTTATAAACTAATAAGAAGGAATATGAAGCACATGTATCATTTTCCACCAACCAAACTATACAAAAGCAATCAAGGTCTCATATAATATTTTCGTATTTGATCTTACAAAAGTACCACTACTAAGTCCATATTAGTTCCACACATGGTCAATAGAAGAGCCGGATTCCATGACCTTTCTAACACCACCAGGCTAGCACGAGAGTGACACTACATGGTCATATTAGTCAACTTGTACAAGTGACATATGTCAACAGATGGATCGGCTCACACATGGCCATCCATATATCACAAGGGATTTGGCTCACGCATGGCCTTCCCAAAAAGGAGTGGCTAGCACATGGCCATCCATATATCACAAGGGAATTGGCCCACACATGGCCGTTCCATATATCACAATGAGATCGGCTCACACATGGTTGTCTCTTAGTTATGACAATTAAGTTTTAGCATCAAGCAAGTTATAATGTATAAAACCATAATAAGCACTACAAAGATAAGGGATTGATACAACTTTCAAAGATATAAGACTTATAAGGTGTGAACTTGTCACACTATCACCACATAACACCTTCACACTGCCATTCACAAGACCATTATCATAGTTTCACAGCCACTCAAGGCTATCACTAATGTCACATCACAATGGGGTATTGATCCCTTAATCGTAGCTTTAGAGGTATCACCTCATAGTAGACATCAAGCCATTATCAGGTCATTGGACCCATTCACATCATACTCATCATAGCATGCACTAGCTATATTCAAGTTCACATCACCTGCATGGTTAGAAATTGATAAACAAGAGAGAGAGAAAACATCCTAAATCCATGTGTCACATCGTCATATCCACATGCCTCAATTACTCACAACCATCACCATAGCATACACAAGCATGGCATGCATTCATCCTGAGGTTCACAACAAGAGAAAGATATCATCATAATATAATAGCTATTTCAAGATAGAGAAGCAATCATGCCACCATACCCATCATTTGGTTAGGGTCTTCCATTCATAGCTTATTAAGGTTTTGAAGCAAAGTTCAATCACCAATCCTAGGGTCACAACCTCCCACCATATTGGAGTGTATTAGGGTTAAGGAACATCATTAGGATTATTTAGACATTATTCCCGACAACACTTTGCATGTCTTATACATTACTCATGCAAGAGTATCATTAAGTGTCCAAACATACCTCTCAACCACCATCATCAACATGTGTCTCGACCACCACCATCATCATATGTCTCAACCAATATCATCACTAGGTTGTGACCACACCACCTAAACCATGTTGCGACTGGGACACCTTGGATGTCTCGACCCATCAAGGGTTGGGATTCCAACCCTCACAAAATTGTCACGACCCCAAGGAACATGGCTATATTGATCCTCAATCCAAAGCAGCATGTCACAACCAAGACCAACATGTCACAACTCTCTCAAGGGACATGCCACGAATGAGACAAGGGAAAGATCAAGACCCAAAAACTTAGGGCAACAACCCAACTAAAATAGGGATTAACATAGCCTTAAACACCAAGTGTCACGACATCTATTAGCACTAGGTCCAACTCGTCCACAAGGAAGCATCTCAACCAGGACTAACCATGGTCGTGACCCACATAGGGTAGGTGTCTCAACCATACTAAGGAATGATATCTTGGTCTCAAAATAGAAAACAAGGTCAAGGAAAAACCATGATCATCATGAAGGAAAGGGCTCATGCAAAATGATCACCATAAACCCTATGTCACGCATCATGAAGCCACATGAAAGGATCTAATCTAAGACTGAGGAAACCATGATCAAGGTACCCAAAATAGAACCTAAACCATCTTTAACATCTAGGTACTTGAACATCATGCATGTGAGTAAAACCAAGGTCAAAAGTTAAAGAAAGATCATAATACAACAATAACCATAATCGATTATATGAAAATTAGGGTTTAGATTTCTGCCAAACCAAGCATGGTTCAAACATCAACCAAGTCCTAGAGTTTAGCATCATATAATCGAATGTTAAGGGAGAATGTTTGAGTGAGAAGACAATAACTTGCATTTATAAAAGAGTGCAAGTAACATAGAGGGATAAGAGTTATATAACCCACCTTAAAGAAGATCACCATCAAGGATTCCAAGCTCCAAGATCAAGGCTCCAAGCACACAATCCAAAGGTTGAAGAAGCTCCACCAAAGGCTCCACTCTTAGACACACGAGTATCTCAAGAACAAGACGGTACCAAGGTCAAAACTAGCCCAAGAAAAGAGAGCACAAATCTCTAGGCCGAACCAAAAAGGAAAAGAGGGAAAGAGAGGAGAAACCTTTCTCACACTTGGGTCTACCTTGTCAAAACATGGTCTGTGACCCTTGTGAAGAGGGGTCTCCCTCCAAAATAACCACCATGGAGGAACCATGGTCTAGGTCTAAGAAAAGAGAAGAGGATATAGGTGGGATATTAAAGAAAATGCCATCAAGGAAGGTAAACACTTACCAAAGTTGAAGATGAACTACGGTCACCACAAGCACCACATGCAAGAAGAGTTTGGTCATTAAGATCCAAGGTCGGATCTCCTTACTCCACCAAGCTCCAAGAACAATCAAAAGAGAGGTAGGAAGAAGGAAGGCCGAAAAGGGTTACTAGAATGGAGATATAAGGGGTTATATAGATGGGATATGAGAGATAAGGTAGAGAGATGATGTGTCAACACACCAAGGCACCAAAGGGACACTTATCCACTCAAGAAACCAACATGCAACCACTCTATCTCAACATGCAAGACATGGCGATACACTATAGGTTGGGTCTCAACCACCTTGGTCACCCACTATGGCTGTAAATGGGTACGGGTAGACCCACGGACCCACAAATTCAGACCCTTAAAAAACCCGTCACGGGTCTAATGTTTTGTACCCGCATACCCTTGGACCCATATACCCTTGGACCCGCATATAAGCGGGTCCAATAATGGGTATGCTTGAACCCAGACCCGCTAGACCCGTGTACCCGCTATACATAAGTAACTATTTATATAATATGTTATATATATGATACTTTACTAGTCTAACCAATATAATTATTGAGATTATATCCTACTCTAACCAAAATAACATTGAAACTAGTCATATAATTAAGAGTTAGCTATTCTAGTTATAATAATGAACATCATATGTAAGCTTAAAATCAAAATATCTACTAGTTTACATTACTTTATACATAAGGTAAACGTTATGATGATGACTACAAATATGTAAACTATTAACCCAATTAATGTTAGTGTATAAAATATGAAATTATCTAATATAACTATGGCATGTTAATATACTATATAATAATAATATCTTGTTGTATTAAAATATATAGAGAATTGTCATTTTTCTTACATAAACAATATGATGTTTATAGAACCGCTTACCCACATACCCGCACCACATACTCACTATTATTGCGGGTACGAGTATGGTGCGGGTCTAGGTTTTGTATTATGCGGGTCTAGAACCAGAACCGCACCCGCTAAATTAGATGGGTATGGGTATGGGTATGGCCAGACCCGCACCACACCAGCACCGTTTACACCCCTATCACCCACATGGCCGCGGTTGCAACCATCCCATGGTTCACCATCCATGGCCACAACATATACACCAACGATCATCACTTGGTCTAGACAAGAAACCAACTCAAACCCTAGGTTGAGACATCCTATAAGAGGGGAACCATCTCGAACCAAGACCACCCAAGACCACCTTGGTCATGACCTCAACACAAAGAGGAGATGTCTCAACCATGACACCCACCAAACCTGCCCTAGGTCGTGACCTAGGTTGAGACAACACACTATATACACTTAGGTCAAGACACACATCACTCATATAAACCCTAATCACCACTAAGGGTGATACTCCTCAACCAAGACTCAAACAAGGAGCCCACCTCTTTCTCTTTCCTATAGATGATGCCAAGAAAGAGAAGGAACACTCTAAAAGTGGAAAATTGCACATTAACCCCCTACTTTGGGTAAATTGCAATTTGCACCAAAACTGGAATATCACTAGTACAGAACCGACCTTTAGTGTCAGTTATTTAAGGCCTTTGGCATCAGTTTTAAAGCGACACCCAAGTGGGCACTTCTAAAAGTCAAAACCTTCAGCGTCGGTTTTAACACCGACGCCATAACCCTTCCCGCCACCAAAAACACACCAGCAAGGGCACTATAGGCGTCAGTTATTTAATAAAACTGATACTATATTCAGGTCAAAGACATCAACATTTCACAAAAACCGATACTATATAACCCTTCCCCCCACCAATAAAATGCACTAGCAAGGGCACCATCAACGTCAGGTTTTATATATAACCAACACTATATCTAGCTAAGGACGTCAGTTTTATACTAATAACCAATGCCATATCCCTGGTGCCATGAAGACCCCACCATGGCCGTGCTCCTAGCCACATAGACGTCAATTTTATACTAATAACCAACGTTGTATGTCTTTGTTGTTGGTTTTATACTAATAACTGACGCATATTTTATGATTTTTTTTCATATCAGTTTGCAGACCTACTGTATGGTTGGTCAGTAGGATGCAGAACCTGCAGTTCAGTTCTAAACTGTAGGTTTACATCAACCATTGATATCAGCCAACAACATGCCACAAACCTGCAAAATTAACAAAATGAACAACAATTTATGATCATACACATATATAAGCACATTTAATTCATATTATTTTTCATCACACACATGTAGAAACCAGTAGTTCTATTTCAATTTTCCTCCATTTTCACACACATTTAGCAACATGTAGTTCCATTCATTTCATCTCTTTTCACATTCAGACACATTTAGAAACATTCATGTATTGATCATCTTCACATTCACACATATGACAATTCATAAAAATTCATTCACATTCACACAAAAATAATTATGAGAACAAAGTTTAGAAATATCATTCTTTATTCATCATCATCATTATCTCCATCACTATCCCAATCATATTTAAAAATTCCCACTATTTGTAGGGCTTTTGCCCATTCTTCTCTTACATCATCTAATTCTTGCCTCGTATAGGGAGTATGTACTCTAATAACGTTCTACATGTAGTCAAGTTAGTTTTAAACACCTATAAGGAGAATGATGTATATATATAATTAATTTTTTTTGAGCAAAATAGATTAGATACATCACTTAGCCATACGACATCTACATAAAGAGGGAGAACAACCATCACAACATATAACGATCATGGACACACCCATAATCTTACAAAAACTCATATATAAGATTGATATATTTCATATTATCTAATGAGACTATATATAATATCTTATGTGTGGTATCGATTTCCATTGCGACATGTTTGATGATTAGGTCCATAAATCGCATCACATAGTATGCACATGCCCAACTGTTGTCTTGTGTAGCACACTATAAATTGAAACATACAAAATATTCAAAAATACAAATAAGGACAATTCACATAAATAATATATACATTGGAGTCGGGAAATTACTTTCGCATTCTCTTAAATTAGTGGCTGATTCTTTTTCTTGGGGACCTTGCCTCCAACTCTTTTGAACTCATGTAAAGCCCTACATGTTAATGTAACATATTAAATTTCATAATTAAATAGTAATGTAATAACAGATGTTAATAGATATAAAAATATGAAATATTTCTCACGCGAATAATGGCTTTTTCATTGTGTGTCCATATAATATTTTCAATCCATTCCCCGTAGGATCTAGATAATAGACACTGAATGTCTTGGGGACAATAAGTAGTAACTCCCAATGCCTACCACTACAGGTAAGAAAGTTAAAAATTAACAACTCAAATTCCACAATAAAAATGTAATTTTCATAAGTCCAAATTATAAGCAAAGTAAACTTAGTCGACACTGAATAGAGCTATTACCACCGTCTTTTTTTTACCAAAATATTTAAAAGTAGCACATCAGTGTGAAGTAGCTAAAGAAGGGTCTTTATCTATAAGACTAATCAAAGATGGAGCCAAAAATCCCACATGGGAAAATGAAAAATCTATACATATCGTGTGTAAGTGGCTGCAAAACATGTATTACGTATGCATTAATATATAAGAAACCAGATAACCATATATAAAACAAGGTATATGGATGTATAAATAAGATCTCACCATATCCATAGCTCTATCATAGATGTATTCAACCAATCATAACGAAACAACTCCAAAATATCTTGTATAAATAGCTTGTTATAGTATGATTGACTTACAACATCCCCCGGAATAGAAACATTTATAGGGCAATTTGGATCATGTTCGCCTATCCATACTGCCATACCCCTACAATTAGGACCTAACAAGGCATGTAGGTCCTTTGGAAGCCAACTTGGTACTTCAAGAGGTGGAGGTAGAGGCCGAGATGTAGCAGGTGTCTTCCTTTTGACCTGTATATACAATTTTAGATCAATTGACTCATATATACACACTAACAAACTAATGTAATATAAATTTACCATACAATACTTGTATAGACGACATCTTCTTTGGGCCACATAATCACTCCACCTTCTGCCTCACCAACTGTTTCAGAATCTGGGTGGGCATATGGCAATGGGAGATCCCTCTAATTGGGGAGTGCATGTATCGGGCTCACACGAACCACACTAGCTGGTACTGGAGTCCTATGAAACATGTCCCCTAGAAGGGTTGGGTAAGCTTGTGCCTCTGCAATAATATATTCTTGACTTATTAGATGGAACGACTTCAACCCCCTAAAAATTTACGTAAAGAATGTTACATACATATCATTTTGAAAATACTAGCTACTATATATGTCATAAAAATACTTAAAGCGGACGTGCTAGGTGGTGGGTCTACATGATTACTCCCAACCACCTCTACAGTAGAAGAAGAGCAGCATGCCACAACAACTGTCTGAGTGGCAGGCTGAGATGCCTGCCACTTGCTAATTGTTTCATTGAGTCTCTTATCAAGTGCTTCCTCGACTCTCCTATCAAGTGCTTCCTCGAATTTCCTATTAATTAACTCATCTACCTATACATGGACAAAAGAAATGCTAGATTTTGATTATTGAATTCCCTTTCACAATAACATTCTAAAAAAACAACAAGTTACCTTAACATTTGATAGTCCCACTTTTGGAACATATTTGCATTGTGATGGCCCAAAGAACGCTTTTATGCCCACACCAGTGCCTGCACCCCTAACACATCCAGGATGCTCTAGGTTACCAAGATAAACTATCAATTCATCCCTTGTGCCCTCAGAGATGAACTTGCCTTCCTTCCTCTACTTGTGAAGCTCCCGCTAATCGCCATCAACATAATTTGGTAAGTAAACATAACAATAATCAATATCGATTGCTCTAAGAGTTGAATTTTACCATTTTTGTAGCCGCCTCAGTAGTTGTGGGCTTCGTTATATCTCCCTTCTTGTTTTTCCTCCCATCTATCCACATAGCACGATGATTCAGAGGTGCGGGACCAATAGTAGAGGACTCTGTAGTCTCCTGAGTAGCAGCAGACTGAGCAGTAGACTCAACTTGTAGTCTTTGGAAAATGCCTGCATAGCATCTTAGACCCATTGTGTGGTCATGCACATTCAGTGCACGCCTTGCTCTTTGAGCATTGCTGATAGCCTTGTTAGTAAGCACATTGATTTGGTTAGTAACACTAAAGGTTAATCTTGAATATGTGAATACATAAAAACATATATTAATTAAATTGGGAGTGACACTTAATACCTTGAATTCATCCGTTTTTCTTTGGGTAACAAACTCCTCCCAGTCTTTGCGGTCTAGGTAGTTCCATTGCTCAATGGCTACCTTCTTCCTAAATTTATTTTTTAAAGAGAATACAAACAAAATTTTTTAGTGTAGAGTTAGTCAAAAAGTGATCAATGTCTAGAATTGGAAATCAATCAAGAACCTCTTCTCAGCATCACGTATGTAATCTCAGGTGAGATTTGTCCTATAATTCCTTAGGACCCTCCCGCAGCGTTGCATCATGCATTTACGATGCAACTTTTCATCTAGATCAAATATACTCTGCAAAATAGAATTACTATTAACTAGTATCCTAAAAATTAGTAATCTACAAAAATAGAATTGCAAATAATAATAACTCACACGTAGTTCCTTCCATACCAAGTCTTTCTTCCCCTTAGGAACTTTGTGCCATGATTCTATGTTAGGACTACAATGGCTACGAGTAAGAACCCCCAGATTTGAAACAAATGAGTTGCGGTTCACTCCAACTGGATTTCCTACATGATCGAAATCCACAGCCAGTTGGGGTCCATTGCCCCTTTGCTGTGGTAACTTGTTCATCATTGTGATGCCCCTCACTTTCTCAAAATTTTTTACTGCTCATCAAGTGCCCCAATTTCTTCAGGGGGTACATCACCAACCTAAAATTTGACAAAAAAACACACTTACAGGATATAACTATAAATGAACATATAGATAGAAACCTCAGGGATATATTTTTAAAACTTACATTATAAGGTGACGCATTGAGTCCTCACCCTCACGACAATCATCATCACGGTCATCATGCTCATGCTCAGCCATCTGAAAGTGTCATTAAAAAATCAAACATTTAATATTTGACATAACTAGAAGATAATAAAACATTGTAAAGTTCACATTCTGAAAATAAAGCACTTAAAAAATATAAACATGCACACCTCTAATATTGCGATCTTTTATCAATTAACAATCCTTCATTGTGTTCTCTGTGTACATACAAGTCATCATTAGCTTCAATATTTGGTGGTGTTGGCAACCCAACTGAGAATGGAGTGGAGTCATCACACTTACCATAGTACTCTTCTTCATCTATAGGATCTTCAATGAACTATCTTTTACCATGAAGAACAACTGACCATTTATCATTTGCAGGATCATCGATATAAAATACTTGTTTTTCCTATGATGTCAATATGAATGGTTCACCCTTCTCGCCAATCTTTTCAAAGTTCACTAATGTGAAACCCAATTCATCCACTATAACTCCTTTGGTGTTATCAACCCAATTACATTTAAAGAGCGGAATTCTGAAATCTACATAGTCAAACTCCCATATGTCTTCAATGACATCGTAATATGACATTTTAGCTTCACGTAGACTCTTATCCTTTGCACTTGCAAAAAATAATGAAGACGCTTGAAGGGTGACCCCACTATTTTGGATGACACTCTTATCATCTTGACACTTTGTATACTATGAGAATCCATTTATGTCAAACCCTTCATAAGACATAACATTCAATTTTGGTTTAAAGGTGAGGCATTTGATAGTTTCAGTAAGATTATCTGGTGTTTGAGATAGTTGATGTAAGGCTTTATCTTCAAACCACTTAATAAATGTCTTGTTATGCTCTCTAGGAAGACACATTGAATTGGCTCAAGGATATTGTCACTTGATGAAATTGGTATGTTCATCGATATAAACACTCACTTCGTCGATGTTGTGTAAAATATACAAGTGACCTTGATCCAACTGCTCACGGCTGATTACTTTCATCAGTGATCCTAAAATTCCTTTGCCAAAATGCTCCTCAATTTTCTTGTCATTAACAAGAGCATCATTACCACTCAGAAATTCATTGCAAAAGTCCATAACCTCTCTCGCCACATAACCCTCAATAATACTCCCTTCAGGCCGATAACGGTTTTGAACATCACCTTTAAAAATGCTCATGTATCGTTCAAAGGGATACATCCAATACAAGAAAATTGGTCCCAACATTTTCACTTCCCTAGTCAAGTGGACAATAAGTTGTACCATGATATCAAAGAACGAAGGAGGAAAATACATCTCAAGCTGACATAGGGTAACAACCACTTCTCTTTGCAATTTATCGAGAGTATCAGGGTCAATAACTTTGCTGCACAGACTGTTGAAAAAGAAACAAAGTCTAGTGATTGCAAACCTTACATGCTTTGACAATATAGATCGAATTGCCACAGACAATATTTGTTGCATTATAGTGTGAAAATCATGAGATTTAAGACCTATCAACTTCAAATATTTCATTGATACCAATCTACGGATGTTGGATGAGTAACCCTATGGCACCTTAACATTTACCAAGCATTCACAAAAAACTTTCTTCTCCTTTCTAGACAGCGTGTAACAAGCGGGAGGTAAGTATGTTCTCCGATTTCCTATTTCACATAATTATGTTAATTCTGACCTTATTCCCATTTCACGTAGGTCCAATCTAGATTTTATCCCATCTTTAGTCTTACCTGGTATATTCAACAGAGTACCAATGATGCCATCACATGCATTTTTCTCAACGTGCATGCCATTGATACAATGCCTGACTACCAAAGAACTCCAATAAGGAAGATACCAAAATATTGACTTCTTCGTGAATAAAGATTTGTCACTCCATGTGGCCATGATACATTGTGATCTCTTACCAAATTCATTGGCAATGTCTTCTACTCTTTCATAAACAACCTCCCCTGGTATAGGTTTAGGTGCGCTCCTTTCCTCATTCCGTCCATTAAATGCTTTGCGCAACCTACGTTACCGATGGAATTTTGTTAGAAACCTTCGATGACCAAGATATTTCCACCATGTTTTTGTCGTATTGAATCAGTGTTCTCTTCACATATAGGACACACTTTAGATCCTTTGACACTATATCCAGACAAATTCCCATATGCTGGAAAGTCATTAACAGTGCAAAAAAACATAGCGTGCAAACGAAATGTCTCTCTTCATGAAGCATCATAGGTCATCACACCTTCACCCCAGAGTTTCTTTAAGTCATCAATCAGAGGTTCAAGATAAACGTCGATATCATTTCTAGGTTATTTAGGGCCTGATATCAACAAAGACAATATAACATACTTATTTTTCATACACAACCAGGGAGGAAGATTGTCTATAACAAGCATAACTGGCCAAGTGCTATGTTGGCTGCTCAATGTCCCGTACGGATTCATCCCATCTGTACAAAGCCCAAGTCTTAGATTCCTGACTTCTTCACCAAATTTAGGGTATAATAAATCAATCTTCTTCCACTATGGGGAATCACACGCATGTCGTAGGATCCCATCATTATTTTTCTTAACATCTGCATGCCACCTCAAATTCTTTGCATCTATCGGATTGTCAAACAAGCATTAAAACAATGATATTATAGGTAGATACCACATCACCTTGATAGAAGAACCAATTTTGGACTCCCCCAAAGTCGTCAATTTATATCTTGACGCACCACTCACATTTTGGACAATCTTTCAAATCCACATAGTCTTTTTGAAATAATACACAATCATTCGGGCATGCGTGTATCTTCTTGGCCTCCATTCCCATTGGGCACAACAATTTCTTTAACTGGTATGTTGAGATTGGCAACTCATTTCCTTTAGAAAGAATTTCTTTCAACAAAGACAACAATGACGTGAAGCTTTTGTCACTCCATCTATTGTTAGCTTTCAACTTATACAATCTCAACACAGTGCTAACCTTCGTAAACTTAATACAACCTATGTATAACATTATCTCAACATCATGCACAATGTTTCTAAACATGGGAGGTGGATCGGTGTGCTCTACCCCACAACTATCCAGCATCACATAACCGATGACTACTGGAACTGGTTCATTCACATCTACGTCATCAGAGGTAATTTATTCTTCCACACAAGCACTGCTATAGACATCCACTAATTTTAGGTTTGAAATCTCTCCATGCCAGTTCCATTCTGTATAGCCTTGTACAATCCCGTTGCACATGACATGCCTTTTGATTTCATCACCAGTGCTGACTTTCAAGTTGTTACCGCAATGCCTACATGGACAGTAGAACCTATCTCCAAGTTGTTTCCTATGTTCCTCGAAAAATCCAATAAACTAATCAAGACCATAAATAAACTCTGGGGTACAACAATTTGGAATGGACATCCATGATCTATCCATTCTATGATCAAAGAGAAAACAAGTATATATTAGGGTTTAGGGTTAAAAGATTAGGGTCTAGGATTTCGAGATTATGCTACCGATTTTTTTTGAACACCCAATACACATTATACGCTTACATCCTAAGTGAGATTAAGTGTTCAAGAACATTCCCAAACCGGGGACTATCCAAGTTTTACTCCTAATGAGTAAATATTGGATGGGTTTCTAGGCCAACAAATACATGTGTTATCATTCTTATACCTAATATCTGTGTACCACCTATCCCATTCTTGAACACCTAATCTCACTAGTAAGTGTATAATGTGTATTGGGTTTTCAAGAAAATTTCGGCAACATTTCCCCACTGTTCTCCAAGTACATATGTACTTAGAGAACAAACGGGGAAATGCTGCCGAAATTTCTTGAAAATCCAATACACATTATACGCTTACATCCTAAGTGAGATTAAGTGTTCAAGAACAGTCCCAAACCGGGGACTATCCAAGATTTACTCCTAATGAGTAAATATTGGATGGGTTTCTAGGCCAAAAAATACATGTGTTGTCATTCTCATACCTACAATCTGTGTACCACGTATCCCATTCTTGAACACCTAATCTCACTAGTAAGTGTATAATGTGTATTGGGTTTTCAAGAAAATTTCGGCAACATTTCCCCGTTGTTCTCCAAGTACATATGTACTTAGAGAACAAACATGGAAATCCTATCGAAATTTTCTTAAAAACCCAATACACATTATACACTTACATCCTAAGTGAGATTAAGTGTTCAAGAACAGTCCCAAACTGGGGACTATCCAAGATTTACTCCTAATGAGTAAATCTTGGACGGGTTTCTAGGCCAACATAATATAACACCAGTCCCTTGTTCACAACCCCATTCAACACACAATTTTCTTATAAAACAACTTATGGATAGCCATAACAACATATCAATGCTTCCTAAATTAATCAATGTATTATTTTATAACACAAATCGTGGTGGGTATAACATAGCAAAAACTCAACATGTCACAAAAGAAACATGTCCTTAACCTAATATACAAATATTTGTAACAAAACTCATCTTAGTTGCACCAAAGTGCTCATCAATTCCATAAAGACAAGATAACATCAAGAGGAATAATTCACAATTTAAGTACATTATCTTAAAATCATCACGAGATTTCTCCCTCTTAATCTTAAAATTAACATTATTTTAAATGATTCTTTCTTTAGTGTCTTGATCATTACATGATCATATCATTAAACTAATGAGAATCAGTTATAAGAATAGGAATTGATTAATACAACAAACAACGTGAAGCAATATAATAAGAGGTATCATCGTTATCTTGATTTCATTCATTAACTTGAAATTTAAAGCATAGTCTTAAATCATACATAACATGAAATTCATCCACAATAAATATGCATAGTGGTATGCCATGCTTACCTGGAGCAAAGAAGATCCTAACTTAGTTCTTTTATTCCTAAAATTAACATAATTTACATTTATTATCATCTTAAGTACCTTTTTAAACCCTAATTTGGGTGTTTTAGGAAAAGATGGCAAGATACGATGGAATTAGAGTTTGAAAGCTAGAAAACCACGTTCCTATTTTAAAATCCTTTCCAATAACTATTTATATGTATTTTTCTAACATTAGATGAATAATCTATGAATATTATAAGATCATACAAGACCAATCTTGAGATTGGCAAACCAGAGATGGAAAATAGATTCATCACCTTTGTAGGTTCCTGCCAGACCAAACAAGCCCAATATTGAGTTGACTCATGATCATGAAGACCACACAACTTGCTCACCATGGAAGGAGAAGGGAGAAGTGGAGAACCACTAGTTGCACAATGCAAAGATAGGACGAATAAGAGGAGGAAGAAGGGTACCTGTCGAGCTGCGGCAGGTTTGGCGGCGGCGATGCAATAGGCGAGCAAGCAGGCAAACGATAGGTGAGTAGGCGACCGAAGCAGTAGGCGGCAGGCGAGCGGCGGCAGGCGTGACGATGATGGCGGCAGGCGTGGCGGTGGCGAGCAGTGGCATCATAGCACTAGGCAAGCAGCATAATCACCATACCAAAACTTAATCGAGAATGAAACAGAGAAAAGGGAAGAGTCTGGTCCGCACGGGTGCTATTAAGTTAACAATAGACGTCAGTTATTAAAAACAACTGACACTTAAAATAAAAGGCGTCAGTCACCACAAAAAAACCGACACTTATGATCAATGATAGTCATCGGTTTCAACTAGAAAAACCGACGTCTATCTACATTTGCCGTAAAAAATGTTCTTGAATTATGTCCATAGTCATATGTTGCCGTAAAAAACCGATGCCAAAGGGGGGGGGGTAAAAATTTTCATGGAGACAACACGCGAAAACACATTGGCGTCGGTTGTTGCAAGAAAACTGACAATAAAAATAGGCCCAATTTCTGTCTCGTGAAAAACCTTTAGTCATCAGTTGTTTGGTAAACAACTGACGCCATATGTGAAATTTTGGAGGTAATTGTTTTGCACTGAAAAATTAGATATGGCGGGTGATTATAGGCATCGGTTTCTTATTGAGAAACTGACGCTAAATAAAAAGTGATACCCGTGTCTGGCCGGTCTTCACATATAGATGTTGATTTGTTCTTTCAGCCGACGTTGTAGTGTTTAGGTGTCAGTTTTTGAGATACAACTGATGCCTCTAAATGTGACATTATAAGCTATTTCTGTAGTAGTGCATAAAGCACAAACATCATCCAAACAATCTCACTTGAAATTTAAGCTCTCCACAAATCCTAATTGCATATCGAAAGATTAGAAAAAGGTTCCAAGAAACTTACTTATGCCAAACAAATAGGGTTACCCCAAAACCCAAGTCAGGGGTCTTACAAGCCATAAACCCCTAACAGAGATTTCTCCCCTGAAATCCTAAGAGAAAAGTGAGGGGTACTTCCTCCTCATCTCTTCCTCAAGCTCCCACGTGACTTCCTCTATACCTTGGTAATGTCACAGAACTTGTGGGTTATGGGCCTACCACGCTTCTACCGCACCACTCTGATCTACTAACTCAACATCGGTCTTACTAGTGACCGCATCAACAACCCAACTATCAAAGGAAGGGGGTTACCAAATTTCTTCATTATTATACAAATTTACAACTTATTATGTGTCATCTTACCCTTTTCACCTTGTCTTACTTGCTATCAACATAGGAATTATTAATGTTAAAGCATCTCATCACTTCTCTTTTGGTTATTGTTCATCATTCTCATGTATGTTTTCTTCTTTTATCACATTTTCCACCCCCATCAAGAGGTAGACCATCATATTTCATATTTCTTTCATTAAGATCATTCCTCTTTAAATTTTCCATACATAATGACAGTTTTCATTTTAGAATGCCTTATTCTCATAGGTTGGTCTAAGGTTAGCTCAGATTCCACTGTATTAGTTCATCATTATTTTCATTTGTCATCTTTTGTCATACTTATCTCAGGAATTTTCTTCATCTTATGCAAGTTTTACATCTTGACTTACTTTATTTACACATATTTATCAGTTTTTTACATTAGAAACTTCTTGGAATTACCACTTTAGGGATCTCTTGTAGCTTATTTGTGTTCAAATTCAGGTTTTTAAAGTGTCATATTCTTTTCTTATGATTATTGGTCATTCAAGTTATGATAGGTTACGGATGTAGTTATGTCCTTCTTTAGAGAAAGATGAAGGTATTCCATGATTCAAGTTTAATTATGGTCTTTCAGTTATTTCAAAATGACTACTTGATCAGAGTAATCAGAAAGAAAGCAACCTGAGTTCCATACTCACCTTTCCTTCAATATTTGAATACCTAGACATAACAATCAAGTACTGAGATTAGGTAGTATGCACCATGTTTTAGATCATGCTCTCAACTTACACACCGTCCTAGTCCTGGTCCTAGTGTCCCTATAGACTCAGCGAACCTAGAGCTCTAATACCACCAAACGTGACACCCTTTGTCACACAAAGCAAGATTACTCAAAACCAAACACGGAATTAACACTAAGCAAACATATTATAAAAAAAACTGGAAATCAAAATTGATTTCATAACCACACGTCAAGGTTAACTCATCATGTTTGAAGCCATAAACTAGAGCCACTTGTATTTTATTCATATCAAAAGTTGTTACATGACATAGTTTACTGGCGGCCTAGCCACAACCTATGACATGTGATAACCTGTTCACATACACAAACCACATTTGAACCATCATCATGTATGTACAAAAACTCGAACCAATGTGCAACGTCTATAAAATACCCCAAGGACCCGAGTGTACAAGGACGACAAGTAGGACTCTATTACTAGACACTAGCTACATATCCATGATCCAACAACTTCAAGACCTCAGGATGTCTTCCTCACCAACACGGTCTCTATCCCATTATGCACATCCACCTAAAAGATGTGGAAACCCACAGGGTGAGACCAAATATCCCAACAAGAGATACAACTCTCTGCTAACACTATTAAAGCACAAATAAAGTAACTAAAGAACAGAAGTAAGCTACAACTATGATAAATAGATTCAACTACAGATGTAAGCAGGGAAATTATCATCCTCTAACCAGATCAAGTGACCATATAAGATCAGTGGAACATTTTATAAACTAAGAAGGAATATGAAGAACATGTATATTTTCCACCAACCAAACTATACAAACGCAATCAAGGCCTCATCCAATATCTTTGTATTTTATCTTACGAAAGTACCACTACTAAGTCCATATTAGTTCCACACATGGTCAATGGAAGAGCCATATTCCATGACCTTTCTAACACCTCTCGACTAGCATGAGAGTGACACTACAATGTCATATTAGTCAACTTGTACAAGTGACATATAGTAATCAGATGGATCGGCTCATGCATGGTCATCCATATATCACAAGGGATTCGGCTCACGCATGGTCGTCCTAAAAAGGAGTGGCTCATGCATGGCCATCCATATATCACAAGGGAATCATATCACACATGGCCATTCTATAGATCACGACAAGACCGGCTCACACATGGACATCTCTTAGTTATGCTCATTAAGTTTTAGCATAAATAAAGTTATAATGTACAAGACCATACCAAACACTACAAAGATAAGGGAATGGTACAACTTTTAAAGATAAAGGACTTATAAGGTGTGAACTTGTCACACTATAACCACGTAACACCTGCACACTGCCATTCACAAGACCATTATCACTATTTCACAACCACTCAAGACTATCACTAATGTCACATCACAATGGGGTATTAGTCCCTTAATCATAGCTTTAGAGGTATCACCTCACAATAGACATCAAGCCATTATCAGGTCATAGGACCCATTCATAGTATACTCATCATAGCACACACTAGCTATGATATTCAAGTTCATATCACCTAAATGGTTAGAAATTAATAAATAAGAGAGAGAAATCATCCTAAATTCATGTGTCACATCGTCATCTCCACATGACTCAATTATACACAACCATCACCATAGAATACCCTATCATGGCATGCATTCATCCTAGAAGGTTAGAGGTTCATAGAAAGAGAAAGATACCATCATAATATAGTTATTCCAATAAAGAAAAGCAATCATGTCACAATACTCATCATTTGGGTTAGGGTTTTCCATTCATAGACGATTAAGGTTTTGAAGCTAAGTTCAATCACCAATCCTAGGTTCACCACCTCCCACCATCTTGGAGTGTATTAGGGTTAAGGAATACATTACTCATACAAGAGTATCATTAAGTGTCCAAGCATACCTCTTAACCACCATCATCAACATGTATCTCGACCACCAACATCATCATATGTCTCGAACACTATCATCACTAGGTCACAACCACACCACCTAGACCATGTTGTGACCGCAAAACCTAGGGTGTCTTGACCCAACTAGAGTTAGGGTTCCAACCCCTCACAAAACTGTCACGACCCTAAGGAACATGGCTATCTCGGTCCTCAAACCAAAGTAGCATGTCGTGATAGAGACCAACATATCATGACCTCTCTCAAGGGACATGCCAAGACCGAGACAAGGGAAAGATCAAGACCTGAAAACCTAGGGCACCAACCCAACCAAAATAGGGATTAACACAACCTTCAACACCAAGTGTCACGACCTCTATAAACACTAGGTCCAACTCATCCAAAGGGAAGCATCTCAACCAAGACTAACCATGGTCATGACCAACATGGGGTAGGTGTCTTGACCATCTTAAGGAATGATATCTTGGTCTCAAAATAGAAAACAAGGACAAGAGGAAACTATGATCATTATGAAGGAAAAGGCTCATGCAAAATAATCACCATAAATGCTAGGTCATGCATCATGAAACCACATGAAAGGATCTAATCTAAGAGAGAGGAAACCATGATTAAGTTACCCAAAATAGAACCTAAACCCTCTTCAACATCTAGGTACTTAAACATCATGCATAAGAGTAAAAACAAGGCCAAAAGGTAAAGAAAGATCACCATAATACCACAATCACCATAATCAGGTATACAAAAATTTGGGTTTGGATTTCTACCAAACCAAGCATGATTCAAACATCAACCAAGTCCTATAGTTTAGAATCATCTACTAGCATGTTACGGTAGCATTTTTGAGTGAGAAAACAGTAGCTTTCATGTATAAAAGAGTGCAAGTTATAAAGAGGGAAAAGAGTTATATAACCCACCTTAAAGAAGATCACCATCAAGGATTCCAAGCTCAAGCATATGATCTAAATGTTGAAGAAGCTCTACCAAAGGCTCCACTCTTAGCCATAAGAGTACCTTAAGAAAACAAAAGTACCAAGGTCAAAACTATCCCAAGAAAAGAGAGCATAAAGCTCTACGCCAAACCAAAAAGAAAAAGAGGGAAAGAGAGGAGAAACCTTTCTCACACTTGGCTCTACCTTGTCAAAACATGGTCTATGACCCTTGTGAAGAGGGGTCTCCCTCCGAAACAACCACCATGGAGGAACCATGGTCTTGGGCTGAGAAAAGAGAATAGGATGGAGGTAGGAGATCAAAGAAAATGCCATCAAGGAAGGTAAAGACTTACCAAGGTTGGAGATGAACTATGGTCACTACAAGCACCACATGCAAGAAGAGTTCGGTCACTAAGCTCCAAGGTCGAATCTCCTTACTCCACCAAGCTTCAAGAAAAGGCAAAAGAGAGGGACGAAGAAGGAAGGCCAAAAAGGGCTACTAGAATGGACAGATAAGGGGTTATATAGGTGGGAGATGAGAGAGAAGGCAAGAGATGATGTGTCAACACTCCAAGGAACTAAAGGGACACATTCCACTCAAGAAACCAACATACAAACACTCTTGCTCAACATGCAAGACATGGTGATATACTCTAGGTTGGGTCTCAACCACCTTGGTCACTCACATGGTTGCGGTCATGACCATCCCATGGTTCACCATCCATGGTCACGACATACACACCAACCATCATCACTTGGTCGAGACAAGAAACCAATTCAAACCCTAGGTCGAGACATCCTATAAGAGGGCAACCATCTTGACCCAAGACCACCATGGTCACGACCTCAACACTGAGAGGGGGTGTCTTGACCATGAAAACGACCAAACCTACCCTAGGTCACGACCTAGGTCCAGACAACACACTATATACACTTAGGTCATGACACACATCACCCATATAAACCCTAATCACCACTAAGGGTGATACTCCTCAACCAAGGCTCAAACAAGGAGACCACCTCTTTGTATTTACTATAGATGATTCCAAGAAAGAGAAGGAACACTCTATAGGTGGAAAATTGCACATTAACTCCCTACTTTGGGTAAAGATTGCAATTTGCACCAAAACTGGCACATAAAGCACAAACATCATCCAAACAAGCTCAAACTTGAAACTTAAGCTCTCCAAAAATCTTAATTACATCTAAAAATATTAGATCAAGGTTACAAGCAACTTATTTAAGCCAAACAAATAGGGTTACCCCCAAAATCCAGGTCAAGTGTCTTGCAAGTAGTACTCGGTGTAGCTTATGGGGTCTTCTCTAGATTTGATTTACTGCTCATCTTTAGAGTTTCAAAGTTCCACTGATATAACCACTATAGTGACTTCTTCTTCATCAACCTCTTCAAGAACCAATTTATTTGTGATTGGTGTTGTTGGTTCTGGTAGCATGCACCCATAATGTGTGGTCACAACATTTAATTGCTCCTCATTCTTTAGGTTATTTTTAAGTGGACCAACAAACAAACCCGCTGGAGGGCAAATGGTGGAAGCAATCTATGCTAGTTGAGTCTCCATGGATTTATTGTATGCCTACTAATTTTCTAGCATCTTATTGACGGTGTCCCTATGGCCTTGATGGTTAAAGATAGGAGTATTCTATTGGTTGCCTTGTCCTAGGAGAAGTTGTCACTGATTGTTGTAATTATTATTTTGATTGTAGTTGTTGCAGAACTTACCATGATTGAAGTTATTTTGGCATAAGATATAGTTCTGTTAGAAACCAAGAGGACCCTAAACTTGGTTTTGATTAGTCCTTGCTTGAGTTGATGTGTATTTGCTGCTCTATATGGGTTCCACTTTGTCAACTGGCATCGTAGTAGCCATGTCATGGAATAGAGTTGATATCATTGACTTCTTCAATGACTAGGCTATTGTTATACTAAGGCCGGTGCATGTTTAACGTGGGTTGGTAGAGGTGATTACACTCCAAGCTTGTGTGCCCTTTGCACCACAGACGTTCCATGCCTCTTGGGATGCCTTAGCTTAAAAACAAGACGTTCCTCTATTCCTATACCCATGGAAAGATGACTCAATGTTGTATTGTTTTAGATTGAGGTCCTTCAACGATTCTTCAATAGCCCTTATATCAGACTTATCTTTCACAACATAACTCTTGACAACTCCTCTATTGTGTGTTCTACCTCAATTAGCTTTGTTCTCTTCTCCCTAACTTACAACTTCCATGAATCATCAAAGCTCTATTATATGAAGTCTCCATTAGATGCAACATCAAGAAACTGCTTGATGTAATTATTCATTACCCTATAATAGTTTTCAATAAGTTATGCATATGGAATGTGGTGATGAGGGCATTTGTACCTTAACTCTTTGCATCATTCTTAGGCTTCAAAAAGAGTTTCTTTTGAAGTTGTTTGAGATGGGTGATTTAACCTGATATTTGGTATGTGAGTGAAGTAATGATGAATTTACTCAAGAACTTGTTTTGAACCTCCCCAAGATGTAATGTTGCCATCTTCTATGGAGATGTACCATACTGTAGCTTTGTTAGTGAGAGAATAGCACAATAGTCATATCTTGATGGTTTCATCAGACATGCCAACTTGCTTTCTTTGTCCACAAATATATATGACTTTTGTAGATGATCATGTGCATCCTCACTGGTTCTTCCAGTAAAATTGTTATTTTGCACCATCATCACCCATTGCATCTTACTTATGATTTTTTTTTGCCTCGATAGCAAGTTGGATGAATGGGATAAGGATATCTATAGCTTTTGTAATAGAGAACTCTCATGGTTCTCTTTGTCTTTTGCTTTCTTTAGTTGCTCGTAAATCTACCTGCATAGTGGCTATGGCTTCTGCCAAGATCATGTCCCTCTGTGCTATGATTGATCTCCTCATCATCCATCTTGGTTGGACATTCACAAAGGAGCACACATAGGTTCTTTCTATCTTTGGGTCAAGGTATAGCATGGAGATGACACTAGATGAGCCTCGCGTGCACTAGAGATCTAACCTGAGAAGGATATACTATCACAAGTAAGATGGTTGAAATGGAGTTCGATTCAAATATGTTTTGAAATATATATATATATATATATATATATATATATATATATAAGAAAAATATTAACTAATATAAGTTAGTTGAATTAATAAAAGAATTCTATTACCCCCAACAATTGAGATACAAGATTTAACCTCACATCAAATTCTCTAGGAACCAAATATCTATATTTTACCTTAACCAAACGTACAACATTCACATCCTCAAGTAGACATATCTTATTGTACTATAGTTTGAGATCAAATTCAAAGGACAGTCTATTTAAGAATAGTATCATCAACCTAACTTAGATAGAACTACCAATTAACACAAAAGTAGGACTGAGATTGATTAAACTAAGTGGGTTGAAGTTGTATTTATCAAATTATGAAAGAACTAGGGTGAATGGGTTTCACCACTGCTACCTATTGCTCACTCTATCACCACACCATAATAGCTTGAACATACACATGTTGAGACTAGATAAATCACCCATTCAACATTAGTTTTAAAACTAGACATATATTACTCTAAAGTATCTGTTACATAAATTAGAGATCATTTACCCATCACCTTAGAAAACACATATATGAAGTTCTTATAAAGAGTTTAACATGAGACAAAACAATATACGAGATCTTAGATTTGAAGTTCTCTACATCCAAGTCAGATAAACATGCAAAACTATTAGACAAACAATATTTGCAAGCATGAAACATTTTCTCTGTAACATAGCATGATTCATAACAAAATAGATGTAATAAAGAGAAATAAGGTAGCAAGACTACTTCCAATACAACGTCATTTCGGATGCTTTATGCTCAGACTTCCAGCGAGAGCTAGACAACATTCTAAGGGAGGAAGAGATCAATCTTAAGCATAAGAGCCATATAAATTGGCTGAAAGACGGCGGCAGAAACTCCAGCTACTATCACAACTTTATCAACCAAAGACGCAGGCGGAACACTATTTCCAAACTAAAAAATCATGAAGGAGAATGGGTCACCAACGAAAACTATCTGATCAATATGGTGGTCTCTCATTTCGAAACCATCCTAACCGCAACTGATGAAGAACCCATCGCCCAACGTGGTGACGTTCTTGGGGAGTTCGGACAACTCAGCGACGAGCAAATGGCGAGAATTGGTGCCACTCCCTCTGCGAGTGAAATCCAACAAATCGTGTTTTCTCTTGATCCTGCCAAAGCTGGTGGTCCAGATGGAGTTTCGGCCTTCTTTCTCCAGAAGAACTAGAGCATCGTTGGCCCTAGCCTAGTGAAAATGGTCCAAGAAGCTATCGACTCAGGAGGCGTTCCTGAAGATCTTTGCCACTCAACAATGGTTCTTATTCCAAAAAATCGGACCCCCGAGAAGTGTGAGAACCTACGACCAATCTCCCTTAATAATATCACCCTGAAAGTAGCCTCCAAGCTGGTGGTCAAAAGAATTAAACCTTATATGGCGGGATGGGTCTCCCAATCACAGAGCAACTTTATACCTGGACGCAATATAACTGATAACATTGCTGTTGTCCAAGAGGTCATCCACGGCATGAAACGAAGACGAGGAACTTCAACCATGGTGATTAAAATCGATCTGACGAAGGCCTACGATCAAATGTCATGGGGCTTCATCAACGACACGATTAAAAAGGTCAATCTCCCTCAGAAAATCAGGTCCTACATCATGGAATCGATCTCGAAGGGGCATACCACCATTGCAGGGAACAGAAAGAATGCAAGACCCTTCAAGGCTAGTCGTGGGCTCAGACAAGGAGATCCTATTTCCCCATACATGTTTGTCCTGTGTTTAGAACACCTCAGCCAACTAATCGAGCTTAAAGTCAGAAACGGGGACTGGAAACCGGTAAAATTGAGCAAGAATGGGCCCAGAATTTCCCACATTTGTTTTGCTGATGATTTGATTTTATTTAGACGAGCCACTGTGGGACAGATAAAGGCCATCAAAGACTGCTTCAGGACCTTTCACCTAGCCTCCGAACAATCCATATGCAAAGTGAAAACTAGAATCTATTTTTCCAGGAGTGTTGATGCAGCTATGAAAAGAAGAACCAAGCAGTTGGCGGGCTTCCTTTCCACTGAAGACCTAGGGAAATACCTAGGTGTCCCCACCATACACCACAGAGTATCGAAATAGACCTACAATAAGGTTCTCAACACTGTGTCAAACAGAATTGAGGCTTGGACGGCGAGAAGCCTGTCGCTAGCCGGAAGGGTGTGTCTAGCCAAGACCACCCTCGCTGCGATGCCTACCTATGTAATGCAAACGACTCGAATACCTCTGCAACTCTGTGACAGGATCGACAACACTATCCGGAGGTTCATCTGGGGTGGTGCTCACAAGGCACACCCTTTAGCTCTTGTAGCTTGGGATAAAGTCTGTTGCGACAAGTTAAAAGGGGGACTTGGCTTGAAGAAGATGCAATATTGGAACCAGGCCTTGCTCTGTAAACATTCTTGGGAACTAGCGACTAACCGAAAATCACAGTGGTGCGGCTGAATGCACGATCATTTCAACAAAGCCACTACTGGAAAATCCTACAACCTGTCGAGGCTTGGGAAAGCAACTCTCGAAGGCAAGACCTTTATCGAGAACAACTCCTACTTAGTACCTATGGACGGCCACAACATCCAGGTATGTGAGGATAAGTGGTGGAGAAATGGGAAAGTCCTAAAACATCACACACTGAATCCAATTCCCGCTGATCTTACTGACCTGAGAGTGAGCAACCTCACCGATCTCCAAGGTAACTGGAATACCGCGTTCCTAAATGTATGGCTCCCTCCAACCATAGTAGATGAAATTACAAAGCTGTATGTTCCCAGAGATAGTGATGGGGAGGATATTAGAGTGTGGTACCACACCAAATCCGGTCTCTACTCGACCAAGACTGCCTACCACAAGTTGTTTGAGGGAAAATGCCGACCTACTGATGGGGCGTGGAGGAAGATCTGGAAAGCCAAAGTGTCTCCTCGCATCAAGCATAGTGCTTGGCTACTATTGCACGAGGCTGTGTTGACTAATGTGAGAAGAGTAAGGCGATATATCAGCACTGATGCTACTTTCCCACATTGTATTTTAGAAGAAGAAACCACGATCCATGCTATTAGGGACTGTACCCACGCGAAGGCAGTGTGGTCAGCGCTTCATCAATTCAGGGGCAATACTAGCTTCTTCAGCAACAGTAGCTTCGCTGAATGGTTTCAGGAACAAATAGGCAACTCAAAAGAGGCCACGATCCTTTTCTTAACCGCTTGCTGGCATATATGGAACTGCAGGAATAAGCAAGCGATCCAAGGCGAAGTAACTAATCCGCTATAGCAAGTCAGATTCATCATCAAGGAGGTTTGCAACCAAATCCAGGCTTTCCTCATGGCGAACAATTCTGAAAGGAACACGACAACGGACAAGAAGGCAGAATGGCAAGCTCCCGGGTGGAACACACTAAATTTCAATTCTGATGCAGCCATGAAACCAAACCACGCAGCCTGCGCGATGGTGGTCAGAGACGGCCAAGGTAAATGGAGAGGTGGAGATGCACATTTGATTCATACTCAAGACGTCATCGAAGCCAAGCTCAGGGGATTGATATTGGATATGGAAATTGCAAAGGCAAATAATGTAGACATATCCATCTTTGAAACAGACTCTACTACGGTAGTACAACTGGCCAACTCCACTTGGCAGGACAATCCTAGATATGCCAAGCTGGTGACGAGGATTAGATCGCTGATGAGACCGAGCTGGTCGGTTGCCCACATCTACAGAGAGAGTAACTGTGTGGCCGATAGCCTAGCAAAAATCCACTCAAAGTAACAGGAGAGTTACACTCAGTATACTCTCCCCCCTCTGAGATATATGATCTCCTAGTGAGGGACCTATGTCAGGGTAGTAGTACTACCTCGTTTAATTATGCAGATACTATTAGTGATTGTAAACTTGATTTGAATTTGCTCGCAAGAGGAGGGCGGGATGAATAAGAATGCCTCCTGACTTCTCTAAAAAAAGGTATCAAGACTACTAATGCATGTTGTTAGGACAACAAATTCACTAGGAAGAAATTCTCGAATTTAACCTCTAAAATGGTAAAAACTCACCTACAAGAAAATAAGTTAATTTTAGTATAGAAAGGTCTTGATCCCATGGAACAAAATTTTCAAGAGTTTGTATTTGAACCAATTCCAAGGAGTAATATCTAAATTCCAGTTTTGAGGAGAGATTTTAACTAAACAAGAATTAAGGATTTACAGAAGAAAAAAGTAATCAAATCTAAGATTCAATCAATATTAAGAAATATCAGGGGTTTGGGTTTTTACCATCATAGACCACATATTAATCTTAATTGATTTAAATCCTTAATTTTATTATTAGATCAGGACCATACATATTTTCATCCTTGCAAAACACAAATAGCAAGGAACAGACTTATGTCAAACTCGATATTTTTGTGTTTCAGAATCATTGTTATACCATCCAATAAGGTTCTATTAGGGATCTTGTGAAGAGCTCATTTGTTCTAACCCATGGATTAGGTGATCTTATCACCATGAGTTATAACAAATGAGAAGAATGAGGGATCAATTCGTTAGTAGAGTAACAAGATCAGATGGAAACATATCTATTAATATAAATCTTGGGGTCAAATAGAACTAATATAAAATATAGGCTATGGAGCTATTCCCCATGCCACAATATGGAAGGAACTAGTCCATCATATTAACAAAAGAACATATAAGAGAGGGAGAATGAATCATGTTTCCAGAAGGATCTAACACTTTGACAACCTCCGTGAGAGACATGTTGACTCCTCCTCCCTTTCCCTTGCTTTTTTGCACCCGTGAGTGTCTCTAGAATGATAAGATTTAATATGTCTTTGGGTTGGCACTTGCAAAGAGTGGGACAAACCACCCTCTACTAAATATGGCAAGCAAAACACATTGGGAAGCAGCGGAATAAAATTTACTGACTAAATTTAATTTCATAAAATATTGTACAAAATACATCAACAATCTCCCTTTTAGGGTTACATCAACATACATAAACTAGGATATAGATACAGGGAAGTCTAACTACCACAGTCTTGTCTCCAAGCAACAACTCCATCAACTAATTCCATGCTAAAGCTAAGATCTTCAGGTCTTATCCATCAACTTGCTCATCACCTAGGTGGTTGGGAAGGCACCCAACAAAAGGGAAAGGAAAAATAAGTATGTGTCACAAAACTATTCTAGGATAACAGGATAAGCAAAATATGTAAAAACAGGCTAGCGTTCATCATAAGATGAAGATAACAAGAGAGTGAGGCCATATATAAAAGAAGCTTTCAATAGATGCTTGCCATAAACAAAGTATAATAAAAGAATTGCATGCATGATTAATATTGACTACCTTAACTAAGTAGGGTTTAGGCACCTACCAGACTTTCAACCAATGGGTTAGGGGAGAATAATGCATTCCCAATCACCTACGTATATTTCACGTGTGGGGGAGAACAACATGTTCCCCAGGGGAGAAATAACACATTCCCCAACTATGGGTAGTTGTACATAAATACCACTACTATAGCTAGTTAGTCTAATAAAATCATCATGCTAGAATCAATGGAAAGTAATAGCATCAATCAAATAGAACATGGCAGAAGGGTACCAAGACCCAAGAACAATATTCCAAAATAGATTATGAGGCAAGTATAGAAAAAGAATCATGAATATAGGATATAGGGTTCAAATAAGCCTCATTAAGGAAAAGTATAGGTTAAAGCATAAATATTCCCAACTTAAGGTGTAAATGCGCATACCTTATTCTTTAGAGTGCTAGAAACCACTTCAAAACCTTTAAACGAGATCAGAGTCTACTTGTCCTAATATGATAACCATGATCATGCATTAATACTATATTCATTCATTAAAGCTTCAAAACCCCAAAACTATCAACTTTTTCCACAAACCATAGAATTAGACCATGAAACCATCACTACTATTTTAGTTAGGTTCTTCTGATCAAAATAACATCTAATGTTATGTATTTTGAAAATATGGACTTTTAGATGCATTTTTGGTGATTTTTAACTAATTAATTCATTGTCTAGAAAATTACATGTGACAAAACTCAAAACCTATGCTTGGAGATATTTTAATTAGAAAGATCGCATTTTTCTGATTCCAAAATATATTTTATTTTTATTTTTCGACCAATGAATAAAAAGATACGATTTTCCTAAAATCGACCAATTAGAAATCGACACGTAGGCATCCATGTTCGAACTAGAGAGAGCGTGAGAGAGAGGAGGCTGGGCCCACTGCTTGGCCTAATCACCCCAGGCTAAGTCAGTGGCCCACGCCCACTGGCTACCACAGTGGCGCCAGGGACAAGGACCAGTGAAAAAAGATTGGACGAGAAAAAGACCGAACGACCCATGCAAAAAAAGGCGGAGAGAATCAAATGAGGACAAGAACTTAAAAATGTGGGGGGCTATCTTCTTCCCCAGCCCCGACGCCATGGCTGACACAACACCTACTGCTTGTGGGCATTTTGGGTGAAACTCCAATACTCGACCAAATCCGTGGTTCAAGTTCCCGAAAGAAAGAGGGTAACATTCCCAACCTGATGGTGTACTCAATTGGCTCGAAGACGAAGTGAAAATGGAGAGATATGCACTGCAAGCACCTGCTCCTTCAGCCGCTCTTTGGAGGGTCAAACAACGACGAAATATCAAATTGGCTTGTGCGTCAAGTTGCAAAGACGATGGGAGTGATTAGGGTGTAGGTATTTATAGATGAGGAGATGTAGTTTAGGGTTTGTGTATGTGGGGTGAGATAAGAAGCTTCGTCTAGTTTGGGAAAGCTCAGATAATCAATGAAAACATAAAAAATTTGGGATAATGTTGTGCAAAATCTCAAAAGGAATCCAACGAGCCTAAGAACTCATGATTTGGTTGAGAAAAGAGTGAGATAATGCCAATAAAAAATTGCATATATCTAGTCTCTATTTCCTAGTCCGAACCAAGGTAGAAGATGATCGACCACCATCAGATCCAAGATCTACCGTCAGCAATCTGCACAAATATATCCTTATCCAATTATGATTTCGACTATAGTAATATATGCATTATTTAATGGATTTCTCTCTCTTCTTTTGAGGGCTCAAACGATTTCCAAAATTAACCAAAATTGACACCCTGACTGATTTTGATGTGTAGAATCGAAATATGGAATTAGTTTTACCTTTTGGGGACATTCAATATGTTAAATAATTTAACTTCATCCATAAGTCATATAAGTATGTTGGATACAAATTTGCAATTATTTTCATTTGCTGATGTTGTTTATTATTTTAAATAATGAGTTGAAAATTTTACACACATTCTCTCTCCTAAATTCACCTTCTCATCAAATATTTTTCAAATTGAGTCAAAATTCATCTAATGATATATTTTAACATGTAGAATATGAAGTTAGCATTATTTTATTTTTTGGAAGACTTTTATTAGTTTATTTAAATCATTTAAATTTTATCACTTATTTTATCCTTTTAATTTATTAGAGGCATCTAGAAACTTTCTAAAAATATAAACTTGGCCTATAAGCAATAATAAATGTGAAGAACACGATTTTGACATTAACTAATTTTTTTCAACATATATTTAATATTTTTTGGTCTTTAAAGCATTTTCTCTCTCCTGAATAAAATAAAATATTTAAAATTGATCAAATTAGGTGAAAATTCACACATAGAGTCATTTTGATATGTAGATTACGAATTTGAGGTTTATTTACACTTTTGAAGTTGTTTAATAATTTTGTAGAGAAACTCATATTTTCCAATTCCGATTAATGCAAAGATAATTATTAATTTTTCAAAATTGTGAAACTTGTCATTCAAGCAAACTTTAACTCAAGGAAAATGAATCTCAACTTACTTTAAACCAATCAGTGTTCCTTTTATGAATTTTATCCCATTATCCAATATTACTACTATTTCTCTTATTAAATAATTTCCTATCACATTAACATGTTTAAAGCATTATTATTCACTCCTTTTTTCTCTTCCTTGTTCCATAAGGCAAAGGAATGATCTAGAATGAATTATTTTATCGTTATCTCATATATGTGGTAAATTTGCATATTATACCCTTATTAAAAATATTTAGTGAGGTATTTGTGCATAAAACCCTTTATTGGCATAAAAGGTGAACAAATGTTCACTAAACCATCATATTCTCCAAAAATTAAAAACAGATCGGCCAAGCAGGATAGAAATGAAAGGAAAAGATGGGAAAGAGGGTCAAAAGACAAAATTTCAAGAATTCAGTATGTTACAACACTCCACCCCTTAAAGAAGATTTCATCCCCGAAATCACAAGCAAGAAGGGAAGGGTGAATGTGCAACCTCTCATCACAAAACGTTAGGTTGTTCCTTCAACCAAAAACTTCCACCAAAACTTTCACCAACATATACTTCACAAGCATCTCGACATAGGTCAGGTTCTCGAGGATCACCTAGGGTTACACTATTAAGATTTTTTTAGATTTAACATTATTAACATTTTTGACTTATTGACATTATATTTCTTAGGATATCACATTATCATCATTATGATATATTCACTTGGTGAAGAATTATATTTCATTATTATGCACAATTAGATGTTACTCAATTATCTCAATATATTTGATCTTTAATAATTTGGATTTACACTTCAATATCCTCATATGATCATTTTATTAATTATAACAAATTATCTTGCATGGAATATTCAACTAGTTATTAAGTCTTCATTTACTCCAAATTATGTCAAATCAATTACATATATATAAATATTAAACATTACCTCATTTCCACATTATCTTTATTGCACACATTAATGTCATCATTAATTATTTTATCATATGAATTCCTTTATATTATTGATTTTGCACAATTAAGTGAATCCAATCACTTCATATTCATATTGAAGCCAGTACATGTATTTTAATGATCAATGTGAGACATATTACATATTAATGAATTGGTTTACATTAGGTGATATGCATTTCATATTCATGACCTGAGTAATTTACGATTAGGTGAATATATATCATTTATGTGCATCAAGGTATGATATCTGATTATGACACCTAATGCCACTAAATTAACATGAATATCATTAAGGATGTATATATTAAGGTTATATGATTACAACTTAGGGTTTAGGATCAACTTGATCATTATAGCATGCATTAATGCTAAGATTAGGTTACACTTTTCTTTCTCATCATATCATTAAGGTTTATTGGTTCATGACATTATTAACATCATGTGTTTCCATAATTATTATTAATATGTGAGCAACCCATATTATGCGCATTGGATATTCATTAGGGTTCGAACATAAAAAGTATTCCTCAGATGATCATTATATGTTCATTAATATATGAACAAGCATGTTAGGGTTACCATTATAACTTATTTGGTCAAGACCAAGGATCCAAGCATACTAACCTCCTATTAATGGAGTTAGGGTTTCTAAAGATAGATAGATATCGAGATGTCATAGGGTTCCATCCCCCTAAAGAGGATTTTGTCCTCAAAATCTAACCATCCAACATCATCAAACTAACTTTACTCCACCCTTTAAGAGCTCGACCTATTAAGCCAAACTACACTAGGGTTAAGGGATGAGTCTACAACACCAGGTACAAGATCCATCACACTTCCACTACGCACACTGATAGCTTACATAACACCAAACTTCAAAGTCTAAGGGACTTAAGAAAACTATCTTGGTATCCATCCTCAAACAAGTCATCATACACCTGAACTTAGGGTTCCCAAAGATATACAACATAGAAGTCTAAGGTTATTATTGCCTAAAAGCACACTATTTTGGGCAATTCATATTATCTCAGGCCAGACTGGTATCATATGGGCATGGGAGTCCTCGTAAACCAAGCTAGTGGCGGGGAGGAAAATATTGCCAGCCCCCAAAGCCCTGATCCTTTCTAGACACCTTTGCTTCAACTTCATGCCCTAATATTTGCCTAAAGACAACCCTAAACAACATTATGTTATGCATATTTTAATTATGAGTATATTAGAGTTTTATTCATCAAGACTCTAACGTGAAACTATAGGGTCCTAAATCAACCTATCATCAGCATATATCAAATCTAGGGAAAACATGTAACTTAAGGGAAACTATGCAAATCTAGGGTTCTAACTAGGTAGACAAAACTAAAATAGCCAGATTCCGACTACCATGGGCTCTAATACCATATTGTAAAGAGTGGTATAAACCACCATATACTAAATAAGGCAAACAAAACATATTGGGAAGCAGCAACATAAAATTTACTGACTAAATTCAATTTCATAAAAGATTGTACAAAATACATCAACAATCTCCCTTTTAGGGTTACATCAACATACATAAGCTAGGATCTAGATAGAGGAAGTCTAACTACCACAATCTTGTCTCCAAGAAACAACTCCAACAACTAAGTCCATGCCAAAGCTAAGATCTTCAGGTCTTATCCATCAATTTGCTCATCACCTGGGTGGTTGGGAAGGCACCCAACAAAAGGGAAAGGAAAAATAATTATGTGTCACAAAATTATTCTAGGATAAAAAGATAAGAAAAATATGTAGAAGTAGGCTAGTGTTCATAATAAGATGAAGATAACAAGAGAATGAGGCCATATATAAAAGAAGCGTTCAATAGATGCTTTCCATAAACAAAGTATAATAAAAGAATTGCATGCATGATTAATATTGACTACCTTAACTAAGTAGGGTTGAGGCACCTACCAGACCTTCAACCAAAGGGTGAGGGGAGAATAACACATTCCTAGTGACCTACACATATTTCATGTGTGGGGGAGAATAACACGTTTCCCAGGGGAGAAATAACACATTCCCTAACTATGGGTGGTTGTACATAATACCGCTACTATAGCTAGTTAGTCTAATAAAATCACCATGCTAGAATAAATGGCAAGTAATAGCATCAATCAAATATAACATGGAAGAGGGGTACCAAGACCCAAGAACAATATTCCAAAATAGATTATGAGGCAAGTATAGCAAAAGAATCATGAATATAGGATATAGGGTTCAAATAAGCCTCATTAATGAAAAGTATAGGTTAAGGCACTAATATTCCCAACATAAGGTTTAAATGCACATACCTTATTCTTTAGAGTCCTCGAAACCACTTTTCAGAACCTTTAAAATGAGATCAGAGTCTACTTGCCCTAATATTGTAACCACGATCATGAATTAATACTATATTCATTCATTAAAGCTTCAAAACCCCAAAACTATCAACTTTTTCCACAAACCATCGAATTAGACCATGAAACCATCACTATTATTTTAGTTAGTTTCTTTTGATCAAAATAATATATAATATTATGTATTTTGAAGATATGGACTTTTAGATGCATTTTTGGTGATTTTTAACTAACTAATTCATTTTCTAGAAAATAACCTTCGACAAAACTCAAAACTAATGCTTGAAGATATTTTTATTAGAAAGATCACATTTTTTCAATTCTAGAACATATTTTATTTTTATTTTTTGACCAACGAATAAAAAGATACGATTTTTTTAAAATCGACCAATTAGAAATCACCACGTAGGCATACATGTTCAAACGAGAGAGAGCGTGTGAGAGAGGAGGCCGGGCCCGCTGCTTGGCCCAATCACCAAAGGCCAAGTCAGCGGCCCACACCCGCTGACTGCCACAGTGGCACCCGGGACAAGGACGAGTCAAAGTGGATTGGACGAGAAAAAGACCGAACTACCCATGCAAAAAACAAAGGCAGAGAGAATCAAACAAGGGCAGGAACATAAAAATGTGGGGGCTATCTTCTTCCCCCTGCCTCGATGCCATGGCCAACGCAGCACCTTCTGCTTGCGGGTGTTTTGGGCAAAACTCCAATACTTGACCAAATTTGTCGTTCAAGTACCCAAAAGAAAGAGGGTAACATTCCTAACCTGATGGTGTTCTCAATTGGCATGGAGACGAAGCAAAAACGGAGAGATATGGGTCACAAACACCTACTCCTTCAGCCGCTCTTCGGAGGATCAAGCAACGACAAAATATCAAATTGGCTAGTGCTTCGAGTTGCAAAGACGATGGGGGTGCTTAGGGTGTAGGTATTTATAGATGAGGAGATGTAGTTTAGGGTTCGTATTGTGGGATGAGAGAAGTTTCGACCAGTTTGGAAAAGCTCAGATAATCGATGAAAACACAAAAAACTTGGGATAATGTTGTGCGAAATCTTGTAAGGAATTCAACAAGCCTAAGAACTCGTGATTTGGTTGAGAAACGAGTGAGATAATGCCAATCAAAAATCGCTCATGTCTAGTCTCTATTTCCTAGTCCGAACCAAGGTAGAAGATGACTGACCATCGTCGGATCTAAGATCTACGGTCAGCGATCCACACAAATACAACCTTATGCAATTATGATTTCGATTATAGTAATATGTGCATTATTAGATGAATTTCTCTCTCTTCTTTTGAGGGCTCAAACGATTTCCAAAATTAACCAAAATTGACACCCAAGCTGATTTTGACGTGTGGTATCCAAATATGGAATTAGTTTTGACTTTTGGGGACTTTCAATAGTTTAAATAATTCAAATCCTATTTTCTCTTTCCTCCTTCAATTATGACTCTATGATTATCCAAAAATAATATAACTTCACTCATAAGTCATATGAAGTATTTTGGATATGAATTTGTAATTCTTTACATTTGTTGAAGTTGTTTATTATTTTAAATAATGAGTTGAAAGTTTTACATGCGTTCTCTCTCCTAAATTCACCTTCTCATCAAATATTTTCCAAATTGAGTCAAAATTCATCCAATGATATATTTTAACATGTAGAACACGAATTTTGCATTATTTTATTTTTTGGAAGACTTTATTATTTTATTTATTTCATTTAAATTTATCACTTATTTTATCCTTTTAATTTATTAAAGGCATCTAGAAACTTTATAAAAATATAAAACTTGGCCTATAAACAATACTAAATGCAAGGAACACAATTTTGACATTAATTATTTTTTTCAACATATAGTTAATATTTTGGTCTTTAAAGCATTTTCTCTCTCCTAAATAAAATAAAATATTTAACATTGATCAAATTAGATGCAAATTCACACATATACTCATTTTGATATCTAGATTACGAATTTGAGGCTTATTTCCACTTTTGAAGTTGTTCGATAATTTTAAAGAAAACTCATATTTTCTAATTCTAATTAATGCAAAGATAATTACTAATGTTTCAAAATTGTGAAACTTGTCATTCAAACAAACTTTAAATCAAGGAAAATGATCTCAACTTATTTTAAACCAATTAGTGTTACTTTTATGAATTTTATCCCATTATCTAATATTACCACTATTTCTCATATTAAATAATTTCCTATCACATTAACATATTTAAAGCGTTATTATTCATTCTTTTTTTTCTCCCTTCCTTGGTCCATAAGGCAAAGGAATGATTTAGAACGAATTATTTTATCATTATGTCATATATGGGGTAAATTGCATAATATACCCTTATTAAAAATATTTATTGAGGTATTTATGCATAAAACCCTTTATTGGCATAAAAGGTGAACAAATGTTCACTAAACCATTATATTCTCCACAAATTAAAAACATAAAGGCCAAGAAGGATAGAAATGAAAGGAAAAGATGGGAAACAGGGTCAAAAGATAAAATGTCCAGAATTTGGTATGTTAAAACACTCATCTCCTCCCTTTATAGGGAAAGAAGTGCTTAAGAAACCCTACAAATGTAGTCTGCGGTGCTGGAAAAGTCTGGATCTGGTGCTCCAGTTGGTTGGTTGGTGGTCTAACTAGATGGATGAGAGGTATTGATGTGTCACTTTTGAGCAGATCAGTCGAGCAATTGGTGATCAATTTGTTGATTGAATGGAATGATACTTCTTTCTGAAGGCAAGTTAATCGAGCGAATCAAGGTTAGTTAAATGGTTTGTCGATGAAAATGCGTATTCTTGATTGGGTTAAGTTAGTCGACCGAACGGTTAGTCAACCAGTTCAAGTTGTGGCTCCTTCTCTTCTCTAGATTCTAAGTTGGCTGACTAGAGGGGGCCAATCGACCGAATGGTCTTCTGGGAGGCTAAAATTATGTGACAAAAGGCCACTTGATCTTCGAATAGTTGAATAATCCTTGCGGTTTCTTGATCCTTGGGATTGAAGGGGTAAAATTGGGTTATTTTTCAATAAATAAGAAAAAGAACTAATTAAAATTCCTTTTAGAGATGAGCAAAACAAATGCAATTAAATCCTAAAATGGGGGAAAAAGCAATAAAAAATCCTAAATAAATGACCTAAAAGATGTAGTAAAAATGGATGAATATGTATTCATCAAATACCATGAATATGCATTCATCAAATAACCTGAATGTGGATGTTGCTCATCCCCGAGAAACAAAAAATCATAAGCACACACCAATCAACACTGACATTTTGTCCTCCTCACTTGTATAGCACTACTTTGTCCAAAATCACAAAACATAATTTTTGCACATTCTCCACCCGAATTTGCTTCATGATTTGTTTCCATTTCAAGACTTGGAAGGTAGTAGATGTTAGATCTCTTCTAAATTTTGCTACTCCGCATATTCTTATTAGGTTTTGCACAAGATCTAAGTTTATTTACAGGGTGAATTGGGTGTATGTAGATTCCTAGCTAGAAAAATAAAGTGAAGGGAGGTATGGGAGAAGGTGATCTCTCCTCTATTCTAGTCATGATCATTTATTTTTTAGTTGCAATTGGATTGATTTTTTTTATATGCACTTTGGAATCTTTTATTGGCGGCACACCCTCATTAAATAAGAGGGATATTGAAGAAGCGACAGGGGAGAAGGGATGTGCCAACCCCATCTTAGAGTTTGGCACATTTTTTGGCTTTTGATGATTTTTTTAATGAATGGAGAGATAAGAAGATGGTAGAAGAAGTATAGAAGAGACTGAACTTGTACATTGTCATTCTTTTATTTTGGCATTTTGGGAGTATTCCAACATCAATTCAAAGTAAAAGTTTAGAAATCTGACAAGTTATTTCCACAAATAGGGTGAAGACATATTGTGTTTGATTCATATCTAATCCATTATGGCTTGCCAATTTTTCCAAGGAGTAGTGATACTTAAGGTCTTAGGTGAGAGATGGTTTTAGTAGTGGTAGTTTAATGAAAATGTTGCAAGAAACTCACTTAAGTCAAAGAAATATACTGATAAAATCTATACAAAGACATCTGGCTGTCTAGATAAAGGCCAAATCACATACAAGCAAAAAGAAAGAGATGAAAACCAACTTAAAATTACATGAAGGCCAAGATAAAATGATAGAAATGCTAAATGCAAGAACATAGAGTGGGTGGAATGGGTACATACCACCCACTTCCACACTGAACTTAGAATTTTTCTCATCCGGAGCAAATTCTAAATCTTGAATGGAGGGAAAATATCTACTGTGGTGGCTACCATGCGCCATGGTCACCTAGATATGGTGATAGGGGTGGAGGTTGGAGGGTAGTAGGTGATGTATAGGGATCAAATGTGGTTCCCCCAGTTTTCCATGGGGACCAGTTCTTAGAGGAGGACTCATTGTAGTATCGTCCCCAATACTGAGAAGTGGGGCTAGGATAAGTCTGGTGAGCCCTATATTCCTTAAGGTAAGCTTGGTGGGGTTGTAATGGTATCGGTCGACATGCCATATCTCATGAGAATGTTTCATAACATACATATGATTTAGCTAATGGCCCTATCAATGTTGCTCACGCTCCATGCACACCTCGGAATGCTCGATGTGATCCAACTATTATTGGATCTTGTAGAAGTTGTAAGGTCCCTTAGGACCTGCATCTTTAGTGGTATAGCATGGCGGTGATGGTGGAGGTTCAGTCACGTAGTCTTTCACCTCAAAAGAGACGCTCCAACAATGAACTGTCGGTTTACGAATGGTGTTCTCTAGGAGTGGATGTTCATGGTGAAAACTTTGTATCTACCAGAAGGTTGTCAAGATCAAAACAAAGGGTCACTGCAACAAACTTGTAGTGGAGGGGCAGGGTGGTCTAAATGTTGTTGTCGTGAAAGATGAGGGAAGAAGTACCTCCCTAGATGCCAGGGTGAAAAATATGATTGGCTTGGAGGCAATGTAGATTAATAGGTGATGGATTCCCTTAGGTAGGATGGACTCAAGGGGGATCTGTCTATAGCCCAGAGAGATAACTGGCCGTGACAATGTGGCCCATCATGAATGGAGAGATGGTGATGCAGACTGTCTAGCTGTTAAAATGGTCAGTAATACCACTCCCCAGGTTGAAAGTCTCATTGTTGATCATGCACCATAAGGTGTATAGATCAGTGGTGGTCATGGTGCCCTACATGCCAAATCATATATAGATGTTGCTGATCAGAATCTGATGTAGGTAGCATACCACCAAGTTATGCAACTTTGAGGCATTTTCCCCTGGGGGAAAGTGGGCAGGATTATGAGTGTGGCCCAGAATTTTCTAACATCATACCGATGATGGATGGTAAGATGATTGTGCTGCATGTAGCCCTCATACCATGATGAGTCCTAGACATCGAGGATGAGAGAAGTGATCCTGTCAATGGTGAGGGAATAGCTCTCCCTTAAGATTCAAAAGATAGAAGTGAGTCCCTCTTATAAATTAAAGTGCCTCTGGTAGGTCATCAAGAACTCTAGTGTCAGGTTGGCATAAATAGAGTAGATCTGACAGGGAATTATGATGTGTGATTCCATAATGTTTTCGATGGAGTTGTAAATACCTAAAGTAGAGAGAGTGGCTCTGTACACCCATTGAGGAAGCATAATGCCCACCATTGCCATGTGTTTGTAGCATTGGAAGTGATGTCATCAGTGAAGCAAACATATTTTATCTTAGGGGGATCTTCCCAGTAGAGGAGGATGGCAATGAAGTCAGGAATTCGGGGTAGGCGGCCTCATCATGGTCAGTAAACTCATCGAGCATGTCAATGTTTATTTCTAGGTCATTAGGGACTTGAGAGTGGATAGTATCTCTAGGCTCCTCAATGTACCCCCCCCCCCCCCCACACCAAAACATGATGACAGTGAGGGTTACTAGGGGTGGATCTTCATGATTTCTCCTTATCCTTTCCCTTATGAAGATGGTTGAAAAACCCCCATCCACATCTCTCCTCGGACATTCTTGCTACTACAGTGATGCCAACCAGTCGTATGACATATAGGTTGGTCGACTAGTGGAAAGTGATTAATATTGGCAGTGAGGCACCAACTGGTTACTGTGAGCACCGGTTGACTGACTAGGATGAGAAAGAGAATTGTTGTCACATTAGACAACCAACATGTTAGCTTTCTTAGTTGATTGATTGGCCAAGAGGAAGGCATGTTTCTTAAGAGGTTCCTATGTAGCAGAGGTGAAGGTGGATGGTCGGTCAGCTCGTGGACCAACTGGGTGGTGGAGAGGGTCTTGGGGAATGAGAGGTGGTGGCTTGGTGGGTGTGTGCCTACTTTCAACATTGAAGCAAGTGAAAAAAGGTGCGAGGCCACTGGACTGGTCATCTTGTAGAGGATCAACAAAAGTCAGAGGATCAACAAAAGTCAGAGAATACAATAGTGAAGAGGGGTGAGATGTTATCAGCTAGTGTGACCAGAAGCAAGCACAGAGTGGCCAGGGGAAGAAGATTAGGAGGGGAGCAAGGTGGCGAGTAGTGGCTATCAGTGATAGATCAGGCGACTATCACTGGAAAGTCGAGCGACTCAACCTTCATCAATGATGTAGTGGATTGGTACTACTTGGGGGGCTAGGTTTGAAGGAGATGGTTCAAGTCCCCACTGGATAATCTAGATAAGCAAATCATAGTTTGTCACTCTACCAACTGGGAACCTAGTTGATCAACTAGGTGGAGTATTGAGTGTGAACAAACCACTTCCAAAATCTTCTCAGTATTATTGGTTGACTGTTCGAGATTACAACCAATTGGTTTGATTTTTTTTGGATGGTCTACAAGATAAGAGAAACAATAGTTAGTAATTGAAAAATGGAGAATTCAGATATAGAAATAAAGGAAAACTAAAGAACAAAATTAAAAAGTTCAAGGAAGAATGGAATGTTGGGTTGGCTCCCAACAAGAGTCCAATTTTATGTGAACGACCTGATGCCTATGATCAAGTATTCGTATGTTCAATATCTGAAATGGGCAAGGGAAGAGGCTCTCTTATCTCTAGATCTTCAATGGTAGGGTATCACTTTACTCATTTCACTACAAAATCATAAGTTGTAAGGTATCACTTGAGTCGGTGTCCACTCACCACAAATTAACCCTGAATATGTCCCCAAGGAGAAAGGTGTCATGTGGATAGGCATGCTTCTCTAAGTAATGGCCGTACTACCTAGATCTAAGTTTCCTAAGGGAATAGTACAAATCTAGAGTCGTACACTAGAACTTGATCGCCTTCTCTGATATACTTTATTCTCAGGTGGCCATCATGCCACATTTTTGTCATGTCTTTATAGATCCTTGCACATTTATAGGCGGTCATTCTTAATTTCTCAAGTTCTTACATTTATAGGAAACATTTGTCACCAGCTGCAGACAGATCAAAGTTGAGGGTTCTAATGCCCCAACATGATTTATGATCCATCTCTGCAGAGAGGTGGCAAGATTTGCCATAGATAAATCAAAAGGGTGTGGTTATTGGAGGTGTCTTGGAGGAGGTTCTATACACCCACAACACATGATTTAGCTTCACAACCCAATCCATCCTGGTGTGACTCATAGTCTTCCCCAAGATAAATTAGATTTGGCAGTTTGAGACTTCCACTTGGCCACTAGTCTGAGGATGATAGGGGGAAGCGACTTTATGGCAAACTCCATATGTTCTTAGTAGCGCTTCAAAATTCTTTTCTCAAAAATGTGATCCTCCATATGCAACCACAGTGCAAGGGACCTCAAACGTCAAGAAAATAGTGTCCTTGAAGAGATTCATCACAAATTTGGAGTCACTAGTTTTTGTGGGAATGGCTTCCACCCACTTAGACACATAGTCCACGACCACATGACTGTAGGTAAACCTGTAAGAAGAGGGAAAGGGTCCCACATAATCAACTCCCCAAACATAATTTTTTTTCTAATTCCTACCATGAAGTCATAGGTATATGGTCGCTCTTAGATATGTTTTCGGATCTTTGGCATTGGTCACATGCAAGGACAATATCATAGAAATATCTAAACATCATGGGCCAAATAAATCCACATTGAAGTACCTTCCTCACTGTCTTTTGTGAGCTCATGTGTCCACTAGTCGGCCCTGAGTGACAATGCTCTAGAATATCATAAGCTTATTCATTGGTGACACACCTACAATAAAGGCCATTTGCACATAACTTGAACAGATAGGGGGTCATCCCAATAGAAACTACCAACATCATGTAAGAACTTTGTGTTTGAAAGTATCTTATACTCAGGATGTAGGACACCGACTGCATGGCAGTTAAAATAATCAACAAACCATGGAATATGAGACTCAATTTCTGTAGTTGATCATCTGGAAATGAATCATCATTTGACATATCATCAATATCTGGAAAGGAAAGACAGATGAGGTGGTCAAGTACCACATTCCCAGAATCTTTCTTACCATGGATCTCCAGATCAAACTCCTGTAACAACAATATCCATCAGATAAGCATGGGCTTGGTGTCATATGTGATGGGCTTGGTGTGATAATTTGGATTTTATCTTTCATTAAATTGATGTACACCTTAAATCATTAGACTCTCTATTATGTTTAACAACCTCCCTCATACCCAATTATATAGTTTGGTATCATATTATACTCAATTGAAGAAATGGAATTGAATAAATGTCACTTCACGCCTGATTGACTATAGTCAAATTCATAATATCACTTTTGAAAGTGTATTTTTCAAATTCATAAATATTAATATTTTGGACTCAAACTTTGTACATAAAAAGAAGAATAAACTTGTAAACCAATGACTAAAATTTTATGTCAATCAAAGTTAAGGTTTGAGAGATATGAATTTTACAAGGTTAACAAAGAAACACAAAGTTGAGCTGACTTAAAACAACTCAACAATCCGTGACTTTTGCTCTCAACCAATAAGAACGCTTTATTTTAGAGCAAAAGATCCACACTCACAACCTTTAGATCAAACTTTTGTCCATGATGTACCCAAATCCAATGGCTCTCGATTGCTTTCTACCTTGTGTAAGACAAAGTACAACAACCCAACTACTCCCCTTTTGCTCCACCCAATCACCTTTGACGCCCCCCTTTTGCATGAATAATGCCTCCATTCGCTTCCTTTGCATCCACTCTTTCATTTTCTTTGGTTTCCCTTATGTTTATGGCTCTATGGGCTTCTCCCAGTCTTCTTTCTCTCCCTTCTCAACCATTGATGGCGCCAAGATCCGACGAGCTTCATAAGTCCCTCCTTCGGCCACGACGGGACGCACCTGATGCAATACCTAGCTTTGAGAGGCCTAGGGGACCTCAGTCAGACGATTTTCAAAGACCCCTGAGCACTCCTGCTGCAAGATGACCAACACCGATGAGCCCTGCCCGTCGCGGAGGCGACACTCACGCAGGTTGGCGATGGCGCCGCTTGATGGTTGTGGGTTGGTGGGCATCGTCCCGTGATAGGTATAGGATGCCAAAAATTGCCTAACTACGATCAGAAGTAGCACATACTCATGAGAGGGGCATCTTAGGCTTGTGAGCTGGGCCACGATTGCGGGCCAAACTGTGGTTGTGAAGGCCCTTCTCACCCAGGTGCCCTCTCCCTCAGCTCTAAGATCAAGATCCAGTGGTCTAGATCCACCGTTCTAAGGATATCTATGATGATCCAATTGCCAAGATCTAGTCAAGGCTGACACTTATGGTTTTCTAATCTATGGTTAATCTTGTACTCTACTCACAAGGTATGCTTAATCTCTTGAGCCTACTATGGTATTGGCTTGATTGCATGTATGCTTGTATTAATTCTTGGCTAGTTAATTACTTGTTTGAGCTACTTGTTCCATATGATTAGTATGTTTGTTTTATTGAAATATGTTGAACGAACCTCAAACATAATTGAACTTGTCCATTATATGAACCTTGTTTACCTGCCTTTATTCTCAAGTTAAGGGCACAAGGCATGTTGAAAATATAATTAGCTCATTGACTTAGGTCTTGAGGTCCCTCACATATAAAATAGTTGGCTAATGTTGAGCACCCTTACGGACCCTTCCTCTGAGGAAGATGGTCAATGCCCATGATATCTTGCTAAGTATAATGGAAATGTACTTAAAATATGGTTTGTATAAAACAACATTGTTACTTGTTATCACCTTGTTTCTTGTTCTTTATTAGTACCTATAGTCTTAAACTATTTACATGCCTTTTCATAGCGTACTTAATGCTTTAGGATTAATATGTTTTGTTTATCAATTTTGTAGTTCCCAGATGAAGATCCGCTGCACCCAAGACTCTAAGATCAGAAATGTATCACCAATGGGTACTCTTGAATCTAGAAATGGGTACATATCTCTATCTCCAAGTTTAATATCTTGTTATCTCTTACCTTTTTGTTGTTTGTGGTTTTATTCATGCATATGTTATGTGATCCATTCTAGGGATGAACGCCATGGTCCACTCGCCTTTGGCTGTATAGCCATTAGGAGTGTGGACTTAGGGTAACAAATAGTTCTGTGACACTTGGTGTCTTTCTTTGTCATGAGGTAACAATGGCTACATGATCCATATACACTATCACTTGGAAACCCACCAAGTAAGACTGGAACTTATTGAAGTTGTAGACAATCACTAGCATCTCTTTCTCTATTGTGGTGTAGTTCTACTACACATCATCTAAAGTCTTTGAAGCATAGTAGAGGATATAGTGGTTCTTATCAGTCTTCTGTTGAGTATAGCTCATACTGCATAGTCACTTGCATCACATGTGATCTTGAGTGGTAGAGACCCTATTTGGTGCAAAAATAATGGGAGTGGAGGTGAGTGTTGCTTTTCGGTTATTAAAACTAGTCATGCAATCCTGATAAAAATAAAAAAATGACCTCTTTGAACAAGAGATTAGTAAGAGCCTTGGAAATTTTGGAGAAGTCTCAAATGAATCTTCAATAGAATCCAACATGCCCAAGGAATGCACAAACTTCCCTAACATAGGAGGTAGGTGGAAGTTTGGTGATGATGTCAAATTTTTCTCTATCAACCTAGTATTCTTCTAGAGTTGACCATGTGGCCAAAATTAATGCCTTCTCTGACCATAAAATGACATTTCTCCCACTTTAGCACCCAATGTGCTTCTTCACATTTATTTAGCACGATGGATATGTGATGTAAGAAAGAATTAAAACAATCGCCATAGACAAATACATCCATGAAAATTTCCATCACATGTTCTGTGAACCCGTCAAATATGGTGGCCATGCATTGCTGGAAGGTAGTTGGAGCATTGCTGAGGCTGAAAGGCATCCTCCTAAAAGCAAAAGTACCAAAAGGGTAGATGAAAGTAGTCTTTTTCTTGTCATCAAGGTGGATATGAATCTACTAGAATCCCAAATATCCATCAAGGTAGAAAAATAATTCTTGATGTACGAGGTGCTCCAATACTTGATCAAGAAAGGGGAGAGGGAAGTGGTCTTTCCTTGTGGCCTTGTTCATTCGTTTTGTAATCAATGCACATCCTACACCCCATGATGGTGAGGGTAGGGATGAGCTCGTTAAGCATGACTTGAATGGAGCTATAATGAGATTCAGAGATTGGTAAATGATCCTTGCAGTAAGAAGTTGGATGACCTCTAGGAAAACATCCTCCTTCTTGTTTGGATTTAGCTTGCGCTGAGGGTCCCTAGAGGGTTTGAAGTCCTCGACCATGGGTATCTTATGCATGTAGTTTGCTTGACCGACCCCTTTTAGGTAGCCATTCTATACCCCAACGCAACTCTTCTTTTCTTCAACTCAATCATCAACTTTTCTTCTTGCTTGGACATAAGGTCGAAGTTGATGATAACCATACAAGTCTTTTGTTCATCGAGGAAAACATATTTGAGCCCTTCAGCCATGGAATTCATTTCTAGGGCCTTTGGTGGTGCAACTTTTTCTTCAACAAAAGAGACCCATCTTTAGGTCTTTGAATTTAGTGTGAGATACATCCTCAAAAGTGTCCACAAGGACCCTGCACTAGAGGATATGCTAATCGTCAAAGCTTGACTCGATCAGAGATGTGATGGTTGTATGTAGTGGATCTTCTGATAGTTCCTACTCTTGTTTGATCTGGGAGAGTTTGTCCATCTTGTCGAGTAGGTGAACTTCCTCCTAGATTCTTGGGGCCTTCATACTTTCAAAAATATGAAACTCTAGAGTTTGGCAGCCTAGTCGTAATAGAAAGGTGTCGACCTGTACATCGACCACGTACAGGCTATAGCTAAAAATGGATGGTTGAAGATAAGATGACAATAGTTGTCTTACGTGATGTACATGATTAAAAAGTCACAAGGGTCATTGAATCTTTTCCTACTATCATTGGGACATCCTCTATGATGCCCATGGGATTTGTCATATATGAGTCTATAAGCTGAATGGTCATTGTTGTGTGTTGCATATCTACAAAGCCCAATATTTTACATATATTGTAAGGCATGATTACTTGTACCTAAGTATGCAAGTCCCTTTACACAAGTGTTTTTTCCAGATAATAACTGACCAAAGGAACTGTGGTCCTTCTAATTCTTAGGCATCTTGTTCAAAAAATTACCAAAATTATTTCTTACAAGCTTCACACTTCATATTCTTCCATGTTATATTTCTTGGTCAATAGAGTATGCATGTATTTTGACCATACAAGCATTTAGAAAGGGCATCAGGGAAATGAATGTCCTTGGGAAGCTTCTTCATGTATTCTTTAAATCTCATGAATATAGTGTCTAGCCTCATTTTCCTAAGATGTGCTTGGTAGGGAGGGCCTGACTTGTAGTCTGGAACATCGGGCTCAATGGCCTCAGCTCGTGGGGCCTCAACAACATGAGTCTTCCTTGTACTGGGATTGACAACTACTTTAGGTATTTTCTCTTTCTCAATCATCATGGTATCATAGTCGTCGAAGCCTATGGGTACCACATACAACTTTTTTGGAGGAGGAGGCAGTACATACATGTTCCCAAAATGTGTGGAGTTGACCTTTATTTGCTCAGGATGCTTGGGGTTATTTTTAGGTTGTCCAACAATGGTTCCTGTAGGTGGACACATGTTAAATATGAGTTGAGCCAATTGAGAATCTGTTTCTTTTGATGGGCCATATGAGACTAGATTAATTGTTGTAGCTCAACAATCTTTTCATCAATGGAGGAGATGGGGGTGGATTGATGCATTTGTTTTCCTCATTGAAGGTTTTGAGATTTCTGCCTGGGATTTTGGAAATTAGCCCGATAGTTGTTTTGGTTATTGAAATTTTGATTATTATATTGGAACACTTAGGATGGACGACCTTGGTTGTTCATTTGAGAAGGTCAGTTTTGTGTCACATTCTTTGTATTGTTGAGTTGCAAATTGGAAACTTGGATGGTTTCTAGTTTGGTTCAAATTGTAATACATTTGGTCAGGAATTCCACTGATGGAGTTGGGATCCTCCATATACTTCCCATCTTCATGCTGCATGGGAATGTCGTAAAGAAGTTGGCATTACTGAGTGGGATGATCGTAGCCTTGGCAAATTCCATAAATAAAATATACATATTTTACTTATTGTTGCAACATTGCAGTTGTTGTGGTTGTCTCCTTTTTTAGCCATTGAAATCAGACTCCAGACGATATTGCTTCAAGGTAAGCATCTTGAGGCTTTTGACAATAAATTTGAGCTCATATCTATCTATAGCCTTGGCCACCTTGAGAATTCTAGCTTATCCCTGATTGGATCACACTTGGGCTTTAGAGCTTTTTTTAACAACCTCCTAGGTGTTTTCAAAATTTTAGAACATAAAATTGCCTCCAAATGAGGTGTCAAGGAAAACATTTGGCATTGTCGTTAATACCATGGTAGAAAGTTTCAATCAACGGGATCAAAGATATGTTGTGATGTGGGTAATGGAAAAGGAGGTCCTTAAATCATTCCCAAGCTTTACCAAATGGCTCTGCTAGGAACCATGGCAAATTGGGTGATTTCCCCCCTAATTCAATAAGTGAGTGATGAGGAAAGTATATTTCAAGAAATTTGGCCTGGAAAGCATCCGAGGTGGTGATGAAGTCCCCCTGCATGGCATTATACCAACTGCTGCCTTGATCTGATAGGGAATATTTAAATGGCTGCAACTTGAGAGAAACTTCAGAAATGCTTGACATTTTGAACAAGTCAGAAAGGTCGATCAAGCGCTAGAGGTGGTCTTGACAATTCTCACTTGTTCAGTCGGCGAATGTATTGCATGGTGATGGTGATCCAATGCGTACAAACCTCAAATTGTGGAGCCGTGATAGTGGGATGCACGATTGGATGTAGTGTTTGAGGATTTCAGAACCAAGAAGTCCTTAAGTTGCTTCTTTCCCACTACTTCTTGTCATGTGACATTTTGGGCTTTGAGTTCAGCAACTACGTCTACCTTTGACTCGGCCAAGATGGCCTATCTTTGTGTAGAAATAGCCTGCTCTATCTACTGTTTGACTTCCTTTTCATTCATCCTATACTGATAAGCCTGAAAGTAAAAATAATAATTATTCAAACTAATGGTGGTTCAGAAACAAACGTCATTGTCCTCGGAATCAATGCTAAAATTCGATGTGCTTTGTTAACACAACAAATGCACTAGGAAGAAATCCAAGAGTTTAACCGTTAAAATGGCAAATAACTTATCCACAATCAAATAAATTAATTTTAGTATAGAAAGGTAACGATTCCATGAAACAATTTTTTAAAGGGTATTTATTTGAACCAATTGCTAGGACTAATATTTAAAATCCTATTTTAAGGAGAGATTATTAACTAAATAAGAACCAAGGATTTGTAGAAGTAAGAAACTAATCAAATCTAAGATTAATCAATATCAAGAGATACTAGGGCTTCACGTTTTTACCACCATAGACCATGTATTAACCTTAATTAATTTAACTCCTTAATTTTACTATTAGATTGGGACCATGTTTCCTTGCAGAACACAAATCTAGAAATGGAATTTTGTCAAACTTGAGATTTTAGTGTTATAAGATCATTTTTCAACTGACAAATAAGGTTCTATCATGCATCTCATCAAGATCTTATATGTTCCAACCCAAGGATCAGATGATCTCATCACGATGAGTTATAATGAATGAGAAGAATGAGATATCAATTTATTAGTCAAGTAACATGATCAGATGGAAACATATGTATTAATATAGATCTTAGAGTCAGATACAACCAAGATAAAATACAAGATATGGGGATATTCCCCATGCCCGAGTATGGGAAGAGATACTCCATCATGGTATCAAAAGAACAAATAAGAAAGGGGGAAGGAATCATGTTGCTAGAAGGATCTAGCACTTTGAAAGCCTCCATGAGGAATACATCGTCTCCTACTCCCTCTCCCTTACTTTTTGCACCCAAGGGAGTCTCTGGAATGATAAGATATGAGATGTCTTTGGTTTGACACTCCCCCCTTCTCTTATAGGGAAGGAAGTACCCAAGAAACCCTAAAAATGCAATTGGAGGCACTGGAAAAGTCTAGATCTGGCACTCCAGTAGGCCAATTTTGTGGCTCACCAGTTGACTGAAGGAACTGATGTGTCTCTCTTAAATAGGTCAATCGAGCAATTGGGAGTCAATTGGTCAATTGGGGGTCCACTTCTTGGTTGACTAGAATGGTACTTCAGTCAGATAAGTCAATTGAGCGGCTTGAGGTGAGCCAGCTGGTCCGTTAATGAAAATGTAGCTTCTTGATTGAGTTAGGTCAGTTGACTGGGTAACCAGTCAATCAGTTCAAGTTGTAGCTCCTTCTCTTCATAGGATTATGAGTCGTCCGACTGGAGGGGGCCAACCAACAGAGTGGTCTTTTATCAGGCTGAAATTATGCGAAAAAAGGCCTTTTGATCTTCTAATACTTGAGTAATCCTTGAGGGTTCTTGATCCTTGGGATTAAAGGGGCAAAGTTGTGTTATTTTTCTATAAATAACAGACAAATCTAATTAAATTCCTCTCAAGGAGACAAAATAAAAAATGTAATTAATTCCTGAAATTGGGAAAAGGAAACAAAATCTCCTCAATAAATGACCCATAAATATGCGATAAAATGGATGGATGTGCATTCATCATCTACTCTCTATACCTTACCAAGAGGACTACTCTTGTAGATTAACACTAACAAGTTCAACAAGGAAAAAGGGGGAGATGGCCATCCTCACATTAGAAGAAGGAGACGAAGTCATGGCGAGGGAAGTGTTTGTTCATACTTGGGGGAAAGGGCCTTGAACAAGAAACAAGAACATTGTTTGACATTCGTTGGAGGTGAAATAGAAGTCTTTGATATCCTTCCTTGTATTGGCCATAGTGATACAATAGTAGGTGGATGGTGATGGTGGGAGGTGGTCGTCAGTTGATGTGGTCATCATGCGATGGAAATGGTTGATGCAATTTGAACTAGATGTTCGGAATGGAAAGTGGAAGCTTGGTAGCATCAAGATAGGATTCTTTTCCATGGAGGCTATGGCTTGTATTTATAGACAGTTTCTAGGGTGGGAACTCTCCCAACCATTGTGTAATGAAGTTTTTGGCCACCATGAATGCAAAGGGGTGACAACTCAAGGAAGACAACATATCTTATGATGTTCAAATTTCCCATTAGTTTGTGAGTATTATTGGTTGATAAACATATAGATTCTACATATGTAGATGGTCGTGGGTGTTGCAATTGGTTTGGGCTTCATCCATTGGCAAATGTATAAGTGTCATCAGTTGGATTCATTGTTAGGTGGAGCACAACTTTCACCAGTAGAAAAGTTGGGATCTCATTGGTAGATGACATGCAAGTCTTCCACCTGAAGGAGATGTAAGATTTTTCTCAGTTTGTGCTGACTAAGGTTCCATTAATTGTCAATTGATGGAAAGGAGGAAGGGACATCTATTTTCATGCTAGTGGTTTCATCAGTTGATGCTCAAAATTTTTATCTAGTAGACAACCATTGGTTGACAACTAATAGAAAGGAAGACTTATGGTGCAGCTGCATCAATCATTGATGGGTGGGGGTTCCATTCATTTGTGACATCTGTTGATGGTATCATAAGTCTATGAGACTATATATTGACAGAATTATAGAATGATCTACATCCTCCAGGGGGCTATTAGCATAGGTCGATGGATTGGCATTGATGAAGCCATTGATCAATGAAATCATCAACTGGTGAACTGGAAGTGCAACAAAAATCCTTGCTAGACCATGTGCTGGTGCATATATAATTAAGCTTAAACATGCCATGGAAATCAACAAATTAAGTCAAAACCTTACAAATTAGCATAAAATTGAGGAAAACTCTGCTCAATATGCAATTACAACTAGGATGAATATGCATCCATGAAAATGTTCTTCTTCAAACTCCACCCCCAATTTTCCATCACTAGTGTTTCATGCTCCTTGACTAAGCATCCTCGCCATATACCAATAATCCAAAAAACTCCTCATTCCCCCACAAAACTCCCCTTATTTCCAATTGGATTCATTCACTAATAAAACCCCTTTCTCCTTTTCACCTTCAACTTTTCAATTTTGCACCCTAGGTTATAGTTATTGTCTCCCATGCACCATTCCCTACTTTCTCATACTGGATACATATTGTAATTGTAAATCCATATGGTACTTAGATTTTGTTGGTTTTACTAAATCCACAGTCATTGTACTCCTTTTTTCAACCTTCCACGGTAGGATATTAAACATGAGCTCATGTCAATATCAAAAACTCTACTTGGGGTCTTAGATGCTAGTGGAGTATGGGTACTAACAGGTTTTTACTAGCCTTGGTTTGCTTCAATACTATAGATTTTGTTTTACTTTCGATATAGATAAGCTATCACTTTGTGTATTTTCAAAATGTTTGATCACAAACTTTATACCCATTTCTACTCATGATTCATTTGTAATGCACAAACAAGGGAACTTGACATTGACTTGTGCAATTATGAGTTGTCTTGAGTGTTTGGATGGCAAGGTGTAGTCATGTGGCCACTTTTCATTTAGGTTAGCTATGGGATCATAGAGAATGGGTTAGATCTAATTTACCAAACTTTCCAAAAACCTAAACTATATATATATACATATATATATATATATATATATATATATATATATATATATATATATATATATATATATATATATATTGAATACTTACAAGTAACATAGGAAGTCAGAAAAATAGAAACAGAATAGGCCTTGAAATATATAAAGAAAATGATCTCCTTGATTTTGAATGTTGAATTTAGAGTCTCATACCCAAAGTTTATAGAAACCTTGGCATTAAATACAGTTGTACTAGATTTCAAGTAAGAAAAAGATGATAAATAGGGTTTCCTTAGCCTAAAGTAAGTGTGCCATTACGTTGAATGTATTTTTATTCATTATTGCATGTAATTCTATATATATTTATAAAATTATTACCATAATAATATGATAATAAATAATATATGTATGCACACACACATACAATATATACTTATTTATCTACATTCATATATATAAACATACATATATATACATATACAAATACATATATATATACATATATATATAGACACACACACATATATATACATATATGTATATATATGTGTGTTTATATATATATGTGTGTGTGTGTGAGTGTGTGCGATCCTTATATAAAATATTCAATATGGCATCATCAAAATCCTTACATTATCCATATACCACACAATCATGCATTCAAGATTACTTTTAGGTTTATGTTGATTTTCATGTTTAAGGCAAAAAAATCACATCATGTTTATGTTTGAAATCAATAACACTATAATTTCTCAAACATGGATATATTTTATGCCCTTTAATGAATAAATCAACAAATTTCCAAACAACCTGGGGCTTTTTATATTAATACACACTTAATTATCAAACACAATTTAGAAGTTAATTTCTGTTACAAACAATTATATGAGAAGCCCTATATGCATCTAGTTGTTATTATAAATATTACATTGCTAAAATTATTTAATTGAATTCATGTTAAGTTATAGTTATAATTTCCCTTGGTTCACTTACTTGGATTGCTAAAATATGCTATTTAATTTTATTTTTTAGTAATATCAAGGTGGGTCCTCTAACTATAAACTGGGAAGTCTAAATTACCCTTTATTATTACATGTCTAAAGTGGAGTTTTTTTCATTAAGGTTTATGTATCCTTGTCCATGTACTAAGGGGTTGTAGTAAGGAGTGAGTATGTTTTTGTCACAGACAACTTATATTTGTATTGCATCTTGTACATATATTAGATTATGAATTTGTATGATGTTTGACTTCCTTTCAAATAAACTAGAAGAAAGTGTACACATGTGATGAAAATGGAGAAGCTAACCATTATGGGTCATTTTTAAGTTGTTTGTAACCCTATATTAGCATAATAATTCCCTTGTAATTTCCTTCTCATATTCCAAAAGAAAAACATTAAGTAATATGCATACTACAATATTAACACAGGAAACCCTAATCTACAAAGACTCATGTTGATTGTTTGTAATAGAAACTCTGATTAGTTGGTATATTTATCAAAAGTAAAGTATGTGATATAATATCTAACTAAATGAATTTAATATTTTTTAGTTTAGTTCAAAATGTTGAGATTAACTTTTTCTAGGTGAGGCAAAGAAGTTTCTCGATCTTTACAAAAGTCAAATGACCTTTGAGGTCAAATAAGCAATGCTTGACCAACTAAGATCATGTCAACTTTCCCATAGTTAGGTTGAAGCCTCGACCAACTATTTGCTTTTGATAAGCCTGATTAACTTGCCCGAGTCTTCAAAGGGATCCATGATAGTAATGAGATTTTTTTATCAAATTCCTTTAAATAGTAGTGACCTATTGGTTAGATTCACCTTTGGAAAGTAAACTTTCTAAGCCTATTATCGATCCTTGGTAATGATAAAATGAGTTTTGGTAGAAAAGTTGTTAACCAATGAACTTGTTAGTATGACCAACTAATGAGGAAGTGTTTGACTAGTAGCCATGTCATGATTGGTTACTATTTTATTAAGAATGACATTAATCAAATGGACATATCATGTTCAACCTCCTTCACTTGATTTTGGCTCCAAATGAAGTCCCCTGTTGTTCTTCACCGATCTAGAGTGATTTCTACACCAACTTTATGTCCTTGAGGGATTTTTCAAGGAACATCAATATTATAGATCAAATCAAATCTAGAGCTGATATGGGATGAACTATTAATTAAGAGACATTTTCATCTCCTTTTATCCTCTCTTTTTGTCACTTGTACCCTATACACTCACCTTTCATGTATTGAGAAAATCTAATCAAATTCACTCTTATTTCCCTCTTTCTTTCTTCTTATCGTTGGTCTAGGGTTCTATAAGAATAATCTCTTCAAGGAGAAGAAGATTTAAGGGTTTGCTAACCTAAACTAGTAGGAAAAAAGTTGACAACTTGCTACAGTAAGAGTTGAGTATAAGTATGTTCAACATGAAAGAACTAATTGTATCACAAATAACTTAATTAAATTTCTTGATCAAGATAAATTAATGAATTACGTAGATTATCCCAAAAAATTAACATACACGAACAAACCATTCTTCCTCATTGTTATTGCTATCATGGGAAAGTTATGATAAGGAAACTCTCTGAATTTTATTTTTTTTATTATAGTATTCAAAATATTCTCTAATTCACATTAAATGTTTAACTTGATAAAGGAAAATGAAGAGGAAAGGAACGAAGGGTACAAATGACATGATATTCATATGATTTTATGTGAAAATGTTTTTATGTCTTATAACACCATGGTGAAAAGATGGATGGTCCCTATTACATAAAAATTGTGCTTCTTTTAGTAATATCTATATATCCTTGTACTACGATGTCATGAAAATTGATATAATTATTATGAAAATAACATACATGCTTATATAATCATATGCCTTAATTTGAGTAAAGCATTAAACTGATTATGTGCAATCATGTTTCATATAGTTTAGAGCCATGAACATTTTACCTTCCAACAATGTCTATGCGAGGAAAGGGTAAAAACTTATTATTTGTATTAGACTTTGGCCCTTAAGAGGGTCATTCTTGAGTGATTTGTGCACTCAGGAAAAAAAAACTACAAAGGGATTTGGACCCATAAGAAGTGTAATAGAGACCCAATTCATAAAAATGTTATGTAATATGAATACAAGATGGATTAGGGGAGACAAGACCGCAATCTTTATTTTAGAAATTGTGAGAAGAAAATGAATGATGTGATATAAAATCATGAAATGAGATTGTGTAAGATTCATTCTAGTACCAATGAGTGGGAATTAAATCTGAGGATCCCAGTACTAAGGAGTGGGAATCTGTAACCAATCTTGGGGTTATGTTGTTGCCTTAGGGTGGACAAATAAATCCTAAAGTATGAATATGCATAATGCACACTCCTATCATGATGACTTTACTATTTTCAGTACATGGTAAGTAGTTGCATGACATTATTATTTACTATTTATATGATTTATACTATATTATTTCATTTATTTTTACTACTTTTAGTTGAATACACGTATGTACACATATAATGTGATATACTTAGATCTCCTTCATTGTCCTTATATTTTCTCACCCAGACAATGGCTAATATCCATTGAGAAACTTATTATGAGTCATTGTACCACCTAACTAGAAAGCAAGTAGAGTGATTACAAGGTGAAGATTATGTATAGATGTTTGTGTAGATAAGTTCGTTATTGAGGATTCATTTGGATGTGTATAATTATGTGAGAAGCTTGTTTATTTTGATGTATATTGTAATTAACTATAGTGGTATATGTAAATGTTTAGGCTTGCAAGTATAATTCTAATATGGGAGTAACATGTGAAGATGTATAATTATGCATTTGTTCTTGTTTTGAAATCTCAATGAGATATTAATGATGTTGTTTCTAACATTTGCTTTTGGTCCTTTGTTTTAGTTATGAATTATCTTAGTCGTGGAACTAGTTTGGGAACACCCTTGTATTGCCTCTAATGGTCCCTTATCAATGATTATTAGGAGTGCTACCTACTATGAACTGTGAATTTCAAATTTTTTTTATGTGAGGATCAATGTGGGCTAAGTTTGTATAATTTCAATATGATGGGTCATCTACGTGTTCGAGAGGGTGGGTCTCCTCACTCTCACTTGTTCACTTAATGTTATGGGTTATTAAAGAAACAATCACACTTCATCCTTTCTTCACGGTCAAATACACAACCAATCATTAGAGGAATTGTTACAAAAAAATGGGGTAACACCCCAATAAAGAAGAAAGAGTAAGTTCCATTAAGAATATATTCAAAAAAAATGTGGAACAAGGGGAACCATCAATTTTTTTACCAAGGCATCATTGTTTAGATAAAATTACAAGAATACTGAAGATGAATAATTTATGAAAATTGTATTTTTTGAAAAGGACCAAACATATTCTCTAGTTTTAATGAACATCCATTGTAATTTTTTCTACGTGTATACACAAGGATGGAGCAATAAACCTCCATATAGTTACAATCCAACCCTTTCCACCCAAATTGGTGTGAGGTATGGCAAGTGAGAACTCACCACCCTCCCTCTCCCTTTGGTTCATGCTCCTTGGGAGGGAAATCGAGAGCTTATAACCATCCATCTCTCTTTGGTTCATGCTCTCTGGGTTCCATATTCCTTGGCTCCCCCCAATCAAAACCAAAGAATCTTCTTTTGAAAATGACTTGTTTAGCTCAATATACTTTTCATTACTTTCCTTGCAATGATGCCTCTTTTAACTTAAATATATTCAATCCAATGAATTTGAAATTTCTTCTTCTCTCTCTATCTAATAGTTCCCTCTGTCCCTTTGAGACTTATATTGGTTCGTCTATGGATGGTTATTTAATAAAATACAGCTACAAGTAATTCTTTCCCCATAGCATGATCTAAACCTATGTACTCCTATTTAAACCTTTTCTTAAAAACACCCATTGATGAAAAGTTACATCAGATAATAATATTGTATTACCTCCCAAATACTAATGTTATTATTGGAATAATGAATAGGATTCATAAGGGTAAGTTAGTAGTCACCGCCTCTTTTATAGCAAATAAATAAGGAAATACCAGAATTAAGTAAATCAATAGAAAATGAAACCCCAACAATTTGGATCCAGCCAAATGTAGATATTAGGAAAGCAAAGTAAAGTCTATCTTGCAGCCAAGGAAGGTGTTAGGAACCCTCCTTTTGTATAAAAAAATTGGTGTTGTGCATTCTCTAATTGGGAAATAATTCAATTCAAGTCAATAAGTTTTTCTCAAAAAATGGAAAGCTTGATGTTCATTGATGAGTCTTTAATTCCTTAGGATGACCAAGGTACTTTCATAATAGGCTTAGCAATAAGAACATATAAGACCCAAAATTGAGATCAATGTGTAGGAGGGACAAATTAAGTGGCTTTACATGAAGGAAACAATTAAGATGTGATTGTAGGGAATATGTCGGCTGAGCAGGTAGCGTAAACAAAAATTTAACTGCCATATTCTCCTTATAACACTAGATCGTGTCAATAACCATATAACGAGAAGGATGGTTTCTAGGATATACCTAGTCCTAGAGTAAGTCCAATGACAGTCTCCTCATCGTAGTATGCACCTTTCTCTAAGTTGCACCCGAATAACATCTATAGCAGCTCCTGGTTGATCACCACAGACAGCAGCTTGACATTGTCCTCCTAGCGACAAGCAACAGACTCCTCACCTCTATAGTAGTCCACATGGACCACCAAGAACTCTTGTCCTTCTAGACAAATGGACATGAAGGAGTTGTCCTCTTTTAGTTGGTGTACTAGCTCCAATTTTCTCTCCCACAATTGTTTTCCCTTGCCATCCCTCCCTTTATTGAGTATGACTTGCTTAGGTTCTCTCGGTTACCAAATTGGAGAAGACAACAATTGTCAAAGTAACTAATGTTGTTGTTTAGGAAGCCCCCAATACCCCTTTATTTATAGGAGGGCTAGGGTTCCCAATCTACACGGGAGTCAAAGGATACATGTTTTTATGAAATTTCACATCATGTGAACAAAGAAACGATCAGTTCATAGGTGAACCGATCAGTTGGCATGTGAATTGGTTGTTTTGTCATGTTTCACAATCACAATTGTATTGATATCTGATTAATGCATAACATGATGTCAACACTAATCGTTGATCCAATTGAATCAATCTGTGAACGAGCATCTCACCATATGAACATGTCATTTGACGACCTTGAGCCGGTCAATTCACTCAGTGAACCAGTTAGTTCATGCCCTGGTTCAGCCAAAATTTAACCTATGTGATTTCCAATCAACCTGACACTCCAACCTATCAGTTCAACACTTGAACCGGTTGGTTTAGAGTTTAGTCAGTAAACTATTGTTTAAATTGAATACCTAAATACTTTAATAGTCAAGTGAAACATCATTCATGGAAAAACTCCTATATCAAGTATATCCTATGTGTGACCCGATAGGTTCCAAGTTACATTCACAGTGAATGTCCATAATTGGTTTATGATATCACAAGAAAGAAGTAGTATCTAGAAACACATCATTGCTACCCAAGTAAATTGAAAGTTGGAGAACAACCTCAACCTACAATCTGTGATTGGTGTTACAATGTTTGTATAGTTCCTTTGACACTAATATCCAGATTGAACTTGAGGCATGGAAACGTCATCCTCTTCATCATTCAATCTAGAAACACATCATTGCTACCCAAGTAAATGGAAAATTGGAGAACAACCTCAACCTACAATCTGTGATTAGTGACACTAATATCCTGATTGAACTTAAGGCATGGAAATGTCATCCTCTTCATCATTCACTATCTATTCCTTGAACTAGAGTAGACTGTCTGAGATATATGTAAGCTCAATATCACATATTGACTCACATGTGCATAACCATGCATTTCTCAGTCTTGCTTATCAAGTATACATCATATCATACTCATATAGGAGGGACAAATCCCATCTACGTGACTCACACTCATTCCTATGTGTCACAATGCACCCAATTGTTACCTTTATAGAAACCCTTATTCAAGGTCACAATGGATGATGTCAAAACATACCAAACAATATGTGATGAGTATAGTGACTTTAGGTCTAAGAACCACAATCACCACCAACACTATAAGAGATGATGTTGACAACCAATTATTGTTTCCATGCATCACTATTATGGTGGTTCTGTCAGATACACTGTTCTCTAACAAGTATCTATGCATTTGGTTTGATATCACATATCATAACTAATGAGATTATGGAATCAATCAACACACACTCTAGTCTTGTTTGTTACTGTTGTCTATTAACATTCCATAATAACATCTGAATAGGGACATAACAAGAATGTATATACTCTTAACATTTGTATGATCTCATTGTTCAGGTCCTTAACCTGAAGAATATATCATTGAGAAATATCATTCTTTAGATATTTATTATGTTACATCCTTGTCTCATAACTTACAAATCTTCACATCTCCTCATTGTACAATCTCTTGTATGGGATGGAATATATTTATATATGCTTGGAATGTTGATGCGATCTAGGTTCCTTCGCTTGTGCAACAGCTTCATTGTTGTCACAATATATCTCAATTTCATCGTTGATGCTCGAAACCACCCCAAGTTTAGTGATGAACTTCTTGATCGAAACAACCTCCATTGCTGCATTCGATACAACAATATACTCACCCTACGTTATCAAATCTGCAACTACCTCTTACTTGGAACTTTTCCAGCTCACATCTCCATTGTTGAGGCAAAACACAAATCCTGATTGTGATTGATAATCATCTTTGTCAGTTTGGAGCTTGCATCAATGTAACCTTTTACCACCATCTCTTCCTCACCACGGTAGACAAGGAACTTGTCCTTAGTTCTTCTCAAGTGCTTAAGAATGTTCTTCACGACTGTTCCGTGACTTTTACTGGGATCTAAGTGATATCTAGCCATCATGATCAACGCATACAAGACATTTGGATGAGTATATAACATCACATACATGATAGATCCAATTGCAAATGCATATGGAATCTTACTCATGCACTCCCTTACATCACAAGAACTGGAACATTGAGCCCTAGAGATGCTGACACAATAAGACATGGGAAGGTTTCCTCTCTTTGAGTTCTCCATGCTGAACCTCTTCAACACTTTGTCAATGTATGTTCTCTGACTTACTCCAAGAAGCTTTATATATATATATATATATATATATATATATATATATATATATATATATATATTATATATAGATCTTGATTCCTAGAATATAGAATGTTTCACCTAAGCCTTTTACAGAAAATGTACTTCCCAACTTAGTCTTTACCATCTCTAAAGAAGGAATGTCATTCCCCATCAATAGTATGTCATCTACATACAATATGAGGTATATAACTATACTACCACTAACCTTCTTGTACGTACAAGCCTCATTTTCATTTTGACTAAAGCCAAACTCTTTGATCATTTCATAAAATCGAAGATTCTAGCTCCGAGATGTTTGCTTCCATCCATAGATTGACCTTTGTGGCTTACAGACTTTATTTGCATGCTTCAGATTTATAAAACCCTCAGGTTTTTTCATGTACACATCCTCAAGAAGATTCCAATTAAGGAATGCAATTTTAACATCCATATGCTAAATCTCATAGTCATGATAAGTTGTAATGGCAAGCATGATCATGTTGGACTTAACCATGGTAACTAGTGAAAAAGTTTCATCATAGTCAACACCTTGAACTTGTTTGAAATCTTTTTGCTACCAATATGCCCTTATAGTTTTGTACATTACCATCCATGTTGATCTTCTTCTTGAAGACCCACTTTTATCCCTTCAGGTGGATCCACCAAGGTCCACACCATGTTGTTGTACATGGATTCCATCTTAGATCTCATGGTGTCCAACCATTTCTTAGATTCCGGTCCCTTAGAAGCTTCTAGGTAGGTTGTTTCCTCATCATCTATGACCAACTCACCTCCTTCTTGAGTCACAAGATAACCAAATCTTTTAGGCTCAAGGTATGTCCTACTAGATATACGAGGTTCCTATGTTATTTGAGATTCCACAACAATTTGTGAGTCTCCTTGTTCCTCCTGTACTTCTATAGGTTCTATATTTTCTTGTTAGTATCAAACCACTTTGAGTTCTACTTTTCTCCCATTAATTCATTTGGAAATAAATTCCTTTTCAAGGAAAACACCAGTACTAACAACAAACACTTTGTTGTTAGATGGAGTGTAAGAATAGTATCCCCTTATTTCTTTGGGATATCCAACAAAATAATATTTATTGGATTTAGGTCCAAGATTTTTAGGAAACACTTTCTTGAAATAAGCATCACATCTCCAAAATCTTCATAAAAGACACATCAATACATTTCCCATGCCATATCTCATATGATGTCCTTTGAATCGATTTAGAAGGCACGTGACTAAGTGCAAACACTGTGGTTTGTAGAGCATGTCCCCAGAAGAAAGTAGGCAGCAAAACTCATCATTGATCACACCATATCTAGTAATGTGCAATTCCTTCTTTCTGATACACCATTGTGTTGTGGTGTTCCAGGTGGAGTCCATTGTGATAACAATACCACGGGCTCGCAGAAGGTCCTAAAACTCTTGGCTTAAGCATTCTTCATCTCAATCACAATGAAGTGGTTGAATACTTTTGCTAAGTCGATTTTGTACTTCATTCATGAAATCGTTGAACTTTGCAAGGGTTTCTGACTTATGTTTCATCTAGTAAACATTACCATATTTACTAAAGTCATCAGTAAAGGTAATGAAGTACTGATACCCACCACTCACATTTGTTGTAAAAGGACCACAAAATCAGTATATATGAATCCTAATAGATCACTAGCCCTTTCACTATTCCCAATGAAGGGAGTCTCTGTCATCTTTCCCATCTTTCCCAATAGAGAAGACTCACAAGTCTCTATTGATTCAAAATAAAAAGAGTCTAGATAACCATCTTTATGGAGTCCAAAAATGTGTTTCACATTAAAGTACCCTAGACGACAATGACAAAGGTATGTTTGGTTTGAGTTATCGAGTTTTTATCTTTTGGTAGTTATGTTATAAACACTTGTCTCTAGATCTATCAAATATATACCATAAGATATTGGGGCACTGCCATAAAAGATATCATCTTTTCTAATAGAACATCGATCATTCTTTATAACAAATTTGAATCAATTCTTGTCTAAACAAGATATATATATGATGCCCCTATTAATGATAGGTACATAATAGCATTTATCCAACTCTATTATAAGCCCACTTGGTAGAGATAACTCATAGGTTCCAACTGCACTGGCATCAACTCTTGCTCCATTAGCAACACATAATTCAACCTCACCTTTTGCTAAAGGTCTACTTCGTTTCAGATCCTTCACATTTGAGCAAGTGTGTGATCTAAATATGGTATCTAGTATCCAAGATGAAGAAGTAGTGAAGTTAATATCGATTACGTATATACATGAAGTAGAGATCTCTATCCCTTGCTTCATCTTCCTAGGTTTCCTTCTCCTTTTCCTTATTTAAATGCAAAAAAACTTGGATGTTAGCTTAGACTTAGAACACTATAACACCACACGCGAAAAACCACAAGATTGAAACAAAACACTAACATTGGATTACCAAAAATCTCAAAAAAAAAAAATTGATTGCACAAGGCACCAGCATAAGAAAACTTGTGACATAAGTATTCATGACCTGTCATCTTTATCATATATCTCATAAAACGTCATGCTTACAACATGTTCCATAGACATTCCTATCACACATAATATTTGTTTCACTTGCATATACATGTACATCTGCCAACTGTATACAACAAAGGGCACATAAGCCAAAAACTCATATCGATAGCACAACCACCAAACACACCGAACTAATCCCAAGACCTGAGTGTACATGGACGAATCTAGGACTCTAACACCCAAAGACCAAAAAGCAACACACTCAATCTTATCATCTATTGATCTTGCTGCTCCTCCTCCTCGGTTGCACAAGATCTACCTGCTCGTGCACGACTACCTAAAAGATGTGGAAACCCACAGGGTGAGACCAAACGTCCCAGTGAGAGATATAACTCTCAGTCAACTCTATTAAAGCATATATAAAGTAATCGAAGAACATAAGTAAATCTACATCTACGATAAGAAGATTCAATAACCAATGTAAGCAAGGTAGTTATTATCATCTAAACAGATCATATAGCTATATAGAGAAATAGACAATTTTATAAGTTAGAAGGAATATGAAGAACATGTATATTTTCTAATAGACAAACTATACAAAAGTAAACAAGGTGTCATCTAATGTTTTCGTATTTGATGTTCCAAAAGTACCACTACTGAATCCATATTGGTGACACTCAAGGTCAACAGAAGAGATAGATTCCATGACCTTCCTAACACCTCCCCGCTAGCACGAGAGTAACACCATATTGATATATTAGTCAACTTGTACAAGTGACATATAGTCAACAGATGGATCATCTCACGCATGGACATCCATATATCACAAGGGAATCAGCTCACGCATGGCCGTCCCAAAAGAAGGAGTGGCTCACACATGGCCATCCATATATAATAAGGAAACCGGATCACACACAACCCTTCCATATATCACAACAAGATCGGCTCACGCATGGTCGTCTCTTAGTTATGTCAATTAAGTTTTTAGCATCAATAAAGGTATAATGTATAAAACCATAACAAGCACTACAAAGATAAGTGCATGGTACAACTTTTGTAGATATAAAACATATAAGATATGAAGTCGTCATACTATGACCACATAACACCTGTAACACTGCCATTCACAAGACCCTCATCACTATTGCATAACCAATCAAGGTTATCACTAATGTCACATCATTCTGGGATATCAATCCCATAATCATAGCACTAGAGGGTATCACATCACAACAGACATCAAGCCACCACCATGTCATAGGACACATTCACATCATTCCTATATCATATGTATTTCAACATGCCTCATGAGACTCATTCAACTAGTGTCACATCATACTCACGATAGCATGTGTTGGCTAAATGGACATCATTTAAATCCCTTTGTTTTGATAATGACAAACATTTCATTCTTGTCGATCTAACGTGCTACTTGAGTGTTGTAGGAATAAGGTGGATGACAAATATTTGGAAGATCTATATGCTAAATTGCTTTAATTTCATGAATGTAATCAATTGTAAAACTTATACAAATATATAATGTACAAGTACTTAGACATTATGTAAATCAAGCGTTAGATCTTCCCTAGCCAATCACCATACTTAGATAGGTCATCCCCTACATTAGTGTCACAAATGCACACTCATGCACAAACTTAGTACTTAGCTTAAAACATTGAAACAGGGTTAATCTCGGTCGACAAACTCCTCGACCGAGACATTCTCGATCGACAAACTCCTCGACCGATAAAGACCCAAGTAGCCGTTAGACACAACAGACAAGGTAGTTGGCAGTTGGAGATGAACGTTGTATACACTTGCTCCAGATAGTCTTTCGGTCGACAAGTCCTCGACCGAGAAGGACTCTCGGTCGACAATTCTTTGACCGAGATGTGTTCTGTCTACAACTTTCAGAATTAATTAACTAACCGTTGCTAAAGCAACTAAAGTGTCCCTAACGACTAGTTAAGCACTTGGAACCCCCTAGAAAGTGTCTAGAATATCCTTAACTACTTGTATGTCATTCCTATAAATAGGACATGCCTTAGGACACCTAAACTCACTCATATATACACTTGTGCAATACTTGAATTTACACTTGCAATTGGCAATCTGTTTTGAGCAATTGAGCAACACTAGCATTAGCCATTCATTCCCTTGCTCCTAATTCGTGTCCTATAGGCTAGCATCTCCTATCTACCAAACCTACACTTCAATATTCATTGGTTAGGAGATCTATACGCTTGATATAGGCAAATCAAGCCTTGTGCTTCAAAGTGGTAATTGTAATTTCCATTTCCTTTCTTGTTCACTATTATTGCTTGTACCTTCCTTGCTACTCCTAGGGTTGGAGGCTGCGTATTGGAGAGGATTTGATCTTCTTGGTGAAGAAGGAGATCTTTGGACTACTTCTAGAAGGTTGTTGTAATGGGAAGCTACTTCAGGAGGAAGGCTACTTCAAGGGGGAGCTTGAAGTTACTTCAAGAAGGCTGCTTCAAAGTTAGTGCAACTACTTCAAGGTGAAGGTTGTCCAAAGGGTGTAGAAAGTATTGTAATTTTATGTAAATTCCTTGAGAGGTAATAAAATTTAATACTTTCAAAATCCCGGTTGGGTAAGCAACCGGGTAGTGGATTGACTGCCTTAGTATTTGCTAAGGTTGGAACCACTCTAAATACCTTGTCCTCTTCTTATTATTTCAATTGTGGTTGTTTGAGTTAAATTATATTAAAATCATCATAAACCCTATTCACCCCCCCTCTAGTGGTTTTTCAATTGGTATCAGAGCAGGCTTCAAGGAGCTCTAATCGAGTCTTGAAGAATGGGTGACGGGTTGCTCAACAACCTCAACTTGGAAGGAACGCTTGTGGCTAGGCCTCCAGCATTTGATGGCACTAACTACACCTACTGGAAGAGGAGGATGCAATTTTACTTCCAAGGGATCAGTTGGGATTTACGAAGGATGGTGTCAACTCCTTATGAACTTCCCCAAGCGGAGTATGCAGCTTGGGATACTAATACGGTAAATTCTTCCCAAATGAATGCAAAGGCTGTAAGTATACTTTATTGTTCAATTTCAGTTGGTGAATTTAATAGAATATCAAATTGTGAAACGGCTTATGAAATTTGGCATAGACTTTCTATAACATATGAAGGAACTGTGCAAGTTAAGAATTCTAAAATCGGGATGCTTAAATAGAAATTTGAACAATTCTGTATGGATCAAAATGAATCTATTAGTGAAATGTATGCAAAATTCTCTTCTATTGTAAATGGTTTAAATGCTTTAGGAAAAGTAATTAGTGAGGAAGACCGGGTGTCAAAGATTCTTAGATCTCTCCCTTCTAAGTACAAGCCCAAAGTGACGGCCATTCAAGAAGCAAATGACATCACTCGACTAAGGATGGAGCAACTCATTGGCAACTTAGAAGCACATGAGGCAACCTTGGAGGAAGAGGAACGGAGAGAACGTGAACTACAACAAGGAAGAAAGAAAGATGTGGCTCTAAAATCTTCAAATATCATCACGCCGGAAAGTGACGAAACAATTGAAGAAGAAGGAGAAGAAGCCTTAATTGTCAATGGTAAAAAATATAGAAGATTTAGATCTAACAAAGTTTCTAGTTCTTCTTCTTCCCCTCCTAGGTGTTTTGAATGTGGAAATAAAGGACATCTCAAAAATGAATGTCCTAAAGCAAAGAAAGGAAAGAAAAGCTCACACAAAAAGAAGGGAGAAAAAGTTTATAAAGCTGCATGGGATGAGTCAAGTGAGAGTGAAAGTGGAGAAGAGAAGGTGGAATGTCTCATGGCAAAAGAAGATGATGACGATTCCCAAGAGGTAAGCCTTCTTGATCTGCCTAAAGAAGATTTAATTTCTAGTCTACAAGAAACTCATGACAAATATGTTGACTGCAAAAAGAAATTAAAGAAGGTCACCAAAACAAATGAGGAATTATATACTAGATTAAATGATCTCTCTTCTAAAAAGAACAATATTGATCTTGAAAATTTGTCTTTAAAAACATCTTTAAATGATTGTAACAGAAAGTTACTTACTCTAGAAACGAATCATGATCTTCTTTCTCAAGAAAAGGTTGATTTGCTTGCTAAACTAAACAATTTTCAAACTCAACCTATTCTATGTAACCATCTAGATTATGATAATATTGTTAAAGAAAGAAACTCTCTATTATCTGATTTAAAACAAGCAAGAACAGATATAAATAAAAAGATGGATGAGATTGCTAAGCTACAAAGAGAAATAAATGGCTTAAAGGGAAATGACATTCTTGATAATATTCTGAAAATTTCCTCTAGTTACAATGGAACAAGAGGATTAGGATATGATCCAACAAGAAAACTCTATCAACCCAAAAGAGCTAAAGCATCCAAGACTAAGATTATGTTTGTACCTAAGAACACAATCCCTAGAAAAAGAAATGAAATTGACTCTATTTCTTGCCATTTTTGTCTACGTCTTGGACATTACTCTTTTTCATGTCCTTATAAGAAGAAGGATTCTGAGTTAGTTTGGGTTCCCAAACCTCAAACTTAGAAGAATTGAATGTAATTTAGTTGAGATATGATCTAATGCTTATTCTTGAAAATCATACTGCCCTATCTCAACTAAACAAATAGTTGCATGTATTGTGTTAATTTCAGAACTGATATAAATAAATTACTGAAACAGAAACATATTCGGTCGAAAAATAGTTCGACCGAGATACCCTCGGTCGAGAACACTTCGACCGAGCAAGTGCTTGTGACAAACCAAAATCTGCAGCAAAGATTTTACTAAAACAACAACCATTCCAGTCGAGAAATGATCGATCGGATCAAAAATCGATCGAAAAGTGGTCGACCGAACAGACTTTTGATTCCATTCTGTTTTTAATCTGTAAAACAACAACTTTCTCGATTGACAAATTGATCGACCGAGACACATGTCGGTCGAACTTTTGTCGACCGAATGAAGTTCTGACCAGCTTCCTTTGTTCAGTTTGTAATTAAATGTACCTAACCATAACGGGCCATCACATGGGTACTACAACCTACATTTTAATGCAAGATTGGGTGGTCTACTGTGGATGATCCAAACACATGACCGGAAACAAGGATGCATTTCAAATTTTTGAGGAAAAGAAGAGTGGAACAGTCACCTTTGGAGACAATGGTAAAGGGAAAATTGTTGGAATAGGTAACATTGGTACAAATATTGAAATAAAGAATGTTTTACTTGTTGACGGTTTGCACCATAATTTAATAAGAGCTAGTCAATTATGTGATAGTGGATATGATGTTTTATTCAACAAAAATTGCTGCAAGCTACTAATAGAAAATACTACAAATGTTGTTTATGAAGGAAAAAGAGTTGGAAATCTTTATATTCTTAGACCTAACTCTATGAAATCTGTAGTTGGAAAATGCTTACTTGCAAATGAAAATTCTTTACAACTATGGCATAAAAAATTGGGTCATGATAGTTCACATGTTATCAAAAAGCTAGTTAAATATGATCTTGTTCATGGTTTTCCTAATTTATCTTTTGATCAAGTTGAAAATTGTGAACCATGCACTTTGGGTAAACAAAAAAAAAACCTCTTTTAAATCCAAACATGTACTTAGCACCTGTAGATCCCTAGAACTCATTCATATGGATTTATTTGGACCTATGCGGACACAATCTATTGGTGGCAAAATATATTGTTTTGTTATTGTTGATGATTATAGTAGATATACATAGGTACATTTTCTTGCAAACAAAGATGACACTATTCAAGTTTTTATAAAATTTTGTTCCAAGATTGAAAATCTATTACAAAACAAAATATGTACAATCAGGAGTGATCATTGTGGAGAATTTGAGAACCATTTATTTGAAGAATTTTGCACATCTCAAAGCTACACTCACAACTTTTCTGCTCCACGCACTCCACAACAAAATGACATAGTTGAAAGGAAAAATAGATCACTACAACAAATGGCTAGAACTATGATGCTCGAACATAATACACCTAAAACATTTTGGGCTGAAGCAGTAAACACAGCATGCTATGTGTTAAATAGAGTAACTATTCATTCTTATTTGAAGAAAACACCATATGAAATTATATATACTAAGAAACCTGGGGTTGACTATTTTCATACTTTTGGATCAACATGCTATATTTTAAACAAAGTAAGAGAAAAGAGACAAGTTTGACTCTAAATCACATAAAGCCTGCTTCTTGGGATATTCTACCTCTAGCAAAGCATTTAGAGTCTACAACACTATTTCTAGAAAAGTTGAGGAATCCATTCATATTTCTTTTCATGAGGAGCCAAAATATGAAAATCTAGAAATAGGTGATCTCACTCATCAATTTGAAAACTTATCCATACCAAATGATACTGACAAAAATACTACCAATAATGACCAAGTTGAGACACAATCTGTTCCTAGACTCATTAAGGATCATCCTCAAGAATTGATCATTGGAAATCCGAATGATAAAGTCAAAACCCGTTCTTCTTTTAAAGATGTTGCAAACATGGCATTTGTTTCTATAATTGAACCTAAGATGGTGTCTGAAGCTCTTAAAGATGACTATTGGATAATAGCAATGCAAGAAGAATTAAACCAATTCACTAAAAATGATGTATGGGACTTAGTTCCTAGACCACAAGATAAAACCATTATTGGAACTAAATGGGTTTTTAGGAATAAGTTAAATGAGGCAGGGGAAGTAATAAGAAATAAAGCCAGGTTAGTAGCAATAGGATATAATCAACAAGAAGGGATAGATTTTGATGAAACGTATGCACCAGTAGAAAGACTTGAAGCTATTAGAATGCTACTAGATATAGTTGCACACAAAAATATCAAACTTTACCAAATGGATGTAAAAAGTACATTTCTAAATGGAATAATTCAAGAAGAAGTGTATGTTGCCCAACCACCAGGTTTTGAAATACCGGAAAAAGGTGACTATGTCTACAAACTTAAGAAAGCACTTTATGGATTAAAACAAGCACCTAGGAATTGGTATGAAAGGCTCAAGACCTATCTTTTTTATAATGACTTTTCTATTGGAAATTCAGATTCTACTTTATTTTTCAAAACATACACATATGATTTTCTAGTTGTTCAAATATATGTTGATGATATTATTTTTGGTGCTTCAAATGAATCATTGTGCACACAATTCAGTGATATTATGAAACACGAATTTGAAATGAGCCTCATGGGCGAACTAACTTTCTTTCTTGGTTTTCAAATTAAACAAACGCCTTCTAGTATTTTTATAAGCCAAGAAAAGTATACCAAAGAACTCTTAAAACATTTTGGGATGGACCAGTGCAAACATGCTACTACTCCAATGGCTACCTCCACTAAAATTGATAAGGATGAAAATGGGGAACCTATTCATGATTCCTTATATAGAGACATGATTGGTAGTTTGCTTTACTTAACCGCTTCTAGACCGGACATCATGTTTTCAGTTGGTATTTGTGCTCGATTTCAATCACAGCCTATGCATTCTCATTTTCAAGTCGTTAAACGGATTTTCCGATATTTAGCCGACACCACATGTTATGGTTTATGGTATCCTAAAGGACAATCCTTGGATTTTAAAGCTTATACTGATGCCGACTATGCTGGTTGTCGACTTGATCGCAAGAGCACTAGTGGTAGTTGTTTCTTATTAGGAAGAACCTTAGTATCTTGGTTTAGCAAGAAACAAAATATGGTTTCCCTCTCTACAACTGAAGCTGAATATATGGCAGCCGGATCTTGTTGTTCTCAAGTGCTCTATATGCAACAAGTGTTAAACGATTATGGTTTTACTTTTTCATCCACGCCTATCTTTTGTGACAACACAAGCACTATAAACTTAGCACATAATCTAATTCTCCACGGTCGAGCTAAACATATTGAAATCCATCATCACTTTTTACGGGATCATATCTCTAAGAATTATGTATCCCTTCATCATGTTGATACGGAAGATCCATTGGCTGATATTTTCACAAAACCGCTTCCACTAGACCAATTTAACAAAATAAGGAAGCAACTACTCATTACTCCCTTAGAGGATGTTTTCTTTGATATTTGTGCCTCTTAAAAATGGTTTTAATTGTGTTATTTTTTTTGGCTTTCAAATGGACATATTTTTTGAAAGATTTGATGGCTATCCTTTTAATGGGGATATCAAATTAAGGGGGAGTTTTTTCTATTTTTAACAGATATCTTTTTGAAATGACAAAGGGGAGAAATACATGTAAATTTTAAAATGGTAACTTTGAAAAACGCAATCAATGAGTTTCATAAATCTCTTGGCTTTACATTAAAAGTTGCTATATTCCCTAAAGAATTGGATTTTATGTTCCATACTTGTTTGGGAATAATAAGCACACATTTCATAAACAAGAGAAGAAATTCACAAAGTAAATCTCAAGTATGAAACTCAACCCATTTTAAAGACTAGTTGATTTATATTTTGGAAATGTTTGTCATCTTCAAAAAGGGGGAGATTGTTGGCTAAATGGACATCATTTAAATCCCTTATTTTTGATAATGACAAATATTTCATTCTTTTCGATCTAACGTGCTACTTGAGTGTTGCAGGAATAAGGTGGATGACAAATATTTGGAAGATCTATATGCTAAATTGCTTTAATTTCATGAATGTAATAAATTGTAAAATTTGTACAAATATATAATGTACAAGTACTTAGACATCATGTAAATCAAGCGTTAGATCTTCCCTAGCCAATCACCACACTTAGATAGGTCATACCCTACATTAGTGTCACAAATGCACACTCATGCACAAACTTAGTACTTAGCTTAAAACATTGAAATAGGGTTAATCTCAGTCGACAAACTCCTCGACTGACACAATTTCGGTCGACAAACTCCTCGACCAAGAAAGACCCAAGTAGCCATTAGACACAACGGACAAGGTAGTTGGCAGTTAGAGATGAACGTTGTATACACTTTCTGCAGAAAGTCTTTCGGTCGACAAGTCCTCGACCGAGAAGGACTCTCGGTCGACAATTCTTCGACCGAGATGTGTTCTGTCTGCAACTTTCAAAATTAATTAACTAGTTGTTGCTAAAGCAACTAAAGTGTACCTAACATCTAGTTAAGCACTTGGAACCCCCTAGAAAGTGTCTAGAACGTCCTTAAGTACTTGTAGGTCATTCCTATAAATAGGATACGCCTTAGGACACCTAAACTCACTCATATATACACTTGTGCAATACTTGAGTTTACACTTACAATTGGCAATCTGTTTTGAGAAATTGAGCAACACTAGCATTGTCCATTCATTCCCTTGCTCCTAATTCGTGTCCTATAGGCTAGCATCTCCTATCCACCAAACCTACACTTCAATATTCATTGGTTAGGAGATCTATATGCTTGATATAGGCAAATCAAGCCTTGTGCTTCAAAGTGGTAATTGTAATTTCCATTTCCTTTCTTGTTCACTCTTATTTCTTGTACTCTCCTTGCTACTCCTAGGGTTGGAGGCTGTGGATTGGAGAGGATTTGATCTTCTTGGTGAAGAAGGAGATCTTTGTACTACTTCTAGAAGGTTGTTGCAACGGGAAGCTACTTTAGGAGGAAGGCTACTTCAAGGGGGGGCTTGAAGTTACTTCAAGAAGGCTGCTTCAAAGTTGGTGCAACCGCTTCAAGGTGAAGGCTATCCAAAGGGTGTAGAAAGTATTGTAATTTTATGTAAATTCCTTGAGAGGTAATAAAATTTAATACTTTCAAAATCTCAGTTGGGTAAGCAACCGGGTAGTGGATTGACTGCCTTAGTATTTGCTAAGGTTGGAACCACTCTAAACGCCTTGTCTCCTTCTTATTATTTCAATTGTGGTTGTTTGAGTTAAATTATATTAAAATTATCATAAAACCCTATTCACCCCCCCTCTAGTGGTTTTTCAGCATACACTAGATATGATATTCAAGTTCATATCACCTACATGGTTACAAATTGATGAACGGGAAAGAGAAAACATCCTAAATCCATGTGTCACATCATTATGTCTACATGTCTCAATTATACATAACTATCACCATAGCATACTCAAACATTGGCATGCATTCATACTGCAAGGTTGTAGGTTCACAACAGGAGAAATATGTAGTCATAATATACTAGCCATTCCAATAAAGAGAAACAATCATGTTGCCATACTCATTATTAGTGTTAACATTTTCCCACCATAGCCGATTAGGGTTTCTAAAGCTAGGTTCAAATACCAACCCTAGGTTCATCACCTACCATAATCTTGGAGTAAATTAAGGTTAAAGAAACATGATTATATTTGATTTGATATCAATACAAATGACACATAAAGCATATACATAACTCATCCAAGTATATCATTAGGTGTCCAATCATTAAGTGTCGTGACCTAAACAACACTAGGTCCAACCCATCAACAAGGGAGCATCTTGACCCAAAACTAACATGGTCGCGTTAATCATGGATAAGGGTGTCTTGAATCCCCCAAGGTGTGATATCTAGGTCTCAAAATAGAAACAAGACCAAGGGAATCCATACTCATCATGAAGGAAAAGGTTCATGCAAAACGATCACCAAAAACCCTAAGTCATGCATCATGAAACCACCAAGGAAGGATCTCATCCAAGGGAGAGAAAACCTTAATCAAGGTGCCCAAAATATAACCTAAACTCGCATTAACATATAGGCACAATTATACCATGCATTAAAATAATACCAAGGTCAAAATATGGAGGAACATCACTATAACACCACAACCACCAAAAATCAGAAATGTGAAATTAGGGTTTCAGATTTCTACCAATCCAAGCAAGATAACCACCATCAAATGAGTTCTAGAGCATGTCACTACTTATTATCACATTAGGAACATTATTTAGAGAGAGAGAAACATCAACATGTAAGAAAATGAATGTTCATTATAGAGTGGGTAAGGGTTATATCACCCACCTTAGGAAGATCACCACCAAGGATTCCCAGCTCCAAGATCAAGGGCTCCAAGAACACAATCCAAAGGTTGAAGAATCTCCTCCAAAGGATCCACTCTTGGCCACAAGAGCACCTAAAGAAAAATAAGGTACCAAGGTCAAATATATATCAAGAGAACAGGGCAAAGAGCTCTAGGCCAAACCAAAAGTAAAAGAGAGAACGAGAGAAAAAACTCTCCTCCCACTTGGGTCTACCTTGTCGAAACATGGTCAATGACCCTTATGATGAGGAGTTCTCTCTCCCAAACGAACATCATGGATGAACCTTGATCTAGGGCTGAGAAAAGAGAAGGATATGGAGGTAGGAAATCAAAGGAAACACCATCAAGGAAAGGTAAACACTTACCAAGGTAGATGATGAACTATGGTCACCACAAGAACCACATGCAAGATCAGTTTGGTCACCAAGATCCAAGGTCAGATCTCCTTGCTCCACTAAGCTCCAAGAACAAGCAAAAGAGAAGAAGGAAGGTGAATGGCCAAAAGGGGTCACTTGTGTGGAGATAAGAGGGTTTATATAGATGAAGGTGAGAGAGAAGGAAAATGATGATGTGTCAATAGTCCAAGGAGCCAAAGGGACACTTATCTACTCAAAAGACCAACATGCAACCACTCTAACCTAACATGAAAGATATGATGATACACTCTAGGTTGGGTATCAACCACCATGGTCACCCACATGGTCGCGGTCGCAACCCATCCATGGAGTACCATCCATGGTCGTGACACCATCATCCATCATCACCACTTGGTCGAGACAAGGAACCACCTCAAAACCTAGGTTGAGACAACCTATGTGAGGACAATCATCTCGACCCAAGACTACCCTAGACCCTCCTTGATTGCAGCCTCAACACCTAGAGAGGGTGTCTCGACCGTGACACCCACCTAACTTAACCTAGGTCGCGACCCAAGGTTGAGACAACACACCATATACACATAGGTCGAGACACCACACTCATAGGAACCCTAGTCATCACTAAGGGTGTTACTTCTAAACCATGGTCCAAAAAAGGCGCCCACTTCTTTCTATCTCCTCTAGATGATGTCAACACTCTAGAGGTGACAAATTGCATATCAACCCCCTACTTTGGGTAAATTGCAATTTGCACCAAAACTAGAACATAAGAGTACAAACAACATCAAAACAAGCCCAAACATGAAACTTAAGGTCTCCAAAAGCCCTAATTAGATCTCAAAATATTAGAAAAGGTTATAAGTACATGATCAAGCCAAAGCATTCATGGTTACCCCAAAACTCAGGTCAGGGGCCTTACAAACACTTCTTGACCTTGCCTTTGTCCTTAGACTCTATTTTGGCGTTCCCCATTTAAGATTTGTCCTTCTTCATTTGTGCTTTGACATATATTAACATGTCAAGAAACTCAAATAATGGTTTAGTCATGTTACTCAAGTGATAATATTTGAAAAACTAGTTGTATCGTTTAGGAAATGATTGCAAAATCATATCAGTGACCAACTCTTGACCTAAAGAAAATCTTAGTATTTCTAGATGTTCCACATGCCCAATCATATTGAACACATGGGACTGATAAATGTGTATTTATCCTTTTCATTTACATCTTTTAGATGTCTTTATAGGATTGTTTTGTTATTTATCTTCTTAGTTTTGTAATTTTATTAGTTTAGATTTTTCTCTTTATTTGCAGTCTTAATTATACTTGGTTGATTTTTTTTGTAGGAAAATGGTTTAATCACTCCAATGTTTAATTTCCCTTGGAAGATATTTTACACAATCCCATCAGTGCCTGGTTTAAATATATACCCCACACCAAAATTGCCATAACTCTCGCATCCCAAGATGGAATTAGTGAGCAAGTATGTGTTGGAAAGGGAATTGAATTATCTAGAGGAAAAGCATATTTGCGGACCATTTTTGAACTTATGACTTAACCGAAAATTTTCTCAAAATTTCTATTGTGAGAATCTACAACAAAAAGAATGTGAACGATCAACATAACTAAAGGCAATCAACTGTTTTCTCCATTGATCAGATCTAAAAAGTTTTCATCTGCCGGCCAGGAGTTTTCTAGAGAGTCTTGTATGTAGGGTTTCCACTACTCCTCCTATAAAATGATGGGGGACTCCACAAGAAAAGGACATCCAATTTTTAGTTGTATTCTACATCTGGTATAATGTTGGATCTCATTTTAGTTTGCATTTCTTCCACTCTCGTTATGTCTGAGTAGATTCTTTTGGGGCATGGGGAGTAACCGCTTAGCTTGGATTTATTCCATATAATTAGTTCTATTACTCCATGAATAAATGTCTTCTCTCTTTTTATGCATGGTTATTTGGATGATCTAATATATTGTTATGGAGTGATATGACCTTAGATTTGTGTAAGAATGAAATAATATTCCCCTAATTACGATTATCATCTTTTTGTCTTTTTAATCTTATTCCTATTATAATCCTTGGTGACGCGACTACCTGAGCTTTGAGTTTGAACGACAGTTTGAATTCACATGCTTCTTGATATGACCGTAGATAGTGGCATGTTGGATGGTTGAGCAATGATCCGTGAACACCGAGACCAATAGGTTCATGGGAAGTCTGACCCTTTTGAGTTTGTCCATAAGGATATGCAACCACAAGGTCCTAATTTGATCCTTGGAGTTTAGAATTTGATTATTTGAAAGGAACGTGGTTTTGGTGGTGATCCTCCGGACCCCCAGATCTTTATTTATTTATTAGTTAAACTTTATTTCAATACTTTCATTTTTGTTCTTAGATTTCACAACCCTCTCAAATCTGAATTTAATTCTTGTTCATACAATCATATTTGGACCTTGACCATTGTTTTTTGCCATCCCTTGGAGTGATACCTATCTATACTAAGTTGACTTGTTGTTTGCAACAAGTTGACAACGTGGTAAGAAGGTTAAACTCTAGGACTTTTTCTAGTGATTGTTGTATGTACAACAACACACATCTTTGGCGTCGTTACCGGGGACAACAAGGTTGTTTTGCATATTTAGTTAGTTTTATATCTTGAATAATTTTATTCATATTTCTCTAACTTGTATAATCTTAGTCTTGTTCTATATCTTATGTTTCATAATTTCTTTTTTTAGATTTTTATTTTTTGCCTATTGAGTAACATTTTGTAAGTGTATATCCTCCTTTTGCCGAGTTTTCATTCTGACAATACTGCTTTCTAGTTTATTCTTTTTGTAATCTTTAATCTTGTTCCATAATTTATTATTGTTTCATAGTTTTTTATCCTATTCAATAATTTTTAGCCTTGTTTTACAATTTCTTTGTTAAATTTGTAATTTTCTATTTACCTATCGAGAAACATTCCGGTAGTGTATCTCCTCCTTCTGCCAAGTTTCCATTCCGGCAATACTACTTTCTTGCTTATTTTTGTAATTTTAGTTCGTTCCATACTTTTTTAGCTTTGTAATTTTTTAGTTCTCTTTGTTATTTCTGACTAACCCATTATCCTCTTTTAGTTCCTTTCATAACTTTTAGTTCCTATAGTTTTAGTTCTTTAAAAAAAAATCTTTTTTGGAAAATGGAATGGTTGATACATTATGGTTCACAATATCAGTTGAATGGTTATTACAACCATGCATCATCATATTGGCCTAATGTTCCTCTAGATTATGATAACACCGTTTATGATCCCAATCCTTCCTATCACAGTGGGTATGGTATTAACTCTAACCCACAAATTCCTGAAAGCCATTATCAGGAATCATGCTACCTTTATCCATATTCTAACAGGTGGTATAACCAACAAAAATTTGGAAAATATGAACCTATTTGTGATCCCCAATATGATCCTCAACAAGAAAAGAGACTTAAGGCCCTATAGAAGATGGTAACAGAAGGACAATCAAAGCTACAAATCAACCAAGCATTGTTAGTTGCTCTACTAGAAGCTCAGTCCCAAAACCTAGATTGTCCAAATATGTCCTCCCATGTTTCGATGACACCTTGTAATAATGAATCTTCCCCCAAGATGGACATAATAAAAATTTCAGTCCATCATCTCTTGAAGACTATTACAAAGAGCAATGCCACAATCAATATGAGGGGTACCATGACCAAGATTCTTATAGGGGGTATGGTGGGGGTAACCAAGAAAATTTTGAGGGGTATGAACCTTATTGTGCAAATCAATATATACCTTGACAGGAGTGGATCAGAGTCCTATAGAGGCAAGAAACATAACTACAAGAGATTTTAGAAGAGTGTCAGAAACTTTTAGAAAATTGAAAAGCCTTGTTGGCCACTTTACTAGAAGCTCAATCACAGAACCCCCTGAGATATTAGAACAATCCAAGAGGTTTTTCCCGACGATGACGATGATGATCCCATTTTTGTATCATATATGTTTGATCCTGAAGAAATAGAACAGGCCATGGTGTCATATTCTTTATGCAATGAGGATGTTGGTATTCTGACCCTTCCACTAGAGGCTTTATTACTCGAGTATGAAAATTCAAAACATGAGAGTATTTTGAAGATCCAACAACTTTTCCTATCATCAATATAAATCCAGACGTTATCATTGATCAATCTCCTGTGGTTGAATCTATTATGGATAATGAGCACCCAACGTCCAATGATGAAACAAATCCTCATATTTTGTGGCAACCAATTCACGTTCCACACACGTCTGATCTAGAAGGGGAGACACCACCCTTAGAAGAAGTCCATACAACCCTTTTTTGTTTTCAAGGAACCCCTTTCTATTCTTCCTGAATCCTTGGGGACCCCTTGCATAGAAGAACTTGAGCTCCATTCTATATCAACAATGAAACCTACCAATCCCAATGTTGACTGTATGATTTTTGAGGATAAAAATAATACTTATATTTTGATTTAAATTCTTTTGTTCCCTTTGTATCGACATCAATTCTCCTTTATGCAGATATATATGATAGAGAGACACAAGAGCTAGATCCTCCACCTAATTTTGTTCTTCTAACACTCAATGTGTTACCCGCCTGACACCTGTCGATCTCCCCCAATCCACATCCATCTCTAACTCTTCCTTCACTATTGAAGGAAGATTTTTGGATCATGCTGGAGGGACTGTGAGGTGAAAGGAAATATGAACACCCCATTGAGCCTCCATGACCATCCGATCATTAGGTGTACTATGAAGTTCCATTGATAAAGGTTCCAGTCCTCATACATATCCCATTCCACTGGACATTTTTTGAGCTACCTGGTCCCCGTGGTGACTGTCACTCTTCTCTTCCCTCCATCCTAGATTTAAGTTTTGCTTAGGACAAGCAAAATTTAAGTCTGGCATGGAAGTGGGTGATACGTACTCATTCCACCCTCTCTATATTAGATTTTTTATAATTTGTATTATGATATATAGTTTAGTTTTAATTCTTTCAAAATTTCTATTTGGGTTTTGGCCTTTATCTAGTCGACCATGATGAATATATTTGTATCATTTTTACCCCTTTGAAGTTAGTAAATCTTCTTTGCAATTTTTTTACAAATTGCCATTTCCGAAACCACCTTGTCACCTAGGACCCCTTAATAATATCACTCCTTGAAATAGTTGGCAATTCATATGGAATCAATCAGAACCAAGCACAATTTTTCCCTATGTTTAAACAATGGATTATCTTGTTATAAAGATTGTATGATGTGGTTTTTATAGGAATATTCTAACTAAAGCAATGACACTCTCTGGGAAAAAATGTTGAAGTTATAATCACAAGGAGATCTCTTCCTTCCCCCTATTTTTCTTCTAAAAAGTGAAGCAAAGAATCACTACTGGATAAAAATCAAGTCCGGAGTGGCATGCTTCCCAAAATAAAAATTCCATACCCCAAAACGGGGTGTATCATCAAAAGATGCCAAAAGTGTACATAAAAAATTGTGACCAATGTAGACACAACTGTTGACTCAAGGTCAATTAGGTCAATGTTGACTCACGTCTAAATTGACTAAACCTGTGTTTTGATGATGACTAACCATTCCACATATTGGTGTCTAATGCTTCTACTTGAGTGATTTCAGATTAGGTATATACACACTCCAAATGTCCTAACTTGCGCATATCAATTTGGAGAAAAGACAAGTCAAAGTCATACAAGTGCACGTTTTTGTAATATGATGTATATCCATTAGAATCATGTTGTAAATCACTTGTAATGATTGTATGACTTGTAATTAAGCTTACAAAAATATCAGGAACACTTAGATCGAATTTTAGAGAACTTTTAATGCAACTTTGAAAATCAATTACAGGCACTTGTTCGGTCGAGTTTCCCACCCTGAAACTCGACCGATCAACCTTGGTCGATTTTATGAAGATTGCATCGGTCGAGTTGTGCACTCACAGAACTCGATCGATTGGGTAGTAGGCCATTTCCAGTTGAAATGGTCGGTCGAGTTTCCTCAGGACAAACTCGACCGATCCTTTGAACATCGGTTTTCCTGCTACTTGATCGGTCGAGTTACACCCATCAGAACTCAACCGATTGCACTGTACGGAAAAGTGCAGAAAAGTGTTTCTAGCCGTTGTGGAGTTGCAACAAGTGAGAATATATCCGTTGCAAGCCACAAAACGGCTAGTTTTTGTTCATAAGTGTTCCCAAAGGCTAAGAGGCATCCCCAGCTATAAATAGGACCCCTTGGGCTTCATTCTAAGGTTGAGCATTCATTACAAACTCTTTGTGAGGTTCCTATTCTATAGTTGAGTGCTTCCTACAGCCTCCTCTCTCTCTAAGCTTAATCACTTGCTACATCCATTAGAGTGAGTAGGAAATCTATAATAGAGCTAGTCCTATATGTATATCTTGTGAGGCTCTCACTTCCACCACCTCCCCATCTCTCTTTTGCAATCATGAAGATAAAGGTTCTCTCTCTTGTCCAAGAGAGGTGAAGAAGAACAAGGGAAGGAGTCCCTTGGTGAAGATCAAGGCAGAAGACTTGGAGCAAGAGTGGGTAAGCCCTTGGAGAAGGCAAAAGACTCAAGCTCAAGTAGGTAAGACCTTGGTGGAAGCTTCTCTGAGTGAAGGTGAAGTCAAAGGCGAAAGATCCAAGAAGAGTGGGTAATTCCTACAAGGCTGAAGACTTGTGCTAGAGTGGGTAAGTCCTTGGAGAAGGCCGAAGACTCTTGCAAAGTGGGTAAGTCCTTAGTAAGGTTGAAGACTCTTTGTATTGGATAGGTAAGTTCTTTGTTGGTCATGTATTGTAAGTCTTATAAGTGAATATATGAGTGCAATTGTTGGAAGTCCTAGAGGTTGACCTCTCTAGGCAAGTGGACTGACACACTTCTAGTTTGAAGTGTGGAACAACTCTAAATAGCTTGTCTTTTGGTGCATGTTCAATCTCTCTTATCCTTGCTATGCATGATTTAGTTGCTCTCAAATTACCTATTTAGCAACCTTATCTTTTGATATATCTTGAAGGTTTGATGAGTTTTGTTTAAGTGCTTTCAGCTCTATTCACCCCCCCTCTTGAGCATCTAATCACCCATTTAGGATCCAACAAGTGGTATCAGAGCGGGTCTTCTCCAAGCATACTTCCACAAGTAGGAGAAGATGGGTGACTACCTAGGAGGGAGACTCTCGACCAGCCTTCCAATCTTTGATGGGAGCAATTTCCTCTATTGGAGAAGAAGACTTCAATTCTACATCCAAGGATCAAGTCTCGAGACGTGGCAAATGGTGAACAGCCCATACATTCTACCAAAGACAAATATTGAAGAATGGGATGAATCCACCTTGATGAAAGCAACCTTGAATGCTAGAGCCATGCACATCCTATATGCCTCCATGACCCCCACCGAGTTCAACCGGATTTCCTCTTGTGAGACGGCCTATGAGGTATGGAGAAAGCTTTGCATCACTTATGAAGGGATAGATCAAGTGAAGGAAAGCAAAGTCTACATGCTCAAAGGGTTGCTTGAGAACTTCAAGATGGGAAAGGAGGAGAGCATAGCCAACATGTACTCAAGGCTCAACACCATCTTGAATGGTCTTGCTATTCTAGGACATCCTATGTCTAGTGGAGAGATCAACTCAAAGATCCTTAGAACTCTCCCCAAGAGGTGGGAATCCAAGGTGACTTCTATTGAAGAAGCAAGGTCACTTAGGGATATTCCTATTGAAGAGCTCATTGGAAATCTACAAGCACATGAAGCCACACTTGACAAGAGGGAGGAATTAGAAAGACAAGAGGAGAAAGAACTCAAGAGAATGAAGAAGGCTGAAATCAAAGCTCAAATCAAGGCTATTGTTGGTCAAGCTTCTCCATCCTCTCAAGTTGAAGAAGATGCCATGTACTCCAAGGGTAGACTCTACAAAGGCAAGTCCTCCTCCTTCCGGTGCTTCACATGTGGAAAGAAGGGTCACTACAAGGAAGATTGCCCACAAGGCAAAAAGACCCATCTTCACAAGAAGGAGCAATGGAACTCAAGCTCAAGTGGCTCCTCCAACTCAAGCTCAAGTGAAGATTCATGTGAAGGATCAAGCTCAAGCTATAGTGATGAAGGAGAATGTCATTTTTCCCTTATAGCATCAACAAGTGAAGACTCAAGTGAGGTAAATCTAGACTCGTTAGATAAAGAATCTTTAATTGCTATTATTCATGATATTTGTGCCTCTTATAAGTCTTCTAAAAAGAAAAAGAAAAAGCTTGCTAAAATTGTTGATAATTTGCATATAGAACTAGATGATCTTGAATATGCTAATTCTTGCTTTCTTATTGATAAAAATTATTGTCTTAGCCAAGTAGACTCTCTAAACTTGAAAATGCTAGTTTACTTGATAAGATTAAATTTCTAGAATCTCAACCTCTCATGCTTAGTTCTAATGAAGACCATACTTTAATTATTGATTCTCTCATGCATGACATTGATGTTCTTAAATCTGAAAACAAGGACAAAGATTTTGTTTTGCATGAATTAGAAATAGAAAATGCCTCCTTGCTTGCTAAAATCAATTAGCATGAATCTTGTTCTAATTCTACAAATAGAGAGAATGATGTTGTTGCTCTTCATATTGATAGAGATTCTTATTCAACTAAATCTCTTTGCTTAGAAAATGATCTTTTGCATGCTAAAGATAATATTAATCAATTGTCTTCAACTATTGCTTCTCTTAAGCATGATAATGACAGTTTGAGATCTTCTTTGCAAAGATTCTTAGTAGGTAAAAAGAATCTTAATGATATCCTACACTATACTACTAAACAAATTGGTAGACATGGTTTAGGATATGATAGTAGTCAAGGGAACAACAAAGATAAAGGACCTCCAATATTCCATGGGGAATCCTCTAGTTCCAAGACTATGGGCACATGCAACTATTGCAATGAATTAGGTCATTATTCTAATTGTTGTCCTTTTAGGAAAGCACCCAAGAGCAATAGGATTTGGGTTGCTAAGCTAACCCCTCTGGACCCAAAAACATGATTGGGGACCATTTCATCTTTCTTCTTGTAGGTACTTGCAAATGGATTGACTTGAGCTACTAAATTGCAAATTGACTTCTCAATCCACATGAAAGAAGAAAGGTGAGATGTGTAGAGGGTGACAACAAGTGGAAAAGCAATGGTAAGCACAAAGGTAAAGGTTTTATTGCTTATAACCTATCCTAACTTGTTTTTGTCAAGTTAGCGTGAACTATACATATGGTTTTTGAGTCAAAAGTGGTATTTCGTGATTCTCTTCACACTCTTGCTCAAAAACTATTTCTAATGCTACTATAGTGCATTACTAACTTGCTTAGACATGTTTGGATATGGTTTGTATATTTAACATGCCTTTAAATATGTTTTTATGAAATATATGTGCTCTTTGACAGCTGGTCTGTCGGTCGAGTTTTCCCTATTGAAACTAGACCGATAGGAACCAATGGGTGTTGCCAACAGCTGTCATTGGTCGAGTTGACAACTCACAGAACTCGACCGATAACACTGTGCACAGAATGTACATTTGGCTTATTGAGCGAGAATTTCCCTCTCAACTAGATTTTCTCAACCAATAGCCTTATTCTTTGGCACTCTCATTTGGTACATTTATATATTCATATTGCCATGTTCTAAATTGCCTATCTTGCTTACAACTCTATTTCTCTAATTGCTCTAAATTGGTATATCTATATTTTGCAATTACTTGCTTTGAGTTGTTTTGCAGGTTTTGATGATGATCTCGTTGGATCTCTTGGTTGTGTCTAAACATAAATTGCTTCCGTTGTACTCTAACTTGCTACATCTCTGTAGGTGTATATCTTGTGTTGACACAATCTTGAGGTTCATAGGGGTAATCATCTTATGATAAGGATGCATATCTAGTGAGTTATATCCTTTCATGCTTCTAAAATTGCATCTCTTTGTTTGGATATATCTCTACATCTACTCATAGCTTGCTCTTTAACTTGTGTATCTTTTGGTATCTCTTGCTATGATCTAGATCCTACTAGTAGTCCTAACTTGTGATATAATCTACTAGTAGTTCATATACATGTAGTTCTAACCCTGTTTATTATTGGCATCTTTGCTCATCTATATGCTATGCTTGTATCTTGTCTCATACATACTCAAGATTGTTCTTTGAATTGAATATCTACTATCTTGAGTTGCTTGCATAACATTGTGATGCAGGGTACATAGATCTACATGATATGTGGAAATTGGAGTATTTTTGGATTTTATGCAGCTTTTGCTCCAGTTTCAATTTTTGGTGCAAGATTAGTGTTTTTCATGCAGAAATGACCTTCTAAGCAAGACTCATCGCTTCGCCATGAGCTCTGATGGTTTTGATCAAATGTCGTCATCTTGAGGGTCAATATTGCAACTTATTGTTTTTCTGCAGCACTATATCTTGCATTTTGGATTGTTCAAGTATGTGCGTTAACTTGCTTTTCTTTCTATGCTTGGACAAGACCCTATCTGTGCTCTTCTACTCTCCTTATATATAATTGTGATTATCTCCTTTCTCTTAACATATTGTGTTTCTTATTTCTTCATACCCCCACCTTTTTGATATGACAAAGGGGGAGAAAGGTATGTCTTCTTTTAAAAAGAGGAAGAAGGCATGTCTTACATGAAGAAGAGAAGTATGTTCATGTAAATGGGAGAAGGTAAATGGGAGAAGACATATATGTGTAGAACATATATGAGTAGAAGACATAGTATTCTATAAATGTTATGAAAGCTAACCATGCAGGAGAAATAGCATCAATTGAGGGGGAGTATGAAAATTCCATGCACATCAATTGAGGGGGATCATATGAGCTCAATTCTTTTTGAAACCCCTAGGTTTCTCCAAAGGTATGAATTTACTTAAATGCTTTCAATACATTTATGGAATGGTTTGTCATCTTCAAAAAGGGGGAGAATGTTGACTCAAGGTCAATTAGGTCAATGTTGACTCACGTCTAAATTGACTAAACTTGTGTTTTGATGATGACTAACCATTCCACATATTGGTGTCTAATGCTTCTACTTGAGTGATTTCAGATTAGGTATAGACACACTCCAAATGCCTTAACTTGCGCATATCAATTTAGAGAAAAGACAAGTCAAAGTCATACAAGTGCACGTTTTTGTAATATGATGTATATCCATTAGAATCATGTTGTAAATCACTTGTAATGATTGTATGACTTGTAATTAAGCTTAGAAAAATATCAGGAACACTTAGATCGAATTTTAGAGCACTTGTAATGCAACTTTAAAAATCAATTACAGGAACTTGTTCGGTCGAGTTTCCCACCCTGAAACTCGAGCGATCAACCTTGGTCGATTTTCTGAAGATTGCATCGGTCGAGTTGTGCACTCACAAAACTCGACCAATTGGGTAGTAGGCCATTTCCAGTTGAAATGGTCGGTCGAGTTTCCTCAGGAAAAACTCGACCGATCCTTTGAACATCGGTTTGCCTACTACTTGATCGGTCGAGTTACACCCATTAGAACTCGACCGATTGCACTGTACGGAAAAGTGCAGAAAAGTGTTTCTAGCCATTGTGGAGTTGCAACAAGTGAGAATATATTCGTTGCAAGCCACAAAATGGCTAGTTTTCGTTCATAAGTGTTCTCAAAGACTAAGAGGCATCCCCAGCTATAAATAGGACCCCTTGGGCTTCATTCCAAGGTTGAGCATTCATTGCAAACTCTTTGTGAGGTTCCTATTCTATAGTTGAGTTCTTCCTACAACCTCCTCTCTCTCTAAGCTTAATCACTTGCTACATCCATTAGAGTGAGTAGAAAATCTGTAAGAGATCTAGTCCTATATGTATATCTTGTGAGGCTCTCACTTCCACCACCTCCCCATCTCTCTTTTGCAATCATGAAGATGAAGGTTCTCTCTCTTGTCCAAAAGAGGTGAAGAAGAACAAGGGAAGGAGTCCCTTGGTGAAGATCAAGGCAGAAGACTTGGAGCAAGAGTGGGTAAGCCCTTGGAGAAGGCAAAAGACTCAAGCTCAAGTAGGTAAGACCTTGGTGGAAGCTTCTCCGAGTGAAGGTGAAGTCAAAGGCGGAAGATCCAAGAAGAGTGGGTAATTCCTACAAGGCTGAAGACTTGTGCTAGAGTGGGTAAGTCCTTGGAGAAGGCCAAAGACTCTTGCAAAGTGGGTAAGTCCTTGGTAAGGTTGAAGACTCTTTGTATTGGATAGGTAAGTCCTTTTTTGGTCATGTATTGTAAGTCTTATAACTGAATATATGAGTGCAATTGTTGGAAGTCCTAGAGGTTGACCTCTCTAGGCAAGTGGACTGACACACTTCTAGTTTGAAGTGTGGAACCACTCTAAATAGCTTGTCTTTTGGTGCATGTTCAATCTCTCTTATCCTTGCTATGCATGATTTAGTTGCACTCAAATTACCTATTTAGCAACCTTATCTTTTGATATATCTTGAAGGTTTGATGTATTTTGTTTAAGTGCTTTGAGCTCTATTCACCCCCCCTCTAGAGCATCTAATCACCCATTTAGGATCTAACAACAACTCCACAAATTTATATCTTGAGTGAATAGAGGAGGGATCACCATTTTTTCTCACACCCACTTTGTTCTGTTCTTGTGAAACAACGCATAAAAGGTAAAAAAATGAGAGTGTCAAAGAAAAAGTCAGATGAAGCATATTTGTCTACAAAATCTTGATTTAGAAGTAAGATATGATAATTGTTTTGATAGGGAATATAGAACTTTTTTTTGAAGGAAGCATCTCAATTCATTAAAAGTAAGATTTACGACATCTATAAGATAATAACCTCACAACATGGTACCAAACAAGACTCCTTTGCTTGACCGACATAATAAAAAAGCTCAGATTGGGATGTGATAGGTAAATTACATGTGTGAACCCTCTTTGTTGTGGATGTCTAAAGTAGCTATGCATAAGGGAAACCATCAATCTGTGCGAGCCCTTGAGGATATTGGTGTTGGAGGCAGTACCAACAAATGAGATAACCATCTCTAACATGCCCAAGACCATCAGCAGAAAAGAGAGCACAACCAAACACAATAGCAAACGCCAATAAAAGACACACACCAGCACAAAACTAAGAGCAAAAAAAATGACACAATGATAAAATCCAGGTGAGTGGCAACCCAACCCAAAGAGGAAAAAAACTCACACAAGCACATACTCGAACAGGTAGGGAGCACACCCCGGAAGTAGACGAGAAGGGGGGCAAAACCCACCAATGGAACATAACAGAGGGAAAGATGGCCCAGGCGAGTGGGGGTGGGTGGGGGTAGAGGGCACAGGGAATCCCACCACCTCTCTCGACCACCACTGCACAACCCCACGAAGCTCAAGTATAGCTTGAGATTGAGGGAAGGCAGTGGAAAGGAAGCGCACGTTCGAAAGCCAAACCCATGCTTGTGTCTTTCCCCTGTCGCTGTTAAGGGGTGTCTGACTCGTCGAATGATCAAGGGCCACCACCAGCCAAGCCCTGCAAATAGAAAAGAGTAAAAAAAAGAAGGTTCGACTGCTTGGAAGTTGCTGCACAGGGACCAACGTCCATGCTTTGTCGTGCACCTAGACAGGGAGTCGCAGGCAAGAGACTAGGCACCAGCAAAGCCGGCCCGCCAATAGAGCTGCCCGCTGGCGTAGGGCAGGGACAACACCCACCAGCAGAGGAGGAAACAGAACTCAGGCGAGCAACCTCCATGGTAGGGAAAGCGGGGAAGAGCGGCACATAATATAGAACTTTGTGCTTTATGGTTTTAGGAGATTGGGTCACTTGGCCAAAATTAGAGGTAAGGATTATAGTGATGTAACAAGGGTGAGGAATGACATGTTGCTAGTAAAAATTGGACTTTATTTGTGATTTTATTTTCTTGAGGACAAGAAAAGATTCAAGTCTGAGGTATTTTGATAGATGTATATTTATCATTTTTATTTACATCTTTTAGATATATTTTGTATATTATTTTGTTATTTATCTTATTAGTTTTGTAATTAAATGTATTAGTTTAGATTTCTCTATTTATTTGGATTTTTAATTCTATTTGTTTGGTTTTTTATAGAAAAATGATCTAACCACTCCAATGTTCAATTTTCTTGAAAGATATTTTGTACAATCCCCGCAGTGCCTGATTTAAATATATACCCCACACCAAAACTGTCATAACTCTCGCATCCCAAGGTAGAATTTAATGAGCAAGTATGCGTTGGAAATGGAATTGAATTATATACAGAAAAAATATATTTTTGCATCATATTAGAACTTATGACTGAACCAAAAATTCGCTCAAAATTTCTGTTGTGGGAATCTACAGCAAAAGAATGTGAACGATCAACATAATTAAAGACAATCAAGTGTTTTCTCTATCAATCATATCCAGAAAGTTTTCATTTGTTGGACAACGGTTTTCTAGAGATTCTTTTATGTAGGGTTTCCACCCCTCCTTCCCCTATAAAAGGAGGGGGACACCACAATAAAAGGGCATCCAACATTTAGTTTTAGACCACATCTTGTATAATGTTGGATCTCAGTTTAGTTTGCATTTCTTCTCGTCTCGTTATGTCTGAGTAGATTCTTCTGGGGCATAGGAAGTAGCCCCTTAGCTCGGCTCTATTAAATATAATCAATTCTATTGCTCTGCTGAAAAAATATATTCTCTCTCTATATGCATGGTTATTTGGATGATTTGATATATTCTTATAGAGTGAGATGACCATGGATCTCTGTAAAAACAAAATAATAGTTCCTTAAATATGATTATCATCTTTTTTGTCTTTTAATCCTATTTTCGTTATAAACCTTGGTGATGCGACCACCTGAGCCTTGAGTTTGAACACTAGTTTGAATTCACATGCTTCTTGATATGATGTGGATAGTGGCATGTTAGACGGTTGGGCACTAATCCATGAACGTCGGGACCAATAGATTCACAGGAAGTCTGACCCTTGAAAGTTTGTCCGTAAGGACAAGAAACCACAAGGTCTTGATTTGATCTTTGGAGTTTGATTAGTTGAATAGGAACGTAGTTTTAGTAGTGATCCTCTAGACCCCCAGATCTTTATTTCTTAATTAGTTAAACTTTATTTCATCATTTCTATTTTTATTCTTAGTTTTAATAACCTTCTCAAATTGGAATTTAGTTCTCATTCTTACGATTGGATTTAGAATTCGACTATTCTTTTCTACCGTCCCTTGGATTGATACCTATCTATACTAAGTTGACTTGTTGTTCATAACAAGTTGACAATCTGGTTAGAAGGTTAAACTCTAGGACTTTTCTTAGTGATTGTTGTGTGTACAACGACACATATCAATTTGGTGCCATTGTCAGAGAAGGCAAGCTTGTTTTTCAGATCTGTTTGCTTGTATATCTTGTATAATTTTGTTCATGTTTTTCTAACTTGTATAACTTTAGTCTTGTTATATATCTTCTATTTCATAATTTCTTTTTTTTATATTTTGGTAGTTTTTTGCCTACCGAGTAACATTCCAGTATTGTATCTCCTCATTCTGTCAAGTTTTCATTCCGGCAGTACTACTTTCTAGTTTATTCTTTTTGTAATTTTTAATCTTGCTCCATAATTTATTTTTGTTTCATAATTTTTTAGTTTGTTCAATAATTTTTAGCCTTGTTCTACTATTTTTTCCTTAGATTTTGTAATTCCTTTTTGTCTATTGAGAAACATTCTGGTAGTGTATCTCCTCCTTCTGCCGAGTTTTCATTCTAACAATACTACTTTTGAGTTTATTTTATAATTTTACTTTATTCCATAAACTTTTTAGCTTTCTAATTTTTAGTTCTCTTTATAATTTTAGACCAACCCCTTATCATGTTTTAGTTCCTTAACTTTTAGTTCCTTCTAGTTTTATTTCTTTAAAAAAAATCTTCTCCAAAGATGGGATGGATGATACATTATGGTTCGCAATATCAATCAAATGGTTATTACAACCATGCATCATCACATTGTCCTAATGTGCCTCTGGATTATGATATCACCTTTTATGATCCCAATCCTTCCTATCATGGTGGGTATGATGCTAACTCTAGCCCATAAATTCCCAAAAGCAATTATCAGGAATCATGCTACCTTTATCCATATTCTAACGGGGGTATGACCAACAAAAATTTGGAAAATATGAACCTATTTGTGATACCCAATATAATCCTCAACAGAAAGAGAGACTTAAGGCCCTAGAGTAGATGGCAGTAGAAGGACAAGAAAAATTAGAAACCAACCAAGCCTTGTTAGTTGCTCTACTAGAAGCTTGGTCCCAAAACCTAGATTGTCCAAATATGTCCTCTCATGTTTCAGTGACATCTTGTAGTACTGAATCTTCCCCCCAAGATGGATGTAATGAAAATTTCAATGCACCATCTCTTGATGACTATTACAAGGAGAAATGCCACAATCAATATGATGGGTACCATGACCAAGATCCTTATAGAGGGTATTGTGGGGGTAACCAAGAAAATGTTGAGGGGTATGAACCTTATTGTGAAAATCAATATACACCTCAACATGAGTGGATTAGAGTCCCACAGAGGTAAGTAGCAAAACTACAAGAGATTTTAGAAGAGTGTCAGAAATCTTTAGAAAATTGACCAGCCATGTTGGCCACTTTACTAGAAGCCCAATCACATAACCCCCCAAGAAATTAGAACAACCCAAGATGGTTTTTCCCGAGGATGATGATGATGATGATCCCATTTTTGTATCATATATGCCGGATCCTGAAGAAATAGATTCTTTATGCGATGAGGATGTTGGTATTCTGACCCTTCCATTAGAGGCTTTATTACTCGAATATGAAAAGCTGAAGCATGAGAGTCATTTTGAAGATCCAACAACTTTTCCTATCATCAACATAAATCCAGACATTATCATTGACCAATCTCCGGTGGTTGAATCTTTTCAGGATAATGAGCACCCAACCCCCAATGATGAAACAAATATGCACATTTTTTCACAACCAATTCCATACACAACGGATCTACAAGGGGAGACACCACTCTAGGAAGAAGTCCATACAACCCTTTTTTTAATTTAAATTAACCTAAAGGAAGTCCCAAACTTTCTAGATGTTCCACATGGCCAATCATATTGAGCACATGGGACTCTACTGGGTCTCTCTCTATCAGTCAACACTTAAACAACACCTTAGAGACACTACCTTTCATGCTTCTCATGCAACTCATAGTTCTAATAGCTCAACATAAGTTCTTTGATGTCTACGACATCATTGACATGCTTCAAATAAGCATACATTTTAGCCTTAGTCGTACATGGAGAGGATTATAGTGGCATTGGTCTTTTAGAACACAAAGAACACTTATAAATGTCTTGAACCAGTTCCGTAAATACATCTCATTTAGGTTGTCCTTCATAAGGACCGATCACAATGATTATTTGATTCTACAAGAGAAAATTTACATTTTGTTAAAACAACTTTTGATTTGAATAATATTTGACAATATTTTAATTAGGATTTTAATTAATTATTGTTCTCACTATTTTTTTCAAATTGATAGCCCTAGTTACCAATTCGTAATATTTCATCGTATAATCTTCTAGTGAGCCAAGATCCATATTTCATCAAATCACGAGTCAAATTTGACTGATCACCACTACTAAAAAAATGGTCTTTAACTACAAATAAAAAGTGTAGTAAATACCCCAATTTTTGTAGCTAAAAGCTTTAGCTACATTTATCCTTACATTTAGAATATGAAGCTAATACCCGTGTAGCTAATTGTTTTAACTACATTTTTTAAAATTGTAGTTAGAGATTCATCTAGATACAATTTCATATGGAACCCCAGTTGTAGGTAAAGGTTTTCATTACACATAAAAATGTAGTTACAATTGTAGTTAAATAGATGACTACAATTGTATTTGTAGCTACAATATGTAGGGGGAAATGCCATTAGTTACAATTGTATATGTAGTTCATGTGTAGCAAAAATAAGCACTTACTACACTTGTAATTGTAGTTAGTGTGTAGTTAGAGACATCACTAACTACATATGCATGCATATGTAGTTAGATTATGTATACATTCACTAAATTATTAACATAAAAGTACTTTTCATAAAAAAAGTCAAAATCAATAGTGATTCAGATCAAGTTCTGGTTGTAATGTCAATAATCATACTTTTATTTATATTGAAACATGAGTACACATGGGGAGGACATAAAACTTGCCCCAATTTTACAACATGGAAAGAGGATACATGTATACAATGACCCTTATGAGAATATAAGTTTACATCTCTCTCCAAATTTAACCCCACATTGTACTCTAGATCTCAACTTTTTCAAGAAGCTTGAATCACTTGGATCGAGACCTGCATGATTATGTTCAAATTTCATATCATCATACCAGATTACCACTGAAGCAAAAAGTAGACTTGAAACATCTTCAACTGAGAGAACAAATATCTTAGGCCATTTAAAGGTAGATCACATAGAGTAGATGTGCCCATCAATCTTCCCAATCAAAAGATAGGACACTGAAAATTTCTGATGACCCAAGACTGGAGAAAATAGATTAAGTCCACCTGCAAGATACAACAAATTCAATTTTAAATTAAAATTTGAACCATAATATCAATTCTAGTCAAGCATTTTTGTCATGGGATTTATAGATTATTACCTTCTTCAATGGAGTGCATGTACACATACAATAGACTCCTTTCAATAGCATGCTCTACTCACCAGGATTCAGTCATGTACTGTAAGAGCATAAAACATAATGGATCATAATACACCAATGTAGAAGCAAAGGGGTGATGCATGCGTAGATAAGTAGATAGCCACTACTCTCTACATTTGGATTAACGTCGGTCTTATTAAAAAAAGTTTGTAATTGATAACCTACAAGTTCAACGTACATGTTAGGAAGTACAAACAATTTTCTGGGCAATATACCTTCTTCAACGAAATGCATGTACATATAAAATAGCCTCCTTTCAATAGCATGCTCTATTCACCAGCATTCAGTCATGTACTGCTAAGGAAGAAAGCATAAGAGAGTTGAATGGAGGATTGTTTAAGCTCTCCTTCTAGATCTATTTAAGATGTATTACCTTAAGTTTGCATTTTTGGTACTGAGCGCTGGATGAAAAACTCTATTGAGTTCATGTTGTCCTGATCTTGGAGCCATACCACAATCTTTCAGATTTTGTTGCAGCAAGTGCAATAAATAAGTTGTATTTGAAAGCCAATATCATAGATGCTCATTGCCTACTAGATCTTGGAGCAATGAAATGTACAATATCAAATTATTAATCATCTAATGTAAGACAAACCAGATAATAATCTTCCATAGCAATCAGATTATCATAAAGAAAATGTTTATAACTCCATGTTTGTTGACAGTAGGAACAACATGTGAGAGGCAACATGCCAACAAACTACCAAGCCCTTTATCACATATGGTGACAATTCTAGTTTATAAGCAACACAAAAGGATTCAAAATTGGGATTACAGAACTGAAGCTCGAAAGACGCATGCTATTTCTTGAAAAAAATACTATCAAAACTAGATAAACTAATTTTCTAGATTCTCACCATATTTGAAAATGTTTGGTTCTTTTGGAACAAATTAAATGCCTCATGTCCACTATAGGAGGTTCTGACATGATCACACTACGTGGTCCATCTATTGGTTTGCTTAATACATAAGCTAAAATACCAAATCAGTAGACTCTCAACACACAAAGTACCTGATTGGATGGTAGTAATCAATATGTGATGAAGATTTTTATCTAAGTCCATAGCCAGTCCCACTAGTGACAAGCATACATAACTGCAATGATGACGACAACTTACACCATCAGACAAAGGTGTAGAAAATGATCAAGTTGTCAATTTGCAAAATGATCATGGTTGTCATATGCTTCAATATCAAACCATCCATTAGGTAGATAAGGGGTCTTGACTGCTATGATCAATCTCAGTTTCTTGATTTCATCTGAAGAGGTCCTACAATGGAAAAATAAATACATATGAATCAGCAAGCAAGATGACCCAGCTGATCATTTGTATATCTTCAACAACACATAAGAAAAAATAAAGTGTATGACTACCTCAGTCTTCTTCCACAGCCGACTCAACACTCTATCAACAAGATGACCCATGTAGTTCCACTGGCAACGTTTAGGATCTTACCAAACATCATTAAAATTGACAAGACATTTAGACATATTTCAGCTTTAAATGCACTCGAAACTAGGAAAAACATAAAAGATGTCCAATTCAGTTAATACATTTAGATAGATTTCAACTTTTCATGCACTCAAAACTAGGGAAAACATGAAAGTACACTATAAAACATCAAAATTGGAAGGCATTTAGATTGATTTATAGTGTAATCTGCACTATAGATTTTTTCCTTGAAGTAATTGTGTCAACCTGTCCCATTCAGCAATAAGCTCATCATATTCATTGAACTTGGCGAGATTAATAGATCTACCAAGAGCGTTCCCTTGCTTCTGAACCTGTAAATCACAAGCAAACACCAGTTACTTCATTCTCTAACCCGACTACATACTGAAGCATAATCACAAGTAAGAAGAATTATGTAGTTTTTTTGTATTGGCAATGAGAAGCATACTCTTCATAAGATAGAGACAACATATGTTCCCATCTATTCATATTTAGTAAAACATGTAATTGAGTATAGATGAATATTTGAATTCATCATATATATAGAAAGAGTATCAAATAGCACAAAACAAATTGTGGAATCCTGGATCCTTTCACTTATTGAAAAGGCAGATCATTTTTTGGAAACCAAGCTCTATGTTTCTTTTTTTTTCATATATTTGTCTATGTAAGATTTAAGGTTTTCTAGAGATAAGAGATGACAAATGAGAAATAAAGGCAATATCATAATGGATCAGAACACTACACTCAAAAAATATAATGGTAACAACAATCATAAAATGACAATGCTGTATCTGATTGCACATAAAAAATAAGACGTAGCAGTCATAAAAAAATGCAAATACAGAAAAATTCAACACATTGCCACTTAAGGGAGCCCTAAACCATACTCATATAAGACCACATGAGAAAAACATATCAACATAGAGTAAGAGGCCTCGATATGATCATGGTCATATCTTCACAGAAGCAAGAATTGTCAACAATGTCATCCTATGCACGAGATGAAGCTAACATGTGTCTATATGCAGCTATACTGATAAGGACATGACAAGGAAGATACAAGAATTACAACCGCATTCCAGTAGCATTCTACAACAGTTAAAATCAATCTCTTTACTATTTTAGAAAAAAAAACTATTTTATAAAAGAAGGCACTCAACTTTTGAAATAGACGAATTGTCAATTGGATTAATAAATCAAGGTCTATTCAATTACCTTTGTGTATTACAATTAATGCGGATATGGCATGGGGAAGTTATAGCTGCTCAACTATCTCTAACATATTGTATACATTTTAAGAACAAGACCCTGGAGCTTCTTATTGGCTTGTCAATCTTCACCTTGCACCTAAAAGTTTAGTACCAGAAAAACAGTCCACTTAGATCACATAAAACTAGAGATAGTTAAAGTATTTATTTACATAATCAAAATTCAGAGTAAGATAAAGTAAGCATGGTAGTACACAGATTGTTTATTTCATAATGAGGTTAATTTCTTATAAAAGATAAACGCGAAGTGTTGGTATTTGAGATAGATATCACTTACCTGTCATCATTGCTTTCCTATTCTTTTCTGGACTCCCGCAACACCTAGTGAAAATGTAGTTGTCATCATGGTTTATTATTTAATACAACTTGTCAGGCATAGCAATGGCTTCGATGTGTCAAAGGTGGGAGCATTCCACACATACCTTTGCTTAAAGACCGTCACGTTCACTTGTATCCACGCCGGAATCCTCATTGTTCAGATTGATATTCCATCCATCCATGAGCGCCCCCCACCCAACAATGAGCCCCAGCCACATACTTGCTCCTGCTCGATTGATTCGCATTCGGTCACAGTTGTCTGACTACTCTTCACCTACGAGCAAATATTTGATACCCTTCTCAACGGAAACTACCCCATGTGCCTTCCAGAGACCTTGCGGCCATGACGGCAATCCATATGTGTCCAATGCAGGGCAGAACTACAGGTCTTGGTATGCAAGCACCGTGTAAGAGGTGAAGATCTCGAGTGCATCATCCTCTGAAGTATATGTGTGGCTAATGATGAGGTGACATAAGGAAGGGGGTTTCAAAGATGCGGCGGCGATGTGGTCAGAGAAAAAGACTGAGCCAAGGTTACTATCGGTGAGATCCAAGTAGGCCTGGCCTGGTTTGCATGTGACGACAGCAAAGCGGCGCCTTTGCAGCCCCAAAGCCGAGAAACCAGTGGTGGGGGAAGGAACGGATGAGGACGGTGATTACAAAATCTTAGAGCTGCCAGCAGTCGTGTAAGGCCATTGATTCCATGGAAAGATGCCTACGATGTTAATATATTCAAATTGAATAGTTAGATATGTTAGGAAATAGGATGCACCGATGATTAACAGAAAACACTTGAGCAAGGGTAAACTGCCAAGGAAGATACGATTACTGATTTCGAGACAATCACATTTTCTCGATCCGCACATCCAACATGTCCAGTATGTCATGGAGAACTATGGAAGATGGTGTATGCTGTCCCACCGGTGATGGAGATCGACGCCAGCCGTTTTTAATTTTAGGGTAGTTAAAAGGAAACAAGAGCGAGTCATTGGGTGGAAAATTTTGTATAGTCCGCCACTTCGCCAACAAATTATGAGAGGGAAAAGCTTATTGGCAGCAGGGGAGGGGGAAAAGTAAGATGCACAGTCCAACTAATTTTAAACATGTGAAATGTAATGAATTTGTAGCTATTACGTTTAACTACACATAATCTAGTTACACTTATAAAAACTGTAACGAACTATATTTTTAGCTAAAAAAAAAAAAGAAATTGTAGCCAGATGAAATGTAGGTAATTCTTATTTTTCTCGCCCACAACTTGACTATTTATGTAGGTAACTTTTGCCAATTGCATCAAAATGTAACTCTTGGAAAGATGATATGCACAACTCCTTGTCATATTCCATCTTCAAGCTTGTAGGCACTTGATCCTAAGGTCACCTAGTCAAGTCTGACCCATAAGCCAACATGATAGAATATCCACCTGCTAGGGCAGACCCACATATCTACCGTCACACTTCTACGAGATAGATGATAGACCACGCAAGGGCGTGCCACGCTTGGTCGATCAAGCTTTTCATATGTACTGCTTATGGAAAGCATATTAGGCTTAATATTATACTGAGGGTTTTATATCTATAAATACATATACATATCCAATCACCACATACTTATAGTAGATATCATATACATATTATATCCCATAAATGGAAAATATGTAATAAAACATAAGTGATGGTTATGTCCATTCTATTGTTATTCCTTGAATCCACAAGGAATTACCACCACCTAGGGTCTACATCTCATGTAGAACCCTATTGTTGATGAAGATTTGTGCTTGCCAATAAGGGTTGATTGGTTCAACTATTGAACCGATCGACTCACCTCCTGACTGGTCGGTTGGTCGTCTGGTCCCCAGTCCACCGTCTTCTGGATCCTCCATTTGACTAGTTGAGCCTCCAACCAATTTGTTGTGATCCTCCTATTGTTTGTCCTTCATGGTCCTTCAGTTGGTCAGCTCATCTTATGAAATGGGTGACTTGTCTTCTTCAACGTAATAAAAATTAAACTATCCTAATTCTATTGCATATTACATGTTAATAGAGAAACCTCGAGTTACATTCAAGGGGAGCTCATGTAGGAGAGAATAATACTTTTACAATTGGAAGAGAAGGTAGATCCCAATCATGCAAGTCTTAGTGATAATATCCAATATGTAATTCCTTTCTGAGATTGTTATCTTAAATTTGGATTCATAACTTCAATCCATAGTGAATATTTTTGATTTCCCAATTTCTTTTTTTAAATTGTCCATGCTAAAAGGTATAACCATGTAATGCCACATAAACATTCCCAATAATCACAATAACATCAATGCATACCACATGAAAATTATCCAAAAATTGTTTCATCTATAGAAGACTAAATGATTCATGATGCACCTCTGGAGTCTAAATTATGAAGAGCACTGACGGATCTATCACAACAAGCATGTCATGACTACTTGATACTATAGAGAGACTTGTAAAGGAAACACACTACATCTAAATCCAAGTGAGAAATGATCCCAGGTGGTCTCTCGATATAAATGTCCTCATAAAAATCACCTTAAAGGAATGCATTTTCAATGTCAAGTTAGTGCAGAGCCCATGAATGAATAGTAACTAAAGTTAGAAAGATGCAACTGACACCATCTTTTGCACATGAGAAAAGGGCTTCGAATAATCCTCGCTCCATATCTGGGTGTCACTTTTGGTAATCAAGCATGCCTTGAGGTGACCATCACACCCATATTCACTCACTTATATAGTATAAATCCATATACATCCAACTACATACAAAGAATTGACACTGTATTGTTTTGGTGTGGTGTTGACATCTTTTCTTCTGTGGCAGGATGCCAACCTAGGTGTGCAAGAGAAATATATGTATGTATAGATATATATTACATGGGGGATATAAATATATAATATTAGGGGTGAAATATGTCTATAAAAAATAAAGTTAGAAATTGAATGGATATTGCAAGTCCTAGTGCCTTTCCTTAGGGAAATTGGTTGGTCATAAATAAATGTTTTAACTAGGTTGTATGAAGCAGAAACAATTGGTTACAAGGTTTGGCTGGTAGGGGCCTCGATACCACATGTATATGACTATGGGCCTATCACAAACTATATACAATGAGTATAATATTGCATGATCGACGTCCTATTAGGATTGGCTCAAAAAACATCATAAAGCCCATGACTACTAGAGGACTCACTAGCATCAGACTCTACATTGTAGGAAAGGTTAGAAAGTCCTCCACACCACATGCATCATTGAAGAATTGTCCATACAAGATTTATATTTAAAAAATGATGAATCCATATATATAAAGAATTTACATAAGGTAAGGATATATCATTTATATTTATTCCAAATGTGAGAGTACTGTAGGAAATACACTTGATAAACTTTGTTTGTACCAAGACCTAGATGATGGACAGGACAAGTACCTCCAAACAATTTGGGTGGAACATGGTAAAATTGTCTTTATAGGATGAAGGATCTTGATATGTATGTAATTTTGAAAAATGGATGGTGGCATATAGTGAAAACCACATATCCCCACAATTCTCGAATGTGCTTATGTAGGATAAGAGTGCAAGTGTTCTCAACAATGTGTCAAAATTTCCTTTTAAGCACTCCATATTACATTCGAGTATATGGATGACTGTAGGGGTGAGAGTGAAGTTGAGAAACTCATGGACGAAATACTCTCTAGCATGATCATACAAAAGGGTATGATTTTTTTCGAATTGGGTTTTCAGTTATGCATAAAAGGATTTTAAAATATCATAAACTTTAGATGTTTCATTAGTTAAAAAAGTTGTGTTGCATGCAAATAATCATAAAAACTATCACAAAATATCTAAAACCAAGTTTCGATGAGACACTATTGGTACCTTATATATCAACATGAATTAAATCAATGATAGATTCTACTTTGTGTCTTTTTCTTGACTTAAAAACAAACCTACATGTTTCACCCAGCTATCATTATCAATTGTAATGTGTCCATATTTGACAATCGTGAAACCAACCCCTTAAGTTTATCTAAAGTTGCATGATCAAGATGACTATAAACCATCAAGGGTGGCACAAAAAACACATAATGAATAGTTTATTGCAATCAATTGATTCCAACCACTTTACATCCTTCACCAATCACCTTCCACAATTGAAAGTCATGTAAATTAAAAATATCTTGTAAGAAGGTGATAGGATATTGACGATGAGTTAAATTTACTGATAAATAACAAATTAAACGGGAAGTAGGGAATGAGCAAGATGGAACGAAGAGACATGAACAGGGTAGTGAGATTGTTCCTGTTCCCTTGATAGATGCAACTAAAACATAAACAAAGAAAACATAGGGTATATTGGGCCTATGGGTATAGGCAGTGAACATATATGATACCCCTATGGTGTGAATAGTTGTTCCTGAATCAAGAACCCATTCTAATTTGGAATGATGATTCTTGAGATCCTTGAGAGATGCAACTTGACAAACTAGTTCTCTATGAAAGAGAAGTGATTGAAGACATGGCATAATGAGTCGCTCAAAGATGTATCAACTAAACAATACTCTTCTTAAGTCAAGGTCAGTTGATGATTCATTGTAGTTTTTTATTGCAATGAATAGTTTATTGCAATCAATAGATTCCAACCACTTTACATCCTTCACCAATCACATTCCACGACCTCAAGCCATGTAAAACAACAATAATCAGTAAGAAGGCAATAGGATATTGAAGAGAATGAAGTTAAATTTAGTGATAAATAACAAACTAAAAGGGAAGTAAGGAATGAAAAAATGCAACAAAGAGACATGAACATGGTAGTGAGAATGTTCCTTTTCCCTTGATAGATGCAACTGAAACATAAACAAAAAACATAGGGTATATTGGGCCTAAGGGTATAGGTGGTGAACATATATAACACCCCTATGATGTGAATAGTTGTTCCTGAATCAAGAACCCATTTTGATTTGCAATAATGGTTCTTGAGATCCTTGAGAGATGCAACCTGACAAACTAGTTCTCCACGCAAGAGAAGTGGTTGAAGATATAACATAATGAGTTGCTCCAAGATGTATCAACTGAATAGTACTCTTCTTAAGTCAAAGTCAGTTGATATGTCATTGTAGTATTTTCCTTTTCTTAACATCTTTATCAAATATGATCTAGACGCCTTAACTTGGCGGTGCATGACCCCACACACGTGTGCAATCTTAATTTAAATCTTGCTCTAGTTCTTGACATGTCATATCAAAAAGGATCCAGAGCAAGAGTAACACTATCACTATCTTCATGTTATTCAAATTGGGATCACAGAGAGAGGTATATCAAGAATTTGTGACTTTGCTACTATGTTAGAATTAGCACATAACATCAAGACATGCTGTCACAATAAATACCAAGACATCTATATTTAAAGAAATTTTAGAATTTTGAAAATAAAGCATATCCCACAAATAAACATATATGTTTTCTATTCCATCAATTTTTTTGGACTTTTGCACTTATAGGTGATGGCTTCATTCCTAAAGTTCAAATTAGGTCCCAATTTCCATTACCCAGATGTTGATGACTAGTTTGTGATGGGATTAATCAACTTTTCAATGATGACTTAGGCAATTTATTATGTGATGCCTCCACAAAGCCATGATCACCACACTATTGTTGATGGCTTCAACTAATTACCTTTTTTTGATGCACATGTTTGAGAGGTTTCTTGCGGATTTGATGTGTTTTGTTCACTTATCTAGTTGTGGGTTGTATGACATGTTGTTGTGAATTTGTATAAACATGTATCCCCCTCATGTCGTGGCAAACTATTGATTATATGTGTTATCTTACTAGGGTTCTCAACCCATATTCATTATTTTGTAGCATTTTTCCTTCCATCTTTTCCTTTTTTTGAATTTGATTACATCTTTAGTAGTGGTGGACATAGTTTGGTTTGGTTCCATTTATCACAAAATTAAAAACAAAACCAGATATAGAGGTTTGTGAATTATTCAAATCAAAACAAACAATTAAAAAGTATAAAACTAAACCACAATGTTTGTGGTTCGGTATATGTTTGGTTTGGTTTCAAAACTTTTATACCTGATGATAATACTCCAAGGAAACATTTCTCGACTACCAATGAGGGCATTGGTCCCTCACACTAATTCAATCCACGATAGGTATCCACATGCAAATCACTTGAGTTTAATTTATGTAGTGAGGACACTACAAATTTAAGCTTAAAGGGGGAGAAACCGGCTAAAGTTTAATTTTAGTTTATTTTGCATTTTTATTTCTTAGTTTATGTTTTATATAGTGATAAATATAGTGTTGTTTGATGCTTGTTCACTTTTTGGATTAACTTTCCCTTTATGCTAAACCATTTGTCTTTTTTTTTTAGATATATCAATTGAAGAAAAAATTGTGCAAGCCTTGCATCAATTAAATGAAATATGTTGCTAACCAGATCTAGTTCATTTTGGTTTATTTTTTTATCTTGCATGTTCACCTTTTACACTCTTCATTATATAATACAAGTAATATCTAAATCTTATTGGTTTAATCAACATTACAATATTATTTAGCGTTCTAGATTCCCTTGTCAAATTCTTAGTGCGTTTTCAACCACTCTTTCAATTTTTTTAAAAATAAGGTAACATCTATGTGATTATGCAATCTAGTTAACTCGGTTATGTTGGGATTAAGACTCTAATCCAAGGCCATATAGTTTTCAAGCAGAACCTAACTCACTTTTGATAATTTTGGCTACTTACTCAAATATATTATATATATTCTCCATAAAAGATGGCTAAACCACTCACTTATCATGATAGCCTAGTGTAATTCTGATCTGACTATGATGGTTAGCTACTACATTCTAAAGAGGGTAAATTACTCCAACCAGAATTCCATGTGTGCATAAGTATATTTTATATGTTGACTGTTGGAACTCATGCTTCATTGTCTTATTTTTATTCTAAAAGCAAGGAGAGCCATACTAGACTATTTATGTTAACTCAAATGTCATCTTTTATATTCTTAATAATTGAGAGAGTCAGGTTGCATATTTACTAATTACTTGGCTTGGTCATATAAATTCTACTTAATGTTGTTATGTTGATTCTTCTATTTGGATTGTTGCCACTTTTTCTGAACGAAGCTTCCATCTTGGGTGTTGACGTTGAACTCATAGCTAACATGCATAAACCCATTGATTATGGTTGGATTGGATTGATACACTTCTTTCATTTCATTTGATTGATATATGTGCTTGACATTTTCTTCAATTATGTGTCCATATTTTTTTATTTAGGACAAGTAATTATTTGAGCTTAGAGGGATTTGATGATGATAATTTATATAGTCTTTTTGCCCACTCTTGCATGCATTTTCAATCTATTTTCTACCTCAAGTTGCCTCTAATCATGCTAGTTTCCTATTTTATTGTTATCTTTTCTCATTCCATGTTTAGAATTGTAGGTATAATATTTTGATGACAAAATGGGAGTATTTTAATCACATTCCAACCTTATTTAGATTTCCTAAGAGATTGCACAACCTTGAAGACTAGTCTGAAGGTTCTGATAGAAACATACAATGTGGTTTAAACAACATGATGTGTCAATAGTAGGCAAAAACATATTCACTCTGATGCGCAGAAATACTACATGTTGGCCAAGTAACACGTCGTATCTCACATTCCAAAATTTGCCAAATTCTCTAACTTGTAAAAACACGACGTGTCAGAAATGTACACACTATGTCTCCTCGATCCCTAAGTCATCATTACGCAACAACACCGTGTGTCTTAAATACACATGTTGTATTCTCTCAATCTAGAGTTGTCCAAGTTTTATCGACTTGTAGCAACAAGGAGTGCGTGTCGGTCTGCAACCTTCGTGCACAATAGTTCTAACTTGAGTTTCTGAGAGCGACACACCATTTTGTTTTAGTAACACGCTATGTCATCAACAATCTCAATACAATTTTAAGGAAAAATGTCTCTTATTTTTAAATATGAATGGACTCTTTAGGGACGGTTATCACCCATTATTTAAAATAAATTTTGACTAAAGTTTAGAGTAAAAGAGACGGGGGGCAATTTTATAGAAGAAGGAGCGGTTACTCGAGAGAGATCCTCTTTTCTACTCCATCTCTCTTTACCGACTGCAACAAGGGCTTCCATCCTTTGTTCCAACTTTTCGGAAGGGAATGTTGTTGGAGAAGTAGTAGTAGCCAGGATGAAACTTCAACTTCTAACATGAGTTCTTCTAGTGTTTCTCTTCCTCTACCGATTCCCTTGTTCTTTCCCTTCTCTACTCATGTTTTACTTCATTATTCATCACTTGTACTTGCGTTTGACCACTATGTGCGAGTAGAATCCTGTTCTTGGGCATGGGAGAGCAACTCTCATGTCATACCTTATGTGAATATAAATTTTGTTCTCAATGTTCTAAAATTACATCGATGCTTCAATTACTTGCTTGCTTGAGTAGTCATCTTATTTGCTTATTTTATACTTCTAATGAGAAGATGTATCTAAGAATATGGAGATATAATCTTGCAACACTTTTTTGACCATGGAAGTGGCCGGAAATATGTTTTGGACTCAAGATTTGTAGTTCAAAACTAAACATATACACAAGAGTTTTATGTGAAATTAGAAGTGTCTCATGTCACAGGGAGGTGTACGAGATACAAACCTCCTTCTTATGCTCAAATAGTGCATTAGATTTTTGTTTTTTATTAAATTGGGATGTGCAAGTAAAATTTCATTCTCAATATTCTTAAATCTAATCTTAATCATTATCCAAAAGGCTTGCATTTATTAATTTAATTCTATTTTTTATTTGTTTAATCAAACCAATAAAACTTGTACAAACTAATCTAGATTGTTGAACTTCAATGCTCTTGCGCCTAACTAGCCTAACTTCTTGTGGATACGTCCTTAACTACAATCGATCCCGTATACTTACAAGGAAGATATACGTTGAGATGGCAAATTATTAAAGCTTGTTCGTTAAACCAACCAACATCTATACAAGCTGAATAAAAAATGTAAGGATCGTCACCTGCTAGCTGTAGTGGTCTGGAAACGATGTAATCTGCCTAGAACAGAACAATACTAATACAATTTTGACGTAACTACATTTTAGTTAGACATTTTATTCCGTGCGTACATAGATGGGCTTTAGGGATGCATTCCAAAAGTATGATACCATATGAAAGAATACATCAGGAAAAATTCATTCAATTCAACTTGTATAGTTGAGGTGTTTCTATAGTTTTACATGAGAGACTTTACAAACCTTACAAATAAGTCACTAATCTTTTATTCAAAAAATATAAATAGGTTGTCGGCGAGCAGTAGCTCTGTTGGTCGTAGCTCGGGGCCTCTCACGAAGGGTCTCGGGTTCGACTCCCGCTGGAAGCGCTGCTCGGAAATGAATTTCTCGCAGCGTCATCTGGCCTATAATGCGACTTATTGAGATACTGGTATGCGGGCGCACGAGTCTCTCGGGTTTACCATCTCTGTTATCTGGGCCTCTGCCTTGGGGTGAGTTTTTCCCGACAATTAAAATAAAATAAAATATAAATAGGTTCATTTAAATTATAGAAGATATTAGACATCTTCCTTGATGTAACAAACAAATGAGAGAATGAGAATTTATGTGCCACTAATAAGATATTGTATAGAAAAGATTCTTGAACCTCATGATTATGAAGAAACAATGAAAAGATTTTTCATAAATCCCAATTATGGTAAGGGGATTATATCATGATTCAATTTTCCGCAAAAAAAATTGTACCTGAAGATGCAACTTATAATAAAAAAAGAGGAAAAGATAGAGACTATGAGGATACATCACAAGGAACAGAAGATAAATCAAAATTATATGAGAAAATATGAGTTATCATTGGAAAATAATGGAATAGTTAAAACCATGGATACTCACGTAAATAACCTTGTAAATGACTTGGAAAATCTTGGAAAGAATAACGAGGAAAAATCCTACAAAATTCTTTAGTAATTTGCTCTTTTTGAAAATAAGGTGATGCTACATGTTGTAAAATAATAAAACTCAGGAGAACATTGAAATGCACAAGGTAACTATCAACCCACAACGTCAAGAAGTAGTAGCCAAGTATAAAATAGAACTGAAATTAATTTTGCATGTAGAGCACGTAACCACTCCAACAATAATGAATGCTTATTGTAAGAGGTGTCATTTTACTTTCGTTCGTGGAGTATGGAACACATGCCTCTTGGAAAGAATAAGGAAGATCTAGACGCTTCCTCAAGAACAAGCGTTCTCATAGTGAAGACAAAAACAACAAGTGCAAGGCAAAGCTCCATGATTGCTATATGAGTGCTACAAGAATGCAGCCTAAAATCTACATCAATAAGTAACCATGTAGTAGCAACATAAAACGGGATCCTAATAATGGCAAGTATTCATAGTATTTCTAGACATGAAAATTCCAAATCGTGGGTGAAAGATTGCAATGACTTTTTTTAAAGGAAAACGTCACACTAACTTGTATTTAGCATTAAGGATACAAAATGAAATGGAAACTATACAATAGCATATGACGAATCTGATTAAAATAAATCACAAAACTTTTATGGAGCTTCTGACGTATTTGTAGCATAGTGACACAAACGTAGGAATTCAAAGATACACTTAATTCCCACATGTTATTATTCTTAGCTTTTCGAATGAATCAGAAATTAATATATACAAAAACTATACTGCATCATCTAAATTTAGGGAATAAAATATCTTGTAGTCATGAAAACCATGGTAATAAAATATAAGAAAATAGTTTATTATTGTTTGATAAAATGCACTTAAAGGCAATCCCCATGTCGGATAAACTTCATTAAGAAAATAAACCTAAACTCTTATAATTGAATATAACTTATCTAGAGAATATTAAAAAATTGTCTTTGGTAGAGAAACCGAGAGTCATTCTTCAGATATCTACATAATAATATTGAAGATTAAAAAATCACAAATATGTAAAAGCAACAGAAAAATAGATATAAAAAAGATATATGACAAGAAAATCAACTCCCCTTGCTCATACTATTTGTCTATATTTTTCTAACGATGGTCATAATATTTATTGTTGTCCTTTCAAAAGGAATATCACTGGTATGTGGAGCCTAAAGCCAACCTAACAAGAACTTGAGGAAGTATGATGAAAGAGAACTTAAATTTGATTTCTCTACGAATCAAAATGAATGAATGTTTGATATTAGATGTTTAATAAATATAGAAAGAGTCTTATAGTCTTCACATTAATTAATGTGTTAAATGTAGCAAGAATAAAATTTGGTATTGTTTTAAAGAGGATATAATTGGCATCAATGTATTTATATTTACCCTTTTTCATCTATTCAAGATATTTTACTGGGTGGTGAAGTTATAGAAACTTGATATCTGACAATTGGGGAGCAACTAGACTATACAATGAAGTTGGATATGTGGTTTTACCTAGCACTTATTACTCCTATGGTAATTAGAATGAAAAAATATATTTTTCAATAAGCCAAGAATGTGAGATATGATACTCTTCATTAAATCCTACATATTAATAAAAGAGATTTTAACTAGTTAAACTTAAGCATACTACCGAGATGAAATTAGATTGATCACATCAATTACGACCTCTAAAAAATATTAAATTTGATTTAATTTTTAGGTTGTTTCACTTTATATCAACATGTTACAAATGTAGTTGATTTTTTATAGCAATAATCATCAAAAGTGTGATTCAACTGATTTCATAATTGATGGAAATAATGAATAGTGACAATGGCATTAATACAAGAGAACCTCTATTTTTTTTTGCAAGAGTGGTGGACACAATCTCAAACCTAACGGAACTCTACTAGACTTATGAATTATTAGAATTTGACTTGATTGGGCTAATAGACACATGCACATATCATTTAATTAAAGATCTCCTTTTACTTCTAACCATGGTGTGAAAATCATCAAAAGTGGGTGAAATGTCACTGATTTTGTTGGTGTAGATAGCTGGCGACGTCAAACCCATGAAAAAACCCCATTCCACAGCATCATCTACATTTTGGGTCTTGTCGTCGACATCGGCCCATTTTTTGAAGAAGTTGGACTGGGTACATTCAGAATTTTCATAACTTTCTTGACATCACTCAACAACATTCTTCTGTTATTTTGTGTTGATGTGTGAGGGGGGAAAGTATTGGAGCTTGAGATAAAGATAATTTTGATATTTCTTAATCATTCTAAGCTAATATTAGTAAATCTACCACATCTATACTAGATATCCCATAGATTTACACTATTTTTATGTACTTGTTAATTGTCATAAACTTCATATATCAAATAACTTCACACTCTATATATAAATGTATGTAATCGTGTGTTATCTACATATGTAAGCCTATATGGATGGCTATATGTAAAACATATATTATGTTTAGCTAGATTTGATGAAATCTATCATTTTCGTCACAAAATCATTATTTTTAGCTTAATTTATGTCGCAGTTGCGTCGAAGTTTAGTTGTAAAAATTCTAGAAGTTTCCTCAATATTTTTGTAAATGTTTACTTCCATACCTGTAGAAGTTGACTCAAAATCAATGCCCTGTTCCATGCTTCTAACACCGCCCATCAAGATTCCCATGGGAGAATCAATGACCAATTTTGACACTGACAAGACAATAATAAACATGAGATGAATAATAAAAGTGGACATAAACATGTCTAATAGATAGAAAGAATATAGACTATGCATGGTAAGTGCACTCCCCCTTATGGGATCTTGGATGGGCTCTTGGGGGGTGAATAGAGTTGAATGCATAAATAAAATTCATTAGACCTTTAAGATATTTCTAAGATAATATGGCTAGTATAAACATTGAGTGCAACTAAAATATACATAGAAAGGGAGAGATATATTGAACAAGCATCATGTAAGACAAATATTTATAGTGGTTCCAACTTCCAAACTAGGATATGTACACCCACTCCCTAGAGAGGTCAACATCTAGGATTTTGCAACATGTTTCTCTTATATTCCATTATAAGAGATATGACATAAGACCTTCCTTTCCCAAGACAAGGATACCGATCCTTTCCTTTAAGGATAAGGGAACTAATAACCTACCAAAGGACTTACCTATCCAATACCAAGAGTCTTCAACCTCACCAAGGACTTACCCACTTTTGCATTGAGTCTTCCGCCTTTGCCAAGGACTTACCCACTCTTACACCAAGTCTTCTGCATCAAAAGAATTACCTACTCTTCTTAGATATTCCGCCTTTGACTTTACATTTGCCAAGGATAAGCTTTCACCAAGGGACTCCTTCCCTTCTTCTTCTTCACCTCTCTTAGCCAAGTGAGAAAACCTTCATCTTCATGGTATAAAGAGAGATTGGGAGGTGGAGGAAGTGAGAGCCTCACAAGATTAACATGTAGGAATAGTTCTTTTAAAAATCTCCTATTCACTCTAATGGATGTAGCAAGTGATTAAGATTAAGAGTGGAAGGAGGCTCTTGGACACACTCAACTATAATATAGGGACCTTCATAGTACTTGGTTAACCATGAGATGAAGCCAAAGGGGTTCTATTTATACTTGTGGATGTCTACTAGCAAGTAGAAATACTTAAGGATGCATTCTAGTCGTTTGGGTTGTAACAGATCTATTTTTGATGTTTGCAACCTCCAATGGCTAGAAACACTTTTTCTACACATTTCGTATAGTGCAGTTGGTCGAGTTTACTTTTGGAAAACTTGGCCGACATCACTGTGCGACAATTCAAATTTGAAGTGTCGATCGATTGTGTCCTGGATGAAACTCGACCATTGGCTTAAATTTTGTTTGTCTGTGCAGGGTGTCAGTCGAGTTTGTCTTGAAAAAAACTTGGTTGAACCTGGCTGTTTCCAAAACCATCAAGGGTGTCTGTCAATTTTATTAGAGATGAAACTCGACCGACAACACTCCCTGTGATGAATTTTGGAAATTTCCATTTGAGTGTTTGAATATTCATTTTGAGTGCTCTTGATTTTTTCTAAGCTTAATTATGAGTCATAGAATCATTATAAGTGATTTACAACATGATTCTAATAGAATTATATTATATTCCATAAAAGTACACTTGTATTGATTTTGACTTGTCTTTCTCCAAGTTAGGATGCACAAGTTAGGACATTAAGAGTGTGTCTATACCTAATCTGAAATCACTCAAGTAAAAGCATTAGACACAAATAAGTAATTTTGACTTGTCTTTCTCTAAGTTAGGATGCATAAGTTAGGACATTTAGAGTGTGTCTATACCTATTCTGAAATCACTCAAGTAAAAGCATTAGACACAAATAAGTAATTTTGAATTGTCTTTCTCCAAGATAGGATGCACAAGTTAGGACATTTAGAGTGTGTCTATACTTAATCTGAAATCACTCAAGTAAAAGCATTAGACACAAATAAGTGAAATGGTTAGTCATCACCAAAATAAGGGTTTAGTCAATCTGAAATAAGGATTTCAATTTAGACCTTGAGTCATCATTCTTTCCCTTTTTGAAGATGGAAAACCATTCCACAAATGTATTGAAAGTATGTAAGTAAATTCATATCATACCTTTGGAGAAACCTAGGAGTTTCAATAAAATTGAGTTGATATGCTCCCCCTCAATTGGTGATAATGGAGATTACATACTCCCCCTCAATTGATCATATTTCTCCTACATGGTTAGCTTTCATAACATTTATAGAAACTATGTCTTATACTCCTATATGTTCTACATATATGTCTTCTCCCCTTTACATCTCCCGTTACCTAAGACATGTCTTCTCCCCCTTTGTCATTTCAAAAAGTTAGGGATGAAAAACACACCTTGTTAGAAAAAGAAGACACCAACTGTTAGAAAGGAGAGTAGAAGAGTAAAAACTAGGGGCTTGTCCAAGCATAGTATATAAAGCAAACCAAGACATGTATTTAGAAACTCATAATGTAATTCTAGCAATAATCAAAGAAAAATAACGAAAAGATCCTTCAAACTATAACATAATGTGTTGTAGGAAACTAATAAATCATGATTTTGATCCTCAAGATGATGAAATTCGCCCAAAATAATGTTAGGGCTCATGCTTAAGCCATGAGTCTTTCTTAGAAGGTCGTTTCTTCATAAAAAAACACTAGTTTGCACCAAAAACTGATATTGAAGCAGACCATTCAAAAATTGTATAAATTCTTCAAAGCTCCAATGTCTACATATAATGTAGCTCCATTCATTGCTCATCACAAAGATATGCAAGCAACTCAAGATAGTAGATATGAAAGTTAAGAAACAAACTTGAGTATGTATGAAAACCAAATACAAGCATAGCATATAGTAGAATACCACTTGATCAAAAGATGAACAAGACTAATACTACATGTATATGAATTAATATCAGATGATATTAGAAGTTAGGAATGGCAAATTTGCCTCAACAAAGAATCGAACTCTATAGAGATAATAGGGCCAAAATTGGAAATCGGCTCGAATCTGCTCTTCCGGGACCGGGCAGTAGGGTGAATCCATGCATCACTCTTTTGACTAGTCAAGCGGCTTTGCAAAAAGGAAATTAAGTCATTTAAGAAGTGAGGGAGTATGTGATGCTACTAGGATCTAGGTCATATCAAGAAGATTCACAAGTTAAATAACAAGTATGAGTAGATATAGAGATATATCCAAAAAATATACAACTTCAGAAACATGAAAGGATATTACTCACTAGAAAATATGCATAATTATCAAAAGATGATTACCACTAAGAACCTCAGGTTGCATCAAAATATCTACTACTATATAGACGTAGCAAGCTTGAGCACAACAGAAGTAAATTAAGAAACAACTAAGAGATCCAAAGAGATTATTATTAAAATCTTCATAACAGCTTAAGATAGGTAATTACAAGATATGACAATACAACAATTAGAGACATATAGTAGTATGCAAGGTAGGAAAAATAAAGCATGGCAATGTACATATCATAATAGTACCAAAGGGAGTGTTATAGAATAAGGCTAGTGGTTGAGAAAGTCCAGTTGAGAGGGAAATTCTTGTATCAAAAGGCATTTATATGTTCTATGTACATTGTTGTCGGTCGTGTTTTTGGTTGAACTTCTTGACTGAGAACAACTATTAGAAACACCCATCGGTGCTTGTTGGTGGAGTTTCTTATAACACAAACTCGTCTGACAAGAGATGTTGTCAAAAGTACATATATTTCAGAAACAATATATCTAGAGGCATGCCAAAAATATAAACCATATCCAAACATGTATAAGCAAGTTAGTAATGCACTATGAAAGCATCATGGGAAGTTTTTTATCAAGAAAGTGATGAGAATCACAATATACCAATTTTGATTGAAAATATACATGTATAACGCATATTAACTTGATACAAGCAAGCAATGATTGATATGAACAAGAATACCATTACCTCTGTTCTTACCATTTTTTTCACTTGTTCCCATCCCATACACATCTCACCTTTCTTCTTTTATGTGGATCGAGAAACCATTTGCAAATCTATAGCTCAAGTCAATCCATTAGCAAGTGACCTATAAGAAGAAACATGAAATGGTCCTCAATCATATTTTTGGGTGCGTAGGGGTTATCTTAGCAGCCCAAGTACTACTGATTTGGGGTGCCTTCCTATAAGGACAATATGTGGAATAATGACAAATTTTATTGCAATGATTATATGATCTCATAGTCTTAGAACTAGAATATTCTTCATTGAAAATTGAAGGTCCTTTATCTTTTTTGTTCCTTTAGCTACTATCAAGTCCAAAACCATCTCTACCCATTTGTTCGGTAGTATGATCTAGGATTTGATTGTGATTCTTTTTGTCATATAATCTTTTCATAGAGGATCTTAAACTATGATTATCATACATAAGAGAAGTAATAGTAGAAGATAATTGATTGATATTATCTCTATCATGCAAAAGATCAGCTTCTAAGCAAAGAGATTTGATCATATAAGAATCTTTATCGAAATAAATAGTAGCAACATTATTCGTTGTACTAGTAAAATTAGAACAAATTCAAGGGCATTGATTTTAGAAAGTAAGGAAGTATTTTATTTTTCAAGAAAAGCAATCTTAGAAAGATAGACACTATTTTCATATTCTACACCTAGCAAGACAAAGTCTTTGCCCTCATTTTCAGTTTTAAGAACAATATCAAGCATGAGAGATTCACAATTTTGCTATGCTCCTCATTAGAATAAGACATAAGAGGTTGAGATTCTAGATATTTAATCTTATCAAGCAATATGTGATTTTCAAGTTTAAGAGAATCTATTTGACTAAATAGGCATTGTTTTCATATAGCAATCAATATTAGCATGTTCAATATCATCTTTTCTACATGCAAATTATCAACACTTCTAGGTATCTTTTTCTTTTTCTTTTTAGAAGACTTAATAGAGACACGAGTAGCATGAATAATTGTAAATAAAGATTCTTCATCTAAAGAGTTTGCATTTACCTCATTTGAGTCTTCACTTATCGAGGCCATGAGAGCAAAATGGCATTCTCCATCTGCACTAGATCTTGAGTTAAATCCTCCACTGTATTCTTCACTTGAGCTTGAGTTGGAGGAGTCACTGGAGCTTTTGTTCCATTTCTTCTTCTTCTTGCATTTCTCTTCTCTTCTCTTGTGATGAAGGGTCTTTTTGCCTTGTGGACAATTTTCCTTGAAGCGACCCTTCTTTCCGCACTTAAAGTATTGGATAGAGGAGGAAGACTTTCTTTTGTAAAGTCTACCCTTGGAGTACATGACCCCTGTTAGGAAATATGGCATCGGTAAGGCACCGGAAACAAAAAAAATTACTTACCATATTCCCTAAAGACAATAGATTGTGTCAAAAACCATGAGATGGGAAGATGGTTGTGAGGTTATACCTGGTCTTGAAGCAAGTCCAACAAAATCCCCTCGCTTTAGTGTGCAACTTTCTTCTAGTTGTACCTAGACGGCTGTCGTCGTCCTCCTATTCTAGAACCACGAATGCAAGTTTACGTCATCCTCCTAGCGGCAGGAAAAAACCTCCTCACCTCAGAGTAGTCCACACAGACCACCGGGAACTCCTGTCATTCTTGTGGAATGGATAGGAAGGAGTTGTCCCTTCTAGTCAATGTGCTAGCATCGACTTGCTCTCCCAATTGTCTCTCCCTTGTTGTTCCTCCCTTTGACGGGTAGACTTGGGCTCTCTTGGTTGTCATAACTAGAGAAGACAACAATTGTCAAATCTTATTGTTGTCTGGGAAGCCCTCACTAACCCTCTATTTATAGGAGGGCTAGGGTCAAGCTTCCCAATCCATATGGGAGTTGAAGATATAGCTTTTCATGAATTTTCTAAAACCTCTGAATGGCAAACCAGTCGATTCGCATACCCAACTAGATGGTTTGTGCCACGAACCAGTTGGTTTGTGTGTTTTCCTGCTTAGAATCACATTGGTATTCAATGCATGATAAATGAAAAACATGACCTCAACACTAATCCTTGATCCAATCAAATTTACCATTGAACCAGGCAGTTCATTCCATGAAGTGGTTAGTTAGGACATGTGAATCGGTCGGTTCACTATGTGAATCGGTCATTTCACACCCTAGTTCAGCCATTGATCAACCAATTTTGGTTCCAATTTATATGAGACTCCAACCGATTGGTTCAACATTTGAACCTATCAGTTCAGAGTTCAGCCAGTCAATTTTCAACCAGTATTTTTAAAATTGAATACCTAAACACATTTAGTAATCAAGTTAAACATCATTCATCAATAAACTCCTCTTCCAAGTGCATCCTATGTGTGTGACCCTATAGGTCCCAAGTTACATTAGCAGTGAATGCCCATCACTAATTTATGACATCACAAGTAATGATTGGCATCTAGAAAAATGACATTGCTATTCAAGTACTTGGAAAGTTGGAGAATAACTTCAACCTACAATCCATGATTGGTGTTACAGTGATCATATAATTCATTTGTCTCTGATATCTATATTAAACTCGAGGCATGGGATTGTCATATTCTTCAACGTTAATCGATGTTCCTTGAACAAGAGTAGACTGTCTGAGATATATATGAACTCAACATCCTATTGATTCACATGTGCATGGCCATGCTTTTCTGAGTCTCTCTTATTAAGTGGCCATGATATCAAACTCCTATAGGAGGGACAAATCTCATCTACATCACTTACACTCATCCCCATGTGTCATAGTGCACACGAGCACCACCTGGATGACAACCCTTATAAAGGATCACGGTTGATGATGTCAAAGCACACCGAATGACATGTGATGAATGAGAGATGACCTTGAGTACCATTCAATGGTTCCATAGATCACTCTCAAGGTGGGTATGTTTGATACATTATTCTCTAACAAGTATCTATGTGTTTGGTTTGATATCACATATCAATATCATGACTAATAAGATTCTGTCATCAACCAACACACACTCTATGTAACATCCCCGATTCCAGGTCCAAACCTTTCTTTTCCCTTTCCTTATCCTTAATTCGTTAGTCAGCTCTCAAAGACTACTTTTCCCTATTTTAGAATGAATAAGTTTAATTTTGGATCATTTAACCCTAATATACTCAATAGGGTTCCATAGAAATGAAACCATATGATATTGTTACCATAATACCTAAATTGGAAAATAATTAGTAAATAATAGTAACCTAGATGTCGTGACCATAGTAATGAACACTAGGATAGACTTGCGGCCTTAGAAGGACTTACCTTGAAATTATATGAGTGAAATCCCAAGTGTTGAGAAATCGTTTTAGTTTATAACCCTAATTAGGTGTTTAGTGCACCAAGGTTAAACTTATGACCTCATGAATCTCAGAACTTCAACCTAGGACTATAATCGGATTCTTCATGTCCTTCTTAGCTAACCCCTAAAATTTGGGCCCAATCAGATGTCCTTTGCACCCTTAATTTGATCCTATAGGAATATGTATATCTTATACCTATGTTTTTAATCAAAGTGATTAACATTGTGTCACACCAAAACCAACGTCTATTGGGCCGATTTTTCTTCAGCGCACCGGTTCAGGCGAGCAGGGCAGGATGGACCTAGTCATCCCTTACAGTGTTGTCGGTCGAGTTTTTGGTTGAACTTCTTGACTGAGAACAACTATTAGAAACACCCATCGGTGCTTGTTGGTGGAGTTTCTTATAAGACAAACTCGTCCGACAAAAGATGTTGTCAAAAAGTACATATATTTCAGAAACAATATATCTAGAGGCATGCCAAAAATATAAACCATATCCAAACATGCATAAGCAAGTTAGTAATGCACTATGAAAGCATCATGGGAAGTTGTTGAGCAAGAAAGTGATGAGAATCACAATATACCAATTTTGATTGAAAATCTACAAGCATAATGCATACTAACTTGATACAAATAAGTAATGATCGATATGAACAAGAATACCATTACCTTTGTTCTTACCATTTTTTTCACTTGTTCCCATCCCATACACATCTCACCTTTCTTCTTTTATGTGGATCGAGAAACCATTTGCAAATCTATAGCTCAAGTCAATCCATTAGCAAGTGACCTATAAGAAGAAACATGAAATGGTCCTCAATCATATTTTTGAGGGGTTAGCTTAGCAGCCCAAGTACTACTGATTTGGGGTGCCTTCATATAAGGACGATATGTGGAATAATGACAAATTTTATTGCAATGATTATATGATCTCATAGTCTTAGAACTAGAATATTCTTCATTGAAAATTGAAGGTCCTTTATCTTTTTTGTTCCTTTAGCTACTATAAAGTCCAAAACCATCCCTGCCCATTTGTTCGGTAGTATGATCTAGGATTTGATTGTGATTCTTTTTATCATAAAATCTTTGCATAGAGGATCTTAAACTATGATTGTCATACATAAGAGAAGTAATAGTAGAAGATAATTAATTGATATTATCTCTAGCATGTAAAAGATCAGCTTCTAAGCAAAGAGATTTGATCATATAAGAATCTTTATCGATATAAAGAGTAGCAACATTATTCATTGTACTAGTAAAACTAGAACAAGATTCAAGGGCATTGATATTAGAAAGTAAGGAAGTATTTTATTTTTCAAGCAAAGCAATCTTAGAAAGATAGACACTATTTTCATATTCTACACCTTGCAAGATAAAGTATTTGCCCTCATTTTTAGTTTTAAGAACAATATCAAGCATGAGAGAATTCACAATTTTGCTATGCTCTTCATTAGAACAAGACATAAGAGGTTGAGATTCTAGATATTTAATCTTATCAAGCAATCTATCATTTTCAAGTTTAAGAGAATCTATTTGACTAAATAGGCGTTGTTTTCATATAGCAAGCAATATTAGCATGTTCAATATCATCTTTTCTACATGCAAATTATCAACACTTCTAGGTATCTTTTTCTTTTTCTTTTTAGAAGACTTAATAGAGACACGAGTAGCATGAATAATTGTAAATAAAGATTCTTCATCTAAAGAGTTTGGATTTACCTCATTTGAGTCTTCACTTGTTGAGGCCATGAGAGAAAAATGGCATTCTCCATCTGTACTAGATCATGATCCAGATCCTCCATTATATTCTTCACTTGATCTTGAGTTGGAGGAGTCACTGGAGCTTTTGTTCCATTTCTTCTTCTTATTGCATTTCTCTTCTCTTCTCTTGTGATGAAGGGTCTTTTTGCCTTGTGGACAATTTTCCTTGAAGCGACCATTCTTTCCACACTTAAAGCATTGGATAGAGGAGGAAGACTTGCTTTTGTAAAGTGTACCCTTGGAGTACATGACCCCTGTTAGGAAATATGGCATCGGTAAGGCACCGGAAACAAAACAATTACTTACCATATTCCCTAAAGACAATAGATTGCGTCGAAAACCATGAGATGGGAAGATGGTTGTGAGGTCATACCTGATCCTCAAGAAAGTCCAACAAAATCCCCTCGCTTTAGTGTGCAACTTTCTTCTAGTTGTACATGGACGTCTGTCGCCGTCCTCCTATTCTAGAACCAGAAATGTAAGTTGACGTCATCCTCCTAGCGGCAGGAAAAAACATCCTCACCTCAGAGTAGTCCACACAGACCACCTGGAACTCCTGTCATTCTTGTGGAATGGATAGGAAGGAGTTGTCCCTTCTAGTCAATGTGATAGCATCGACTTGCTCTCCTAATTGTCTCTCCCTTGTTGTTCCTCCCTTTGATGGGTAGAACTTACTCGGGCTCTCTTGGTTATCATAACTAGAGAAGACAACAATTGTCAAATCTTATTGTTGTCTGGGAAGCCCTCACTAACCCTCTATTTATAGGAGGGCTAGGGTCAAGCTTCCCAATCCATCTGGGAGTCAAAGATATATCTTTTCATGAATTTTCTAAAACCTCTGAATGGCGAACCAGTCAATTCGCATACCCAACCAGATGGTTTGTGCCATTAACCGGTTGGTTTTTGTTTTTTCCTGCATAGAATCACATTGGTATTGAATGCACGATAAATGCAAAACATGACCTCAGCACTAATCCTTGATCCAATCGAATTTACCAATGAACCAGGCAGTTCATTCCATGAAGTGGTTAGTTGGGACATGTGAACCGGTCGGTTCACTATGTGAACCGGTTGTTTAACACCCTGGTTCAAACATTGATCAACCAACTTTAGTTCCAATTTATATGAGACTCCAACCGATCGGTTCAACATTTGAACCTATCAGTTCAGAGTCCAGTCAGTCAATTTTCAACCAGTATTTTTTAAATTGAATACCTAAATACATTTTGTAATCAAGTTAAACACCATTCATCAATAAACTCCTCTAAAAAGTGCATTCTATGTGTGTGACCCTATAGGTCTCAAGTTACATTGGCAGTGAATACCCATAACTAATTTATGACAACACAAGCAATGATTGGCATCTAGAAAAATGACATTGCTATTCAAGTAATTGGAAAGTTGGTGAACAACTTCAACCTACAATCCATGATTGGTGTTACAGTGATCATATAATTCCTTTGTCTCTTATATCTATATTGAAATCGAGGCATGGGATTGTCATACTCTTCAACGTTAATCGATGTTCCTTGAACAAGAGTATACTGTCTGAGATATATACGAACTCAACATCATATTGTTTCACATGTACATGGCCATGCTTTTCTGAGTCTCACTTATCAAGTGGCCAGAATATCAAACTCCTATAGGAGGGACAAATCCCATCTACATCACTTACACTCATCCCCATGTGTCATAGTGCACACGAGCACCACCTGGATGGCAACCCTTATACAGGATCACGGTGGATGATGTCAAAGCACTACTACAGAAATGGCTTATAAAGTCAGTTTTCAAGGTGTCGGTTGTATACAAAAACCGACACATAAACCCTACTATGTCGGTTTTTAACAGAAACTGACATCCAATATGTGAAGGTCGACCAGACACGGGTACCGCTTTCAATAATTGTCGGTTATTTAATATACAACCGACACCTAAACTCAACCGCCAAACCCAAAATTCCAGCGAAAAAATTGGCTCCAAAATTTTACATATGTTGTCGGTTCTTTAATAAATAACCGACGACTAAAGGGTATGTGCGAGACAGGAATAGTTGTCGGTTGTCTTTTATTTATGAACCGACGAATATTATGTAGTATAGTTGTCGGTTTTCTTCAAAGAGCCGACACTGTTAGTTTAGTTGTCGGTTTTTTTAAATAACCGACACATAGTGTCAACTTAATAGTTTACCAGCGACCGATTTTCCCCTTTCCCTAATTCATTCCCGATCGATTTCCCTTGCTGCTCCCTGTCCGTCGCCAGCGACCGATTTTCCCCTTTCCCTAATTCATTCCTGATCGATTTCCCTTGTTGCTCCCTGTCCGTCGCCCGTCGTCGCCGTGCGAGAAGCTGCCGCCGCCGCCCCTCCCTGCCCGTCGTCGCCGCTCCCTGTCCGTCGCCCGTGCTCGCCCGTCGTCACCGTCCACCCGCCCGCCCGTCATCACCGTGCGAGAAGCTGCCGCCTCCGCCCCTCCCTGCCCGTCGTCACCGTGCGAGAAGCTGCCCGCCGGCCGCCCTCTCCTCCGTCACCGGTAGCATCTAGGACCGGCCGCTCCTCTCCTCGCCTTGCCGCCCTCTCCGACGCTCCTCTCCTCACCGCCGATAGCTTCTAGGACCGACCGTTGCTCCTCTTTCTTCAAGGTGCCCGCCCTTGCCTGCCTTCTTCTTCTTCCTCTGCTCCTCTTCTCTCAAGATGCCTGCCCTGCTGCTGGGCATTTTTCTTCTAATTAGTATTTATACTGATTTGTATCTATTTATTTGTATTTATTATGTACTGGTTTTTATTCATTTATCTACTGATTAGTAATAATGTATTGATTAATAATAATGTACTGTTTTAACTTGTCTAGCTAATTCTAATGCTTGTCCTAATTCAATACATTTTTATGCATGTTGAAATAAGATTCAAACCTGTCCATTCTATCATCCTAATTTGATTTGATTATGTGCTTCGAACCCTTGAAACATGTGTGTTAAAGATACATTGATGTTGAATGTCAAAATTAACTCACATGTGGGTTTTCTAAATGATTATGTGAACTCCTAAATCAGTAACATATATTATTCTTTGTGCACCCCAATACTTGTGAATCATGTATATGCCATAAGGTGATTAAACGCCTAAATCTTTACTTGAAATATGACCTGGTATGTATGTTGATATATGAAGCTCTAGTTAAAACTTCAAGATTGACCTTGAATGAAATCTTTGATATATGGAATCAAGGTTTAATTATTTACTACTTAGTATTTACTAACAAGCATGATTAATGATGTTACACAAAACTTAGGATATGAATGATGAAATTAGGTTTGTAGGTATAAGATGATAACATAGTTGAGTCTAGATTTAACCTATACTCTCACTTTCCTTCGTGATAGGTAGGTGATGAATGAATATTCATTTGAGTTCAGTCGCCATGTTTGGCCCAATTTTGCTCCGATTATACACCTTTATTTTGTTCTTCGTTATATGTACTTACACTTTGTTAATACTAATATTGTGCAGTCTCTGTCTTCCCATAACAATGACTATGAATTGGGCCTCTATGTCAATGTTAACGTTCCCTATTGAAGAACAATTGGACATCATCCTAGATGATCGTTCCTTAAACCAATTGGTCATACCCAAACATTGGCGTTTTCTAAAAGGAAGACACTACATGACTGGTAAAGTGACCCTAACTTTTGGAAATTATTCACATGTAATCGAGGTTGAGTATGATTTGGCGGGAAATCTTGTATCAAAATCCGGTTGGCGTGATTGGATTGGAGAGTTGTATCTGGTCCGTTGGAATAGGCTTTTTCTCCGTCCAGTTGGCGATAATTCCATCAAAGTTTGGATAACCGACAACAACTGCGAGACCCCCGATCATCTTCTGCGGTATGAGCGCACGGCGTCGGATATCATCTATGAGGAATCTGAATCTGAGGCCCCTATCAGTTCAGATTTGTCTAAATACAGTGAGGAGCTTCGTGACACAGCTTCATCATCAAAAAGAACTTACTGATGCATGCGGGACCATGTTGGTGTAGTATTTAGTTGTCTATCTATCTAGACTTGTCTGTATTAATAGTTTTTTTAATTATGCGCATGTTTAGGGGTACACCAACCCCTTTGTTTAGTTATTGTTATAACTAAAGTGTGTGTTCCCATGAATGGAACTGTAAGTTGCTACATGAATGCTTATAACTGAAGTGTGTGTTCCCATGAATGTTCCCATTTACATGATTACACTACTATTTTCTCATATTGTCTTGCCTCAAAAAAAAATTCTTATATTGTTTAGTCTATTTTAATACGACATACTTGCTTATATCTTTCTTAATGATGAACTGTAATGCACACATGTGACATGCTTGGAATGTAAATGATGAACTTTTCCCTAAATTGCCAATCATGCTTTAAAAGACATCAATAATCACCCTAACTTGAAGAACTAGGATTTTAGGTATACGAATGACAATACATTATTTGTTGGCCTAGAAACCCGTCCAAGATTTACTCATTAGGAGTAAATCTTGGATAGTCCCCGGTTTGGGACTGTTCTTGAACACATAATCTCGCTTAGGATGTAAGTGTATAATGTGTATTGGGTTTTCAAGAAAATTTTGGCAGCATTTCCCCGTTTGTTCTCTAAGTACATATGTACTTGGAGAACAGCGGGGAAATGCTGCCGAAATTTTCTTGAAAACCCAATACACATTATACACTTACTAGTGAGATTAGGTGTTCAAGAATGGATAGGTGGTACACATTTATTATATATAATAATGACATAACATGTATTTGTAAACCCTAGACCCTAATCTTGTCCTAATATATACTTGTTTTCTCTTTGATCATAGAATGGATAGATCATGGATGTCCATTCGCAATCACTGCAGCCCAGAGTTTATTTCTGGTCTTCACCAGTTCATTAAATTTGCCGAGGAACATAGGAAACAACCTGGAGATAGGTTCTATTGTCCATGTAGACATTGCGGTAACAACCTGAAAGTCAACACTGGTGACGAAATCATGACTCATGTCATGTGCAACGGGATTATACAAGGCTATACAGAATGGCACTGGCATGGAGAGATTTCAAACCCGAAACCAGTGGATGTCGATAGCAGTGCTTGTGTGGAAGAAGAAATTGCCTACGATGACGTAGATGTGAATGAACCAGTTCCAGTAGACATCGTTGATGCGATGCTGGATAGTTGTGGGGTAGAGCACACCGATCCACCTCCCATTTTTAGAAACATTGTGCATGATGCTGAGATGCCGTTATACACAGGTTGTACTAAGTTTACGAAGCTTAACGCTGTGTTGAGATTGTATAAGTTGAAAGCTAACAATAGATGGAGCGACAAAAGCTTCACGTCATTGCTGTCTTTGTTGAAAGAAATGCTTCCTGAAGGGAACGAGCTGCCAATTTCAACATACCAGGTAAAGAAATTGTTGTGCCCAATGGGAATGGATGCCAAGAAGATACACGCATGCCCTAATGATTGTGTATTATTTCAAAAGGACTATGCAGATTTGAAAGATTGTCCAAAATGTGGTGCGTCACGGTATAAATTGACGACTTCGGGGGAGTCCAAAACTGGTTCTCCTGCCAAGGTGATGTGGTATCTACCTATAATATCACGGTTTCAACGCTTGTTTGCCAATCCGATAGATGCGAAGAATTTGAGGTGGCATGCAGATGTTAAGAAAAATAATGATGGGATCCTACGACATGCGTCTGATTCCCCACAGTGGAAGAAGATTGATGTATTGTACCCTGAATTTGGTGAAGAAGACAGGAATCTAAGACTTGGGCTTTGTACAGACGGGATGAATCCGTACGGGACATTGAGCAGTCAACATAGCACTTGGCCAGTCATGCTTGTTATATACAATCTTCCTCCCTGGCTGTGTATGAAAAATAAGTACGTAATGCTGTCGTTGTTGATATCGGGTCCTAAACAACCTGGAAATGACATCGATGTTTATCTTGAACCTCTGATTGATGACTTAAAGAAACTCTGGGGTGAAGGTGTGATGACCTATGATGCTTCACGAAGAGAGACATTTCGTTTGCATGCTATGTTGTTTTGCACTATTAATGACTTTCCAGCATATGGGAATTTGTCTGGATATAGTGTCAAAGGAGCTAAAGCGTGTCCTATATGTGAAGAGAACACTGATTCAACAAGACTAAAACATGGCGGTAAGAATGTATATCTCGGTCATCGAAGGTTTCTTCCAAAATTCCATCCATATCGTAGGAAGCGCAAAGCATTCAATGGATTGAATGAGGAACGCAGTGCACCTAAACCTATACCAGGGGAGGTTGTTTATGACAGAATAAAAGACTTTGTCAATGAATTTGGTAAGAGATCACAATGTACTACACGGAGTGACAATTCTTCATTCAAGAAGAAGTCAATATTTTGGGATCTTCCTTATTGGAGTTCTTTGACAATCAGACATTGTATCGATGTAATGCACGTTGAGAAAAATGTCTGTGATAGCATCATTGGTACTCTATTAAATATACCAGGTAAGACTAAAGATGGGATAAAATCCAGACTGGACCTACGTGAAATGGGAATAAGGTCAGAATTAACAGAAATACGTGAAATGGGTAGTAAAAGAACATACTTACCTCCCGCATGTTACACGTTGTCTAGAAAAGAGAAGAAAGCTTTTTGTGAATGCTTGATAAATGTTAAGGTGCCAAATGGTTACTCATCCAACATCCGTAGATTGGTATCAATGAAAGATCTTAAGTTGATAGGACTTAAATCTCATGATTGTCACACTCTAATGCAACAAATATTGCCCGTGGCAATTCGATCTATATTGCCGAAGCATGTAAGGTTTGCAATCACCAGACTTTGTTTCTTTTTCAACAGTCTCTGCAGCAAAGTTATTGAGCCTGAGACTCTCGATAATTTGCAAAGAGAAGTGGTTGTTACCCAATGTCAGCTTGAGATGTATTTCCCTCCTTCGTTCTTTGATATCATGGTACATCTTGTTGTCCACTTGACTAGGGAAGTGAAAATCTTGGGCCCAGTTTTCTTGCATTGGATGTATCCCTTTGAACGATACATGAGCATTTTTAAAGGTGATGTTCGAAACCGTTATCGGCCTGAAGGGAGTATTATTGAAGGTTATGTGGCGAGAGAGGTTATGGATTTCTGCAATGACTTTCTCAGTGGTAATGACACTCCTGATAATGACAAGAATATTGACGAGCTAATTGGCAAAGGAATTTTGGGATCACGTGTGAAAGTAATCAGCCGTGAGCAGTTGGAACAAGCTCACTTGTATATTTTACACAACATGGACGAAGTGAACGTTTATATCGAGGAACATACCAATGTCATCAAAAGACAATATCCTCGAGCCACTACAATGTGGCTTGCTAGAGAGCATAACAAGACTTTTATTAAGTGGTTTGAAGATAAAGTCTTACATCAACTATCTGAAACACCAGATGATATTACTGAAACTATCAAATGCCTCGCCTTTAAACCAAAGTTGACTGTTATATCTTATGAAGGGTATGACATTAATGGATTCACATATTACACAAAGCGCCAAGATGATAAGAGTGTCATCCAAAACAGTGGGGTCACCCTTCAAGCATCGACTATGTTTTTTGCAAGTGCAAAGGATAAGAGTCCACGTGAAGCTAAAATGTCATATTACAGTGTCATTGAAGAGATATGGGAATTTGACTACATAGATTTCAGAATTCCACTCTTCAAATGTAATTGGGTTGATAACACCAAAGGAGTTATAGTGGATGAATTGGGTTTCACTTTGGTGAACTTTGAAAAGATTGGCGAGAAGGCTGAACCATTCATATTGGCATCACAGGCGAAACAAGTATTTTATATCGATGATCCTGCAAATGATAAATGGTCGGTTGTTCTTCATGGTAAAAGACAGTTCATTGAAGATCCTATAGATGAAGAAGAGTACTATGATAAATATGATGACTCCAGTCCATTCTCAGTTGGGTTGCCAACTCCAGAAAATATTGAAGCTAATGATGACTTATATGTGCGCGGAGATCACAATGAAGGATTGTTAATTGAGAAAAGATCACAATTTTAGAGGTGTGCATGTTTATATTTTTTTATTGAAGCTAAATGTTTACTTTTTTAATATCAATATCATTTTCTGATTTGATGTTTCATTATATTCTAGTTAATACAAATGCTAAACATTGTGGGAGGGTGCTAAAGAAATATAGGACCAATCTCACCCGAGATTACATACGTGATGCTGAGAGTAGGTTCTTGATCTATTCCAATTCTAGACATTGATCAGTATTTCACTAACTCTACATTAATAATTTTTGTTTGTATTCTCTTTGAAAAATAAATATAGGAAGAAGGCTATGCAGGACGGACATGACATAGCTATGCAGAATATGCAGGAAGAAGCCCCAATGAAGAGAAGCAGGATACAAATACAATACATAAAGTGCAGCACACACAAGTGGTTCAGATTCATATAACAACATGACAGACTAACACATATATATATAGTGCTTAACAACAACAGCTCCGAATTTACATACAACACTAACTTAGTACATATATAGTGGACTAAGGTGACGATACCACCTGCTAAAACAGGTTACCGACTACATGTTACGACTGGGAGGTCGTGATTCAGCAACCGTATGCATTAGCAGGAGTACAAATAGATCACCATATGAGGACAAACATATGGTGATCTGTTTGTCCTCCTGCTAATGCATATTGTTGCTGAATCACGACCTCCCAGTCGTAACATGTACGTAGTTGTCGGTGACCTGTTTTACCAGGTGGGATCGTCACCTTATAAGTCCCACTATATATGTACTAAGCTAGTGTTGTATGTAAATTCGACGATGTTGTTGTTATGTACTATATATGTGTTAGTCTGTCATGTTGTATGGACATCGATTGTATTGCTCAGGTATTATATAGTCTCATTAGATAATATGAAATATATCAATCTTATTTATAGCTCATTAATTATATATATACATCAATCTCTTTACAGGTGTTTAAAGCTGACCCCACTACAGGAACGGACTTACCAGATGTACATGCTCCCTATACGATGGGAGAATGAAATGAAGTAAGAGAAAAATGGGCAACAACCATACAAATAGTGGGGATTTTGTAAATGGATTTCTGAATTATAAAATGTGTGAATGTTTCTACATGTCTAGATGTTTCTACATGTGTCTGAGTGAAAATGAATGAAAGTTAGGTTACTATATCAATGTTTCTACATGTGTGAATGTGAATGAATGCAACTACAGATTGCTAGCTACATGAATGTTTCTAAATGTGTGAAAATAAAATGGAACTGCAGGTTGTATTGCTAAATGCATGTGTGAATATTTTTATTGTTAAATTTGCAGGTTTGTGGCCTGTTGTTGGCTGATATCAATGGATGTCGTAAAACCTGCAGTTCAGTTAACTGAACTGCAGGTTTCTCATCCTGCGACCAGCCACAGCAGGTCTGCAGGTCTGTTAAAAAAAAAAGAATAGGCGTCGGTTATTTGTAAATAACCGACACACAATTATGTAATGTCGGTTTTTTAGAAATAACCGGCGCCTATTTCCTGTGGCGCGAACATATATGGTTTCGGGTTCTTACTACAAACCGACACTGATAGTGCCCAAGCTGGCGCCAATAACAGGCGTCGGTATTTGTAAACAACCGACACATAACGTTACAGTGTCGGTTATTTATATGTCACCGACACATATTCTTTTGGCGCGAAGACATATTTCGTCGGTTTTTGGCTTATAACCGACACTGATAGAGCCCAAGATGGCGCCCTTTCTGTGGCGCGAAGGTTTTGGGTGTCAGTTTCTTAACTAATAACCGACACATATAGTCCCCTGATGGCGCGTTTTCGGTCGCGCGCGAAGAGTTTGGGTGTCGGTTCTGGAACCGACGCGTAATGGGTGACCTTTTAGTGTCGCCCCCATAGGCGTCGCTCAAAAACCGACACTAAAGGCCTTAAATAACCGACACTAAAGGTAGGTTCTGTAGTAGTGAAGCACACTGAATGACATGTGATGAATGAGAGATGATCTTGAGTACCATTCAATGGTTCCATACATCACTCTCAAGGTGGGTATGTTTGATACATTATTCTCTAACAAGTATCTATGTGTTTGTTTTGATATCACATATCAATATCATGACTAATAAGATTTTGTCATCAACCAACACACACACTATGTAATATCCCCGATTCCAGGTCCAGACCTTTCTTTTCTCTTTCCTTGTCCTTAATTCGTTAGTCAACTCTCAAAGACTACTTTCCCTATTTTAGAATGAATAAGTTTACTTCTGGATCCTTTAACCCTAATCTACTCAATAGGGTTCCATAGAAATGAAACCATATGATATTGTTACCATAATACCTAAATTGGAAAATAATTAGTAAATAATAGTAACCTAGATGTCGTGATCATAGTAATGAACACTAGGATAGACTTGGGGCCTTAGAAGGACTTACCTTGAAATTATATGAGTGAATCCCAAGTGTTGAGCAATCATTTTAGTTTAGAACCCTAATTAGGTGTTTAGTGCACCAAGTTTAAACTTATGACCTCATGAACCTCAGAACTTCAACCTAGGACTATAATCGGATTCTTCATGTCCTTCTTAGCTAACCCCTAAAATTTGGGCCCAATCAGATGTCCTTTGCACCCTTAATTTGATCCTAGAGGAATATGTATATCTTAGACCTATGTTTTTAATCAAAGTGATTAACATTGTGTCACACCCGAACCAAGGTCTATTGGGCCGGTTTTTCTTCAGCGCACCGGTTCAGGCGAGCAGGGCAGGATGGACCTAGTCATCCCTTACCCCTGACTTCATCGTGTGGGACTGACCTATAGCTAGAGATGAGGTCCAGTGTCGTCTTCTCCCTCTATTCTATACCAAATCGAATGATTCCTTTGCCAACAACTCCCTATTTCTCCACCCTATCCAACGAGCCCTAACTTAGGTCTCGGAGTCCAGCATTGACGAGACACCCTTTTTAGGCTTTGAGCAGCCGCTGCTACCTTCGCCAGTCTCACCTTTTACCTCGCCTCAGAGCCCAATATCACTCTATATCGATCCAGAACTGGTCCATGACGAACCATCCTCGGTTCTCTGTGATCAACTTCCCCTGAGGACGCCTTGGAGCCGCTGCCGGCGATCGCCTTCCCCACAGCTAGATCTCAAAGTGTCGGCAACTGGAGCCACCTCGGCACAATTCCGCCTGAGGTAACCATGTTGGACACCTTCTATTTCTGTCTATGTACTTTTCCTAGCATGGAATTGTCTAGTTCGCTTGGTCGATAAAACAGCTCCGCCTTCCTCTGTTTTGGCTCACCGCTGAGAGGGGTTTCGATGATTCCCAATCTCGTTTTGGCTCCGGGACTCATCACGAGCACACCTCGGTTTTAATGGGCGTGCTGGGTTCGGCTGCTCTGCGGCATATCCCACACAACAGCCCCAAGTTTTCTTTTATTTTTCTGGCTATTGACATGCCTCCTCCCTCGCGGTCCTCTCTGAGAAATGGTTGCCTGCTAGTCATAGAATCACATGATAATTCTCATTGTTTCACTCTCGGCTCCTCAGGACCAGAGCAGTAGCCGTCAGGTCCTGGGTGAAAAGGTGGGACCAGTGAGCTGTGTGCCCACTCGCCTGGACGTCTAGATTGTCAAAGTATGCCATGACCCCGAGCTCAGTTGGAGAAGCCATGGCACGGGATGCAGGGAGCTCAATCGGTAGGACAAAAGTCCAGGCTCGCCCATGAAGATGAAATCAATTGATGCGCCCACCGGGGTCATTTAAGTAATTTGCACATGTTTGACTTGACCGTGAATAACGTGAATGCTTATTATTAAAGTTTTGGTTCACGCTCCGTTTAGTAATTGCATTTCGTTTGAGGGTATTTTGGTCAATTTGTAATTTATTTTCCCTTATAATCAGTAAATGATTTTAACTTATAAAAATCACAACTAATTATTGGTTCAGCAGAAAAATATAAATATATATATTTTTGAAATAAGAAAGATGTGACCAATTTAATGGTATAGGTTTCATGACCACATTTCTAACTTACATTAGAGTCATTCTCTAAGTAAAGGATTCAATGTAAATTATATTAATTGAATGCGCATATATTATGATTAGGATGAGACAACTCTGGCCCTTAAGAGGTGTTACTGAATATTTAGGTCTGATCATAAGGTATGTACATTCTCTATTTTATTTTGGGCATTATTTGAGTAAAACCTAGTTTCTTTTTAATGAGGCATCTCTTGAAAGATATTCCTAATGAAAATCTAATTTCTTGGACATTTATATTTTCTTTTGTTGACTCATTTATCCAAGTAGTTTTTGGAATACATTGTGTATATGGGTTCTTGAACCCCACTTGCTATGATTGTCTTTTTATGAAAAATTGACTAAAATGCTAGTCTTGTCTCTCTATTTTATGCATGCTACATGTTTGACTAAAATATTTAGAATAGTAGTAGTTATGTACAGTCATACTTATATAGGGCATGTGTATTCTACCCAGGGTGTGTGTTTCCACCCTTATTTCTTTTAGGTCATGATCCTATGGTGTTATGGCCTTGTTTTAGGTATATTTAGTCTACATTTTTATACATGCAAATGTTATTTTGTTTTAAATTAGATTTGTAGTTGATTGTATGGCAAGAAACTTTTATAGGGTGTGTGTATTCTGCCAGGGTGTGCGTTTCTACCTTTATTTCTTTTAGGCCATGATCCTATGATGTTATGGCCATGTTTTAGATATATTAAGTCTACATCGTTACACATGTAAATGTTATTTTGTTTTAAATTGGATCTGTGGTTGATTGTATGGAAAGACACTTTTATTCACATACTTGTTATCTAAATTTTAATCTGCCTCGTTCCTTTTGTTACATTTCTCTTGAACTTACCAAATTGCAAATAGCCCCTTATCGTGTGGGTGTTGGTTTTTACATGGTCATAGTAGGCAACGGAAACAAAAATTTGCTTGACCATAAACCCATAACCAGAAGATCACATCAATATCTATGTAATGGAAAAGATGGTTTTAGCGAGATATACTTGATCCTGAGGCTTGCTCAGTGACAATACCTCGTAGCTAGTGCGGTCTTCAACCACCTATCTTTGACGACGTCTGTGCAACTCCTAGTCTTGACCCAGACTGTGATTGATTGCCATCCACCTGAGCGGCAGAAGTCTCCCGCCTCTATAGATAGTCCACACGAACTACCGAGAACTCTAGTCGTCCTGAAGGACAGACTAGAAGGAGTTGTCTCCTTCTATCGGTGTACTAGTCACTAACACACACTCCCATAATCAGTTACTTTTCTGTAGTTGTCTTTCCCTCGTTGTTCCTCCCTGGACAGGTAGAACTTGCTTGGGCTCTCTCAGTTACCACAATCAGAGAGGACAATAACTTTACATAGCAACTGATGTTCTGAGCTGTGTCTCTGAGAAGCCCCATGTACCCCTCTACTTCTAGTAGAGGGCAGAGTCAGAGTTCTCAGTCTGTGAGGGAGTAGAAGGGTCCGGAATTTCTACAAACAATTTTCATTGTGGCAGGCGAACCGATCATTTCATAAGCAAAACGGTCATTTGGCAAGGTGAGTCGATCGGTTCACTAGTCAACTGGTCGGTTGGGAGTGTGAACCGGTTGGTTCACTTAGTGAATTGGTCGTTTCACTTCCCAGACTTGCCCAAAATTAACTTTCCTTATTCGTTTCTAATTAATGCAAAGATTAATTCTTGTCCCAATCGAATTGAACAAGTGAAACAAAAAACCTTTTTTTCAATCCAGGAAAATCCAAACACTGCTCGTTTGGACAAATGTACCGGTCAGTTCACTAGGGTGAACCGGTCGTCTCGCTGGCCATGAGCCAATCGGTTCACCCAGTGAACCGGTCGGTTGGTGATCTAAGTTGTGCAGAACACAGTCAATTCAGTTCTCAATCAATCTGACACTCTAATCAGTTGGTTCAACACTTGAACTTGATGATTTTGAGTCAATTCTATTGATTGAATGTTTTATTGAGTACCTAAACACTTTAGTAATCAATCCAAACATCATTCATGGATAAACTCCTCTTCCAGGTTAACCCTTTGTGTGTGACCCTATAGGTTCCATTTCACATTGACAGTGAATGTCCATAACTAGCTTATGACATCACAAGCAAAGAGGGGTACCTAGTCGCACGTTCTTGTTACCCAAGTGAAAAGGAAAGTTGGAGAACAACTTTCAATCCTACAACCTATGATTGGTGTTCTAGTGAATGTATAATTCCTTTGTCTCTGATATTCTGAATGAACTCAAGGCATGGAGTTGTCATCCTTTCAATGCTCATTCATGCTTCTTGAACTAGAGTAGACCGTCTGAGATATGTGTGACATCAATATCATATATTGATTCACATGTGCATGTGCATGACTTCCTCAGTCTCTCTTATCAAGTGGCATGGACATCATACTCCCTTAGGATGGACAAATCACATATCTATCACTCACAGTCTGTGTCATGCGTCAAAGCCACCCAATCATCACCGTTATAACAACCCATGTTTCAGGATTGTGTTTGATGATGTCAAAGTGTACCCAATCACATTCAATGAGTGTAGTGATTTTAGGTCTAAGAATCACAATCACCACCATCACTATGAGTGATGACTCTGACTACCATGTCATGGTTTCATTGTCACTCTCATGGTGGGTTTGTCTGATACACTATTCTCCAACATGTATCAGTGTGCTTGGTTTGATATCATGTATCATGACTAATGAGACATTGTCATCAACCAACTCACACTCTAGTCTTGATGTGTCACTATTGTCTATCAACCTTCCACAATGACATCCGACTAGGGACATAACAAGAATGTACATACACTTAGAATATGTATGATCTCATTGTTCAAGTCATGTACTTAAAGACATACATCATTGAGTATTGTCATTCTTTAGACATTCATTCTGCTCCATCATTTATCTCATAATTGATTGAGCTAGAATAAATTGGAAGCTTGCCTTTGATATTTATCAAATCAATCACAACGTACGCCAATCCAATCATCATATGATTGGCTCTCAGTGCATACATACCAACAGTGGGAACATCTCTTTTATACGTATAACTCATTATAATGCCCAAAGTGTTTTATATATGTACATACTCAGCCTTTTCTGGCCTCTATTTTTGTTTCCTATGTTTTGGGTGATGTTGCCTTCCACCCAGGTGCAGAGGAGCTGGTGGTGACCTTAGACGTGGAGCTTGTACTTGAGGACCTAGGGTTCGAGGAACCTAATCAGCAGTAGTTCGTGGAAGTTTCTGAGATGTCTAGGTTGCCCTCTACAACTGATCCATTTATTGTTAGTTTTGTTTATGTTCTTTTTATGTCCATGTGGACAAGTTATTAGAAATAATTAGATCATGTAATAATTAAACCTTATTTCTCACTGATATGACGTTGTGCTCTATTTTGACATATTATTTTGAGAGTGATTTAGCTCCCCTTGTATCTATATGTTAAGAATGAATGTTTAGGGAATTGCTATAGTGTTTTCAAAATTATAGAGTAGGGAGTGGCCCCTTAGTGGGTCCCACTCCTTACAAAATGGTATCAAAGCCTTAGCAGTTGGTAGTCTAGTATCTCAAAACTTATATAAGGATTCTTGTCTCTATATATGTTTTCAGGAGAACCGATCTATTCCAGGACAAGAGTGGTGAGTCCTCCCAGTCCCATGAGAGGCTAGTAGATGTATATTATACACCGTTGAGCCCATAGTTTGGGGTGCCACGCATGGAGCCACCGCTGATGACACCAGATGCACATGCCATCTCTGGGGGGTCACCATGTCATCACTACGCCTCCTTTTTTGGAGCTCCCTCCTCCACCTCCACTTACTCCTGAGCAGGAGTTGGCTGTCTTGCGCCAGCTTCTGGCCACTTCTGTGATGGGGTGTGTCAATGACATTCCTCCTCCTAAGAAGCACAAAGATTACTCCCTCATGGAGTTCATCAAGATGCAGTTGCCCTATTTCAATGGAAAAGGAGAGATCAAGATGGTGGACAAGGCCGATGACTGGGTTTTGGCCATTGAGCATACCTTTGAGGGCATGGCATTCCCTCCTCACCAGAAGGTCTTCTTTGCCACCTATGTGTTGGACAGGCCAACACACGTTTGGTGGAATGGTGTCTCCCGCACTCGCGACACTTCCATCATGTCTTGGGAGCAATTCCTTGCACTTTTCCATCAGAAGTACATCTGCATCGCCGACTTGAGGAAGAAGGAAGCAGAGTTCTGCAGCTTGAAGCAGGGGTCCATGAGCGTCTCTGCTTATGTTTAGAGGTTCTTGTTGTTGGAGCGCTATGTGACAGGTCTTGGAGAGGACCGCTGAGCTACACTCTTCCTACAGGGACTGAGCTACCAAGTTGGGCGAGCTCTTATTCCGTAGCTCCCTCTCACCTTCCAGCAGATGGCGGATAAGGCCTTCACTGTGGAGGCCTATCCAGGTTTTCAACCCTTGACACAGAGTCCCAACAAATGGAAGAACTTCAACGATGATCGTCATGACAAGTGCAACAGTTTCCAGTGTCACCACCCTCCTAAAAGGTGCCCTACCGTGTAGCCTACAACTCGACCAGATGTGAGGTACTTGACGTGTCACGAGTGTGGCCAGGCTGGACACATTAGGCCATAGTGTCCCAAGCTCCAAAGGGTTGTCACACCAGCTCAGCCACGAGCACCCCAGCAGCCACAACCACAACCTCATCCACAACAACCCCTAAAGAACAACAATCAGCAAGGACGTTGCCCACCTATTGAGAAACATGCAAGACGTGTCTTTGCCATGGAGGTTGTGGAAGCCATTGATGATAATAGGGTTACTGAAGGTATTGCGCACTTATTTCAACAACCTAGAAAAGCATTATTTGATTCTAAATCCTCAAACACCTTCATATATTCTAAACTTGTAATCATGTTACGATTAGAATCTATGTATATGAACTATATCCTACAGGTTGAAACTCCTACGGGTAAGATGTCTTCTACTTTCTTAAAAATTCCTATCATAGACATGTGTATTTCTGGCAGGATGTTTGAGTTGGACTTCATCATCCTCAATATGACGGCCTTCAACGGTATCTTGGGGATGGACTGGATGAAGAAGTTCAAGGTTTCCCTCTTCTGTGAAGATAAAAAGGTTAGTCGGTTGCACCCTAATGGCGAGCATTTCTATATCAAGGGAAGGAAGCAAGGACATCGACAGTTCATCATTTCCGCACTTATGGTGGAGAAGCTCATCGCACATGGCTGTAGAGCCTACTTGGCATCGGTTGTTCTTTACCCTACACCACCAGCGTTAGATGACATTGATGTGGTTCCGGATTTTCCTAATGTCTTCCCCGACAAGCTACTTGGACTTACTACCACATGAGAAGTTGAGTTTTCTATGAACCTCGTACCAGTCACGACTCCTATCTCCAAGACACCCTATCGCATGGCACTTGCTGAGCTGGATGAGCTCAAGAAGCAATTGTAAGAGCTCTTAGAAATGGGGTTTGTACGCCCTAGTGTCTCTCCCTAGGGAGCACCTACCCTTTTCGTGAAGAAGAAAGACGGGTCCTTGCGGATGTGCATGGATTACCGTATGTTGAATCAAGTGACGATCAAGAATCATTACCCCTGCTACGCAGTGACGACTTGTTCGACTAGCTGAAGTCTTCTACTGTGTTCTCAAAGATGGACTTGCATAGTGGCTAATACCAGATGCGCATGAATGATGATGATGCACTGAAGACGACCTTCTACACTTGTTACGGTCATTAGGAATTCCAAGTCATGTTGTTCGTCCTGACCAATGCTCGTACTGCCTTCATGAACCTGATGAATCGGGTCTTCCGCCCTTACCTGGATAGCTTCATGGTGGTTTTCATTGATGACGTGCTTATCTACTTCGAGACTATGCACCAGCACCGCAAGCACCTGCGTATTATTCTCCAGGCCTTGTGAGAACATCAACTTTATGTAAAGTTCTCAAAGTACAAGTTTTGGCTCAACGAGGTGATGTTCCTTGGCCATGTTATCTCAGTGGGACATATTGTTGTTGATCCTATTAATATTGAGGTCGTGACAAAGTGGAAATCACCAAAAGAACCCCTCTGAGATACACAGTTTTATGGGCCTTGCAGGCTACTATCGGAGGTTTGTGCAAAATTTCTCCGAGTTGGTTCTTCCGATGACGAAGCTGACACGCAAAGATGCAAAGTTCGTTTGGATTCCTGAGTGTGAAAAGAGATTTCTAGAGTTAAAGAAGTGTTTGAATTCTGCTCCTGTGCTTTCTCTTCATGTTGAGGGTAAACCCTATGTTATCTTCATTGATGTTTCTAAACTAGGGTTGGGTTGTGTCCTTATGCAAGAAGGAAGAGTGATTGCTTATGCCTCTCGCCAATTGAAGTCGAATGAAGGAAATTGGCCTACACATGATTTGGAGCTAGCTGCTATAGTTCATGCTCTGAAGATTTGGCGACACTACTTGTATGGGGTACAATTTGAGGCTTTTGTGACCACAAGAGTTTATGCTACTTGATGACTTAAAAGGACTTGAATTTGAACCAAATATGATGTATGGAGTACCTCAAATACTATGACTTTACCATCACTTATCACCCAGGTAAAGCCAATGTTGTTGTTGTTGCCCTGAGTAGGAAGAAGGATGCAACTTGTGCTTCTATCAGTTCTTTCCGATGGAGGATCTTAGAACAGATTTTGAGATGGAGACCTGAGCTACCTGATGTTGGAGATGAATCTTCTATGGAGAGGATGAGAGTGCAGATGGCTAGTTTGACTGCCACTCCCACCTGGATTTTTGAAGTTGTTATTGCGTAGTTGGACAGTGTTGAGCTTGATGAGATGAAGATGTTGACAAAGAAACCACAATCTGAGTTTTTTGTTGGAGTGGATGGTGCTATCTGCTTTTGTCATAGATTGTAGATACCTGATGTTGTTGATCAGAGACAGAGAGTTTTGGGTGAAGCCCATGGGTCCAATTACACGATTCATCCTAGTACCACGAAGATGTACAAAGACTTACAGTGGGGTTTATGGTGCAACAACATGAAGAAGGATATTGCTACATATGTTGCAAAGTGCTTGACGTGCCAGCAACTGAAGATTGAACATCAATGTCCTGGTGGTCTTGTCCATCTGCTGGAGATACAATAGTGGAAATGGGAGAAAATCACTATGGATTTTGTTACAGGCTTTCAAAAGTCAAAGCGTATGATGCAGTTTGGGTTGTTATTGATCGCCTAACCAAGTCGGCTCGCTTCCTTCCGTTCAAGAGTACATTTGTATGTGGATTGGGTTGTTCTCCTACAAGGAGTTCCTAAGGCGATAGTTTCCGATTGTGACCTGAAGTTTGCCTCTCACTTATGGAAGCAGATACAAGACGAGATGGGTTCTGACCTACGTTTCAACGTAGCTTACCACCCTCAGACGGATGGTCAGTCAGAGCAGACAGTGTAGATTCTAGAGGACTTTTTACATGCTTGTGTGATGGATTGGGGAGGTGTTTGGGACAAATACCTTCCATTGGCCGAGTTTTCTTACAACAACAACCATGGTTGTCAAGGCGTCTAGGCGGTGGGTTTAATCTAAGGGGCGCCTATCCCGCCTAGATGCCTAGGCGGGCGCCTAGGCTTTTCTGGGCGTTTTGTTTTTACTTTTTTTTCAATTACATATTTAAATGTTCATACGCATGATACTATATGTGATAGTGTATTATTTATTCATTAAATGTTATTGTAAGTCTAATTTGAATTGATAACTATAGGAGAATCAGGGATAACAGAATTAACATGAAGAAAATGAAACAACAGTAAGAGGAAGACAAGTACGAATTGGTGAGAGAAAATGGGATAAAAAGAGCATGCAAATGGTAGAAGTTCTGTAGGAAGAAGTCAGAATAAGACAAACCAAGGGAAGTAAAAGGAGATTGAAAGAGGAAGAATCAACAAAACAAAATAAAAAATAGCAGTAGCAGGTGCTGAATTAGAAAATATAGAGGAAGGAATAGGTCAGTGAAAATAAATGGAAACATGCAAACAACAGTGGCTAAGAGAGGAGATTTAGGAGGAAGAAATCATAAAAAGAAAATTAGATATGTAAGTAGTAGTAGATTTCGTAGCAGGATGTATAGGACAAATTTGAAAAAGAAAATATGCACATGCTTGCAAAGTAGTAGGAGGGAATATAGGATGAATAACTCAGAAAAAACATAGCAGCAGGACTCAGGAATAAGATGCAGGAGAATGGATAAAAAAAGAAAAGAGAAAGAAGCAAGAACAATAAACATATGAAAAAGTAGAAAAAACTTAACAAACAACGCTATGAGGACATACTAATTTGGCCCAAATCAATCCTCATTTCCCCAAATCAGACCTGATTTTCCTCAGACCAGACCTAATTTGCCAAAAATTGACCTGATTTACTCTAAATCAGACCTATATCAACCATGCAATGACTGAATGTGATCTAATTTGACCAAATCTAGACTCGATTCATGCTAGTTTAGCCTTTAAATTGCATAATTTGGGCCTAAAACGCCTTAGACGCCCACTTAATGCATTTAATAGGTTGGGTGCCTAGTTTGAGGCGCCTGGCCTAACGCCTAGGGCGCCTAGGCACGCCTAGGTGGCGCCTAGGCGGGCGCCTTGATCACTAAGACAACAACTACCAAGCTAGCATTGGCATGCCACCCTTCGAAGCACTCTATGGCCGACCTTGTCGTTCACCACTACACTGGCATGATGTGGGTGAAAGAGCTTTGATGAAGAGTGATGACATGCAAATGATGACTAATAAGATCTGTTTGATCAAAAAGAGGATGAAGGTCATCCAAGATCGACAGAAGGTGTATAATGACAAGAAGAGATCTGATGTGAGTTTCTTAGTTGGTGATTATGTGTTTCTGAAGATAAACCCAATCTGATTCATAGCAAGGTCTAAAGTCAAAGGCAAGTTGAGCCCTTAGTATGTGTGACCATTTGAGATCTTTGACAGAGTTGGAGAGTGTGCCTACCGTCTAGCCCTTCCTCCCACTTATGAAAAGATTCATAATTTGTTTCATGTATCTATTCAGAAGAAGGATGTGAAGGATCCTTCTCATGTGCTGACTATTAAGCCTATTGAGTTACGAGAAGATCTATCCTATGAAAAGTTTTCAGTGAAGGTCTTAGATTCCATAATGAAGAAATTTAAGAACAAGGAGATTGAGCTTGTGAAGATTCTCTGGAAGTACCATGGCCTTGAGGAAACACCTGGGAGTTGAAAGAAGAGATGTTGTTAACCTACCCCTCCCTCTTTGCTTGATATTTCGAGGACAAAATCCTTTTTAAGGAGTGGTGTGTTGTAACATCCCCAATTCTAGGTACAAACCTTTCTTTTCTCTTTCCTTGTCCTTGATTCATTAGTCAGCTCTCAAAGACTACTTTTCTCTATTTTAGAATGAATAAGTTTACTTTTGGATCCTTTAACCCTAACCTACTCAATAGGGCTCCATAGAAATGAAACCATATGATATTGTTACCTAAATTGGAAATTAATTAGTAAATAATAGTAACCTAGATGGCGTGACCATAGTAATGAACACTAGGATAGACTCGGGGCCTTAGAAGGACTTACCCGAAAATTATATGAGTGAAATCTGAAGTGTTGACCATGCATTTTAATTTAGAACCCTAATCAGGTGTTTAGTGCACCATGATTGAACTTATGACCTCATGAACCTTGGAACTTAGACCTAGGACTATAATCGGATTCCTCACGTCCTTCTTAGCTAACCCCTAAAGTTTGGGCTCAATGGGATGTCGTTTGCACCCTTAATTTGATCCTAGAGGAATATGTATATCTTAGACCAATGTTTTTAATCAAAATGATTAACATTGTGTCACACCCAAACCAAGGTCTATTGGGCCGGTTTTTCTTTAATGCACTGGTTCAGGCGAGCGGGGCGGGACGGACCTAGTCATCCCTTACCCCCGACTTCATCGTGTGGGACTGACATGTAGCTGGCAACGAGGTCCAGCGTTGCTTTCTCCCTCTATTCTATACCAAATCGAATGATTCCTTCACCAACAACTCCCTCTTTCTCTGCCCTATCCAACGATCCCTAACTTAGGCCTCAGAGTCCAGCATTGACGAAACGCCCTTTTAGGCTTTGAGCAGTCACTGCTACCTTTGCCTATCTCACCTTTTACCTCACCTCAGAGCCCAATATCACTCTATATCGATCCAGAACTGGTCCACAACGAACCCTCCCCAGTTCTATGCAATCAATTTCCCTCAAGAATGCCTTGGAGCCTATGTCGATGGCCATCTTCCCTAGAGGTAGATCTCGAAGAGTCGGAAACTGGAGCCACCTCAGTCACATGAGGTAACCATCTTGGACACCTTCTCTTTTTGTCTATGTACTCGTCCTACCATGAAATCATCTGGTTTGCTTGGTCTACAAAATGCCTTCGCCTTCCTTTGTTTTGGCTCACCGTCGAAAGGGGTTTCAATGATTACCAATCTCATTTTGGCTCCAAAACTCATCGTGAGCACACCTTAGTTGTAATGGCGTGTTGTGGACCTTGCCACGATTTTGCATGCATTCTACCTATCCCGACCTCTACCTTGCTTAGTTCGCGCGGCATATCCCGTACAACAACACCAAGTCTTCTTTTGTTTATTCGGCTATTCACATGCCTCCTCCCTTGTGGTCCTCTCTGAGAAATGGTTGCCCGCTAGTCATAGCATCACAGGACAATTCTCATTGTTTCACTCACCGTAGTCACTACCAAGTTTATCCATGGTTGTCTCCATTGTGAGGCTCAACTCAACTCACGGCTACCTCAGGACCAGAGAAGTAGCCGTCAGGTCCCGGGTGAAAAGGTGGGGCCAGTGAGCTATGCGCCCACTTGACTGGAGGCATGGATCATTGAAGTATGCCATGACCTCGAGCTCAGTTGAAGCAGCCATGGTGCGGGACGTAGGGAGTTGAATCCCTGGGATGAAAGTCCAATCTCACCCATGAAGATGTAATCAATTGATGCACCCACCATGGTCATTTATGTAATTTGTGCATGTTTGACTATCCTTGACCGTGAATAACATGAATGCTTATTACTAAAGTTGTGGGTCACACTCCGTTTGTTAATTGCATTTCGTTCTAGGGTATTTTGGTCGATTCATAATTTATTTTCCCTTTTAATCAATAAATGATTTTAACTTATAAAAATCATAACTAAGTATTGGTTCAACAAAAAAATACAGATATTTACAATTTTGAAATCAGAAAAATGTGACTAATTTAATGGTATAGGTTTCACGACCAGATTTCCAACTTACAGTAGGGTCATTTTCTAAGCAAAGGATTCAATGTAAACTATATTAATTGAATGCACATATATTGTGATTAGGTTGAGACAACCCTGACCTTGAGCTTAAGAGGTGTTACTGAATATTTAGGTCTGATCATAAGGTATGTACATTCTCTATTTTATTTTGGGTATTATTTGACTAAAACCTACTTTCTTTTAATGAGGCATCTCTTAATTTGATATTCCTAATGAAAATTTAATTTCTTGGACATTTATATTTCCTATTGTTGACTCATTTTATCCACATAGTTTTTGGACTACCTTGTGTATATGGGTTATTGGACCCCACTTGCTATGATTGCTTTTTTATGAAAAAATGATTAAAATGCTAGTCTTGCCTCTCTATTGTTTGCATGTTATATGTTTGACTTGAATATCTAAAATAGCCATACTTATATAGGGTGTGCATATTCCGTTGGGGTGTGCATTACCACCCTTATTTCTTTTAGGCCATGATCCTATGGTGTTATGGCCATGTTTTAGGTATATTTAGTCTACACTGTTACGCATGCAAATGTTATTTTGTTTTAAATTGGATTGTGGTTGATTGTATGGCAAGACACTTCTATTCACATACTTGTTATCTGGATTTTAATATGCCTCATTCCTTTTGTTACATTTATCTTGAACTTACCTAATTCCAAATATCCCCCTTTCTTGTGGGAACATCTCTTTTATACTTATAACCCATTATAATGTCCAAAAGTGTTTTATATATGTACATGCTCAGCCTTTGTTGGCCTCTATTTTTGTTTCCTATGTTCTGGGTGATGTTCCCTTCCACCTAGATGCAGAGGAGCATGTGGTGACCTTAGAGGAGGAGCATGTACTTCAGGACCCAGGGTTCGAGGAACCTGATCAGCAGTAATTCGTGGAAGTTTTTGAGATTCCTAGGTTTCCCTCTACAACCAATTCATTTAGTCTTAGTTTCCTTTATGTTCTTTTTATGTCCATGTGGACAAGTTCTTAGAAATAATGGATCATGTAATAATTAAACCTTATTTTCCGCTGCTATGATGTTGTCCTCTATTTTGCCATATTATTTTGAGAGTGATTTAGCTCCCCTTCTATCTATATGTTAAGAAAAAATATTTTGGAAAGTGTTATAGTTCCCAAAATTATAGAGTAGGGAGTGGTCCCCTTAGTGGGTCCCACCCCTTACACTCTATTCTTATATATTATTGATGTCTATTAGCCTTCCATAATAACAACCGACTAGGGATATAATAAGAATGTATACTCTCTTAGCATTTGCATGATCTCATTGCTCAGGTTCTCAACCCAAAGACATATGTCATTGAGTAAAATCATTCTTTAGACACTTATTATGTTACATCATTATCTCATAACTAAATATAATAGAATAAATTGGAAGATTGCCTTTATTATTAATCAAATAGTTCACAAGTTATGTCACTACAATCATTATATGATTTTCTCTATGGTCATACATACCAACAAATTCCCACTAGTACTTAGAGTCAATCACCCATGAACTTAATCCCAAGTGGTCCAACATGGCCCTCACGCTTCTGCTACAAAAGTACTATTGTCAATGGGTCAGCAACATTGCTTTCAGTCGGTACTCTACAAATCTTCACATTTCCTCGTTGTACGAGTTTTCATATTAGATGGAACCGCCTTTGTATGTGCTTGGAACATTGATGTGATCTGGGTTCCTTGGCTTGTGAAATAGCTCCATTGTTGTCACAATATAACTCAATCTCATCATTGATGCTTAGAACGACCCCAAGTTCAGAGATGAACTTCTTGATCCAAACAACCTTCTTTGTTGCAGATGCAACAATATACTCGACTTATGTTGTAGAATCTGCAATTGTCTCTTGCTTGGAACTCTTCTAGCTCACAGCTCCATTGTTGAGGTAAAACACAAATCCTAATTGCGATCTATGGTCATCTTTGTCACTTTGAAAGCTTGCATCAGTGTAACCTTTTACCACCAACTCTTCCTCACCACCGTAGATAAGGAACTAATACTTAGTTCTTCTCAAGTACTTAAGGATTTTCTTCACGGTTGTCCAGTAAGATTCACCATGATTTGACTAATATATGCTCGTCATGCTCAAGGCATACGAGAAATCTATTTGAGTACATAACATTGTGTACATGATGATCCAATTGCAGATGCATATGGAATCTTGGTTGTGTTCCATTTCTTTACAAGAATTGGGAAATTGAGCTCTAGAGATAGTAACACCATGACACATGGACAGGATGCCTCTCTTTGAGTTCTCTATTGTTGAACCTCTTCAACAATTTATAGTGTATCTTGTCTGACTTAGTCTAAGAAGCCTTACAGATATATCTCTATAGATCTTGATTCCTAAGATGTAGGATTATTCTCCTAAGTCCTTCATTGAGAATGTATTTTCAAGCCAAGTCTTTACGATCTGTAAAGTAGGTATGTCATTTCCCACCAGTAGTATTCATATACATATAATATGAGGAATACAATCATGCTCCCACTAACCTTCTTCTAAACACATTGTTCATCTTCATTTTGACTGAAGCTAAAATCGTTGATTGTTTCGTCAAATCAAAGATTCCATCTCTGGGATGCTTGTTTCAATCCATAGATCAACCTTTGTAGCTTACAAACTTTATTTGCATCCTTTAGATTTATAAAACCTTTAGGTTGTATCATGCACACATCCTCAAGTAGATTCTCATTAAGGAATGTGGTTTTAACATTCGTCTACCAAATTTCATATTCATAATAAGCTGCAATGTCAAGTATGATCTTGATGGACTTAACCATGGCAATTGGAGAAAAGGTTTCATCATAGTCAACACCTTGAGGTTATCTGAAACTCTTTGTAACCAATGGATCCTTGTAAGTTTGTACATTACCATCCATGTCGGTCTTCTTCTTGAAGACCCACTTGCACCCTATGGGTTTTACCCCTTCAAGTGGATCCACCAAGGTCCATATCTTATTGGTGTACATAGATTCCATCTTAGATTTCATGGCTTCAAGCCACTTCTCAGACTCTAGTCCCTTAACAACTTCTAGGTAGGTTGTTGGCTCATCATCAATGACCAACTCATTGCCTTCTTGAGTTACAAGATAACCAAATATGTCTAGCTCAAGTCATCTCGTACTAAATCTATGAGGTTCCTTTGTTACTTGTGGAATTTGAGATTCCACAATGGTCCATGACTCTCTATGTTCCTCTTGTACCTCCTCAGGTTCCATGTTTTCTTGTTGGTCTTGAATTTCTTCAAGTTCTATCTTGATCCCACTGATTCCTTTAGAAATCGATCCCTTTTCTAAGAAAGCAGCATCCCTGGAAACAAACACTTTATTGTCAGTTGGGTTATACAAGTAATATCCCTTGGTTTCCTTGGGATATCCAACAAAATAAAATTTATCAGATCTAGGGCTAAGTGTTTCTGGAAACATTTTCATGACATAAGTTTCAAATCCCAAATCCTCATAAAAGATATTTTGAGGCACTTCCCAGTCCATACCTCATATGGTGTCTTTTGAACCGATTTAGATGGTACACAATTCAGTGTAAACACTACAGTTTCAAGAGCATAACCCCAGAAGGAAGTTGGAAGATCGGCAGAACTTATCATTGATCGCACTACATCTAGTAATGTGTGATTCCTTCTTTCTAATACACCATTATGTTGTGGTGTTCCAGGTGGAGTCCATTGTGATATAATACCATGGTCTCGTAGAAGGTCCCCGAACTCTTAGCTTAAGTATTCTCCATCTTGATTAGAACATAGTGCCTTAATATTTTTTCCAAGTTGGTTCAGTACTTCATTCATGAAATACTTGAACTTTTCAAAAGTTTCTGATTTATGTTTCATCAGTTAAATATAACCATACCTACTAAAGTCATCAATGAAGGTAATAAAGTATTGATACCCACCTCTAGCATTTGTTCGAAAAGGACCACACATCAGTATGTATGAGTCCTAATAGATCACTAACCCTCTCACTGTTACCGGTGAAGGGATTCTTTGTTATCTTTCCCAACAAACAAGACTCACATGTCTCTATTGATTCGAAATCAAAAGAGTTTAGATATCTATCTTTATGGAGTCTAGAGATGTGATTCTCATTAATGTGCCTAAGGCGACATTGCCAAAGATATGTTTGGTTTGAGTTGTTGAGTTTTAACCGTTTGGTATTTATGTTATAATCATATGTATTAAGATCTAATAAATAAAAATCATAAGACATTGGGGCACTGTCATAAAAGATCTCATCTTTTGAAATAGAATATTGATCATTCTTTATATGAATTCATATCCATAATTGTCCATACAAGATATAGAAATAATTTTTCTATATATGGCATGTAAAAAATAGAAATTCTTTAACTCTATTACAATTGGCATGTACAAGATAGAAATTCTTTAACTCTATTACAAGTCTCACGGTAGATATAAATCATAGGTTCCAACTGCAGTGGCATCAACTCTTGCGCCATCTGTAATGCGCAGTTCAACCTCACCCTTTTGTATAGCCTTACTTCTTTTTAGTTCCTGCATATTCAAGCATATGTGAGATCCACATCCGGTATCTAGTACTAAGAAGAATAAGTAGACATATTTATCTCAATAATGTATATACCTGAAGTGGAGATCACTATCTCCTCCTTCTTCTTCAACTCTTTTAGATAGAGAGGACAATTTCTCTTCTAGTGTCTAAGTTGGTGATAGTGGTGACAATTGCCTCCCTTGGTAACCCCTCCTTTTGGCTTTAGTGCAGAAAACTTGGGCTTCTAGATATCTTTAGAACTCTCCTTAGATTTACCTTTTCCCTTGGAATTTCCCTTTCTTATGGTGATCATCATCACAAACTACGATTTTGTCTTTCTTCATTTTCACTTCAATTATTCTCAATATGCCAAGCAACTCTGACAGTGGCTTGTCAAAATTGTTCTTGTTGTAGTTCCTAAAATATTGGCTATATGACTCTGGAAGTGATAGCAGAATCACATTTGTGGCCAACTCTTAGCCCAAGGGAAATCACAATCTTGTAAGATTTTCCACATACCCAATAAGCTTGAGTACATGGGGCCCTAGTGGATCTCCTTCTGCCATGTTGCACTTGAATAACGCCTTGGAGACATCATATCTTTTCTATCTTTCCTGATCTTGTTACATGTTCTTAAGTTGTGCTACCATCTCAATCACATCTATGTTCTCATGTTGTCTCTGCATCTCATAGTTAATGAAGCACAACATTAGTTGTAACATATCAGATCTTGAACCCTCTCTTAGACTTAGTCAAACAAGGTTGAGGTTAGATCTAATGGATGTTTGGAATAAACCTAATGAGCTAATGCATGAATAAATCACCCTAATGTAACATAGTATTCTCGCATTATTCTTGGGCTAATAATAGACACATAAAATATGTCACATGAGATAATAATGAATTATATAAGAATTCGTTCAAATAATCATACCCAACTCTTTTAGTAATAATGTTAAGCTATGGATGAACAATAATAATAAATGAAAAATAATATGATAATGTGATAACTCATTAAGGGAAACCCCAAAAATGAAATCTAAGTTAAGAATTGTGTTCCTTGGGTCCCAATTACCTAGGGAGTCAAGTTTCACATTATTCATATAATAATAATTAATTTAATTCTTTTTGAAAAGAGAAGATCTATGTTTTCTACAAAATATTAAATAAAATAATAAATGACCTCAAAAGAGGAAAATAATCTTGGATTCATAATCTACATAATAAATATAGCCTTTGGGTGACTTTTCATCCAATTTTGAAAACAATTGATTAAAAGATGAAATCAGGAGAGAGAAAGTGTGTAGAACCTTCAAAGTATTAAATAATTGTACAAACAACTCCAACATGTAAAATTAGTGGAAAATTCGTATCCTACACATTAATTATGACTTATGGATGAAGTTTCATAAAATTTGGATAATCCTAATGTCATTAATGAAGGAGGAAATAGAAAATAAGATTTGAATTACTTAACACATCAAAAGTCTTCAAATGGCAAATCTAATTTCATAATCAGAATCTACATGCTTTAATTAGCCTCTAGGACAAATTTCACTTAATTTGGAATATGCTTGCACCCTTAATTTAAGAGAGAGAAAGAGAGAGAAAAGGAAAATTGATTTGATAAAACTATAGCTTTAATCAGATTTGAATTGAATTAATTTGTCAGATTGTATTATTTCCTATTTTCCTATGGTTTCTTGGTTTAAACTATCATGTGGGTCTGGTTTGTTTGTTTTTTAGTGCGGGCCTTTGGTGGGTTGTAGGATCTTTGATCGGACGGTGGTTGGTTGTCTTCTAGCCTCCACTTTCTGCCCCCTTTCCATTTCTCGCACTCGCTCCATGTTCCTTCTCCGACTCCGATTTCCCCCCTCTCCTTCCTTCCTTTTCCTCTACTTTCCTTTCCTCCATGTTCCTTGCATCCACTCAAATTTGTTGATCCTATAAAACTAGGGCACGATGCAATATAGCCCAATATCGCCATGCACCACGAGGGGCCTCTTCTGTCACTCCCTTCGCACCATGCACTTCCCCTGTCCTCCTCTCCCTCTTCACCTCCACTCGTTCATGTGGCGTCGGAACCCCGAGTAGATGGACCATGAGCCTCGTTATGTTCCTCAATTAGTTTTTCCTATGGCGACTCGGCTTGAATAGCCTCCGGGTATGATTCCTCTACCTTGGTCGCCTTCATCGGAAACTGATTTGGGGGCGGGGCTTCGAATCCCCTCTTCAGCCTGCTATGGATCCAGAGTGGATACCCGTGTTGATGTGAAGGTAATTCACCAATCAACTAACTAGTTTGATATGTAATTCGCCTTTGCCCCTTTTGAATTCTTCGGTCTGTGTTCCTTTGCTTGCTACCATGTTGATGGCATGGAGTTCTCTCTCGTGTGAGTCTCTAAGCTTGTCTCATGACTCACTCAGATCAGAACTATATGAGGCACTGCTTTAGGTTTGTTCTCTTTTGTTGGGAAAAGTGAATTTGAGGATTTGGACTCCTAGATTTCAAGTAGGTACTTCAGTTCTTCGCATCTGAGACAAATAAGAAGATGATGTGTTGTTGGTTTATGTTTCTGTCCCAAGATTTATCTTGATTCTATCACGCGCCTCTAAGGGCATTTTGGTCATTCTGTGCTTTATTGATTTGCTTGAAATGCGCTAGTTTAGTTGCTGACTGGAGTTTGACCCGACCGGTTGGCCTGAGGTCATTGGTTCACATAAGCAGCACGTGTATGAATCCTGGCAAGCTTTTCGTTGACATGGCTCTTTCTAGAGTTTCTGATTGGTCATTTTTCAAAAATACATAACTAATTAATTATAGCTCAAAAAAATAAAATAAAATATTTTTGAAATCAAAAAATATAACCTACCTATTGGAACTAAGTTTGTGGCCTAAATCCAATGATAAAATATATGATTTTTCAATTGACTTTCCTAATCATATATTAAATTGGAAAAATCATAATTAAATATTTATGAGTCAGAAAAATATAATAAAATATGTTTTGGACCCAAAAAAAGATAATCTAAAATGTGGCATGGTTTTGATAACCTAATTCACACATCATGAAAAATGTGGTTTTTAATGTTTGAATAATGTATATGAAATTGACACAAAATCTACCTGTATGCTTAATAGGTTCCTTGGGTGCCTAGGCTTAGACGTAGAAGTGACCTTGGACTTTAGACTCTTATGTTGAGGTATGTTTGCATCCCCTATTATTTTTTTGAGCAATTAGCCTATGTTTCTTCTTTCTTTTGGTCATATGGACATTAGCCTATACACAATGTCTTTTTCTTTTGAAATTATGCTTCATGTGAAGTACCCTACTTGTTATTGATCTTGTGATTAAGGATATTCTTTTGGAATCTTTTCATATGCTTTTTTTATGATGGAACTCTTTATGATGAAACGTGATGTCTTTTTCCCACTTGTGAGGTGGATGTATATGTTGGTCACTTATGTGGTGACTACTTTGGTATAATTTGACTATACTTTCTACTTGCCTCTACATTAAACATGTTACGATTCAATAGAAGTAGAGTAGTATAATTGCATTGGTTTTTGGATTATGTGCCCTTTTTATTATTGGGATGGAGGTGGCCCCATACTTGGGTTTCAAATTTTTTAGATTTGGACCACTTTATTTTTATATATATATATATATATGGGAGTTTGGTTATGTGTCATTCTCTATCATGTTTGAAGTTTATGAGGCTTGGCCGACTTTGTATTTATATTGTTCTAGGGCTATGTTTATCTCACATGCATGAAGGATGATGTTTATGGATTATGGGTTATGTGCCCTAATTCCATATGTGATTATGTGGCACCGCTTTTATATGTTGACTTAATGGCTGGTATCTATTTTATTGTGGAGCAATTCTCTTGATACCCACTTGGGTGATACTTTTCTCTTTCATGGGAAGCCTTTTATACTTTGATGTCCTTTACTTCTATATATTGCTCAATTTTCTATTTAGTATGCACATACCAGCCTTTGCATATGTCATCTATTTTTCTCTTCTTGATGGGGTATGTTTCCAACCCTATGTGAAGGACTTGGATGATATGGCATAAAGATATGGACATAACTTAAAGAGTTAAAGCTTAGAGACAATGTTGTTATGGTTTAGACTTTCCTCTATCTTAGATCCTTATGTTATATCATACATGTAAACCCTTAGTGGTAGATTATGATTTACTTTTGTAACTCTGTTGAGAAATTAAATATAGTCAAAATTTTACTTCCGATGTTATACTATTAGTTGTTTTGAATACCATTCATAAGATTTGAAAATTTTACACCCACTCCAACATATCTTTTGGGTATGTTTGGGCTGGAGGTTTTATTCTTCAAATTTTTAGTACGAAGGTGATTTCACTTCTTTACAACATGGTATCATAGCCCATGGTAGTCGAAATATGACTATTTCAATTTTGTCTCCCTATGAGAACCCTTGACTTTGCTAAGTTACCTTTAGGTGAGATGTTCACCCTAGATTTGATCAATGATGATCTTCTAATGCAATAAGGTTTGATATGAGGATGAAATTAGGTTATGAGGAGTAGTATGATAAGAAGTCTTGTTATGGAAATTGTGACTTGGTTTCCACAATTGATTTTGGATCCACATTTTGTTTCATTTCAAAAAAATTCATCACCAAAAATTATTTTCAATTCTCAACTCTTGAATCAATCATGGAAATTATTTTCATTTAACTTATCCTTCTCAAGGACCGATTGTAAGAAAAATGTGCGGTTTGTCGTCATTTAATTCTACAAGAGAAAATTGTAATTTGTCAAATATTTTGATTTGATATGATTAAACAAAATTTCATAATATTTAATTAGGCCTTTAATTAATTATTGCTCCCACTATTTTTATTCAATTGATAACCCTCATATATCAATTTGGAAGATTTCATCATACGACCTTCTAGTGAGCCAAGATCCATATTTCATCAAATCACGAGTCAAATTTGACTGTTTGCCCACAGCTTGACTATTTAGGTAGGGAACTTTTACTAAATGTATCTAAATACAACTCTTGGATAGATGGTGTGTCCAACTTTTTACCACAATCCATCTTCATGCCTCTAGGTACTTAATCTCATTAAGATCACCTAGTTAAGCCTGACCTAAAAGTTAACATGATAGAATATACACCCTGCTTTGGCAGGCATACATATCTACCATCACACTTCCACGAGATGGACTGTACACCATACTTTGGCGTAAACTACACTTGTTGATAAAGTTTCTCATGTGTTTTTCTTATGAAAATCATCTAAAACTTAATATTATAATTGAGGGATTTTATATAAATACATATATATATCCAATCACCACATATTTATAGTATGTAGTGTATACATGCTATAAACACAACAAAACATGCAATAATAAACACAAGCAATGGTTATGGTCATCCTAATGTAATTCCTTGTAATCATAAGGAAATACTACCTCCTAAGCATCACATCATATGTAGCAACTAGTTGTTGATGACGATCTATGTTGAACCAATCCGGGACGATCGATTCAACTCTTGAACCATCAGATGGTCTCCTGGTCGGTCGGTTGGTTGCTCGAACCGGTCGTATGGCCTCTAGTCCTTGTGATGTTTGGAATCCTCTAGTCGGTCAATTGATTCACTAGGCGGTCGGTTGGCTCCTTCTATCATCTTCTCCTTGATCCTCTAGCCAATTGGTTCATCTCCTGAACTAATCAGTTCACCTGATGAGCTGGTCATCTCGTTTGCCGCAGAACGCCTTCTTTGCCATAATAAGAATTAAAACATATCCTAATATTACATTGTAAATATGAAACCTCGAGCTACATTCGAGAGGAGACTATGGAGCAAATAATTAGTACTTTTACATACAAAAAAGAAGAGAGAGGCTCGGTATGAAAACTGGGATATAAAAGGAAACAACAACCATCCACCATGCAACCAAAAGGTCTAGATGGGTAGGCCATAACCATGCTACCAATCACCATCAAAATGAATTTAAAGTGACACCTATAAATTGCATATATATTTATATATATATATTGGGATCATTTGTGGTGTTAAATCGGATATGTACATTAGTCAGATTAATTATTCACATTGTATGCAATAAATAAATGATAAAACTAAAATCTGATCATATCAATTAAATCCTAAAACATAGTAAATGGCGTGACTCTGATACTACTAATAGGAAATATGGCATCAGGTAAGGAAGCAGAAACAAAAAAAATTACTTGCCATATTCCCTAAAGACAGTAGATCACGTCAACAACTATGAGATGGAAAATGTGGTTGTGAAATTATACCTGGTCTTGGAGCAAGTCCAACGACAATCCTCTCATTGTAGCATGCAACTTTCTTCATGTTTTACGTGGACGCCTATCGTCGTCGGCCTCCTGGTCTGGCATCATGAACACCAGTTGATTTCATCCTCCTAGCGACAGGCAATGGCCTCCTCGCCTCTAGTGTAGTCCACGCGGACCACCGAAAACTCCTATCATTCTAGTGGAACGGACATGAAGGAGTTGTTCCTTCTAGTCAACATGCTAGCGTCAACTTGTTCTCCTAATTATCTCTGCCTTTTTGTTCCTCCCTTTGATGAGTAGAGCTTGTTTGGGTTCTCTTGGTTACCACAATCAGAGAAGACAACAAATGTTGGAGCTTATTGTTGTGTCTGAAAAGCCCTCAACACCCCTCTATTTATAGGAAGGTCAGGGTCATGGTTCCTAATCCATTTGGGAGTCAAAGAGACAACTTTTCATGAATTTTATAGAAAGTGCGAACAAAAAACCGGTTGATTTGCATACCCAACCGGTCGGTTGTGCGTAAACATGTCGGTTCATGCGCAAACTGGTCAGTCCGTGCCACGAAGAGATCGGTTCGTGCAGTTTCTTGTTTGAATCAAATTAGTATTCAATGCACGATTAATGCAAAACATGACGTCATCACCAATCCTTGATCCAATTGAATTGGCCATTGAACCAGGTAGTTCATTCCATGAACCGGTCAGTTGGGACATGTGAATTGGTCGATTCACTATGTGAACCAATTGTTTCACACCCTAGTTCAACCATTGATAAACCAATGTTAATTCCAATTGACCTAACACTCCAACTAATCGGCTCAACACTTGAACCGATCGGTTCAGAGTCCATTCGGTCATTTTTTAACCAATATTGTTTCAATCGGATACCTAAACACATTTAGTAATCAAATTAAACATAATTCATGAATAAACTCCTATTCCAAGTGCATCCTATGTGTGTGACCCTATAGGTCCCAAGTTACATTGGTAGTGAATGTCCATAATTAATTTATGACATCACCAGCAATGATTGGAATCTAGAAAAACATCATTGCTACCCAAGTAATTGGAAGGTTGGAGAACAATTTCAACCTACAATCTGTGATTGGTGTTACAGTGATCGTATAATTCCTTTGTCTATGATACCTAGATTGAACTCGAGGCATGAAATTGGCATCCTCTTTGGCATTCAATCCCTATTCCTTGAACTAGAGAAGATTGCCTGAGATATATGTGAACTCAACATCATATATTGATTCATATGTGCATGGCCATGCATTTCTCGATCTCACTTATCAAGTGGCTTGGAAATCAAACTCATGTAGGAGGAAATTGTCCCATCTACATCACTCACAGTCATCCCCATGTGTCACAGTACACCTGAGCACCACCTTTATGACAACCCTTATTCAGGATCACGGTGGATCATGTCAAAGCACACTGAATGACATGTGATGAGCATAGTGATTTTAAGTCTGAGAACCACAATCACCACCATCACTATGAGAAATGATCCTGACTACCATTCAATAGTTACATACATCACTCTCAAGGTAGGTTTGTCTGATACACTATTTTTGAACAAGTATCTATATGTTTGCTTTGATATCACATATCATGACTAATGAGATTCTGTCATCAACCAACACACACTCTAGTCTTATATGTTATTGTTGTCTATTAGCCTTCCACAATAACAATCGACTAGGGGCATAACAAGAATATATATTATACTAGCATATGTATGATCAGATTGTTCAGGTCCTCAACCTGAAGACATACATCATTGAGTAATATAATTATTGATATATTTTTTATGTTACATTATTATCTCATAACTGAGTAAAACAAAATAAATTTGAAGACTGCCTTTATTATTAATCAAATCGTTCACGAGTTATGCCATTACAATCAGCACATGATTGTCTCTTTGGACATACATACTAAGAGCCTATTCTTTAACTTGAGAGGATGGAGAGGCTTGACCAACAATAGCTTTAATATGGTTTCATCCTTATTCATTCTCTTAATATCTTTCTCTTCTTCTCTTACTTGTCAAGTGTAACTTTATGGGCTTGTAGATTTCTTGTGAGCTCTTCAATAGGAATATCATCAAGAGACTTTGTTTCTTCAATGGAAGTCACCTTAGATTGCCACCTTTTTGGGAGATTCACGATGATCTTTGAGTTGATCTCTCCTCTAGCCATAGGATGACCTATAATGGAAAGACCATTTATAATGGTGTTGAGCCTTGAGTATGTCTAGGCCACTCTTTCCTCCTTTCCCATCTTGAAATTTTCAAGGAGCCCTTTGAGCATGTAGACTGATTTTCTTCACTTTCTTTGTCCCCTCATAAGTGACACGTAGCTTTTTCCATACCTCATAGGTTGTCTCACAAGAACAAATATGGTTGAATTCAGTAGGGGAGATGGAGGCATAGAGAATGTTGATGGATCTTGAATTCAAGGTTGCTTTCTACTAGGTAGCTTCATCCCATTCTTCTATGTTTGTCTTTGGTAGCTTGCATGGAAACTCCACCATTCTCCATGGCTCAAATTTTGATTTTAATAGAGGTACATCATATTCCACAAAAGTGCACTTGTATTAATTTTGACTTGTTTTTCTCCGAGTTAGGATGTGTAAGTTAGGCATTTGGAGTGTGTCAATACCTAGTCTGATATTACTCAAGTAGAAGCATTTAAACACAAATAAGTGGAATGGTTAGTCAACATCAAAACAAGGGTTTAGTAAATTTGAAACAAGGGTTTCAATTTAGACCTTGAGTCAACACCCCTAAATTTGATCTCTTTACACTTTGGCCTTCTTGGAATTTTGATGTCTTTCATGCTTCCCTTAATATTGAGACTTAAGAAAGTTGGAACTTTGACTTGTTGGAGCTTCTATATAAAGAATGAGACATATTACTACTACAGAAACCCCATTTGGCGTCGGTCTTTTAACCCCATTTGGTGTCGGTTTACGACCGACGCCTATGTGGGCGCCGCTAAAGGTCGAACACTTCGGCGTCGGTTTTTTAACCGACGCCTATTTAACCTATAGGCGTCGGTGTTTTAGTAGAAAACCGACGCCAAAATGGTTCGCGCCACAGAAAACGGCGTCATCTAGGGCACTTTCTGCGTCGGTGATTTACTAAAAGACCGACGCCTATATTACATGTAGCGTCGGTCTTTTAGTTGATAACCGACGCATAAAGTGTCCTAGATGACGCCGTTTTCTGTGGCGCAAACCCTTTTGGCGTCGGTGATATACCAAACCACCGACGCCTGGTTGTTTAAATAGGCGTCGGTTCGATACGAATATCCGACGCCATTTCCAGGACTGCTTTGGCCACATCAGGCGTCGGTTATCTATAAATAACCGACGCTGTATGTCTTTGCTGACGGTTTTCTATAAATAACCGACGCCTATTTATATTTTTTTTTCATATCAGTTTGCAGGCCTGCTGTGGCTGGTCAGCAGGATGAGAACCTGCAGTTCAGTTTTCTGAACTGCAGGTTTACGACATCCATTGATATCAGCCTACAAACAGGCCGCAAACCTGCAAAAGTCACAAGCAAAATTCTACACAAGTACATACATTCAGACATCAATTCAATTCTCACATTCACACATATAGAAACATTCAAATACATGTATTAACATTCAGAAATATTTATTTACAAAGTATCATTCATTATTGCTATCAACATCCCAATTATATCTTACAGTTGCCACTGCTTGTATGCTTTTGCCCATTCTTCTCTTACTTCATTTAATGCTTCCATCGTATATGGAGCATGTATATTTTTTAAGTGTTTACCTGTAGTGTTGTCAGTTTTAAACACCTGCAAAGAGAATGATGTATATATATAAGTAATAATATAAAAATAAGATAAGATTGATATATTTCATACTAACTAATGAGACTATATATAATACCTCATGTATGATATCGATGTCCAATGCGGCATATTTGATAATCATCTGCATAAATCGCATCACATAGTATGCGCATGCCCAGCCATTGTCTTGTGTAGCACACTATAAATTGAAACATACAAAATAATACAACTAAGCACAATTCACATCAATAATATATATATTCGAATCGGGAACTTACTTGTACGTTCTGCCAATTTATTGGCTGGTTCTTTTTCCTTGGGACCGTTCCTCCAGCCTTTTTGAATGCATCTAAACCCCTACATGTTAATATAACACAATAAATTGCATAAGTAAATAGTAATGTAATAAAAGATGTTAACGGATATAAAAATGAAATATTTCTCACCAGAATAATGGCATTCTCATTACGTGTCCAATTTTAGTGTTCAATGTACTCCCCGTAGGATCTAGATAATAAACAGTGAATGTCCCGGGGACAATAACTAGTAACTCCCAATGTCTACCGCTAGAAGTAAGAAGTTAACAATTAATAACTCAAAATGCAAAATAAAAATGGAATTTTTTTAAGTCCAAATTATAAATAAAGTAAACTTACATGACATTGAATGGAGCTATTATTATCGTCTTCTTTTGCTGACCAAAAATTGTAAAAGCATCTATACAGTATTGTTGAACATTATCAGGGTCTTTAGCTACCAAACTAATCAATGATGGAATCAAAAATCCCACATGATCAAATGCAAATTGTTTGCAATGATCTTCGACTAAGTAGCTGCAAAACATATAGGCGTATGCATTAATATATAAGAAACCAGATCACCGAATCTTACACAAGGTATATGGATGTATAAACAAGATCTCACCTTATCCATGTCTCTATCATTGATGTATTCAGCCAATCATACATAAACAGCTCAATAATATCTTGTATAAATAAAGAGTTATCGTATGATCGACCTGCATAATCTACATCTAAAGAAACTATTATAGGGCAATGTATATTATGTGCCCGTATCCAACATGTCATTCCCCTACAAGCAGGACCTAACGGGTATGTTAGGTCAGTTGGAACCCAAGTTGGTAATGCGGGAAGTGGAGGTGGAGGCCTAGGTGCTCCTGGTGTCTTCTTTTTAACCTGTATATATAATTTCAGATCAGTTGACATCATATATACACATTAACAGTCTAAATCAATGTAAATTTATCTTACAATTTCAGTCGTGTAGACGACATCTGCTTTGGGCCACAATATGACCCCGCCTTCTGCCTCACCAAGTGTATCAATATCTGGGTGGGCATATGGCAACGCAACTTCCCTCCAATCGGGTAACACACGTAATAGGCCCACACGAACATAGCCCTGTGGCATTGGAGTCCCGTGAAACCTTTCCCCAGGAAGGGACGGGTAAGCTTGCGCCTCTGCAACAACATAGTCTTCTATTCTTAAGCGGTATGGCTTCAATGCCTACAAATTTACGTAAAGAATGTTATACATATATACATATAATCTTGAAAACATATCATCTTGAAAAGACTAGCTACAATGTCATAAACAATACTTACAGCAGACGTGCTAGGCGATGGGTCTCCAGGATTACTCGCAGTCTGTGCATCAGGAGAAGAGTGGGTCGCCATAGGCTGATTGGAAGCCTGAGATGCCTGCCACTGCAGCAATTCTTCCTTGACCTTCTCAGCAACTATATTGTTGACCTTCTTAGCAACTAAATCCTCAACTCTCTTATTCTCATATACATGGATAAAAGAAACATTAGCTTCTTATTAATGAATTTCCTTTTGCAGTAACATTCTAAAAAAAGAATAGGTTACCTCTTCTTGAGAAAGTCCCGCTCTGGGTTTGCGCTGGGATGGCCCAAAGAATGCTTTGATGCCAACACCAGCGCTGGCACCTCTAACACGTCCAGGATGCTCTGGGTTACCCAGAGCAACTGTCAATTCATCCCTTGTGCCCTGAGGGATGAACGTGCCTTGTTTCCTCTGCTCGTGCAGCTCCCGCTAATCACCATAAACAGAAATTGGTAAGTTAACACCACAAATAATCAATATTCAAACGATTTCTCTAAGAGTGTTATTTTACCATTTTTGCAGCCGCCTCAGCAGTTACAGGCTTCTTTATTTCACCCTTCTTGTTTTGCCTGCCAGCTATCCAGATATCATGGCGAGGCATGGGTGTGGCAGACTCCTGAGTAGGAGCAGACTCCTGAGTAGCCGCAGACTCCGCCTGTAGTCTTTGGCGAACGCTTGCATAGCCTTTTGGACCCATAGTGTGGTCATGCACATTCAGTGCACGCCTTGCTTTTTGTGCGTCACTGAGGGCCTAATTAGTATGCACATTAATGATTTGGTTAGTAGCACTAAATGCTAATCTTGAATAGGTGAATACAATGTATATTAATTAAATTGGGAGTGACGCCTAATACCTTGAATTCTTCAGATTTTCTTGAAGCAACAAAATTGTCCCAATCTTCTTTGTCTAAGAAGTTCCATTGTTCAAGGGCTGACTTCTTCTTCTTATCACCCTCTTTTATGTATTCTCTGTTCAGATTTGTCCTATAATTCCTAAGCATCTTTCCAGCGCGTTGCATCACATTTTTACGATGCAACTTCTCATCCAATGCAAACAGATTCTGTAAAATAGAAATGTTATTAACCAGTATCCAAAATAGAATTGCAAATAATAGAATTTGTAATCTACAAAATAGAATTGCAAATAATAATAACTCACGCATAAATCCTTCCATATCAAGTCTTTTTCCCTTGAGGAACTTTATGCCAATTGTCATACTTAACACCACAATGGCTCCGAGTGGTACACCCAAGATAGTTCACAAAATTATTGCGGTTCACTCCAATTGGATTTCCTCCATTATCAAACTTCACCACCAATTTGGATCCACTACCACTTAGCGCTAATAACTTCTTCAACAGAGTGATGCCCCTTTTCTTGTTAAGTGGTTGGTGTTGCGTATCAAGTTGCTCCAGTGCTTCAGTGGGTACAGGTGCATCAACCTAAAATTTGACAAAAATAAAACACACTAAATTAGCCCAATATAGAAATATAGGATATATGACATAACTAGAAGATAATGAATTTTATAGAAATACAGGATATGTTTTTAGAACTTACATTAGTATCCTCGCCATGCTCGTCATGGACAACATGCTCATCATGGACTTCATGCTCATCATGGACATCATGCTCATCATGGTCAGCCATCTGAAAATGTCATTAAAAAGGCAAACATTTAGCATTTCTATTAACTAGAAAAAGGCAAACATTTAGCATTTGTATTAACTAGAAAAAGGCAAACATTTAGCATTTGTATTAACTAGAAAAAGGCAAACATTTAGCATTTGTATAAACATACATGTCTCTAAAATTGTGATCTTTTATCAATTAACAATCCTTCATTGTGATCTCCGCGCACATATAAGTCATCATTAGCTTCAATATTTTGTGGAGTTGGCAACCCAACTGAGAATGGACTGGAGTCATCATACTTATCATGGTACTCTTCTTCATCTATAGGATCTTCAATGAACTGTCTTTTACCATGAAGAACAACCGACCATTTATCATTTGCAGGATCATCGATATCGAATATTTGTTTCGCCTGTGATGCCAATATGAATGGTTCACCCTTCTCGCCAATCTTTTCAAAGTTCACCAAAGTGAAACCCAATTCATCCACTATAACTCCTTTGGTGTTATCAACCCAATTACATTTAAAGAGCGGAATTTTGAAATCTATGTAGTCAAACTCCCAAATGTCCTCAATGACACCGTAATATGACATTTTATCTTCACGTGGACTCTTATCCTTTGCACTTGCAAAGTACATAGTCGACGCTTGAAGAGTGACTCCACTATTTTGGACGACACTCTTATCATCTTGGCGCTTTGTGTAATATGTGAATCCATTAATGTCAAACCCTTCATAAGACATAACATTCGGTTTTGGTTTAAAGGCGAGGCATTTGATAGTTTATGTAATATCATTTGGTGTTTGAGATAGTTGATGTAAGACTTTATCTTCAAACCACTTAGTAAAAGTCTTATTATGCTCTCTAGCAAGCCACATTGAACTTGCTCGAGGATGTTGTCTCTTTATGAAATTGGTATGTTCCTCGATATAAACACTCACTTCGTCCATATTGTGTAAAATATACAAGTGAGCTTGTTCCAACTGCTCACGGCTGATTACTTTCATCCGTGATCCCAAAATTCCTTTGCCCTCCTCAATATTCTTGTCATTATCAGGAGTGTCATTACCACTGAAAAAGTCATTGCAAAAATCCATAACCTCTCTCGCCACATAACCTTCAATAATACTCCCTTCAGGCCGATAACGGTTTCGAACATCACCTTTAAAAACACTCATGTATTGTTCAAAGGGATACATCCAATGCAAGAAAACTGGTCCCAACATTTTCACTTCCCTAGTCAAGTGGATAACAAGATGTACCATGATATCAAAGAACGAAGGAGGGAAATACATCTCAAGCTGACATAGGGTAACAACCACTTCTCTTTGCAAATTATCGAGAGTATCAGGGTCAATAACTTTGCTGCATAGACTGTTGAAAAAGAAACAAAGTCTGGTAATTGCAAACCTTACATGCTTCGGCAATATAGATCGAATTGCCACGGGCAATATTTGTTGCATTAGAGTGTGACAATCATGAGATTTAAGACCTATCAACTTCAGATCTTTCATTGATACCAATCTACGGATGTTGGATGAGTAACCATGTGGCACCTTAACATTTACCAAGCATTCACAAAAAGTTTTCTTCTCCTTTCTAGACAACGTGTAACAAGCGGGAGGTAAGTATGTTCTTTTATTACCCATTTCACGTAATTCTGTTAATTCTGACCTTATTCCCATTTCACGTAGGTCCAGTCTGGATTTTATCCCATCTTTAGTCTTACCTGGTATATTTAATAGAGTACCAATGATGCTATCACAGACATTTTTCTCAACGTGCATTACATCGATACAATGCCTGACTGTCAAAGAACTCCAATAAGGAAGATCCCAAAATATTGACTTCTTCTTGAATGAAGAATTGTCACTCCGTGTGGCCATACTACATTGTGATTTCTTACCAAATTCATTGACAATGTCTTTTACTCTTTCATAAACAACATCCCCTGGTATAGGTTTAGGTGCACTCTGTTCATCATTCCATCCATTGAATGCTTTGCGCTTCCTACGATACGAATGGAATTTTGAAAGAAACCTTCGATGACCAAGATATACAGTCTTGCCGCCATGTTTTAGTCTTATTGAATCAGTGTTTTCTTCACATATAGGACACGCTTTAGCTCCTTTGACACTATATCCAGACAAATTCCCATATGCTGGAAAGTCATTAATAGTGCAAAACAACATAGCGTGCAAACGAAATGTCTCTCTTGCTGAAGCACCATAGGTCATCACACCTTCAGCCCAAAGTTTCTTTAAGTCATCAATCAAAGGTTCAAGATAAACATCGATATCATTTCCGGGTTGTTTAGGGCCCGATATCAACAATGACAACATAACGTACTTATTTTTCATACACATCCAGGGAGGAAGATTGTATATAACAAGCATGACTGGCCAAGTGCTATGTTGGCTGCTCAATGTCCCGTACGGATTCATCCCATCTGTACAAAGCCCAAGTCTTAGATTCCTATCTTCTTCACCAAATTTAGGGTACAATAGATCAATCTTCTTCCACTGTGGGGAATCAGACGCATGTCGTAGGATCCCATCATTATTTTTCTTAACATCTGCATGCCACCTCAAATTCTTCGCATCTTTCGGATTTGCAAACAAGCGTTGAAACCGTGATATTATAGGTAGATACCACAACACCTTGGCAGGAGAACCAGTTTTGGACTCCCCCGAAGTCGTCAATTTATACCGTGACGCACCACATTTTGGACAATCTTTCAAATCTACATAGTCCTTTTGAAATAATACACAATCATTCGGGCATGCGTGTATCTTCTTGGCCTCCATTCCCATTGGGCACAACATTTTCTTTACCTGGTATGTTGAGATTGGAAGCTCGTTTCCTTCAGGAAGAATTTCTTTCAACAAAGTCAACAATGAAGTGAAGCTTTTGTCGCTCCATCTATTGTTAGCTTTCAACTTATACAATCTCAACACAGCTCTAAGCTTCGTAAACTTAGCACAGCCTGTGTATAACGGTATCTCAGCATCATGCACAATGTTTGTAAAGATAGGAGGTGGATCGGTGTGCTCTACCCTACAACTATCCAGCATCGCATCAACGATGTCTGCTGGAACTGGTTCGTTCACATTTACGTCATCGGAGGCAATTTCTTCTTCCACCCAAGCACTGCTATCGACATCTACTGGTTTCGATTTTGAAATCTCTCCATGCCAGTGCCATTCTGTATAGCCTTGTACAATCTCGTTGCACATGACATGACTTTTGATTTCCTCACCAGTGTTGACTTTCAAGTTGTTACCGCAATGCCTACATGGACAGTAGAACCTATCTGTAGGTTTTTTCCTATGTTCCTCGGCAAATCTAATAAACTGATCAAGACCAGATATAAACTCTGGGGTGCAACGATTACGAATGGACATCCATGATCTATCCATTCTATGATCAGAGAAAACAAGTATATATTAGGAAAACAAGTGATTGTTCATTCTAATTTATACCAATGTACAAGTAATATAAAAAACAATGATTGTTCACATTCTAGGCCTACAAACACATTTGATGTCATTCTTATATATAATAAATGTGTACCACCTATCCCATCCTTGAACACCTAATCTCACTAGTAAGTGTATAATGTGTATTGGGTTTTCAAGAAAATTTCGGCTGCATTTCCCTGTTGTTCTCTAAGTACATATGTACTTAGAGAACAAACGGGGAAATGCTACCAAAATTTTCTCGAAAACTCAATACACATTATACACTTACATCCTAAGTGAGATTAGGTGTTCAAGAACAGTCCCAAACTGGGGACTATCCAAGATTTACTCCTAATGAGTCAATCTTGGACGGGTTTCTAGGCCAACAAACACAATAATAGATATCTACAATGAAGCCGGACTCCATACAAACAGTACATAATTTAGTGATTGTTCATTCTAATTTATACCAATGTATAAGTAATATAAAAAACAATGATTGTTCACATTCTAGGCCTACAAACACATTTGATGTCATTCTTATATATAATAAATGTGTACCACCTATCCCATCCTTGAACACCTAATCTCACTAGTAAGTGTATAATGTGTATTGGGTTTTCAAGAAAATTTCGGCAGCATTTCCCCGCTGTTCTCTAAGTACATATGTACTTAGAGAACAAACGGGGAAATGCTACCAAAATTTTCTCGAAAACTCAATACACATTATACACTTACATCCTAAGTGAGATTAGGTGTTCAAGAACAGTCCCAAACCGGGGACTATCCAAGATTTACTCCTAATGAGTCAATCTTGGACGGGTTTCTAGGCCAACAAACACAATAATAGATATCTACAATGAAGCCGGACTCTATACAAACAGTACATAATTTAGTGATTGTTCATTCTAATTTATACCAATGTACAAGTAATATAAAAAACAATGATTGTTCACATTCTAGGCCTACAAACACATTTGATGTCATTCTTATATATAATAAATGTGTACCACCTATCCCATCCTTGAACACCTAATCTCACTAGTAAGTGTATAATGTGTATTGGGTTTCCAAGAAAATTTCGGCAGCATTTCCCCGCTGTTCTCTAAGTACATATGTACTTAGAGAACAAACGGGGAAATGCTACCAAAATTTTCTCGAAAACTCAATACACATTATACACTTACATCCTAAGTGAGATTAGGTGTTCAAGAACAGTCCCAAACTGGGGACTATCCAAGATTTACTCCTAATGAGTCAATCTTGGACGGGTTTCTAGGCCAACAAACACAATAATAGATATCTACAATGAAGCCGGACTCCATACAAACAGTACATAATTTAGTGATTGTTCATTCTAATTTATACCAATGTACAAGTAATATAAAAAACAATGATTGTTCACATTCTAGGCCTACAAACACATTTGATGTCATTCTTATATATAATAAATGTGTACCACCTATCCCATCCTTGAACACCTAATCTCACTAGTAAGTGTATAATGTGTATTGGGTTTTCAAGAAAATTTCGGCAGCATTTCCCCGCTGTTCTCTAAGTACATATGTACTTAGAGAACAAACGGGGAAATGCTACCAAAATTTTCTCGAAAACTCAATACACATTATACACTTACATCCTAAGTGAGATTAGGTGTTCAAGAACAGTCCCAAACCGGGGACTATCCAAGATTTACTCCTAATGAGTCAATCTTGGACGGGTTTCTAGGCCAACAAACACAATAATAGATATCTACAATGAAGCCGGACTCCATACAAACAGTACATAATTTAGTGATTGTTCATTCTAATTAGGGCAGAAGGAAGAAATAAATCTTCTTTAGGATACAATAGACCCTTATGGATGTATTTAGGGTCATAGGTACCATCATAGAACAAAAGGGGTACACTCTAGGATTTAAGATCACACTACATCATGAATTTTATACAAAATTACATGTATGTGTATATAAAAAGGGGAAGGAAGAACGCTAAATAGGGTGTTTCCTTGCCGATATTGACGACTCAAATTAGTGAGTGACGACTGGTTGTAGATGGATTGGATGTGTGGGTTACCAACCCACATGGAAATAAAAGGCTACTATATAACGACGTGCAATTTTGATGGAGTCAAAATTGCTGTAATATATTTCAGTCAAAGATTCTGTCAACTAACTATATGCTGATTTTCAGGGTGCCCATATAAAGGCAATGTAATTAGTGCCTTTTATGATAACATGTCGTTACTTAGAGTGGAAAATTTTAAGACTTTAGGGGGGCCATGGCCCCAGCCGCCCCCCTGTTCTTCCGCCATTGGCGAGGCTGGAACAGGGAGGCAAGGTTTCGGGGTAGAAATAGAAAGGAGAGAGGAAGGGAGAGGAAGAGAAGAGGAGGAAAGAAAGGAGGCAAGGCAACAAATTACGGTTCCATCAAGGGAGGTCTCGAGTGGTAGGGGACCGTGTTTCCTTGTAACGCATGCATTATATAGCAGGGTCACGACTCTCCTAACCCTTGCAACTGTTTTTTGGTACCTACTTGAGCTTAACTGTTATTCATCCCGCACTCAAGGCCGGGCCAATCATTTATGTTGATGTTGACAGCAATGTCTAGCCATTGAGGCTTTATTACATCGAATTGAAATGCATGAAGCAAAGAGAGGGAGTGTTTAGCCAATGCATCCGAAACATTGTTCAGGGCACAGGGAATGAGCTCCCCTGTAATATATTTATAAGGAACTTCTATACATATCTAATCAACAAATCAGTAATTAACTAAGTATTCATCAATACTTACTATTAATCAGTATCTCTAATCATTAAAATCGGCAAGCAGATCAGTTATTGTAAATAACAAACTATGAATTGTTGAATTAAATTAATCACTAAAGAAATACTAACCAGTAGTATCAATCATTAATCACTGAAAGCAGCAAGGAAATCAGTAAAACTAACCAGTGCTGTAGAAACAGGACGCCGGGCGTCAGCAGGAAGAAAGGAAGGAGCTAGGGTAGGCAGGTGGGCAAGCAGGAGGGCACCAGGCGTGGCGGCGGCGCAGCGGATGGAGCAGCAGGGCGGGCAGCAGGTGGCTGGAGCAGCAGGGCGGCGGCGCAGGCGGTTAGAGCAGCAGGCGGCGGCGGCGGAGAAGAAACGCGCCGGAGAAGAAGGGCGCCGGAGAAGGGACGTCGGAGATGGAGCGCCGGAGAGAAGCGCCGGAGAAACTAGCAGCAGCAGCACAAAATCGCCGGAGAAATCGCCGCAGCAGAGAAATAGGGAAATCGCAATGAAACAGAAGAAAGGGGAAGAGTCGGGCGATCGCGGGCTATAAGTTCTCAAATGGCGTCGGTTGTTTACAACAACCGACGCCTAAACATCTTTAGCGTCGGTTGTTTGAAAAAACCGACGTCCAATTGGACGATATTTTCATGAAATTATTTGGCGGGAACCACTTTCGGCGTCGGTTATACAAGGATAACCGACGCTGAAAGTGACACTTTTCGCGCAAATTTTCATCGCACATAGGCGTCGGTTTCTACGTATATAACCGACGCTGAAAATGACACTATTTTTTTTGATCGAAATATGGATTTCGCGGGCGACTTTACGCGTCGGTTTGTTATAAACAACCGACGCTTAATACAAAGCGGTACCCGTGTCTGGCTGGTCTTCGAATATAGACGTCGGTTTGCTTAAACAACCGACGCCTGATATGTTAGGCGTCGGTTTTCCTTAATAACCGATGCCCAGAAAAGTGACACTGAATGCTATTTCTGTAGTAGTGTATGGAAGAAATATGCAGAATTATAAGAGTTGTTTGAGTCACCAATAGTTGTTTAAGTAATTTATGTAGGAAATTTGTGTCACATGGAGATTATGTTATAGCAGATGGTCAACGTGCTCGATAGGTTGTTCGATCAGAGTAGCTCAGGTGGTAAGAGATCAAAAAGTCTAAATGAAGGACCTGAGTTCAAACTGTGGTTTGATTTGGCACAAGAGGGGGTGACTAGATCACACCCTCTCATGCCTTGAGAGTTTATCATGGCGGACTCACCCGGGGTGGGTTCTCCCATCACCAAAAAAATGTGTTTGATAGGTCATGAACAAACAAGCTAGAAAATTTGATGAAAAAATTGGGTGAATTATCCTTTATAAAGGATAGGTGTTGTAGATCAGCACAAACATGCATACACACAACCAACCAGGAAAATATTCCAAGATGCCTCCAAATCTAGATGAGTGATGCTTTAATTGATTGGGATGACCAAGACATGGGCAATGGTATAATATAAACACGATGTACTAAACCAAAGAAGTTGAAGACAATACATATAAGAAAGCATCCCCTCTTTCCTTGTCGATGGGCAACAAGAACTATAAATCTAAATGGTGAGACTTGACAATGGCCTTAAAATATGGATGATGCATGAAGAATTTGACGTTTTAGATAGTTGACAAGTTGTATGAGATAGAATTAGATAGAGAAAAACTACTTCTCCGCCTCTTGACTCTTTCTTTCATCTCTTCATCTTCTCTCTTCCAAGTTATCCAATATTTATCTCATCTCTTCTCCTCGTAGTTAGTTTTCTCATCTCATGTCCTCTATATCTCCTCTGCACACCAGCCACGAAGAGACAACAAAAGTAGTTGGGGTGAATAAAGATAAATTCCTACATGACAAAACCTTGATGGGAGTAGGGAATAAAGGATCAGGGTGAACATCAGTGAGATCCATAAAAAAAATTCTTGACAGATTGAAGAAGTTGTGTCTTTTACAATTGAGTGTTTCGAGAAAATTGGGTGATATGATTGACTTCACGCTTGAGAAGTTAAACATTGTATTTATTAGAGATCAGCATTACACTTGAGAGAACTTGATGTCACTATTGAGTGAGGATGAATTCATTCTTGAGAGAGTGCATTTGAAACTTGAATGAATGTCCCTTGATCCACATTACAAACTATTTAATAGCGGCCATGACTAGCTTGCAAAATCAGTTATAGCTGGTGCGATCACTAAAAATTACACCCAACCAATTGAATTGAATGGATGTGCCTTAGGCACACGATAAGGTCTTCTAAATTTTTAAACCCAATGGACACAAATCCACAAGCGCATGGGTGTTGGAGTAGTATAAGAGCGACAATTTGGGATTGAACCCAAGGGGGCGAGGGGGCACTAGAACTAATTTTTTTTAAATATAGGTTCCTAATGTGGAGCCTTGGCTTGAAGGGTTTAGCTTGGATTTTGTTTGATTACACTAAGTTGGTTCAACAAGCAAGTAAAGGAGAAGAAAAAGCAAAACCTACTTTAACCCTAGACATGTAATTCTAACTAGCAAGTAAAGGTGACTAAATAAGAAATGATCAATTTAGACTAAGGAAAACAAACAAGAGATAACACTAACACTAACACTATACTAGCAAAAAAATCTAATTAACAACCTGGAGATTGAAAATAGTTACATTAAGTAAGAAACTACACTAAAGTAGCAATTAGCAACTAGGGAAAACAAAGGACTAAAGTAGCAACTAACTAGCTAGAGAAAACACAAACAAGAACAAAGTAACACTAACTACACTAGCAAGAGCGAACTATCATGAATAAGACAAAAGTAAATCAATGAACAAAGCAAGCATTAAATAGCAAGGAAGTAATTAGGGTTTTTCGCAAGTTATGGAAAGTGTGGGCCGTTTGGGGTAATGTGACTAGAACATAGTTTGGGGTTTATAACATGCAAATCATGATCATCGTTAAACCAAAATAACAAGATAGATGCTAGAGAATTATCCTAAACTACTAATTGGCCATGGTGATATAGGATGTGTGAAAAGGAACTACAGCCTAGAACACCCTATCCAACCTTGCGAGGCTCATTTGGATTAGGATTTAGGTGGAATTCTACTAGGATCCAATCAAGTCTAGGTTTATAGGATAAAATATATTAGGACAAGGCCAAGGGTAATAATGGAGGGTGGAAATGAGGGTATTTCACCTTGCATTACCTACCATCTAGCCTTCAGATAGCTCCAAGTCAACTGCACTAATTGTTTCTAGACAAGCTACTTAGATCTCACACATGGGAGTAGCAGAATGGATATATTTGTAGGGAGATGGGAAGCTATATAGGGACCCACTAGTCCTAGGAGCAAATTCCGAAGTAGCTACATGTAGGTCAATTTCTCCTGGACCTAGGTGGTTTCAAGCACAAATCACAAGATAATAAATGAAAAATGAGACAACAGTAGAAGACAATCATTTAAAAATAAATTATAGATTTACATGTTATTCCCCCCCCAACATGGTATCCAAGTCACATTTTAGCCCCAAATAGCCCACCTAAGGGGCTTAGCTTCTCATATCAAAACAAACAAACAAAGGAGTAGATAATTTAATAGCCATGAAAGCTTGGTGAAGACTCCTTCTTCACCTCCAAGCAGCAAAAGTGTTCTCCTTCCTCCTTGGTAGTTGGATGGCATGGAAGTGTGGATGGAAGTAGCCAAAACCCTGGAAAACTAGTGTTTTTGAGATACGAGATGGTGGAAATAGAGTGGGAGTAGTTGGGAGCTCAATGAATGCTCATATATGTGGCAATAAGTGTTGTGGTGGCTAACATTTTGCTCCCATCTGCCACCCATGTAAATATAGGGGCTAGGGAAGAATAAGGGGACAAAATGGAAACAACAATGTAGAAATTGAGCTAGGGTTTAAGGCAGATCTGGGAAGAATGGTCGTGGTGGGTGGAGGGTAGAGTTGTCATGTTGATGGAGAATGGTTGTGTGGGTGAAGAAAAAGTTTCAAGTTACATTTGGGTGTGGAGGGTCGGTAGCACAACCGTGTTGAGTAGCACGGACATGGTGGAGGATAGGTAGAATGATTGTTCTGGGAAGACCAGCCTTGGTGGTTGTGATGTGGAATGGTCGTGGTGGGGGACTTGGTACTTGGTCGTTTCTCTAAGCACGAGCCTACTAAGCTTTAGCAGCATGACCGTTCTGGCTGACACAACTGTGTTGGGGTCTTATTGGTACGGTCTTGTTTTAACTTTATTGTAGATACTTTTTAACTTGGATTTTAACTGCAAATTTTTCATTGCTAGCACAGTTGTTCCATGGCACCATAGTTGTGTTGGGGTCTTTTCCTTACACTTCGATCTTCAACTTCAGAATCCTTGGATTTCTTTGCCTTGGCTTGACTCTTGGCCACAAGTGGTAGGTTGGGGAAGCTCTTGGACACTCCTTAGGCTCCTCCAAGGGTGAAGGAACCCCTGGACCATCCTTCTTCTATCCTGTTCATTCAAAGCGTGGTCTAAGTACTTGAAAATCCTACAAAGAATGTTTATAAGTACATTTGACAGTAAACCATTTATTGGGGGAAGCAGTATACACTCTAATATGTTTAGATGTGATTAAAGTATGAAAGGGGACAAGATGAAGCCCTAAAATAGGACTACATCAATAGCTAGGGGGGAAAATACATAGAGGATGGCTACATGTCATTTTGAAAGATGACAACAAAAAGCACACATGTTGTGGACTGACAACATGGTGTGTTGACGATGCACACACCATGTAAATTACTATGTGTCATGTTAAAATACAACTAGAAATTCAGGGAGGAAGTCGCATGATTGTGAAGTGGAACACGATGTGCTCGGAACTTGCTAACCAATCTCATGAGAAAATGATATATCACATGTCGAAATGGCACAACATGTGAAGGTACATAGAGTGTACTAGGACTACATGTTGCATAGGAACATAATCTGTGTACTTGGACTACACATTGAGCGAATTGTTGGGGTGATGTTGGTTGTCCCAGTGGCATGGTATGTACTTTTGACTACACATCGTGTAAAATGTCACTAATGGTGACTGGAATTAAATTCCACAGTGTTTGATTTGAGTGCATGGCAAAAGGTAAGTCGATGACGTTGAATAATGATTGTGTCACTGATAAGATGTGACAACATCACTAACACAATCTGATGGAAACACTGACACATGATGTGATTTAGGTACACACAGAGATGGGCTATTAAAGAAAAACTGAAGATAGATATGAATATGTTGGGACTAAGAAGTAAAGAGAGACTACCAACCTCGACTTGCCAACTTGTTGAGGTTCCCAAGATGGGACCAATGCAACCCTATTTTAGGGCTTGAATTGTTCTTTCTTGTAATATGTGTATACTAATAAATACACTTATGGATGTTTTTGCACGTTTTTCAGGTACTTAGACCCCGCCTTGGATGGATGGGAGAGAAGGATGATTCTAGGGTTCCTTCACCCTTGGAGGAGTCTAAAGAGGGTCTAAGAATTCCCTCAACCTACCCCTAGTGGCCAAGAGAATCCAAGAAAAGAAGTCCATGGAAATCCAAAGAAAAGATAGAATTGCCCTAGAAGATCCCTAGCATGGTTGTGGTGTCGAGGAACGACCGTGCTATTAAAGACAATTTCATAGCAGATCATAGGGACAAAGCAATTCAAGTCAAGCACAGCAAAATGGCCATGTTGGAATGTACGGTCGTGCCAAGAAGGACCCAACATTGCCATGTAGTCATCCACGACCATGGTGCCTATCTACTAGCATGCATGTGGCGATCAAAATGGCCAACATCCATTCCTCCTAGAACAACGATGTGCACCTTCCCACCACAGTTGTGGTGCCCAACACAGTTGTGTCACCAAGAGCCTAAACTCCAAATTTTTACTAACATCTTTTCCACTTCTCACCTCACCCATTCCACATGAGCACAGCCATTTTGTACCCCAATTACAACAACTGTGGTGTTTAGAATGGTCGTGGTGGTCAAAAACCCTACCAATTTATTACATTAATTTTCCCATTACACACCCACTTCACGTAGTGCTTTCCCACCACCTATATACATGAGTGGTGGCTGGAGCATGAGGTTATCCATTTCTCACTCATTCTCGAACACACTTCACCCATCCATCACTTCCATATCATGTTCCACTTCCATTTCACCTTTTTTCCACAAACCCCTTCTTTTTAGGGTTTTGGCCACTTCCCTTACCATTTCCATGTCATTCATCCTTGGAGGAGGGAGATGATAAAGATTGGAGCTTATGGACAAGGATTTTTCTTCCTTTACACCAAGCTCCATGGCTACTTATACCCCTTTCTTATCTCTTTTTGTATTTTCCATTGTCATGAGTAGCTAAGCCCTTTAGGTGGGTTGTTTGGGGTCTAAAATGTTACTTTGATACCATGTTGGGGGAAGTGAATGTAAACTTTGTAATTTTGTTTGATAATGATTATGTGCTACTTGCATATCATTTCCCATAAATTAGTTGTTGGTTTGTGCTTGAAATCACCTTGGACTCTAGGGAAATTGTTTATATGTGGCTAGTTTGGGAATTGCTTCTAGGTCCAATTAGTGGATTCCTAGATAGGTACCCATATTACTACATGATAATTAATTCTCCTACACCTAGGTGAGAGATATAAGTATCTAGTTTAGAGGAATCTAGTATAATTGTATTTGAGCGTCCTAAAGGCTAGATGGTAGGTGACTTGAGGTGTACAACCCTCATAATGATCCTCCATTACTACCCTCGATCCCTAATTTCCCTAGGAGATTCTGTCGTAGAAACATATACTTGATTAGATCCTAATAAATTCCACCTAAACTATGATCAAGTGAGCCTCGTAAGGTCTTATAAATTTGAAAGACCTAGTGTGTGTTTCCCGCACGCGCACCAAGCTAGTGTCTGGTCATTACTGGAGAGAAAGGCACTCAGCCTTGATAGTTAGTTTAGATTTGACTTTTCCTTTTTCCCTTACCATTTCCATTCTTTATTCATTTTATTACTTTTGCATATAGGTTTTCTAACTTGTTTTCTTTTGTTTGGTTGTGTCTTGTGCAAATGACAAGCAACCCATGGAGGACAAGATGAGAGGCCGAAATGGGGAGCATCATGCACCTCACAAACCACTTCACTAAATACATTATACCTGGAAACTACATTCACCAATTGCAAGTTAATCAAATTACTGGGGAGCACTTCTCCATCCCTCCCGGTCTTCTTGGGCTCCTTCTAACCTTCTACGTATCAGAGACTGAGAACCCCTACAAGCCCACAAATGGTATGACTCAGGAATGGACAACATAAGTTGGGGAGACATGAAGAACACATTTCTAAATAAATTCTACTCCATTGCAAGGTTGACACAAATGCAGTTTGCTATAGTGAGTTTCGGCCAAATGGGGAATTAGAAATCCCATGTTGCTTGGGAAAGATTTTAGAGATGTTGAGAGAGTGTTCACACCATGAAATTCATATATGTCTGATTGTTCAATCATTATTTTGGTCTCTCTCAAATGGGTCAAGCTACAATGGATTCTTCTTGTGGAAGGGCTTTCATGGCTAAACCACCCGAACAGTCATGGACATTTTTTGAGCACTTAGCGGAAAATTCAAGGAAAGGAGCTTTTAGCATGGTTAATGATGGTGACTGTTCCATTAGTGTGACACCTTCAACTCCTAGTAACTCAAGCCCACATATGATGGATATTCTTGTTTAAATGATGAATCTTATGAAGAATCAAGTAAAAATTGCTTCTAACCACTCGATGAATTCTATTGAGTCTTTTGGTGAATAAGTGAAGACACTTCATGCTCATGACAACCAAGAACAACTAGATCAAAGGTATAGTTTAAGGTTTTGAAGGTGAAGTCCTTTATAGGTTGAAAGGTTTTGATGATGTTCAAAAGAACGTGACAAGGCATGAGCAAAAAGTAGAGCAGCTCTTCTCTTCAATACAACCTCTTCAAGCAGAAGGAAAGCTGCCTTCCCAGTCCATAATGAACTTTAAAGAAGCAAGTGGACCAATAGGCTATCACTCAAGGCTCCTATAATCCACCCCCCAGTGCAAGTGCAGTCCGCATATCAATTTGAAGGATCTCCAAGGCCCTATATGCCTCCTCCACCTCCATCACCACAACCATCCTACAACTTCACTTACCATCCTCAATATTCTTCTCCACCTCAATTTCAATACCAAGGGCCACCTCCACCTCCTCCGCATCAACAACAAGCGCTCTCTTTTCACCATTAGCAAGCTAGTGCCATGACAATTCTAAAGAGTGGAAAATTTATTGAGCATCCCAAGAATCAGGTGGGCAATGATCATGCAAGAGAAGGGCATGTTATTGAAACAAGGCTGAAGAAGCCAAGTGGTAATATTGTGATTGACATAGTCAAATATTATCCCATGATGAATATGTGATGTTGTGTGCTCCACCCTATTCTCCAATTTTAGGATCTACATGCCCTAGTGTTCCACCTCTGACCCCAGCAATATCTCATTTCATAGCTCAAGAAAATCATTTTGAGTCAGGTAAATCAAGTGTTAGTGAGCCACCATTCCTCGATGAATTGGACATCAAAAAGGAGGAACAAAAACAATGTTGACATTTTGGATATGTTTTGGCAAGTGCAAGTGAATATCCTTTTTTTGGATGCTATCAAAAAAATTCCATCTTATGCCAAGTTTCTCAAGGATATGTGTACTTTTAAGAGAAAGTCAACATGGAGAATGCCTAAAAAAATCAAGTTCACTTAATAAGCGATATCTATCATACAACACTCACTTCTTGTGAAGAGGAAAGACACAGGAGTCTCATTCATACCTAGCTACATAGGGAGACATTGCATAGACAAATCCCTACTTGATTATGATCTAGTGTGAATTTGATGTCATATAGTGTCTATGTTGATTTGGGATTAGAGAAGTTGAAACTAGATTATTGTACTCTCCATTTGGCGGGTTGATCCGTCAAAGAAACTAGAGGAAGAGTGGATTATGTCTTGGTAATGATATACAAAGAAAGAGGGGCAGTTTTTCTGACAAATTTTAGTGTTCTTGATATGGAACCAGAGAATAGAAGGATTCCCATCATCTTAGGAATACCTTTCCTGTCTACAAAAGATGTCAAAATACATGTATATAGTGTCATAATGACGGTCTCTTTCATGGACATGAGATAAACATCAATATGTTTAAGACCCCATCCCAACGAGACCGGGATGAGCATGTTCAGCACTATCACTTGAAGAGTCCAATTGATTGCTCCAAGGTTGGGATCTAGATGGAATACCTCATGATAACATCTACTTCAAGAGTGGACACACAAGATTTACAAATAGTTGATTGATTGAGAGAACTACATGAAGCCCAACTGAAGTCCAGAAACATAGTGCTAGTGAGAGGCGACCCACCTAGGTTTGAGGAATTTTTCACCCAGCCTTCAATTTTTGATACTTTTTTGTTATTTTCTGACTTTTTTAGAAAACACACTTGTTTCTAATAATTTTCTTTAGATTTTAGATGTGCAAGTGAAGAGTGATGAAATGAGGAAAATTAGCTGAAATGTGAAAGAGAATTGATAAAATATCACTTTGTTCAAGAATTTGATGATTTATGAAAATTTGAGTTGAGTTGGACTGCAAAAATACCCACCACGACCATGGTACAATGAAACGTATATGGTGGGATGCTCAAATTTTTTGGGAAAATCAAGGAAGTGCATAGTCATAAGAACAGGTGTTCTCAACAACACAGTTTTGTGGCAAGCTAGTCACCATGGTCATGTTGCACAGAAAGGCAATGGTGTCGGCAAGCCAACACAGCTATGACACCCAGCATAGGCGTGCCAACAGTGAGCCCATTTGGTTAGCTTGCATTTCAACCCGATCCAACAACACACAACATGATTACTTCATTCTATTTTCGTGACTCAATGGCCTTGCATGCGAAGGGCGACTCCCGGGTGACTGCTCTAGCCATTCTAGCCATAGTTTCTTTATCCTCTACCTCAAATCGAACTCCAATCCCCTTCAGAATTCATTCCCCTACCTCCACCTTCAATTTCTCTTCCATTTCCACCACCAAATCTTCCCATATCTCTCATTGTGCCCCACCTAACCAAAACTCCAAAAGCCTAATTGCTCTACATCTCCCATCCAAAATCGACTCAAAATGAAGGTGCTCGAAAAGAAATTGAAGGAGGGGTCAAGGGCGTCATCTCCTACGACCGTTGCCCCAAAAAAGGCTCTTATATAGCCCCAACTACATCTCTTGCTCCTTCGCTGCCAAATACAGTCTCCATCCCTCACTGCAAAACACCCCACTTGACCGCCAATGATTTGGATGCATTGATGGATTCCATTGTGGAGGAGGCTACAACTCAGCCAAAATGTGGGGAAGTTATTGAAACTTCGTCTTCTTCAGGGACAACACCATAATGCACATCAAAACGGCATTCCACTTCCTTCGTCATGGCGCAATCAAAACCACAGCTGCAAGCCCAAAGGTTGCCATCCCTTAATGATGAGAATGAGGCAATGGAAGATGATCATCTTGAGCAAGACAGAGTGAACGAGGAGTTCACTTATAGGAGAGACAGTCAATTGATAAAGTCAATGCATCTAGAGTGCCTAACACATAGAGTGATTGATGCACGCTACGCTCACTAGTCTACTATGGAAGCATTGGGTATTTATTTTTATTTCATGATATCATTAAGACCATGGGATTGATTGATGTGAAGATGATTGTCCAAGAAACTTATGTTGAGCTTACACAATAGTTCTTTGCTACCCTGGAGAAGGTCACATTTAGAAGGGAAGAATCTCTCCATTTTAGGTTTGGAAACAATACATTTGTCCTCCGCCAAAATGTTCAACAAAATCATTGCCCCCAAAGTAGAGGTAGCAACTCTCCTAGATGATGGGAGAACAAAGAAGGAATCAAATGTCAATTATAAATATATGTGGAATAGGTTAACCGAGCACAATATTTTATAGCGGGGAAATCAAAAACAAGTTTGATCCAAAAAACCCTACCTAAGATATGTTCAGAAGGTTTAGCAAATACCGTATTTTTCTGATATGAGAACCAAAAGAGTTGCACCAAGAAGGATTTATTTGTGTGGCTGGAGAGCACAAGGCATGAATGTCAATATAAGGGAAATACTCATTGATCATATGAAAATAATCCCTTCCAATAGTAAAAATCCATTTGTAATGGGAGTAACTTGTCACTTCAATTGCACTTGCCCTAGATCATGACGTGACATGATATACCAAGGTTGAAGGATGAAAGCTCGTAGACCTGCAATATCTTATGTGCTCATCCATGATTTTAGTTGTTGATAGAAAAAATACCACGTCAACCCCCCTTATGAAGGATGTTCACTTGAGCTGCTCTACCAAGTTACACCTTTCCTACAGGAGTATGGTCCATCTCTAGGTTTCTTAGACACTTACATGATCATCCTAAATACACATGGAGAGAGAATCCTATAGTGTTACCTAAGGACATAGGAGAGACAAATGTCGAGGATCAAAGGAGAGTGGAAGAAGAGAGAGAAGTGTGTAAGGTGATAAGAATAGAGACATAGATAGCACCAAAGTAGCCCACAGTGAACACCTATGACATGTTGACTATACATGTGCATCTACAGGAAATTCAGAGGACACTGGAGGCCATGTGGTTAGATCAATAGTAGACACACCATCAGATCAATCACATATATTGATATCAACATGCTTAAGTACAGACGAACCCCCAATGGGGGGGAGATTTTTGGGGAGTACTTCCTAGATACCATGAAACATACCCACCTTCACAGGAGGACTACTGGGACACTTACTACCAGTACCCTCCACCACAGGGAGGAGCAACCCCCAAGCCACCACATCAATATTGATCTTCTACCCTATTACTGCTAGGCTTTAGTGTCATGCTAAGGACAACATGATTCAAAATTTTAGAGTGGTAGGGAAGTATGCCTTGTTCACTCATTACTCATTTCATCTACCATTTACTTTTGTTCTATTATGTTTTCTACTTAGGTTAGACTTCTTGGTTCTTTGAATGCATGCATATCATCTAGTTCATTTTCTTATATCTTTGTGTAATTTTTCAAAAAAAAATGATTTCCATGTCATGCACTGCATTTCGTGCAAGTTTTCATAATTTTTATGTATTTTTAGTAGGGGTTTACTTGTTTATTGATTGTTGCTTTATAATGTAGGTTTGGATGTGATTGAAGGAAAATTGACATCATTCTGGTCAATTTTGCCCAAATTTGAAATTTCTTTCCTAAAAACATGTTTTGATCTTTGATAAATGCATGCTACAATCTCATGGTCTATTGTCAAATGGTCTCAATTCTTGATATTTTACATGAGAATCACCTCATTCATGCTTGTGAAATGATTGGTTGAAGTGTGATCTAAGCAATCCACAAACACTTAGGGTTTTGAAATCTCATGATAAAGGTGTGGCTGGTGTGTCATTATTTGATGAAGTTGTTGGAGTAATTTTCATGCATGAGACTCATGTTGAATTCCACACTAATGACCCCTCTTTGACTCACTTTTATTTCACCATTTATTACCTCTCTGCCTCATAAAAAGACGCCAAAGAGCACATATCAGCCTTGGCCACCATCCATAAGTTTGCAATGGCCATATCTATTGACTCTGCTTCTCTCTTACCCCCATGTGTACTGCCTACACCAAGGACAAAGAAAAGGAAAAAAGAAAACAAAATATGCTCCTATGCAATAGCATCTAAACAAAGAAAAGAAGAGTGCTCCTATATAATAGCACTCTAATCTCTTGTTGCAGCCACCTTCTTCTATATGCATGTTGATTGAGATGGGAAACATCAAACTTAGCTCATTTCACCCTTTTTCACAATCATGTGGGTCACTTAGTCTGATTTGAGATATGAAATTAAATACATTAAGGTAAAATAGTAACCCCAGTTGTATTTGATTTTCACCACCATAAAACGATTCACATGGAGCTATATGAAAGCCACGTAGATTGATTTGTGTATTGTATGTCCTATATTTGAAGTTTGTATGCTCAAGTTTTGATCATGATTGGTTTGTGAAAGAGGAGAGGAAAGAGATGAAATACATGTACTTAGTCATCATTGAGCCCATATAGTCAATTTACATTTGTTGTGATGCGATTGTCACTTCTTGCTTGTTTAAAAATTAAAGAGAGATTGAGTTGGAGCATACTTGCCCACAAGTATGTTTTAAGTTTGGAGTGGTGATGCAATCATATTTTAGGGTTTCATCTTGTACTTTCTTGTACTTCAATCACATCTAATCTTGTTAGAATGCGTGTTATTTCCCTAGTATGAGTATTACTGTCAACTGCACTTATGGACATTTTTTTCATGTTTTCTATGTACTTGGACCACACATTGGATGGACGAGAGAGAAGGAGAATGGTCCTAGGATTCCTTCACCTATAGAGAATCTTAAAAAGGGTCCAAGAGCTCTGTCAACCTACTCCTAGTGGCCAAGAATCAAGAAAAGCAAAGAAGTCCATGGAAATCCAAAAAAAAAAGATAGAAGTGCCCTAAAAATCGTAGCAAGGTCGTCGTGCCAAGGGAAGACTGTGCTATCAAAGTCAATTTCACAATAGATCACATGGAAAAATCAATGCAAGGCAAGCTCAACAGAACAGTCATACTGGACTACATGGCGTGCCGAGAAGGACTCAACATGACCACAGTCGCGGCGCCCATCTACAACATTCCCATGGCGATCAAAATGGCCAACATACATTCCTTCCAGAATGATCGTGTGAACGTACACGCCTGTACCAGCACCTTCCCACCACGACCATGCCACCAAGAGCCTAAACCCCAACTTTAACTCCCACTTCTCACCTTGACCATTCCACCCAAGAACAAACATTCTTTACCCCAGCCAACGCGATCGTGGTGTTTAGAACGTCCGTCGTGGCTAGAAATCCTACCATTTTTCTACATTGCTTTTCCCACTATACCCCCCATTGAACTAGTTGACCACCTATATATACATGGGTGGAGACTAGAGCATGATGTTAGTTATTGCTCACCCATTCTCAGCCACTCTTCACCCCTCCTCCACTTCCACATCCCATTCCACTTCCATTTCACCATTTCACCCAAAATCATTTTTTAGGGTTTTGGCCACTTCCCTCACCATTTCCATGCCATTAATCAGAGGTGCTCGAGATAGGAGTTGTTGGAGAAGGATATTTATTCCTCTACACCAAGCTCCATGTCTCCTTCTACCCCTTTCTTCTCTCTTTTTGTAGTTTCCATTATCATGAGTAGTTAAGCCCCTTGGGTGGGTTGTTTGGGGTCCAAAATGTTACTTTGATACCATGTTGGGGGGAAGTGATATGCAAACTTTAATTTCCTTTGATAACGATTATGTTTGACTTGCATCTCATTTACCATAAATAGCTTATGGTTTGTGCTTAAAATCACATAGGATTCTAGGAAAATTGCTTATATGTGGCTATTTTGGGGATTGCTCCTAGGTCCAATTAGTGGATCTCTAGATAGCTACCCATTTCCCTACGTGCTAATTTATTCTCCTACATCTAGGTGAGAGATCATAGTAGCTAGGTTACAGGCATCTAGTATAATTATCTCGGACCCTCCTAAAGGCTAGATGGTAGGTGATGTGAGGTGTAAAACCCTCATTTCCACACCCCCCCATTACTATCCTCGACCCCCAATTATCCTAGGAGCTTCTATCCTAGAAACCTAGACTTGATTAGATCCTAACAGAGTTTCACCTAAACCCTAATCCAAGTGAGCCCCATAAGGTTGGACATGGAGTGCTAGAGGTTAGTTCTCCTATACATACTCTACTATACTCATGGCCAATTAGTAGTTTATGGCAATCTGTTAGCATATAACTTGTTGTTTGGTTTGGTAATCTAAATAAAAGAGTTATGCTTACATGTTATTACCCCCAACTCAATTGATAAGTGCATTCCCTCAATAGAGCACACTTCCCATTACTACTTTAAAACCCTAATTTACCTTCTTACTTAGTTAATGCTTGCTTAGCTAATCTTTTTGCTTTCCTAGATAGTTATTCTTGCTCTTGCATTGTTCTTGATAGTTTAGGTCTTTAATTGCATTTTAGCCTTAATTGCTTTCCTTAGTGTAACTTTCTCTCTTTTCTTAGTCAGCTTCCTTTCTTTCTCATTAGAACTAAATTGTCTAAGATTAGCTTAGGTTTTGATTCCTACTCTCCTTTGCTTAATTACTTGTTCACCACTAGTGTACTCAAATCAAATCAACTTCAAATCCTAAAAGCCCTAGACTCCACAGTAGGAACCTGGCATAAACTAAGCTCGATCTAGTACCCCTTCTCCCCGAGCATCGACCCCTAACTTGCATGCTCCTATACTGCGATAAAATGATATGCACTTATGGGGTAGTATTCCTTTGTGTATTTGAGTGTATATATCTTATAAATTTGAAAGACCTATTTGAAAAACCTAGTGTGTGTCTTGCACAAGCACCAAGGACAAACCATTGAAGATGAGGCCCAAGGCTGATTTGGGCATTGAGTTTGCTTGTAGCGATAGCACTTCTAGTTGTGGATAGGGACAATCTAGTGGTGGACAATGTCAGCTACGGCATGAACCTTGATTATCAACAATTGATCGGAATGCGACGTCTTTAGCTTTTGTTGCGCCTTTCATAGTGTTGTTAACAACAACCATGAGTGCAAATGGTGGAGGATAACATGGGAGACATTCTAAGGAGACTAATGTTGATGACGACAGTCAAGTCTTTGGACAACAAAGAAGACAACCAAGATTGCCCTACGGGCAAACAACCAAGGCGAAAGTGGTGGCTGTTTACGAGCAGAAAATCAACACAGTAACCGCAAGCAAAGATTCATAAACCATGTTGGAAATAATGAATGGACGATACATTGACAATGTGTTTGATACAAGAGAATTCGGACTCGATTCGGCTTAGAGACACAAGCCCATATTGCACGACCTGATATCTTCTTTTATGTATAACAATAACTTCATGACTTGAAGTGTTGTGAATTTCAATACTCATGTGCCTAGTGCCAACGCTGAAATGAAATAGATGGAAACAAATAATATGCCACATAGCAATAGTCTCCTAGCAGCAACAACCCATATATGCTGAATTAAGCTGAACTGCAGTGGGTACATAGAGTAGCACCAATAAAAAGATTAAGTAGAAGCTTTTAGTTTTCACATTTATGTATTTAACTGCTGTTGGAGCATAACTATGAGATATTGTTATGGGATTTAAGAAGGTATGGGGTCCAGGGTATACCTGAATGCAGCTGCGAAAGCTACTATTTGATTTGCAAGTAGGCTCAGCACTGTTCTCCATAATGAAAATGAGCCTTTGTTTGACTAGCAGCTTCTTTCATGAGACAACGGCAGATACCACAAATACAGGAAATTCAAATTTCTCTAATATGTAGGATAGCCTGTTCATTAATTGACCCGCTATTATTGCTAACACGATTGCGGAAAAGCTAGGAAGCTCATTGTAGTAGGCATTTTTTTTATGCTATGTGGTATACACAAAATTGCCTCTTCCTAAGTATACTATCTATGTTTTTTTAATCTTAGCATTGATCTGCCAGCACAGATTCTCCACATTCATCTTTCATAGTCACGTTCCTTCTATGCATGTCTGCTGTTTCATCATCATCATCATCATCTAAACCTCAGTCCCAACCATGTTGGGGTGGGCTACATGGATCCTTGGTTTCCATTCAAGCAGCTGTATCATGGGTCATATATTCTGATCGTGCCTGCTGTTTTATCAAAAACATGTAGTTTTATAGCTGTTACACACTTACAGCTGTGCTAATACGTCTCATCGAGAATCTGATAATTTAAGTACAGTGAATGTGACAGCATCACAGACCAAATAAGGTCATTTTGTTTAAGTAATGCTACAATGAGATACCAATAGTAAATATTACTAAATTCAACTTTTTTAACAGAATTCAAAAAAGGAAGATGAGAAAAGTATTGAGATATCTGTGAATTGGGCTAAAAGAATTTCGGTGCAAAAGCTACAATCAAAATGACAACTGCAATACATTTAAAGTAAAATAAAACTTACTGGGTTCATGTTTACTTGATAACAAATTACAATTGGATATACTCCAGCAAAAACCTTGTCTCTGAAAAATCACTGACTTTCAAAAAATGGCATCATAACAACGGGTGTACTTCAATCTTGTTTATGGGAAAAAAAAGACCAGCCACCAACATCCAATACATAGACCTCTCTACAGTGGACCATTTATATTCGATATTGCAAGACTAACCAATTGGTCGCAAAAGGATCTGCAGTTCTAGACACGGCTGTAACGAATGAAAAGATACAACCTGCTATACGTGCAACATTGCTAGGAAGAAAAAATTTCTGACTGGCCCTCACAAGAAAGCATCCTTCTCAAGCAGCTTCAGAACGTCTTCCTGCTTATTCAGCTTGGCCACCTCAATGGGAGTCTTCCCATCCAGATTTTGCAGAGTGCTGGACAAGACAACATGATAGAACTATTGAAATTGGCAAACAAAAAACAGATACGTACCGCCATACTATGCCAGGCTGAATGCTAATTAAATTCAATATGTACTAAATAAAAAGAAAAAAGTAAGAAATTCATATCTATTGGAGTACAAAGTCAAATAGCAACTAAGCAATACAATAAAGAAAATTGAGTCCAAAACTTACACAGCTGCACCGTTATCAAGCAAAAGTGCAACACATTCCTTTCGTCCATAACCAGCAGCATAATGAAGGGCCGTGTTCTTGTTCTTGTCCAATGCATCTACTTTTGCTCCTGCCTCAAGCAGAATGCGAGCACACTCAACCTGACCATTAAAAAAGTTGTAGTGTTAGGACATTTACAAGAAATTTACTTCAAATATATCATTCAAATTGAAATAAACCTAGAGGCAATACTAATAAAATAGTTAAAGAGTTAAAAGAGAAAAAGTTAAGACCTGGATTAACTTGAAGAGAGCTGATTAGGAGAGAGATACACTCATTAAATTTCAATGAGCATATAACTTAAAGTTATACTTAATTCAACAGGAGGATCCATGAAGCCAACCCCAATATGGTTGTGATTAAGGCTTCAATGATGATGAGTTTTTAATCCAGTATATAGTTGTCTTACTCGAGGCTAAAACGGATTTTTTTATTCTAGATAATCTATAAGAAAATTATTTTCTGTACACTTCTATTGTACATTAAAGAGAACAGAACGATGACACGCCATTATCATTATAATTATAATGATATATATACATGTAGTCAGGCTAGAATACACTCGAGTGTACAGATCGCACGCTACACTCAAGTGGTGATTACATATGTAGATCATTTTTTTGACAAATCCAAACCGCTGATATTCTTTGTTATAACAAATACATGCTACATGCAAAATTTGAGCTCATCTGGATTCTTCTAAGTCACTATTTTATGGTCTACAAAATCAACGCACAATACTAATTTGAATTGTATCAATTTTGTCATTTGTAGATGCATGACCTATAAGTGTTCAAATGAGCTCAAATTTTGTATGTAGAGTGTTCATAAGAAGATCAATGGTTTAGATTTTCAAAATAAATGTTGCATGATGGAAAATGGTCTCCGCTACACTCGGGTGTGTTCCAGCCTGACTCAACATACATGTCAATTAATATTATAAAAATATGAAACATAGCACTTTTAAGTTTTTATCAATTACATTGGCAAATTTGTCCACAAGTAGGTTTGTAACATTTGTACTTTTTGGGAGGAAGGTATTACATCCTATTACAACTAGCAAGAACATTCAGGGTTGATGAAATCATAAAACAGCCTCATAACATAATTGTGGCTCCAACCCAACAATCCCCTCTATCTCTACTCAATAATACAGCCCCACAACAACAATATGCATAGCCAACATATCAAGAAATACATGCAGAAATCTCAGTAGATATGTGCATACTGAAGAAGAAACCTCCTGACAGATGTGAAGTTCATGTCTACGTGTTAATGATGTAAATAGATGTTTTGTTGAACTGGGTATATTACTACCGTTGTGCCAACTTATGTATCTACTCAAACTCTTAAATGAGTGGTGATTTATTAATAAAAGGTCTTACCTTCTCCAAAAAACAAAAAAAATAGAACTCAGTGAGGCCAAAGCCATCCGCATCTGAGAAAGATATTATTTTACCTATAGTAACACCAAGCCAACCATACCATTCAGAATGGTTCTAAAACCCCTGAAATAGGTTCCCTACAGGTCGGTAGCGAACCACAGCCCCTCAAGAGGTGACTAAGAATCCCCTTCCGAAAACCAAGAGACAACACAAGATTGCTTCCACCAAGGGATCCACTAATTACCGTAGCGCACAATCTGCTATACTAGATCTCTTGAAGAATATTTATATTTCGTTGGTAATAAGGAGCTTAGCTAGTCCCATGCTATGCTGGTCGGCAAGTAGGCACCATCGTGTAGCGAAGGCTTTCATCTCTAAGAGTTTTCCTAGTACCTTTTCATCTAAAAGGTTTCACAATTATCAGGGCACCCGCCTAGGCGGGACTAGGCGCCTCAAACTAGGTGCCCAACCTATTAAGTGTTATAACTTTTTAAGTGGGCGTCCAAGGCCTTTTAGGCCCAAATTAAGCCATTTAAAGGCAAAATTAGCATGAACTGGGTCTGTATTTGGTTAAATTAGATCACTTTTGAGTCATTTTGAGGTTGAATAGGTCTAATTTAGGCCAAATCAAGTCAAATTTTGGCATATTTAAGTCTGATTTGGAGGGAAAAAGGTATGATTGGGGGAAGCACGTTTGATTTAGCCAGATTGGATCTCATACTCATTTAACTTGATATAGGATAAATTAGGGGAAGTAATGTCTGATAGGTCAAGGGTCAAACGAGGTCAAATTTGGGGGAATGAGGTCTGGTTTGGGGGAAACTGATCTGATTTGGAGGAAATACATTTGATTTGGGGAAATTGGGCAAGATTTGGTCAAACTTGGGTCTCATTTGGTAATATAGGATAAATTAGGGTAAGTAGGGTTTGTTTAAGTCATCTTTGCAATTAGGTGCAGTTTAGGCCAAAGGTCGAATATGCGCAAATTAGGTCTGATTTGGGGAAAAACATGTCTGATTTGGGAAAATTTGATCTGATTTGGAGAAATTTGATCTGATTTGGTCAAATTAGGTCTCATTTAGGTAAATATAGGGTAAGTTAGGATAAGTTCAGGTCTAAAAAGTTTATGCTAGAGATTTCAAAAGATCGGATAACGGAGCGGGATGGAGCGGGGAGACTAGGGTTCCCAATCGCGCCCTTGCGGCGACGGCGTGCGGGGACCTCCTCCCCGACCTGCGAGGCCTCGTGCGGTGAGCGTAGGTCTACGAGCGCTCGTGGTGATTCCCAGGCGACCTGCATCGCAGAGGCACGGCACCCTTTGGGGGTGCTATCCAAGCGATCGGTTCCAAGGAGCTAAAGCGTGGATGGCTAGCATCTCTGACCTCAGGGCTCGATTGCGGGAGGCCAAATCGGCCTAGGGCATCGCTGGCAACTCTCCTACCTACCTCTGCAGAGGTGGGGGTGACGGCCAGTCAGGATGGGTGTCTCTGATTTCTCTGCTCGACCCAGCCGCTGGGGGTGCGGCTGGCCAGGGTGATCAGCCTCCGATCTCTGACCTCAAGACTCGATTCCAGGAGGCCAAATCGGCCTGGGCCACCGCTGGTAAAACCTCCTACCAACGTCTGCGGAGGTGGGGGTGACGGCTGGTCAGGAAGGGTGTCTCCAATTTCTCCGCTTGACCCAGCCGTCGGGGGTGCGGCTGGCCAGGGTGATCAGTCTCTGATCACTGAGGAGCTTTGTGGAGGGCTTGATCAGAGCGGAAGGAGCAGGTCCCATGATTCGTCTGGGTGTGGAAGATGCGACTCCGAATCAGCGGAGTTGGTGGCCGACGGTGGTACGAGGCCGAGGTCGGTCGACTCAGGGGGGGTTGGATGCTTTTGTGGTCGGCGACATCCTGGTTTCTCGATGACGGTGATGGGGATTGGTGGTGTGGCGGATGGCAGGGCTAAGGAGGCTCGTTTGGCTCCGATCAAGCTTTATGGAGGAGCCTCTTCACCTCGGCGGGGCTCTCGTGTCCCGCAAGATACGTGCCTCCGCTGTCTGCACCGTGGACACTGACAGCATCAACGTTCAACTCCGAGAGTTTGCTTTCGATGCAAGTTACCAGGACACCTGGCATGGTCCTGCTCAAGCAAAGAGGTGGGTCGGAGACGCCCTACCCCTTGGTTTGGCGTACGCAAGGACACTTGCCTTCGTTGTTTGCAACATGGCCATTGCCAACATCAGTGCTCAGTCCCAAGACGTTGCTTTTGCTGCAAGTCTCTGGGCCATCTCGCGCGGGTTTGCCCGGTGCGGCGTCCGACTGCACGTCTTCAGGTTGAAGACGATGAGGCCCCGACGGTTGAGGGCAAGGACGGAGCTTCCTCCATAGTTGTTGATGCCAGGGTAAACCAAAAAGCGAGATGGGTGTTTGATACAGCCGGTGACTGTAAACGACTGCGACAACGACGGCTTTGTGATTTCTTGGGGTCACATAGAGGTGACGATGCATCAAGCTCTCTGAGGTGGTGCAGTGAGGGGTCATTGAGCTGCTCTTCGAATAGGTATGTGAACAGCCCTATCGGCGACGAGTCTTTTACAGGTGATGTCGAGGATACAAATGACTTCGACTTCTCAGATCCATGCCCCAGAGCTAAGAGGAGGGGAGGTTGGATCCGATGAGGTGATGAGTAATCGATAGCCTTATGTGTTATGGGTATGCAGAGGAATTTTTTGAGTGAGTTTCCTTTTTGATGTTGATCATATGCTTAGGATGGAGATCCTGGTGTAATCCTTTTATGATGACACCTTTTGGCCTGCGTGAGGGGCAGGATGAAAAAAAAATAACAACGTAATGCCATTTCAAAAAAAAAATTATGCTACAAAAAATTAGGTTACATTTTGGCCAGATTAAGTCCAATTTATATCAGGATAGGTCAAATTAGGGCCGATCAGGTCTAATTGTGGGCCATCTTAGGTGTTATTTAGGTCAAATACAATTGATACAACTTAGATATGACCATTAGAAATATACATAGTAATGTGTGTATATATATATAGCACTATTTGTTTAATTTATATATGTTACTATATGTGTGTAAGAAAAAAGCAAAAAGCCTAGAAACGCCTAGGCTCCCACCTAGGAGCCTAGTATTCCTAGTCTCTCCTTGGGAAAAGGGACCGCCTGGCAGCCTAGACAACTATGGTTTCACGCCCTATATAGTAGTACTCCTACATAGTAACACGCAAAATTCTCTCCTGCAGCCTAACAAGCTGTTTACTCCTGGTCACTTTCTACAACGGAATAGACTGGCAACTACCCTGAAAGAAATCAGCAAAGCAGGGATCTGTGAAAGCTTCTCCAACCAAGAATTTAGTACCTCCTTGTGGCAATAGTTTAATGTCATGTATAGTACCATGCAAAATACTCCCCTGCAGCCCAGAAAATTGAAAAGAAAGCTATTGTGTCTGCACAGTCCGAGTGTTGAGCATAAGAAGTTACTAATATTTTTTTTAATTTGGCCAATGCACATATTGGCAAGGCATGAATCTTGCGGGCAAATAAATCACCCACTAGCATGATAATCCACATTTAATATTCTCGTATTAAAAGCCAACTTAATCATGTGTTAATAACACATTCTTTACGTATCTCTAGCCATTATATGATGGTAGGTTGGCGCAATTTACTAATCTCTCATTTTTTGATGTACAAATATTTAGTTTTCCAGTATTGTGCTTGTCAAGTAATCAATTAGGGTTGAGCATCGGACCGGGCCGGCCCGACCCAGCCCGCTACCCGGCCCGTCAAACCCGACCCAGACCCGACCCTGATATTCTAAATGGGCGGGCCGGGTCGGCATTTTAGGCCCATTTTCTTATCCGGGCCGGGCTCGGGCCACCATAAGCCCGACCTGAAACCCAGTACCCGGCCTGCATAAATAATCTATATCATATAATATAAATACACAAATATGTATATCATTTTAAAACTTCTTTTTTCCATAATAGGATCCGTCGTCTAATGATTGATATAATCAGCCAACTTTCCCTATACTAATAGTTGGTTATAATAACAAGTCTAATAGCTCATCGATACGAATCAACAACTAGAAACAACATTGTGGATTATTAATTTGTCTGCTCATTCATATTATGTTCAACCTTCACGCAAAGCACCACCATTCCTAACACAACGACATTCTAAAATTTAATAAATATGTCTACAACAAATATTTTTCTACTTATATACAAATTCAACATTGATTGTAAATCAAACACGTCATTTTGATGAAACCTATTGTTAGACGGGCTGGCCCGAGCTCGGCCCGAAACCCAGATTTTTTATACGGGTCGGGTACAGGCTCGTCTTTCTTAAAAAATTTCGGGCCAAAACCCGGCCCGTGGCCCGCATAATAATATGGATATGGATCTGGGCTTGCCAAAACCCGGGGTGACCCGGCCCGATGCTCATCCCTAAATTAATCAATAGACATCATCTATGCATATATTAGACTGTTTTACTTGAGTTAGTCCTAAAATTATCAAATAGTTACCACACATTTACAAAACTTTTAGTGACTTTTTCCAAGTTTTCTACATAATATCTGAATTCCAACTTTCCATCCTGACTGGAAAAAGTCCCAAAGGCTGGATTCGTTGTCATGCTCCCGCGCATATCCTGCAATGGAATAGACCAGCGAACCCAGCAAACAATCTTGTATTTCAACAATTCTTATATTTGGACTTACAGAGCAATCATGAAACAAAAAGCAAAAGAAGTGTGGAGGATTATGTCCTCTAACCATTCCCCACATCCCACAATCTTTAGAACCGGCAGTGGTTGCAACTGCAAACCAGCCAGTCCCAAAGTGCAACGACGACCTACTACGCAGCTATAGAGTCCGAGCACCCCATAACTGAAGTACTTCTTATCCGTGAACACCTTAGATAGTTGTATCATGCCATCATTCCTCTAAGTGCAACTGAGGACAAGACCACTATGCGAGGGTTCTTCAGAAAACTATGTTGCCGCTTGGAACAATTCCATTTGTTACAATATTTCTGAAACATAATAATTTGGTATCCTTTTGTTAGTTCTATTTCGATTTGCTATCTTGTGTGACTAGGGCTGGCAAAACCAGACCCGACCCTACCCAACCCGACTAAAGCAGGTTTGGGTCTTGATATTTTCACCCGAACTCGAAAAACCCAAAATTATTTGCAGGTCGGGTCGGGGTTTGCAATTATCAATCCGCAAAACCTAATCGACCCGAAATTATGTATAAATATAAATATATTCTGTGTTGTAGCCATATAACATCTTAAGACATGCAAACATAAAAATATGATTATTATCTTATAGTTTATGATAGTTTATACAAGTCCATGCTTGCAAAATAATAACTAGCCAACAAATTTTGCAACAATTTCAGGTCTAACGGGTTTGTATTTCGGTTTGTATTTTCATATTCGTATTTTTCGAGTTTACACTTTCAGGTTTTTTGGGTTCGCATATAATATGGTATTTTCGGCTCCATCGGGCCAGACCCACATATAGGAATTTCGGGTTCGAGTCGAGCATGACCTGAAATTATTTTTGGGTCGAGTATATTTGATCTGACTCGAATTGACCCAAAATGGACCCGCTCAACCCGGACCCGATTGCCAACCCTAGGTGTGACACATGTTATTTGGCATCCTGCAGTACACATATATATACACTGAAATGAAGGTGGTTGGACTAATTGTCAGTGTCTTGACATGCAGCACACATATACACGTGCACAGAAGAGCTTAGGATAACTCCACATACACACGAATAAAGACATACTTATTTGTTTGTAGATTGTCTCGGACAACTTTTCAGGTGCTAATTTAGAAACAAATGTGTATTAGCTAGATATTTGTATGTGCAGATAAGATATTTTGTATAGAATATAAATTTAGTAAAAACAATAATACATGTATATTGAAATGATATTTTTTATACTTTATAGAGAGAGCATAGGATCACTTTACATGCAGACATATAAAAGACATACTTGTTTGGTTATAGATCGCCCGATACAACTTTTAGGGTGCTAATTTAGAAATAGATATAAATCTATGTAGACATTTTAGATATTTGTATGTGTACATGATAGATATTTCGTTTAAATATTAGAAAGTCAACCTAGTAATATATTCATGCCTGTTAGTAATATAGTCATGCATGTACATAGAAATAATTATTATTTGAAACTTTACCTAGGATGCCATGAACTACAAACAAGCACAAGGTGCAATATTCAAATATTGAATCTCAACATCGCATTGTCAGTATATATCAATGATGCTATGTGAAACAAAATTCAGAAAGAAAAATGAGCAAGAAAAAATGCATTTAATATATCATCCATGCAAGGGAGAACTAATAAGAGCATCTACCAAACACCAGTTCAAGCATCTAGGATAACATATTATAAAACACAATAACATGTACAGATGTTAAATTTTATAATTTCAATACCAACGTAGACAGGTGTTCAAATTATTTGGGTTAACTACATAAATAAACTACACTATGCATGGTCAAATATGGCGTGACTTTTTTTAAATAACCAATCTAGCACTTAATTTTGTGATCGTGATAAACATAGCATAATGTTGGAAAATGTTGTTATTATGTCATATCAAGGCCCACCTCCCCAATTTACCCTTGTATTCTTTCATTTTCTATTTGTCATTTTCTCTTGCTTATCCATTTGATGTCATTCGACTCTCCACCCCATCTACTCCACACCCTCCACCCAAACTTGGTTTCCAAGTCTCAAAAAAAAAACAAAAGACAAGAATGTGCTAGGTGGAAACAATCCAACCATCATTTGTAATTTGGTGCCCAAATCTATTGGGGTTGGCATGGCATGTCAATATCTTATGTGCTCCTCTACCTTCTTTTTGAGTTATTGCTCACATATAATCCAATTCATCTTCCCCTCTCCCCTACTTCACCATGTCTGCCTCACCATCTTCAGATCCCAGTCCACACGAGGCTCAATACCTGGAGAGGCCACTGACGGGTTTAGGCACCTACCTATGCCTCCACATTCTAGGATACTGCCCTGGTCTGTTAGATGGAGACATCGATAGAGCTCCTTCAATCTGCTTCTTCTTGGCCAACAACATTTGGACCTGATGGAAATGCAAGGCACAAAGATCCTCTGCTCTATATTGTTAAGAACTGTAGTGGGAAAGCGACGTGTTCTGCAAAACTGAAAGCGCAAGATTTAACGTGGAAAACTCTCCTCAAGACGAGAAGAGAAAAAACCACGGGGCAATACTGGTCAACAAGCACTATGTAATCAAGATTACAGCTCACACCTTCTAGATTTAATCACCTCTAAATCTGGATAGCTCCCCCACACACGAGAACAAAGATAGAGAAGAATAGAATTACACCCAACGGCAGGGGATCAGGCACGGCTGTGTCCTTGCTTGTTGTCGCTGCAACCGCTGACCGGGTCGCCTCTGCTCCTGACAAGGTCGGCTAACTCATCTGTCAACCAAAAGCTCTCTCCGCCTGAGAGAGCATATGTGCGTTCTCCGTTGATCGGACGAACTGATGTCGTAGTCGTTGTCGCAGCACCAACGTAGTGCCACCAACTGATGTGCCTCTTCCGCTAACCGGATACGCCGCCGTCGTCGATGACCACCAATGTGTCGCTGACTTTCAGCCGCTACTTCACTTCAAGGCAAAGTCGTTGACCCTCTCTTATCAAAAGAGAGCACCACCAGTTGTTCTTATTTTCTGGCTCTTCTACCACAGAAGGCGCCAACAACAAACAACTGATGGGATGATCCCAATAGCCTCCCCCAGGACCTCTATTTATAGGCCTCCATGACATGTGGTAGCAATTAGGAATCTCTTTCCAATTCATAGTCCAATTCCTAATCCAATTCTAATGTTGCAAATAGAGAGCCATCTTCTCTCCTATTGGATTTAACTCCTACTAGGATTGACAACACAAGCCAACTCCTACTCAAGCCCAAATCCAATTAGGACATGGACCGGAACAATCATTTTCCAACAATCTCCCCCTTCGGGCCATAAGGGAGACGTTGTCTTCAACAATCATCCAGAGTAACTTTTGGATTTCATCACCACCCGTGATGGATCCTGATAGGTGGACTTTTTCCTCAAGCATGTCAGCATCCTGTCATTTTCATCCATTTTTTTGAAGTACCACCCTGACTTCTCTTTGTTCCCTGACAACTGAGAAGAAGTATCTTGGCAGCGCCGCTTCTCTCTCCATGCCCACACTTGGAACTTTCTTTGCTCCCGTTGACCGGTCTGTCGAGCCATCCTGGATGAAAATTGTGTTTCTGACCTTCTGCAGTAAGACTCAGAAAACTTCCTTTGACGCTCCCCCTGTCGATGTATCCCCACATCAAGAGCATGATCCTCCATTCTGCATGCATCAACTACATGTCCACTGTATCATCCCTCTTCCTCATGTGCACACTTTCTGGAAGAAGTCTTTGGAGCGACCTTCTCTAACTGAGAGTCGTCCTAATGCTTGTAGAAACTTACCTTTCTACCCTTACTGACATCATTGAGAGAATCCCACAGCTCAGACATGTGTCTATCTGTAGTACTTCTAAGTCCTCCTCGTTTCCTTTGAACTGGCGTTGGCTTCTTGACTTCCTGGACCTTCTCTTATACACTCTCAATGTGGTTTTATATAGATTGCAGCACAGTCTGCCTTGAGCTATCACCAAAGACCCTTTTGTTACCTTGCACATGCCACCACCAAACCTGAGATCATATCCGCTCCTATCCAACAAAGAACCAGAAATTACACTAAGCCTCAAGTCTGGAACATGACGAACATCCTTGAGCATGATAGTTCACCCAACATATGTTTTGACACAGACGTCACCAATCCCAATGATCTTTGAGTAGCTAGAATTCCCCATCCTCACATTGCCAAAGTTCCCTCTTCTATATTTTGTGAAGAACTTCCTGTGAGTTGCAGCATAACACGTCACGCATGTGTCTACAGCCCACTCAACACCATCCTATGTGTTCCATTCCTGCTCTTGGACTGTCAATATTAGATCTTTCGCAATGGCAACTGTATTGCTTTAGTCATCATCCTCGTGTTCTTTGGCAAGTTCTTGTGACACCTTCTTTCAGATCTTGCAATCTTTCTTGAAGTGTCCAATTTTTCCGCAACAATAACATTCTTTACTCTGTCTTTGACTTCCCGCGATTAGAACCGTGATTGTGACTTTGATTTCTTCCTCTACCTTCAACGCATAGAGCTGAACTTGAAGAATCAGATTTTCCACATTCTGTGGATGTCTTCACTCAGAATCAAATCCCGAATATCGTCAAGCTTCAGCTTTATGCTTCTTGACGATGATTGTTGTCACCGTAGCAGACCAACTCTCGGGCAAAGAGGAAAGTAAGATAATTAGATAAGGACTTTGACTTTATCATCAAACACTATCTCCACTGAGTTTAGTTGAGTAGTTATGACGTTGAACTCATTGATGTGATCTGCTACCGAGGCTCCTTCGCTCATCTTCAGGTTGAACAAACGACGCATCAAATATACCTTGTTTGCAGCAGTTGGCTTCTCGTACATATTTGACAGCGTTTTCAGAAGTTCTGCCATCGTCTTCTCGTTGGCTATGTTGAATGCAACATTTTGTGCCAATGTCATCCTGACCACCCCAAGTGCCTAACGATCAAAGAGATCCCAATCGTCCTGCTTCATCTGTTCAGGCTTAGTCCCCGCTAGAGGTTGATGCAATTTCTTCTGGTACAGATAATCTTCAATCTGCATCTTCCAAAAGCCAAAATCCTTGCCATCAAACTTGTCAATGTGCACTTTTTCGTCTTCAAACGCCATTGCCGCTTCCACTTCAACCTTCAAAATCTTGCTCTGATACCACTTGTTAGGAATTGTAGTGGGAAAGCGACGTGTTCTGCAAAACTGAAAGCGCAAGATTTAACGTGGAAAACTCTCCTCAAGACGAGGAGAAAAAACCGCGGGGCAATACCGGCCAACAAGCACTATGTAATCAAGATTACAACTCACACTGTCCAGATTTAATCACCCCTAAATCTGGATAGCTACCCCACACACGAGAACAAAGATAGAGAAGAATAGAATTACACTCAATGTGTACAAAATATCCTACTTATCTTTTTCTCCTCACGACACCTCTGTCGTTGTAGGGGATCAGACATACGGTTGTGTCCTTGCATGTTGTCGCTGGGACCGCTGACCGGGCCGCCTCTGCTCCTGAGGTCGCCCACCTCACCTGCCAACCAAAAGCTCTCTCAGCCTGAGAGAGCAAATGTGTGTCCTCTGTTGATCGGACGGACAGTTGTCGTAGTCGTTGTCGCATCACCAATGTAGTGGCACCAACTGATGTGCGTCATCCGCTGACCGGATACGTCGTCGTCGTCGATGCACCACCAATGTGTCGCTGACTGTCAGCCGCTACTTCGCTTCAAGGCATAGTCGCTGACCCTCTCTTACCAAAAGAGAGCACCACCATTTGTTCTTGTTTTCTGGCTCTTCTACCACAAAAGGCACCAACAACAAGCAACTGATGGATGATCCCAATGGCCTCCCCCAGAACCTCTATTTATAGACCTCCATGACATGTAGTGGCAATTAGGAATCCCCTTCCAATTCATAGTCCAATTCCTAATCCAATTCTAATGTTGCAAATAGAGAGCCATCTTCTCTCCTATTGGATTCAACTCCTACAAGGATTGGCAACACAAGACAACTCCTACTCAAGCCCAAATCCAATTAGGACATGGGCCGGAACAATCATTTTCCAACATATATGACAAGAATCCAAGGCGTAGCAAGAGTGCCTGATACATGCAATCAAGGGGTGTCTCTATATCAATCACCACCACATACCCCCACATTACAATCATGGGGCTATCTATGAAAGGCTCTTTGAGGGGTTTCCTAGAGGATGGATGCAAAAACAGCTATATGTTTGCTTTCGAGCACATCTTCATTGTAGTCTAGCTTTAGACAGCATCCTCTTGGCCATCTAGGTGGCATACCCCTATCGGTTGGCTTCTGGACAGTTGCCTAGTTGCAACCTCCAGTGTGTCACATGCTCGTCCTCATCTTACTGAGAGCAAACTTTGTCTTGTCATCAAATCCTCCAATGGTGGCCTCTCACAACCACAGTTGAACGTCCTAGCACCCACAAAATGTAATCATGATAACTATGTGTGAACCTACTTCCCTTCTCACATGCATCTTTCCACTATTTCGGTGGCACTGAAGTTGGGGCTCTTAGGCCAGATCTTAGTATCAAGCACCCCAACTTGGTGTCCAGAGCCAAGAACCCTGACTTATCGTGTCTGAAGTCGTTACAATGCATCCCTCCAACACAATGTCCTTTGATGATGTCAAACAGGCAGAAAAACCCTCACAGGCCACTAAGGAGGTCATCAGAGTTGGGCAAAGGTATCCTCAAATTTAGGGTGATACAAGGCCAAGACAGAGGAAAAATGGAGTTTCATTTGAGGTAAGGAAGAACAAAGAAGGTAGCAAGCATCTCACTCTTGACCATGCATACAATGTAGGAGCAAAGAGCAAACGACTCCAAGAAGTCAGACAGGGGATATACTGAGCCAAAGAAACAAGTAAAGAAGGAAATCTAGGGCCGCAGACAATTGATAAGAGGGCCTACTCCATGCTAGTGGTGTTAGTGGTGCCATAGCAAGAAAGGAGAAAAGGGATTGCTTGAGCAACATAGTTAAATGGGCCCATCGTTCCTTAAGTTAGGTCATCTTATACCCATGATACATACCACACACCCCTATATTCGGAGAAGCTTTGTGTTAGTTTAGTAATTAAGTAATAAGCTTGATTACCAACATGGTATCAGAGCAGTAAAAAAATCTAACATTTAACCCATTATTGTCTCCACCCCTACCCATGTCTTCATTCTTGTTCTCACTGCCACCGCATCTCCCGATTCTTCCTTCATCCCAACTCTTCACAATTCTCCCTGTCAACGCTCACTCCTCCCCTACCTTCCCCTAAGAGCATCGACCTCAAGACTCAAGTCGGTCTTGCCTTTCTGGGTTATCATCGCTTGTTTGTCTTTGTGGATCTTTGCCCGCTTTCGCGAGTCCTAGAAGCAGGACCTCAACGTGGACCATGCCTGTGCCAGGCGCAGTTCTCGCCTCTAGCAGGTATCCTACTTCTACACCACCTCTTGGGTTGTTATTAGGTCGTCATCCCTCCCATGTGACCACCCCTATTGGCCCCAGGTAATTTGCAAGAGACACATGCTCTCCCCTTTCCAACACCTTGTCATATAGTCATTGATCCTTGTGTGGGTTGAGTATGTCGTCCGATCTGGTCTTCGCCTTTGATCTCCTCATCACCACCCAAGCCATCACTCCAGAAGTCTGTCACAACTTATCCTCTTATTGTTGCAGTGTTGTTCCTCAATGCATGGGTCAATAGCCTGAAGTGAAACAAAAAAGGAGGGGGCAAGAAAGATGGTGCAATGGTAAAAAGATAAGAAAAAAAGGATGAAAGGAGAGAATTATAACAAAAAATAGAAAAGAAAAAAAGGAGAGAAGTAATGGGGATATCTTCCTCCCCGTGCAAGCATTAATGCATGGGAGAGTCGATTTCTTAGGTGTTTTTTTCCTCTCCCTAATTATAGTGCAATTTACTTGCAATTTGAAAAAAAAAAATCCCTAGCGTATTATCACTATTTGATAAGAATTTGTATTGTTCATACTCACTTGTTCCAATAGTGTCTACTTTATTTTTTTTCTACAGTATATCATTCTGGTAGTGCTCTTTATTCTGCTAAAGGCAAAACATAAGACTTACATTGTTATCTATATCAATGATCCTCCTTCAAAACTTTATGGGGGCAACTAATTCTTATGAATGAATGACATTTACACTTGCCTTGAGTCTAGGAACAAGCTCAAGCACATTGCCAAAATTGTAAAAGGTATTGACATGTGGCGTCAAGAATATAGCCTCCTACTATCTCGATCATAAAAAGTTAATGGGGTTTGTTATGGATGAATGTTAATTACACTTGCCTTGAGTCTAGGGACAAGCTCAAGCACATCGACAAAATTGCAAAAGATATGGGCATATGGTGCCAAGAAAATAGCTTTGTTGGATATTGGTTCTCGAGCATCATGGAGCCTGCAATTTTTATACATGTTCCTACCATAATGCAAAACACATCTGGGGCGCTGCGAAAAAATTCTAAATGCAGGAGTCCAATGCCCTTCGCCTTTACAACTTTTGGGACAAGATTTTTGCTGCTCAAGGTGAGAATCTTTGGAGGCCTACTTTGAGTCGGTTCGATCTTTGTCAAATCAGCTCAATTCTTCTCACTTGTGAATGCAGAACCTTTGACCAAAGAGCATGATGGCCTCATCACTTCCAAATTCCTTAGTGGCTTACACCCCAAGTTCACCCCAATTAGTAATATCATCCTCAGCACTGACATGCTTCTCTAGCTGATGCATATGGTTGTTTGTCTCAAGTAGATCAATTGTCAACTGACATGTAGTCTATTGAGGCACATGCGGCCATTTTTATTGTTCTTCGAGGTTGAGGTCGTGATCGAGCACCTCCCCCAAAAGTGCATCTTCTATTAGAAGCTAGAACACATAAAGGACAAATGAAACCACAAGCATGGATGAGCCAGAGGCCATGGCTTTGCACGTCTCACTCGAGCACTAACCCAAGAAGGGCCATCCCACAGCTCCTTGACGGTCGAAGAGTATGAGCAACTTGTCCAAGCATCCTAGCAAGTCTAATCTAGTATAATTCCACTATGCAAACAAAATCTACATATGCAAATTTTGCTACTTCCAACACAAGTTACATTGGCACCTTAATGCTTGCTACGCTTTTGAATGATTTGTAGACTTTAGGAATCCAATATACAACTAATATGCAACAAATAATCACCTCTTCTGATACATCTATTCTGCATTCATTTGTCACTTTGGCAAATGGATCCATTTAACATGTTATAAAATTATGGTATTGTTCATTCAATCCACCCTCAACTTAAATATGTTCATTATGTTCCAAACTTTTTATTCAACCTGGTGTTTGTTGCTAAACTGGTTGATTTCCTACGTTACTATGTAATCTCCATATCCACCGACTGTTTTGTAGGATTCTTGGACTTCGATGACGACTGAACATGGTTCGCAAACTGGTGATCTCTACTACTTCTCGACTGCTACAACAAAACCATCTTCCCTTCTTGAAGTCGCCAATGCAACTCTTAACAACAATACGCCCATCCACCGCTTGATGAACTGAAACTTCTTGACAAACTAAAACTTTTAGAACCATCTCCATTTAATATTTCACATATATCATGTGATTCTTGACAAATCAACATGACTATTTATCTTTCTGCTCTCAAACCCCAAAACATCTTTTGCTTTGTTTCATTTGTTCATGGCAACATACGTGGTCGCATTCATACCACCGGTTATAAGGTTGTTGATATTTTATAATCTTGTCAATGATTATTCAAGGGTGACATTGATCTACTTACTAATATTTCGTGATGAGGTTTTTCTAATTATTGTGTTTTTTGTCATAATTTCAGTTCAATTTGAAACCAACATTAAATGTCTCTGGATAGATAATCCACTCACGTATATTCCATTGTTAACTTTTTGATCATGTCAAGATGTAGGCACGACTTATCAACAATATTCTGCTCATACTCATCAACAAAATGGCATTGCCAAACGGAAAAACCGACACCTCGATATCATGTTTGCTCTCGCTACCCATGCCCATATACCTAAAGCTATTGGCCTGAAACAGTTTTGTCTACGTGTTTCCTCATCACAGAACAACCATCATCTAATCTTCACGAGAAAACCTTATCTTCCATCATCCAAGGAATGAAGTTTCCACGAAATCGGCAAAATTTCATTCAAAATTTCGATTTCGACGCCATCTGCTACAAAATCATGTGGCTATACCGCCATGTCGAAATCAGCGAAATTTTTTGCCCAGTTTTGAAATTTGTCCAGGAAACAGTAAAGTTCACTTATCTCCCACATCAAGGACCCCCCCACCTATATCCATATCAAATTTTATTGCATAAAACGATGCATTTAGGTGTAGAGATCATGTCTGTAAAATTTCATAAATTAATTCGCTCATTTTGGCGTCAAAATGGGCACGATCGCATCTATCGAAATTTTCATCGAAAATTCAAAAAAATTAGGTTTCCATGCTGTCGAAACGGCATCGAAATCGGATACCTCGTTCCTTGCCATCATCTATCCTAATAAGAAACCATTACATCTTCCGCTCCGCATTTTTGGGTACACAACCTTTGTTCACCAATTTTAAAGGTTGATAAACACAAGGGACAAGCGTTTAAAACAATTTTCTTAGGGTATCTACCAAACAAAAAGGATATGTGTTATAATCATTCTTAGAAATATAAGTATTATGATCCTTCTCATGAACAATTTTTTTCCAGTAATGTCACTTTCCATAAATCCAATCTATTTTATTCAGACTAGAATACTCCCTGAAGCACAAGTACATCAGATTTTACAATCATCTCCTTGATATCAAGATACCCCATCCTACTTTACCTCAGACTCCTTCAACTATTCAAGGATATCCTTTGGTGTATCAACAAATGACGACTTTTATCCCTCCACTTTCCCTCTGCGTCAATTCAGTCAAAACCCTCGTAGTTGGTGGCACTACAAAAAGGTAGTCGCTCTTGCTCTTTCTGCCATCCAATTGTTAGTATGTGTTGCTTTGCCAAACTTTCGCCTTCTTCATGAGCCTCTATCTTAACATTAGATACTACTCTGATCCCCAAGCATTATGAGGATGCTCTTCAATATCTAAGGCGGAAAGCTACTATAGTTGATGAGACGGTTAGATGCATGCTCTTCAAGACAAATAAAAGACCTAGTGGATCCACCATCTAATAAGTATGTAGTGGGTTTCTAGTGGGTATTTTCCATCAAGCATCTCTCCAACGACTCTATTGAACACCTCGAAGCCCGACTTGTGGCCAAGGGCTATACAAAAACCTTTGGGTGATTTTTTTTTAGACTTTTCTCCAGTCACTAGAATCGCATCGGTTCACACTCTTATATTATATCCGTACATGCTCATCTGGATCAAAAAAAATATATCAGCTGGATAATAAAAATGATTATTTACATGGGCATCTCATTGAGGAAGTCTACATGCAGCAACCTCCTGGAATTGTTGCTGAGGTGTACGTATCTGCGAAGGTTTATGGCCTATGACGTTCACTTTATGACCACAAGCAACCTCATTAGGCTTGGTATAATAAAATAAGCATGGTTCTCAAGAATCACAGTTTCAAAGGATCGTTCAGTGACTATTTGACCAGACCTCCAAAGGTCATGTCATTCTTGCAATTTATGTTGATGATATTCTCAATACTGGCAATGACACTCAAGGCATAGGTAATCTTAAGAAGACACTTCACTTTCACTTCCATACATAGGATTTGAGAATGATCTGCTTTTTGTTAAGAACTGATGTTCTTTGATCTAAGGCTGGATCTATCCCAAAGGAAGTGCGTTCTAGACCTTCTCAATGATACGGGAATAAATGTAACAAACCGTGGTCACCCACCTTGGCACCATAGCAATATGTCGCAAACATGAAGCATTTGATGCATTATATGTGATTTCAGTTTGTGCTCTCATATACCACCTTGCCATCTCATGCATGATGTTGGTTGTTTCAAGATGAAAAAGACAATCAAGGAACCAGGTCAACCGCAGTAATATCAAAGGAAGGAGTGATGGCATCAGCCTTCATGTCCAGCTCACATCAATTAAAGCAATAGGTGACTGCTACATCAGCAGAGACAACTTCCAGCTTATTGACTACCGGTACACTTAGGCATTCCCAGTTACTGGGAAACATGAAAGGTTGCTACTGCACTGGCAGTAACTTAGTCCTCAGGGTTTTACATATCAAACATCCATGCATTATATCCTTTTCGATCCTAACAGTTTGTTGGCAAAGGACATTATCTGAAAGCTCATGATTTTCATATTCCACAACAAAAAATCCAGAGGCATTCAGAAAACCAACATTAACCAATTCTTGAAACTATTGAACAAAAGAACAAGATAAGCAGTATATATAAAAATCAGCAGTAAATTGTTCAAAAATTAAATTAAGAAATATGTATATCAATGACAAATTAGTAAACAAATATGTACCTCGCCATATCCACAAGCAAAGTGTAAAGCAGTCCTTCCCTCAGAGTCTTCCTCATCTTTGTCAGCTCCTGCAGCTAATGCATTCTTCAACCCCTGATCAAGTTACTAACATGTTAAACTTAATCAAGTAATGGAATGGAATCACAGATGACTTTGTTATTGCACCTAAGCTAGCAAAATATCTAACTTTGATATCTAAAAGTAAAAAAATTTGATGTACCTCTACATCACCAACACTAGCAGTTTGATGGACAATGGACTCATCCTCATAACCGCCTTCTTCTTCCTCCTCTTGTCCAGTAAGCTCAGTAGCGGCGGCGGCAGCGCCTTCTTCAGAAGATCCAACTCCCATAGCTTGTCCAATTTTATGCAGAACTTCTGGATCATTCCAATATCTAAGGACAAAATTGATAAATTAGAATATACAACATAAATAAAGCAAGAACACATATATTACACAGCATAATAAGAAGAAGAAGAAAAAGTTATTTACTTCATCATTGCAGCTGGACCTCCATTCTCAATCTCATCAAGAATTGGCTTCAGGGATGGATCCTCTTTGATCCGAGCCATTCTTTCTTCAAGTTGTTGCTTATTAGGTGTATTTACAACATTTTGCAACATCGATGACATAGAGGGATCCTAAACACAAAAGAATAATGATAACCCTAGTCATGACTGAAACATGTAAATTTGCAACAAACTTCAGAAGAAGAAAAAAACAGCCAATTTCGCACCTGCATCAGAGCATTCCCAAGACGCTCAGCAGTAGCCATGAAACTTGGATTTTGCATGAGCTGTTGCATTGCTGAAAAGTACTGCTGTGGATCCACACGAGGAATGCCATCAGAGGTAGCTGCTTGAGTACCCTTCTGAAGTTGCTCAGCCATCTGTTTAAATGTAGGCTCCGCTGCTATTTGTTCTGCTAGCTCCTTGATTGAAGGATCCTGTATCATGCATTATACCCACATAGTACATGATTAGTGGTATGCCTGGTGGAGATAAAACTGCAACTCTGGAAATACTCAGCTACTGAGAAAGCACTCGAACATGAGTATACAAAGTTGCTAATTAAATTCTACGGCATGGACCAAGTTCGGCTGGTAATCCTTCTGGACTCTCAAATACTAAAACTGGAAATAAATATTAAATCCTTTGAAAATGAAATCAATCTGGATGATCCATAAACACAAACACGCTGCTTTGATACTGCCAAGGTGGGTACAATCTCGGTTAAAAAAGGAAGAACTTAAGGTTTAGTAAAAAAAAATTAAAGAACCTGAACAGACGGTTGTGGTCCCCTAAATGTTGGTGCCATATTCTGTGCATTATAGTAAAGCACCACTAATTATTACAACCCCAAATGCCACAACCAAGGATCACGTCCTTGATGAGTGTGGGGCACAATCAGCAAAACATCTTCAAAACTTTGCTTTTACTAGGGCCGTCACATAAAAGCATCATATATTTCATTAAATTCAATTGTTGCCTCCCCTTGAAGTTACCCTTCATTGACGCCAAAGAAAACAATTTTACAGATTTGGAGCGTGTTTGTCAACGTGTCTCTCTTTGCGGGCACCTTTAGACTGATTCATCCAAGAGAGTTTAATATAGAATATAATACATGCGATTTTTTACTGGGGAGTATACTTGGAGCTTTGCCCTTCATATATACCAATTAGCACAATTTCAGCTACAACCGAGACAACACGCAAGTGCCAAAAACAGACACGCATATTAGTCAAACTGAAGTCACAATAGAACAGAAACGGCAGAGTGCATACGTTGAGAATCCCAGCCATGGCAGAGAAGTCAAAGGCATCTGTGGGGATGGCTGCGAATGGATTGGCTGCAGGGCTTGGTTGGCTTGTCTGAGGCTCTTTAGACGCCGCATCGCCAGCAGAAGCCTTTCCATCTGCAGGGGCAGATTTATTATCTGAAAGAAGTGGAGACAGCTTTAGAAAGTGCAGACATACACATGGTATCAACTATCAAAACTTGTCGATCTCGTATACGTTTTAGATTTAAATATCAACGCCCTTGACAATTCGACATGACAGGAGATTATTATCTGAGCTAGTGAAAATTTAACCATTAATTGAGAGAATTTGCGGGAAATCCAAGCGAGGGATTTTTGGAGGGCCGCTGGTATGGGATTATTTTTTTGAAAACAGACAATTCGATCATGCAACGGCGCGATGTGATTCGATAAGTCGAGAACTGACTTTGGTTTCTCGTAATTCGACGTCACTCGATAATCCAGTGCAGTGTGGAACGGAGCAGCTACGTGCTCCCGAAGCATCCAGAGTTTCATAGGGATGAGGAGAACGAAAAAAAAAAGGAGCGGAACGGGGTGGTACGGGCAGGACCCTGGTCAGTATACAATACCTTGTTTGCTCGACATGGCTGGGTCGCCGCCTTTGCTGCTACTGCTGCTGCTTCTGCTGCAGGGGTGGCGCCTGAAGAGTCTCGCTTCGGTTTCTGCGGGTGAAGACTGAGAGACCTCGGAGTTTCGGGCTCTACAATGCTGTGGCTGTGGTGGTGGTTGTGGTTACGTATGGGGATTGCGCTGCGGATGGGATTTCGGATGGAGAGATGTGCAGGCAGGCAGGCCGAGATCCCGGATGACTTACATCTGTTGATTGCGCTCGTCGGATGGGGTGGGATGATGAGATGAGGTGTGCGACTGTGGGAATGACGGTCCAATGGCTTCGTCGGGACATCAATCAATGTGTGTACATACAGCCTGTATTCTGTTTCCCGTCCTGTTTTCTGTGGTGGAAATACAGCCTGGAAATTTAGATAACTAGATCTTTGGTCCAATGGCTTCGGGGATTAGAGATGCGAGCTGCAATCACCATTATCATCATTGTAAATGTTATTTAAGTATTTAGACTTGATGGCTAAGGTGGGAAATTTAGATAATTAGATCTTTGTTATGTTACCAAAAGTCTTAAGTAGTCTCCGTGGCCTAAACTTACTAACTGGCACGAATACTAAAAACCAATTATATTTTGGCAGACCCAATAATTTCTTGGATATAGTCTTCAAGGTTTTGTGTAGAAAAATCTTGAAGAGACATTTTATATGTAAAAAGAAAAATATTGAAGAAGTTTTACTTTATAATTGTGTCAAAATAATGGTTTTATATTTAAGTTTCTTACAAGAAACATCCCCGATCATTTTCCAACGCTTTCCATGGGACATTGCTAAACAACATTTTAATTTTTCCGTGACTCGCCACATACTATATACATCTACGTTAATATGAGCATATAACGAATCTCTTGTACTGCTAATTATTTATAAAGTTTGGTCATTTAAGTTTGAGAATCGAGTCTTGGTATTTTTTATATTTGGCACTTCTATTCCAGTTATCAAGTACGTGCCACCCTAGAAATTAATTCTATTTTGGCAGACGCTGCTACAAATCCACCCTCCAGCAATTCACTACAAGTGCATCTCCCAACAGTAACTAGATATCTTCGCTTCTCTGTAGAGGACCGTGCACTAGAGCTCATGCTTTTTGTTTTTATTGATGGTCTTCTTTAGTTCATATCACATGTCTATATCGAGCTACCCTTCAATATCGACTCATGATTTTCTTGTACACAGGTGATAAACATTGTGTGTTTTACAATATTATTGTTATGACCGCATCTGAGCTTAATTGGTAAACTAGGGTTTACCTGGATGATTACATGCTTGATTAGATTGAACATCATTTAGACTTGATTAATGATAGTATATCAATTGTGATGTTTCAAACCTAAGAAAAAACTCTAACTATGATTATAGTTTGAAGAATAGGGTTTGAGAAATGTAAACCCTAATCGGCATAAATTAGGGTTTTGATAGTACATGAATATGGAATTTGATCAGGATAGCAGTGTGGTAAATGATTTTTCATATTTTCTACAAATTTTTTATTTAATTGAATTTTGGATATGATATGGATAGCTCAATCGTGCATATTGGAGAAAAATTTCAGAATAATTGAGTGTTCTTTGAATGTGGTTCTCAATCAAACTATACGTTGACCAAAATGCTGACAGAGTGTTTTTCAACAGTGTAGTATTTTATTTTTAGTTATTTATTATTAAATCAAAATGATCTGAAATTTAACTAGAGATCTGAAACACAATCATAAACAACATGTAAAATTTTCGTAATTTTTTGATATGTTTAGACCTTATCAGTAGATGAATTACAGTAATTGACATTTTTGTAGAATTCTAGATAGCAGTGCACTGTTTGATATTTTATTATTTAATGGAAGCTTGGAATGATCTCAAATTTTAACTGAAGATTTACACTCAATTATACACAACATACTAAATTCTTATAATTTTCTTAGGAGGTTTGATCTCTGAAATAGACAAATTTACATAAACCTTTTTATGATAGAAAAAAAAATTGCTAAAATAAAAAAAAAGTATAGTAAGGGGTCAAAGTGCAATTGACCCAAGCAGCTCAATTGCTCTATATGGTCAACCTAACACACAAGGAGTTCTCATAATTCATGATTCAATCCAGAGAAATGAAATCCTAGAGAGAGAGAGGGAGTTAGGATTTGAGAGGAGAAAATTATGGAGATGTTGACCTAGGGTTTTGCAGTCCGGGGAATGATGAAATCATGTAAGTTTAGCTTATTTGGGTATAGTTTCATGGTGAATCTTTTCTCACATGTCAAAATTTCGTCCCTCCTATGATTTGATCCAAAATGGTATCAAAACTTCCCCTTTTCTCACTCTTTCTTCATAATCCCTCATTTTTAGGGCTTCCGAGTTGAAAGGAAGAAGAATTGGGTGAAATGCTAGGGATTTGATATAAGATCGAGATTTTCATAGATGAGCTACGTTTTAAGGTGTTTTCACACCTTAGGTTGAGTGGTAACTTCCTTTAAACAGTAAATTGCATGAAAATTAGTTAATTCATCCATAATCTTTAATTGCTAGTATGCAATTACAAACCCTGAATTGTCTATTTGTTCTAAGTTGTTGTAAAATGATATGAAATGGATTGTTCCTCTATTTAGATGAAGTTCATATGATAAAGTCATATTAGAAATATATACAATACTAACTAATGAGAATTCCCTAAGTATTCACAGAGGTTATAAGGGTAAACTGAAATATAGGGAATTTATCTATGACTGAAATTTGTTGTATAAGTAAATAGAGAAAGTTTCTTATCTAGATCCCCTTACTTTTGAATGATTATTTATCTAAATTCATAGTACATATATGTCAGATACTATATTGGATTTCATTTAAAGTGAGTAGTGTTTGTTTGGTGTCTCAGTGAAGAGTGTGAAACCCTAGATGCGAGGAAATTTAGATATTTGCGAATAGATATCGTGAAATCCATTTTAAGGGATTTTTTGACATGATAGACTTTATTTATTCAATGTTATTATTGATGCATGATATCCCAGTAAATGGCATGGAAACCCAAATTCAGCTCAGTTTCAAGGTTTCATACATATATTGATTTTATATGATTTGTTGATAGTAGTCTTTATTCTGTTAATGTTTATGTCGCATGAAATATTTATGGAAGCCATGGGAATAAGTTGTTACTTAGTGAGAGCTGACAAGATGTGTGATGGCCTTTTGAGCCATGAGAATACTTGTACAACCAGTGAAATGAATACCTTGGTTTAAGGACCTAGAGGTAATGGTTACGTGTTACAGAGGTAACCATGTTATGTGATGATCTAAGTGTTTGAATACCCAGATTCAGTAATTATGATAATGATGTGAAGGGATGAGAATTCATAGTAATGTGATAAGGGATTGAGATCCCAGGTATCATGTGTTGTAAAGATTTAAAAAGTATGTGATAGATGTATTACACCTTTCTTTGTAGCATTTGTTGTGATTAAATGAAACTCTAAGGGTAGGGTGTTCAATGAATCAAGTATTGTGATATCGATGTTCTCAGTTATTATTAATAATTCTTGTCATGATAAGTAATTAAATCTTAATTGAGTTATGAGATGCACAACTCAAGATTTGGATTGATATGCACGTTCTTTGAGAAATTACACATAAGTTGCAGGTGCTATTGAAGATTACTCATATGTCAAGTAATTAACTCTTATCAGTGTAATACGATGATAAATTACACGATTCTAGTGTGTATGTGCCAAGTGGACATGTAATCTATTTATTTAAGAATTTTAGTTTGCCTGCATGTATAGTATATTGATTACTCAGTATATTACAATGTTTTGAATATACTGCACTGTCAAGTTTAGAATGATATACATGTTGTATTATAACTTCAAATAAGTAGAAGCGACACCATAGAGATACCAGAGTCAAGTATAATTAAGAGAAGGGTACAATGTAGAAAGAACTTTCTAGGAATAATAAAATAATAGACTTAGGAGCCCTGAACACCGTAGAACTCCTATGTGAGGTCTGCGCCTTAGGGGTGAAACGACCTAACCCTGGTAGCGTCCAATATATGGGGGTCAGAACGTGCTACCATGTGGCACGGGGGACGAAGTCCTAGTGGAAGTCTCCTTAAATTATAGTTTGTAGTGTCTAACATAAACCAGAAGTCTTGGTGGCACTAGAGTACATAAAAGCCAAGAGGTGGCTTGACTCTCCGCCTGTGTGCTCAGGTTAGAGAAGGAGTCCAGTTTAGGCCAGAGAGCCATTTCACTGTTGCAGACCAGGAGAGTAGTCAGACTTAGCATTTCCCGGGTGTGTCCGCTAAGTCTTGTATGGTGTGATCGTAGTGCACTACGAGTCTTCATATGTAGAATACACTACATATGTTTAGGGCATAATAAAATGAATGAGAGGTCAAAGAAGTGTATAGTTATTTAATTACTCTTTGTATGTTTTTGAATTATTAGTTCTCTTTATGATCAATCAAGCATTTCATATATTCATTCACTCTTATAGATATTTAGAGTATCCTGCCATATTTATGGTTAAAGCTTACTGCTGTTATAATTGATATCAATTGCTCAAAATTATATTTGTAATTATATCAGTGCTTTAGACTGTTTCTTTGAAGTACTCATTCACTGAGCGAGTAGGCTCATCCCTCTACTCACATTTTTTAGGGAAATCACATGGACTTGAAGAAGATATCATTGCATCAGAGTAGATATGCCATAAGAGTTAAGTCTGATTATAGTCAAGTTCAGTCAGTCCTTGTCACTCTAGGTCCTTGTATAGATGTGAGAGAGTTGTAAATAATGTTTTGTATGTTTGTTTCCTTAATAAGAGAGAATGCAAATGATTGTCATGTCGTATGTACATGAAAGTGTGAGAAACATAATGAATGTATGGATGTGTATCATTAATGTTGAGATTACATTAGACAAATAAAAGTTTAATTTTCTTGTAAAGTTAATTTATGTGGTTCAATGCGAGAAAACAAAGAGTTTAAAAAAGAAGAAAAATTTAAGGGTGATCTTTATATTACGTTAAATCCTCAATTTATACCCTAATTTCATGATTAGTGGTAATTGTGAGATTGGGGTGTAACAACTTTGGTATCAGAGCTTAGGCTGAGTTGTCAGGGACCATTAAGTTAGTAAGTTAGAGTCATAAGTGTGGCAGATAGGAGATGTTATGATGTTATCTCTGGGGATTTGAGTATTTGGATATCTTGGCCTGGCATCTGAGTACTTGGATAAACTAGTATCAAGCTACTCTGTCTATTCTTTCATATATACCCTAGCCAGGTATACAGTGGAAGGATGGGCTAGAGAGGAACCCTAGAAATATTAGGGTTAGAAACAAGATAAGTAACATGAATTAAGAGCATAAATATAAAATGAGATAGAACTTTCATTTCATATTGTTGTTCTATTGGAGATGGATAGAAATGGTCTTATATGTTGGAATTTAGATATTCAATATGTTAAATATATATGGGTGTTTAAGATTTGTTGTACACTATGCAGTTGTAGCATTTATTGAATACATTCTTTGTATCAAGTAGACTAGAAATGATCTTTGAATGAACTTTCCTAAGTGGATATTCTTTCCTCATGTTTGAGATTAATAGGAGTTGATTAATCTTAAGTAGCTCTTGGCTTCAGGACTGTAGGTTCGTCCTGGTCCGGCTGACAGGATGCATTATTGGGATCTAATGACTCTTATTAATAATATGATAAGAGTAGACTCTAGATAAATTAGACCCACATCATAGTGAGAATGTGTGTACACTAAGATGTTGAAACATATGGGAAAGATTAGAATAGCTAAGAATCAGTTGGAACTGATATCTGAGACCCAACTTTGGGGCCTCGTATGAGAAATTCTTAATTGAGAATAAAGGAACACGATGTAAGGTTCATATTAAGTTTAATGATTAATATGAACTCTAAATATGAAATATGAAAAAGATATGAGAAAAGTATGTAAGGGCTAAGGTAGTAAGAATCAATCATGAGGAATTGATTATATAACCGAGTACAATGTTTTATGTACTCCAAAGCAAAGTGAAAATAGAAGAAAAGAGTTAAGTATACAATAAGTAAATATAAGTGAAGAGTCTTCAGAAGAGTTAAAGTAAAGAGAATTAGATGAACATGTAAATCATAAGACTAGGATAAGAAACTAAGTTAAAACAAAGATAAATGTTGGAAATGATGAGCTTGATTAAGGAATTAGGGTTATGATATAATTGAGATCATGGAATGTATACATTTATTAATAAGTTTAATACATTCATCCTTACTGCGTTTGGATTCTAATTCTCTATAGAATAACAAACTAGTTTCTTAAAGAAGAATAAAAGTGTAGCTAAACAAATGAATAAGTCATACAAAGGTAGATTATATTCAGGAAGGAAATACTTGATTGAAAGAGAAACTATGTTTCACCCATGCATGAGCCCTTTGATTTAAAATGAAGGATATGTAATGTATTAAACATGAGGTGATACTAGTAAAGAGATTATTGATTAAGAATTTCAATTTCACATTAGTAGAAGGATAAAAGGAAATATATGCAACATGGTATACATGATCATACACCTAAAAGAAACAAAATGATCATAAGAGAAAACTAGAAGTTAAAGATGACATGTGGAATAGTGTATATGGTAAGGGGATTATGGAAAGTAAAGAAGGGTTTGAAACATAATGGAGTAATATAGATTATAAAAGAAAGAGGTTGTGAGATTCAAGAAAGTGCTAATTAGTCAAGTATCCTTGTTGATAATTAATTAAACCTAAAAATGAGAAATGTATTGTTGAATGTTTGAAGATAAGAATTCTAAGTCTCAAAATCATCTTCTCTTTGATATCTTCCTTAATGAGATCAATGTGGGAATGAAGTGATAAGAAAATGAATCATATATGATGCATAACCAACGTGGTATAGACATCTAGTGAATGTAATAATGACACACAATATGATGATGAAACCCTAGTAGGGTAATTGAGAATGTAATCTATCTGAATAGGTCAAGTAAGAGAAAGGAAATTCAATTGATAAGATAAAGAAGACTACAGTAAAATGTAACAGCCCTGACCTGGGTTATGTTTTAACCCTAGGTGTTTTGGATTAATAAAGTTGATTAGATGCTTGATCTTATATTTTTAAAAGTAATCAAGGCTCAAGGGGAACTTATAATTCATCCAATCTTTTTTGAATAATGTTGAGACATTATTTTGTTAATTTTGGACTAAAGTACAAATTACCCAAGTTGAGAGGTTAACTTGCAAATTACACATGATAAAATGTTCCACTGATGTTTAGACATCATAAGAATGAATATGATGTATTGGCATGGTTTTCACAAGCTTGAGAATCAAGATAAAGCTTGTAGAGTAATCTTAGTGCATTAAAACCTAGTTTTGGTGTAATGTGCAATTTATCCAAAACCTAGGGTTCAATATGAAAAATATCACATCTAGAGGGTTTCTCATGTTTCTTGTCATCAAGTAGAACAAATGAAATGAGAGAGTCACCTCATTTGAATTATCTTGGAGGAGAGAGAATCTTGATATTAAAATAATCAAGATTTAAGCATATATGGAACTTTTATTTAATTTAATGCAAAAAGAAATAAATTAATTGAGGAGCCCTTCAACCAAAAGTTGAGGGATGAAATAGAAAAGTTTTGTAAGAGCTTGTTCCTTGCTATGTCACAAAAAGATCTTGGTTGAGTGGAAGCCCACTCACATTATCATAATAATAAAATTATCCACTAAAAGTTGGATATTAGTATAAAATTCATTAAGGTGCTTAATTTCTTTTCCATTAATTCTTGGATAATGAATAGGTTTTGCAAGATAATTAAGGTGGCTTCGTGGAAAAGGAATGGAGGGAGAATTGGTGGAATTCATTTCAGAATTTAAAGAAAATAATTTCTTTTTCTCTTTCCTTGAAAATCCTTATACATATCCTTTTTCCAACCACTTAAGTATCATTTCCTTGGAATTCCTTTTCTCATTTGCTTTGGCCGACCACGGGATAGATAAGGAGGAGGAGGAGGATGAATCTAACCTGTTGGTAAGCTTTTGATCATCTTCCACCTTGGATTCATGGTGAAAACTAAAAATCAATGCTTGATTCTTGGTTTTCTTCACTCGATTTCCAATCCTAGCCAACTTGTTCATCCAAAAGCTCAAGAACGGACCTTGGGCAGTTGCTAGAACTTTATACACCATTTATTCTGTGGAGCTTGGATCTTAGAGATCAGATTTTTAGGCAGGTTTTATAACTTTAATCCTTAAACATTGATATTGCATCAAATTCCCTATGATTTGTTGATTATTTTCTTCTATTTGGAAATCTTTTGATACATTGCTGAAATTCCCATGAAAAATGGTTGTTGTTCTTGGATGCACGAAGGAAGATTATGATGACATCATCTTGACACATTTCCCAATAAAGTACTAGGCCAAACGGTTTCCATAAGTTGCTCAAACGGTTTCTTAAACCGTTTGGGAGCAAATAGTTTCAAACCGTTTGAGGGGAAACAGTTTCACCAAACCGAATGAGAGAAAATGGTTTCAAACATTTTGGAGGTGTTGACCAGGGTTGACCATTTGGAAATTTGTTTATGATGATGTTGGTTAATGACCCACTAATTATAATTGATTAGTTCCAATTGGTACATGAGTTGAAGGTCCTTCAATCACCAAACCCTAATCGGGTGAAGTGCTGAGTTCTAATTTGATTGAGTTAGAACATTGGGTTGATTGACCCAAACGGTTTCAAAACCATTTTGGGATCACCCAAACGGTCTCAAGACCGTTTTAGGGTCACCCAAGACCGTTTGGAGGTCTAGGGTTGAGTATGGTTAGGTGTTTGAAGATCTAAAGATACCAAGTTGATTTGCAATCAAATGCTGATTTGATGATCAATCCAATGATCCTAACCCTAATTGGATGTCATGGATTTGGATGTTGAGAGGGGCAAACGGTCTCAAGACCATTTGGAGGTCATTAAAACGACCTCAAGATCATTTGAGGTCAGGTCATGTCCAATTTGTATGATGGTCCAATGGTTTCAAAGTAACTAGTTTCACATTGATTAACATTGAAGGTTCATTGATTCCAAACCCTAATCCAATTGGAATCTAAACCCTAATTGATGATTAATTGGAAGTTGAATCACTTGAAGGATGATTTATTTAAGTCCAATTGAGGTGTGGATCTTAGGATCAATTGATAGTTGGATACAAGAATTCAATTGATCAGGGGATCAACATTGGAAACCCTAAATCAGCTTGAATGGTTGAGACCATAATTGGTCAAGTCAGTTTTGGGGAGGTTTGGACCAAACGGTCTCAAGACCGTTTGGGACCAAACGATCCCAAACTTGTTAAGGTTCAAATGGTTTCAAATGTCACTTTATCAAATAGCTTCAAGAATTACTTTGGCAAACGGTTTCAACCTCCTACTTGTAACATACTCCAATCTAGTCTCATAACCTAGACCCACTTCTTTTCTAGGCTATTTTATAATGTGCTATTATCTAGTAGTTTTCCCCCTAAAATTTAAATGTATTAAGATGAAATACTTAAATTTATTCACTACTAGGATTTGAGGTAAAAATTTACCAATTTTTTAGTCTTGAAATTACTTTGACACTATAAAACCTTACTAGTGTATTTGATGAAAACAAAATATAAAATGATTTATAAATAAATTAAGAAAGACAATAAATGCATAATTGGATAATTAACACACAAGGAAGAAATAAAATATTAAACATTTTTAAAAGGATAATCTGACTCTAAAATGGGATTCCTCGTGTCTTATTTAATATACCCACAAAATTTCATGCCAATCAAACTTTATTTACTCCTCCAATACAATTTGAAAGAGACATATTCTACATACCCTAAGTTTGATTGCCAAATCAATTATTACATTTATTGCCATTCGTTACTTTTCCCCCAAAACCTGGTCATGCGGCTTAGTCCTTCGTGACTCCTTCCTCTTCACAACAGACGCCGCAGACAACGGATCTGTATTCCCTCTTCTCTTCCTCAACCCACAACTCCTCTTTTCCTCCTTTCCTCCGCTTTCCTCTTCTTCTATTTCTCGCCCCCCTTCTTACCCCCTCATCACCTTCATTCCATAGCCATGTACTAGCCAATGACTACATAGATAGACTTCCGCGGCACTGGCTGCAGTGGCCGACATCATCTCTCTATGTCGTCCTTTCTTCACCTCCAGTCCATCTGTAGCCTTTGCAATCCACTCTCGCATTCAACATATTTAGGGATCGCCTGCTTCTGACGACTTGGCCTCCGACCCCGACGCCTCCATATAGCTTGCGCCCGGTATCCAAACTGCACCTGCAACCACAAGTCTTGTAGATGCTACTGCCCACGAGCATCCACGGCGATGCCGACCTCATCTCTACAGCTGCCAACGCAAGCGCCACCCATATATTGCAGAGTGTAGACTCGACAACCACCAAGCCATCCTAATCACCTCCTGGCGGCGCCCCTCCTCCTCTCTCCACAGCCAAGACTCACCTTCTTCCTCCCGCAACACCTCTTCCTTCCTCACTGCAGACCTCAGATCGGCAACCACAATGACAGCTACAAGATCTGTGATTACCACCACCTGCAACGAGATCATCTATGCTTCACCACCATGAATACTAGACATTGTCGTTAGAATTTCCTCCAACTCATGAGACGTTGTTGCCCTGGCTTAATCCTCTTCTTTCATGCATCTTTCCATCTCCAATCTGTAGGTCAGGGCCGCCACCACTGACCTCCTGCAAGGTGATTGTTTCCACACGTATAAACCAGTCGCTTCCCTCACCTACAGATTCATCATCCATCATCCTAACCCCTACGCTTGTGACCCACTGCCAATGTCACCACGAACACTAGGATCCATCAATGAGATCACTTGCTAAGCCCAGATCTTATCCTCGTGTCTAACACCAAGCTAACACTCTGCCTACCACCTGCTAAGCTCCAGATTGCTTGCAACCACCAAGAGAAATTGTGCAGGACCTCCTCGAGCTTCCTCTTCATCAACATCATCATTGGCCATAACAATGGAGTCCTTGAATGGGATTCAAACATGCCCCAGTCTTCAGAATCCAATCTACAGATGGTCATGAAAGATCAGTCAAGTCATCGTGAGTAGGTAAACTTCCATAGCCTCCATTTCATAGTTATATCTAGTTGTGGGACTAATGGGTCGTTCAAATCATCATGAAATCCAGTCTAAGTAGTCACTCAATCAACTCTATCTAATTAGCATATACATCTATATACATAAGCATATACAAAACATGTTCATGTGTAAACACATGGAAAACCAAAATCTATAATTTTGTAGATAATACCAATACATCCAATGAAGTTTAGATAGTAATCAAGCTTCATGGTATAAAAACTTCGCTATCAATCACCCTCATATTCATCATATGCATACATATAATACAAGCCATCACTAGTAATTTATAAGTGTCTTAGCCATCACACATATATTATAAGCAAGATTCAATACAAATATGTAGCTAGGGACATGATAGTAGTCTATCCTAGATGCATCACCCTAGTGTAGTTGTACATAAACTAAAAACCCTAGATCCACAAGTCATTTTGATGACACTAGGAAGTATATTGTCAAATTTTTTCCTTAATGAATTGAATGATATAAATGAGAGATAGAATATACTACATTATACTTTGATAACTATATACATGGGTGAAATTATATTTTGATAAAATGGATCATAAAATATATGTGAGTTGAGACATATGTAGCTATACTCTAGCTATTATAACCATATGAAATAGACTTGTATTCGTATACATATCGAGAGCAGTGTATGAGTATATGACTAATTTATATAGAGATATATCATATTAAAGCCTAGTTTTCCCTAGTAAGAGTATTTCGTTAAATAACAGCTAATTCCATTCCTCATTATATATATTTGTAATACCAAGATCTTAAAAACTCTAACTTCACACTAGGTAACCAATAATGGGTTTAGATATGATTTTTTTATGTTTAGTAGACATGGACTAATAGGTGTACACAATGTATTTATTTTAGGATTGAGAAGGACAAATTGTTAATCCATCCTAGAGATAGGATTAGTCGTGAAGATCAGGTATGTGCATCCTCTATTTTAATTTGGGCATTATTTGACTGAAACCTACATTCATTTTAATGAGGCATCTCTTGAGCTTTTAATTTCACTTGAAATTCATTTACTTGGACATTCATATCTCATGTTCCTTATTTATTATATTCATGTGGTTGATGAACTACTCTGTTTATATGGGTTCTTGGACCCCCTTGCTATGATTGCCATTTTATGAAGAATTGACTGAACTGCTAGTCTTGCCTCTCTATTTTATGCATGCTACATGTTTGACTAGAATATCTAGAATAGTGGTACTTATGTACAACCATACTTATAGGGCGTGCATTTCCGTCCGGGGTGTGCGTTTCCACCCTTGTTCATTTTTTAGGCCATGATCCTATGGTGTTATGGCCCTGTTTTAGGTATATTTAGTCTACATTGTTGTGCATGCAAATATTTGTTGTTTTAATGTGAATCTGTGGTTGATTGATATGGCAAGACACTCTTTTATTATCATGCTTGTAATCTGAATTTAATATGCCTCATTTCTTTTGCTTCATTTTTTTTGTTACTTTTCTCTTGAACATACCTAATTGCAAATAGCCCCCTTTTCTTGTGGGAACATCTCTTTTTGTACTTGTAACCCTATATAATGCCCAGAATGTTTCATATATGTACATACTCAGCCTTTGCTGACCTCTTTGTTGTTTCCTATGTTCTGGGTGATGTTCCCTTCCACCCAGGTTTTGGTACATTGGAAGACATGAGCTTAAGGATAGCTTGGAATGGCTGGGTTACCCTCTGCTACTGGCTTTAGTTGTACTTAGTTCAAGTTTTTGTAAAATCACCTATTATGGTGAGGAACAATTGTATTAATGAATCATGAAGTAACTTTGTAATAGTTTTATTTCCGCTGCTTTATTATTACATGGCTCTTGTATTATATCATTTGAGTGGATCTCCTTTCGGGTTCCACTCTTTACACTACTTTACCAAACAGTTTCAAGGGTATGTTCAAGACCGTTTGGAGGTCTAAATGGTCTTAGACCATTTGGAGGTGTTATAAGCAAGACCTTTTGAGGTCTGATTGGTCAAGACCATTTGGGGTCTAAGAGACCAAGATCGTTTGGAAGTTAATCAACTAAATCATATGAACTCTTAAAGTGGTTAAGGTCAATTGTTGAACAATTACATAATGTAATCCAAGGGTGATTATAATAATGGTACCCTTAATGAGATAGGGGGACTAGTACCCTTTAAATAATTAAGCTTAAATGATCATGGTGATAATGACATAACTCATGGTGTCAATTCTTCTTTCAAGTCGAGTTAACTTAGTTTAATCAAGGTTGAAATAAGCATCATTATAGAAGATGAGAGAGAGAAGACTTCTTATATGAATGATAACCATGTAATGGTTAAGTATTAATACTTTTACTATGGATGAATGCCTAATGAGGGTATAATTCTTGATAGGGAGATTATAAACCCTAATCATGAGTACAAACCCTAATTAAGAAGGTTAATGAATCATAACCCTAATTGAGGGCATTAATAGGTGAAATCCTAATACATGATGATGGTATGAACTTAATTCATGGTAATGAAATGTGAAACCCTAATTCAGGGTACTTTGATATCACTCCTAATTAAGGTGAATAGTAAACCCTAATTGTGGGTCATGGTATATAAACCTTAATCTGGGGTGATGCAATGTGAATAGTAAACCCTAATTCCAAATAAGGTGAATGAAAATGTGAAACCCTAATTCTGGGTTATGAAGCTCTAAAGTTGGATAATGAAATGATGAGTCATTAATCCTAATTGAACTAAGGGGATGATTAACCCTAATTGAAATGAAAAGGGAAGCCCTAACCCTAGCAAGGGCAAAGTGGTGTAACCCTTGAATAATGATGTCGTAATTGTTTTGCATTGTGATGATATGAAATTGATGTATATGTTTATCATCTGTACTAATCATGCAGGTTTTATGAAATAGTGAACATCGCCAGGTAAAAGCTATGATGCCTTATTTATTGAAAGTACTTTATGAACCTTGTGAGCAATGATATGCTATTTTGCCTAGTGAGAGGTAACCAAAAAGATTATTAGGCTATAAAAGCCATGTGAAATACATGCACTGCAATTATCATGTCTACACTGTCAGATGATTTGATGGCATTAAGTTACCTGTTTAAGTGGTAACAATTGTTTTGATGATCTAAGGGTTTGAACACCCATATTCTTGAATTATGTTGATGATATGATAAGGGATTGAGATCCCAATGTTAATAAAGTTGTGACATGAATTTGATAGAAATAGTACTCATTATTTATAGCAATTGTTATAATGGTTTATGTTTAAAAACATGCCTGATGCTAAAAGAATGCTATAATGTACTTAAATAATCAAGTGAAATGATATCATGTAGAGCCCTGACCATAGATCCATCATCGTCAGTAGTTTGATGATGGTGAAATAGGTTTTCCTAAGGGAATTCCTGGAGGGCATACTTTTGAGTATGTGGAGGTTATGGGCGCGAATATCCTTACGCCCTAATGGAGGAATTGACGTGAGATAAACATCAAATATCTAAATCCTTCATTATATGTATATGACGGGATGGATGTATCACTAATCTCCCAATGATGATGTTAGTGACGAATCGATGTGAGATATACATGAAATCTCTCGATTATGAAGAGAGTACAACATGCCACTGTAACTCTAATAGCGAAGTTGCCAGTATATCCTGGAAAGCTATTTTGGCAGAGACACGAGATGTCATGCAAGTTGTTCCTCACACTGACTGAGGAGGATGAGGTCATGGAAATCCGGCTCTTCTATTGACCTATGTATGGTACCGATTTCGATTTCACAATGGTCGGTTGGAGTATGAGTGGTATACCTCATCTCCTCAGGACATAAGTATGTTTGTAAAATGTAATCAGCCATGTAGCATATTTGCTTAGGGTTGAATTACGAGAATCAATGGTTGATGATACATTGTCTATTATGTCCTATTTGGATAAATGCTATACATGTTCTTCATATTCCTTTTTGAATAAATGACATCCTGTTTTATCAAGTTATAATTGAAATAAACTACATAGATAATACTGCTCTACATAGTTTAATCAATGATTTACCTGCTGCTGAATATTATGATTCTACAGCTCAGTGTTATTCTATTATCTGCAATAAAAATGTTTCTGGCAAAGAGTTATATCTCTTGCTGGGGCAATTTTTTCAATTGTCTCACCCCCGTGGGATTAAATTTTTAGGTAGACGCTGAGGAAAAGGTAGAAACCCTACAAAGGGTGAACAACAGCAGTAGCAGCAATAGCAAGAACTACAGTGATCCTCAGGTGGAGACACTATCTGTCAAGTCCTGTATATAGAGAGTCCTATGTGTCATCTTTGTACTCTCAGGTCCTAGGAGTTAGTAGATGGTTTGATATAGATAAGAGATTTTAGGCTTGAAGCCTCGAGATTTTTGTATACTACTTATGTACAGTTTAACAGGGCAGTCAATGTTTGTGACTCTCGAGATGAGATGATACAGAGATGTACTGATGAATCTGAATGTAAATAACTTACTTTGGTTCTTTATGAAAGAGTTTTATAGTTTGTGGATCTCATTGTAAAAAGTTTTAATTTTTAGTGATTTTTAGTAATTCTTCTGCTAATAATACGCTTCTGCATTAGTTAATCTTGTTTTTGCGAGTCGTACGTCACAATTTAGTGGTATCAGATCTCTAGGTTCGCTGAGTCTACAAAGACATAGGACTAAGGTTGTTGAGTCTGTTCTAGTGTCTTCCAGTCTATCTGATAGTGTCTTCTGCTCATATAGGAGGAGAAGAAGAGCTAAAGATGTCTGGATCACATGATGAACATGTTGCCGAAAGTAGTGTTGTTGCACCCGGAGGAGGTGCAAAAGACCTAAGAAGGGAGGAGCCTATACCTGAACCACCCCAGTTCAATCAAGCTGACATGGGGAACCCAACCTTCCAAGCCATGTTTGGGCAGTTTATGCCTGCCATGACGCATATGACCGATAGGATGCCCATACATGCACCCAAGGCACCTGCCCATGATGAAAGACATGGAGCTGGCAAGATGTTTGAACGACTACGTCGGGTTGGAGCCATGGAATATGCTGGGACAGATGACCCAGTAGATGCTGACATGTGGCTAACTGAACTAGAGAAGGCCTTTAGAATCCTTAAAATCCAAGAAGCTGAGAAGGTTAGACATGCTATGTACCTTCTTAAAGGGAGTGTCAGTCACTGGTGGACCATAGAGGAGGGGAAAAGACCAGGTGTGGAGATCGAATGGGAAGTATTCTGAAGGGAATTTGTCAATAGATACTTTCCTAAAATGTTCCTGGATGAGAAGATCAATTAGTTTGAGAGGTTAAGATAAGGACCAATGAACATTAGAGAGTATGAGGCTAAGTTCATGGAGCTTTTGCGGTTATGTCCACATATGGAAACTACAGATGAAGAAAGGTTTAGGTGTTTTGAGAAGAGATGAAATGCTGAGTTGACCACCCTTGTGTCTGCTCTGGAGAACAGGGAAAGATTTGCTACTTTTGTCGAGTCTGTCAGAAGGATAGAGAGGTCTGTGATCGAGAAGCGACAGACTAAGAACAAGAAGGTGTACCCCCAGTTCCAAGGATCCTCATCCAAAAGTTTCAAGAAACCGAGGTTTTCTGCACCAATGGCACCACCTAGATTCAATACCCAGACGCAGTGGACGTCAAATAGGGGTAGAGGATGAAGTTTACCACAAGAAGGAGCCCACGAAATTTCCTTGAAAATCATTGATTTGTTAAGAAGAAGGATGGATCGATGTGGTTGTGCATTGATTACAGATAGCTAAATAAAGTAACTATAAAGAATAAATATTTTTTGCCAAGGATTGACGATTTGTTTGACCAGTTGTGTGGTGCAACTATTTTCTCAAAGATAGATCTGAGGTCAGGATATCATCAGCTGCGTATTAAGGAGGGTGACATACCTAAGTCTGCCTTTAGGACAAGGTATGGTCACTATGAGTTCACAGTTATGTCGTTTGGACTAACTAATACACCAACTGCATTCATGGAACTCATGAATAGAATCTTTCGACCTTTTCTCGATCAGTGTGTAGTCTTCTTCATAGATGACATCCTGATCTATAGTAGAGATGCTCAGTAGAATGAGCAACATCTTCGTCAGGCTCTAACTTTTCTAAGAGAGCATAAGTTGTATGCTAAGTTTAGCAAGTGTGAGTTCTGGTTACCTGAAGTTTCTTTTCTTGGACACGTAATATCTGCTTCAGGTATTCGTGTTGACCCTAAAAAGGTAGAATCTGTCTTGAAATGGGAACATCCGAAGACACCGACGGATATTCATAGTTTCTTAGGGTTGGCAAGCTATTATAGGAGGTTCATTAAGAACTTCAGTTCTATAGCTTTACCCTTAACCAAGTTGACTACAAAGGATGTTCCTTTTATCTGGAATGACAAGTGTATCATTCCAGTTGTTGAAGGAGAGGTTGACAAGTGCACCAGTGCTAGTGTTACTTGAGCAAGGGAAAGGGTATATAGTTTTCTATGATGCCTCTAAGAATGGACTAGGATGTGTGTTAATGCAGGATAAATAAGTGATTTCTTTTGCTTCTCGACATCTTAAGAAACACGAGGAGAATTATCTGACACACGTTCTAGAACTAGTTGCAGTAGTCCATGCTTTGAAGATCTGGGGACATTATCTCTATGGAGAGACATTCCAAGTTTTCACAGACCATAAGAACCTAAAGTACATCTTCTCTCAGCATGAGCTAAACATGAGGCAACGCCGCTGGATGGAGTTAATCAAGGACTACGATTGTACAATTGATTATCATCCATGAAAGGCCAATGTGGTTGATGATGCATTCAATAGAAAATCAACAACACCAGCCGTAGATAGAGCACAGTTGAATTCTTTGGTGTGCTCTAGGAGGGATATGCTTATCTCTTTAAGGAAAAACAATGTACAGTTAAAAGTATCATTGTTATCTGGGATGTTAACTGGGATGCACATAAAACCAACTCTGAGACAACAGATTAAAGAAGCACAACAAGCTGATGTTGTAGTTCAGCAGATTAGGTTAGAGTATGGTAGTGAGAAACGAGATGGCTTCCATGATTCAGATGGTCAGGTAGCCTATTATCATGGTAGAATGATAGTACCTGAAGTTGATAACTTAAGAAAGTTAGTCTTAGAAGAAGCTCATTCTTTAATGTATGCTATGCATCCAGGAAGCACCAAGATGTATCATAACTTGAAAATATGTATTAGTGGCCTGGTTTGAAGAAGAATGTTACTAAGTTTGTTATGCGGTGTCCAGTGTGTCAGCAAGTTAAAGTTGAACACCAAAAGCCCGCAGGAACACTGCAACCTTTACCTATACCATAGTGAAAATGGGATCATGTAACCATGGATTTCGTGGTTGGTTTACCTAGAACAGCCAAAGGTCATGATTACATTTGGGTAATAGTTGATAGGTTGACAAAGACAACACATTTCTTACCTATAAAAACAACCTATTCTGCAGAGAAACTGGCAGTTATATGTAGATGAGATAGTGTGTTTGCATGGGGTCCCAGTTACCATTGTTTCTGACAGAGGTCCCCAGTTTATGAGTCATTTTTGGGAGTGAATTCATAAAGCCTTAGGCACACAGTTAAGGTTTAGTACATCCTTTCATCCTCAGACTGATGAACAATCAGAAAGGACTATACAAACCTTGGAGGACTTACTTAGAGCATGTGTCCTGCAGTTTACACGAAGTTGGGATCTACATCTAAGCCTGATAGAGTTTGTCTACAATAATAGCTATCAACACAGTATTGACATGGCACCATATGAAGCTTTGTATGGTAGACATTGTAGATCTCCCATATGTTGGTATGAAACTGGTGAATATCAATTTTTGGGTCCTTATCTTGTGTAGTAGACCACCGAGAAGATTAAAATAATACAACAATAGTTAAAGGCTATACAAGATAGAAAAAAATTCTACGCTGATAAACGTCGTAGACCTTTATAATTCTAGGTTGGAGACAGAGTGTACCTAAGGTCTCACCTTGGAAGGGAGTTCTTAGGTTTGGGAGGAAAGGAAAGTTAGCTCCTAGATTTATGGGGCCTTATCCAATCATTGAACGGATTGGAAAGGTAGCTTATAAGCTGGAGTTACCACCTGAGTTGCACAAGTTGCACCCAGTGTTCCACATTTCCATGCTAAGGAAATGTCATCCTGATACAGACTCAGTTCTGCAATCTATGGAAGTATAATTAAACGATGATATATCATATGTTGAAGGACCTATGTTGATTCTTGATAGAAGGATCAAGAAGCTGAAAAAGAAAGACATTAGTCTCATAAAAATCCTTTGGAATCATCGTGGCGTTGAAGAAGCTACATGGGAACTAGAGGAAGAAATGAGAAGGAAATACCCTACTCTTTTCTCTTATAATGTTTTGTTAATGATTTGGGGGACGAAATCCTTATAAGGGGTGGATAATTTGTAACATCCCTGACCTGGGTTATGTTCTAACCCTAGGTGTTTTGGCTTAATAAAGTTGATTAGATGCTTGCTCTTATATTTTGAAAAGTAATCAAGGCTCATGAGGAACTTATATTTCAATTCCAATCCTTTTTTAATAATGTTGAGACATTGTTTTGTTAATTTTGGACTAAATTGCAAATTACCCAAGTTGAGGGGTTAACTTGAAAATTACACATGATAAAATTTTCATATGATGTTGATACATCATAAGAATGAATATGATGTAGTGACATGGTTTTCACAAGCTTGAGCATCAAGATAAAGCTTGTAGAGCAATCCTTGTGCATTAAAACCTAGTTTTGGTGTAATGTGCAATTTACCCAAAACCTAGAGTTCAATATGCAAAATATCACCTCCAGAGGGTCTCTCATGTTTCTTGGCATCAATTAGAGCAAATAAAATGAGAGGGGAACCTCATTTGAATTATCTTGGAGGAGAGAGAAACTTGATATTAAAATAATCAAGATTTAAGCATACATGGAACTTTAATTTAATTTAATGCAAACAGAAATAAATTAATTGAGGAGCCCTTCAACCAAAAGTTGAGGGATGAAATATAAAAGTGTTGGACGAGCTTGTGCCTTGCTATGGCACAAAAAGATCTTGGTTGAGTGGAAGCCCACTCACATTATCATAATAAAAAAAATTATCCACTAAAAGTTGGATATTAGTATAAAATTCATTAAGGCGCTTAATTTCTTTTCCATTAATTCTTGGATAATGAAGAGGTTTTGCAAGATAATGAAGGTGGATTCGTGGACCAGGAATGTAGGGGGAATTGGTGGAAATAATTTCGGAATTTAAAGAAAATAATTTCTTTTTCTCTTTCCTTGAAAATCCTTATACATATCCTTTTTCCAACCACTTAAGGATCTTTTCCTTGGAATTCCTTTTCTCATTTGCTTTGGCCGACCACGGGAGAGCTCAGGAGCAGGAGGAGGATGACTCTAACATGTTGGTAAGCTTTTGATCATCTTCCACCTTGGATTCATGGTGAAAACTAAAAATCAATGTTTGATTCTTGGTTTTCTTCACTCGATTTCCAATCCTAGCCAACTTGTTCATCCAAAAGCTCACGAATGGACCTTGGGAAGTTGCTAGAACTTCATCCAACATTATATCCATGGAGCTTGGAACTCAGATTTTGAGGCAGGTTTTATAACTTTAACACTTAAACATTGATATTGCATCAAATTCCCTATGATTTGTTGATTGTTTTCTTCTATTTGGAACTCTTTTGATGCATTGCTGAAATTCCCATGAAAAACGGCTGTTGTTTTTGGATGCACGAAGGAAGATTATGACGGCATAATCTTGAAACATTTCCAAATAAATTACTAGGCCAAATTATTTCCATAAGTTGCTCAAATGGTTTCCTAAACCGTTTGGGAGTAAACGATTTCAAACCATTTGAGGGGAAACGGTTTCACCAAACCGAATGAGAGCAAACAGTTTCAAACTGTTTGGAGGTGTTGACCACTGTTGACCGTTTGGAAATTTGTTGATGATTATGTTGGTTAATGACCCACTAATTATAATTGATTAGTTCCAATTGGTTCATGAGTTGAAGGTCCATCAATCACCAAATCCTAATCAGGTTAAGTGTTGATTTCTAATTTGATTGAGTTAGAACTTTGGGTTGATTGACCCAAACGGTTTCAAAACCATTTGGGGATCACCCAAATGGTCTCAAGACCGTTTGAGGGTCACCCAAGGCCGTTTGGAGGTCTAGGGTTGAGTATGGTTAGGTGTTTGAAGATCTAAAGATACCAAGTTGATTTGCAATCAAATGCTGATTTGATGATCAATCCAATGAACCAAACCCTAATTGGATGTCATGGATTTGGATTTTGAGAGGGTAAAATGGTCTCGAGACCATTTGAAGGTCATACAACGACCTCAAGACCGTTTGAGGTTAGGTCATGTCCAATTTGGATGATGGTCCAATGGTTTCAAAGTAACTATTTTCACATTGATTAACATTGAAGGTTCATTGATTCTGAACCCTAATCCAATTGGAATCTAAACCCTAATTGATGACTAATTAGAAGTTGAATCACTTGAAGGATAATTTATTTAAGTCCAATTGAGGTGTGGAGATTAGGCTCAATTGATAGTTGGATACAAGAATTCAATTGATCAGGGGATCAACATTGGAAACCCTAAATCAAATTGAATGGTTGAGACCATAATTGGTCCATTCATTTTTGGGGAGGTTTGGACCAAACGATCTCAAGACCGTATGAGTCCAAATGGTCTCAAGACCGTTTGGGACCAAACGATCCCAAACTGGTTAAGGTTCAAATGGTTCCAAATGTCACTTTCTCAAACGGTTTCAAGAATTACTTTGGTAAACAATTTCAACCTCCGACTTTACCAAATGGTTTCAAGGGTATGTTCAAGACCGTTTGGACGTCTAAATGGTCTTAGACCATTTGGAGGTGTTATAAGCAAGACCATTTGAGGTCTGATTGGTCAAGACCATTTGGGGTCTAAGAGACCAAGATCGTTTGGAAGTTAATCAACTAAATCGTATGAACTCTTAAAGTGGTTGAAGGTCAATTGTTAAAGTGAACAATTACATAATGTAATCCAAGGGTGATTATAATATTGGTACCCTTAATGAGATAGGGGGACTAGTACCCTTTAAATAATTAATCTTAAATGATCATGGTGATAATGACATAAGTCATGGTGTCAATTCTTCTTTCAAGTTGATTTAACTTAGCTTAATCAAGACTGAAGTAAGCATCATTTATAGAAGATAAGAGAGATAAGACTTCTTATATGAATGATAACCATGCAATGGTTAAGTCATAATACTTTTACTATGGATGAATGTCTAATGAGGGTATAATTCTTGATAGGGAGATTATAAATGAGACGACCGTCGTGGAAAAACAAGATCAACGAATGCGGAAGCGATTCACTAGCAGCGGAATTATTGAAAATCACTAAAAATTTAAAACTTTTTAGAAAGAGATCTTTAGATAATAAAACTCTTTTATAAGAAAACAAGAGAAGTTGTTTACAACATGGTTCATCATATACATCTCTGTAAATTCACATCTTTAGTGATTACATATATCCATTGCCCTGTTATCTGTACAAGGCAAGATATAAAATCTTGAGGCATTAAGCCAAAAACCTCAGATCTAATGACTCCTAGGACCTGAGAGTATAGAGACGACATATAGGACATACTATCTACAAGACTTGATAGACAGTTGCTCCACCTGAGATTCACTGCTATCCCTGGTGTTGCTTCTGCTGCTCACCCTCAGATCGGTTCCTTCGTCCTCGACGTCTACCTAAAAAGTCGAATCCCACGGGGGTGAGACAATTGAATATTTGTCCCAGCGAGAGTTATAAATCTCTGCCAGAAGCTTTGTTATTATAATAAAGGAATAACATTAAGCAATAAAACTTAAGCATTCAACAGCAGGTTTACCATTCTATAACTAAGTAAGCAACATTTCAATTATAACATAATTGAATATCAAGCAAATCTCAATAAGGAATATGAAGAACGTGTGTACTAGTTATTCAACCAGAACATTATAAACAATGTATTATCAATCATTGTTCCTAGTGATTCAACTTAAGCAGTTATGCTACATGGCTAATTATGTTTTTCAAAACATTATTATTCCCTGAGGAGATGAGGTATAACGCTCATACTCCAACCGAACATTACGAAATCACATTGGTACCATACATAGGTCATCAAAAGAGTCAGATTCTTATGACCTCATCTTCCTCAGTCAGAGTGAGGATCAACATGCAAAACATCTCGTGTCTCTGCTATAATAGCTTTCCAGGGTGTTCTGGCAACTTCTCTATATAGAGTCACAATGGCGTTCTGTACTCTCTTCGTCATCGAGGGATCTCTTGTTTATCTCTCATCGATGCGGTGTTATCCATATCCTCGGGAGATTAGTGATACATCATCCCAGCATAAACATATAGTGAAGGATTGATGGATTAAGGTACATCTTACATCAATTCCTACACTAGGTCATAAGGATATTCACGTCCATAATCCCCTACATACTCAAAAGTATGTGCTCCAGGAGTTCCCTTAGGAAAACTTGTTTCACCATCATTTAGTTTCTGGCAATGATGGATCTATGGTCAGGGCTCTACATGATATGATTATACTTGATTAATTAAATACATTATAGCATTCTTTTAACATCAAACATGTTTTCAGACATAAACCATTAAAACAATTGCTATAAAGGAAGAACACTAAATGTATCAAGTTCATTTCTCATCAAACTATCATTGGGATATCAATCCCCAACCATCTCATTATATGATTCAGGAACATGGGTATTCAAACCCTTAGATTATCATAACACTTGTTACCAAGTGACATATAAACATCAAGTCATCTGACAACATGACCTTAATTGAAGCAATGTATGTACTTCTCACATATCACCACTTACCAGGTAACATACACTACTACAGAAATAGCATTCAATGTCACTTTTCTGGGCGTCGGTTATTAAGGAAAACCGACGCCTTATATGTTAGGCATCGGTGGTTTAAGCAAACCGACGTCTATATTTAAAGACCAGCCAGACACGGGTACCGCTTTGTATTCAGCGTCGGTTGTTTATAACAAACTGACGCTGAAAGTCGGCCGCGAAATCCAAATTTTGATCAAAAAAAATAGTGTCATTTTCAGCGTCGGTCATGTAGGTATAAACCGACGCCTATGTGCGATGAAAATTTGCGCAAAAAGTGTCACTTTCAGCATCGGTTATCCTTTTATAACCGACGCTGAAGGTGGTTCCCGCCAAACAATTTCGTGAAAATATCGTCCAATTGGACGTCGGTTGTTGCAAACAACCGACGCTAAAGTTGTTTAGGCATCGGTTGTGACAAACAACCGACGCTATAGGTGAACTTATACTCCGCGATCGCCCGACTCTTCCCCTTTCTTCTGTTTCATTGCGAGCAATTACCCTATTTCTCTGCTGCCGGCGATTTCTCTCCGGCGATTTCTTCTCCAGTGCCATTTCTCCGGCTATTTCTTCTCCGGCGCCCCCTTCTCCGGCGCCCCCTTCTCCACCACCACTCCTCCTTCTCCGCGCCCCCTTCTCCGCCGCCCCTACTGCCCGCCCCTGCTGCCTGCCCCTGCTGCTCCAAGCGCCTGAGGCCGCCGCCACGCCTGACTCTTCGGCGCCGCCTGGTGCTTTTCCACCGTCGTCGCGCCGCCGCAACCACCGCCAGAGCCACCGGAGCTGCTAGCTGCTCCTCCACCGCCGTCGCTGCTAGCTACTTCTCCAGCCAGAGCCACCGGAGCCTCTGCCTTCTTCCCTCTGACAAGGTTGGTCTTCCCGCTGCTAGCTGCTCTGCTTTTTTATGCATCGATCAAATTGTTGTGATAAAAATGCATGTAATGTATTTGATTAGAGTTAATCTAATCTGGATGTTCATAATAATGGTATGTTAAATATGATGATTAGGGATAAATATAATGTCTAGTACACAAATATTAGATGATATTTAAGAAAACCCTAGTTTGATGAGCATGTTGTTAATCATGTTAATTATGATTCTTCTATATATTCTGATGTCATTATATAATTATGTGATCCCAACATATTAAATTGAATTAGAATGATTTCATGAATTATAGGGTTTTAAAGTTGATAAACATGTACATGCAGAAATAGGGTTATTAAACCAATGGTTATAACATAGTATGATCTTAATCTGATCTGGATGTTCATAATAATGTAGTATGTTAAATATGATGATTAGGGATACATATAATGTCTAGTAAAGATTCCTAGACCTTTTGTTTGAAACTATTGATTTCTTGATTTATTATTTAATAATGCTCTATTGATTAGGATTAACCATGTTGCCTGTACTTTATAGACATTTATTATATATAAGAATGACAACACATGTATTTGTTGGCCTAGAAACCCGTCCAAGATTGGCTCATTAGGAGTAAATCTTGGATAGTCCCCGGTTTGGGACTGTTCTTGAACACCTAATCTCACTTAGGATGTAAGTGTATAATGTGTATTGGGTTTTCGAGAAAATTTCAGTAGCATTTCCCCGTTTGTTCTCTAAGTACATATGTACTTAGAGAACAACGGGGAAATGCTGCCGAAATTTTCTTGAAAACCCAATACACATTATACACTTACTAGTGAGATTAGGTGTTCAAGGATGGGATAGGTGGTACACATTTATTATATATAAGAATGACATCACATGTGTTTTTTGGCCTAGAATGTGAACAATCATTGTTTTTTATATTACTTGTACATTGATATCTATTATTGTGTTTGTTGGCCTAGAAACCCGTCCAAGATTGGCTCATTAGGAGTAAATCTTGGATAGTCCCCGGTTTGGGACTGTTCTTGAACACCTAATCTCACTTAGGATGTAAGTGTATAATGTGTATTGAGTTTTCGAGAAAATTTTGGTAGCATTTCCCCGTTTGTTCTCTAAGTACATATGTACTTAGAGAACAGCGGAGAAATGCTGCCGAAATTTTCTTGAAAACCCAATACACATTATACACTTACTAGTGAGATTAGGTGTTCAAGGATGGGATAGGTGGTACACATTTATTATATATAAGAATGACATCACATGTGTTTGTTGGCCTAGAATGTGAACAATCATTGTTTTTTATATTACTTGTACATTGATATCTATTATTGTGTTTGTTGGCCTAGAAACCCGTCCAAGATTGGCTCATTAGGAGTAAATCTTGGATAGTCCCCGGTTTGGGACTGTTCTTGAACACCTAATCTCACTTAGGATGTAAGTGTATAATGTGTATTGAGTTTTCGAGAAAATTTTGGTAGCATTTTCCCGTTTGTTCTCTAAGTACATATGTACTTAGAGAACAGCGAGGAAATGTTGCCGAAATTTTCTTGAAAACCCAATACACATTATACACTTACTAGTGAGATTAGGTGTTCAAGGATGGGATAGGTGGTACACATTTATTGAAGGATTGCTAATTGATAAAAGATCACAATTTTAGAGACATGTATGTTTATACAAATGCTAAATGTTTTCCTTATTCTAGTTGATACAAATGCTAAATGTTTTCCTTTTTAATGAAATTTTCAGATGGCTCACCATGATGAGAATGATGTCCATGATGAGCATGAAGTCCATGATGAGCATGCTGTCCATGACGAGCATGACGAGGATACCAACGTAAGTTCTAAAAACATATCCCGTATTTCTATAAAATTCATTATCTTCTAGTTATGTCATATATCCTGTATTTCTATATTGGCTTAATTCGGTGTGTTTATTTTTGTCAAATTTTAGGTTGATGATGCACAGCTACCCACTGAAGCAATTGAGCAACTTGATGCGCAACAACAAAAACTTAACAAGAAAAGGGGTATCACTCTGTTGAAAAAGTTACTTGCGCTGAGTGGCAGTGGATCCAAATTGGTTGTGGAGTTTGATAATGGAGGGAATGCAATTGGAGTGAACCGCAATAATTTTATAAACTATCTTGGGGTTGTCACTCGAAGCCATTGTGGTGTTAAATATGATAATTGGCATAAAGTTCCTCAGGCGAAGAAAGACTTGATATGGAAAGATTTATGCGTGAGTTATTATTATTTGCAATTCTATTTTGTAGATTACAAATTCTATTATTTGCAATTATATTTTTGGTACTAGTTAATAACATTTCTATTTTACAGAATCTGTTTGCATTGGATGAGATGTTGCATCGTAAAAGTGTGATGCAACGCGCTGGAAAGATGCTTAGGAATTACAGGACAAATCTGAACAGAGAATACATAAGACAGGGTGATAAGAAGAAGAAGTCAACCCTTGAACAATGGAACTTCTTGGACAAAGAAGATTGGGACAATTTTTTTGCTTCAAGAAAATCTGAAGAATTCAAGGTATTAGGCTTCACTCCCATTTTAATTAATATACATTGTATTCACCTATTCAAGATTAACATTTAGTGCTACTAACCTAATTATAAATGTGCATACTAACTAGGCCCTCAGTGACGCACAAAAAGCAAGGCGTGCACTGAATGTACATGACCATACTATGGGTCCAAAAGGCTATGCAAGCGTTCGCCAAAGACTACAGGCGGAGTCTGCGGCTACTCAGGAGTCTGCGACTACTCAGGAGTCTGCGGCCACACCCTTCCCTCGCCATGATATCTGGATAGCTGGCAGGAAAAACAAGAAGGGTGAAATAAAGAAGCCCGAAACTGCTGAGGCGGCTGCAAAAATGGTAAAATACAACTCTTAGAGCAATCATTTGAATATTGATTATTTGTGGTGTTAACTTACCAATTTTTGTTTATGGTGATTAGCGGGAGCTGCACGAGCAGAGAAAACAAGGCACGTTCATCCCTCAGGGCACAAGGGATGAATTGACAGTTGCTCTGGGTAACCCAGAGCATCCTGGACGTGTTAGAGGTGCCGGCGCTGGTGTGGGCATCAAAGCATTCTTTGGGCCATCCCAGCGCAAACCCAGAGCGGGACTTTCTCAAGAAGAGGTAACATATATATTCTATTTTTATAATGTTACTGCAAAAGGAAATTCATTAATAAAAAGCTAATATTTGTTTTATCCATGTATAGGAGAATAAGAGAGTCGAGGATATAGTTGCTAAGAAGCTCAACGATGTGGTTGCTGAGAAGGTCAAGGAAGAATTGCTGCGGTGGCAGACATCTCAGGCTTCCAATCAGCCTATGCCGACCCACTCTTCTCCTGGTGCACAGACTGCAAGTAATCCTGGAGACCCATCGCCTAACACGTCTGCTGTAAGTATTGTTTATGACATTGTAGCTAGTCTTTTCAAGATGATATATTTTCAAGATGATATGTATATATGTATAACATTCTTTACGTAAATTTGTAGGCATTGAAGCCATGCCGCTTAAGAATGGAAAACTATGTTGTTGCAGAGGCGCAAGCTTACCAGTCCCTTCCTGGGGCAACGTTTCATGGGACTCCAATGCCGCAGGGCTACATTCGTGTGAGCCCGATACATGTATTACCCGATTGGAGGGAAGTTGCGTTGCCATATGCCCACCCAGATATTGATACACTTGGTGAGGCAAAAAGCGGGGTCATATTGTGGCCCAAAGCAGATGTCCTCTACACGACTGAAATTGTAAGATAAATTTACATTGATTTAGACTGTTAATGTGTATATATGATGTCAACTGATCTGAAATTATATATACAGGTTAAAAAGAAGACACCAGGAGCACCTAGGCCTCCACCTCCAATTCCCGCATTACCAGCTTGGGTTCCAACTGACCTACAATACCCGTTAGGTCCTGCTTGTAGGGGAATGGCATGTTGGCTACGGGCACATAATATACTTTGCCCTATAATTGTTTCTTTAGATGCAGATTATGCAGGTCAATCATACGACAGCTCTTTATTTATACAAGATATTATTGAGCTGTTTATGTATGATTGGTTGAATACATCAATGATAGAGACATGGATAAGGTGAGATCTTGTTTATACATCCATATACCTTGTGTAAGATCCGGTGATCTAGTTTCTTATATATTAATGCATACGTCTATATGTTTTGCAGCTACTTAATCGAAGATCATTGCAAACAATTTGCATATGATCATGTGGGATTTTTGATTCCATCATTGATTAGTATGGTAGCTAAAGACCCTGATAGTGTTCAACAATACTGTATAGATGCTTTTACAATTTTTGGTCATCAAATGAAGACGATGATAATAGCTCCATTCAATGTCAAGTAAGTTTGCTTTATTTATAATTTGGACTTAAGAAAATTCCATTATTATTTTGCATTTTGAGTTATTAATTGTTAACTTTTTACCTCTAGTGGTAGACATTGGGAGTTACTAGTTATTGTCCCCGGGACGTTCACTGTTTATTATCTAGATCCCGCAGGAAGTACATTAAACACTAAAATTGGACACGTAATGAGAATGGCATTATTCTGGTGAGAAATATTTCATTTTTTATATCTGTTAACATCTTTTATTACATTACTATTTACTTATGCAACTTAGTGTGTTATATTAACATGTAGGGGTTTAGATGCATTCAAAAATGCTGGAGGAAAGGTCCCAAGGAAAAAGAACCAGCCATTGTCTTGGGAGAACGTAAAAGTAAGTTCCCGACTCCCCGACTCCAATGTATATATTATTGATGTGAATTGTGCTTAGTTGTATTAATTTGTATGTTTCAATTTATAGTGCGCTACACAAGACAATGGCTGGGCATGCGCATACTATGTGATGCGATTTATGCAGATGATTATCAAACATGCCGCATTGGACATCGATACCATACATGAGGTATTATATATAGTCTCATTAGTTAGTATGAAATATATCAATCTTATTTTTATATTATTACTTATATATATACATCATTCTCTTTGCAGGTGTTTAAAACTGACCACACTATAGGCAAACGCTTAAAAAATGTACATGCTCCATATACGAGGGAATCATTAAATGAAGTAAGAGAAGAATGGGCAATAGCTGTACAAACAGTGGCAACTGTAAGATATAATTGGGATGTTGATAGTGATGATGAATGATACTTTGTAAATGAATGTTTCTGAATGTTAAAACATGTATTTGAATGATTCTATATGTGTGAACGTGACAATTGAATTGATGTCTGAATGTATCTACTTGTGTGAATCTTTTTATGTTAATTTTGCAGGTTTGTGGCCTGTTTGTAGGCTGATATCAATGGATGTCGTAAACCTACAGTTCAGAAAACTGAACTGCAGGTTCTCATCCTGCTGACCAGCCACAGCAGGCCTGCAAACAGATTTATAAAAAAAAATAGAAATAGGCGTCGGTTATTTACCGATAACCGTCAGCACAGACTTACAGCGTCGGTTTTTTGTTGAACACCGACGCCAAAAGTGTTCGCGCTACAGGAAATGGGAGTCATCTAGGACACTTTTTTGCGTCGGTGTTTTAGTATATAACCGACGCAGAAAGCGTCCTAGATGACGTCGTTTTCTGTGGCGCGAACCCTTTTGGCGTCGGTGTTTTATAATAAACCGACGCCTTTATGTTAAATAGGCGTCGGTTTTTTAACCGACGCTGAAGTGTCCAACCTTTTAGCGGCGCCCACATAGGCGTCGTTCAGAAACCGACGCCAAAGGGGGTTAAACAACCGACACTAAAAGGCACTTCTGTAGTAGTGATAACATATCATAACTCTTAAGGCTTATAAATGTTTTCAAGGAATATGACATCATAACCCTTACCTGGCTATGATCACCTCTTGATATCAACCTGCATGACTAATATAATTGAAAACATGCATATAACATCTGTATCAGCATAATATGAGTTCTCTTCAAATTAATCATAGAACACCACGGCCGTGCTACCTTGCATGGTCGTGTAAAGGGAAGCTACACATCCGTGCTCCATAGCACGGTCATGCTATTAACAAGTTACCACAACCATGTTACATTACCATGGTTGGTCTCTAGGGTTAGGATTTATTCAGTTCAATTAGGGATATTCGCCCTTATGACCTTCAAAGGTATAATGATTACTTGTTTATAATTCAAGAATAGAGCTTCATGCTTAAAAGCATAACTCAAATCAGGGTTCAGTTTTCATTTCATCACATCACCCTAGATTAGGGTTTACTATTCACGTTACATGATTTTACCCTAGAATTAGGGTTTACTATTCACATTATAGTGAATTAAGATCGTATCATCTTTATGTATGAGTATAACTTCCATTGATGCCTTAAATTAGGTTAAAAGTAATAAATCACCATAATTAGGGTTTCTATGATCTCATTATAAAGGATCATACCCTAATTATGTGCATTCATACATGTTGGAAATATATTACTTGATTCTCTTACATATATGGAGTCTTCACTCTGCTCTTATTATTAGATGATGTTTACATCACTCTAAGTTAGGTTAAGTCAAACGACTTTGATAACATAAGTCATGTCATCACCATCATGGTCATTAGGGTTTACTTGATCAAGGGGTATTAGTCACACTTGTTCCTTTAAGGGTACCTTGGTAATCTTCTCTATTGACCATAACATGTGTTAATCTACTAATTATTTAACCCTTAATGACTTTAGGTATCATTAGGGTTTAGGTTAAACAACTACTAAACCATCTTAACCTTCAAACCATCAAACGTTCTTAACATATTTGAACCCCAATCAGTCTTGCACTTCAACCTCCAAATGGTTTTGAAACCGCATGGAGTTGTTGACCGTTTGGTCCCTTTGACTTTCAAGACCGCATGGCCAAGTACACCATCAAGACCGTTTGCCCTAACTGAGGTGAAGACCGTTTGGTCCCGTTGACCGTTTGGCCAACTTTGACTTTGAAACCACATGGGCAAATCGACCTTAAAACCGCATGGTCACCAAACGATCTTGGGATTGTTTGGTCCCAAACGGTCTTACAATAGTTTGGACTCAAATGGTCTTGAGACCATTTGGACTCAAATGGTCTTGAGACCGTTTGGTCCAAACACCCTCAAAACCGCATGGACCAAAAAGTGTATCAACACTTCCAATTGAGTTAGGGTTTTCAATGTTGAACCCCTTAAACGTTCTTGTACTTGTTAGCCACTTATCAATTAAGTCAATTAGGTTAATCCTTTACTGATTTGACACTCAATTGACCCTCAATTGATAACCAATTAGGGTTGGGACCAATTGGATTAGGGTTTGGAATCGATCAACCTTCAACATACATCAACATGAGTCTAATAGATGTTGAACCCATTGAACCACCACTCAATTGGGTCATGACCTGAACCCAAACGGTCTTGGGATCATTTGGACATCCTCCAAACGGTCTTGAGACCGTTTGCCCAATATTTTATCAAAAACTAAGTCAAGCACTTAAGGGTTGAACCCTAAATTAGGTCACAAAATCAGCATTTGATTTATTCAACAACTTGATGTGATTGGACCCTCAATTGATCAACTCCTCTTAACCCTAGACCTCCAAACGGTCTTGGGTGATCACCAAATGGTCTTGAGACCGTTTGGGTGATCCAAAACGGTTTTGAAACCGTTTGGGCCACTCAACCCAAACTTCAACATGATTACATCATTGAAATCAGCAATAAACCCGATTAGGGTTTAGGTGACTTAAAGGCCTTCAATTGATGATTTACTTGGAATTAGTTGATGATTCTTGGTGGGTTATTAGTACATAATGTCTACAGAAGATCTCCAAATGTTCAACACTTGGTTAACCCATCCAAACTGTCTTGAGACTGTTTGCTCCACATGGTCTTGTGAAACCGTTTGCCCTCCAAACGGTTTTGAAACCGTTTGGGCAAGAGGTGGAGGATCATTTGCTAAATTAGGATCAGGGTGAAATTTGGAATTAACGCCACCTTCTTCTACCTCAATTTCATGGTCTTTTATTCATGGTTTTGGTTGTAAGAACACAAGGAAGGTTCTAAGAAGGAAGATTAAGCAACATTTTCATAGGAAGAAGATGCATAACAAAACTTTAAGGGTTAGAGCTATAAAACCCGCCTCTAGGACCGATCCAGAGCTCCAAGATTTGAAGCTTTAATGGTGGTTTGAGCTCCATAGGTTGTCCAAGGTCCGTTCCTCAAGGATTGGATGGAGAAGATGGCTAGAAAGAAGAAATATGTAAGAAAGACTAACAAACCAACCTTGTAGCAAGATTTCCCCCATGATTTCGAGCTAGATGGAAATCAAAGCTTACCTAATTCTGCTTGGTCATTCTCCTCTGCTCCAGATATCCTCCTTAGTTGGTCAAGGCAAAGAGATAAGAAGAGAAAGTGAAGGGAACGATCCCTTGCTTAACAAAGAAGATGTGTTTATATACTTTGGGCATATTTTCAAGATAAGGACAATCATTTCCTTATTTCTCAACTAAGTCCTCCTCCCTTCCTTAGCCACGTTCCTACCTTCTTTCCTTAAGAAAAACTCCTTTCTTAACCAAAGTTTAGAGGAAAGGAAGCCAAACATCTTACTAAGTTGCATACATAAAAGGGTCATTTTGCTTACAACTTGGTTATTTAATTACAAGGGTTATCCTTCTTATTTGATTATTCAAATGAAGCGCCCTCTTCATCATTTTTACTCTAGTTGATGCCAAGAGTCATAAAAGATACTATAGAAGGTATATTTTACATGTTGCACCCTATGTTTTGGGTAAATTGCACTTTACATCAAAACTAGGGTTTAAAGCACAAGGATTGCTTTACAAGCTACATCTTGGTGCCCAAGTTTGTGAAAACCATATCACTACATCATATACATACCTATTATGTCTCAACACCAGAGGAACATCTTAATATGTGCAATTTGCAAGTTAACACCTCTAATTGGGTAAGTTGCACATAAGTCCATTTTTAACAAAACAATATTACAACATTGTTCGAAAAGGGTAGAAACGGAAATATAAGTTCCTCAGAAGCTTTAATTACATATCAACAGATAACCACAAACATTTTAATCACATGATTAAGCAAAACACCTAGGGTTAGTTCATAACTCAGGTCAGGGATGTTACAAATTATCCACCCCTTACAAGGATTTCGTCCCCGAAATCAACAAAACATATTAAGAGAAAAGAGCAGGGTATTTCCTTCTCATCTCCTCCTCTTGTTCCCATGTGGCTTCTTCAACACCACAGTGATTCAAGAGGACTTTCACAAGACTTATGTATTTCTTTTTCAGCTTTTTAATTCTTTTATGAAGGATTGACACTGGTCCTTCCTCATAAGATATATCATCATTCAATTCTACCTCCATAGGTTGCAGAACTGATTCTTTATCAGGGTGACATTTCCTCAACATAGAAATGTGAAACACAGGGTGTAACCTCTGTAACTCTGGTAATAACTCTAGTTTATAGGCTACTTTCCCAATCCATTCAATGATTGGATAAGGCCCCATAAACCTAGGAGCTAACTTCCCTTTCCTTCCAAATCTCAGAACTCCCTTCCAAGGTGAGACTTTAAGATACACTCTATCTCCAACCTAGAATTTTAAGGGTCTATGACGCTTGTCAGCATAAGATTTCTGCCTATCCTGTGCAGTCTTGATCTGTCATTGTATTACTTTAATCTATTATGTGGTCTGCTGCACAAGATCAGGACCTAACAGTTGATATTCACCAGTCTCATACCAACATAGGGGTGATCTACAACGTCTACCATACAAAGCTTCATAAGGTGCCATGTCAATGCTATGTTGATAGCTATTTTTGTAGGCAAACTCTATCAAGCTTAGGTGCAGATCCCAACTCCCTGTAAACTGAAGAACACATGCTCTCAGCAAGTCTTCCAAGGTTTGTATAGTCCTTTCCGACTATCCATCAGTCTGAGGATGAAAGGCTGTACTAAACCTTAACTGGGTGCCTAAAGCTTTATGAAGTCGCTCCCAAAAATGACTCATAAACTGGGGACCTCTATCAGAAACAATGGTGACTGGGACTCCATGCAGTCGCACTATCTCTTCAACATACAACTGTGCTAGTTTCTCAGCAGAATAGGTCATTTTGACAGGCAAGAAATGCGATGTCTTTGTCAACCTATCAACTATTACCCAAATGGAATCATGCCCTTTGCTTGTCCTGGGTAGGCCAACAACAAAGTCCATAGTTACATGATCCCACTTCCACTGTGGTATGGGCAAAGGTTGGATTGTTCCTGCAGGCTTCTGCTATTCAGCTTTAACTTGCTGACACACATGACATCTCATAACAAACTCAGTAGCGTCCTTCTTCATTCCAGGCCACCAATACATATCTTTTAGATTTCGATACATCTTGGTGCTTCCTGGATGCATGGCATACATCGAAGAATGAGCTTCTTCCATCAATAACTTTCTCAAGTTATCCACATATGGCACTATCATCCTCCCCTGATAACAGGCTACTTGGTCATCTGAGTCATGAAAACCATCTCGTTTCTCATTACCATACTCCAATCTAATATGTTGAACTGCAGCATCAACATGTTGTGCCTCCTTGATCTGTTCTCTTAGATTAGGTTTTATATGCATCTCAGCTAACAACCCAGCTAACAATGATACTTTCAATTGTACATTATCTTGCCTTAAGGAGATAAGCATATATCTCCTAGAGCATACTAAGGAATTCAGTTGTGCTCTATCTAAGGCTGGTGTTGCTGATTTCCTACTCAAAGCATCAACAACCACATTGGCCTTCCCTGGATGGTAATCAATTGTATAATCATAGTCCTTGATTAACTCCATCCAACGGTGTTGCCTCATGTTAAGTTCATGCTGAGAGAAGATATACTTAAGGTTCTTGTGATCAGTGAAAATCTGGAATGTATCTCCGTAAAGATAGTGTCTCCAGATTTTCAAGGCATGAACCACAACAGCTAGATCCAGATCATGTGTCGGATAATTCTCCTCATGTTTCTTAAGCTGTCGGGAAGCAAAAAAAATCACATGTTTATCCTGCATCAACACACATCCGAGTCCATTCTTGGAGGCATCACAAAAAACTATATATCTTTTGCCTTGTTCAGGCAACACAAGCACAAGTGCACTTGTCAACCTCTCCTTCAGTAACTGGAAGGACTGCTGACACTTATCACTCCAAGGAAAAGGAACATCCTTTCGAGTCAACTTAGTCAAGGGTAAGGCTATGGAGTTGAAGTTCTTAATGAACCTTCGGTAATAGCCAGCCAACCCTAAGAAACTACGGATCTCTATCGGTGTCTTCGGTTGTTCCCACTGTAGAACATATTCTACCTACTTAAAATCAACACGAATACCCGAGGCAGATATCACGTGTCCAAGGAAAGATACTTCCGGTAACCAAAACTCACACTTGCTAAACTTAGCATATAGCTTGTGTTCTCTTAGCAAATTTAGAGCCTGACGAAGATGTTGTTCATGTTGCTGAGCATCTCTACTATAGATCAGAATGTCGTCTATAAAGACAACAATGCACTGATCGAGGAAAGGTTGGAAGATTCTATTCATGAGATCCATAAATGCAGCAGGTGCATTAGTTAGTCCAAACGACATAACTGTGAACTCATAGTGACCATGCCTTGTTCTAAAGGCAGACTTGGGTATGTCACTATTCTTAATACATAGTTGATGATATCCCGACCTTAGGTCTATCTTTGAGAAGACGGTTGCACCACACAACTGGTCAAAGAGATCATCAATCCTCGGCAGAGGATACTTGTTCTTTATTGTTACTTTATTTAATTGTCTGTAATCAATGCACAACCGCATTGATCCATCTTTCTTTTTAACGAAAAGGACCGGAGCTCCCCAAGGCGAAGTACTCAGTCGGATAAAACCCTTCTCAAGCAACTCTTGTAGTTGTTTCTTGAGTTCTGCCATCTCAGCAAGCGCCATCCTATACAGTGTTTGTGCTATAGGTTGTGTATATGGGACTAAATTGATCTCAAAATCAATTTCCCGAGGTGGTGGTACACCTGGAAGTTCTTCAGGAAATACATCTTCAAATTCCCTGACTACAGGAACTTCAGCAGGGTTAGGACTATCCATGGTAGTATCTACCACATGGGCTTTGAATGCATGACATCCTTGCCTCATCAGCTTCTCAACAACCATAGCTGACACAAGACAGGTAGGTAGAATCTTTCTCTCTCCTTGAAAGATCCACATGTCGCTTTCATCAGCAAACACAACTTGCTTGAATTCGCAATCCAAAACAACCTTATACCTTTCCAAGATATCCATCCCAAGGATTATATCAAATCCTTGCATCTCAAGTGGTATAAGATCCACTTGAATGTGATGCTCAGAAAAGAAGAGGATGCGGGGAGAGCATACCTCCTGCAACATAGCAGACCCCGTCAACGGAGTTTCTAGCAACAAGCTATCTGCTCTATGACTAACTGTCATTTTGCAGTTACGAATCACCCTTCGAGTGATAAAGGAGTGTGTAGCACCCGGATCAATCAAAACAGATACAACGTAGGATGTAGACATATCAGAATATAACAATTCCATCTGACCTGCTACAACCCGAGGGTTGATCACTGCATCAGGTGGGTTCATCGCATAAAACCTTGTTGTTTCCTGTGGCTGATTCGGTGCTGACGATCCATCTTGGGACGCTTGTCCACGTCCTCTAGCTCCTCCTGGAAACTATCTCCTCTATGACCCTTGCTGACTCTGCCTCTGGGGTTGTGTTACACTCACTTTTCTAGCTCTGCAGTCTTTCATCAGATGTCCCATTTTCCCACAATTATAGCAACTTTTGTTCATTTGTTGTGGTCTGGGTGGTCCTGTAACCGACATAGATGCTGAACTGCAAGCTCCTTCTAGTGGTAGGATTCATCCTCTAACCCTATTCGATGTCCACTGCGTCTGAGTACTGGGTCTAGGCGGTGGTGTAGGCGCAGAAAATCTAGGCTTCTTGAAATATCTAGATGAAGATCCTTGGAATTGAGGATACGTCTTCTTGCTCTGGGTCTGTCTCTTCTCTGTTACGGACCTCTCTATCCTTCTGACGGACTCTACAAAGGTAGAAAACCTTTCCTTGTTCTCTAGGGCAGACACGGGAGTAGTCAAATCAACGTTCAACCTTTTTTCGAAATGCCGAATCCTTTCTTCCTCTGTAGCAGCCATGTGTGGATAGAATCACAACAACTCCATGAACTTAGCCTCGTACTCGCCAATGTTCATTGGACCTTGCCTCAACCTCTCAAACTAAGAGATTTTCTCATCTAGGAACGTTTTAGGGAAATATCTATTGATAAATTCCCGTCAGAAGACTTCCCATGAAACCTCCACACAAGGCCTCTTCTGTTCTTCCATGGTCCACCAATGACCAACACTCCCCTTGAGAAGATAGACAACATGTCTAACCTTCTCAGCTTCTGGGATGTTCAAGATTCTAAAGGCCTTCTCTAGTTCGGTTAACCACATGCCGGCATCTGCGGGATCAACCGTTCCAAACTACTCGGTTGCTCCAACTCGGTGAAGTCATTCAAACGTCTTGTCGATTCCTTGTCCTTCAGGTTGGGTAGGTGCCCTAGGTGCAGGCATATGCATCCTATCAGTTATATGTGTCATGGCAGTCATAAACTGCCCAAACATGGTCTGGACGGATGGGTTCCCCATGTCAGTTGGATTGAACTGGGGTGGCTCAGGTACATGTTGCTCTATATCTAGGTTCCTTGCACCTTCTCGAGGTGCACCAATGCTACTCTCCACAACATATTCCTCGAGTGGTCCAAACATCCTTAAACTTATCTTCTTCTCCTGAGGAGGAGAAGACACTATTAGATATTCTAGAAGACACTAAGAATAGACTCGGCATCCTAAGTCCTATGTCTCTTTAGACTCAGCGAACCTAGAGCTCTGATACCACTAAAATGAGACGACTGTCGCGGAAAAACAAGATCAACGAATGCGGAAGCGATTCACTAGCAGCGGAATTATTAAAAATCACTAAAAATTTAAAACTTTTTGGAAAGAGATCTTTAGATAATAAAACTCTTTTATAAGAAAACAAGATAAGTTGTTTACAACATGGTTCATCATTTACATCTCTGTAAATTCACAACTCGAGTGATTACATATATCCATTGCCCTATTATATGTACAAGGCAAGATACAAAATCTCAAGGCTTTAAGCCAAAAACCTAAGATCTACTGACTCCTAGGACTTGAGAGTAAGAGATGACATAAAGGACATACTATCTACAAGACTTGACAGACAATATCTCCACCTGAGATTCACTGCTGTCCCTGGTGTTGCTGCTGCTGCTGCTCACCCTCAGATCGGTTCCTTCGTCCTCGACGTCTACCTAAAAAGTCGAATCTCATGGGGGTGAGACAACTGAATAATTGTCCCAACGAGAGTTATAACTCTCCGCCAGAAGCTTTTTTATTATAATAAAGGAATAACATTAAGCAATAAAACTTAAGCATTCAACAACAGGTTTACCATTCTATAACTAAGCAAGCAACATTTCAATTATAACATAATTGAATATCAAGCAAATCTCAATAAGGAATATGAAGAACGTGTGTACTAGTTATTCAACCAGAACATTATAAACAATGTATTATCAATCATTGTTCCTCGTGATTCAACTTAAGCAGTTATGCTACAAGGCTGATTATGTTTTTCAAAACATTATTATGCTCTGAGGAGATGAGGTATACCGCTCATACTCCAACCGACCATTATGAAATAACATCAGTACCATACATAGGTCATCAAAAGAGCCGGATTCTTATGATCTCATCTTCCTCAGTCAGAGTGAGGATCAACATGCAGGACATCTCGTGTCTCTTCTATAATAGCTTTCCAAGGTATTCTGGCAACTTCACTATTTAGAGTCACAGTGCCATTCTGTACTCTCTTCATCATCGAGGGATCTCTTGTTTATCTCTCATGTAGCAGCATTATCGATATCCTCGGGAGATTAGTGATACATCATCCCAGTATAAGCATATAGTGAAGGATTGATATATTAAGGTACATATTACATCAATTCCTACACTAGGTCATAAGGATATTCACGTCCATAATCCCCCACATACTCAAAAGTATGTGCTCCAGGAGTTCCCTTAGGAAAACTTGTTTCACCATCATTTAGTTTCTGACAATGATGGATCTATGGTCAGAGCTCTACATGATATGATTATACTTGATTAATTAAGTACATTATAGCATTCTTTTAACATCAAACATGTTTTTAGACATAAACCATTAAAATAATTGCTATAAAGGAAGAACACTAAATGTATCAAGTTCATTTCTCATCAAACTATCATTGGGATATCAATCCCTAACCATCTCATCATATGATTCAGGAACATGGGTATTCAAACCCTTATATTATCATAACACTTGTTACCAAGTGACATATAAGCATCAAGTCATCTAACAACATGACCTTGATTGAAGCAATGTATATACTTCTCACATATCACCACTTACCAGGTAACATAACATATCATTACTCTTAAGGCTTATAAATGTCTTCAAGGAATATGACCTCATAACCCTTACCTGGCTATGATCACCTCTTGATATCAACTTGCATGACTAATATAATTAAAAACATGCATATACCATCTGTATCAGCATAATATGAGTTCTTTTCAAATTAATCATAGAACACCACGTCCGTGCTACCTTGCATGGTCGTGCAAAGGGAAGCTACATGGCCATGCTCCCTAGCACGGTCGTGCTATTAAAAAGTTACCATGACCGTGTTACATTACCACGGTTGGTCTCTAGGGTTAGGGTTTATTCAGTTCAATTAGGGATATTCACCCTTATGACCTTCAAAGGTATAATGATTACTTGTTTATAATTCAAGAATAGAGCTTCATGCTTAAAAGCATAACTCAAATCAGGGTTCACTTTTCATTTCATCACATCACCCTAGATTAGGGTTTACTATTCACATTACATGATTTTACCCTAGAGTTAGGGTTTACTATTCACATTACAGTGAATTAAGATCGTATCATCTTTATGTATGAGGATAACTTCCATTGATGCCTTCAATTAGGTTAAAAGTAATAAATCACCATAATTAGGGTTTCTATGATCTCATTATAAAGGATCATACCTTAATTATGTGCATTCATACATGTTGGAAATATATTACTTGATTCTCTTACATATATGGAGTCTTCTCTCTCCTCTTACTATTAGATGATGTGTACATCACTCTAAGTTAGGTTAAGTCAAACGACTTTGATAACATAAGTCATGTCATCACCATCATGGTCATTAGGGTTTACTTGATCAAGGGGTATTAGTCACACTTGTTCCTTTAAGGGTACCTTGGTAATCTTCTCTATTGACCATAAAATGTGTTAATCTACTAATTACTTAACCCTTAATGACTTTAGGTATCTTTAGGGTTTAGGTTAAACAACTACTAAACCATCTTAACCTTCAAACCATAAAACGTTCTTAACATATTTGAACCCCAAACGGTCTTGCACTTCAACCTCCAAATGGTTTTGAAACTGCATGGAGTTGTTGACCATTTGGTCCCTTTGACTTTCAAGACTGCATGGCCAAGTACACCATCAAGACCGTTTGCCCTAACTGAGGTGAAGACCGTTTGGTCCCGTTGACCGTTTGGCCAACTTTGACTTTGAAACCGCATAGGCAAATCGACCTTGAAACCTCATGGTCATCAAACGGTCTTGGGATCGTTTGGTCCCAAATGGTCTTGAGACTATTTGGACTCAAACGGTCTTGAGACCGTTTGGTCCAAACACCCTCAAAACTGCATGGACCAAAAAGTGTATCAACACTTCCAATTGAGTTAGGGTTTTCAATGTTAAACCCCTCAAACGTTCTTGTACTTGTTAGCCACTTATCAATTAAGTCAATTAGGTTATCCTTTACTGATTTTACACTCAATTGACCTTCAATTGATAACCAATTAGGGTTGGGACCAATTGGATTAGGGTTTGGAACCGATCAACCTTCAACATACATCAACATGAGTTTAATTGATGTTGAACCCATTGAACTACCACTCAATTGGGTCATGACCTGACCCCAAACGGTCTTGGGATAATTTGTACATCCTCCAAACGGTCTTGAGACCGTTTGCCCAATATTTTATCAAAAACTAAGTCAATCACTTAAGGGTTGAATCCTAAATTAGGTCACAAAATCAGCATTTGATTTATTCAACAACTTGATGTGATTGGAACCTCAATTGATCAACCCCTCTTAACCCTAGACCTCCAAACGGTCTTGGGTGATCACCAAACGGTATTGAGACCGTTTGGGTGATCCCCAAATGGTTTTGAAACCGTTTGGGCCACTCAACCCAAACTTCAACATGATTACATCATTGAAATCAGCAATAAATCCGATTAGGGTTTAGGTGACTTAAGTGCCTTCAATTGATGATTTACTTGGAATTAGTTGATGATTATTGGTGGGTGATTAGTCCATAATGTATACAGAAAATCTCCAAACAGTCAAAGCTTGGTAAACCCATCCAAACAGTCTTGAGACCGTTTGCTCCAAATGGTTTTGTGAAACCGTTTGCCCTCCAAACGGCTTTGAAACCGCTTGCTTCCAAACGGTTTTGCAAACCGTTTGGGCAAGAGGTGGAGGATCATTTGCTAAAGTAGGATCAGGGTGAACTTTGGAATTGATGCCACCTTCTTCTACATCAAGATCATGGTCTGTTCTTCACAATTTTTGTTGCAAGAACACAAGGAAGCTTCTAAGAAGGAAGATTAAGCAACATTTTCATAGGAAGAAGATGCATAATAAAACTTTAAGGGTTAGAGTTATAAAACCCGCCTCTAGGACCAATCTAGAGCTCCAAGCTTCGAAGCTTTAATGGTGGCTTGTGCTCCATATGTCTTCCTAGGTCCGTTCCCCAAGGATTGGATGGAGAAGATGGCTAGAAAGAAGAACTATGTAAGAAAGACTAACAAACCAACCTTGTAGCAAGATTTCCCCCATGATTTTGAGCTAGATGGCAATAAAAGCTTACCTAATTCTGATTGGTCGTTCTCCTATGCTCCTGAGCTCCTCCTTAGTCAGTCAAGTCAAAGAGATAAGAAGAGAAAGTGAAGGGAACGATCCCTTGCTTAGTAAAGAAGATGTGTTTATATACTTTGGACATATTTTCAAGATAAGGACAATCATTTCCTTATTTCTCATCTAAGTCATCCTACCTTCCTCAGCCACGTTAATCCCTTATTTCCTTAAGCAAAAATCCTTTCTTAACCAAAGTTTAGAGGAAAGGAAGCCAAACATCTTACTAAGTTGCATACATAAAACGGTCATTTTGCTTACAACTTGGTTATTTAATTACAAGGGTTATCCTTCTTATTTGATTATTCAAATGAAGCTCATTCATCATCATTTTTACTCTATTTGATTCCAATAGTCATAAAAGATACTCTAGAAGGTATATTTTACATGTTACACCCTATGTTTTGGGTAAATTACACTTTACACCAAAACTAGGGTTTAAAGCACAAGGATTGCTTTACAAGCTACATCTTGGTGACCAAGTTTGTGAAAACCATATAACTACATCATATACATACCTATGATGTATCAACGCTAGAGGAACATCTTAACATGTGCAATTTGCAAGTTAACCCCTCTAATTGGGTAATTTGCACATAAGTCCATTTTTAACAAAACAATATTACAACATTGTTCAAAAAGGGCAGAAATGGAAATATAAGTTCCTCGAAAGATTTAATTACATATCAACAGATAACCACAAACATTTTAATCACATGATTAAGCAAAACACCTAGGGTTAGTTCATAACCCAGGTCAGGGATGTTACAATAAACCCTAATTAAGAAGGTTAATGAATCATAACCCTAATTGAGGGCATTAATAGGTGAAATCCTAATACATGATGATGGTATGAACTTAATTCATGGAAATGAAATGTGAAACCCTAATTCAGGTTACTTTGATGATCACTCCTAATTAAGGTGAATAGTAAACCCTAACTGTGGGTCATGGTATATAAACCCTAATCTGGGGTGATGCAATGTGAATAGTAAACCCTAATTCCAAATAATGTGAATGAAAATGTGAAACCCTAATTCTGGGTTATAATTTATAGCATGAAGCTCTAAGGTTGGATAATGAAATGATGAGTCATTAATCCTAATTGAGCTAAGGGGATGATTAACCCTAATTGAAATGAAAAGGGAAATCCTAACCCTAGCAAGGGCATAGTGGTATAACCCTTGAATAATGATGTTGTAATTGTTTTGCATTGTGCTGATATGAAATTTATGTATATGTTATCATTTGTACTAATCATGCATGTTTTATGAAATAGTGAACATAGCCAGGTAAAAGCTATGATGCCTTATTTATTGAAAGTACTTTATGAACCTTGTGAGCAATGATATGCTATGTTGCCTAGTGAGAGGTAACCAAAGAGATTATTAGGCTATAAAAGCCATGTGAAATACATGCACTGCAATTATCATGTCTACACTGTCCGATGATTTGATGGCATTAAGTTACATGTTTAAGTGGTAACAATTGTTTTGATGATCTAAGGGTTTGAACACCCATTTTTTCTTGAATTATGATGATGAGATGATAAGGGATTGAGATCCCAATGTTAATAAAGTTGTGACATGAATTTGATGGAAATAGTACTCATTCTTTATAGAAATTGTTATAATGGTTTATGTTTAAAAACATGCCTGATGCTAAAAGAATGCTATAATATACTTAAATAATCAAGTGAAATGATATAATGTAGAGCCCTAACCATAGATCCATCATCGTCAGTAGTTTGATGATGGTGAAATAGGTTTTCCTAAGGGGATTCCTGGAGGGCATACTTTTGAGTATGTGGGGGTTATGGGCGCGAATATACTTACACCATAATGGAGGAATTGATGTGAGATAAACATTAAATCTCTCAATACTTCATTATATGTATATGCCGGGATGGATGTATCACTAATCTCCCGATGATGATGTTAATGCTGAATTGGTGTGAGATAGACATGGAATCTCTCGATTACGAAGAGAGTACAACATGCCACTGTAACTCTAATAGCGAAGTTTCCAGTATACCCCTGGAAAGCTATTTTGGCAGAGACACGATATGTCATGCAAGTTGTTCCTCACACTGACTGAGGAGGATGAGGTCATGAAAATCTGGCTCCTCTGTTGACCTATGTATGGTATCGATTTTGATTTTGCAATGGTCGGTTGGAGTATGTGCGGTATACCTCATCTCCTCAGGGCATAAGTATGTTTGTAAAATGTAATCAGCCGTGTAGCATATTTGCTTAGGGTTGAATTACGAGAATCAATGGTTGATGATACATTGTCTATTATGTCTTATTTGGATAAATGCTATACATGTTCTTCATATTCCTTTTTGAATAAATGACATCCTGCTTTATCAAGTTATAATTGAAATAAACTGCATAGAGAATACTGCTCTACATAGTTTAATCAATGATTTACCCACTGCTGAATATTATGATTCTACTACTCAGTGTTATTCTATTATCTGCAATAACAATGTTTCTGGCGAAGAGTTATATCTCTCGCTATTGCAATTTTTTCAATTGTCTTACCACTATGGGATTAAATTTTTAGATAGACACCGAGGGAAAGGTAGAAACCCTACAGAGGGTGAACAACAGCAATAGCAAGAACAACAGTGATCCTCAGGTGGAGACACTGTCTGTCAAGTCCTGTATATAAAGAGTCCTATGTGTCGTCTCTGTACTCTCACGTCCTAGGAGTCAGTAGATGGTTTGATATAGATATGAGATTTTTGGCTTGAAGCCTCGAGATTTTTGTATACTACTTATGTACAGTTGAACATGGCAGTCAATGTTTGTGAATCTCGAGATGAGATGATATAGAGATGTAATGATGAATCATAATGTAAATAACTTACTTTGGTTATTTATGAAAGAGTTTTATAGTTTGTGGATCTCATTGTAAAAAGTTTTAATTTTTAATGATTTTTAGTAATTCTTGCTAATAATACGCTTCCGCATTAGTTAATATTGTTTTTGCGAGTCGTACGTCAAAATTTAGTGGTATCAGAGCTCTAGGTTTGCCGAGTCTACAGAGACATAGGACTAAGGTTGTTGAGTCTGTTCTAGTGTCTTCCAGTCTATCTGATAGTGTCTTCTGCTCATATAGAAGGAGAAGAAGAGATAAAGATGTATGGATTACATGATGAACATGATGCCGAAAGTAGTGTTGCTACACCCGGAGAAGGTGCAAGAGACCTAAGAAGGGAGGAGCATGTACCTGAACCACCCCAGTTCAATCAAGATGACATGGGGGAACCCAATCTTCCAAGCCATGTTTGGGAAGTTTTTGGCTGCCATGACACATATGACCAATAGGATGCCCATACATGCACCCAGGGCACCTTCCCATGATGAAAGACAGGGAGCCGGCAAGACGTTTGAATGACTTTACTGGGTTGGAGCCATGGAATATGCTGGGACAACTGACCCAGCAGATGTGACATGTGGCTAACTGAACTAGAGAAGGCCTTTAGAATCCTTAACATCCTAGAAGCTGAGAAGGTTAGACATGCTGTGTACCTTCTTAAAGGGAGTGTCGGTCACTGGTGGACCATAGAGGAGGGGAAAAGGCTAGGTGTGGATATCAAATGGGATATATTCTGACGGGAATTTGTCAATAGATACTTTCCTAAAACGTTTCTGGATGAGAAGATCTCTCAGTTTAAGAGGTTAAGACAAGGACCAATGAACATTAGCGAGTATGGGGCTATATTGATGGAGCTTTAGCAGTTCTGTCCGCATATGGCAACTACAGATGAAGAAAGGATTAGGCGTTTTGAGAAGGGATTAAACGCTGAGTTGACCACCCCTGTGTCTGCTCTGGAGAACATGGAAAGATTTGCTACTTTTGTGGAGTCTGTCATAAAGATAGAGAGGTCTATGACTGAGAAGTGACAGACTAAGAACAAGAAGGTTTACCCCTAGTTCTAAGGATCCTCATCCAAAAGTTTCAAGAAACTGAGGTTTTCTGCACCAATGACACCACCTAGATTCAATACCCAGACGCAGTGGACGCCAAATAGGGGTAGAGGACGAAGTTTACCACAAGAAGGAGCCCACAACTCAACATCTGTGTCGGTTACAGGACCATCCAGACCACAGCCAGGGATCAACATATGTGGAAAGATGGGGCATCTGATGAAGGATTGTAGAGCCAGAGAGGCAAGTGTGACTCAACCTCAGAGGCAGAGTCAACAAGGTTCTCAAAGGAGATAGTTTCCAGGTGGCGCTAGATGATGTGGACAAGCATCCCAAGCTGGATCATCAGCACCCAGTAATCAAATACCGAATCAACCACATGCAACAGTGAGATTCTATGCGATGAATCCACCTGATGCAGTGATCAACCCTCGGGTTGTGACAGGTCAGATGGAACTATTTTATTCTGATATGTCTACATCCTGCATCATATCTATTTTAATTGATCCGGGTGCTACACATTCCTTTATCACTCGAAGAGTGATTCTTGACTACAACATGACTACCAGTCATAGAGCAGATAGTCTGTTGTTAGAAACACCTTTGAAGGGATCTGTAGTGTTGCGGGAGGTGTGTTCTCCCTGCATTCTCTTCTTTTCTGAGCATCGCATTCAAATGGATCTTATACCACTTGAGATGCACTGGTTTGATATAATCCTTGGGATGGATATCTTAGAAAGGTATAAGGTTGTCTTGGATTGTGAGTCCAAGCAAGCTGTGTTCATAGATGAAAGTGACACATGGATCTTTCAACAAGACAGAAAGATTCTTCCAACCTGTCTTGTGTTAGCTATGGTAGCTGAGAAGCTGATGAGACAAGGATGTTTTGCATTCTTAGCCCAAGTGGTAGATACCACCATGGAGAGTTCTAATCCTGCTGAAGTTCTGATAGTCAGGGAATTTGAAGATGTATTTCCTAAAGAACTTCCAGGTGTACCTCCACCCCGAGAGATTGATTTTGAGATTAATCTAATCCCGAACACGCAACCAATAGCAAAAACACCTTATAGGATGGCACCTACTAAGATGGCATAACTCAATAAATAACTCCAGGAGTTGCTTGAGAAGGGTTTTATCCGACCAAGCACTTCACCTTGGGGTGCTCCGGTCCTCTTTGTTAAGAAGAAGGATGGATCGATGCGGTTGTGCATTGATTACAGACAACTAAATAAAATAAATATAAAGAATAAATATCCTTTGCCAAGGATTGACGATTTCTTTGACCAATTGTGTGGTGCAACTATTTTCTCAAAGATAGATCTGAGGTTGGGATATCATCAACTGCGTATTAAGGAGGGTAACATACCTAAGTCTTCCTTTAGGACAAGGTATGGTCACTATGAGTTCACAGTTATGTCATTTGGACTAACTAATGCACCAGTTGCATTCATGGAACTCATGAATAGAATCTTTTGACCTTTTCTCGATCAGTGTGTAGTTGTCTTCAAAGGTGACATCCTGATCTATAGTAGAGATGCTCAGCAGCATGAGCATCATCTTCGTCAGGCTCTAACTTTGATAAGAGAGCATAAGTTGTATGCTAAGTTTAGCATATGTGAGTTCTGGTTACCTGAAGTTTTTTTTCTTGGACACATAATATCTGCTTCAGGTATTCATATTGACCCTAAAAGGTAGAATCTGTCTTGCAATGGGAACAACCGAAGACAATGCCGGAGATTCACAGTTTCTTAGGGTTGGCAGGATATTAAAGGAGGTTCATTAAGAAGTTCGGTTCTATAGCTTTACCCTTAACCAAGTTGACTAGAAAGGATGTTCTTTTTGTCTAGAATGACAAGTGTCAACAATCATTCCAGTTGTTGAAGGAGAGGTTTGACAAGTGCACCAGTGCTAATGTTACCTGAGTAAGGGAAAGGGTATATAGTTTTTTGTGACGCCTCTAAGAATGGACTAGGATGTGTGTTAATGTAGGATAAACAAGTGATTTCTTTTACTTCTCGACAACTTAAGAAGTACGAGGAGAATTATTCGACACACGATCTAGAACTAGCTACAATAGTCCATGCTTTGAAGATCTGGAGACATTATCTCTAATGAGAGACAACCCGGATTTTCACAGACCATAATCACCTAAAGTACATCTTCTCTCAGCATGAGCTAAACATGAGGCAACACTTCTGGATGGAGTTAATCAAGGACTACGATTGTACAATTGATTATCATCCAGGAAAGGCCAATGTGGTTGATGATGCATTAAGTAGAAAATCAGCAACACTAGCCTTAGATAGAGCACAATTGAATTCTTTGGTGTGCTCTATGAGGGATATGTTTATCTCTTTAAGGAAAAACAATGTACAGTTAAAAGTATCATTGTTATCTGGGCTGTTAACTGGGATGCACATAAAACCAACTCTGAGACAACAGATTAAAGAAGCACAACAAGCTGATGTTGTAGTTCAGCAGATTAGGTTAGAGTATGGTAGCGAGAAACGAGATGGCTTCCATGATTCAGATGGTCAGGTAGCCTATTATCATGGTAGAATGATAGTACCTGAAGTTGATAACTTAAGAAAGTTAGTCTTAGAAGAAGCTCATTCTTTAATGTATGCTATGCATCCAGGAAGCACCAAGATGTATCATAACTTGAAAATATGTATTAGTGGCCTGGTTTGAAGAAGAATGTTACTGAGTTTGTTATGCGGTGTCCAGTGTGTCAGCAAGTTAAAGTTGAACACCAGAAGCCCGCAGGAACACTGCAACCTTTACCTATACCATAGTGAAAATGGGATCATGTAACCATGGATTTCGTGGTTGGTTTACCTAGAACAGCCAAAGGTCATGATTACATTTGGGTAATAGTTGATAGGTTGACAAAGACAACACATTTCTTACCTATAAAAACAACCTATTCTGCAGAGAAACTGGCAGTTATATGTAGATGAGATAGTGTGTTTGCATGGGGTCCCAGTTACCATTGTTTCTGACAGAGGTCCCCAGTTTACGAGTCATTTTTGGGAGTGACTTCATAAAGCTTTAGGAACACAGTTAAGGTTTAGTACATCCTTTCATCCTCAGACTAATGAACAATTAGAAAGGACTATAAAAACTTTGGAGGACTTATTTAGAGCATGTGTCCTCCAGTTTACAGGAAGTTGGGATCTACATCTAAGCCTGATAGAGTTTGTCTACAATAATAGCTATCAACACAGTAATGACATGGCACCATATGAAGCTTTGTATGGTAGACATTGTATATCTCCCCTATGTTGGTATGAAACTGGTGAATATCAACTTTTGGGTCCTGATCTTGTGCAGCAGACTACCGAGAAGATTATAATAATACAACAATAGTTAAAGGCTATACAAGATAGACAAAAATCCTACACTGATAAACATTGTAGACCTTTAGAATTCCAGGTTGGAGACAGAGTGTACCTCAAGGTCTCACTTTGGAAGGGAGTTCTTAGGTTTGGGAGGAAAGGAAAGTTAGCTCCTAGATTTATGGGGCCTTATCCAATCATTGAACATATTGGAAAGGTAGCTTATAAGCTGGAGTTACCACCTGAGTTGCACCCAGTGTTCCACATTTCCATGATAAGGAAATGTTATCCTGATACAAAATCAGTTCTGCAACCTATGGAAGTAGAATTAAACGTTGATATATCATATGTTGAAGGACCTATGTTGATTCTTGATAGAAGGATCAAGAAGCTGAAAAAGAAAGACATTAGTCTCGTAAAAGTCCTCTGGAATCATCATGGCGTTGAAGAAGCTACATGGGAACTAGAGGAAGAAATGAGAAGGAAATACCCTACTCTTTTCTCTTAAAATGTTTTGTTAATGATTTGGGGGACGAAATCCTTATAAGGGGTGGATAATTTGTAACATCCCTGACCTGGGTTTATGTTTTAACCCTAGGTGTTTTGGATTAATAAAGTTTATTAGATGCTTGCTCTTATATTTTTAAAAGTAATCAAGGCTCACGAGGAACTTATATTTCAATTCCAGTCCTTTTTGAATAATGTTGAAACATTGTTTTGTTAATTTTGGACCAAAGTGCAAATTACCCAAGTTGAGGGGTTAACTTGCAAATTACACATGATAAAATGTTCCTCAGATGTTGAGACATCATAATAATGAATATGATGTAGTGGCATGTTTTCACAAGCTTGAGCATCAAGATAAAGCTTGTAGAGCAATCCTTGTGCATTAAAACCTAGTTTTGGTGTAATGTGCAATTTACCCAAAATATAGGGTTCAATATGCAAAATATCACCTCTAGAGAGTCTCTCATATTTCTTGTCATCAATTAGAGCAAATAAAATGAGAGGGGAATCTCATTTGAATTATCTTGGAGGAGAGAGAATCTTGATATTAAAATAATCAAGATTTAAGCATATATGAAACTTTAATTTAATTTAATGCAAAAAGAAATAAATTAATTGAGCCGAACTTCAACCAAAAGTTGAGGGATGAAATAGCAAAGTGTTGGACGATCTTGTGCCCTGCTATGGCACAAAAATATCTTTGTTGAGTGGAAGCCCACTCACATTATCATAATAAAAAGAATTATCCACTAAAAGTTGGATATTAGTATAAAATTCATTAAGGTGCATGATTTCTTTTCCATTAATTCTTGGATAATGAAGAGGTTTTGCAAGATAATGAAGGTGGATTCGTGGCAAAGGAATGGAGGGGGAATTGGTGGAAATAATTTCGGAATTTTAAAAAAATAATTTCTTTTTCTCTTTCCTTGAAAATCCTTATACATATCCTTTTTCCAACCACTTAAGGATCTTTTCCTTGGAATTCCTTTTCTCATTTGCTTTGGCCGACCACGGGAGAGATGAGGAGAAGAAGGAGGACGAATCTAACCTTTTGGTAAGATTTTTATCATCTTCCACCTTGGATTCATGGTGAAAACTAAAAATTAATGCTTGATTCTTAGTTTTGTTCACTCGATTTCCAATCCTAGCCAACTTGTTCATCCAAAAGCTCAAGAACGGAACTTGGGAAGTTGCTAGAACTTCATCCATAATTAGAGCCATGGATCTTGGAGCTTGGAAATCATATTTTGAGGTGGGTTTTATAACTTTAATCCTTAAACAATGATATTGCATCAAATTCCCTATGATTTGTTGATTATTTTCTTCTATTTGGAACTCTTTTGATGCATTGTTGAAATTCCCATGAAAAATGGATGTTGTTCTTGGATGCACGAAGAAGATGATGATGGCATCATCTTGAAACATTTCCCAATAAAGTACTAGGCCAAAAGGTTTCCATAAGTTGCTCAAACGGATTCCTAAACCGTTTGGGAGCAAACGGTGTCAAACCGTTTGAGGGGAAACAGTTTCACCAAACTGAATGAGAGAAAATAGTTTCAAAGCGTTTGGAGGTGTTGACCAGGGTTGAACATTTGGAAATTTGTTGATGATGATGTTTGTTAATGACCCACTAATTATAATTTATTAGTTCCAATTGGTTCATGAGTTGAAGGTCCATCAATTACCAAACCCTAATCGGGTTAAGTGCGGATTTCTAATTTGATTGAGTTAAAACTTTGGGTTGATTGACCGAAACGGTTTCAAAACCATTTGGGGATCACCCAAACGGTCTCAAGAGCGTATGAGGGTCATCCAAGACTGTTTGGAGGTCTAGGGTTGAGTATGGTTAGGTGTTTGAAGATCTAAAGATACCAAGTTGATTTGCAATCAAATGCTGATTTGATGACCAATCCAATGATCCAAACCCTAATTGGATGTCATGGATTTGGATGTTGAGAGGGGCAAACAGTCTCAAGACCGTTTGGAGGTCATCCAAACGACCTCAAGACCGTTTGAGGTCAGGTCATGTCCAATTTGGATGATGGTCCAATGGTTTCAAAGTAACTAGTTTCACATTGATTCACATTTAAGGTTCATTGATTCCAAACCCTAATCCAATTGGAATATAAACCCTAATTGATGATTAATTGGAAGTTGAATCACTTGAAGGATAATTTATTTAAGTCCAATTGAGGTGTGGAGCTTAGGATCAATTGATAGTTGATACAAGGATTCAATTGATCAGGGGATCAACATTGAAAACCCTAAATCAGCTTGAATGGTTGAGACCATAATTGGTCCATTCGGTTTTGGGGAGGTTTGGACCAAACGGTCTCATGACCGTTTGGGAGGTTCAAACGGTTTCAAATGTCACTTTATCAAACGGTTTCAAGAATTATTTTTGCAAACGGTTTCAACCTCCTACTTTACCAAACGGTTTCAAGGGTATGTTCAAGACCGTTTGGAGGTCTAAACGGTCTTAGGCCGTTTGGAGGTGTTATAAGCAAGACCATTTGAGGTCTGATTGGTCAAAACCGTTTGAGGTCTAAGAGACCAAGATCGTTTGGAAGTTAATCAACTAAATCGTATGAACTCTTAAAGTGGTTGAAGGTCAATTGTTTAAGTGAATAATTACATAATGTAATCCAAGGGTGATTATAATAATGGTACCCTTAATGAGATAGGGGGACTAGTACCCTTTAAAAATTTAAGCTTAAATGATCATGGTGATAATGACATAACTCATGGTGTCAATTCTTCTTTCAAGTTGAGTTAACTTAGCTTAATCAAGGCTGAAGTAAGCATCATTTATAGAAGATGAGAGAGAGAAGACTTCTTATATGAATGATAAACATGTAATGCTTAAGTCTTAATACTTTTACTATGGATGAATGTATAATGAGGGTATAGTTCTTGATAGGGATATTATAAACCCTAATCATGAGTAGAAACCCTAATTAAGAAGGTTAATGAATCATAACCCTAATTGTGGGGATTAATAGGTGAAATCCTAATACATGATGATGGTATGAACTTAATTCATGGTAATGAAATGTGAAACCCTAATTCAGGGTACTTTGATGATCACTCCTAATTAAGGTGAATAGTAAACCCTAAGTCTGGGTCATGGTATATAAACCCTAATCTGGGGTGATGTAATGTGAATAGTAAACCCTAATTCCAAATAAGGTGAATGAAAATGTGAAACCCTAATTCTGGGTTATACTTTATAGCATGAAGCTCTAAGGTTGGATTAAATGATGAGTCATTAATCCTAATTGAGCTAAGGGGATGATTAACCTAATTGAAATGAAAAGGGAAACCCTAACCCTAGCAAGGGCATAGTGGTGTAACCCTTGAATAATGATGTTGTAATTGTTTTGCATTGTGCTGATATGAAATTGATGTATCTGTTATCATCTGTACTAATCATGCAGGTTTTATGAAACAGTGAACATAGCCAAGTAAAAGCTATGATTCCTTATTTATTGAAAGTACTTTATGAACCTTGTGAGCAATGATATGCTATGTTGCCTAGTGAGAGGTAACCAAAGAGATTATTAGGTTGTAAAAGCCATGTGAAATACATGCACTGCAATTATCATGTCTACACTGTCAGATGATTTTATGGCATTAAGTTACCTATTTAAGTGGTAACAATTGTTTTGATGATCTAAGGGTTTGAAAAACCATATTTTTGAATTATGATGATGAGATGATAAGGGATTGAGATCCCAATGTTAATAAAGCTGTGACATGAATTTGATGGAAATAATACTCATTCTTTATAGCAATTTTCATAATGGTTTATGTTTAAAAACACGCCTGATGCTAAAAGAATGCTATAATGTACTTAAATAATCAAGTGAAATGATATCATGTAGAGCCCTAACCATAGATCCATCATCGTCAGCAGTTTGATGATGGTGGAATAGGTTTTCCTAAGGGAATTCTTGGAGGGCATACTTTTGAGTATGTGGGGGTTATGGGCGTGAATATCCTTACGCCCTAATGTAGGAATTGATGTGAGATAAACATTAAATCTCTCAATCCTTCATTATATGTATATGCTGGGGTGGATGTATCATTGATCTCCCGATGATGATGTTAATGCCGAATCGATGTGAGATAGACATGAAATCTCCCGATTATGAAGAGAGTACATCATGCCACTGTAACTCTTATAGCGAAGTTGCCAATATACCCTGGAAAGCTATTTTGGCAGAGATACGAGATGTCCTGCAAGTTGTTCCTCACACTGACTGAGGAGGATTAGGTCATGGAAATCCGACTCTTCTATTGACCTATGTATGGTACCGATTTCGATTTCGCAATGGTCAGTTGGAGTATGAGCGGTATACCTTATCTCCTCAGGGCATAAGTATGTTTGTAAAATGTAATCATCCGTGTAGCATATTTGCTTAGGGTTGAATTATGAGAATCAATGGTTGATGATACATTGTCTATTATGTCCTATTTGGATAAATGCTATACATGTTCTTCATATTCCTTTTTGAATAAATGACATCCTACTTTATCAAGTTATAATTGAAATAAACTGCATAGAGAATACTTCTCTACATAGTTTAATCAATGATTTACCTACTGTTGAATATTATGATTCTACAGCTCAGTGTTATTCTATTATCTGAAATAACAATGTTTCTTGAGAGTTATATCTCTTGCTGGAGAAATTTTTTCAATTGTCTCACCCCCATTGGATTAAATTTTTAGGTAGACTCCGAGGAAAAGGTAGAAACCCTACAGTGGGTGAACAACAACAGCAACAACAACAACAAGAACAATAGTGATCCTCAGGTAGAGACACTGTCTGTCAAGTTCTGTATATAGATAGTCCTATGTGTCGTCTCTGTACTCTCATCTCCTAGGAGTCAGTAGATGGTTTGATATAGATCTGAGATTTTTGGCTTGAAGCCTCGAGATTTTTGTATACTGCTTATGTACAGTTTAACAGGGTAGTCAATGTTTTTGACTCTCGAGATGAGATGATACAGAGATTTACTGATGAATCAGATTGTAAATAACTTACTTTGGTTCTTTATGAAAGAGTTTTATAGTTTTTGGATCTCATTGTAAAAAGTTTTAATTTTTAGTGATTTTCAGTAATTCCACTGCTAATAATACGCTTCCGCATTAGTTAATCTTGTTTTTGTGAATCGTACGTCACATAAAACTTGTGAGATCTAAAGTTTTGAATTTCAAATTAAGGGAGAAAAGTCACATCACAATAACGTCATGCTTCTGATAAGGACCAAACCCTAGAATGTTTAGAGTTGTAGTAGGTCAAGGGATGTCAATAGTGATTTGACCTTGAATACTAGCATTTCTATAAAATAAGATTATGAAATTTTTACTATGAGAAGTAAACTAGCACTGATAGTAATCCAGGGTTAAAAGGTAAAAGTAGATAAACAATAGGGAAATGATTTGGAGCAAAGAGTAAGATATAAATTTGAAACGTAACAAGTGTGTTTTGAACAAAAGGAGAAATACAACATGAGTGAAGTGCGATATGAGATAAATTCTTGCAGTGATAGCAAGAATGATGAATAATCTATTTGTACCTTGTATGTTTCAATTTTAGGAATGTTTAATCTACATGATTAAAATGAGAAGGATAAGTAGAAAAAATTAAGTAGTAGTGAATGAGGAGAGAGATAAAAGAAAACAATGGCTTTTAGTAATATGTGAATTTGTTTTTAGAAGTATAATTTGTTGAATGTATATTAAGGGATGTAAATTTGTTTTACATATGATTTTAGTTGTACATGTGCAAGCTGTTAATTTCGTATGTTTGATAGTTGTAGTCATTCATACCAGTAGTTCATCTTAGTATTGTACAATTGTGGTATGGAGATATGGGTCAAATGATGATAAAATAAATGGAGGGTTACCCTGAATCAGGTAGTCTTACTTGTTGGATCCTAGATGGGTGATTGGATGCTCTAGAGGGGGGTGTGAATAGATCTGAATTTACTTAAACAAAATGCATTAGACCTTCGAGATATATCACAAATTAAGGTTGCTAAATAGGAAGTTTGAGTGCAACTAAAACATGTATAACAAGGGAGAGAGAGATTGAACATACACCAAGAGACACGATATTTAGAGTGGTTCCACACCTCAAACTAGAAGTGAGTCAATCCACTATCTAGAGAGGTCAACCTCTAGGATTTCTTAACCTTGCACCTTCATTATATTAATTATAAGAGATACAATACATGACCACCAAAGGACTTGCCTATCCAATACAAAGAGTTTTCAACCTTACCAAGGACTTAACCACTTTGCAAGGAGTCTTCCACCTTCTTCCAAGGACTTACCTACTCTTGCACAAGTCTTCAGCCTTGTAGGGATTACCCACTCTTCTTGGATCTTCCGCCTTTGACTTCACCTTCACCCAGAGAAGCTTCCACCAAGGATTTACCCACTTGAGCAAGGAGTCTTCTGCCTTCACCAAGGGCTTACCCACTCTTGCTCCAAGTCTTCAGCCTTGATCTTCACTAAGGGACACCTTCCCTTGTTCTTCTTCACCTCTCTTAGCTAAGAGAGAGAACCTTCATCTTCATGATTGAAATGAGAGATAGGGAGGTGGTGGAAGTGAGAGCCTCACAAGATATACATGTAGGACTAGCTCTCTTACATATTTCCTACTCACTCTAATGGATGTAGCAAGTGATTAATCTTAGAGAGAGATGAGGCTGTAGGAAGCACTCAACTATAGAATAGGAACCTCACATAGAGTTTTCATTGAATGATCAACCTTGGAATGAAGCCCAAGGGGTCCTATTTATAGCTGGGGATGCCTCTTAGCCTTTGGGAACACTTAAGAATGAAAACTAGCCATTTTGTGGCTTGCAACAGATATATTTTCACTTGTTGCAACTCCACAACGGTAGAAGCACTTTTCTAGCACTTTTTTGTACAGTGCAATCGGTCGAGTTTCTATTAGGATAACGCGACTGATAGAGTAAAAGACAAAGCTGATATTCAGACCATCGGTTGAGTTTGTCCTGGGGAAGCTCGACTGACCAATGAAAATCAAATTGGTCAGGTACTCCATAGGTCGAGTTCTGTGTAAAGTAAACTCGATCGAACAAAAGTCATTTTTAAGATCCAATCAGGATCGGTCGAGTTTGCAACTCACAAAACTCGACCGACGAACAACCTGGCGTGAAATTTGGAAAATGGCTTTTGAGTGCTTAAACATTCGATCTAAGTGCTCCTGATTTTTTCCAAGCTTAATTACAAGTCATACAATCATTACAATTGATTTACAACATGATTCTAATGGATTTACATCATATTAAAAAAACGTGCACTTGTATTGACTTTGACTTATCTTTTCTCCAAGTTGATATGCACAAGTTAGGGCATTTGGAGTGTGTCTATACCTAATCTGAAATCACTCAAGTAGAGACACTAGACACCAATATGTGGAATGGTTAGTCATCATCAAAACACATGTTTAGTCAATTTAGATGTGAGTCAACATTGACCTAATTGACCTTGAGTCAACATTCTCCCCCTTTTTGAAGATGACAAACCATTCCATAAATGTATTGAAAGCTTTTAAGTAAAATTATACCTTTGGAGAAACCTAGGGGATTCAATAGGACTGAGCTCATATGCACCCCCACAATTGATGCTAGTGGAGTTCTCATACTCCCCCTCAATTGATTCTATTTCTCCTTCATCGTTAGCTTTCATAATATTTTTAGAATATTATGTCTTCTACTCATATATATTCTACACATATATGTCTTCTCTCATTTACCTTATCCCCTTTACATGGACATGCTTCTCCTCTTCATGTAAGACATGCCTTCTTCCTCTTTTATCAAAAGAAGACATACCTTTCTCCCCCTTTGTCATTTCAAAAAGTGGGGGTATGAAGAAATAAGAAACACCACTTGTTAAAGGAAAAGGAGATAACAAAAGTTATAAAAGGAGAGTAGAAGAGCACAACTAGGGGCTTGTCCAAGCATAGAAATAAAAGCAAGTTAAATCATGAACTTGAACAACCCCAAAAGGCAAGATAAAGTGCTGTAGAAAAACAATAAAGCACAATTTTGACCCTCGGGATGACAGAATTTGCCCAAAAAGTACCAGGGCTCATGGCAAAGTGATGAGCCTTGCTCAAAAGGTTGTTTCTGCATAAAAAACACCACTCTTGCAGAAAAAACTAAAACTGGAGCAAATCTACATAAAATCCAAACATATTCCAATTTCGACATATAATGTAGATCTATGTACCCTGCATCACAATGTTATGCAAGCAACTCAAGATAGTATATATGCAATTCAAGGAACAAGCTTGAGCATGTATGAGATAAGATACAAGCATATCATATAGATGAGCAAAGATGCCAATTATAAACAAGGCTAGAACTACATGTATATGAACTACTAGTAGACATTATCACAAGTTAGGACTACTAGTAGGATCTAGATCATAGCAAGAGATACCAAAAGATACACAAGATAGATAAAGCTATGAGTAGATTTAGAGATATATCCAAACAAAGAGATATGCAATTTTAGAAGCATGAAAGGATATAACTCATATACAAATATGCATCATTGCCAAAAGATGATTACCACTAAGAACCTCAAGGCTGTATCAAAACAAGATATGCATCTAGATAGATGTAGCAAGTTAGAGTACAACGGAAGCAATTTTAGACACAACCAAGCGATCCAAAGAGATCATCATCAAGACCTGCAAAACAACTCAAAACAAGTAATTGCAAGATATAGATATACCAATTTAGAGCAATTAGAGAGATAGAGTTGTAAGCAAGATAGGCAATTTAGAACATGGCAATATCAATATATAAAGGTACCAAATGAGAGTGCCATAGAATAAGGCTATTGGTTGAGAAAATCTAGTTGAGAGGGAAATTATCATTCAATTAGCCAAATGTATATTCAGTGCACAATGTTATCGTTTGAGTTCTATGTATTGACAACTCAACCGATGACAGCTGTTGGCAACACCCATAGGTGCCTATCGGTCGAGTTTCAAATAGGACAAACTCGACCGATAAAGCTGCTATCAAAAGGCACATATATTTCATAAAAACATATTTAAAGGCATGCTAAAAATATAAGCCATATCCAAACATGTGTAAGAAAGTTAGTAATGCACTATGAAAGCATTAGAAACCGTTTTTGAGAAAGAATGTGAAGAGAACCACAAAATACCACTTTTGACTCAAAAACCACATGCATAGTGCACACTAACTTGACAAAAACAAGTTAGTACAAGTTATAAACAAGAGAAAAATTATTTTTGTGCTTACCATACCTTTTTCCACTTATTATCACCCTCAACACATCTCACCTTTTTCTTTGATGTGGATTGAGAATTCAATTTGTAATTTAATAGATCAGGTCAATCCATTTGCAAGTACCTACAAGTAGAAAGATGAAATGGCCCCCAATCATGTTTTTGGGTCCGGAGGGGTTAGCTTAGAAACCCAAGTCCTATTGCTCTTGGGTGCTTTCCTAAAAGGACAACAAGTAGAATAGTGACCAATTTCATTGCATTAGTTGCATGTGCCCATAGTCTTGGAACTAGAGGATTCTCCATGGAATATTGGAGGTCCCTTACCTTTGTTGTTCCTTTGACTACCATGATACCCTAGACCATGTCTACCAATTTGTTTAGTAGTATGGTGTAGGATATCATTAAGGCTCTTCTTACCAACTAAGAATCTTTGCAAAGAAGATATCAAACTATCATTATCATGCATAAGAGAGGTAATAGTAGAAGACAATTGATTAATATTATCTCTAGCATGCAAAAGATCATTTTCTAAGCAAAGAGATTTTTTCATGAAGGACTCTTTATCAATATGAAGAGCAGCAACATCATTCTCTCTACTAGTAGAACTAGAACAAGATTCATACACATTGATTTTAGCAAGCAAGGAGGCATTTTCTATTTCTAATTCTTGCAAAACAAAATATTTGTCCTTGTTTTCAGATTTAAGAACATCAATATCATGCATGAGAGAATCAACAATTAAAGTATGCTCTTCATTATAACTAGGCATGAGAGGTTGAGTTTCTAAAAATCTAATCTTATCAAGCAAACTAGCATTTTCAAGTTTAAGAGAGTCTACTTGACTAAGACAAGCATTTTTATTATCAAGCAAGCAAGAATTAGCATGTTCAAGATCATTTAATTCTACATGCAAATTATCAACAATTCTAGCAAGCTTTTTCCTTTTCCTTTTAGAAGACTTAAGAGAGGCACAAGTATCATGAATAATAGCAATCAAAGATTCTTTATCTAAAGAGTTTGGATTTACCTCACTTGAGTCCTTACTTATTGATGCTATAAGAGCAAAATGGCATTCTTCTTCATCACTAGAGCTTGATCTTGATCCTTCACTTGAATCTTCACTTGAGCTTGAGTTGGAGGAGTCACTTGAGCTTGAGTTTCACTTATCTTCTCTTTTCTTGTAATGATGGGTCTTTATAACTTATGGGCAATTATCTTGAAGTGACCCTTCTTTCCACACTTGAAGCACCGGATGGAGGAGGACTTGCCTTTGTAGAGTTTACCCTTGGAGTACATGGCATCTTCTTTAACTTGAGAGGATGGAGAGACTTGTTCCATGATAGCTTCAATTTGAGCCTTCATTTCAGCCTTCTTCATTCTCTTTAGCTCTTTATTCTCTTGTCTTTCTACTTCCTCCCTCTTGTCAAGTGTGGCTTCTTGTGCTTGTAGATTTCCAATGAGCTCTTCAATAGGGACATCCTTAAGAGACCTTGCTTCTTCAATGGAAGTCACCTTGGGTTCCCACCTATTGGGAAGAGTCCTAAGGATCTTTGAGTTAATCTCTCCACTAGACATAGGATGTCCTAGAATAGCAAGACCATTCACAATGGTATTGAGCCTTGAGTACATGTTGGCTATCTTCTCCTCCTTTCCCATCTTGAAGTTCTCAAGCAGCCCTTTGAGCATGTAGACTTTGCTTGCCTTCACTTGATCTATCCCCTCATAGGATGCATAGCTTTTTCCATACCTTATAGGCTGTTTCACATGAAGAAATCCGGTTGAACTCGGTGGGGGTCATGGAGGCATATAGGATGTGCGTGGATCTAGCATTCAAGGTTGCTTTCTTCAAGGTGGCATCATCCCATTCTTCAATCTTTGTCTTTGGTAGCTTTTATGAGCTGTTCACCATTTGCCACATCTCAAGATTTGATCCTTGGATGTAGAATTGAAGCCTTCTTCTCAAATAGAAGAAATTGCTCCCATCAAAGATTGGAAGGCTGATCAAGTATCTCCCTCCTTGGTAGTCACCCATCTTCTCCTACTTGTTGAAGTATGCTTGGAGAAGCCCACTCTGATACCAATTGTTGGATCCTAGATGGGTGATCTAGAGGGGGGTGAATAGAGCTGAATGCACTTAAACAAAATTCATTAGACCTTCAAGATATATCACAAATTAAGGTTGCTAAATAGGAAATTTGAGTGCAACTAAAACATGCATAACAAGGGAGAGAGATTGAACATACACCAAGAGACAAGCTATTTAGAGTGGTTCCACACTTCAAACTAGAAGTGAGTCAGTAAACTACCTAGAGAGGTCAACCTCTAGGATTTCTTAACCTTGCACCTTCATTATATTCATTATAAGAAATACAATACATGACCACCAAAGGACTTACCTATCCAATACAAAGAGTCTCCAACCTTACCAAGGACTTACCCACTTTGCAAGGAGTCTTCCGCCTTCTTCCAATGACTTACCTACTCTTGCACAAGTCTTCAGCCTTGCAGGGATTACCCACTCTTCTTGGATCTTCCACCTTTGACTTCACCATCACTCGGAGAAGCTTCCACCAAGGACTTACCTACTTGAGCAAGGAGTCTTCTACCTTCACCAAGGGCTTACGCACTCTTGATCCAACTCTTCAGCCTTGATCTTCATGCCTTCCCTTGTTCTTCTTCACCTCTCTTAGATAAGAGAGACAACCTTCATCTTCATGATTGAAATGAGAGATAGGGAGGTGGTGGAAGTGAGAGACTCACAAGATATACATGTAGGACTAGTTCTCTCACAGATTTCCTATTCACTCTAATGGTTGTAGCAAGTGATTAAGCTTAGAGAGAGAGAGGAGGCTCTAGGAAACACTAAACTATAGAATAGGAACCTCACATAAAGTTTGCATTGAATGCTCAACCTTGGAATGAAGCCCAAGGGGTCCTATTTATAGTTGAGGATGCCTCTTAGCCTTTGGGAACACTTGAGAACAAAAAATAGCCGTTTTGTGGCTTGCAACGGATATATTTTCATTTTTTGCAACTCCACAACGGCTAGAAGCACTTTTTTGCACTTTTCCATATAGTGCAATCGGTCGAGTTTCTATAAGGATAACTCGACCGATAGAGTAAAAGACAAAGCCGATATTCATACCATCAATCGAGTTTGTCCTGGGGAAACTCGACCGACGAATGAAAATCAAATTGGTCAGGTACTCCATCAATCGAGTTTTGTGTAGTGTAAAATCAACCGATCAAACGTCATTTTCAAGATCCAATCAGGATCGGTCGAGTTTGCAACTCACAAAACTCGATCGATGAACAAACTGATGTGAATTTTGGAAAATGGATTTTGAGTGCTTAAACATTCGATCTAAGTGCTCTTGATTTTTTCCAAGCTTAATTACAAGTCATACAATCATTAGAAGTGATTTACAACATGATTCTAATGGATTTACATCATATTACAAAAACATGCACTTGTATTGACTTTGATTTGTCTTTTCTCCAAGTTGATATGTGCAAGTTAGGGCATTTGGAGTGTGTCTATACCTAATCTGAAATCACTCAAGTAGAGACATTAGAAACCAATATGTGGAATTGTTAGCCATCATCAAAACATGGGTTTAGTCAATTTAGACGTGAGTCAACATTGACCTAATTGACCTTGAGTCAACATTACCTATTCACTCATATGAATAGAAGGGATGATAACCATACAGTATTGATATGTAACCCTAATGAGGTATAACTTGTTATACATAGCTTTAATATAACTAAGTGATGGTAATTAGGTATGAATATTCCTTGAATGACTAATACAATCATGGAGTACTTTGTTACTGTTGTTAAAACCCTAGTATGCTATAACTCGATGGTTACACCTTGAATTATATGTGGGTTCATACTTGAGAATAATATGGAATGTGATGGTAATGCTTCACCTTATGCATCCATGATGCAATGGGGATGTCGTGAGTAGTATTGTACAATTGCTGTTGAATCTAGTCTTCCAACTCAAGACTATTTAGCTATTTTATTAGCATAATAGTCAAAATATAAAACAACATGGTGAACTCTCTTTCATAATTTAGAGGTAATACATAACAATAGTACATATTTAGCAGTATGAATTGAGATAGTTGGATCAGATTATCGATGTTGAGGTAACACCTCAAGGGTATGAAAATATTGAAATGGTTGTTTCTCTCTCTATCCTATGATTGATCGTGGCATAGAAAATTTGTTTGTTATCATTGAAAACTATTTCAAACATGTTGTGATTTAGTAAAGGAATAAATGACTTAATGTTGAAAACTGCATTCACGTATGAAATACAAGAATATAATGACATGTAAGATTTCAGAAGCTTAAAATAAACCTTGAATGTACTTTACTTGCATATATATGTTATGGGGATGAAACATTTTTAGGGGGGAGAATTGGTATGACCGTATCTGAGCTTAATTGGTAAACTAGGGTTTACCTGGATGATTACATGCTTGATTAGATTGAACATAATTTAGACTTGATTAATGATAGTAGATCAATTGTGATGTTTCAAACCTAATAAGAAACTCTAACTATGATTATAGTTTGAAGAATTAGGGTTTGAGAAATGTAAACCCTAATCGGAAAAAATAGGGTTTTGATAGTACATGAATATGGAATTTGATCAGGATAGCAGTGTGGTAAATGATTTTTCATATTTTTTACAAACTTTGTATTTGATTTAATTTTTATATGATATGTATAACTCAATAATTCATATTGTAAAAAAATTTCAGAATATTTGAGTGTGCTTTGAATGTGGTTCTTGGTCGAACTATACTTCGACCAAACTGCTGACAGAGTGCTTTTTAGCAATGTAGTGTTTTATTTTTATTTATTTATTGGTAAATCCAAATGATCTAAAATTTTAAATGGAGATCTAAAACCCAATATTAAACAACATATACAATTTTCATAATTTTTGGATGTGTTTAGAACTTATTAGTAGACGAATTACAGTAACTGGCATTTTTATAGAATTTTGGATAACTGTGCACTATTCGATTTTTATTTATTTAATGACAGACTTTAATTATCTCAAATTTTAAATAAAGCTTTGTTTCTAAATTATACACAACATTATAAATTCTCATAATTTTTGGAAGAGGTTTGATCTTTAATTACACAAATTTACAAAACCCTTTTTATGACAGAAATGTTTTTGCTGAAATAAGAAAAAGTATAGTAAGGGGTCAAAGTGCAATTGACCCAACCAGCTCAATTGCTCTATATGGTCAACCTAACACACAAGGATCTCTCATAATTCGTGATTCAATACAGAGAAACGAAATCCTAGAGAGAGAGAGAGTTAGGGTTTGAGAGGAGAAAATGATGGAGATGTTGACCTAGGGTTTTGCGGTATGAGGAATGATGAAATCATGTAAGTTTAGGTTCTTTGGATATAGTTTCATGGTGAATCTTATCTCATATGTCAAAATTCCATCCCTCCTATAATTTGATCCAAAATGGTATCAAAACTTCCCCCTTTCTCATTCTTTCTTCATAATCCCTCATTTTTAGGGTTTCCGAGTTGAAAGGAAGAAGAATTGGGTGAATTGCTAGGGATTTGATATGAGATCGAGATTTTCTGGGATGAGCTAAATTTTTAAGGTGTTTTCACAACTTAAGGTGAGTGGGATCTTCCTTTAAATAGTATATTGCATGAAATTTTTTGTCATCCATAATCTTTATTTTCTAGTATGCGACTACAAACCCTGAATTGTCTATTTGTTCTAAGTTGTTGAAAAATGATATGAAATGGATTATTCCTCTATTTGGATGAAGTTCAGACGATAAAATCATATTATAAATGTATACAATACATCCTAATGAGAATTCCCTAAGTATTCACAAAGGTTATAAGAGTAAACAGAAATATAGGGAATTTGACTATGACTGAAATTTGCTGTATAAGTAAATAGAAAAAGTTGCTTATCTAGATCTCCTTGGTTTTGAATGATTTTTTATCTAAATTCATAGTACATATATGTCAGATACTATCTTGGATTTCATTTAAAGTGAGTAGTGTTTGTTTGGTATCTCAGTGAAGAGGGTGAAACCGTAGATGCGAGGAAAGTTGGATATTTACGAATAGATATCGTGAAATCCATTTGAGGGGATTTTTTTGACATGATAGACTTTATTTATTCAATGTTATTATTGATGCATGATATCCCAGTGAATGGCATGGAAACAAAAATTCAGCTCAGTTCCAAGGTTTAATACATATATTGATTTTATATGATTTGTTGGTAGTAGTCTTTATTCAGTGAATGTTTATGTCGCATGAAACCTTTATGGGAGCCATGGTAATAAGTTGTTGCCTAGTGAGAGGTGACAAAATGTGTGATGGATTTGTGATCCATGAGAATACTTGTACAAATAGTAAAATAAATACCTTGGTCTAAGGACCTAGAGGTAATGGTTACCTGTTATAGAGGTAACAATGCTATGTGATGATCTAAGGGTTTGAATACCCACATCCAATAATTATGATAATGATGTGAAGGGATGAGAATTCCCAGTAATATGATAAGGTATTGAGATCCCTGGTATCATGCGTTGTAAAGATTTAAAAAGTACATGATAGATGTATTACAACATTCTTTGTAGCATTTGTTGTGATTAAATGAAACCCTAAGGGTAGGGTGTTCAATGAATCAAGTATTGTGATATCAATGTTCTCAGTTATTATTAATAATTATTGTCAAGATAAGTAATTAACTCTTAGTTGAGTTATGAGATGCACAACTCAAGATTTTGGTTGATATGCAGGTTCTTTGAGAAATTACAGATAAGTTACAGGTGCTATTGACGATTACTCATATATCAAGTAATTAACTCTTATAAGTGTAATAAGATGATAAATTGCACGATTCTAGTGTGTATGTGCCAAGTGGACATGTAATCTGTTTATTTAAGAATTTTAGTCTGCCTGCATGTATAGTATGTTGATTACTCAGTATATTACAGTGTTTTGAATATACTTCTCTGCCATGTTTAGAATGATATGCATGTTGTATTATAACTTAAAATAAGTAAACTTGACACCATAGAGATACCAGAGTCAAGTATAAGTAAGAGAAGGGTACAATGTAGAAAGAGCTTTCTAGGAATAATAAAATAATAGACTTAGGAGCCCTGAATACTGTAGAACCCCTATGTGAGGTCTGTGCCTTAGGGATGAAAGGACCTAACCCTGGTAGCATCTAGTATACGGGGGTCGGAATGTGCTACCAGGTGGCATGGGGGACGAAACCCTAGTGAAAGTCTCCTTAAATTATAATTTGCAGTGTCCAACATCAACCAGAAGTCCTGGTGACACTAGAGTACTAAAAAGCCAAGAGGTGGCTTGACTCTCCGCATGTGTGCTTAGGTTTGAGGAGGAGTCCAGTTTAGGCCAGAGATCCATTTCACTGTTGCAGACCAGGAGAGTAGTCAGACTTAGCATTTCCCAGGTGTGTCTGCTAAGTCTTGTACGGTTTGATCATAGTGCACTACGAGTCTTCATAAGTAGAGTACACTGCATATGATCAAGGTATAATAAAATGAATGAGAGGTCAAACAAGTGTGTACAATTATTCAATTATTGTTTGTATGTTTCTAAATTATTAGTTCTCTTTATGATCAATCAAGCATTTCATTTATTGATTCACTCTTATAGATATTTAGAGTATCCTGCCATATTTATGATTGCCAATTATTAGACTCTTTGAAGCTTACAGTTGTTATAATTGATATCAATTGCTCAAAATTATATCTGTAATTATATCAGTGCTTTAGACTGTTTCTTTGAAGTACTCATTCACTGAGCAAGTAGGCTCACCCCTCTACTCATAATTTTTAGGGAAATTACATGGACTTGAAGAAGATATCATTGCATCCGAGTAGATCTTCCAAAAGAGTTAAGTCTGAGTATAGTTAAGTTTAGTCGGTCCTTGTCACTCTAGGTCCTTGTATAGATGTGAGAGAGTTGTAAATGATGTTTTGTATGTTTGTTTCCTTAATACGAGAGAATGCAAATGATTGTCATGTCGTATGTACATGAAAGTGTGAGAAACATAATGAATGTAAGGATGTGTATCATTAATGCTGAGATTACATTAGAGAAATAAAAGTTTAATTCTCTTGTAAGGTTAGTTTATGTGGTTCAATGTAAGAAAACAAAGAGTTTGAAAAAGAAGAAGAAGTTAAGGGTGATCTTTATATTATGTTAAATCCTCAATTTATACCCTAATTTCATGATTAGTGGTAATTGTGAGATCGGGGTGTAACAACTTTGGTATCAGAGCTTAGGCTGAGTTGTCAGGGACCATTAAGTTAGTAAGTTAGAGTCATAAGTGTGGAAGATACGAAATGTTATGATGTTAGCTCTGGGGATTTGAGTATTTGGATATCCTGGCACGATATCTGAGTACTTGGATCAACCAGTATTAAGCTACTCTGTCTATTCTTTCATGTATACCCTGGCCAGGTATACAATAGAAGGATGGGCTAGAGAGGAACCCTAGAAATATTAGGGTTAAAACAAGATAAGTAACATGAATTAAAAGCATAAATATAAAATGAGATAGAACTTTCATTTCATTTGTTGTTTTATTGGATATGGATAGAAATGCTCTTATATGTTTGAATTCAGATATTCAGTATTTTGAAATATATATGGGTCTTTAAGATTTGTTGTACACTATGCAGTTGTAGCATTTATTGATTACATTCTTTGTATCAAGTAGACCGGTGATCTTTGAATGAACTTTCCTAAGTGGATATTCTTTCCACATGTTTGAGATTAATAGGAGTTGATTAATCTTAAGTATCTCTTGGCTTCATGACTGTAGGTTCGGCCCGGTCTGGCTGGAAGGATGCATTACTGGGATCTAATGACTCCTATTAACAATATGATAAGAGTAGACTCTAGATAAATTAGACCCACATCATAGTGAGAATGTACATACACTAAGATGTTGAAACATATGGAAAAGATTAGAATAGCTAAGAATCAGTTGGAACTGATATCTGAGACCCAACTTTGGGGCCTCGTATGAGAAATCCTTAATTGGGAATAAAGGAACACGATGTAAGGTTCAGATTAAGTTTAATGATTAATATGAACTCTAAATATGAATTATGGAAAAGATATGAGAAAAGTATGTAAGGGATAAGGTAGCAAGAATCAATCATGAGGAATCGATTATATAACTGAGTACAATATTTTTATGAACTCCAAAGCAAAGTGAAAATTGAAGAAAAGAGTTAAGTATACAATAAGTAAATATAAGTAAAGAGAGTTAGATGAACATGTAAATCATAAGATTAGGATAAGAAACTAAGTTAAAACAAAGATAAATGTTGGAAATGATGAGCTTGATTAAGGAATGAGGGTTATGATATAATTGAGAACATGGAATGTATACCTTTATTATTAAGTTTAATACATTCATCCTTACTGCCTTTTGATTCTAGGTCTCTATAGAACAACAAACTAGTTTCTAAAAGAAGAATAAAAGCGTAGCTAAATAAATGAATAAGTCATACAAAGGCAGACTATATTCAGGAAGGAAAAACTTGATTGAAAGAGAAACTATGTTTCATACCCATGCATGAGCCCTTTGATTTTAAATGAAGGATATGTAATGTATTAAACATGGGGTGATACTAGTAAAGAGATTACTGATTTAGAATTTCAACTTCACATTAGTAGAAGGATAAAAGGAAATATATGCAACATGGTATACATGATCATACACCTAAAAGAAGCAACATGATCATAAGAGAAAACTATAAGTTAAAGATGACATGTATAATAGTAGTATATGGTAAGGGGATTATGGAAAGTAAAGAAGGGTTTTGAACATAATGGAGTAATATAGATTATAAAAGAAAGAGGTTGTGAGATTCAATAAAGTGCGAATTAGTCAAAATCATCTTCTCTTTCATATCTTCCTTAATGAGAGCAGTTTGGGAATGAAGTGATAAGAAAATGAATCATATATGATGCATAACCATTGCGTTAGAGACATCTAATAAATGTAGTAATGACACACAATATGATTATGAAACCCTAGTAGGGTAATTGAAAATGTAATCTATCTGAATAGGCCAAGTAAGAGAAAGGAAATTCAATTGATAAGATAAAGAAGACTTTAGTAAAACTTATGATATCCAAAGTTTGAATTTCAAATTAAGGGAGAAAAGTCACATCACAATAACATCATGCTTCTGATAAGGACCAAACCCTGGAATGTGATACCAAACAAACAATACTCACTTTAAACGAAATCCAAGATAGTATCTAAAATATATGTACTATGAATTTAGATAAACAATCATTCAAAACCAAGGGGATCTAGATAAGCAACTTTCTCTATTTACTTATACAACAAAGTTCAGTCATAGACAAATTCCCTATATTTTAGTTTACTCTTATAACCTATGCAAATACTTAGGGAATTCTCATTAGGATGTATTGTATACATTTCTAATATGATTTTATCATCTGAAATTCATCCAAATAGAGGAAGAATCCATTTCATATCATTTTGCAACAACTTAGAACAAATAGACAATTCAGGGTTTGTAGTCACATACTTGCAATTAAAGATTATGGATGAATTAACCAATTTTCATGCAATATACTGTTTAAAGGAAGTTCCCACTCACCCTAAGGTGTGAAAACACCTTAAAAATGTAGCTCATCCCTGAAAATCTTGATCTCATATCAAATTCCTAGCAATTCACCCAATTCTTCTTTCTTTCAACTCGAAAACCCTAAAAATGAGGGATTATGAAGAAAGAGTGAGAAAAGGAGAAGTTTTGATACCATTTTGGATCAAATTAGAGGAGGGACGGAATTTTTACATGTGAGAGAAGATTCACCATGAAACGATATCCAAAGAAGCTAAACCTACATGATTTCATCATTCCTCAGACTGCAAAACCCTAGGTCAACATCTCCATCATTTGCTCCTCTCAAACCCTAACTCTCTCTCTCTCTCTAGGATTTCGTTTCTCTGTATTGAATCACGAATTATGAGAGTACCTTGTGTGTTAGGTTGACCATATAGAGCAATTGAGCTACTTAGGACAATTGCTCTTTGACCCCTTACTATACTTTTTCTTATTTCAACAAATTTTTTTCTGTCATAAAAAGGTTTCTATAAATTCGTGTATTTTAGAGATTAAACCTCCTCCAAAAATTATGAGAATTTATTATGTTGTGTATAATTGAGTTAGAAAGTTTTAGTTAAAATTTGAGATCATTCCAAGCTTCCATTAAATAACTAGAAATCGAATATTTCATTACTATCCAGAATTCTGCAGAAATGTCAGTTACTGTAATTCGTCTACTGATAAGGTCTAAACACGTCCAAAAATTATGAAAATTTACATGTTGTTTATTATTGAGTTTCAGATCTCCAGTTAAAATTTTAGATCATTTGGATTTTCCAATAAATAATATAAAATAAAACACTACACTGCTGAAAAGCACTCTGTCAGCATTTTTGTCGAAGTATAGTTTGACCGAGAACCACATTCAAAGAACACTCAAATATTATGAAATATTTCTCCAATATGCATGATTGAGTTATCTATATCATATACAAATTCAATAAAATACAAAATTTGAAGAAATATGAAAAATCACTTACCACACTGCTATCCTGATCAAATTCCATATTCATGTACTGTCAAAATCCTAGTTTTTTCCGATTAGGGTTTACATTTCTCAAACCCTAATTCTTCAAACTATAATCATAGTTAGAGTTTCTTCTTAGGTTTGAAACATCACAATTGATCTACTATCATTAATCAAGTCTAAACAATGTTCAATCTAATCAAGCATGTAATCATCCAGGTAAACCCTAGTTTACCAATTATGCTCAGATGTGGTCATAACAATTCCCACCCCCCTAAAAAGGTTTTGTCCCCAAAACATAAGTATGCAAGTAAAGTACATTCAAGGTTTATTTTAAGCTTCTGAAATCTTACATGTCTTTATATTCTTGTATTTCATACTAGAATGTAGTTTTCAACATTAAGTCATTTATTCCTTTACTAAATCACAACATGTTTGAAATAGTTCTCAATGATAACAAACAAATTCTCTATGCCACAATCAATCATAGGATAGAGAGAGAAACAACCATTTCAATATTTTCATACTCTTGAGGTGTTACCTCAACATCAATAATATGATCAAACTATCTCAATTCATATTGCTAAATATGTACTATTGTTATGTATTACCTCTAAATCACGAAAAAGAGTCCACCATGTTGTTTTGAATTTTTACTATTGTGCTACTCAAATAGAAAAATAGTCTTGAGTTGGAAGACTAGAATCAACAATAATTGTATAATACTACTCACGACATCCCCATGGCATCATGGATGCATAAGGTGAAGCATTACCATCACATTCCATATTATTCTCAAGTATGAACCCACATATAATTCAAGGTGTTACCATCGAGTTATAGCATACTAGGGTTTCAACAATAGTAACAAAGTACTCCATGATTGTATTAGTCATTCAAGGACCATTCATACCCAATTACCATCACTTAGCTATATTAAAGCTAGGTATAACAAGCTATACCTCATTAGGGTTACATATCAATATAATATGGTAATCATCCCTTCTATTCATATGAGTGAAGAGGTAAGACTACCTTATTCAGGGTAACCCTCCATTTGTTTTATCATCATTTGACACATATCTCCATACCACAATTGTACAATACCAAGATGGATTACTGGTATGAATGACTACAACTATCAAACACATGAAATTAACATATTGCTTGAACATCTACAACTAAAATCATAAGTAAAACAAATTTACATCCATTAATATACCTTCAACAAATTATACTTCTAAAAACAAATTCACATATTACTAAAAGCCATTGTTTTCCCTTATATCTCTCCTCATTCACTACTACTTACTTTTTTCTACTTACCTTCTCATTTTAATCATGTAGATTAAACATTCCTAAAATTGAAACATACAAGGTACAAATAGATTATTCATCATTCTTGCTATCACTACAAGAATTTATCTCATATCACACTTCACTCATATTGTATTTCTCCTTTTGTTCAAAACACACTTGTTACATTTCAAATTTATATATTACTCTTTGCTACAAATCATTTCCATATTGTTTATCTACCTTTCAGATTAGCTACCTTTTAACCCTGTATTACTATCAGTGCTAGTTTACTTCTCATAGTGCAAATCTCATAATCTTGTTGTATAAAGATGCTAGTATTCAAGGTCAAATCACTATTGACATCCCTTGTCAGTGAAGAGGGTGAAACCCTAGATGCGAGGAAAATTAGATATTTGCGAATAGATATCGTGAAATCCATTTGAAGGGATTTTTTTGACATGATAGACTTTACTTATTCAATGTTATTACTGATGCATGATATCCCAGTGAATGGCATGGAAACACCCTAGATGCGAGGAAAGTTGGATATTTGCAAATATCGTGAAATCCATTTGAAGGGATTTTTTTGACATGATAGACTTTATTTATTCAATTTTATTATTGATGCGTGATATCCCAGTGAATGGCATGGAAAACCAAATTCAGCTTAGTTCCAAGGTTTCATACAAATATTGATTTTATATGATTTGTTGATAGCAGTCTTTATTCAGTGAATGTTTATGTCACATTAAATCTTTATTGGAGCCATGGGAATAAGTTGTTTCGTAGTGAGAGGTTACAAGTTCTATGATGGCCTTGTGAGCCATGAGAATACTTGTACAACCAGTGAAATGAATACCTTGGTCTATGGACCTACATGTAATGGTTACCTGTTACAGAGGTAATAATGCTATGTGATGATCTAAGGGTTTGAAAACCCAAATCCAGTAATTATGATAATGATGTGAAGGGATGAGAATTCCCAGTAATGTGATAAGGGATTGAGATCCCACGTATCATGTGTTGTAAAGATTTGAAAAGTATGTGATAGATGTATTACACCTTTCTTTGTAGCATTTGTTGTGATTAAATGAAACCCTAATGGTAGAGTGTTAAATGAATCAAGTTTTGTGATATCAATGTTATCAATTATTAATAATAATTATTGTCATGATAAGTAATTAACTCTTAATTGAGTTATGAGATGCACAACTCAAGATTTGGGTTGATATGCACATTCTTTGAGAAATTACAAATAAGTTACATGTGCTATTAACGATTACTCATATGTCAAGTAATTAACTCTTATCAGTGTAATAAGATGATAAATTACACGATTCTAGTGTGAATGTGCCAAGTGGACATGTAATCTGTTTATTTAAAAATTTTAGTCTGCCTGCATGTATAGTATGTTGATTACTCAGTATATTACAATGTTTTGAATATTCTACTCTGCCAAATTTAGAATGATATACATGTTGTATTATAACTTCAAATAAGTAGACGTGACACCATAGAGATACCAGAGTCAAGTATAAGTAAGAGACGGGTACAATGTAGAAAGAGATTTCTATGAATAATAAAATAATAGACTTAGGAGCCCTGAACACCGTAGAATCCCAATGTGAGGTCTGTGCCTTAGGGGTGATACGACCTAACTCTAGCAGCGTCCACTATATGGGGTCATAACGTGCTACCAGGTGGCACGGGGGACGAAGCCCTAGTGGAAATCTCCTTAAATTATAGTTTGCAGTGTCCAACATCAACTAAAAGTCCTGGTGGCACTAGAGTACAGAAAAGCCAAGAGGTGGCTTGACTCTCCGCCTGTGTGCTCAGGTTAGAGGAGGAATCTTTTTAGGCCAGAGAGCCATTTCACTATTATAGACTAGGAGAGTAGTCAGACTTAGCATTTCTAGGTTGTGTCCGCTAAGTCTTGTACGGTGTGATCATAGTACACTACGAGTCTTCATATGTAGAGTACACTGCTTATGATCAGGGCATAATAAAATGAATGAGAGGTCAAACAAGTGTGTACAGTTATTCAATTATTCTTTGTATGCTTCTGAATTACTAGTTCTCTTTATGATCAATCAAGCATTTCCTATATTGATTCACTCTTATAGATATTTAGAGTATCCTGTCATATTTATGATTGCCAATTATTTGACTATTTAAAGCTTATGACTGTTATAATTGATATCAATTTCTCAAAAGTATATATGTAATTATATCAGTTCTTTAGACTATTTCTTTGAAGTACTCATTCACTGAGCGAGTAGGCTCACCCCTCTATTCAAAATTTTTAGGAAAATCACATGGACTTGAAGAAGATATCATTGCATCCGAGTAGATCTGCCACAAGAGTTATGTCTGAGTATAGTTAAGTTCAGTTGGTCCTTGTCACTCTAGGTCCTTGTATAGATGTGCGAGAGTTGTAAATGATGTTTTGTATGTTTGTTTCCTTAATAAGAGAGAATTCAAATGATTGTCATGTGGTATGTACATGAAAGTGTGAGAAACATAATGAATGTATGGATGTATATCATTAATGATGAGATTACATTAGAGAAATAAAAGTTTAATTTTCTTGTAAAGTTAGTTTATGTGGTTCAATACGAGAAAACAAAGAGTTTGAAAAAGAAGAAAAAGTTACGGGTGATCTTTGTATCACGTTAAATACTCAATTTATACCCTAATTTCATGATTAGTGGTAATTTTGAGATCGGGGTGTAACAACTTTGGTATCAGAACTTAGGCTGAGTTGTCAGGGACCATTAAGTTAGTAAGTTAGAGTCATAAGTGAGGCAGATAGGAGATGTTATGATGTTAGCCTGGGGATTTGAGTATTTGGATATCCTGGCCCGGTATCTGAGTACTTGGATCAACCAGTATCAAGCTAGTCTATCTATTCTTTCATGTATACCCTAGCCAGGTATATAGTGGAAGGATGGGCTAGAGAGGAACCCTATAAATATTTGGGTTAGAAACAAGATAAGTAACATGAATTAAGAGCATAAATATAAAATGAGATAGAACTTTCATTTAATATTGTTGTTTTATTTGAGATGGATAGAAATACTCTTATATATGTTTGAATTCAGAAATTCAGTATTTTTTAATATATATGGGTCTTTAAGATTTGTTGTACACTATGCAGTTGTAGAATTTATTGATTACATTCTTTGTATCAAGCAGACTAGAAATGATCTTTGAATGAACTTTCCTAAGTGGATATTCTTTCCACATGTTTGAGATTAATAGGAGTTGATTAATCTTAAGTATCTCTTGGCTTCAAGACTGTAGGTTCGGCCTGGTCCGACTGGAAGGATGCATTATTGGGATCTAGTGACTCCTATTAACAATATGATAAGAGTAGACTCTGGATAAATTAGACCCACATCATAGTGAGAATGTACATACACTAAGATGTTGAAACATAAGGGAAAGATTAGAATAGATAAGAATCAGTTGGAACTGATATCTGAGACCCAGCTTTGGGGTCTCATATGAGAAATCCTTAATTAGAAATAAAAGAAGACGACATAAGGTTCAAATTAAGTTTAATGATTAATATGAACTCTAAATATGAAATATGGAAAAGATATGAAAAAAGTATGTAAGGGCTAAGGTAGTAAGAATCAATCATGAGGAATGGATTATATAACTGTGTACAATGTTTTTATGTACTCCAAAGCAAAATGAAAATAGAAGAAAAGAGTTAAGTATACAATAAGTAAATATAAGTGAAGAGTCTTCAGAAGAGTTACAGTAAAGATAATTAGATGAACATGTAAATCATAAGACTAGGATAAGAAACTAAGTTAAAATAAAGATAAATGTTGGAAATGATGAGCTTGATTAAGGAATGAGGGTTATGATATAATTGAGAGCATGGAATGTATACCTTTATTAATAAGTTTAATACATTCATCCTTACTACCTTTGGATTCTAAGTCTCTATAGAACAACAAACTAGTTTCTAAAAGAAGAATAAAAGTGTATCTAGATAAATGAATAAGTTATACAAAGGAGACTATACTCAGGAAGGAAAAACTTGATTGAAAGAGAAACTATGTTTCACCCATGCATGAGCCCTTTGATTTAAAATGAAGGATATGTAATGTATTAAACATGAAGTGATACTAGTAAAGAGATTATTGATTTAGAATTTCAACTTCACATTAGTAGAAGGATAAAAAGAAATATATTCAACATGGTATACATGATCATACACCTAAAAGAAGCAACATGATCATAATAGAAAACTAGAAGTTAAAGATGACATGTGGAATAGTAGTATATGGTAAGGGGATTATGGAAAGTAAAGAAGGGTTTGAAACAAAATGGAGTAATATAGATTATAAAAGAAAGAGATTGCGAGATTCAAGAAAGTGCTAATTAGTCAAGTATCCTTGTTGATAATTAATTAAACCTACATATGAGAAATGTATTGTTGACTGTTTGAAGATAAGAATTCTAAGTCTCAAAATCATCTTCTCTTCCATATCTTCCTTAATGAGAGCAATGTGAGAATGAAGTGATAAGAAAATGAATCATATATGATGCATAACCACTGTGGTAGAGACATCTAGTGAATGTAATAATGACACACAATATGATGATGAAACCCTAGTAGGATAATTGAGAATGTAATCTATATGTATAGGTCAAGTAAAAGAAAGGAAATTCAATTGATAAGATAAAGAAGACTTTAGTAAAACTTGTGAGATCCAAAGTTTGATTTCAAATTAAGGGGGAAAAGTCACATCGCAATAGCATCATGCTTTGGATAAGGACCAAACCCTAGAATGTTTAGAGTTGTAGTAGTTCAAGGGATGTCAATAGTGATTTGACCTTGAATACTAGCATCTCTATAAAATAAGATTATGAGATTTGCACTATCAGAAGTAAAGTAGCACTGATAGTAATCTAGGGTTGAAAGGTAGCTAATCTGAAAGGTAGATAAACAATATGAAAATGATTTGGAGCAAGTAAGGTATAAATTTGAAATGTAACATAGTGTGTTTTGAACAAAAGGAGAAATACAATATGAGTGGAGTGTGATATGAGATAAATTCTTGCAGTGATAGCAAGAATGATGAATAATTTATTTGTACCTTGTATGTTTCAATTTTAGGAATGTTTAATCTACATGATTAAAATGAGAAGGATAAGTAGAAAAAAGTAAGTAGTAGTGAATGAGGAGAGAGACAAGAGAAAACAATGGCTTTTAGTAATATGTGAATTTGTTTTTAGAAGTATAATTTGTTGAAGTTATATTAAGGGATGTAAGTTTGTTTTACATATGATTTTAGTTGTACATGTTCAAGCAATATGTTAATTTTAGGTGTCTGATAGTTATAGTCATTCATACCAGTAATCCATATTTTTTTGATGCAACCGGCGTGTTACTATTCTATTAGAATAGAAAACAAAAAACTATACAGAGAAGGCCTTGGACAAGGTGTCCAAAGACTAACTACGGAAAACGCTCACAAGCGAGCAAAACAAAAAACTGTAAGCCAAAATAGAAAATAGACCAAGCTGTACATGGAACTAAGCCAGAGAAAAAACAGAGGACAAGCACTCTAACAGCAAGCTTCACGATCCCTTCTAAACAAGGCTTTTAGAATCCCTACATACTCTCCTCCACAGAGTATCAGTATTGCAGCAAGAACCTTCAAAGATTCTACCATTCCTCTCCCTCCATAAATGATATAGGATAGCAATCAACACCATCTTTTTGTCACCCCAAAACTTAACAAGGCCTTCAATATTCATTGGATTCACCCCATGGTCCTCCTTGAACAACTCCCAGATCTTAGTACTAAAAGAACAGCTGAAAAACAAATGAATCAGAGTATCTTCATCATTCAAGCACATCGGGCAACAAGTAACCAGCTGAAAACCCACCTTCTTCAAATATTCACTGCCTAGAAAGCGACTCAGAAATAACTTCCAAAGAAAACTTGCCCAATTACTGGGTACTTTTCTATCCCAAACCAAATTGGACCAGAACACATGATTCTTAGACTTCCTAACAATTTCCCATCCATTCCTGATCTTGAACACATCACCTTTGTTATAAGTGATTTTATCCTTACCACTCCCTTTCATAACAGAACTTCTTTCCAGAATATTAATGACCTTTTCAGATCCTCTAATATCTGGGTAATACCAATTACCATTCACCAAACAAGCATTCACTTTACAGCTATCACCCTTCCCAAATCTGAACATCTGCTAATTATCACACAACTCCAACATGATTTTTTTCTTAGGAAGACACGTGTCTTTCCAAAGAAGAAACGAATTACCATCCCCCAAACATAACTCGATATTATATTTTAGCAGCTCGCTATACTTCAACAGTCTCCTCCAAAGCCAAGAAGATGAAGCTTTACTCTCCACAACCCAGATCGAATAATTTTGAATATACCTCTCATGGACCCATTTAACCCACAAAGATTCTTTGTTTCTAGCCACATCCCAGATATTCTTAAGCAAACCAGCCTTGGACCAGTCCTCAATACGTCTGATACCTAACCCACCTTCATCCCAAGGCAAACAAATGCAGTCCCAAGAGATAGTATGCATATGATTTTTGTTCTCGTTATCATTCCAAAGGAACTCCCTCATAATCTTTTCCATTTCCAAAATAACACTCTTTGGCAGGGAAAAGAAGCAGTCCAAAACATGTGATAAGATGACAAAGTTGAGATCACCAACTCAATACTACCAGATAAAGAGAGCATCTTACTCTTCCATGCCTCCAACTTACTCCTCAATTTATCCACAATAGGATTACACATCTCTTTGGTCAACCTCCCAGTGAATAGGGGAAGACCTAAGTACCGGACAGGCAGGGAACATACAGGAATCTTCAACATGTCACTCAGAAACTCCTGATTAGAGACCCCTTTACTGAAAAAGACCTGGCTCTTCAGTTTATTAAGTTTAATCCCTGAGATGTATTTAAACTTAGAAAACAGATCAGAAACCTCCTTAACATTAGTTGGGTTAGCTTTAACAAACATTAAAAGATCATCCGCAAAAAGAATATGGAAACACCAAACTTTGAAGAAGCCATCAACAGGCTAATTCTACTATCCTTCACATAGATGTTGATAAGAGAAGAAAGACCCTGCATAGCTAGCACAAAGAGATACGGAGAAAGCGGATCTCCTTGCTTAACACCATTTCTCTCTTTAAAAGCATCAGTAGGTACACCATTGATAATCACTTGAAAAGTAGCCGAGTCAAAGCAAGAGGAAATCTAATTCAACCAACAACTTGAAAAACCGATTTTCTGCATAATAAACAACAAATAGTCTCTCCTGAAAGTATCGTATGCCTTCGATAAATCCACTTTTACACACATCTTCTCAGTTCCATGATTTGGGAAAGAACTCAGAATTTCATTAGCGAGCAAGAATGGCATCCCCAATACTCCTCTCCTTTAGAAAGGCAGCTTGATTAAGATCAATCAGCTCAGGTAAGACATCCCTCAATCTATTGGTAATAATTTTCATAATAAACTTGAAGATCACATTATAGAGAGAAATAGGCCCAAAATCCTTGAGATTGGACGCCCCTGGAGTTTTAGGAATAAGAACAATGAAGGACTTATTGCATTCACTCAACATCTTACCAGTTTCAAAGAACTTCAGAATAACCTTCGTGACCTCTTCACCTACTATATCCCAACAATTTTGGAAAAAATAAGCGTTCAACCCATCTGGAATAGGCGCTTTGTCTCCATTATAACCTTTAACAACCTTCTCAATTTCTTATTTGGTAACAACTTTCCTGAGATTATCAACCTACATAGATGACAACTTAGGATGAATCCAATCCTCAGACCACTGAACCTTCGATAAATCTGTAGAGTTAAAAACATTCGAGAAATAGTTCACCACAAGCTCCCTAATCTCCTTATGATCTTTGATGACCTTGTCTTCATTCATCAACATACATATATTATTCTGCATCCTCCTAGTTCTCAGAGTAGCATAGAAAAATCTAGTATTCCTATTACCCTCCTTCAACCATAAGGCACGAGACTTATGTCTGAAAAAGCTCTCTTCATTATTCAAGGCAGTCAAAGCACATTTCCTCACCTCATTCAACTCTTTCTGTAAGTCTGCATTAAAAGGTTGAGCATCTACATGCCTCTGCAGAGAAATGGCCTTCTCCTCCAGCTCCTTAGCAACACTAGAGAAATTACCAACTTTGTTTCTATTCCAACTAACCAGGTCCACAGTTACTTTGTTGATCTTCCTATAAACTTTCAACATAGGTGCTCCATTCCCAACATCTGAATTCCAAGAATTCCTAATAGTTTCTTTGAATCCCTCGTGAGATACCCATGAATTAATAAACCTAAACAAATTTTTACTTATCTTCCGTACACTCAAATGCCACTCCAGGATGCAATGGTCACTGATAATGTTAGGAACAACCTCACCCCAAGCCGAAGGAAATAGAGCAAGAAAAGAATCATCACACAGACATCTATCAATTTTAGAAAACATACTTTTGCCTGCTTTGCTTTTACTGTCCAAAGTAAAGAAATTCCACTTAAAATACACTTCCATCAAACCTGTGTCCGCCATGAAATCATTGAAGTCTTCCATGCTTTTACGGGAAGGAGGTCTCCTACACACCTTTTCAGAGTTTTTCCTAACTGTGTTGAAATCTCCAATCAAGCCCCAAGGTCTCCCATTACTCTGCATAGACCTCAAAGAACACCATAAGCAAGTTCTATCAATATCCCAATTAGCACCGTAGACAACAAACAGATTAAATTTGATATCCCCTACAGACACCAAAGTGTGGATGAATTGATCTCCTTCAGCCTCCTTGATAATACTAATCTTAGTACTTTGCCACAAAAGCAGGATTCTAGTATAAGAATAGAAACCTGAGTTGTCAATAAAGGATGCATTCGGCCACAAGAAGTCCACCACTCCCTGAATCTCCTTATTCTCCAATCTAGATTCCAGAACAATTAAAATATCAAGTTTACGTTTCCTCACCTCCTTACGAACTCCATTGAGCTTGTTATGAATGCCCCTGATGTTCCAAGACATAATCAAAAGAGAACTAACCATTTGGAAAGATGGGGTCAACCTCCACTCCCACATTGTTGACACCACCTGCACCCTCTCCTAAATTAGATAACACGAAGAATTTTTTTGGAGACAATTGAATATTCCTTGCCACAGACACTGGCTTTGCAACTACCCTTGGGGTGACTTCAAACTCCTCCTCTGAGTTTCCCACTCTGGTGAAGGGTGAGGGGTAGAGAATTTATGCTGTGTTATTTGCTTCTCTTCCACAACCCTCTCCTCTCCTGTCACAGTTACAGAACTCCCCCTCCCTGAGTGATGTCCTCTACAACATCACTGAATATCTCTGGTTCCTCTTCAACATTTATATTACAACTCTTCACAACCCAGACCTGTTTCTTTGGGGGGCAGTAATCCATATTAGTATTATACAATTGTGGTATGGAGATATGTGTCAAATGATGATAAAACAAATGGAGGGTTACCCTGAATAAGGTAGTCTTACCTATTCACTCATATGAATAAAAGGGATGATAACCATATTGTATTGATATGTAACCCTAATGAGGTATAGCTTGTTATACCTATCTTTAATATAACTAAGTGATGGTAATTGGGTATGAATAGTTCATGAATGACTAATACAATCATGGAGTACTTTGTTACTATTGTTGAAACCCTTGTATGCTATAACCCGATGGTTAAACCTTGAATTATATGTGGGTTCATACTTGAGAATAATATGGAATGTGATGGTAATGCTTCACCTTATGCATCCATGATGCAATGGGTATGTCATGAGTAGTATTGTACAATTGTTGTTGAATCTAGTCTTCCAACTCAAGACTGTTTTACTATTCGAGTAGCACAGTAGTAAAAATTCAAAACAACATGGTGAACTCTCTTTCGTGATTTAGAGGTAATACATAATAATAGTACATATTTAGCAGTATGAATTGAGATAGTTGGATCAGATTATCGATGTTGAGGTAACACCTCAAGTGTAAGGACCCTGATCTCCATTTTGGGCTTACCCTATTTGCATTGCCTAAACCTTGTGTTTAGATGTTTGCTAATCACCTGAAGTTGTGGTTAGGGTTTGTTTGTGCCTTGTTGAGAGGTTGAAGTGCAACTTGCAATTTACCCAAGTTTTAGGGTTGGTGTGCAAGTTTGTCACCTTTAGAGACGTCTTTCTCTCTCTTTGCATCCTCTAGGGTTAATAGGATGAGTTGGGTGCATTGCTTGAGTTGTTTTGGGCCTTTCTTGAGCTTGTTGAAACCTAGGCTTGTTGTTGGGCTTTTTTGGGCCTTGTTGAGGCTTGATATCGGGTTAGACCTTGGTGTATCATCCATGAGGAGTGCTTCGTTGTATCGCGGAAGATGTGTATCGGCCATGGTTTGTTGGATTGCCATGTTGGGCGACACACACCCTTCACCTAGCCTCGTTTGTGTCACCTTCTTTATACATGTGGCATTTGCTTTGCTAAGTGGGTGGCAAGTCGTGGACAAGTGGTTTTGGGGGTGTTAGCATGTGGCATTACCCTTGGACAAGTGTGCTACGATCGGGTGCCACTTTGACATGCTCTCTCCCTTCACCCCTTAGTATATAAGCAACCCTCCTTGCTTGCTAAGCCTCTACAGTACCCTTAGTTACTCTCTTTCCTTTGGTGGCCGAGCTAGGTGCGGAGAAGAGGAAGTGGTGGATGATAAAGCTGGTGTCTTGGCCGATCCATCTTGCTCCCTTGCTCCTTTCCTTCTCTCGTAGTGGCCGAAGGTAATGCCTTGGAGCTTGGAGCTTTAGAGCTTGAGGAGTGTGTTTGAGGTGGGTTACATAACTCCTAACCCTAACTATACTACTTCCTTACCATGTTGATTTGGTATATGCTATCTTGATCGACCATGTTATCTTACTAGATATGTTTCTTGCTTTAATGGTCATGTTGTTGCCCTAGGTGAACCATGGATCTTGTTGGCCGAACCTTGGATGTGAGCTCCTTGGACAAAACCCCCCTCTCTTAATTGTTGAGAGGTGAGCCTAGGGTCTCCTAATTCAATGGTGTGTTGTGGCGTGTTCTTGGGGAAAAACCCCTTTCTCTCTTTGGTCTTGAGAGGTGAGCTTAAGCTCTAGTTGCTTGAGCAACACCCCTCTCTCTCACCATGGATTTGAAAGAGTGAGCCTTTGGTTGGGTGTTGACCTAGTTGTTGGTTGGTTGGCCGATATGGTGATGATCTACCTTGCTACCTAATATGTGATAGAGGTTGTGCAAGACCCCTCTCACTTAATTGTTGAGAGGTGAGCCAACACTCTTGATCTTTTAGGGTTTGGTGGTTGTCTTGAGGTTGGAGATGACCAACCTGATAGGTGGTGTAACCCGATATCCCTTGATGCCCGATATTATTTTGTGGAGAGGTGAAACCCGATATCCCTCCTCTAGGATTGATCTTGGGCGATATATTAGATGGATGTTGACCTCTTTGACCGATATGGGTCCTTACCTAAGATGTGTTGTTGGATGATATGCTCTTGGGTGATATAATGTTGCCCGATATGCCCTCTTGAGTGCCCTGGACGACATGTATAAGCCATGCCTTGATGATGAGTGTTGAGCAACACCTCTCCTTCCTTGAGTTGTGAGGTGAGCTCTAGCACTTGGTCGATATGATGATGGGTATGTTAGTTGGACGAAATGGATCTCTCAAACACTAGTTGTTGGGCGATATGTCCCTTGGCCGATAGGGTGACCTAACTCTAGATGGGTGATATGCTGGTTCCTTGAACGATATGGAAGTTCTTGGGCGATATGGTGTGATGACCAAGGTGTTGGTTGATGACTGACATGGATGTGTCTTAGGTGATAAAGACATGGTGATTGGACAACATGGAAACCCTAACTCTAGGTTGGACGACATGGGGTCTTGGCCGACATGGTGTGCTGCTCGATATCATCTTGTATAGAGTTGCCCGATATGGTGGATGCCCGACATGGGGCTTGGCGCCCTAAGGTTTGGTAGTGGCTGATACCTTTGGGTGAAGGATAGTGCTCTACCCGATATACCTATGATGAGGAATATGATACCTTTAGTGAGGGACAATGTGCTTTTGGTAAGGGTTATCCCTTACCCGACATACTTAGGGTAATTGTTATGTTAATACTTACTTTGGTTACATGAGAATGCTTTGTATTGATATGCTTACCTATGTTGCATGGTTGTTCCTCATAATGGAGTAAAGGGTTATAGATGTTCCTTATGCAAGTACCATTGTTTCTCTATGATTATGCTAACCATGTAGGTTCCATGCGTATGGATATGAAATCAGGTAATAGCCATGGTGATGGTATGATAGTGATATGGTATGGAACATCAAGGGTTATGATAATCCCAGTGATATATGATGTGACACACCGTTCGAACAAAACCTAATTAACTAAGCGGAAATGATAATTAACAGCAGATTAATGAAAATCACTAAAAATTAAAATAATTTACAAAGAGATCCAAACACAGGAAAACTCTTTTATCAAGAACATGTATTTTATTTACATCCTGGTTCATAAGTACATATCCTTTACCATCCCTTCTCAAGGATTACAAGCATCATTTGCTCTGTTAAAACTGTACACAGGCAACATAATAACCTCATGGCATCAACCCAAAATCTCAGATCGATTCATTAAAAGTACTAGCTACAAATTTTGAGGACCTGAGAGTATAGAGACAACACATAGGAATCTCTATACAAAATATGACAGCCAGTGCCTCCGCCTGGAATATCATTGTTGTCCTTGTTACTGCTGTCCTTCTCCTACTGTATGGTTTCTACCTCTTATCCTCGTCCACCTAAAAAGGTTGGATCCCACAGGGGTGAGACAATTGAAAATTGTCCCAGCAAGAGATATAACTCTCTTCCAGAAACATTATTATTATAGATGAACAATAATAAACTGAATAGAGGAATCTTTCATAAACAACAAGATTTAATCATTATTAAGCAGAATAGAGCAATATCATCTTTTAAGACATTACATCTACAAATGATAAAGCAATAAATCATCTATTCAGTTTAATAAGGAATATGAAGAACATGTATAATATTTATCCAGTTTAGGATACAATAAGCAATGTAACATCAACCAATGATTTACGTATTTCATTCTTAAGTAAATACGATACACGGATGATTACATTTTACAATCATATATTATGCCCTGAGGAGATGAAGTATACCATTCATGCTCCAACCGAACATGATTACGCAAAGCATAAGTTCCATACATAGGTCAATGGAAGAGCCGGACTCCATCACCTCATCTATCTCGGTCAGTACGAGACTATATGCAGGACATCTTGTGTCTCTGCTAAATAGCTTTCCAGGGTATACTGCCAACTTTGCTATAGAGTTATAGCCCGTAGAATATACTCTCTTCAGGATATGGCTTGTAGCCAATGCTTGGTATTGTGGAGTTATGGCCCATAGCCATACTCATATTGAGATATGGTCCATAACCATTCTTGTGCATAGGATATGGCCCACAGTCATTCCTATGAGGCGTAAGGATATCTTCACCCATTACCCCCACATATTCAAAAATATGCATTCCAGGAATTCCTGAAGGAAAACATGTTTCACCATCACCAACTTCTGACGATGATGGATCTATGGACAAGCATCTACATGATAATATTTCAATTGATTAGTTAAGTACATTATCTCATTCTTTTAACATCAATCAAGATTCCAAACAGGAATTATTATAACAATTATTGCAAATAAACATGTAATGCTTTTATCAAGTGCTTGTCAATACTTTATAAAACATGGGAATCTCAATTCCTGATCTCATTACTGGGATTCCACATCCCTCAAAAATGTCATCATCATGTTTATTGAATCTAGGTATTCAAACCCTTAGTTCATCACTGATCATGGTTACTACTATTAGTAACTATTAACTCCAGGTCATCTGACCAAGGTAAGAATGATACTTGCTACACATGCATCTCACATGGCTTTCAAGGCCCATTTAATTTCTTGTTACCTCTTACTAGGTAACAAAGCATATTATGGCTCACAAGGCCCATAAAAGAATTTCAATAATAAAACATCATAGCTCATACCTGGCTATGCCCAACATCTCTTGATACTTGCATAGTTAGTACACATGATAACAATCACATCAATTACTTACCAGCATTATGAAATGCAAAGATAGAATCACTATTTCCTCATTAGAATTAGGGTTTCTCATGACATTCACCCTATATTGGGGTTTCACATAACATCACCCTACATTAGGGTTTCACATAACATCACTGATGAGTGCATACTCATCATGTAATTCAATTACCTTTTTGGAACAATTTCATCTCTACTCCACATCTTTTCACCCTAATATGAATCATAATGCACAAAACTACTTAGTGATTCAATAATCAAGATTTTAACTAAATATCTTTCATTTAATGTAGGAAAAGCAAGCAACTCCATGCATACGGTCTCAAGACCGTTTGGATCCTTACGTTCTCAAGACCGTTTGGGTCCACGCGGTCCCAAGACCGTTTGGCAGAATACAAAAAGAACGAATGACAAAACCAGTTTCCAAAGAAAGCCATGCGGTCTCAAGACCATTTGGTCCCATGCGGTCTCAAGACCGTTTGGTCCCATGCGGTCCCAAGACCGTTTGGTCCCATGCGGTCCCAAGACCGTTTGGTCCCATGCGGTCCCAAGACCGTTTGGTCCCATGCGGTCCCAAGAACGTTTGGTCCCATACGGTCCCAAGACCGTTTGGTCCCATGCGGTCCCAAGACTGTTTGGTCCCATACGGTCTCAATACCGTTTGGTCCCATACGGTCTCAAGACCGTTTGGTCCCATGCGGTCTCAAGACCGTTTGGTCCCATGCGTCTCAAGACCGTTTGGTCCCATGCGGTCTCAAGACCGTTTGGTCCCATGCGGTCTCAAGACCGTTTGGTCCCGCGCGGTCCCAAGATCGTTCGATGCAAGCGCAAGGATCGATTGAAGAACTAAAGCCGCACGACCACGCCAAGGCCAGGACCGATCGAAGCAAACTGTTTGGTGCCCAAACGGTCTCCAAACCGTTTGGTGCCCAAACGGTCTCAAGAGCGTTTGGCGCCCAAATGGTCTCCAAACCGTTTGGCACCCAAACGGTCTCCAAACCGTTTGGGGTCAAATCTGAATCTATAAATAGACCCCCAGGGTCCCCATTTGGAGGCATCAGATCCGGACGCCGATAGGCTGCCAGAGCACCACCCCGATCAAGTTCCACTCCACCTGCTGCTGGTGTTGCGTCTAAGGAGGCCAAGAAGAGAAAGAAGACGGAGCAAGGAGCGCATCTTCTTCACCGGGCTGCGTCCACCCCCTGCACCGAGATCATGGCGGATCTATCTTTCTCTCCTATCCTTCTTGTATCTCGCATCATGAGCGAGTAGTCTTCTTTCGCTGGGGTGCGGGGACTAGCCCCGCTGCCCATACAAACCATGTTCTTTTGTTAAACTTTCCATGGCAATGTATATAACTCTTCATTTTGTCGTTTATCGTTAAGCTTGTAGGTTGGTTATGTGCGTGTTTCCATCTTTGTGCTTCCTATGTTGCGAGAACTTCAATGCATGGGTATGAATGTCGTTTAGCATGTTAGACTCCTTGACGAGAACTTCTGATGGGATTCCTTGAGGTCGTAAGTGTATGATCCGCGAGGGGACGAGCCATCTAGCCTTCGGTGACGCTTCCGTGCGCCTGACGCCCGCATGGGGGGTTCACAGCCTTAGTTGGATTTGGTATCTTCGTGCTTTTCGTCGATGTTTACACGTACTATAGTCGCTTATTCGCTTAACGGTTGACGCGGTTGACTCCTTGACGAGAACTTCCGATGGGATTCCTTGAGGTCGTAAGTGTATGATCCGCGAGGGGACCAGCCATCTAGCCTTTGGTGACGCTTCTGTGCGCCTGACGCCCGTATTGGGGGTTCACAGCCTTAGTTGGATGTTGTATCTTCAGAGCTGTAAGACATGTGATCCGGATGGCGATGAGAAATCGGCTGCCTATGGTGATGCTTATGTGGACCTGACGCCCGTATGGGGGGTTCTGCAACAGCTCTACTTGGAGTGTTATATCGTGCCTGGATTGTTTGTAAAAGAGTATGTTTGTGTGTGTAGCGGTGGTCAAACCCGGTACCATCCCAGCGACTCCATATTATTGATCTACACCCATCTTTTATTCCGCATTTACTTTCTTGCAATTAGTTTAATCAAACCCAAATCAACCATTTGTTCTAAATATTAGTTTTACTTGAGCTAGATTCAACTGACAAGGATTCGTAAAAACGTTGTCCTTTAGGTTCGATCCTCAACTATACTGCGATAAGACCCGTCCGCTTGCGGGTGGTATTGTTGCACTTGGTTTTGGTAAAAGCTCGGGGATATAAACTCCGAGTGAATTTGTTAGTGCATTCAAAACCACGTCAAATTCTGGCACCGTTGCCGGGGACAACGGAATCATTCAGTCAAATCTAGTTCTTTTAAGACTAATCTAGGATTTTGCTTTTCTTTTTGAAACTATCGCTCATCTACTTGACCGTTATTCTACTTTGTGGATCTCACTTTCGAATCTTTTCCAATTTTAGGTGCTCTTCAACAGATAGTGCATGCACCGTTCGGGTAGTCCCGGACTGACTGCGAGCTTTGATCCCGAAATAGATAGAACCTTCCATCGACAAATTCGGGAAAATCAAGCAAGGATGGCGCAAGAGGAAGAAGTAGCCCGCAGAGTGGCTCAAGCCATCAATGCGCAGAGAGAAAGGTTCATGCAAGAAGCTAGAGCTGCGGTTCAACAGGAGATCTTAGCAGCACAGGCAGCAGCGCAAGCAGCAGAACTTCAGAAAGATCTTAGAGAGTTCTCTATCCCAAAGGCTGAAAATGTATATCATCCGGTGCAGCCTCCTCCCATCGAAGCTGCCAACTTTGAGATTAGAGCACATTGGATAACTTTGCTTCAAAACAATCCCTTCTACGGTAAACAAGCTGAAGACAGCCAAGGTCATCTTCTCAGATTCATCGACCTATGTGCTATGACGAAGAAAAACAGAGTCTCTGATGATGCCATTCGACTCCGTCTTTTCAAGTACTCTCTTGCTGATAGAGCCATTAGTTGGTACAATTCACTACAAAGTGAAGTACCCATCACCACCTGGGAGCAGCTCCAAAATGATTTTCTAGAAAAGTTCTACCCCCCATCTCTTACATATGAAATCAGGGGACGAATCACAAATTTCACTCAAGTCCCAGGAGAAACCCTTGCCGAAGCTTGGGATAGGTACAAGGAGCTCCTACGCAAATGCCCACACCATGGGATTCCTAAGAACCAGCTGATAGAGATATTCTACAGGGGTGTGGAGGATGATGTAAAGATGTTCCTTGACTCCTCATCTGGAGGGAACTTCATGCGGCAAAGTTACGACAACGCATGGAGAGTAGTCACCCTGGGAGCAGAAAATCAAGCCAATTGGGGTAGATCTGTTGGTAAAGGAGTCTTAAAGGTAGCAATGGCTGAAGCTATCCCAGAATACAAATCTATAGCTGAAACTTTGAAGGTCTTAGTTGCAAAGCAAGATCACATAGAATCATCCCTTGCTACGATCGGAAGAGGACATTCTCCTACCAGGCAACCAGAACAAGTCAAGTCCACCTCTTTGTTTTGTGAAGCATGCAAAGGCACTGATCATTCCACATTGTCATGCAATGTTCTCTACGACGTTGTTCTAAGTAATGCATGTGGACAAGGAGATAATTGCCAGATGGAGAATCTTAATTCTATTAACACCATTCATGGACAGAACTATTACAATCCAAATCAAAATAGGAATCACCCAGGCTTCCAATACAGGAACCCTTCAGGAGCTTTGAACTCACATCAATTTGGTCCAAATAATCAACCGAGGGGCCCACCTGGGTATCAGTTTAACCAACAACAGAACTTTGGGAATCAAGGAAACTTCAAAGGGAACTTTCAGAATAGAAACTACAATAACTATCAGAACAACTCTCAGTATCAGACGCTGAACCAACAGCAAGGTCAGATAGGACCCATCCCTTCTGATGATAAGCTATCAACCATTGAAAAGTTGCTGCAAACACAACAAACAATGATAGCTAATCAACAAGCCCAACAGAAAGCTATTGAAACACAACTTGCTCAACTTGCTGCTAGCATAAAGCCACAAGCTGGAGTCTTTGCTGGACAACCTGAAAACAATCCAAAACATCTTGAGCAGCTGAAGATTGTCACCACCAGATCAGGGAAAGATTATTCAGATCCCCCAGCGAAAACAACTATGGATATCCCTGAGGAGAATGAACCTTTGACTGACCAAAACTTGAAAACACCAGAATCGCAACCGAAGGAAAGCAATACTGATAAGGGAAGTTCTGAGAAAGCTACCGATGAAGAAGTAGAGACACCAGAGCCAGAAATTCCTATATATAAGCCTCGTGTTCCTTTCCCATCCCGTCTGAGGCAAACCAAGCTCGATACTAGATTCATCAAATTTAAAGAGGCCATGAAGAAACTCCATGTTGATATACCATTCTTAGATGCTCTTAATGAGATACCAACCTGGACCAAGTATCTAAAGTCACTTCTCACCAAGAAGTACATCACAGAAGAGTATGAAACTGTAAAACTGGCAGCAACCACATCAGATATCATACTCAACAAGATGCCAAAGAAACAGAAAGATCTAGGATCCTTTGGAATCTCTTGTCACATTGGTGACTCATCATGCAAAAAGGGACTGGCAGATCTTGGTGCAAGTATTTCTATTATGCTATTCAGTTTATGCAAGAGATTAGGGTTCACATAATTGCTTCCAACAGCTATGACCATTCAACTTGCGGACAATTCGATCAAAAGACCGTTAGGAATTCTCGAAGACATCCCGGTCAAGGTAGGCAAGGACGCATATGTTCCATGTGATTTTGTCATCATGGACATAAAAGAAGACACCAAATACCCTCTTATCTTCGGTCGTCCGTTCCTCGCAACTGCAAGAGCCCTTATTGATGTCGAAGCAAGAACCTTACTGCTTAGGTTAGGAAAAGAGACTCTCGAATTTAAAGTTTTTGAAAGTATGAGAAGACCAAGTATACAGGAGGAAGTCTATATGATAGATTGTGTTGAGCAAATGTCGCAACTAACTCAAGAATATCACGAGTCATGCGATCCCTTGGAAACTTCTCTGCACGACCTTTTTGATGACGAACCCATTGACCAACAAGCTAAGGATTGCATCGAATCTCCCAACTATGCTAAAGAGAATGCCGAAGCTACTTACAAAGAATTAAAGACTACCGGAACTCCAGAAGAAATCAGTGAAAAACCAGAACCTCCTGAAATGAAGCCCCTACCTAAAGGGCTGAAGTATATGTTTTTAGACGATCTCAAAGTTTGTCCAGTCATCATAAACTCTGGTCTAACGACCAAACAAGAAGAGAAACTTCTGGAGGTATTAAGGGAGAGCAAGAAAGCCATAGGCTATAAGATGAGTGACCTCACAGGGGTCAGCCAAGCCTTGTGCATGCATAGAATCCCCATGATGGAAGACCATAAGCCAACCATCGAGCATCAACGAAAGTTGAACCCGAATATGAAGGAAGTGGTCCGTCGCGAGACCATCAAACTTCTTACAGCTAGAATAATATACCCAATATCGGACTCACCATGGGTGAGCCCAGTTCATGTGGTACCCAAGAAAGGAGGGACTACCGTTATAAGAAATGAAAACAATGAGCTCATCCCCACTCGAACAGTCACTGGGTGGCGGATGTGTATTGATTATAGAAAATTAAACAAGGCCACTCGAAAGGATCATTTTCCTATGCCCTTCCTCGATCAAGTTTTAGAAAGATTGGCCCATCAAGAATATTTCTGTTACCTGGACGGTTACTCTGGATTCTATCAGATTCCCATACATCCAGATGATCAAGAAAAAACGACTTTCACTTGTCCCTTCGGGACATACGCTTTTAAAAGGATGCCATTTGGCCTGTGTAATGCCCCCACAACTTTTCAACGTTGCATGACTGCCATCTTTGCAGGGCTTACTGAGACTGTTATGGATGGATGATTTTTTTGTTTATGGGGACTCCTTTGATTCCTGTCTTAAACATCTCTCCATGGTCCTCAAACGCTGTGAAGAAGCACATCTGGTGCTAAATTGGGAGAAATGCCATTTTATGGTAAAGGAAGGCATTGTCTTGGGCCACATGGTTAGCAGTAGAGGAATTGAAGTTGATAAAGCCAAGATAGAAGTCATATCTAAATTGGAAATTCCCACAAATGTAAAAGAAGTTCGTGCTTTCCTTGGTCACGCTGGATTCTATAGAAGGTTTAAACGTGATTTTTCCAAGATAACAAAGCCAATGACCAATCTACTTTTAAAAGATGATGATTTCAATTTCAATGAAGAATGCGTCAAAAGTTTTGATACGCTGAAGAAAGCCCTTACAACTACCCCTATCATTAGAGCTCCCGATTGGGATCACCCTTTCGAAATTATGTGTGATGCCAGTGATTATGCTGTGGGAGAGGTCCTAGGACAATGCATAGAGAAGAGACATTATGTGATCTATTATGCGTCGAAAACCCTCGACGAAGCTCAAAGGAATTATGTTACTACTGAAAAGGAACTTTTGACTGTCATCTATGCCTTCGATAAATTCAGATCCTACCTTACTGGTTCGAAGGTAATCATTTACACAGACCACACTGCTATCCGTTACCTTATGGCAAAAAAGGATGCTAAGCCAAGGATGATCAGATGGATACTCCTTCTACAAGAATTTGACCTGGAAATCAGAGATAAAAAGGGGACGGAAAATGTTGTTGCAGATCACCTCAGTCACATCCACACTCTGGATGTTGAGGGGATCCCGATAAATGACTCCCTACCGGATGATCAGCTTATGAGCATCTCGGAAGTAGTGCCATGGTATTCTGACCTCGTAAACTACCTTGCTGCGGGAGTCATCCATCCCCAGTACACCGGGAACACTCTGAAGAAGTTTATGCATGACGTGAAGCATTACCATTGGGATGAACTATATCTGTTTAAACTTTGTGCTGATGGTTTGTATAGACGTTGTATCGCCTAAAAAGAAGCTCAATCTATTCTGGAACACTGCCACTCGGGACCTGTGGGTGGACATATGAGCTCCAAAAAGACTGCCTTAAAGGTTTTGCAATGTGGATTTTTCTGGCCAACTTTATCCAAGGACTCTTACGATTTTGTCCTATCCTGTGATAGATGTCAAAGATCTGGCAATATAACCAAAAGAGACGAGATGCCACTGAATCTATGGCAAGAAGTCGAGGTATTTGACGTCTTGGGAGTGGACTATATGGGGCCATTCCCATCTTCTAATGGATTCTCATACATCCTAGTGGAGGTAGACTACGTCTCCAAATGGGTTGAAGCTATACCAACCGTCACTAGTAATTCAAAACCAGTCATCAAATTATTCAAAGATATCATCTTCCCACGGTTTGGAGTACCGCGAACCATGATATCTGACGGAGGCTCCCACTTCATTGAACGAAGCTTTGAAGCTCTTCTAAGAAAATATGGTGTCTCGCACAAGGTGGCTTCACCTTACCATCCACAAACCAGTGGACAGGTAGAGGTCTCTAACCGGCAACTAAAGGCTATCCTTGAGAAAACCATTGGACATAATCGAAAAGATTGGTCGATAAAAATCAACGACGCCTTATGGGCTTATCGTACAACTTATAAAACTCCCCTTGGGACTACTCCTTTTCGATTGATATATGGAAAAGCTTGTCACCTGCCAGTCGAATTAGAACATAAGGCACGGTGGGCAATTAAACAATTGAATTTCGATATGAAAGAAGTAGGGCAAGCCAGGATTCTGCAACTCAACGAGTTGGATGAACTTAGAATGACAACTTATGAGAATGCACGAATTTACAAATACCGTACTAAACTCTGGCATGATGGACATCTGAAACGAAAGGACATACAAGTAGGAGATCAAGTTCTGGTTTTCAACTCAAGATTAAGGCTATTCCCAGGAAAACTCTGCTCCCGCTGGTCCGAACCATTCATCGTCAAAAACATCTCGCCATACGGTGTTTTCTCTCTATGGAGTGAAGCGACAAGGGAATTCATAACAAATGGCCACCGCTTGAAGAGATATTTTACCTCGACTGACATTGGCACTGACACAATGATAGAATTGACAAATCCAAAAGACCCACCATGAAGCTAAAGGACTCTGTCGAGCCAATGACATAAAACAAAGGCGCTTGTCGGGAGGCAACCCGATCAATAAATCTGTTTTACTTTTCCTTTCCAAATTTTGTTTTTACCTTATAGTTAAATTTTCCTTAAATAAAATTTGCCTTATGAGATAGTTTTCTTTCAGAACACGAGATCGGAGTGGCGCTAATCAGAACGAAATCATTCTCGGCAGTCATACCTGGTGTTTCCTTTCCCCTCCATCTTGAATTTAGGGTTTGCTCGAGGACGAGCAAATCTCTAAGTTCGGGGTGGAGGGTGGGTGGTACGTACTTCACTTCCATAAAAACCCTCTTTCATATATGTTGTCTTTATCATAAAATTTTTCAAATTAGTGAACAAGATACCTGATGAAATTTTGACTCTTGACGATAAAAATGTAACTAACTTTTTTTTGCTATGCATCTTCTATCATAACACCCTCCTTATTCGAAGCGAATCCTCAAGAGGACTGACTTTTGAAACTTGCCTTTTGCCTGAAACCATCCTGTGAAGCTGATGATTCCTAACATCATAATACTTTTTACAAAATGATAAGTATCTGTCAAATTGATAGGGATCAAACACGTCGTGCTTCCTAACTGACTAGTGGAACAATGGCTCAGAATCCCCACCGGATCCGCATCAAGTCATTATTTGAGCAGAGTATGACAAAGAGAATAACCCGGTTTTGAATTGTAAATCAAGTTGCATTTTGATCTGAACTCTCTTCTACACTTCTTCTATCATCTTCGTATCCCTCCATCCATCAATACCACCAAAATAGCCAAACTTGTGCCAAACCCTAAGTTCGGGGTGGCACGCCATTTCCCCCGTATCCACTTCCTCCATACCCCTTCCAATAAATAGGGGCGTACCACCAAAAATGCAATCTCGAGTCGAATAGAGGAGAGGTCTGCAATGAAAAGATGCCAAAGTGCACACAAAAGAAATGCAATCTTGAGTCGAATAGAGGAGAGATCTGCAATAAAAGATGCCATAGTGCACACAAAAAAATGCAATAAATGAAATTGCAAAACAAATAAAAATCTCGAGTCAAATAGAGGAGAGATTTACTTCTTCTTTCCATACCACCTTTCACTCCTTTTTCTACCTAAGGGCAAAATACATGCCCCACCATCCTGAACTACACCAGTGTCAGATCGGATGCATACTTGTTGATTCTGCGGGTATCTCAGAACTCCTACAAAACTCTTCGACATGCTTGGTGTTGGAAAAAGTGGGGAGGAAGCGTTGTTGGGAAACGAACTCAGGAACGAAGCTATGGAAAGACGTGTTTAGTGGTCCTAGGAAGTTAAGGTACTCATTCATACTGAGCAGAAAGAAAACATTTGTGATGTGAAGATGAAGAAATCACACGGATCGAAAGTAATTCACCAGGCAACAGTTTCAAACTTTATGTTACTCGAGGACGAGCAACGATTTAAGTTCGGGGTGTTTTTATGAGTGCATACTCATCATGTAATTCAATTACCTTTTTGGAACAATTTCATCTCTACTCCACATCTTTTCACGCTAATATGAATCAGAATGCACAAAACTACTCAGTGATTCAATAATCAAGATTTTAACTAAATATCTTTCATTTAATGCAGGAAAAGCAAGCAACTCCATGCATACAGTCTCAAGACCGTTTGGATCCTTACGGTCTCAAGACCGTTTGGGTCCACGCGGTCCCAAGATCATTGGCGGAATACACAAAGAACGAATGACGAAACCAGTTGCCAAAGAAAGCCATGCGGTCTCAAGACTGTTTGGTCCCATGCGGTCTCAAGACCGTTTGGTCCCATGCGGTCCCAAGACCGTTTGGTCCCATGCGGTCCCAAGACCGTTTGGTCCCATGCGGTCCCAAGACCATTTGGTCCCATGCGGTCTCAAGACCGTTTGGTCCCATGCGGTCTCAAGACCGTTTGGTCCCGCGCGGTCCCAAGACCGTTCGATGCAAGCGCAAGGATCGATTGAAGAACTAAAGCCGCACAACCACACCAAGGCCAGGACCGATCGAAGCAAACCGTTTGGTGCCCAAACGGTCTCCAAACCGTTTGGTGCCCAAACGGTCTCAAGACCGTTTGGCGCCCAAACGGTCTCCAAACCGTTTGGCATCCAAATGGTCTCCAAACCGTTTGGGGTCAAATCTGAATCTATAAATAGACCCCAGGGTCCCCATTTGGAGGCATCGGATCCGGACGCCGATAGGCTGCCAGAGCACCACCCCAATCAAGTTCCACTCCACCTGCTGCTGGTGTTGCGTCCAAGGAGGCCAAGAAGAGAAAGAAGACGGAGCAGGGAGCGCATCTTCTTCACCGGGCTGCGTCCACCCCCTGCACCGAGCTCATGGCGGATCTATCTTTCTCTCCTATCCTTCTTGTATCTCGCATCATGAGCGAGTAGTCTTCTTTTGCTGGGGTGCGGGGACTAGCCCCGCTGCCCATACAAACCATGTTCTTTTGTTAAACTTTCCATGGCAATGTATATAACTCTTGATTTTGTCGTTTATCGTTAAGCTTGTAGGTTGGTTATGTGCGTGTTTCCATCTTTGTGCTTCCTATGTTACGTGAACTTCAATGCATGGGTATGAATGTCGTTTAGCATGTTAGACTCCTTGACGAGAACTTCCGATGGGATTCCTTGAGGTCGTAAGTGTATGATCCACGAGGGGACGAGCTATCTAGCCTTCGGTGACGCTTCTGTGCGCCTGACGCCTGTATGGGGGATTCACAGCCTTAGTTGGATTTTGTATCTTCGTGCTTTTTGTCGATGTTTACACGTACTATAGTCGCTTATTCGCTTAATGGTTGACGCGGTTGACTCCTTGACGAGAACTTCCGATGGGATTCCTTGAGGTCGTAAGTGTATGATCCACGAGGGGACGAGCCATCTAGCCTTCGGTGACGCTTCTGTGCGCCTGATGCCCGTATTGGGGGTTCACAGCCTTAGTTGGATGTTGTATATTCAGAGCCGTAAGACATGTGATCCGGATGGCGATGAGAAATCGGCTGCCTATGGTGATGCTTACGCGGACCTGACGCCCGTATGGGGGGTTCTGCAGCAGCTCTACTTGGAGTGTTATATCGTGCATGGATTGTTTGCAAAAGAGTATGTTTGTGTGTGTAGCGGTGGTCAAACCCGGTACCATCCCAGCGACTCCATATTATTAATCTACACCCATCTTTTATTCCGCATTTACTTTCTTGCAATTAGTTTAATCAAACCCAAATCAACCATTTGTTCTAAATATTAGTTTTACTTGAGCTAGATTCAACTGACAAGGATTCGTAAAAACATTGTCCTTTGGGTTCGATCCTCAACTATACTGCGATAAGACCCGTCCGCTTGCGGGTGGTATTGTTGCACTTGGTTTTGGTAAAAGCTCGGGGATATAAACTCCGAGTGATTTTGTTAGTGCATTCAAAAGCCACGTCAATCACCCTGTGTTAGAGTTTCTCATAACATCACCCTATATTAGGGTTTCACATAACATCACCTTGTATTAGGGTTTCACATAACATCACCCTGTGTTAGGGTTTCACATAACATCACCCTATATTAGGGTTTCTCATAACATCACCCTGTATTAGGGTTTCATATAACATCACCCTGTATTAGGGTTTCTTAATTCCATTATACAAAATTAGGATTAGGGTTTTCTATTTCATATCAATTAGGGTTTCTCAACCCATTACTCATGATTAGAGTTTCATGATCACATTGTCCAAGATCAATACCCTAATTCAGGACTCCATGCATTTTGGAGAATGCATTGATATTATAATTAATAACCAAAACCTAACACATTTGTTCCATATGTCTAGAATTACATAATACCTTCATAAGTATCCAATTAAATTTATGCATTGTAATTTCCCTTATTGATTAAGATTTCCATTTTCCATTAATTAGGGATTTAGGATTACCTCACTAATCCAAACCCTAAATCAGTGCTTTCACATATCTTGGAGCACATAACATTATCTATGTATTAAATCCTTCTTATCATTATTCCATGTACTAGGAACACACATCACCATCATACATTATCCAATTGACTTAACCTTTTACCAAGTTCATGCACCTATGCTTATCATAGTGCATTGAATTAATTATTTTCATAAGCATCAAAAGATAATCACTTGAATTATACTATTCACTTAGGTACTTTTAGAAGTATTCCTATTGAAGTCATTCTTGATATACTCTCAAACCATTTATGGAGTTATTAGTACTTACACGGTTTGATCAATTAGAACTTCAAATGGTCTTGGACCAATCGACCCTTCAAACAGTCTTGGACCAATTGACCCTTCAAACGGTCTTGGACCAATTGACCTTCAAACATTCTTGGACCAATTGACCTTCAAACGGTCTTGGACCAATTGACCTTCAAACGGTCTTGAAGACCGTTAGACCTTAAGCGGTCTTGGTTCAACTGAATCTCCAAACAGTCTTGAACCTTTTGTACCTCCAAACGATCTTGAGGTACTTGACCTCAAAACGATCTTGTTCTCAAAATCCCTAAACAGTTTGAGACCATTTATATTAAATATTATTAAACCCTAAATGGTCTTACGACCGTTAGACCTTAAATGGTCTTGATCTCAATTCTTCAAACGGTCCTGCCCTGATTCCTTCAATAGGTTTTGAAACCATTTGATTTAAATATTATTAAACCACAAACGGTTTGAGATCGTTTGATCCTCAAATGGTTTGAGACCGAATGGTCCTCAAACGGTTTAAGACTGAATGGTTCTCAAATGGTCTAAGACCGTTTAGTCATTTCAGCAATGAAACCGATTGGACTTAAATTAGGGTTTTAACTTTAATAAATCTAGGGTTTGTAATCAAGGAACCATCAAATGCTGGAACCTTTGGAACTTGATCAATTGTAACCATTAGATCTCCATCCAACCATGACACTACTTGACTTCAAATGGTCTTGAGACCATTTGGTCTCAATCGGTCTTCAGACCGTTTGGTCACCAAAAGTGAAACTATTTTCTCATGCTTTTTCTTGAGGTGTGTGCTAATATGACATCATCATCTTCAAGCTTCAAACCTTCGAAATTTTCTGTGATCTTTGTGGTGATTTCATCAATTAATCAAAAGGAATATTGAGAAAGGAAAAAGGAACCAACATATGATAAAGAAATGAAATTGATAATGATATTTAAGGGTTCAAGTCATATAACCCTCCTTCAAAGTTGAATCCAAGCTTCAAGCTTCACATCCTCAATGGTGAATGAAGCTTTCTCAACTGTCCAAGGTCCGTTCTCAAGTCAAGAATGGTCAAGGTTGATCATGGAATGGAGAAAAGAAGAGAATAAGTGTTGAAATTTGATTTCCACCATGAAATCAAGGTTGAAGATGACTATGGAGATTACCTACAGGTTGAGGCACATCCTCTTGTTTCTCCTAAGCTCTCTTGTGAACGGCCAAATAAAGGAAAGAAAGAAGAGTCGAAAAAGAGTCTTTCATGTGGGTGAAAAATGGGATATATGTAAGGGAATTTCAAGAGAGAGAAAGTGTTATAAACATCCTTTAATTCCCAAAATTGGTGCCACTTATCCCCCTCACTTCCTTTCATACGATTCCATAATCCTCTCCTTCAAAATCCTCTTCTTTATCCATGAATTAAATAAAACAAATTAAGCACCTTAATCAATATAATAATAATATCAAAAAATGAGTGGATATTACTTTTTCTTTAACTAATGTGAGTGGGCTCTCCACTCACTTTAGATATTTCGGTGCCATTGCAAGGCATAAGGACTTCCATAATTATACAAATTCAACCATCTCATTTTTTGTTGAAGGGCACTTCCATTAATATAATTATTTTTGCATTAAATTGAATTAGGGTTTCAATTATGCTTAAATCATGATTATTTTATCAAGATTCTCTCTCCTCCAAAGAGATTCAAATGAGATGAAACTCTGATTTTCTTGTCTCTAGTTTATACCAAGAAACATTAGGGACTCTTTAGAAGTGGTATTTTTCATATTGAACCCTTGGTTTTGGGTAAATTGCACATTACACCAAAATTAGGTTTTAATGCACAAACATTGCTTAATAAGCTCTTTCTTGGTGCTCAGGCTTCCACAAGCCATAACTCTGCATCATTTTCATTCTTATGATGCTTCAACACTTGAGGAACATTTATCATTTAACATTTTCAAGTCAACCCCTCAACTTGGGTAATTTTCACTTTAGTCCAAAATAGGCAAAATATTGTTTTCAACATGATTCAAAGAGGACTAAAATTGAAACATAAGCTCCTCTTGAGCCTTAATTACTTTTCAAAAGATAATAGCAAACATATAATTATATTTCTTAAACAAAACATCTAGGGTTAAAGCATAACCCAGGTCAGGGATGTTACATATGATGGGTGTTACCCATTGAATGACAATGTGTGCCTTGATGACGGGATTGAGTCCCTGTGATGTTGATCCTTGAGATGGATCTTGATGATTGGAAAGAGGCCAAGTGGTAACATGTAATGTTGATCCTTGTGATGGATCAAGATGATGTTGATGGCTTTGAGAAAATAATGACAATATAATACATGATAATGAGATGTATGTTGTTTACTTATGTTTACATGTTACATAACTTGGCTGATCCCAACAATCCACTTAAAATATACTAATTAATTATAGAAGAACCTTTAATGTAGTTTGCCCTGGCCATATATCCATCATCGTCAGTATCTGGTGATGGTGAAATAGGTTCTCCTGCGGGTTAACCCGGAGCGCATATTGTCGAATATGTGGGGTTTCTCCTAGCCGAAAATAGGAGGATTAGAGTGCAACTGTAGTTGTAGACTCAAGATGTGTGATAGAGCATGGTGAATAGGCCCATGGCTCAGTGTGATGGAGGATGAATGTGTTCATGGCTTGGGAGAATGGTGAACAGGCCCCTGGCTCAAGATATTCTAACGTCGTAACTTGTACCAAGGTGGGCTAGAGAAAATGGTAATCTTCATGAGCTAACCCTGTGACTGAGGTCACATAAGCAAGAGACTGCGGTCCTGCTTTGATTCTCATGCAGTGACCATGAGGGTATAGGTTGTGGAGTCCGTCTCTTCCATTGACCTTGTATGGAACCGGCTTTGGGTTTCGCAACCAAAGGTTGGATTTGAGCGGTACATATCACTTCCTCAAGGCATAATAAATCGTAATCCAGCCATATAGTGTATTTGCTTAGGGCAAACACAGAACATTGGTTGATGCCTTGTTTGTATAGTTGCCCGAGTTATATCTTGCAACTAATTACATGTTCCTCAGATGTTATGATAAGATGCTATAAGACTTGTCATGTCAATCATGTTCCATATATTATCTATTTATATGCCTCTTAGATATCCTGGTAAGATGTTATAGAGGTAGTTCTGGTTAGCATGTTCATATATGATTTGCTTATATCCATTACCTGCTTTATCTGTTATAGCTCTCCCGAGGTTTTATAGTTTCGGCGGGGGTTATGTTTCTCGTTGGGACTATGTGTCTCACCCCGTTGGTTTAAAACCTTTTTAGGTGGACGTGCTAGACGTGGTGGTGATCATGGTGTTGCAGCTGAACAACAAGAAGAACAGTAGAAGGCAAGAGATGGATATGCTGCTATTTTTGGGTGTTTTGTAGTAGAGTCCTAGAGTCATCCCTGTACTCTCAAGTCCTTGGAGGTGTTTTGATGAGGTTTCACGATGTATAGTTGATATGTCTTTCTTATCCTGTTGTTGACCTGGCTAGGTCTGTTTTGTACATAAACATGTGGTGAACTCTTGTGCTTATGGGATAGCTAGTTCCTATGAGTTGTTGACATGTATCGAGTTTATGTATATTTATATAACACGTTTACTTGCAGGACGTGGATATGGTTGTAATAGTTACTTTCTTATCTGCTTTCCGCAATCAGTTTTAATTAACATGTGTTTTTGGTAATATGATATTTATGATGGTTCCACATGCTTTCCTATGGCGTTTCGTTATCTTTGCGATGGTAGGATGTCACAAGTAAATTGGTATCAGAGCTCTAGGTTTGTTGAGTCTATAGGGATCTAGGAATAGGTTTGTGTCTGTTCTTGTGATTTTCCAGATTTTCTTATAAAGACTTCTGCCTCCAGCAGAAGATAAAGCTAAAGGATGTCTGGAAATCATGAAAAACATGTTGCTGAGAGCAGTGTTGCTGCATTTGTTGATGGAACTGGTGTGCATGCACATGAAGATTGGGTGCCTAAGGTCCCCCAGTTTGACCCAACCATTCTTAAGAATCCTGCCTATCAGCTCCTTATGGGGAAGTTAGTGGCTACGATGAATCACATGGTGGAGAAATTACCTGTGCCTCCGCCAAGAGCACCAGTTCCCCATGGTGAATCTTCGGGCATTGGGAAGAACTTTGAGCGGCTTCACCGAGTCGAAGCTTCATATTATGCTGGAACGACTGATCCAGCAGATGCAGATCTGTGGCTGACATGTCTTAAGAAGGCCTTCCAGATTCTCGACATCCCCGAGGCAGACAAAGTCAAGCATGTTGTCTACCTTCTAAAAGGTAGTGCTGGCCACTGGTGGGCCATCGAAGAGGAGAAACGACCCAGTGAGGTGATCTATTGGGACGTCTTCTGGAGGGAGTTCGTGAGTCGATACCTCCCGAAGACGTACCTGGATGAGAAGATCAACCAGTTCGAGTGTTTGCGCCAAGGATCTCTGAACATCACCGAGTATGAAGCCAAGTTTATGGAGCTACTGAGGTTTTATCCTCACATGGAGGCAACAGATGATGAGAGGATCAGACAGTTTGAGAAAGGTTTGAGTGCTGAGCTGACAACACCTGTTGCTGCTTTAGAGAACCGCGAGCGGTTTGCCACATTTGTGGAGTATGTCTGAAGGATTGAACGGTCAGTCAAGGAGAAGAGAGATACCATGTACAAGAAATGGCCTGCTCATTTTAAAAAACAGAGGTTTGATAGCCACATGAAGCCGAGGTTTTCTGCACCTTCTATGATTCAAGGTTCTAGTGAACCATCTCAGTGGTCACCAAGTAAAGGAAGAGGGTGTGGTTATTTGCCATCCAGAGCCTACTGTACAACTTCAGTAGTAGTGACATGGCCATCTAGGTTGTAGTTAGAGGACATGTCATGCTATCTTTGTGGGCAGACATGGCATATGAAGTTAAATTGCCCAAGGATAGATGTCGAAGTGACACAACAACTGAGATAGAGTCAGCAAGGATCAGATAGACAACATTCCAATGGCACCAGAGGGTGAGGATGCAGCCAAGCGTCACAAGCTGGATTGTCATCTCAAGGAAGTAGAGGGTGTAGCTGGCATCAAGAAATGACTCAATTCTATGCTATGAGTCAGCTTGAGGCGATAGTCAACCCGCGAGTGGTGGCAGGTCAGATGGAGTTATTTCATTCTAATTTGTCTTCTTCTTGCTTTGTATCTGTTTTTGTTGACCCGAGTGATACACACTCTTTTATCACTCATAGTATGCTTGATAACTATCTTATACCTGTTAGTTGTAAGAAAGATAGATTGTTGTTAGCAACCCCTCTTGATGGTTCCTCGATGCTTTGAGAGGTGTGTCCATCTTGTGTTCTATCCTATTCGGGACACAATGTACAAGTAGATCTCATACCACTTAATATGCATGGATTCGATGTAATCCTTGAAATGGATACCTTAGAGAGGTATAAGGTTGTGTTGGACTGTGGTTACAAGCAAGCGGTGTTCACTGATGATGGCAAGAAGTGGATCTTCTAGGGAGATAGGAAGATTCTTCTAACGTGTTTGGTATCAGATCTTCTGGCAGAGAAGTTGTTGCAGCAAGGTTAGAGAGCATTCTTGGCTCATCTTGTGGATATCGAGGCTAGAGTTCCGAGTCTTTAGGACATGATAGTTATTAGAGAGTTTGAGGATGTGTTTCCTGATGAGTTTCCCAGTGTTCCCCCACCTCGAGGGATTGACTTTGAGATCAATATAGTGCCAGGGACACAACCAGTTGCTCATACACCGTACAAGATGGCTCCAGCTGAGATGACAGCGCTAAAGAAGCAATTACAAGAGTTGCTGGATAAAGGTTTCATCAGACCAAGTACATCGCCGTGGGGTGCTCCAGTTCCATTCGTAAAGAAGAAGGATGGATCAATGCATCTGTGCATAGATTACCGATAGTTGAAAAAAGTTATGACAAAAAACAAGTATCCTTTGCCAAGGATAGACGATCTGTTTGATCAGTTGCATGGTGCTAGAGTGTTCTTGAAGATTGATTTGAGAATCAAGTATGAGGACATACCAAAGTCAGCTTTCAGGATGAGGTATGGTCACTTTTAGTTTGTGGTTATGCCGTTTGGTCTAACCAATGAACCTACTGCTTTCATGGATCTAATGAGTAGGGTGTTCCGTCTGTTTTTAGACCAGTTTGTTGTGGTTTTCATAGATGACATCTTGATCTATAGTTAGGACAGTCAATAGCATGAACAACATCTTTGACAAGCGTTGACTCTCCTTTGCCAACACCAGTTGTATGCCAAGTTTAGTAAGTGTGAATTCTGGTTGGAGGAAGTGATTTCTTGGGTCATGTGATATCAGTGGAAGGAGTTAAAGTGGATCCCAAGAAGGTGGAGTCAGTTGCCGAATGGGAGCAACCGAAGATGCTGACTGAAGTTCGTAGTTTTCTGGGTTTAGCAGGATACTACCGGAGGTTTATAAAAAACTTCAGTGTGATCACGTTGCCATTGATGAAGTTGACTAGGAAGGTTGTACCTTTTGTTTTGGATGATCGTTGTCAGTGAGAATTTCAGAGCTTGAAGGAGAAGCTGACTAGTGCTCCAGTTTTGGTGCTGCCAGAGCCTTGGAAAGGCTATGTTGTTTTCTGCGATGCTTCCAAGAAAGGCTTAGGATGTGTGCTGATGCAGGAAAATCATGTGGTTTCTTTTGCTTCACGACAGCTTAAGAAACATGAGGAGAGTTATCTGACTCATGATTTGGAACTGGAAGCGGTGGTCCATGCGTTAAAGATTTGGAGACACTATCTTTATGGATAGGTGTGTCAGATCTTTACGGACCGTAAGAACCTGAAGTATATCTTCTCACAGAGTGAGCTGAACATGCGACAACATCACTGGATGGAGTTGATCAGTGATTATGATTGCACCATTGAGTATCATCTTGGTAAGGCGAACGTGGTAGCTGATGTGCTTAGAAGGAAGTCTTCTTCTCTTCTTATGAAGAAGGCACAATTGAGTTCTTTGATATGCCATATGAGGGATATGTTCGTCTCTTTACGACAGATGAATGTACAGTTGGAAATATCCTTGTTGGCAGGACTGCTGCATAGATGCAAGTGAAGCCTACGTTGAGGCAGCAGATCAAAGAAACACAACAGGCAGATGCTATAGTTTAGTTGATCTGGAAAGAATTTGGCAACACGAAGCGTGATGGATTCCATGAGTCTGAGGATGGACTAGTTTGTTATCATAACAAGATGATGGTTCCCTATGTTGATGATCTGAGAAAGTTAGTGCTCGAGGAAGTGCACACATTGATGTATTGTATGCATCCAGATGTCACCAAGATGTATCATAATCTAAAGGACCTATATTGGTGGCCTGGATTGAAGATAGATGTGGTCGAGTTTGTGGCTAAGTGTGCGATATGCCAGCAGGTTAAGGTTGAGCATCAGAAGTCGACAAGTACGTTGCAACCCATGCTGATACCACAATGGAAATGGGATCATGTAACCATGGATTTCGTAGTGGGTCATCCAAGGACAACTAGAAATCATGATTCCAATTGGGTGATAGTGGACAAATTGACAAAGTCTGCCCATTTCATACCTGTGAAAATGACATACACAACAGAGAAGCTTGCTCAGTGTATGTGGATGAGATAGTGCATTTCCATGGTGTGCCTGCAATGATAGTATCTGACAGAGGTCCTCAGTTCATGAGTCATTTTTGGTAAATAGTTGCAAAGAGCGTTGGGAACACAGTTGAGGCTCAGTACTGCCTTCCACCTGCAAACCGATGGATAGTCTAAAAGGACTATTCAGACTTTGGAGGATCTTCTCAAAGCTTGTGTTTTGCAGTTCCTAGGTAGTTGGGACGTACATCTCAGTTTGATAGAGTTTGCCTACAATAATAGTTACCAAAGGAGTATCGAGATGGCGCCTTATGAGGATTTATATGGCAGGAAGTGCACATCTCCTTTATGTCGGTATGAGTCCGGCGAGTATCAACGTTTGGATCCTGAGTTAGTGTAGCAGACAACAGTGAAGATCAAGGTGATACAACAATAGTTGAAAGTGACATAGGATAGATAGAAGATGTATGTTGATAATCATCGATGACCTCTAGAGTTCCAGGTGGGAGACAAGGTGTATCTCAAGGTCTCTCCATAGAAAGGCGTGCTGAGGTTTTGTCAGAAAGGCAAGTTGGCTCCCAGGTATATGGGGCCATATCCGGTGATAGAATGTGTTGGAAAAGTGGCTTACAAGTTAGAGCTACCGCCAGAGTTTCATAGGTTGCATCCAGTGTTCCATTTTAGTATGCTGAAGAAAAGTCATCTAGGCACAGAGACAGTGATACAACCGGTTGAGGTTGAGCTCGATGAAGATGTGACCTACAAGGAAGGTCCAATGTTGATCCTTGATAGAAGAGTGAAGAAGCTGAAGAGGAAGGATCTGGTTCTTGTGAAGGTTCTTTGGCATCATAGTGGCATTGAGGAAGCCACATGGGAGCTTGAGGAAGAGATGAGGAGGAAGTATTCCTCGCTTTTCTCTTTGGATTTTGGGGGAGAAATCCTTTTGTAGGGGTTTATGGCTTGTAAGGACCCTGACCTCCATTTTGGGCTTACCCTGTTTGCTTTGCCTAAACCTTGTGTTTAGATGTTTTCTAATCACCTGAAGTCATGGTTAGGGTTTGTTTGTGCCTTGTTGAGAGGTTGAGGTGCAACTTGTAATTTACCCAAGTTTTAGGGTTGGTGTGCAAGTTTGTCACCTGGAGAGATGTCTTTCTCTCTCTTTGCATCCTCTAGGGTTAAGAGGATGAGTTGGGCACCTTGCTTGAGTTTTTTTGGGCCTCGCTTGAGCTTGTTGAAACCTAGGCTTGTTGTTGGGCTTTCTTGGGCCTTGTTGAGGCTTGATATTGGGTTAGACCTTGGTGTATCGGCCAAGAGGAGTGCTTGGTTGTATCAGGCAAGATGTGTATCGACCATGGTGTGTTGGATTTCCATGTTGGGCGACACACACCCTTCACCTAGCCTCGTTTGTGTCACCTTCTTTGAACATGTGGCAGTTGCTTTGCTAAGTGGGTGGCAAGTTGTGGACAAGTGGTTTTGGGGGTGTTAGCATGTGGCATTACCATTGGACAAGTGTTCTAGGGTCGGGTGTCACTTTGCCATTCTCTCTCCCTTCACCCATTTATATATAAGCAAGCCTCCTTTCTTGCTAAGCCTCTTTAGTACCCTTAGTTGCTCTCTTTCCTTTGGTGGCCGAGCTAGGAGTAGAGAAGAGGAAGTGGTGGCCTATACAAATGGTGTCTTGACCGATACATCTTGATCCCTTGCTCCTTTCCTTCTCTCGTGGTGGCCAAAGGTGGTGCCTTAGAGCTTGGAGCTTTAGAGCTTGAGGAGTGTTCTTGAGGCGGGTTACATAACTCCTAACCCTAATTATACTACTTCCTTACCATGTTTCTTTGTTATATGTTATCTTGATCGGCCATGTTATCTTGCTAGATATGTTTCTTGCTTTAATGTTCATGTTGTTACCCTAGGTGAACCATGGATCTTGTTGGCCAAACCTAGGAATGTGGGTTCCTTGGACAAAAACCCTCTCTCTTAATTGTTGAGAGGTGAGCCTAGGGTCTCCTAATTCAATGGTGTGTTGTGGCGTGTTCTTGGGGCAAAACCCCTTTATCTCTTTGGTATTAAGAGGTGAGCTGAAGCTCTAGTTGCTTGATCAACACCCCTCTCTCTCACTATGGATTTGAAAGAGTGAGCCTTTGGTTGGGTGTTGACCTAGTTGTTGGTTGGTTGGCTGATATGGTGATGATCTACCTACTTCCCGATATGTGATAGAGGTTATGCAAGATCCCTCTCACTTAGTTGTTGAAAGGTGAGCCAACACTCTTGATCTTTTAGGGTTTGGTGGTTGTCTTGAGGTTGGAGATGACCAACCCGATAGGTGGTGTAACCCGATATCCCTTGATGCCCGATATCATTTTATGGAGAGGTGAAACCTGATATTCCTCCTCTAGGGTTGATCTTGGGCAATGTATTAGATGGATGTTGACCTCTTTGACCGATATGGGTCCTTACCCAAGATGTGTTATTGGATGATATGCTCTTGGGCGATATAGTGTTTGCCCGATATGCCCTCTTGAGTACCCTGGACGACATGGATAGGACATGCCTTGATGATGAGTGTTGAGAAACACCCCTCATTCCTTGAGTTGTAAGGTGAGCTCTAGTTTTTGGTTGATATGATGATGGGTATGTTAGTTGGACGATATGGATCTCTCAAACCCTAACTATTGGGAGATATGTCCCCTGGCCAATAGGGATCCCTAACTCTAGATGGGTGATATGCTGGTGACTTGAACAATATGGAATTTCTTGGGCGATATGGTGTGATGACCAAGGTGTTGGTTTATGACTGACAAGGATGTGTCTTGGGAAATAAAGACATGGTGGTTGGGTAACATGGAAACCCTAACTCTAGCTTGGGCGACATGGGGTCTTGTCCGACATGGTGTGTTGCCTGATATCATCTTATATAGAGTTTCCTGATATGGTGGATGCCCGACATGGGGCTTGGTGCCCTAAGGTTTGGTAGTGGCCGATACCTTTGGGTGAAGGATAGTGAACTACCCGATATACCTATAATGAGGAACATGATACCTTTAGTGAGGGACGATGTGCTTTTGGTAAGGGTTATCCCTTACCCGACATACTTAGGGTAATTGTTATGTTAATACTTGCTTTGGTTACATGAGAATGCTTTGTATTGATACGCTTACCTATGTTGCATGGTTGTTCCTCATAATGGAGTAAAGGGTTATAGATGTTCCTTGTACAAGTACCATTGTTTCTCTACGATTATGCTAACCATAGAGGTTCCATGCATATGGATATGAAATCAGGTAATAGCCATGGTGATGGTATGATAGTGATATTATATGGAACATCAAGGGTTATGATGAACCCAATGATATATGATGGGTGTTACCCATTGAATGGAAATGTGTGCCTTGATGACGAGATTGAGTCCCTGTGATGTTGATCCTTGAGTTGGATCTTGATGATTGGCAAGAGGACAAGTGGTAACATGTAATGTTGATCCTTGTAATGGATCAGGATGATGTTGATGGCTTTGAGAATAAGAATGAAAATGTAATACATGATAATGAGATCTATGTTGTTTACTTGTGTTTACATGTTACATAACTTGGTTGATCACAACAATCCACTTAAAACATACTAATTAATTACAGAAGAACCTTTTATGTAGTTTTCCCTGGCCATAGATCCATCATCATCAGTAGCTGGTGATGGTGAAATGGGTTCTCTTGTGAGTTAACCCGGAGCGCATATTGTGGAATATATGGGGTTTCTCCTAGCCGAAAATAGGAGGATTAGAGTGCAACTGTAGTTGTAGACTCAAGATGTGTGATAGAGCATGGTGAACATGCCCATGGCTCAGTGTGATGGAGCATGAATGTGTTCATGGCTTGAGAGCACAGTGAACATGCCCCTGGCTCAAAATATACTAGTGCCATAAGCTATACCAAGGTGAGCTAGATAAAAGGGTAGAATGTGTGAGCTAACCCTGTGAATGAGGTCACGTAAGCAAGAGACTGCGGTCCTACTTTGATTCTCATGCACTAACCACGAGGGTAGAGATCATGGAGTCCGACTCTTCCATTGACCTTGTATGGCACCAGCTTTGGGTTTTGCAACTGAAGGTTGGATTTGAGCAATACAACTCACTTCCTTAGGGCATAATAAATCGTAATCCAGCTGTAGAGTATATTTTCTTAGGGAAAACACGGAACATTGGTTGAGGCCTTGTTTGTATAGTTGCCCTAGTTATATCTTGAAGCTAATTACATGTTCCTCAGATGTTATGATAAGATCCTATAAGACTTGTCATGTCAATCATGTTCCATATATTATCTATTTATATTCCTCTTAGATATCCTGGTAAGATGCTATAGAGGCAGTTATGCTCAGTATGGATTTGCTTATATCAGTTACATGCTTTATTTGTTATAGCTCTCCTGAGGTTTTATAGTTTCAACGGGGGTTATGTTCTCGCTGGGATTGTGTGTCTCACCCCGTTGGTTTAAAACCTTTTTAGGTGGACGTGCTAGATGTGGTGGTGATCGTGGTGTTCCAGCTGAACAACAAGAAGAACAGTAGAAGGCCAGAGATAGATATGCTGTTGTTTTTGGGTGTTTTGTAGTAGAGTCCTAGAGTCATCCCTATACTCTCAGGTCCTTGGAGGTGTTTTGATGAGGTTTCACGATGTATAGTTGATATGGCTTTCTTATCCCATTGTTGACCTGGCTAGGTCTGTTATGCACATAAATAGGTGGTGAACTCTTGTGCTTATGGGACAGCTAGTTCCTATGAGTTGTGGACATGTATTGAGTTTATGTATATTTATATAACATGTTTCCTTGCAGGACGTGGATATGGTTGTAATAGTTCCTTTCTTATCTGCTTTCTGCAATCGGTTTTAATTAACCTGTATTTTTGGTAATACGATGTTTATGACGATTCCATACATTTTTGCATGGTGTTTCATTATCTTTGCGATGGCAGGATGTCACATAGAGAGTATGAAAATATTAAAATGGTTGTTTCTTCTTTATATCCTATGATTGACCATGGCATAGAGAATTTGTTTGTTATCATTGAGAACTATTTCAAACATGTTGTAATTTAGTAAAGGAATAAAGGACTTAATGTTGAAAACTGCATTAAAGTATGAAATACAAGAATATAATGATATGTAAGATTTTAGAAGCTTAAAATAAACCTTGAATGAAATTTACTTGCATATTTATGTTTCAGGGACGAAACCTTTTTAGGGGGGGGGAGAATTGTTATGACCGCATCTGAGCTTAATTGGTAAACTAGGGTTTACCTGGATGATTACATGCTTGATTAGATTGAACATTGTTTAGAATTGATTATGATAGTAGATGAATTGTGATGTTTCAAACTTAAGAAGAAACTCTAACTATGATTAAAGTATAAAGAATTAGGGTTTGAGAAATGTAAACCCTAATCCGCAAAAATTAGGGTTTTGATAGTACATGAATATGGAATTTGATCATGATAGTAGCGTGGTAAATGATTTTTCATATTTTCTAAAAATTTTGTATTTAATTGAATTTTAGATATGATATGGAAAACTTAATCATGAATATTTTACAAAAATTTCAGAATATTTGAGTGTTCTTTGAATGTGGTTCTCGGTCAAACTATACTTCAACCAAAATGCTGATAGAGTGCATTTTAGCAGTGTAGTGTTTTATTTTTAGTTATTTATTGGTTAGTCCAAATGATCTGAAATTTTAATAGAAGATCTAAAACTCAATTATAAAGAACTTGTAAAATTTTCATAATTTTTTGATGTGTTTATACCTTATCAGTAGACGAATTACAGTAACTAATGTTCTATAGAATTCTGGATAGCAGTGTACTATTCAATTTTTAATTATTTAATGGAAGATTGTAATGATCCCAAATTTTAATTCAATCTTTGTAACTCAATTATACACAACATTATAAATTCTCATAATTTTTGAGGAGTTTTGATCTCTAAAATACACGAATTTATAGAAACCTTTTTATGACAAAAAAAATTGCTGAAATAAGAAAAAGTATAGTAAGGAGTCAAAGTGCAATTGACCCAAGCAGCTCAATTTCTCTATATGGCCAACCTAACACACAAGGAACTCTCATAATTCGTGATTCAATCCAGAGAAACGAAATCCTAGAGAGAGAGAGTTAGGGTTTGAGAGGAGAAAATCTAAACATTTGGGTACAGTTGCACGCACGCACACACACACACACACACACACACAACAAAGTCAGAGTCCTAAACAATGCGGTTCGAGGAATGATGAAATCATGTAAGTTTAGCTTCTTTGGATATAGTTTCATGGTGAATCTTCTCTCACATGTCAAAATTCTATCCCTCATCTGATTTGATCAAAAATGGTATCAAAACTTCCCCTTCACTCTTTCTTCATAATCCCTCATTTTTAGGGTTTCCGAGTTGAAAGGAAGAAGAATTGGGTGAATTGTTAGGGTTTGATATGAGATTGAGATTTTCAGGGATGAGCTACGTTTTTAGGGTGTTTTCACACCTTAGGGTGAGTGGTAAATTCCTTTAGACAGTATATTGCATGAAATTTGGTTAATTCATCCATAATCTTTAATTGCTAGTATGCGACTACAAATCCTAAATTGTCTATTTGTTCTAAGTTGTTGCAAAATGATATGAAATGGATTCTTCCTTTGTTTGGATGAAGTTTAGATGATAAAATCATATTAGAAATGTATACAATACATCCTAATGAGAATTCCCTAAGTATTCACAGAGGTTATATGAGTAAACTAAAATATAGGGAAATTGTTAATGACTGAAATTTACTGTATAAGTAAATAGAGAAAGTTGCTTATCTAGATCTCCTTGGTTTTTAATGATTTTTTATATAAATTCATAGTACATATATGTCAGATACTATCTTGGATTTTGTTTAAAGTGAGTAGTATTTGTTTGGTATCTCAGTGAAGAGGGTGAAACCCTAGATGCGAGGAAAGTTGGATATTTGCTAATAGATATCGTGAAATCCATTTGAAGGGATTTTTTTGACATGATAGACTTTATTTATTCAATGTTATTATTGATGCATGATATCCCTATGAATGGAATAGAAACCCAAATTCAGATCAGTTCCAAGGTTTCATACATATATTGATTTTATATGATTTGTTGATAGTAGTCTTTATTCAGTGAATGTTTATGTCACATTAAATCTTTATGGGAGCCATGGTAATAAGTTGTTGCCTTGTGAGAGGTCACAAGATGTGTGATGGCCTTGTGAGCCATGAGAATACTTGTACAACTAGTGAAATGAATATCTTGGTCTAAGGACCTAGAGGTAATGGTTACCTGTTACAGAGGTAACAATCCTATGTCATGATCTAAGGGTTTGAATATCCAAATGCAATAATTATGATAATGATGTGAAGGGATGAGAATTCCTAGTAATGTGATAAGGGATTGAGATCCCATGTATCATGTGTTGTAAAGATTTGAAAATTACATGATAGATGTATTACACCTTTCTTTGTAGCATTTGTTGTGATTAAATGAAACTCTAAGGGTAGGGTGTTCAATGAATCAAGTATTGTGATATCAATGTTCTCAATTATTATTAATAATTCTTGTCATGATAAGTAATTAACTCTTAAATGAGTTATGAGATGCACAAGTCAAGATTTGGGTTGATATGCACGTTCTTTGAGAAATTACAGATAAGTTGCAGGTGCTAATGACGATTACTCATATGTCAAGTAATTAACTCTTATGAGTGTAATAAGATGATAAATTGCATGATTCTAGTATGTATGTGCCAAGTGGACATGTAATCTATTTATTTAAGAATTTTAGTCTGCCTGCATGTATAGTATGTTGATTACTCAGTATATTATAGTGTTTTGAATATACTGCTCTACCAAGTTTAGAATGATATACATGTTGTATGATAACTTCAAATAAGTAGACACGACACCATAGAGATACCAGAGTCAAGTATAAGTAAGAGAAGAGTACAATGTAGAAAGAGTTTTCTAGGAATAATAAAATAATAGACTTAGGAGCCCTGAACACCATAGAACCCCTATGTGAGGTCTGCGCCTTAGTGGTGAAACAACCTAACCATGGCAGCGTCTAGTATACGGTGGTCGGAACGTGCAACCAGGTGGCACGGGGGACAAATCCCTAGTGGAAGTCTACTTAAATTATAGTTTGCAGTGTCCAACATCAACCAGAAGTCCTGGTGGCACTAGAGTATAGAAAAGCCAAGAGGTAGCTTGACTCTCCTCCTGTGTGCTCAAGTTAGAGGAGGAGTCCAGTTTAGGCCAGAGAGCCATTTCACTATTGCAGACCAGGAGAGTAGTCAAACTTAGCATTTTCTGGGTGTGTCCGCTAAGTCTTGTATGGTGTGATCATAGTGCACTACAAGTCTTCATATGTATAGTACACTGCATATGATCAGGGCATAACAAAATGAATGAGAGGTCAAACAAGTGTGTACAGTTATTCAATTATTCTTTGTATGTTTATGAATTATTAGTTGTCTTTATGATCAATCAAACATTTCATATATTGATTCACTCTTATAGATATTTAGAGTATCCTTCCATATTTATTATTGCCAATTATAAGACTCTTTAAAGCTTAATGTTGTTGTAATTGATATCAATTGCTCAAAATTATATCTATAATTATATCAGTGCTTTAGTCTGTTTCTTTGAAGTACTCATTCACTAAGCAAGTAGGCTCCCCCCTCTACTCACAATTTTTAGGAAAATCACATGGACTTGAAGAAGATATCATTGCATCAGAGTAGATCTACCACAAGAGTTAAGTCTGAGTATAGTTAAGTTCAGTCGGTCCTTGTCACTCTAAGTCCTTGTATATATGTGAGAGAGTTGTAAAATGATGTTTTGTATGTTTGTTTCCTCAATAAGAGAGAATGAAAATGATTGTCATGTCGTATGTACATGAAAGTGTGAGAAACATAATGAATGTATGGATGTGTATCATTAATGCTGAGATTACATTAGAGAAATAAAAGTTTAATTCTCTTGTAAAGTTAGTTTATGTGGTTCAATGCGAGAAAACAAAGAGTTTGAAAAAGAAGAAAAAGTTAAGGGTGATCTTTGTATTACGTTAAATCCTCAATTTATACCCTAATTTCATGATTAGTGGTAATTGTGAGATCATGGTGTAACAATTATAGATCGAGATACCTTCGACAATCATGTTGTGCACTGATGTACAAGACATGGATATAAGTTTTGACATGATGCAGTTAGTGATAGTCTTTTTGATCTTGTCTCTAGAGCTGGATATAAAGTCTTTAAGGAAGCTATTGTGGCCTTTCTTGACACACAACCTAATGGTCTCCACTTCTAACATCCTACTAACATTTGGTTTCTTATTAGATAGATGGCAACCAAGCATCCATTTTGGTGAAAAGTATAGAGCATGCTATTTTGACATGCTTTCTTTTAAGTAACTTTAACGTAGGTAGGCGATTATTGTGTTATTGTACACAAAGTACAAAAGTATAGAGCATCTTGTGTGGTAAATCACCACCATTTTTTACATTTATCTTTTGATACCTCTAGAGTACTCACTTAAGACGTGACATCTCCTATGTAGCATCTTCGACACAACCAATAGGAACCTTATGTTGCCTTCGTCTCCATCACGCATTTTTGTTATTAAATATATAGGCTCTATCATCCAAAAAGATTGGCAAACTGATTTGTTGTCTGCGCTAATGAAGGAATTTTTGTAAAACAATAATTCATCAAGGGTTTCTTTAATAGTAAAATCTGTTCCTCTCAAAATTTATTCATCTTTAGTAACTATTTTTCTTTTTACCTTTCTTTAAGTATTTTTTCCTACTAAATAAATTATTGATCATTAAGCTAAAAAAATCAACTAAAATATATCATTCTATTTAAGAAATAATATGATAAAAATGTAATTCACTTCAAATAAATTGTTTGTTATGAATTATACTTCTCTCCATGAATATGGTTTCTTCCAAGTAAAAGATTTCCTTTCTAATAATTACCATATGAGATTTTTCATATTATAAACAAAAGAATCCTAAAAAATAAATTACTTCTAAGTAAAAAAATATTTTTGATGAATATTTTATGTAAGATACTTGTTTTAAGGAAATTTGTCCAAAAAATCATCCAAGAATGTCATTCCATCCAAATAAACAATTTTTTCACGAATTTCATTACAATGATATCTCTCTATTAAGCACCTTTTCCTCAGAAGCCTTCTAAGCAAAATATTAATCCAAAGAATTGTTTTTTCCAGATAAGTAATTTTCTACCAATAACTTATTTCTCTTAAGTGAAAGTTTTCTTTCAAATTGTCTCTAATCCAAGTAAATAGTGGTATCTACATTATATAAACTATTTGTTGTTATTATTTATGTATGAATTTTTAATTCGTTTTACTATTTTTTTTTTATCAAAGTGAGATAATATTTATATGGTTGAGATGTATAATACATGTTTTTTATTGTAATGCCCTTTACCTGTCTTGACACCTAATCATGTTTGCTTATAATACAAATTCTTATTAGGTTTTGAAATCAATTGATTAAGGGGGAAACCTTATTTGGTTCAATTTACATTTTGCTTCCCTAATTATGTGGTTTCTTGAATTGTAGGAGGACTAATATGTAATTTTACCATAAATTAGGACCTAACAGAAATTTATGTGCAAAAATATATAAGTTCAAGCTTTTCTCCTTATATGTCTCTTATTTGATGTTTTTTGATGCCTTGCAACATTGGTTAGTCATGGTTCATCCTTAGGTTCTAACTATAATTTTAATCTAGGGTTTAGTGGTTAAGTTGTTAAGGTTTGATAGGCTTGAACCTAGACCTTGATAGGTCTATGGTTAGTATATCCAAACCCCTCCCTTGAACTACCCTTGATGGGTCTGGCTGAAGCCTTGTTGGCTTTCTTGAGTTGACCATCGATGTGTTGGTGAGGAGGTATCTCAATAGGTTGATGGATGGGGTACCTTGATAGGTAGAGTGAGGAGCTTCTATACGTTGAGTAGTTTGGACCCTCAACAGGTCATGCAGAAGGGACCTTGATGGCCTTGAGCTTGATAGGGGCAGTGAAGTTTGAATCTCAATAAGTGTGGTGGAAGGTGAGCCTCGATAGCATGAAGGTGGTGGACCTCGATGTATAATGTTGTGTAGCTCTATGGGTGAGGGTGTTGAGAACTTATGAGGGAGATTAGAGGGAGGAGGGATGATTCTCTATGGGTTAGAACCTCAATGGGTAATTTTCAATGAGAAGGAAGTCCAAGGGTCTTGATATCCCTTCTATGCTTGGGGGTCGATAGCGCACTTTAGTGGGGGTTAGTTTTTTGACCACCCTTGCCTATATATACCCCAGCCCCTAGATCCTATGCTCCATTTAACACCCAGAGCTGCTAGTAAACAAGGATTAGGACCAAGGTGGTCTATGAGGAGCTCTTGGAACTTGATAGCCAAGGTTTGGAGCTTACATGTGGATCAAATTTTGAGATTAAGCTTCCCTGGGCAGTTCCAAATCTTGATAACTTCTTTCCAACCATAAAACATGTAATATTTACTCTTTCTCTTCCCTTATGCTACTATTTTCCCTCTCATCTTCTTCCTTTTACCAGATTCATGCTCATCCATGGTGGCTTTAGCTTCTTGGAGCCAAAGAACCCTCATTTTCTCTCTTTTTTCTCTAGTTGGCCATCGATGTTACTTGGAGATGTCTTCTTGGACCTTTTGTGGGCTATTTGGAGGTATCTTGGTATCTTCATCAAGGTGTTATTCTTGGAGCACATTTTATCCACATCTAAGGTGAGTGATATAACTTCTTTTAGCATCATTTGCCTACAAATTTGCATGCAAAACTGCAATATGCTTAAATTTTGCTCCTTTTGCCTAAATGTAGAACTTCTATGGATTGTTTTATGACATTATGAACTGATCACGAAATGGCATGCCTTTCACCATATTGTAATGGTGATTTTTGGCGAAAAAATATGCTGTCTTGATGCCTTTGGGACTGCAATTTTGAAATTAGCACAACTTTGCCATAAAATGACTCTAATGATTATTTGATACAATGTTGAACATGATATGAAACTATAATCTTCCTTACTATTCATAGGATCGTGTAGAGTGTAAATAGATTTTTTTTCAATTTTTTATTTTGCTAAAATTTTGTTGGACATATATTATATACCTAAAGGTAGCTCATTTATACCTAAAAGTGGCATTTCTATCCAAAATCTTATTTATCCATAACTATTTAATACTTTGAACTTTTTCCATAATATTATCTATGTTGTTTCATGGATGTGATATGAATATAAATGCACTCTTGTAGGTAAAGTTTTAGCTGACAATTGGGGCTCATCCTTGAGCACTCAACAAAGAATACCAAAGAGAGAAGATCATTGGTAGAATCTTTTGTTCTACTATCAACAAGTGTGGTAGAATCTTTTGCTCATAAAAGAAGCCTTTTTGGGGCTAATGAGTAGTTTCTCCGGTGATAGGTAGTGATAGATACAACAATTTTCTAAGAATTTTTGTATTTGTCTAGTTTCAATCTGCTTTATGAAGGTATATCCTTTATCTTTTTGCCTTAGATATGTTGTTATAGGCCTCTGGTGACAAATTTTGGTTTTTGTCTTCATCGTGATCTTTGCGTTCTTGAGGTTGAAGATGAACGAGCTTATGTTTTTCTTTTTTATTTGTCTTGTTTTATTTATTTGTGTTTCTTTGAGCATTTGGCGCTCGATTGCATCAATTCAAATTACATCGTGAAGATGATGCCAATGCAGATCTGATTTTTTTAATCAAAGATGGCTTCTCCCATAGACGGGGGCAATTGGGAGAACTAGTATTTTCCTTAAGAGGATCAAGTCATGTATGAGCAGGATGTTAACTATGACGATGTTGACCTAATGCATATCTCAAGTGCATTGTGATTTTTGTTTGTTCATCTATGTTTCCCTCAATTTTGGCTGACATATATGCATGTTTATCTGACTTGGGTATAGAGAACTTCAAACCTAAGATCAAGGATATTAGTTAGATCCATATTTTACCCTTTATGAGAATTTCATATAGGTGTTTCTTGAGGTTATAGATACATGATCTCCAGGTTATGTGAGGATGAGATTAGAGTAATATTCGTGCAGTTTTAATCTCAATTCTGAAAGGACGATTTTATCAGTCCTCAATGTAATATGTTCACATGTAGAACTAGATACAGTGAGAGAGTGAATTGTAGGTAGCGATGGTGAAACTCATTTACCCTAGTGTATTCATAGACTGATAGTGGAACCTTATTAAGCCTTTTGTTAGCTTCAAATTTAGTATACTAAACCAAATCAACCTTTAATACTAGTTCTTGTGCATTTACACCGATCAAATAATTCTTAAAATATTGTCCTTTGGGTTTAATCCTAATACTATACTATGATAAGATTCGTCCCCTTGCGGATGTTTATTATTCTACATAGTTTAGGTAAGAAATAAGAGATTTTTCCCTAGGTGAATTTGCATGTGCAAAAAGTCACAAATCATCAACCTATCCAGAAATTCCCAAATGGTCATGTCCTCAAGACGCATGAGGAATAATGAATACAAAGTGTACATTCAATGGTCTCAATTTCATTTAGGAAAAGGCAAAGGTTGCAATTCATATGTCGATCTTTGATGGTCTACCTCACTTGGCACATATACCACATCTCTCCACTTATTCAACAATGTCACTCTTCATACCCATTCACACATATATCACTTTAAGATTGATATACATCTGTGTGATTCCTCAATGCATATCATATGTAGATGTGTTTTCCTTTTCTAGGACATCTGCCTCATATCTTCTTAATTAGGTATACTAAACCTTTCCATGAAATAAGAAAAATCATTCTTTGAAAAATGGAACCCTTCTATTTTTTGATCTTGCATATGTTGCTTGATCTTTTGTACTTTAGGATCAATCTTGTTGTTGTAGAATCTATTTCCCTAATGTCAACTTGGCTTGTAACTATTCTGGGAGTCTACTCTTTTGTGTTGTATACTATGAGTATTAATCTCAGTTAAGTCCAACAAAATATTTCTATTTCTACATGAAAGATAATATATAATTACTATCAAGGTATAACATGACTTACGAATAAATGCATATCCAAATACACTAGATTTATCCAGATGTATTCTATCATGTAGTTATCTTTAATTATTCCAAACCATCCACAATGTCTTAGATTCATCTCCTACTACATGAACATGTAATTTAAACACTTGTGATCTATGGACACCTGACACCGTTCCTCATGACGTCTCAAGAGCTAATATGATTGTAGCCAACTCTATGTCATGTATCAGATATTTCTCTACTTTTGAAATTATCCAGAAGCCTAGGCGGTAACCTTTCCATATTTCATAAGAATGCAACGTAGACATTTGTTCTATGATCGCAAAAGACTATAAAACCTTTACCATTCTCCAACAAAGACGACATCTTGTGTTTTGGTCAAATTATACTTCAACATCTAAAAATTGTCATCATGATACGTTGTCCAAATAAATGACGTCTCTTTCCTTGTCGATCTAGAAAGAGATATGTCTATTCCACTAAAGTCTTGAATGAAACATATGTTGTACAGTTCTAACACTAGAATCTATGGACATTTTTCAGTATCTTTGGTTGTTTCCACTATATTTAATACTCTACCTATGTGGAATCTACAATAATCCATCAGTATCATATGACATGACCCATAAAAGAAACTTTTGGAAACCAAAACCAACACTTACTGAATTTATCATACAAATGGTGAAGATGCAATATCTATAATGCGATTGTAAATATTGTTCATGTTGCTCTACATATACTATGTGTATCAGGATCTCATCTATGAATTACCACAAAATCATCCAAAAACTATATGAAACCTTCATCAAGTCCATAAAGATTGTAGGAGAATTGGTTAGTCTAAAAAACATATCCAAGATCTCATAATGTGTGTGGAAACTAGCCTCTGGCACATCCTCTAGCTTGATCCTCAACTGATAATAACCCGACCTCACATCAAGATCGGAAAATATATTGGATCCTCTAAGATGACTAAATAGATCATCAATCCTAGAAAAAGGATACATTTGCTTCGACCTTTTGAGTTATCTTGGTGCCATATGGTAGCGTGGTAAGGATATGGGCAAGGTACTAGGTGTTAGTTTAATCTCAAAATATACCTCTATAAATGGTGACAAACATAGTAACCCCTCAGGAATAACATCAGGGAACCCCTAAACTATATGCACCTTAGATAAATTAGGGTTGTCTACTCTAGTATCATCCACATGATCTTGATAGCCATGATATCCCTCACTCAACATCTTCACTATTGTCATTTGTAAAAATTGATCTTGTAATCAAAATTTGCATATTGGTTATATTCATAATATATAAACAAGTCTTTGTACATTAATGAAATAGTTCAGAGTACATGCAAGCCTAGACATAAGGACTATAAAACTAAAAACACATGTCCTATCTACTATTCAATCAAGAGTACACATATCTTGTGTGTCTCTTCTATGTATTCCTTCAATCACATGTCCATGTGCATCCCAAATGGATGAATCCATCCAAAACATTGACAAAAGAGGAAAAGGTCAGCCAGTACTAGTACTAGATTCTTATTATTTAGCTATTTTGAACATACACACAATATATGATTCAATGCCAGCTCAACGTTAGGTAAGGATTACTTGGTGGACTTAGGTTAACATGATAAGGATCTTGAGTATATTCAAGTCCCAAAAATAGCAACTCATAAGATTATTCAATTGAGGATTATGCAAAATTGTTCAACTTTCCAAGTTTATCTACAAGATACCAAAATGTCCTAGACTATCAATACAATATTTCTAGTGCTTTAGTTCTCCAACATAGCATACTACATTTTAAGCTATTTAGGTAATTAGGTTTCTATTATGTAAATTTACCATTTTGCCCTTCATGCTTAAAATCCCTAATATGAGTCCTTATTGACCTATGTCTTTGGTTTTTACAACTTAACATTAGTGTCTAGTAGATGCATATTGCATTACTAGAGTCATACATATGAACATTCATTATTCCACATCAACATTAATGTCACACACATGTATATTTGTTTGCATGCTAATTAATGCCATGTTGATATGTCCATATAATGGGGGTGAGAGTCCCATATTCATTAATCCCAAATTATTAAAAATTAAATGGTCCCAAAGTATTAGTATGTTCATTAAATAAAATATCTTTCATTTTGGCCAACTTTTACTCGATTTAACCAAATATGACAATATTAATTAATTAGGTAAACATATTACTATATGATAAAGAGGGTAATGTAAATATAAACCAAGTGTGCGATTATTCAAACCACCATATTTTCCATTTAGAAAATTTCCTAATTTTAATATGTTTATAATTAGTTATTTCATTTTCTATATATAATATCGATTAAATTGATATCAACCATTAATCATTTTCATTAAGAATGATCATTAAATCTCGTAAATATTAGTAATTGTGCTTAAACTAAGTTGAATATAAGCTAAAACAACATTTTAGGGATTTTAACCAATTTAATTGAAAAGTTTATTATTGAATTTCATCCACGTCATTTACTTATTAATAAACCAATTTAGCCTTTTCAACAATTTCACATCCACAATATTAATCACCTTGCATCACATTATTGTTATCATCTTAGTCATTTATTAGCTTTATTATCTTACATATTTATTTATTAGTGTTATTATAAATAATATTATAAATTATTGTTTTTTTAATTCAAAATAAAAGAAGAATAAAGAAGTGGAGGATGACATGTCGACTAGGACTCAGGAGGGGATCCATTCTTCACCAAATAGTGAAATGAAACCATCCTATTCCAAAAATGGAGGAGAGGAGGATTTTTTACAAATGGTATATATGTATTACAGAGTAGAAAAGTCTATAAGAAGCGAAAACAAAATCATTACAAATTTACATGATGAACCATTTGCCATTGTTCCTCATCATAAGAAATGGCACTACAAAATAAAGAGGGTGCATTTAATTATTATGAGACCATTTGTAGAGGGAAACTTGTCCAGCTCAAGCTACCCTTTAAAGTACCAAGTCATGCTTTAGGTCCTCATGGATCACCATTCTTCACAACACCTACATCTGGGTGGTTTGGGAACAACACCCATTAAGAGATAGTAGAGGTATGGGTCGATAAACAATGAGTGTGTGCATTTATACAATATTTAGGGCATTATAAAGGACATAAGCATAAGAAGAGTGTTCCCATACAAAGAGGGGGTATTAACAAAAGGATTATAATAATAAGAATTTCATCAAAAAAAGGAGTAACCAAGGAGTTAACAATAAAGATTGAGGCATTGTCTACTTAGAAAAGCAATCTTATGAAATAAAGAATTTCTTGCCTTTAATCCCAAATAACAACATATAAAAACGTGCATGTGGATTAAACAATACTAGAATAAAAAAAAGTAGAGCCAAGGGACCACCAGAATACTAGCCATTGAAGGAGGACTAAAACCAATGTCCACATATAAAACATGCCAGGGGGAATGAAACCCTCGTGCATGGAAGGAGGACCAAAACCTCACTACTAAATAAATATATCATGCTACAGAGGGAATAAAACCTTAGTGCTCGACATGAGGACTAAAAATTTGAGTGTCTAAAACATGGTTAAACTCTATTGTATATTACTAGTCCAATCTCACATGCGAAAACAATAGAAAAGATCATAGTGTAGTCCAATTAGTTAATCAAGTACAAAAGGGATGGAATCATCAAACATATAAAAGTTGGGGTCATGGTATCAATATACATGTTAAGTAGGGTTTCAATAATCATCAAAGAAATATTTAAATAATAATTGAGATTTCAAAAGGATTTACGAGATTCAAAAATAGGAATATAAGTGAAAATATACATGAATGCCAATAATTAATATTCTATCATTATATGCCCAAATAAAATCAGCAAAATTGTCATACCCATTCTTCACATGTAAAGTTTAACTCAATGATATAATTTGGTCAATGAAGTCAAGTTTATTTGTAGAAACACATTAGGTGTGTTAGTCAAACCAAAGAGAACATGTGTATACATTCCTAATTCAACAATATAATTGCATTATAGGGTTTCAATCTTAACATGTGTACATATGATCCCTTAGATATCTTTAGTTCTGATGTCCAATTTCACTCACACGAGTCAAAGTGTTATAATATTATGTGAGTGTGTAATAACATGCATTCTTCAATTTTAGGTCTTGTAATGTAAGTCTCTCTTTTAATATCATATAGTTCAATATGATCAACTAGGTCACAGACATGCGATACATCAGATGTCACTGGATCAAAATACCCTTAATTGGAATACCTGGGATTTAATATGGCCTACCTTTATATATTAGTCAATATTCATATTTATATCTTGATATGTATATTGATACATGTATTTTCCATACGGTAATATGAACTAAAGTATATTTATATGTGATTTACACACGCATGTCATCTTAAGAAATTTTGTCAAATTATGGAGTCACTCACACATATGTCTATATGTTTTTTTTATATTTTGTTCCCTTTATTTCAAATAAGAAAAATGGATAAATACACTTCCTAACACCATCAAATGTATACGTGAGTCTAGAGTGTTAAATTCTTACATGATTAGCATTAAGATGGTGTATCAACTGGGTTAGTTTTAATTTTGTACTCACATTTATGATGACAAACACTTTGATTTTTATCCAATCTATAGTATGAAAATTCAATATAGTGATGTAATTATATAGAAACTGAGACCTTACATTGAAGTCTTTGATATAATCATACATATATTAATACATAAATAATAACATTTTGTGTAACAATTTTACTACACCACTATCTATACATTGTTAACGCATGTATACACTAACTAGATTACCTAATCAAATATGTTCCTACATTTAGTTTATCTCCTAGATTTTTGGATACTGGTATTATTGGAGGAGAGAAACCAACTTACTATAAACCTAGGACTGTTGAGCATCATTCCCAATCTACAAGTTGTTTTCCCCTTCGGTTGGTGTCGATCTCTCTCTTGGCCTTTGCATCCATTGGGACTAGATTAGAAATGATCTCATCATTGGGGTGGCTTACATATAAGGTAGACCTCCATTAATATATCATTTGGTCATCGAGGTTTGCACCTACTACCTTTGTATACCACCACATACATGGTCAAGTGGAGGACTTCTCATCGAAAGTGATCTTCTAGGGTGTAGTATTGAGTTGGAGGAGGCAGTCGTTGTAGGTCTTACTGAAGTGTAGAAGCCCTTGTGTTATAGGTCTTCTATAATAGGAGAAGAAGAGGCTGACTAGTTAATAAATCCTTCTCATATCACAAGATTTTAATCCGCCTTAGGACAAAGATGATAGTTTAAGAAGCTCAAGATGTGTTTCATCCATATAATGTATTTTAGGGAAGGATGAACATAGAAGATTATGTTTGCATGTCGGTCAAGCTCATGGCTGAGAAGAGGGATCTTTTTGGAGTTAGACCTCTGATGATGGTGGCCAAGCACTGAGGATACTTGAGTCATGAAACCTTCCAAAGGTAGAAGGTCATTAGCAAAACTAGGATGAAAACTAGAAGAGGAGTTAGCACTTGTGTCCTATCTTAGTGGTGTTGGTATTCCTAGTGTGAAGAAAGGAGGAAGAAAACCAAACCTCAAGATAATAGAAGACAAGCATGCACATGAGATGTTGGCGACGGTTACAAAACAACAAGTGTTGGTGGGACGTGGAAGAAGAAGAGGTGGTAATGGCATCTTGTCATGGCCTAGACACTAGTAAAAGGGTAGTGTTGATAGGGTTTCAGGAGGAAACTCAAAATTTGATTGCATCTGGATGGTTGAATGATGGAGCTTGGTGTCATGGTGTTGCATGTTCTGGTTATATATATTATTGATAGTAGACGGGGTTCTGGTCGTCACATCTGCCTCTATCTACAACAAATTGCACATGATGGTTCTCCACATTGGGAAGGATCATAGCGGTTGTGTCTAGAGTTTGTGTGGAAAGGATATGGAAGGTGGAGGCAAAGAAATAGGAAGAGAAAGAGAAGAAGAAGAGAAGGAGAAAAGAAAAGGGGAGGGAGAAATGACAACATGATGGCAACTGTTGGCGCACCCTTGAATTGAAGGGAGAACATGCAAGTATACAGAGGAAAGATAAGAGTGTAATTGTCTTATATTGGGGAAAAGAAAGGATACATACAAGGACAATTAATGCAAAAATTGAGTAATTATGCATATAAAGCTTGGATCTTCAATCAATTAAAAGCATGGTCGAATGAAATCTGATTGACTGAAACATAAGTTTGTTGAATTAACTAGGTGCGAGGATCCAAATTGTTAGCTTCACCTTTAGAAAACATTTCATATTTTATTTCATTAATTCTAAGTTAAGCATCCAATTTACTACAGTTAGTTCCTTTCTAAATCAATTTAACAAACTATTTTATATTTATCATATTTCTTTCATCATTTAGACTTAGGCTGATTCACAATTAACAAATTAGGAAAGAAACTAATTAGTTGGTGTATTTGTATAATTAAACCCCATAATAGAAATCAATTAGTCAACTAATTCTAAGATTTCATGTAAAAGGATTTTTATTAATGCATGTTTTTATTTGACTCTGGGTTAATCCTAATATATTCTAAATAAGGGGAAAAGGAACTAGTTTCTATTTTAATTAAAAGGAATAAGATACTTTTGTATTTTAATTAAAAGGAATAAGAAACTATGAGGGTTACATTAGATAACTGAGATTTGGGTATTTTACAACACTTCACTCCTTAAAGAGGTTTTTCTTCCCAAAATCCTCCCACTCATAAACTAGCCCACCAATATGCCTAACATCAACCATTTTTATATACTTACAATTATATTTTACATAATTCATCAAGAGTGGTTACTTAATTTTTTTGTCAAAACTAGATACTTATATAAATACCATCTTCATACTATCATCCAATTGAGCTCGTTCAACCTAGAAGCTTATATCACTTTGATGATTACCAAATTTGTATCAATTTGTTTGAAGTTATCCAATTAATGTTCATTGTATTCATGTTAATTTTTTTTATTATCCTAGTTAGGGAGTAAATATATTAGTGTATCATTAAGTGAGAATTTTCTGAGGGGTTACTTTATTCATTATTTAATTCCTTCAATCAATCCTAAAGTTTTTTATTACTATGTTAAGCTATTGAGGCACATGAAGCCATCTTTAAAGGATTAAACTAAAACCCAACTAAAAACTACAGAGATAGATTGGGGTTTCTTTATTAAGTTGTATATACATATAGCTCCTTCTTATCCATTAATCCATACTTAGGTATAATGTTTTCCGATTGATGTAGCCAATAAAGGTGGGACTTCCTTCCTAAGGGTTTTCTTACCACTTCAAACTTCATATGGTGGTGACATCATCAAATCACCAGTAAAACCAGAAAATTTTCTTTTTGTACGTATAATATAGTACTGAAAATATTTTTGATGATAAAATTACAATTCGAAGCTGAAAATATGGCACCAAAATCAATATGAGAACCAAGTCAATCACATATCACCATAACTAATTCTACTAAGATATTATAAAACTTTATGGGTCTATAAGGGTATACCAAAATCATCTCCAACTCACACCATAGGTGACAAGGATATATATTACGTGAACATGATGTTCACTTCATTTATATATGTATTAGTTTCTTAACATGTCATCTCTCACTTCATATCAAATATACTCGATCCTATTAGGTAATAGGTAACCTCAAAATGAGACATCAAGAAGTGGCTCAGGTCACCCAACTATCCTAATAAGAGATTAGGGTATGTCAGACCAAGGGAACTATATGAGCCTCCCAAAACTTGGTCTTGATAAGCAAACATATATTCATATGCCTTAAGGAATTATTAGGATAAGCTATATAATTATTAAGGTGATATACATGAACTTCTAAGGATGTCCAATGAGTAGAAAAACTTTCCCCAATGAACCCTAGTTTTCACAGAAACTAGATCTCATGCAATGTATCTTTCAGTCCCTAGGAAAAGAGATTTTGAAGAACTATACTAAAACAACCACTGATGAATGGAATGTCAACCTACTCATGATGTAACTATGTCACAAATCTAAAAATTTGGTTGGGTTTCAACACTGTGTTACCCATGCATGCATAGTTCTCAATGTATATGTAGTTGAGGCACACTTCAAATGTTATAAGAAAAGAAGTTAATCTATGAATTAGGTTTAATTATAGCTATGAGTATTCAAGATAGTATACACTCCACAATGGTTAGCATAAATTCCCATAAAGCAGTAGATATGAATTATTGACTTAGAAGAATGAACTTTCACATAGGAAATTTTACACCACCATAGAGAGGGTAGGGAAGATAGGGTAACCAAGAACTAGATTTAATCTACAAGAGTAGTTTAAGGTGTTGTACTGACCATCTTATACTGGGATTGAATTTCTAATTGGCATTAATGACTTAGGGATGGTGCATCAACATCTTATATACGACCATCCAACTATCTAATTGAGACAAATGTATATGAATAATAAAGTATAGCTTGAAATAATCAGATTACAAACTGATGTAGCTCTAATACCATATTGTAAAGAGTGAGACCCGATAGGGGATCCAATCTTCACTAAAGAGAAAAATAAAACCACCCAATACCAAAAATGGAGGAAATGAGAAATTTTATTATATCACAAGTGGTACACAAACACACACACACACACACACACACACACACACACACACACACACACACACATATATATATATATATATATATATATATATATATATATATATATATCTGTGTGTGTGGGTGTGGGTGTGGGTGTGGGTGTGGGTGTGGGTGTGTTTGTGTGTATATTTATTTATTTATAAAGAGCATCAAAGTTTCAAAGCAGTGGAAACATAACTATTACAAAGTTATATGATAATCCGTCTGCAAATGTTCTTCACATGAAAGGTGGAACACCAAAATAAAAAGGGTGCATCTAGATTTTATAAGACTAGTTGTGTAACATACCAAAACCTAGAATCTTGAATCTAGAAACATAATCTAATGATTGGGAGGTCGGTATGCTTGTTATTTAGATTTGATAAAATAAGAATAGAGTTATACCCTAATACAAATGTTTGTAATCCTAATGAATATAATTAATGCATGTAACTTGAATAACTCAATGGTACCCTAATATGTATAAGCTTGAAAACACATATAATACATTGAGTGACATAAGGTTCCATAATCAACTTCACATATCACAAACTACTCATATTAAACTAATAACCTAAATAAATTCTAATATCCAAGTAAATTCAAGATGTATTTCACATATGTTTCCTTTTCCAACAAATATACACTTAATGATGAATATATATTTAGTAAGAGGTATTATATGCTTAATACTTGAATTGGAATAAAAATTGGACTTCTCAAGTTTATGAGTATGGATAATGTACCATTATCTACATAAATTATTAAGTTAAAGAACTTAATAGGTCAAATAAGTATAATAACCTAATTGGGCATAATAATAAAAGGTAACTCTTTTGACAATAATGTGAAGTTAATAGGACTCTAATTTATGATTTTTGATGAAACAAGGATATGTTATATTATATATGAAGAAAACTAGACTAAACTCCAATTGATTTGAACTCATAAGAGGTAGTTTAAAGTGAATTTTGTCTCAAAATCGGATTTCTTAGGTCGTAGTTAACTAAGATGACAAGTTTCAACCTAATAGGGTAATGTTTGCCATCCCAGTTTAAGTTGAGAAGAAAATCCTTCAAATCATGCAATCTTTATTAGAATTTGACTTAGTTTTTCATTATACTTTCTTATATTTGATGTCATGTCACTCTTGTATATTATTGAGCTCCATTTGAGTCATCAGATATGTATCACACGATTTCTAGCCCTTCTTCTTCCTTGAGTTCGAGGCACTATAGTCTTTGTGGTGTGCCACAGACTTTGTATCTCATAATTTCTGGTTTCTTCTTGTGACATTTTTCTTCTCCTGCTCACCTTCCGTTACTAGTTCTTTCTGAATCTTCATATGAATTTGAGTTTCCTAATCCTAATTTTTCCTTTGTGTTTTCTAGTTTCCTACCAAACTTACGGTTTCTCTTGGCCCTTGTTTACTTCTCTAATTGGGTTTATTGCGTTGCATCTATCTAAATAAATCTCCTACTAGCTCTAATCTCTACATAATCAATTGTATTCACACTCTGAGTTGTTGTGGTTTCTTCTTGTTCCTGAGCCACCGATCTTGCCAATGTTTCTTAGCCCCATGCTAGCCGGTCACAATCGAGGTTCATGGCCTTGTATCTCACACAATTTTCTATTCAATTAATGATCTTAGGTTAGTTGTAGTTTCTATTTCCCCTCGTTTTCCCCTTTCCTCTTGTTGTGCTCTATCACAAGATGAAGTCTTCATGCTTGGGGTCTTTTATCTGCTATTTTTTTATTTGACTCTGGTTTTTCTTTGTCTCGAGCATGTTTTTTCTTCTCCTTTTCCCTGAATTTCTTCCATTGAGCCTCCTAGATCCTTTCTCCTCCCATCCATTGGGGAAGGCACCAATAGAGTTTCTAGGCATCGTAAAGCCTCTTTTTGGGTTCTTTGAGATCGATTCTAGAACATAAAGATAATGAGAGTGGTTTTCTCCTTCTTCCCAAACGATTTTTATTTTCACTTTTGGTCATAGTGCTCTACTTTAGAGTTGCATTCATAGTCACACGAGTTGGAAACATGAAGAAAGGAAGATGATTGTTATAGTTTTAAGCTTTTATGTTGAGTTTACTAGTACATAAACTACATTTCACATCAGTTAGAATAAACTTTTTACATCAGTTTCCAAGCGACACCCAAGTGGGCGATAGTGAAGGTAGAAGTCTACGACGCCGATTCTAAAATCGACGACACAGATCCAGACTTGATAACAACTAAAAAAGAACTAACACTGGTAGGATCCATAGTCGTCAGTTTTGTTAAGAAAACCGAAGCCAATCTCTATACCTAAAAAAATTGGCATGGGTTAGGACATTGTCGTCGGTTAATTATGTTAAAATCGAAAAATAACTCCCTTTACAAACAAAAAATGTTTGGTCATAGTCGTCAGTTCAGTGTAAAACTGACAATAGAACTACAAATTGTCGTCGATTATGATTTTATAAACCGACGCCTATCTCCATACCTAATCTTTTTTTAGCCCATGTTAGGACATACTCATCAATTTGTTATAACAACCAACAAAAAATACCTTTAGTGACGATTCTTTTAAATAACTGGCGAGCAAGTGTCATTTTTTTAATACCAGCTTGCAGGCCTACTGTGTGACTCGTCAACACGATACAAAACTTACATTTCAGTTCTGAACTGCAAGTTTACAACATCCCATGATTTTAGCCTAACAACATGCCACAAACTTACAATACCAAGATGATCAAGACTATATGTACATCGTGTGTGATTCACACACCTGTAGAAATACAATTAATTCATTCACATGATTCACACACATGTAGAAACTTGTAGTTCCATTCATTCATCCATTTTCACATTCACACACATGTAGAAACCTACAGTTCCATTCATTTCATCCATTTTCACATTCACACACATGTAGATGCACATTCATTCATCTTCACATTCACACACATGTATATAGATCAAATTTCAATAAGACAATTAAAAAAAGTCATTCACACATGTATATATAAATGCCACATATATATAGAATAATGACATCAAAGTTTAGAAATGTCATTCTTTATCATCTGTATCCCAATCATAATAAAAATTGCCTCCCTTTTAAAGGCTTTTGTCCATTGTTCTCTTATGTCATCTAATTGTTCTATCATATAGGGCATATGTACATCTAATAGCTTTTCTCTAGTATTGAAGCCACTAATTTTAAACACATGTAAAGGGAATGACGTATATATAATTAATAAGTTTGATATTTTCATATTATCTAATGAGACTATACTTATGATGATCAAGACTATATATTATCTATTGTATATTTTCGATGTCTTGTGCAACATATCTGACAATCATATTCATATACCATATCATGTAGTATCTACATGCCCAACCATTGTTTTGTACAACACACTATAAATTTTAAGATACAAAATGTTGATAAATAAAAATAAGAATAGTTCACATAAATAAATATGCATTGGACTCAGGAAACTACACCCACATTCTTCCAAATGCTTTCTTTTTCTTATCCACATTTTCTCCAGCATTTTTAAAATCTTTTAAAGCCCTATACGTTAATGTAAAACATTGATTGCAGTAGTAAATAGCCATGTAATAATAGATGTTAACATGTATAAATATAAAAAATTTCTCATGTGTATAGTGACCTTTTCTAATCGTGTCCCGAACGGTCTAATTTGTTCCCCTTAGAATCTAGATAATAAACCGTCAATATCTTGGGGACAACAACTAGTAACTCCTAATGCTTACCTCTAGTGATAAGAAAGGAAAAAATATATAACTCAAAATCCACAATGAAATGTAATTTTATTAAGTAAAAAATATAGGCAAAGTAAACTTACCCAACATTATATGAAGTTATTATCACGTTCTTTTTCTTTTCACCAAAATATTTACAAGCGATAGAACAGTATAAGGTAACTGATATATGGTCTTCATTTATAACATTCATCAAGGATGGAACTAGAAATCCCACATGATTCATTGAAAATTCTTTACAGAACCTATGTAAGTGGCTGCAAAACATATATTAAGTATGTATTAATATATAAGAAAATAGATCACCATATACAAAATGAGGTATATAAATATATAAATAATATCTCACCATATATATAGTTCTATCATAGATGAATTCAACCTAGCATAACGAAACAACCACAAACTATCTTGTAGAAATATATTATTATCATAAGATTGCCTATAGAATCCTCCTCCATAGAAACAATAATAGATGAAGTTTCAGAATGTTCACCTATCCATATTTCCATACCCCTGCATTCAGGTTCTATCAATTCATATCGGTCCTTTACAAACCAACTAGGTACTTTAGGAAGAGGTGGAGGTAGAGGAGGATGAGTTGTAGCGGGTTTCTTCCCTTTGTCCTGCATATATAATTTCATATCAATTGTCATGTATATACATATACCAATTAATGTAATGTAAATTTACCATACATGATCAGTATAAATGATTCATACTTCGGGCCACAATACCACTCCGCCTTCTACTTCACTAAGCGTGTCAACATCTGTGTGGGCATATGACAATGGATGCTACCTTCAAGTGGGAGAGACAAGCCTCGAGATCACATGAACCGCAAGTGGGAGAGACAGGCCTTGAGATCACATGAACCGCACCATCAGGTACTGGAGTGTTATAAATCATGTGCCCTAGAAGGCGTGGGTAAACCTCTCCCTCTACAATTATAAATTCTTTTAATTTTATATGGCATGGCCTCAATCCCTACAAATTTACATAGAGTATGTGTAACACTCGGGCCCACTGCCCAAGTCTCTAGTAGAGTTTCAGGAATGACAACTAGCCCCACAAACCACCACTAGCCTTAACTGCACACTTTGTCCTCACTGATGCACAAGCTGTTGGTATGTATGCCCATAGAGCAAGTCATATGATGATTGTAATGGGATACTTTGTAATTGATTTGAATAATAATAAAGGCAATTTCCAATCTATATGTTTAAACTGTTTCTGAGATGATGGTGTAACATGATAGATGTATAAAGATTGTTTTACTCAATGACGTATGCTTTTAGGTTAAGGACCTAAACGATGAGATCATACGGATGTTAAGAGTATACATTCTTGTATAGTCCCTAGTCGGTTGTTATTGTGGAAATAACCATGGACATCAATAACACTAAAGACTAGATTGTGTGTTGGTTGATGACAGAATCTCATTAGTCATGATATGGTGATATCAAACCAAGCACATAGGTACTTGTTAGAGAACAAGGTACCGGACAGACCCACTGTGAGAGTGACACATGGAACCATGACTTGGTAGTCACAGTCAGCTCTCACAGTAATGGTGGTGAGTGTGATTCTTAGACCTGAAATCACTGCACTCAACACATGTCGTTGGGTACACTTTGACATCATCAAACGCAATCCTAAAACATGGGTTGTTATAAAGGTGATGATTGGGTGGCTTTGACACATGGGGCTTTTGAGGGGTGAGTGATAGATATGGGATTTGTCCCTCCTAAGGGAGTTTGATATCCTTGGCCACTTGATGAGTAGGATTGAGAAAGGCATGCGCATGCACGTGTGAATCAATATGTGATATTGATGTCATACACATCTCACTCGGTCTACTCTGAGATCAAGGAAATGAATGAACATTGACAGGATGACTGTTCCATGCCTCGAGTTCATTCTGGATATCAGTGACAAAGGAATTATACATTCACTGTAACACCATTCTCGGATTGTAGGATGAAAGTTGTTCTCCAACTTTCTACTTTCACTTGGGTAGCAATGATGTGTGACTAGGCACCGCTCATTGCTTGTGAAGTCATAAGTGTTATGGACTTTCACTGCCAACGTGAAATGGACCTGCAGGGTCACACACATAGGATTTAACCTGGAAGAGGAGTTTTATCCACAAGCAATGTTTGGATTGATTTCTAAAGGAGTTTAGTAGTTCAATTAAACACTCAATTAATCGATAGCTCAATATCATATGGTTCAAGGTGTTGGACGCATTGATTGAAGTATCGGATTGATTGAAATCGCATTTGACTGATTCTGCACAATCTGCATTCCCAACCGATCGGTTCATGTGATGAACCGGTCGGCTGAGGTTGCTGAACCGGTCGGTTCAATTGTTGAACCGATCGGCTCATGCACAAAGTGAAACGACCGGTTCAAGTGTTGAACCAATCGGTTCAACTGGTGCAATCGAGCAACTTGGGAAAGTAGGATTGGTGAGAATTTTCCTTTCGTTTCAATTGCCCAATTCGATTGGGAATAATATTGGTATTCGATACCGATTGGGAAAAAAACAAGGAAAGTCAATCGGGAACCAACCTGGAACCCCAACCGACCGGTTCACGAGTGAACCAATCGGTTCAAGGGTCCCAAACGATCGGTTCAGTGGTGAACCGATCGGTTCAGGTCCCCAACCGACCGGTTCACTTGTGAACCGATCGGTTCAGGTTGCGAGACAATTGCTTTTTTGTGGAAAAATCCCGAACCCTTCTACTCCTGCTTTAGTCCCGTATTGCCGGGCACAGAGAACCCTGTCCCATGACCCGCCTATATATATAGGGGTATTGGGGGCTTCTCAGAGTACAACTCAGTGCAAGTTGATTGCTCTGCAAAGTTGTCGTTCTCTCTGGTTTTGGTAACCGAGAGAGAGCCCGAGCAAGTGCTTCCCGCAAAGGGAGGTGCAGCAAGGGAAGGACAACTGCAGTTGCAGTCGACAGCAGGAGAGTGTGTTGGCGACTAGTACGTCAACATGAGGGTGCGACTCCTTCCACTTCCTTGTGGGACAAGGAGAGTGGAGTTCCGGGTGGTCCGTGTGGACTACTTCAGAGGCGGGAGGACACTGCCGCTCAGGAGGACAACTGTCATCCGACAGTCCGGTAGGAGGAGGAGTCTTCAGTCCCGGTATGACCAGGAGCTGCACAGACACCGTCCAAGACCAGAGGTGAAGACCGCGCAAGCCGCGTGGCATTGTCGCCGAGCAAGACTCGGGACAAGGTATGATTCACAAACCTTATTTCCTATCATATAGATGTCGACGTGATTCCTTTTGTTCCGGGTTTGGGGAGAAATCTTTTTGTTTCCGCTGCTTCTCTGCCTCCTCTAAAACCCAACAGTGGTATCAGAGCCACATCGACCTCTCTATATTTTAGGATTATCGATGTGATCGATTTTGGTTTGTCGCCTTTATTTATTGCATGCGATGCGAATAATATTGGCTTTATACATGTCCAATCCACAAATCCCTAATATACATATATGATATGTAATATTAATGCACTCGATACACGTCGCCCTTAAACGAGTTTTGTGGTGGATGTGTAGCATGATTATGGCCTATAAACCCCTATATCTGTGTGTGGTTGTTTGTGTGGTTGCTTGCATCTCGGTCTGCGCACCGATTCCCTTTCTCATATTCCTGATGTAACTCGAAATAATTCGAGAATTCTTTTCCTACCTTTGCTCCCCTCGAATGTAACTCAGGGTTTCAGAATTCAAATGTAAATAGGATAGATTTTATTTCATGTTATGTCAAAGAATGGCGGACAACCTGAAGACGATCGGTTCAAGGAATGAACCAATCGGTTGGTGAACAAGACGGCCAGTTCAAGGAACGAGATGAGCGGGTGGCGACCTGAGGAGATGCACGATGACCGGTGAACCGATCGGCTGGAGGCGCCAGTCGATCGGCTGGTGGCACCCGAGCAACCAACCTGATGGCGAGCCGATCAGTCATGGAGATGAGCTGATCAAACCCAGAAAGGCAGACACAGATTTCATCTTGTACAGGTTGCATGTGATGTAGACCTAGATGACCGTGATTCCTCTTGGCTCGAGGAATCACAAATAGGATGGCCATAATCATTGCTTTTTATCGTTGATGCATGTTTTCTGTGGGATATAGCATGTATATGATACATACTATATATTGTGGTGATTGGATATGTATATGTATATAAAAACCAAATCCCTCATTAAATATTAAGTTTTAGATGCCTTCCAAATGCGACACACGTGAAAAGCTTGATCGACCAAGTGTGGGCACGCCCTAGCGTGGTGCACCGTCTATCTCGTGGAAGCGTGAAGGATGAATGTGTGGGTCTGCCCTAGCAGGGTGCATGTTCATCGTGTCGGCTTTGGGTCAGACTTAACAAGGTGATCTAGATGGGATCTAGTACCTTGAGGCATGGAGATGATCATTGCAAGGAGTTGCATATGACATCTTTCAAGAGTTGCATGTGATGCAATTGGCAAGAGTTACCTACCTGAGAGATCTGAGTTGTGGGTGACAGCCCTAGCTGGTCCATGGCTCAGAGGATTTCAGGATCTTGACCCACTAGAAGATTGTACGCTGCAATCTTCCGAATTGATGGTGAGGGCTATCAATTTGAGTCAAAATAGTGGGAGCGGTAATTAATTAAAGGCCTAATTAACTATCGTCAAATTTTATTCAAATCAAATCAAAAGGTTTTGACAATTGCAAATTTTCTCTTGTAGAATGGCAAAAGAATCATCTTTTAAAATGGGAAAATTAATTGAGAATAAATTCCATAACTGGTTGAGGACTGTGAGAAGTGTTCTGCACAATCCAGATATACGAGGAGCCTTAGAATCCACTCTATGTACGCTTAATGCGTTGGTGAAGAAGAGGGTAGGTAAGGGAGAGAAGTGTTCTCTCGCCAAACCGATTTCTTCTACATGGAGAGGATGGAAGGAACAATGGAAGAAGAAGTCAGAGATAGAGATCTCTACTTCTGGTGTATACGTGATAGAGATTAACTTTACTACTTCTTCGTCATGGGTACTTGATACTGGATGCGGATCTCACATTTGTTCAAATGTGAAGGATCTTAAGAGAAGTAGGCCTTTGGGGAAAGGCGAGGTTGAACTACGTGTTGCTAATGGGGCAAGAGTTGCCGCCAGTGCCGTAGGAACCTATGAGTTAACTCTACCTAGTGGGATAATAATAGAGTTGAAGAACTGCTATTATGTACCTGCCATAAATAGGAATATCATTTCCGTCTCTTGTTTAGACAAAGATGGATTTTAATTTCTTATTAAGAATGGAAAGTGTTCCATTTCTAAAGATGGGATCTTTTATGGCAGTGCCCCTATGTCTTATGGTCTATACTTGATAGACTTGGAGACAAGTGTATACAACGTAAACACCAAAAAGCAAAGACTCAACAACTCAAACAAAACATATCTCTGGCATTGTCGTCTAGGGCACATAAATGAGAAGCGCATTTCTAGACTCCATAAAGATGGTTATCTAGACTCTTTTGATTATGAATCAATAGAGACATGTGAATCTTGTTTGTTGGGAAAGATGAACAAGACTCCCTTTTCAGGTAAAGGTGAGAGAGCTAGTGATCTATTAGGACTCATACATACTGATGTATGTGGGCCTTTTAGAACTAATGCCAAAAATGGGTATCAGTACTTCATTACCTTCACTGATGATTTCAGTAGGTATGGCTATGTGTACCCGATGAAGCATAAGTCAGAAACTCTTGAAAGGTTCAAGGATTTCATGAATGAAGTACAGAACCAGCTTGGTAAAAGTATTAAGGCACTTCGTTCTGATCGAGGTGGAGAATACTTGAGCCAGGAGTTTGAGGACCTTCTGCGAGCCTGTGGTATTGTATCACAATGGACTCCGCCTGGAACACCACAGCATAATGGTGTGTCTGAAAGAAGGAATCACACATTGTTAGATATGGTGCGATCAATGATGAGTTTTGCTGATCTTCCGATTTCCTTTTGGGGTCATGCTCTTGAAACCGCCGCATTTACACTTAACCGTGTGCCATCTAAATCGGTTCAAAAGACACCATATGAGATATGGTATGGGAAGCGTCCCGTTTTGTCTTTTATGAAGATTTGGGGTTGTGAGGCTTACGTTAGGAAAATGTTTCCTGATAAGCTTGGACCCAAATCCGATAAGTGTTATTTTGTTGGATACCCCAAGGAAACGAGGGGATATTACTTATACCACCCTACTGACAACAAAGTGTTTGTTGCCAGGGATGCTGTATTCCTAGAAAGGGAATTTATTTCCAAAGGAAACAGTGGGAGGAAAGTAGAGCTTGAAGAGGTTCAAGCCCAACAAGAAAACATTGAGCCGGTAGATGTACAAGAGGAAAATGGAGATTCACAAGGTGTTGTGGAATCTTAGTCTCCTCAGGTAACACAAGGACCTCGTCGATCTAGTAGGACTCGCCTTGAACCTGAGAGGTTTGGATACCTTGTAACTCAGGAAGGTGGAGAGTTGATCATAGATGATGATCCAACTACCTAGTAGAGGCTATGGAGGGACTAGATTCTGAGAAGTGGCTTGAAGCCATGAGATCCGAGATGGAATCCATGTACTCCAACAAAGTATGGACTTTGGTGGAACCACCCGAAGGGGTAAAACCCATAGGGTGCAAGTGGGTCTTCAAGAAGAAGACCGACATGGATGGCAATGTGCAAACTTATAAAGGCAGATTGGTTGCAAAGGGTTTTCGACAAATTCAAGGTGTTGACTATGACGAAACCTTTTCTCCAGTTGCCATGATTAAGTCCATCAGGATCATGCTTGCTATTGCAGCTTACTATGACTATGAGATTTGGCAGATGGATGTTAAAACCGCATTCCTTAACGGGAATATTCACGAGGATGTGTACATGACACAGCCTGAGGGTTTTGTAGATCCAAAGAATGCCAATAAAGTCTGTAAACTGCAAAGGTCAATCTATGGATTGAAGCAAGCATCTCGGAGTTGGAATCTTCGATTTGATGAAGAAGTCAAAGTGTTTGGCTTTATTCAAAATGAAGATGAACCTTGTGTGTACAAGAAGGTTAGTGGGAGCTCGACCACATTCCTCATATTGTATGTGGATGACATACTTTTGATGGGGAATGATGTCTTAGCCTTAGAGAAGGTAAAGACTTGGCTTGGGAAAACTTTCTCAATGAAGGACTTAGGAGAGACATCCTATATTCTAGGAATTAAGATCTATAGAGATAGATCTAGAAGGATTCTTGGACTAAGTCAGAGCACGTACATTGACAAGGTGCTGAAGCGGTTCAGCATGGAGAACTCAAAGAGAGGCAACATCCCTATGCTACATGGAGTTACCGTCTCTAGAGCTCAATGTCCCCAATCTTGTGAAGAGAGGGAGCGTATGAATGGGATCCCATATGCATCAGCCATCGGATCCATCATGTACGCTATGTTGTGCACACGCCCAGATGTCTCGTATGCTCTCAGCATGATGAGCAGGTACCAGTCAGATCTCGGGGATGCTCACTGGACAGCCGTGAAGAACATCCTCAAGTACTTGCGAAGGACTAAGGATCAATTTCTTGTGTACGGCGGCGAGGAAGAGCTGGTTGTAAAGGGTTACACCGATGCAAGCTTCCAAACCGATAAAGATGATTACAGATCGCAGTCAGGATTTGTGTTTTGCCTTAATAATGGAGCTGTGAGCTGGAAGAGTTCCTAGCAAGAAACAGTTTCCGATTCTACTACAGAGGCCGAGTATATTGCTTCTTCGCATGCAGCAAAGGAGGCTGTGTGGATCAGGAAGTTCATTTATGAACTTGGTGTAGTTCCCAGTAGCTGTGATGCAATTGAGCTTTATTGTGACAATAATGGAGCTATTGCACAAGCTAAGGAGCCCAGATCACATCAGCGGTCCAAGCACATACTGCGGCGCTTCCATCTCATACGAGAGATCGTACAGCGAGGAGATGTGAAGATTTGCAAAGTACCAACTGAAGACAACATAGCTGATCCACTGACTAAGGCCCTTTCTCAGCAGAAGCATGATGGTCATGCTAGGTCACAAGGACTGCGTTTTCTTGGTGACTGGCTCTAAGTGCAAGTGGGAGTCTGTTGGTATGTATGCCCATAGAGCAAGTCATATGATGATTATAATGGGATACTTTGTAATTGATTTGAATAATAATAAAGGCAATTTCCAATCTATATGTTTAAACTGTTTCTGAGATGATGGTGTAACATGATAGATGTCTAAAGATTGTTTTACTCAATGACGTATGCTTTTAGGTTAAGGACCTAAACGATGAGATCATACGGATGTTAAGAGTATACATTCTTGTATAGTCCCTAGTCGGTTGTTATTGTGGAAATAACCATGGACATCAATAACACTAAAGACTAGATTGTGTGTTGGTTGATGACAGAATCTCATTAGTCATGATATGGTGATATCAAACCAAGCACATAGGTACTTGTTAGAGAACAAGGTACCGGACAGACCACCGTGAGAGTGACACATGGAACCATGACTTGGTAGTCACAGTCAGCTCTCACAGTGATGGTGGTGAGTGTGATTCTTAGACCTGAAATCACTGCACTCAACACATGTCGTTGGGTACACTTTGACATCATCAAACGCAGTCCTGAAACATGGGTTGTTATAAAGGTGATGATTGGGTGGCTTTGACACATGGGGCTTTTGAGGGGTGAGTGATAGATATGGGATTTGTCCCTCCTAAGGGAGTTTGATATCCTTGGCCACTTGATGAGTAGGATTGAGAAAGGCATGCGCATGCACGTGTGAATCAATATGTGATATTGATGTCATACACATCTCACTCGGTCTACTCTGAGATCAAGGAAATGAATGAACATTGACAGGATGACTGTTCCATGCCTCGAGTTCATTCTGGATATCAGTGACAAAGGAATTATACATTCACTGTAACACCATTCACGGATTGTAGGATGAAAGTTGTTCTCCAACTTTCTACTTTCACTTGGGTAGCAATGATGTGTGACTAGGCACCGCTCATTGCTTGTGAAGTCATAAGTGTTATGGACTTTCACTGCCAACGTGAAATGGACCTGCAGGGTCACACACATAGGATTTAACCTGGAAGAGGAGTTTTATCCACAAGCAATGTTTGGATTGATTTCTAAAGGAGTTTAGTAGTTCAATTAAACACTCAATTAATGGATAGCTCAATATCATATGGTTCAAGGTGTTGGACGCATTGATTTAAGTATCAGATTGATTGAAATCGCATTTGACTGATTCTGCACAATTTGCATTCCCAACCGATCGGTTCATGTGATGAACCGGTCGGCTGAGGTTGCTGAACCGGTCGGTTCAATTGTTGAACCGATCGGCTCATGCACAAAGTGAAACGACCGGTTCAAGTGTTGAACCAATCGGTTCAACTGGTGCAATCGAGCAACTTGGGAAAGTAGGATTGGTGAGAATTTTCCTTTCGTTTCAATTGCCCAATTCGATTGGGAATAATATTGGTATTCGATACCAATTGGGAAAGAAACAAGGAAAGTCAATCGGGAACCAACCTGGAACCCCAACCGACCGGTTCATGAGTGAACCGATCGGTTCAAGGGTCCCAAACGATCGGTTCAGTGGTGAACCGATCGGTTCAGGTCCCCAACCGACCGGTTCACTTGTGAACCGATCGGTTCAGGTTGCGAGACAGTTGCTTTTTTGTGGAAAAATCCCGAACCCTTCTACTCCTGCTTTAGTCCCGTATTGCCGGGCACAGAGAACCCTGTCCCATGACCCGCCTATATATATAGGGGTATTGGGGGCTTCTCAGAGTACAACTCAGTGCAAGTTGATTGCTCTGCAAAGTTGTCGTTCTCTCTGGTTTTGGTAACTGAGAGAGAGCCCGAGCAAGTGCTTCCCGTAAAGGGAGGTGCAGCAAGGGAAGGACAACTGCAGTTGCAGTCGACAGCAGGAGAGTGTGTTGGCGACTAGTACGTCAACAGGAGGGTGTGACTCCTTCCACTTCCTTGTGGGACAAGGAGAGTGGAGTTCCGGGTGGTCCGTGTGGACTACTTCAGAGGCGGGAGGACACTGCCGCTCAGGAGGACAACTGTCATCTGACAGTCCGGTAGGAGGAGGAGTCTTCAGTCCCGGTGCGACCAGGAGCTGCACAGACACCGTCCAAGACCGGAGGTGAAGACCGCGCAAGCCGCGTGGCATTGTCGCCGAGCAAGCCCCGGGACAAGGTATGATTCACAAACCTTATTTCCTATCATATAGATGTCGACGCGATTCCTTTTGTTCCGGGTTTGGGGAGAAATTTTTTTGTTTCCGCTGCTTCTCTGCCTCCTCTAAAACCCAACACAAGCCAGGATCAACTTCCCAACTGGTCACCCATCCTAGTACTACTCCAAGCTAAGCACACTTAACTATGGAGTTCTTTAGTGATGAGCTCCCTGAAAAGGAGTTGTACCTTGGTGATATGGGTAGTCCAATCATTCCTTTTAAGATCATCATATTCGAGGCCTAAAATCCTGGGATGTTACAATCTCCCCCACTTAAACTCGTGACGTCCTTGTGAAGGCTCAACTATATAGCCTCATAGTATTTCTCCAGTTTAGTGCAGACCCAACATGGCCCATGAACACCCAGCTCCCGATCACAGAATACCAACGTAAGGGTGGCTACATCACCATGGATAGCCCTTTCCTACATGCCTGGACCGTACGGCTCAAGACTGGCATGCCACATGCCCATGTAGGCTCCACCTACTGGAGGGGTTATGGATCTGATACCATTTGTAACACTCGAGCCCACTGCCCAAGTCTCTAGTAGAGTTTCAAGAATGACGACTGGCCCCACAAACCACCACTAGACTTAACTGCGTACTTTGTCCTCATTGACGCGCAAGCCAGGATCAACTTCTCGACCGGTCACCCATCCTAGTACTACTCCAAGCTAAGCACAATTAACTATGGAGTTCTTTAGTGATGGGTTCCCTGAAAAGTAGGTGCACCTTGGTGATATGGGTAGTCTAATCATTCCTTTTAAGATCATCATACCCGAGGCCGCATATCCTGGGACATTATAGTATGTTATATATACACCTAAACATATCATCTTGAAAAGACTAGCTACTATGTCATAAAAATACTTACAACAGACATGCTAGCTGGTGGGTCTACATGATTACTCCCAACCACCTCTACAGGATTACTCCCAACCACCTCTACAAGATTACTCCCAACCACCTCTATCGTAGGGGAAGAGAAGCACGACATAGGTACTGTCTGAGTGGCAACCTGAGACACCTGTCACTTGCTCATTTCTTCTTGGACTCTCCTATCAATTAACTCATCTACCTATACATGGCCAAAAGAAACACTTTTTGATTCATGAATTCTCTTTGCAATAACATTCTAAAAAAGAATAGGTTACCTCAGCTTTTTAAAATCCATCTTTTTGGACATGTTTGTGCTATGATGGCCCAAAAAATGCTCTTAGGCCCACACCAACACATGTAGCCCTAGCAAGTCTAGGATGTTTTGGGTTACCGAGAGCAACTATCAATTCATCCCTTGTGCTCTCAAGGATGAATGATCCTTTCTTCCTCTGCTCGTGAATCTCCTACTAATCACCATCAATAGAAATTGATAAGTAAACATAACAATCATCAATACTATTTTCTCTAAGAGTTGAATTTTACCATTTTTGCAGTCGCCTTGACAGTTGCAGGGCTGGTTATATCTCCTTTTTTGGTTTGCCTCCCAGCTATCCACATATCATGATGATGTAGAGGTGTGGGAGTAGTAGAGGACTCACTAGTCTCACCAGTAGGAGCAGTAGGCTGTTGAATGGAAGACATTTGTAGTTTTTGGTGAAGGGTTGCATAGCCACTTGGACCCATCGTGTGGTCATGCACATCCAGTGCATGCCTTGATCTTTGAGCATTTTTGATAGCCTTGTTAGTAAGCACATTGAATTGGTTAGTAACAATCATGGTCAATCATAAATAGGTGAATCTATAAGAATGTATACTAAATAAATTGGGAGTGATGCCTAATACCTTGAATCATCAGTATTTCTCTTGGGAACAACAACTCCCACTCAATCGGGTGCATGTTGTTCCATTGCTCAAGGGTTGACTTCTTCCTCTTATCAGCCTCTCGCATGTATTGTCGGTTGAGAGTTGTCCTATAGTTCCTTAGGACCCTCCCACAGTGTTGCATCACCTTTTTACGATGTAGGTTTTCATCCAATTCAAATATACTCTGCAAAATTTCATATAATTAATAGAGTGTTCTAAAAAATAGAATTGTAAAGAACTTTAAAAATATAATTGCAAATGATAATATCTCACACACAGTTCTTTCCATACTAAGTCTTTCTTCCCTTTAGGAACTTTATGCTAAGATTCTAAATTTACACTATAATGGTTACAAGTAAGAACCCCAAGATATGAAACAAACAAACTGTAGTTCTTTCCAACTGGATTTCCTGCATGATCAAAATCTACAACCAATTTTGGTCCATTACCCCTTTGTTGTAGTAACTTGTTCATCATAGTGATGCCCCAAATTTTTTCAATTTTTTATGCTACTCATCAAGCGACACAAGGTTTTTAGGGGGTACATCCTCAACCTAAAAAAATTGACCCAAAAAAAAACACATATAGGATTTGGTGTATAAATGGACATATAGCTAGGTTTATTTTAAAACTTACATTTTAATGTGGCACCTCACTCTCATGGTAATCATCATCACGATCATCATCCACATGATCACCCATCTGTAAAAGTGTCATATAAAAATGATAAAAAATTTAACATTTAACATTTAATGAAATTAATATAACATTGTAAAGTTCACATTGATCTAACATTCAAAAAAATAAAACTTTTAAAAAATAAAAAACATGCCTCTAATATTGAGATCTTTTATCAATTAACACTCGTTTAGTGTGATCTCCACACACATATAAGTCATCATTAGCTTCAATATTTGGTGTTGGCAAGCCAACTGAGAATGGACTGAAGTCATCATACTTATCATAGTACTCTTCTTCATCTATAGGATCTTCAATGAACTGTCTTTTACCATGAAGAACAACTGACCATTTTTCATTTGCAGGGTCATCGATATAAAATACTTGTTTCTCCTATGATGCCAATATGAATGGTTCACCCTTCTCACCAATCTTTTCAAAATTTAGTAATGTGAACCCAATTTATCCACTATAACTCCTTTGGTATTATCAACCCAATTACAATTAAAGAGTGGAATTCTAAAATATACATAGTCAAACTCCCATATGTCTTGAATGACATTGTAATATGACATTTTAGCTTCACATGGGCTCTTATCTTTTGCACTAGAAAAAACAATGAAGATGCTTGAAGGGTGACCCCACTATTTTGGACGATGCTCTTATCATGTTGACGTTTTGTGTAATATGAGACCCCATAAATGTCAAACCCTTCATAATACATAACATTCATTTTTGGTTTAAAGGAAAGGCATTTGATATTTTTAGCAATATTGCTTGGTGTTTGAGATAGTTGATGTAAGACTTTATCTTCAAACCGTTTAATAAATGTCTTGTTATGCTCTCTAGCATGCCACATTGAATTGGCTCGAGGATATTATTTCTTGATGAAATTGGTACATTCTGTGATATAAACACTCGCTTCATCGATGTGTAATATACATAAGTGAGCTTGTTCCCACAACTCACGACTGATTACTTTGATTCGTGCTCCTAAAGTCCCTTTGCCAGAATAGTCCTCAATATTCTTGTCATTTTTAGGAGCTTCATTAACATTCAGAAAGTCAATGCAAAAATCCATAACCTCTCTTGCCACATAACCCTCAATAATGATACTCCCTTCAGGACGATAATAGTTTCGAACAACACCTTTAAAACTGCCCATGTATCGTGCAAAAGGATACATCTAATGCAAGAAAACTGGTCCCAATATTTTCACTTCCCGAGTCAAGTGGGCAACAAGATGTACCGTGATATCAAAGAATGAAGGAGGAAAATACATATCAAGATGACATAGGATAACAACCACTACTCTTCAAAACTTATCGAGATTGTCAGGATCAATAAATTTACTACATAGACTGTTGAAGAAGAAAAAAAGTCTGGTGATTTCAAACCTTACATGCTTCGGTAATATAGATCTAATTGCCACATGAAATATTTTTTGCATTAGAGTGTGACAAACATGAGATTTAAGACCTATCAGCTTTAAATCTTTCATTGATACCAATCTACATATGTTGGAAGAGTAACCCTGTGGTACCTTAACATTAACCAAGCACTCACAAAAAACTTTCTTCTCCTTTCTTGACAACATGTAACAAGAAGGAGGTAAATAAGTTCTCCGATCATGAGTAACTACTTCTGTTATTTTTTCCTTATTTCCATTTCACGTAGATCCATTCTGGATTTGATGCCATCTTTAGTCTTACCTAGTATATTGAACAGAGTACCAATGACGTTATCACAAACATTTTATCATCATGCATGATATCGATACAATGCCTAACTGCCAAAGAACTCCAATAAGGAAGATACCAAAATATGGACTTCTTCATGAATAAACATTTGTCACTTTGTGTGGGAATGGTACATTGTGATCTCTTACCAAATTTATTAACAAAGTCTCTTACTCTTTCATAAACAACCTCCCTTAGTATAGGTTTAGGGCACTCCATTCCTCATTCCATCTATTGAATGCTTTCTGCAACCTTCTATACAGTTGGAATTTTGAAAGAAACCTTCCATGACCAAGATATACAGTCTTTCTTCCATGTTTTAGTCATATTGAATCAGTATTCTCTTCACATATAGGGCGTGCTTTGGATCCTTTTACACTATATCCAGACAAATTCCCATATGCTAGAAGGTCATTAATAGTACAAAACAACATAGCATGCAAATGAAACGTCTCTCTACGTGAAGCATCATAGGTCATCACACCTTCACCCCAGAGTTTCTTTAAGTCATCAATCAGAGGTTCAAGATAAACGTCAATATAATTTCTGTTGGCTAAATGGACATCTATAAATCCCTTTGTTTTGATAATGACAAACATTTCATTCTTATTGATCTAACGAGCTACTTGAGTGTTGCAGGATTAAAGTGGATGACAAAGCAACTAGGGAAATCCATATGCTCATATGTTTATATTTTAATGAAATATAATCGTCGTGTAAAAACTTGTACAAATATATAATGTACAAGTACTTAGATTTCATGTAAATCAAGCGTTAGATTCTCCCTAGCTAAACACCACATTTAGATAGGTCATCCCCTTCAAATAATGTCACATATGCACACTCATACACACATTTAGTGATTTAATTAAAAGATTGAAACAAGGTCAATCTAGGTCGACTAACTCCTCAACCGAGACACTCTCGGTCGACAATCTTCTCGACCGAGAAAGACCCAGAGTAGCCGTTAGACACAACTGACAAGGTAGTTGGCAGTTGGAGATAAACGTTGCAATACACATGATCCAGAGAGCCTGTCGGTCGACAAACCTTCGATCGAGTAGGAGTCTCGGTCGACCATTTCTCGACCGAGATGAACTCTGACAGCAACTGCAGAATAAATTAATTAGCCATTGCTAAAGCAACAAACTTGTACCTAACGACTAGTTAAGCACTTAGAAACCCCTAAAAGTTGTCTAGAACGTCCTTAAGCATCCATAGGCCATTCCTATAAATAGTACAAGCTATAGGACACCCAGATATATCTTTACACACTTGAGTACTCTTTGAGCAAGCAATTACATTTGCAATCTGTTTGTGAGCAATTTGAGCATTGTGACAATTGGATACTTTCTTCCTTAGCTCAAATTCGTGTCCTATAGGCTAGCATCTCCTATCCACTGCAATCACAAGTCCATACACTTTGGTTAGGAGATCTTTACGCTTGATCTAGGCAACTCAAGCCTTGTGCTACAAAAGGATAAGTTGTAATTTCCTTTTTCCTTTCTTGTTCTCTATTATTGTTTGTACTCTCCTTGCTACTCCTAGGTTGGAGGCTGCGGATTGGAGAGGGTGAAGATCTTCTTGGTGAAGAAGGTGACCTTGAGCTACTTCAGAAGGCTGGTGCAACGGGAGGTTACTTCTAGAGAGGAAGGCTACTTCAAGGGGGAGCTTGGAGTTACTTCAAGAAGGCTACCTCAAGTTGGTGCACCTACTTCAAGTGAAGGCTGTTCAAGGGGTGTAAAGAAAGTATTGTATTTTGTATAAATCCTTGTGAAGGTAATAAAATAAATACTTTCAAAATCCCGGTTGGGTAAGCAACCGGATAGTGGACTGACAACTTTAGTATTTGCTAAAGTTGGAACCACTCTAAACACCTGTCTCCTTCTTCCAATTTCAATTGTGGTTGTTTGAGTTCAATAAATTGTTAAAATTATTTTAAAACTCTATTCACCCCCTCTAGTGTTTTTCAATTGGTATCAGAGCAGGCTTCAAGGAACCCTAACTAGGTCTTGAAGAATGGAGGGTAATGGTGATTACAACCGCAACAAAAGATGTAGCTTGGACAAATCTACAACATGCTGCAATTGGTGCTTAGGAACAAGACACACAACAACTAGCTGTCCATGGAGATCAAAGAAGGAAGATGAACACAAGGATTGTCTTATTGCTACAACTAGTGAAGAAGAAGAAGAGGTAAGTCTTTTTGATTTATCTAAAGAAGAACTAGTTGCTAGTCTTGAAGAGACACATAACAAATATGTTGAGTTCAAGAAGAAACTAAAGAAATCTAATAAAGCAAATGATGAACTTCATGCTAAGCTTCTTGCTATTACATCTGAAAATGAAGATCTTAAAAAGATCATTGAAGATCATGATACTAAGATAAAATCTATAGAGGCAAATTGCAATCTACTTTCTTTAGAAAAGATTAATTTGCAAACTCAAGTGAACGATCTTAAAAAACAACCCATCTTATGCACCCATCTAGATTATGATACTATTGTCAAAGAAAGAAATACGTTGTCATCTAACCTAGATCAAGCAAAACTAGATATCAAGAAGAGAATGGATGAGATTGCTAAGTTACAACAAAAAGTTAGTAGTTTAAATAATAATGGCATTCTTGATCAAATCTTAGATAATTCTTATCATCAAATTGGGAAAAGAGGACTAGGTTACAAGCCTAAAGGGAAATCCTATCAACAACCTAGTTGGAGAAAGTCACAATCACATCAATCTATATATGTACCTAAAGGAACATCGTCACCCAAGAACAACACTGAACACAACCATAGAAAAAGATATGAGGTTGACTCGATATGTTGTCGTTATTGCTTGCGCCTTGGTCATTATTCCTTTTCATGTCCTTTCAAGAGAAAAGATGTCGAGTTAGTTTGGGTTCCAAAACCTCCAAACTAAATGGACGCAAATTAAGTTGAGATATGACCAAGGACCTTAGTTGCATATTTCTATGTCTATCTCAACTCAACATAATGGGGTAACAAATTAATTTAAGTATCTTGCATAATTATGTTTTACTTGAAAGCAATCAACAGTTCCAGAAATCTTGTCGGTCGAGAGACTGTCGACCGAGAGACCATCGGTCGAGTAATTGTCGACCGAGTATGTCACTGATTTCCAGTCTGCTGTAAAATTGCTGAATTCTTTTTGTAATTGATAAAATCGCTATCTATTATGCTTAGCTTAATGAAAAGGAAATTTCTATTTTATCATTACTCACATGATTTTTCCTAAAAGTATTTTCTCATCTATCCATATAGAAATCATGTGATTATCATTATATGCTATTATTGTTCTATCATTACATCATGGATATGCTTTCACTACTTGATACTGTGTTAGCAAAAATAGATAATGATAATTGTATGCATGGATCCTTGATGATACATAAGCAAGCAAAATAATTCAATGATGATATGTCTATTAGAAATGCTTGCAACACATAAGATAAAATTTCTCAATTGGCATCCTCTGAGATATTAATCGTGCTTCAAATTTTAAGAGGATGTTTTCATATTGAGTATCACTATATATGCTTACAATTGATATCTAATCAAGTTCTTCACATATGAGTGCTTAAATTGGAAATCTGCAATATTTGCCTCTTGGTTGAAATAAAATTTAGCCAAGGGGCGCAATGGTCATAGTCAAAGTCGACCTAAAATAAGTTTGACACAATACTTATTTGAATATCATTATATATATATAAATTGTGATTAAAAGAACAATTAATTTATGATCACAAAATTGTCCAAATATTGGCAATAATAAATCACAATATTACTCCCTTAGAAAATATATATATGCTCTACAAATATAGTCTATCATTTGGATTAAAAATCAGCTTAAAAAAAAACTCGTACCCAGTACGTCTGTCGGTCGACGAATTCCTCGACCAAAAACATCTCGGTCAGCCTACCTCTCTCGACCGATAGAACCCAGACAGACTTAACATCGGACACACTTCCGGTCGACAATTGTTCGACCGAGACAGTGTCGATCGACAATTGTTCGACCGAGAATCAACCGTTGGGATATGACCGTTGCAATCCGACCGTTACCGTTGACGGCCGACCGTTGCAAGTCGACCGTTGGATGGCCGAGTGGCGCGCCTGGAATATGACCGTTGCGGACGCTCGGTCGACAAATTGTCGACTGACCCGGTCACTGGATTGCTATAAAAGGGACCAAAAATAGGTCATTTCTTCACACTCTCATATTCTTGCTTCCATAGGTTCTCTCTAGTGCATTCTTGTGCAAATCTTTAGTATCCTCATCCCCAAGACTTCCTTGCTTCTTCTCCACCTTCAAGCAACGCAATGGCATCATCATCTGCTCGTGGAAAGAAGAAGGTTGCTGGCAGGAAAGGAAGGGAGGATACTCCACCATTGATGATCATCAACGAAATTCCCTTTGTCGACAGAGATGCTGGTGATCGCTATCTAAGACTCTCCTCCAAAGCTCCTCTCCCACGAAGACCAGTTGAAGTCCTGGACTTCCTCAACATCGTCGACTTGGAGGATCTTTTTGAGGTGCAAAAGTTGAAAGAATTCCTCAACCCTTCCTTCCCTTCCTACTCTTCCAAGGTAGTGAATGAGTTCTATGCCAATCTCATCTCCCATTCTGAAAATGAAACCATCTTCTTCCATTCTATGGTAAATGGGCATAGCTTTAGATTTACTGAAGAGGATATTCTTGACATGCTAAATATTGACCTAGATGAATATCAAGACACCCTTGACCTTACCACTGGAAACCCACTTAATAAATTTTCCCAAGGTGATAATACCGTTAGTCTTAGTGACATCAAAAGAGCCATTTTTCAATCCAACACAACATGTCACGAAGATAGGGGAACCTACTATGCCATAAATCTTAAACCTACAGCTAGGATTGTTAACCTTATTGTTTCTACAAATATACACCCTAGAGAAAATAAGTCTGAAGTTCCCATTTTTCGTATGTGCCTAATCTATGACATCATCAACCGTATCCCCACAAATTTCATCCGCATCATTCTTAAGAATATGCTTGAGTTTTTTGGCAATCCACCATATGCTGATTTTGTATGCCAAATCACTCAACATTTTCTTAAGTTACAAATTGAGGACATGGGATACACATGGGACCGCAGACCACAAAAAATAAGTAAGAACACTGTCGAGAAAATGGGAATTGATTTTGGTCATAAAAGGGCTAGGGTAGCAGGAGAGACATCTAGTCAAGACATACCACGACCTCCTCCTCCTACTAACCCATCCTATGATCCCATTCAAAACACCCTTACTTATATTGCGGGTTCCCAATATCATCTTAGTAGACAACTAGATTATAACCATCATGCCATGACTTATATAAACCAAAGAATGCAAACCCTTTCTCCAAACCAACCTGATGAATATCCGTATTCTTTAAATCCTGGCATGCTCAATCCATATAATCCTTCTTACAACTACTACCAAACTCCACCTCCACCATCTATAGATCTCACGCACACTCAGTTTTCATCCATGTAACTGCAAGATATTGCTGCTCACTTCCGATTTGATCGAGTTCCTACCTTCTTGGAAGCGTATGCATTAACCAAGACAGGTGCTCTGGAGTGGCAAACTTTGGTTAGATATTATGGAGCTGAGCCATTTCTTAGGAAAGACCCTGATATTGATGTAATTCTTAAGTCTTTCCAGTGAGTTTTGGAGTTGTGTTAGTTGTAATGACATCTTTGAATGATTGTAATAAAAGGATCATCTCTACATGATTTGATTATCTTTCCATGCTTGTAACACATTCCATGTTTGCAATGAAATTGGTTATCTTCACTTCTTACAATGGATATTCTTCTAAAAGCATATGAGTTATATTCTAAATATGGATTATAAGACTATCATAGTAGAGCATACAAAATAAGGGGAGTAATAAATAAAAATAAATAAAAAAGGATGCAATCTTTGCATATACCTAAAAATTTAAAATTGTGGCTAAATTGACCATCTATTGCAAAGAATTCACACTTTAATTTGGGATATCTATCTAAGGGGGAGCATAGTATAAAATTAAGGGGGAGAAGTACTATAAAATATTCAACTTGGATATCTTTTTGAAATTACAAAGGGGGAGAAAAGAATATAAAATAAAATCAAAAATATAAATGAGTTTCATAACATCTTGGCCAAGCACTCACTTGCAAAACAAGAATGGCTACAAAAGGTAATCTTCAGGTATGAAACTTATTTGTTTCTTCATTTATATTTTAGAAATGTTTGTCATCTTCAAAAAGGGGGAGATTGTTGGCTAAATGGACATCTATAAATCCCTTTGTTTTGATAATGACAAACATTTCATTCTTATTGATCTAACGAGCTACTTGAGTGTTGCAGGATTAAAGTGGATGACAAAGCAACTAGGGAAATCCATATGCTCATATGTTTATATTTTCATGAAATATAATCACCGTGTAAAAACTTGTACAAATATATAATGTACAAGTACTTAGATTTCATGTAAATCAAGCGTTAGATTCTCCCTAGCTACACACCACATTTAGATAGGTCATCCCCTTCAAATAATGTCACATATGCACACTCATACACACATTTAGTGATTTAATTAAAAGATTGAAACAGTGTCAATCTCGGTCGACTAACTCCTCGACCGAGACACTCTCAGTCGACAATCTTCTCGACCGAGAAAGACCCAGAGTAGCCGTTAGACACAACTGACAAGGTAGTTGGCAGTTGGAGATAAACGTTGCAATACACATGATCCAGAGAGCCTGTCGGTCGACAAACCTTCGACCGAGTAGGTGTCTTGGTCGACCATTTCTCGACCGAGATGAACTCTGACAGCAACTGCAGAATAAATTAATTAGTCGTTGCTAAAGCAACAAACTTGTACCTAACGGCTAGTTAAGCACTTAGAAACCCCTAGAAGTTGTCTAGAACGTCCTTAAGCATCCATAGGCCATTACTATAAATAGGACAAGCTATAGGACACCCAGATATATCTTTACACACTTGAGTACTCTTTGAGCAAGCAATTACATTTGCAATCTGTTTGTGAGCAATTTGAGCATTGTGACAATTGGCTACTTTCTTCCTTAGCTCAAATTCGTGTCCTATAGGCTAGCATCTCCTATCCACTGCAATCACAAGTCCATACACTTTGGTTAGGAGATCTTTATGCTTGATCTAGGCAAATCAAGCCTTGTGCTACAAAAGGATAAGTTGTAATTTCCTTTTTCCTTTCTTGTTCTCTATTATTGTTTGTACTCTCCTTGCTACTCCTAGGTTGGAGGCTGCGGATTGGAGAGGGTGAAGATCTTCTTGGTGAAGAAGGTGACCTTGAGCTACTTCAGAAGGCTGGTGCAACGGGAGGTTACTTCTAGAGAGGAAGGCTACTTCAAGGGGGAGCTTGGAGTTACTTCAAGAAGGCTACCTCAAGTTGGTGCACCTACTTCAAGTGAAGGCTGTTCAAGGGGTGTAAAGAAAGTATTGTATTTTGTATAAATCCTTGTGAAGGTAATAAAATAAATACTTTCAAAATCCCAGTTGGGTAAGCAACCGGGTAGTGGACTGACAACTTTAGTATTTGCTAAAGTTGGAACCACTCTAAACACCTGTCTCCTTCTTCCAATTTCAATTGTGGTTGTTTGAGTTCAATAAATTGTTAAAATTATTTTAAAACTCTATTCACCCCCTCTAGTGTTTTTCAATTTCTAGGTTGTTTAGGGACTGATATCAACAACGAACACATAACATACTTATTTTTCATACACAACCTGGGAGGAAGATTGTATATAACAAGCATAACATGCCAAGTGCTATGTTGGCTGCTTAATGTGCCATATAGGTTCATACCATCAGTACAAAGCCCAAGTCTTAGATTCCTGACTTCTTCACTAAATTCTGGGTACAATAAATCAATCTTCTTCCACTATGGGGAATCAGACGCATGTCATAGGATCCCATCATTGTTTTCTTAACCTTTTCATGCCACCTTAAATTCTCCACATCTATAAGATTGGCAAACAAGTGTTGAAACCATGGTATTATAGGTATATATCACATCACCTTGGCAGGAGAGCTAGTTTTGGACTTCCCCAAAGTCGTCATTTTATACCTTTATGCCCCACATTGTGGACAATCTTTCAAATCCACATAGTCCTTTTGAAATAATACACAATCATTTGGGCATGTATGTATCTTCTTAGCCTTCATTCCCATTGTGCATAATATTTTTCTTTAGCTCATATGTTGATCTTGGAAGCTCGTTTACTTCACGAATAATTTCTTTCAACAAAGACAACAATGACATGAAGTTTTTGTCGCTCCATGTATTGTTATCCTTCAGATTATACAATCTCAACATAATGCCCAACTTTGTAAACTTAGCACAACATGTTTATGATGGTCTCTCAGTATCATGCATAATGTTCCTAAACAAGAAAGATGGATCAGTGTGCTCTACCCCACAATTATCTAACATCACATTAATGATGTCTAGAGAATCAGTTCGTTCACATCTATGTCATCAGCGACAATTTCTTGTTCAACACAAGCACTTCTATTGACATATACTGACATTGGGTTTGAAATCTCTTCATTCCGGTACCATTATGTATAGCCTTGTACAATCCCATTGCATATGACATACTTTTGATTTCGTCACCAGTGCTGACTTTCAAGTTGTTACCGCAATGGCTACATGGATAATAGAACATATCTCCAGGTTGTTTCCTATACTCCTCCACAAATCTAATAACTGACCAAGACCATCAATAAACTTTGGGATGTAGAGATTTGGAATGGACATCTATGATCTATCCATTCTATGATCAAAGAGAAAACAACTATTAGGGTTTACAGATTACATATTAAGTTAAGGATTTATAGATAGATTAGGGTCTATTGTTTTAGATTTAGGGATAACGATTTAAAGATTTGGGTTTAGGGTTTAAATATTAGGATTTAGGGTTAAAAGATTAGGGTTTATGGTCTTATAATGAATGTGTGTACCACCTATCCCATTCTTGAACACCTAATCTCATTAGTAAGTGTATAATGTGTATTTGGTTTTCAAGAAAGTTTCGACAACATTTCCTTATAGTTCTCCAAGTACACCGACGTACATGAAAAAATGCCCACCAACATATGTACTTGGAAAAAAATGGGGAAATGTTGACGAAACATCATGAAAACCAAATATACATTATACACTTACATCCTAAGAGATATTAAGTGCTCAAGAACAGTCCAAAATTGAGTACTATCTAAGATTTACTCCTAACGATTAAATCTCAGATGGGTTTCTAGGCCAACAAAATACATGTATGTTGGCATTCCTATACCACAATCCTAGTTTCATCATTCATATCCTAGGTTTTATGTAACATCATTTAACTCAATTCGTTCTTCCATTTGGATTAGTTAATCAAAAGGGAAAGCGAACATTAATATTAATTTAGAGAACTAAATTAGGCACCTTGATTTGAGATTCTTGACTAGATTTTTCAAAAGTGTCTTTCCAAGAGGTCCTAAGATTACAAATAATATATGAGTGTATTTACAACAACAACATCTGGTAATCTTAATCATACCCTAGTCTAGGTACCATATTTGATAACATTGATTTCAAGATCTCCAATATACATGCATGTTCATCACCTAGGCATAAATTATTCATGAACTTGGGAGGGAGGGATGACCTAAGGTAAACTAGAAATTAAGGTCAACAAACTAAGGAAAGAAGGCAAATTACACTAACTAATATATAGCAACCCTAATTAACACTAATACATGCAAGAGAATAAGTGACTAACCATAAAAAAGTGATTCTCTTTCAACAAGGTAACTACAATATTAGGCTGTTTGGGGATATGTAACCTTAACCATGTTTAAGGGCCATATTAATGAACATACATCCAACAATTAAGCTAGGAAAAAAACAACAAGGAGTAATGTAGATTATAGATCACATCCTATTAGTTAGCCATGGGTGACATGGTGGCATAAGGGAGATCTCTTACCTAGCAGTAGGGGAAGTAGGTGCCTGATCTCACTAGTAGAAAATCTGACTCAAGCTCACTAGGTCTGGCATCCTCAAGGTACAAGGTCCAAGGTCAATGCCTAATCTCTTACCTAGAAGTAGGGAAAACAGGCGGCGGATAGCTCAGGCCCAAGGTCTGGTGTCCTCCCAAGCTCATGTCCTCCCAAACTAGGAACAACAACTCCTCCAATGGCTAGCAATAGTAGCACCTCAATGCCGACACACAGAGAGCAACAACGTCAAGCCGCAGCTCCTGGCGACAAGTAGCTCCTTAGGAAAGCACATAGAGAGTGGCACCGGCAAGCCACAGCTCGTGGCAGTGAGTAGCTCCTCAAGAAAGCACACAGAGAGCGGTGGTGGCTGGAGGAAGAGCAGAGGTGGTGGCTGGAGGAAGAGAGGAGTCGCCAGAATTTCTAATAAAAATTGCGGTGAAATAGAGAATGGGGAAAGGTTTTTTTTGCACGAGTGCTAGTAAATCCTTAATCATCGATAGTTCTGAAAAATTGACAACTAAATATTACAGTCGTCAGTTACTTGTGGAAAACTGACAACTAAGTCCAAATCTAAACAAAAATTTTTCCCTCAGTTAGGGGTTTAGTCATCGATTGCTAGAGATAAACCGACGACTAACTCCTAAACTAAAAAAAATAGTCTGACATAGTCATCAGTTACCAATGGACAAACTGACGTCTATATACATATTGAAACAAAAAAATGATCAATTGTTAGGCCATAGTTGTTGGTTGTCCAATAAACACTAATAATAAAGGAGCAAATTTGGGGGGGAAATATTTTCACGGGAACAAGACGTGAAATCACCTAGTCGCCAGTTTCTAGCAAACAACCGATGTTATAGACCCATCCCCTTAAAAAGATTTGTCCCACAAAGGGTGATTAGTCATCGGTTAGTTAACAGAGTCGACAACTAATGAGCGGATAAATTTTTCCGCGGGGACATGGTGTGAAACATGTGTCGTCGATTTTAGTAAAAATCAACGACTTAATTAAAATTTTGGAGACAAAATTTTTCCCTAGAAAATTGTATTTCACGGGTAAATTTACACGTCAATTTCTTTATAAAGAAACCAACACTGATGTTAAACTAAAAGCGGTACCTGTGTCTTTTTTAAATCAATAAGACTTCACATGTGGTGATGGTTGTCTTATATAACTGACATTATCGTTCTTTGGCGTCACTTTTTTGTGTGTAACTGACACCATAAAAGGTTACATTATATGTCATTTTTGTACTAGTGGCTTTATTTGTATGGTCATGCATCTCATGTGACAAATCGTCTCTTAGCCCTTTTCTAATGATTTTAATTGCATAGACTTAGTATGGAGGCAATATGTACCTATATGCCCAATCACACATATGGTCCTACATTTTTCTATCGGGATATGCTAGTAATTTCCAAGGATTTATAATTTTGATATTTCATTAAATCAAATTAACTCATTAAATTCAAAAATATTCTATGGTTATAAGATAATTATACAAAAAATACTTGTTGGAATAAAAAATTACACTCTATCTACATAAGTATATTTCATAACCTATATGTAAATATAGTAAGAGTAGGCAATCTAGGGTTTGTAATATGCTTAGTAACTAATGGTTGGTATCATTGTTCAGGAAAGCGGTATGCAGTGTATGGGCAGAGGGGGTACCACATAGAGTATATGTGGTATGCGGAAGTATATACGAGAGTATATGTGGTTTTGAATTTTTTCATCAAACTAATTATTATATACAATAATATATTGAAAACATAAATAAAAATTTACATATATATATATATATTAGGTAGTTATATGTATTTCTATCTAAACATATTAGTATACATGTATGACATACTTATATGTATGCATGTCTATATATCAAATGTTTTTGTAATGAATGTACACATTTTGAAATATATGTATATCAATGTAAAAATATGTGTAGAGAGTGTGTATAAATGTGAGTAAATCAAAACGCATGTACACATGTACAAATGTATTTGTATATGTATGTATATTACAATGTATATATACATATGAATGTGTCAAAAGATATTCATATAATTGTACAAATGTGTGTGGAAATTATTCTATGCATTACAATGTATACATAAAAATTAATGACTATATATTTAAATTTTAATATATATTGAAATGAGTGTATACGTATGCTTGTACGTATGAAACACATGGACATTAGTTGTGGGATTTTCAAAAAGTGGAGTTTAATCGGCCGCTTAATCGGCCAAGAAGGTGTATATGCGGCCCATGACTGCTTAGTGGACTGATTAGCAATATACGGTGTGGTAGGGTGACTGAATAGGCATAAGCGGGAGTATATGTGGCTGTGCAGACCAATTTCCTGAATAGTGGTTGGTATATATAATTTTATACTAGGTGAAGAAGTACATGGACTTGGATCCAAGTTTCTAAATTTGATAAGTTGACACACTTCTCGAGGTATGTTGCATCTCTTAATTTCTATATTGACTAATTAACATAATTTTCCTCTCTCTTGATGTATGTTACATCTGTTGTTAACCATATTGAGAAAAATACCCATGATTTATCTCTCTTGATGTATGTTGCATCCCCTAAATCCTACATTGATAAACTGGTCTTATTTTTATCTTTCTTGGGCCTCTTTGAGGTATTTTGTCAATTATTCTCTTTCTTGACTTGATATTATATTTGGGCTAATCTTAGTGAATTCCCTGATATTCTTAAACTGCATATAATTCATGTCAGACTCTAAAGTTGTACTTTGCTTCTGGATGGAACCTTAATTGTGGAATTGAACTGTATTGTTCCTCAAGATGGAACCCTAATTTTCCCACTCTTGTGGTGGGTGTTTCATATTACCCATTTGTGTGATAGGAATCTTGTTAAATCTATTTTTGTGACTATGTTTTCACTTACCTCTACATTATTATTGCATGCATATTGATTAATATAAGTTCTTTGGTTTTTGAGTTATGTGCCCATGTTATGTTTTTAGGATGGAGGTTATGTGCCCCATACTTGAGTTTTGTGTTTGATTTATATATTGGGGAGTTTGTTTATGTGCCATTGTTTTGGGTTATGTTCCCTAATTTCTATTTTTTATTTATATTTTGCTAGTTCTGTGTTTATCTCGCTTGTGTCATTATTGATTACTATTATAGTGGGTTATGTGCCCTATATTCTTTATGCGTATTTTTCTTGCATACATTATATTTGTTTATTTGCAAGTGTAACTGATGATTATCATCTTATCGAGATTAATATTTTTCTAATACCCATTTGGATTGTACTTTTCTATTAGAAGGGAAGCCTTGTTATATTGTGACCCTTTTTCCCAAAATTTCTCAACCCTATTTGTATGCTCATACATACATTTTCTATTGATAATTTCCTCTTTGTCTTCTCTTTTGGGGTATGCTCCAACCATCGGTGAAGGTAACAACAGACTCAACATGATGACCTGGACTTGACTAGTGGAGCTGACTCTTGAGAGATAGACTTGAAATAGTTGGGATATCCCTCATCTTAGATCTGAAGTTGTTGCATTCATGTGAGCCTGTAGTGAAATATTATTTTTTAGTATTGTAAATTACAAATAATGAATTTATTCTATTACTATACATTGCTCTATGTGATAACCATTTAGGAGAGATAAAATTAATGTTATTCATCCAGTTGAAAAATATCTATGCATGTTTGATGTAAACGATGACTCTAATTTGATTTGAGTGAGAAGTAAATGCCCTCTTAGTTCCCACTCATTACAAGTTGTAGAGGAAACCTACCCATCTCAAGATATCCTTCAAATTCCCAAGTCCAGGTTCAAGGTCCTCCTACATCACCATTATCCACAACACCTACATCTGGGAGGTTTGGAAACAATTACCAGAAAGAGATGGGTATTGGGTTAGTAAACATTGAGTATGTGTATAAGTATAACAAGGGTGTTCATGTAACATCCCTGACATGAGTTATAAGTTAACCCTAGAAGTTTTGCCTAAATATGTAATTAAACGCTCGTGATTATACCCTGGCATGTAATTAAGTTCCTGAGGAACATGATTTCACCTTTATGTCCTTTTTTAACAAGTTTTTGTATTATTTTGTAATGCAGGGACCTATGTGCAAATTACCCAATTAGAGGGGTTAACTTGCAATTTTAACATTTTGAGATGTTACTCAGGTGATGAGACACCATATGGATGAATATGATGAGATATGATGGATTCTCCAAGCTTGGGCATAGAGATGCAGCTTGTGGAGCAATCCTTGTGCTTGGAACCCTAATTTTGGTGTAAAGTGCAATTTACCCAAAATATGGGGTGCAACTTGTAAAACACATCTTATAGAGTATCTTGTGTGGTTCTTGATATATTTTAGAATAGATTTGATGAGAAGTGGCACTTCATTAGTTAATCTGATAAGATGAACAACCCTTGTAAAGAGATCACCAAGTTTTAAGTAAGAAACCCTAAGTATGTGTACCTTAGTAGTAAGGTGACCTTTTCTTTGCCTTTGGGCCCTTGTTTTAGTAAGTTTTCCCACCTAGAGGAGGAGGAGGGACGTGCAAGAAATAAAGGAGGGGCTTAGTTGAGAAATGGTGAAAACAAGAGGTCCTTTTGGTAAAACTTGTCCTAGCTATATATACAACCTTCCTTGCAAACACATGAACGTTCCCTTCATTCTTTCACTTCCCCACCTCGTTTGGTCAGTCCAAGGCAGAGATAGGGAGATAGAGGAGACGACCATCTTGTTCCAAGGTAAGGAGAAACCATCTTCTAGCTCGGTTTCATGGAGGAATATGGTTCTTAGGGTTATTTTTGTGGTTATCTTGCCTAGGTTTCTTGTTCTTGCCAACCTTCCTCAGCCTTCTCTTGGAGAAAAGTCTTTGGCCGACCAGTGGAACTCAAGGTTCCATTAAATACTTGTGAGCTTGGAAGCTTGGAGCTCTAAGAACGTCCTTAAGGCAGGTTTTATATCTCTAAACCTCTTGCTTTCTTAACACATATACTTGTTCATGTTAGTAGTAGCTAGTTCTTCTTCTTCCCCAAACTTCTTAGCCTTCTTGCAAGCAAATCCATAGAGAGAACCGACCTGTATTGAGGTTGAAGACAATGGGCGTGAATACCTATGTCAGTTTGCCAAACGACCTTGGACAATTTGTTCCAAACGGTTTGCAAACCGTTTGAAATCAAACGGTCTCACAACCGTTTGATTTCATGCGGTCTTGCAAGACCGTTTGGAATCAAACGGTCTCAAGACTATTTGGAAGAGTTGACCAAGGGAAGACCGTTTGGAGGTCTGTTCTACACATATTGAATTAAATAACCCCAAAAGATTGAAGCCCAATTGCAAACCAATCTCAAGTTGAAGGCACTTCAATCCCCTAAACCCTAATCGATTGAATTGCTGAATTCTATGATAGGTTTTGGTGAACCTTGGGTTGAAGGGACCAAACAGTCTCAAGACCATTTGGGGGTTCATCCAAACGGTATCAAGACCGTTTGGTGACAATACAAGACCGTTTTAAGGTCTAGGGTTAAGGCAATTTGATGAATTGATGGTCCAATCATAGTAAATCAAGTAATTGAACAAAAGTGCTGATTTTAGACTTAATTAGGGTTCAACCCGAATCATCTTGACCTAGATTTTGGTCCAACTTTGGGAAAACGGTCTCAAGACCGTTTGGAGGGTATCCAAACGGTCTCAAGACCGTTTGGGCCAAGTTGGGGCCCATTTGAGTGCCAATTGATAGGTTCAACTTCAATTGAAACCCTAATTATCAATGTTGAAGGTTAATTGTTGATAAACCCTAATTCAATCAGTTTCAACCACAATTGGTTAGCAATTGAGGGTCAATTGGATGTCCAATTAGTTGAGGGTAATCCTAATTAACTCAATTGACAAGTGGTTATCAAGGATGTGGCCAATTGGAGGCTTCAACATGAGAAACCCTAATCAATTATAACCTTGGAGACACTTTGGAGGTCCATGCGGTTTTGAGCCCATTTGGACCGAACGGTCTCAAGAACGTTTTGATCCAAACGGTCTCAAGACCGTTTGGGCTCAAATGGTCTCAAGACCATTTGGTTCCAAACAGTCTCAAGACCGTTTGGGCTCAAACGACCTCAAGGTCGTTTGGATCCAAACGATCTCAAGGTCGTTTCTTTTCAAACGGTTTCAAAGTCAACCCATCCAAACGATCAACACATCCATGCGGTCTTGGTGACCATGCGGTCTTGGTGTCCAAACATTTTGGTGGTCAACCATGTCCAAACGGTCAACGCCCCCAAACGGTCTCAAGACCGTTTGGAGGTTGTGAGGTGAAACCGTTTGGAGGTTGTTGGGGCTATTTTTGCTTAATGGTTTGAAGGTGTAATTGGTCCAATGGTGGTCTAATCCAAACCCCAATGGTACCCTAATACATTAAGGAGCTAAGTGACTAATAGAATGAACCATGATGAGAGATGGTGGTGCATTTACCAATGTGCCCTTGATGGGTTCAAGTAGGTGACACCTTGACTAATCAAAACCCTAATGTCAAGATGATGATGACTTGGCTCAAGATAATCTATGGAGGCTTGTTCTAACCTAATCTAGAGTAGCATAACCATCACCTCTTAGCCAAGAGGAGAGAGAAGGTCCCTTAACTAGTTGAAATTCAAATAAAGTACCTTCAATGTACATGTATGTGCACAATTAGGGTATGATCCACCTATGTGAGATCATGGCAACCCTAATTATGATAATGGGTGAATCTTAACCTAATTTAAGGACATCAAGGATGCTAATCTCATACAAATGATGCCATGAAATCAATCCACCATGAAGCATACTATAAACCCTAATTTGAAGGGGTGTTATGTAAGTGAACAGTAAACCCTAATTTGAAGAGATGACATGGAAGGGCTCATTCTAGGTTATACCTCGGAGTATGAAACTTCATGAATGTTATATATAACGAAGGAACTCCATCCCTTGTGAATGTGAAGGGGTGATAACCTTATTTTAATGGGTGTATGCCAAACCCTAGGAAATCAGTTGATGTGTGCTGATAAGCAACACGACCGTGCTGTGGAGCACGACCATGGTATGTGTCTCCTGCACGGCCGTGCATGGGAGCACGACCGTGGTGCTGTATATATATATATATGAAAGGGTTCTGGATATTGTGTTTTCACTGCTATCTATGTATGTTTCATTTATTGTAAACCATGCAGGTCCATGATAAAGAGGTGATCATAGCCAGGTAAGGTTATGATGTTCTATTCATTGAGAACACTTAGATTATGTGATGGGTACATTGCTTCAATCAAGGTCATGATGACTAGATGACTTGATGACTATGTGCTATTTGATAGCAAGTTCCATGATAACCTGAGGGTTGATTATCTGTGTTCTTAAATCATAGTGAGAAGATGATTGAGAACTGATACCTATCTGATAACTGATGAGAAATGAGTTAGTTACATTTAGTATTCTTCTGTTATATCCATGTTTTGTGTTTGAATGCTTGAGATCATGCTTGATGATAAAAGAATACTGAAATGTACCTAACTAATCAAGGATAACCATATCATGTATAGCCCTGATCATAGATCCATCATTTTCAGGTGTAATATGATGGTGAAACAGGTTTTCTTAAGGGAACTCCTGGAGCGCATACTTTTGAGTATGTGGGGGAGATGGACGCGTATATCTTTACGTCCTGGGGTAGGGGTTGATGTGGAGAATACTCCATCAACACTACACTATGTGTTATGCCGGGTTGATGTATCACAAATCACCCGAGGAAATTGTGATGCCACCTCAATGAAGATAAACATGAGATCCTTCTATGGTGAAGAGAGTACAGAACACCACTGTGACTCTAATAGCGAAGGACCAGAGTACCCTGGTGAGCTATAGTGGCAGAGACACAAGATGTCCTGCATGTGAACCTCAACCTGACTGAAGAAGTTGAAGGTCATGAGAATCCAGCTCTTTCGATGACCTTGTATGATACTGAGGCGACTTAACAATGGTCGGTTGGAGTTTGAGAGGTACACCTCATCTCCACAGGGCATAATGTTTGTATGTAAAATGTAATCAGCCGATTAGTATATTTGCTTAGGTTGAACAACGAGAAGCAATGTTTGATACTGCCTTGAGATATAATGTTTCTGTTGTCTACTCAGCGTACATGTCTTTCATGTTAATACTTAGAAGTATTTACTGCTTATCTACTCTTAAGTCTGCCTTGCATGATAAACTACCTTGTTTATGTTGTTTCCCTTTTCTTGAAAGCTTCTGGTGAAGAGTTATAACTCTCGCTGGGACAATTGTCGGTAATTGTCTCACCTCGTAGGCTTCAACCTTTTATGTGGTCGTCGTGTACGGAGGAACCAGTCTGCAGGAGAGAAGCAGCATCACCAGGGGCAGCAGTGAGCCTCAGGTGGATACCTTAGCTGTCATGTTGGTAGTTAGAAGTTCTATGTCGTCTCTGTACACTCAAGTCCCGGGAGTCAGATCTGAGATTTTGAATTTTGGAGTCTTGAAATGTTGTACATGGTTGTATATGTTCACTCAAGAAGTGACTCAAAAGAGATGTAAACTGATTATCGTACTTTTATGAATGGGGTGTCCTTTCTCTTATGATCTTTTCTCGAAAGGTTTTAATTTTTTGTGATTTTCCGCTTTCCGCTGATTAATCGATTCACTTCCACCATGTTTATCTTGTGTTTTGGAGATCAAAGCCCACAATTCACATACAAGAAGGATGATATTATAGTATGGAGTAAGTTCTATAAGAATTTAATCAAAAGGAAAGAGTAACCAATGAATGAATAATAAAAATGTGGCATTAATAACATAGAGAAGAAATATTATGAAACAAAGAATTTCTTGCATTTAATCCCCAAAAAACATATAAAGAGGTGCATGTATAATTAACAAGACTATAATAAACTAAAGTAAGACTATGGAACCAAAATCCATTAGCCATGACAGGAGGACTAAAACCTCAATACCCATATATATCATGGCAGGGGGGATAAAACCCAAAGCATGGTAGGAGGAATAAAACCCCAATGCTTATTAATATAATCATGTGATAGGGGAAATAAAACCCTATTTCCTAGAAGGAGGAATAAAACCTCAATGCCTAACACATAGTTAAACTACTGTGAAATAGTACTAGTCCAATTTTGACATGCAAATAGAGTAGGCAAGATCATAGTGCATTCCAATTTAATAATCATCAAAAGGATTGGAAGAATCCAACATATAACAATTGGGGTCAGGGGACCAGTATACATGAGAACTAGGGTTTCATTAATAATCAAAGATATATTTCAACAATAATTGAGATTCTAAAAGGATTTCAGATATTCAAAAAGAGGAGTATAACTAAAAAATGCCTCAATGATATCAATAGGGCCCAATCATTATATGTCCAAATAAAAACAAGATGATGTAGATAAATGATATTTACATATAAAGGTTAAGTCAATGGATATACTTAGGTCCACAAAGTAAATTTTATTCCTAGTAACACATTATGTGTTTTAGTCAAACTAAAGATAACATATGTATACATTCCTAGTATAGTTATATATTTATATCTTATCCTAATTCTTATCACCTAATGACATATTAGGGATTTTGGTATTATGAGGTGTACATATGATTCCTTAGAAATCTATTTTAGTTATAATGTCCAATTTGACTCACACAAGTTAAAGTGTATTGATGTTACATATGTGAGTGTGTAATGATATGCATTCTTAAATTTTGGATCTTTTAATGTCATTCTCTCTCTTAATATCATATAGTTCAATTTGGTCAACTAGGTCAAGGAGATGTAATACATCGGATGTTGTTGGACCAAATTACCCTTATTAGGAATATATAGGGCTTAGTATGGCTTACATGTATATATTTGGTCATATACTTGTATTTAGATATTGACATGTATATGTATACAAGTATACTCTATATGGTTATATGAACGAAAGTAGACTTATATGTGGTCCAAACTCAAATGTCATCTAAAGTCATTTTTTTTTCAAATTATGGAGTCACCCACATATATTTTTGTATGTTCTTTCTATTTTGTGTTATTTATTTCAAAAAAAAAGAAATGGATAAATACACTTCCTAGTAACATCAAATGTATATGCGAGTCTAGTGTATAAAATTCATATAAGATTAACATTATGATGGTGTATCAACTATGTTAGGTTTGATCTCATGTTTCACATGCTGAAAACTTTGATATTGATCCAATCTATAGTATGAAAAAATAGTAATAATGTAATTATACAAAAACTAAAAAATTCTATGAAAGTCAATAATACAATCTTACATATATTAGTAGATAGATATTAACATGTTGTGTAACAATATTACTATCACATTATCTGTACATCGCTATGACATTTATACAATTACTAGATTACCTTATCAAATTTGCCATTATATTTAGTCTATATCCTAACTTCCTGCATAGTGATATTACTAAATGTTTACTGGAACTGGATCATAAGAGGAGAGCAACTAACTTACTATAAACATGTAATTCTTGAGCATTAATTCCCAATCTACTAGGTGTTTTCCCACTTGTTTGGAGTTAATATCTCTGTTGGCCTTTGCATCCACTAACAATAGATCAAATATGATCTTGTCATCAGGATGGATCAATATGAGGTAGCCCTCTACTAATCTGTCATTTGCTTGTCAATGTTGACACATGAAGCCTTAATTGTAGATCACCACATATATGGTCAAGTTGATGACTTCTCATTAGAGATGATATTCTAGAATGTAGAATAGTGTCGAAGGATGCAGTTGTTCCATGTATTACTGAAGTCTACAAGGTCTTGCATTTCAGGTCTTTGCTTATTAGAGAAGAAGAAGGTGAATAGTGAATACATCCTTCTTGGACCACAAGGGTAGAAAAGCATCCTTAGGAAAAAGGTGGCAATTTAAGGAGCTCGAAGATGTGTTTCATCCGTCTAATGTGCTTTGAGGAAGGAAGAATGTAGTTGATGATGTTTGTAGGTCAGTCATGCTCATTGTTGAGCATAGGGATATATTGGGAGTGGGACCTCCACTGATGGTGGCCAAACACTGGGGCTATTGGAGACACAAAACCTTATGAAGGTTGGTCATCGGTAAAAACTAGAAGGAAGGCTAGAAGAGGAGATGGCATATGCGCCCTAACTATGAGATGTTGTATTCTTAGTGTGAAGAAAGGAGGTAGAAGACAAACCTCAGACTGAGAGGAGGTAGATGTCACACCTTGGGTGTTGGTGACGATTATAGCACAACATGTGCTGGTGGAACATGGAAGAAGAAAAGGTGATAATAGCTTTTTGTCATAGTTGTAGACACCAAGGAGAGGGCGGTGCTACTAGGATTTTAGGAGATGAGGTAAAAGGTGGTTGCATTGGTATGGTTACATGATGGATCTCAACGTGTGGTGTTGCAAGTTATGGTCAGATACATTGTTGATAGGTGTGGGGTCTTTGATAATTAGAGACACATCTGAACATAACAAAATGCATGTGATGGTTCTCCACGATAGGAGGAATCAGAGTGGCAAAAACTAGGAATTGTGTGGAGAGGAGAGGGAAGGAAGAGGATAATAAATAGGAAGATGAAGAGAAGAAGAAGATGAGGAGGAGAAGAGAAAAGAGGAGGAATAAATGACAACAGTGATGGCAGTCATTGGCACACCCTATGTATGAAGGGAGAAGGCATGCATATAAGGAAGAAGGAGAAGCTAACATGGTGTTATATTGTGGAAAGGAAAGGAAACAAACAAGGGAATTAATGTGTTTAGAAATCCTTATGTAATAATTACTGCTTTGTGTAATAAATTTAGAAATTCTTCTACATAGAATTTTAAATTTTGACTAACTAATTTGTTTCTATAATGTGTTTTAGTCAAAATTTAAAATTTCATACAGAAGGATTTCTAAATGTATTACATAAAGGAAAGGAAGCAAACGAGGGAATTCTCCACCAAGCAATAACTTGTTGCCTCTTGTAGAATGTGTTCTCCAAGCCTCTCTATGTGTGCCTCTTCCTCTACTTTGTCCAGACAGACCAGGGAGAATGTGGTGTACCACCCTGACCATCAAGTTAAAGAGTAATAGGAGTTGTCAACATGCTAGGCATCTCAAAACTCCCTATCTTATCCTATATTGGGCAGCGGTCCTTAGGGTGACTTCCTCTCCAAGAGAGGAAACTTTGATGACCAACTTGTCTCACAAGTTGTCTCAAAATTTGTGTTAAACCCTTTGTGACAATCCCCCTTTATTTACAAGAGTCAAAGGCTCGAGCAAACCTTGTTCTAATACCTTTCCTAACTCAATAAATGGTTTAACGTTAAAAACTCAAGACAATATTTGTGATCGACCAGTTATGTCTTGTGATCGACCGATCACATCCACTGATCGACTGATCATGACAGTCTATATCTAGATCTGACTTGTTTTCAAAATTTATACTTTTCCTTTACATTAAGATCGCTTGGTCAGTTATCCTGATCGACCGATCACATGTATCCAAGAAATTTCAATTGATCAATTGACAATCATTTGATATATTGACCCAATGAATGTGATCAACTAATTAGACATTCTTATCCCCTGATCATAGGGTGAATCAACATGTTTATGATTTAGAATCATTCTAATCATATGTTTGATTGCAAACTTCCAGTCCCTTATGCGTACTTATCTGCGTGACCCAGTAGGTTCCTAATTCTGTTGGTAGTGACGTTCAAAACACCATAAGAAAAGATTGGCATCTAGCCACACATTATTGCCAACCAAGTAAAACGAATGAGTTTGACATCAACTATAACCTAAAGTGATCAATATTTCCATGACCGTAAAATCCCTTTGTCACATATATCTAGGTTGAATTGAAAGCATTGGATGTCCTTATTTTAGCATTCAATCTATGTTACTTGAACTAGAGATAGCTATCCAAGATAAAGTGGACTGAATATCATGTATAGAGTCACATGGGCATGGTCATGCATTTCATAGTGTCTCTTATCAAGTGGTTGGGATATCACTCCAAAGGAGGGACAAATTCCATATAGATCACTAACAACATGCCCCATGTGTTATAGTGTACCCAATCACCACCCTTTTGACAAATCGTATTTTAGAGCATGCTGGTCTAGCATCAAAGTACACAGAACAACATGTGTTATTGCAATAACTTTAGGTATAATGATCACAATCATCATTGTCACATTGAGATACAACTTTGACATGTCATTACATGACTTTCATGTGTTAATCTCAGGGTGGACATGTTTTGATCAACTTATTCTCTAACAAGTAACCATGAATGTGAATTGATATCCAATATCATGACTACAAAGACATAGTCATCACTTTCCATACATGCAGTCTTGTGTGTTATTGTTGTGCTATACTATCCCCAATAATAACTGGCTATGAACATAACAAAATATACTCTTATTTTTCATATGTTCCCATTTTCAGGCCCTCAACCCAAAACTATATGTCATCAAGTTAAACATTTCTAGGACATAATTAAAAAACTTTATTCATTATCTCAATAATAAACAAACATAATACCTCTTATCAATAATCAAATCAAAGATAAAATATCCCTTTTACAATCATCTTATGATGGCTCCTAGGGAATATAACCAACACTTACGTCATTGTGTTGACAAGATTCTATCAGTTATGTACGACTTTTTATGTATTATAAGGTTGCAAGTTCAAAAATCTGGAGGTATAATGTATCCTAAATCATCATATCATTATCTTCGTATTGGTAGGAATTGATGTTGAATATTGATTTTTTTCCTTTTCACATTTATATGGATCAAAAATTGGATTTATTTGAGTGACATGTGATCCATATTTAATAAGTCCTTAAAACACTATAATTTACACATTTGAGAGTGAAAGCACTTTGTTCAAATTTCATTATCATTTTAATTAAATTTGAATATTTTGTAGGGTACATATATCAAAGTTGTGGTGAGGGGATTTTCACTAAGTAGATTTTTTAACATTACATTTTATATTTAAGGTGATTGTAAATACATTTTTTGACATATTAATTTTATTGGCAACATAAATCAAGATTTAGAGTTTTTCCCAAGTAGTAGATTTTCCATGGACAAATTAGTTTCCTAAAGTGAGAAACCCACAACCACCAAAGTGGATCAGGAGTGATTATGCCAGAATATTCATTGAAAATTCTTACCTTAGACAGCTCAGTACATCTCCACTTTGTGGTGATGTTTATCCTCTGTAAATTAGTTTATTAGGAAAGTTTGAATGGAATTATCGATATCTAAGTTTCATAATGTTCACAAATTGTTTTCAAAATTAATGTGGAAAATTATCAAATGTGACTAAATATACATAAACCAAATCATTTTAGGGATTATGAAATTCTATATTTTTGTTTACACTAATTATGGGTCCCAAACTAAGGTAAAAACTAGGGCACTCTATTAATGTTGCATATGTAGGGTGTGGACGTGGTGTTATGCTAGTCCTTGTTGAAAAGTTACACACACACAAACACACACACACACACAGATATATATATATATATATATATATATATATATATATATATATATATATATATCAGGCTAGAATACACTCGAGTGTACAGATCACATGAATACACTCATGTGTGTTTGCATATCAAGACTATTTTTCTTGCTAAATGTAAACATCTTCACTGTCATACTTTAACTAGGCTACATATAAATTTTGAGCCCATTTAGATGAGTGTAAGTCACTCATCCAAGGGCAACAAAATCGACGCATGAAAATAATTTGAAATGCATAATTTTTGCGGTCTATATAACATGACCTAAAATTGTCCAAATGTGCTCAAATTTTATATACGAGCTATTCACAAGATGTTTAAGAAGATCAATGGATTCGATTTTTGAAAAAATATTGCATCGTGAAAAACTACTTGAGTGTATTCTACTCCGAATACACTCAAGTGTATTCTAGCCTGACTCTCTCTCCCTCTCTCTCTCTCTCTCTCTCTCTCTATATATATATATATATATATATATATATATATATATATATATATATATATATATATATATATATATATATATATATATATATATATATATATATATATATATAACACATCTTCATAAACCATAACTTTAAGTAAATAGATGCCTATAGAAGGAGTCTGGAACCTATAAAATGACATGGATATGTTCCATGCATTTTTACATTAAGGTACATAACTTACGACATATGCTTGTAGTGATAATAATTGGTCTAGTAATACTAGAGTTTCTTGTCAACTATTAGTCTAAGACCCAAGTATTCTATTTTTATTCCTAACTAATCCTAATTTCTATGAGAAATGCATGAGTGCTAACGCTTGATATCCTGGATATCATGTTGTAAAAATGTGATCTTGTGACCAACCTTTTCACATGATTATATTTATAATATTAAACAAGTCTTTGCATGTTCATTCTATACACTAGAGTCCATGAAAGCCTATACATAAGTACTATATATAAAATAATATAAGATCTACTCTTCTATTAATAAGGGAAATATCATGCATGTCTTTTTATGATCTTCCCTAAATCAAAATACATGTGCATCCCAAATGGAGGAACCCATCCAACACATTGATCAAAGAGGTAAGTGTCAAATAGTGATGGTACTAAATTCTTCGCATTGACTTATTTTAGATGCTTGCACAATATAAGATTCAATTCAATTTCAACTCTATGGAAGACCTTATATTAACATGATAAGGATCCTTTGTGAGTTTATAAGTACTTAGTCTGAACTCTGTGTGAGTTTACCTTGTTTCCCTTGATGTACGGGGGTGTTTCATTTCCTAGGCGGGGTCATCAAAATGGCTCCTCCTTGGGGGTGATTCCCACATCTTAAATAAATAAGGATCATGACTGTATTAAAGTTTCAATATAGCAACTCACAAGATTTTTCAATTAACAATTAAACAATATCGTTCAAAATTACAAATTAATCCACAATATATCAAAATGTTCAATATTGCATACAATAATAGTATCAATTATAAATATTATAATCGAGAAATATAATATAATATCTTTTTCTAGGGCTAGTGCCTTGTGTTTTTCATAGTCCCAAAATAGAACAACTCTATTTCCTAATTTCTATTTTAACGGATATATTTGAGGAACTAATCCATTACAACTACTATGTAAGAAGTTATGATGTTACTCAACCTCAAGTGTGCCAAAGCTCTAAAGGGGACAAATCCCAAAGTGAGTCCAAACCCCAATTTAGATCAATTCTACTACTATTTTAATATATAATGATTTTCAACATTCATTAAATAATGATGGAAGAGGCAAGAAAGGTTTGTAATCTATTTTAAGTTCACCAAAAGCCAACTTCCAAGCATTCCATTCATGAGAAATATAATAAACCAACAATCGAATAAATTATCCCATGCTTTTTTCTACAAGAGTTTCCAAAATGTGTACACAAGCTTCAATTACTCTAGATTCCAGATAATCTAGTCAGAAAGAAGGTGGTAGTGTTACAATGTCACTTGGCTTGGAATTCAATCTCTAATATTTCCTTTTTATGATATTCTTTCCCATCAATATTTATTACCATTTCATGATCTTTTGATTGTATTATCTAGGATTTCTATCTAGAGTTTGCATAGGCGTCTACATCATTGTTCTAAAAAATGGTATGCGGTGTATAGGCGGAGAGGGTACCATGTAGAATATATGGCATATGTGGGAGTACATACAATATATGAAGTTTACATCTTTTCTAATGTATTGTTTATATATATTCACAAAATCACATATTGGGTACATAAACTAAAAATTTAAAATGTGGAGTATGCAATATATATATATATATATATATATATAATGTATGTACACACACACACACACACACACACACACATATATATATATATATATATATATATATATATATATATAGAGAGAGAGAGAGAGAGAGAGAGAGAGAGAGAGAGAGGAGGGGGCAAATCTTTCTCTATAAAACCCACTATATATTGTACACACAAATTTGTACATTCATAAATACATTTTTACTATATATATATATATATTCGTGTGTGTTTGTGTTTTCATATAAATGTACAAATGTGTACAAAAAGTTTATATAGTTATTTATACTTATACATATGAATATATGACTATATATTATGATAATAAATGTAATGAATATATCCACATACATATGTACATAAGAAGCAAGTAATGGGATTTTAAAAAGTGGAGTTTAATTTTCCAAGCATACGTGACGCGGTAGGGTGACAAGTTAGGCATACACAAGAGTATATGTGACCATGCATACTACTTTTTGAAACATAGGTCTATATAATCAATGTCACTTTTTCATGTATGTCGCTACCTTATCATGTAGATGTCCCCCACATTGCATTGTTAAGGTTCTATAATATCTCTATCTCTCTAGGATTTTTACTCTTTTTAAAATGAACATGTGATCCATGTCATATTTTTGATGTACTTACCATGTGTATATATCCATTCTAAGGTAGGTTCTACTTTTTATCCTGCATAGTCATCTAACATCATATTAGTTAGATACTATAACATTATTGGATTATCTGCACATGTAATTTCCAAGGTTCATATTCATATGTTAATATTCACATTTTAGGCTTTAATATACATGATTTTTAATTAGTAGTTCTCAATGTTTTATATTCTTCCAACATAAGTTCCATGATGGTCAGTCAATCATTCAAGTCTTTTTCTTATACCTACTAATATAGTAAACATTACATGTGGTTGTAAACAAAGTCTCATCTAGGTTATGTTCTAAATTACATAGTTGTTTACAATATTATCTTTTCACAGTTAGGATATGTCTATTAGGTGTCTAGTGACTCATTGACTTGCATTTCGTCATCTAGGTATACTTACTATCCATTTCTAGGGTTTTAGTTTCCCAACCTAGAATACATTAATCATTTTGAGCAGTTTGGGTCATTAGATTTTCAATAATGTAAAATACTATTATGACCTTCATGCATACAAGACCTAATATGTGTCTTTGGTTGTTATAACTTCCCATTAAGAAACACTAGATACATATCATATTACTTCAATCATACATATTAGACATTCATCATTTTACATAAGTAGTAGTGTCACATGCATGTATATTTATTTACACACTAATTGGTCTCATGATTATATGTCCATATAATGGGGTGAATGTCCCGTTTTCATTAACCTCTAAATATTCAAAGTTGCAAGGTCAGAAACTATGAATATGTTCATTAACTAAAATATTAAACAAAATTTATTTCCTTTTTACCAACTTTTATTTTATTTAAGCAAATATCAATTTATTAATACCTTGGTCAATATATATTTTACTATGACAAGAGGGTCATGTGAATTAAGATAGGTTGATTATGATTCAAACCAGCATGTAATCCATCTAGGAATTTTCCTAATTTTAAGATATTTGTAAACAATTATTTTCATTTGATGTATGTCTTATTTTGTAACATGCATATTAGTTCTTTATCATTTTAACCAAGAATAATCATTAACTCTTGTAAAGATTAGTTAGTATGGTCAAACTAAGTTGAGGTTAAGCAAAATCAACATACTGATGGGTTATTTTATTTTATATAATTTAAATGATTCCTTATTTAGTTTGTCCACGTCATTGACTCAATGATAAACCAAGTTAGACTTTTGAATAATCTCACATACACAATATGGATCACCTTGAATGCCATTATCATTATTATCTGAATCACTTATAACCTTCATTATATTACCTATACAATTATTACTATTATTAATAATAATAATATTAATTATTTAATGAATTAATTAAAAACATGAGAAGAAGAATTGAAGAAGAGGGGAGGAGGACCTATCTTAAAGGTGGAAGGATGAACAAAGCATATTATCTCTAGGAACCTTATGGCTCTATTGATTTCCCTATGGGTGGGTGGGTGGGGTACCCTGGGCACTATTCAAGCTGGTGGCAAGTCCTTCTTGCAAAAGGTAGAGGCTATAGGAGAAGCTTGCTGTTAGATTTATCATCCTGTAATGGCAAGGATTATCAGATATTTCTCTAGAGAAAAATGGGGTTGAGGGGTGGTGGCTTTTGATCCAAGAAGGTGAGAGACGGATCAATAAAGTATGTCTATGTGCTTTGGAAAGGCTTGAAGTCCACATATGGAGCCTATGTGGTTGCCAAAGAATATGAAGTAGTACATGGTGGTAGGAGGAAAATAATTCTATGAAAGTATACATAAATTATTCATAGCAGGTAAGTGAATCTTTCTTTGTCATCTTCTTGGTGAGATAAAGCTCAATGGGCAAGGAAATTGGTCATCATCATCATGGAGGAGGTGAATCATCTTCGAGATGGGTAGCCCATTTATTAGAGGTATTTGGATGAGGATTTTGGCTAAGGGACCCCATGCAGTGCTCATGGACCTCCAAGTTTCATAAGAGAGGCCACAACACTCAATTCCCAACCTCACTGGTAGCTCTAGTTCTAGGTCACAAGTAAGCATGACATTTGGAGCTAGTTAATCTGGCATTGATGGGAGAGTGGGCATTGGGGTAGGAAAAAGGCAAGTGAATCCAAAGAAGAAAGGAAGGGAAGATGATACGATACAAACTCTAAGAAAATTCTTGTTTTTGTGTACCAGTGGGGACTACGTTGGGGATATAATTAGGTTTACTTGTGGTCCTTATTTTGGGCCAATTACTCAGATCAAATCGAACCACTAGATGAATGGTCCACATTTAGTTCATTTTTTTCCATATAGGATATGAAATAAAGCCAAATGAATTTGAGATTATAACTATCTTATCTTAGTGCCTATAATTTTCTAATAATATAAATACTTATCTTGATCATTGCAAATTTCCTCAATGTATTAATCTACATGGTGATTCAATACAATTTATAGTAATCACAAATGTATTTAAAATATGATTCCAAAGCCAATGAATTGTTACTTGGCCAAGATAACTGAGAGTGGGTCTTGGTATAATTGGATCTAATCAAAATATTAAGAATTGGATTTTGTATCCATTCATTCGAAATTATTCAAAAGAAATTGAAATACAAATTAGGGAAAAAGCAATTTTGATTTTCAAGTGAAGAGAAAAATATATTGTAGCTTAAAAATAAGTTTGATGTCCAAATTTAGTATGTTACATAATCATAGTAATCATACATGTAGTCAATACTTTCATATGTTCTAACACCATCTGAGTCACATCACCTTCATGGAATTTAACTTTCTTAGTGAAACAAACTGATTTCACCTTGTACTATTCCAAGTAGTTCATGCCAAGGATTACATCTGATATGTGTAACACAAGTGGAAAATGATACACTTGGATGCTATGGATCATATCAAAAAATACACTTGTAGAGCATGACTCTACTATAAAGATATGTTCAATTGTAGAATTTTTCAAAATCAAATCATAAGGCAAGGATACAACTAATAAATGACTTTTTACTATCACAATCATAGTCATGAAGGAGCGTGTAGTTTCAGTACCCTCCAAAATAGTATAGATTTAATGAGTTTCGTAAATAGTTGCATATAACCTATCACTACTCATGACATACACCTAATGAAGACCTTAACTGTGTCTTTATATAGTGCCAAATTGTTTATTTTTCACATCTATATGTTCCAAATGCAAGTATTGCCTAGTAATTGGTAATTTATATGAAATGCACTTATGGATGCTATTTTAATAATTTTTAGGTACCTTGGAGACTAGTTGATATAAGGGGAGAGAGGTATACTTACAAACTTTCCAACACACATGGAAGAGTCCAAGGAACCATTATTGTCAATGTCAACCTATCCCAAGTATCAAAGAGTCAAATATGAGAAAAGTGAACCATGGATGATGAATGTGAAGATCAAAGCTCTATAGGAAATCTCTAAAATGATAGTGGTACCCAACCCCAACCATTCTTTGAGAGGTGAAATAATAGACTAAGTCTAAAATTTGAAGCAAGTAAAGAAGCTCAACCACCATGGTCGTGCATAATAAAATGACTGTGTTTCTCAAACACCAGCACAACCGTGTTGCCCAAACATGACCATAGCCAAAAGCATCAAGAAGAACATTCTCCAGAGTGAGGTCCAATAATACATCCTCCACCACAGCCATGCCATCCATCACGACCATGCTACCCTAAACCCGCCACGATCGTGGTGTCCACCAAGGTCATGGTTCCAACCAACGTCATGCCACCTCACTTCCAAGACCCCCAATTTTATATGATATTTTTATTGAAATGAAATGACCATTTTCGCCTACTACAACCATTCCTAAACCTACCCACCACGGTCTTGATACCCACCTAACCCTAATTCTACCCCTCTATCATTTTAACACTATACCCCATTTAACACTATGCTTCCTAGGCTACTATATAAACATCAGTGGAAGATGGGAGTAGGAGGTCATCTCCTACTAGAATTCAAGGCATCTGCCTACTCCCACCTACCTCACTTCTTCCATTTTTCTTATATCATTCACCCATGAATCCTATTTTTTTGGTTTTGGCCACACCACTTCCACTTTCCATGCCATCCCACCATAGAGGAGGGAGGAGGACGTCCTTGCTTCTGCTGGAGAAGGAGTCAACCCCTAGTTCAAACTTCATGGCTTTGTCCACTTCTATCTTCTCCAATAAAGTGTTTCCCTTATCATTAGTAACTAAGCCCTTTGTCTGGATTGTTTGGAGAGACAAAATGTGAATTTGATATCATGTTGGGGATATATCATTCTAAACATTATAATTTCATTTGAAGATGTTATCTTCTTTATTATTTCTCATTTTCCATCTCTTGCTATGGTGATTGATGTTTGATATCAACTAAGTACATGAGCATGATGTAAATGTGGCTATTTGAGGAAAAGCCCCTAAGTCTAGCTAGTAAATCCTTAGGTAGATACCTCTCTTTCTATATATTTATCTATTATTCTATATATAGGTGTGATATATAAGTTACTACTTGTGTCTCACTTAATGTATTTAACAAAGAGATTGTCTAAAGGTTGGTTTGAGGGTAATAGGAGTGAAATACCCATCTACTACACTCCATACCACCCCTTTCCAATAAGTACATCAGGAGAATCACTTCTAAGGACCTAGATTGGTGTTGTCTTGATTGGATTATAGATATACCCAAGTTTATTGAACCTCATAAGGTTGGGTAGGGGGTGATAGGGACTGGTTCTCATATATACACCTTATGCCACCCAAGACAACTAGGTAGTATAAGATTATTCACCATCATCTCACTTTGTTGTTTGGTTTGATGACATGATTTGATCGAATGTGTTGCATTAAATAACCCCAAATAGGTTGAGAATCACATTTTCCTCCAAATGGCCCACTACCTTTAATTTCTTATTAAACCCTAATTTTCTATAGAGATAGATTGTTTTCTTGCTGGCTTAGTTAGTTAATTGTTTGTGTTCGAGTAATTAGTTGTCTTCCTTAGTTACTTGGTCTAGGTCTTGGTAGTAAATATCTAGTTTAGTCCATTTCTTCCCTTCCTATTGTAACTTTTAACCTAGTGTACTTATTTCTTTTCTCTCTTTCCTTATTTAACTAGTTGAATCACTTAGTTGCCACTTAGGATTGATCTTTTAGTGTAGTATTAATTGTTATCTTTAGTCATTTGCTTTAATGTTCTTGATCTCTTAGCTTTATAGTTAGTCTTGATTGTGAAGGGTTGAATGAGGTTTGAATTTTGATTTTCTTTCTTGCTTTTTCACCTTAGTGTAACTCAAACCCAAAGTCAACAATTGTAACCCTACAATTCACGTTGGGAACCTAGTAAAACAACTTAGCTCTAGAGCCCCCATCTCTCATTGTGGATCGAATGTGACTTGCCACATTATCTATATTACATATTGAGCTATGCACTTGTGATTCTATTATAAAGAGTGTGTCTAAGTAGGTAAGTTATAAATCTTTGTTAGCTTGGTGTGTCATAGAGGTACATCAAGTTTTCTGAAACCTATTTCCAGGGAAACTATTATTTATTCTTTGTATTGTCCTTGCATTTGAGATTACTAACTCTTCTTGGTTGTATAACATGTAGATGAAAATGTACACCTCAGGGAGAAGAGATAGATAATCCAAATGGAGGAACATTAGCCCACAATGGAGAGCCCTCGAGACCTCACCATGACTACTTCCTTTAGGGAATTTATATCTATCCTATTGCAACAAGAATTTAAGTAATGAACACTCAAGATTTCTCCATCCCTCCAAACCTTACACAGTTGCTTCACATCTTCTATTGATTGAATCATGAAAATCATAACAAGCATGTTGATTCTTTTCCAGAGACATGCTCAACTATCTGAACTCAAAACACAATTGATGATGCCATTCTATGTTCCCTACATCTCTAAGCGACAAAGCCAAGGATCAGTATTCTTTAAAACTGGAGATCATGAATTGGTATGGTATGAAAATACTTTTTCGAAAAAGTTATATTCTATTGCAAGGTAGACACAAATGGGACTTGCCATAGTAACTTTCATCCATATGGATAATAAGAAGTTCCATGACACTTGGAAAATGTTCTAAAAGATGTTGAGAGAATGTTCTCAAGATGAATTTCCTTTATGGTGATTTTCTACTTCAAATTAACTCAATTGAGCCAAACCAAAATAGATACGTCTTATGGATGTGCTTTTATAACCAAAACTCTCAAAGAGTCATGGCCTTTGTTAGAGCATTTGATAGAAAATTCAAGAAATTGAACTTTTAGTAAGATAAATGACTATGAAAGGAATATTGGAATGACAACTCTTGCATATCATTCACCTATTGAATACTTAGACCCTCAATTGATGGAGATGCTATTGAAATTATGAACTTAATGAAAAATAAAGAAAAAATTCCTAAAGCCATGCTATGAAAGATGGTGATAGATTAGAGGAAGTGAAGGTCCTTCAATCCTATAGAAACTGGAAACATCAAGGACAAGGGCCACCACCACAACAACAAAAAGGTCACAGGTTTAGCTCAATATTTGAGGAATAGGTATTTTCTAAGATATAAGAGTTTTATGAGGTTAAGTACACGATGTTTCCCAAGTTCAAAACATTAATAGACTTGAGAAAATAATGGATCAATTGTCCTTAATGCTTTCTCCATATGGAAAGGAACTTCGCTACCAACCCATGGGGAATCTAATTTGCCTTAGTGGATTGATGAATATCCCTCAAAATACTTACTTCCCATACACGTGTAGGAACATTCCCTTCACCAATACCAAGATCACCGACATCCATATGAACCCATTTCTCCATCACAATCATCCTTCAACCACCAACATCCTACTCCACCTCAATATAGCGAAGTCTATGTGTGACGACCCTACCATCAAAGACAATCACTACTTCACCAACACCTCCATAACATTCACACAAATGATATGTATACCCACATGTGTAATCACCACCTCCTCTAGAACAACTAATTTTTTCTCATCCTCCTTCTTATTCCTCCCAGAAGCAAATGGAGGTTGATATTGTGCTAAGAAGTGCAAGATAGTTGAAATGCTAAAGTAGATTGTTGGCAATAATACTATGATGGATGACATATTTGATATTGTGACTCTAATATTTGATGATATTGTAATGTTGAGAAGTGATACTATGAAACTTTATTATACAATGCCACTATTGAATTCTATTGCATGCAAGGAAATGACCCTATTATTCTTTAGCAAAACAATGTGTAAGAGAATCCATCCCCAGATGCATTTGACGGTCTCAAGCCTTCTCCATCACAATGAAAGCAAAAGCACACTAAAGATCTGTGAGACGTTCAAGAAAGTCACATCAACATACCCCTCTTCGATGCAGTTATGAAAATAATCATATATGCAAAATTACTCAAAGATAACATGTACATAGAAGAGTAAGTCTGTCAGAAGGATGCCTTAGAAAGTGAGATTCATTAAACAAGTGAGTTTAATTCTACAACATGTAGTCCCTAAGAAGGGAAAGGACCCCATAGCTCCTACCATTACCTGCAACATTGACACACATCATATTGAGCAAGCTAGTACAATACTTGGGGTTAAGTGTGAATTTGATGACATATCATGTGTACATTGAACTCGGCTTGAGTCAGTTCAAACCAACTAATTGTACCCTTCAATTTGCTGATGATCTATGAAGATTACAAGGGATGTGAGATGATGTGCTAGTGAGATTTGATGATGATTCCATCTTTCTAGAAAATTTATCATCCTTGATTTGGATCAATATAGCTTAAAAATCCTTATACTCCTGGGGAGGCCATTCTTAGCAGATGTTGTTATTCGTGTGAGGACCAGTACCATGCTTGTTACATCCATGCACATGATGACAGGTTGAAGATATTCAAATTATCTTCTAGAGTTTGAAGTTATTGGTTCCAGTGATGAGGTATATTACTTGATTTACTACCTTGATGATATTGTTTAAAAATGTTTAACTCATGGACTAAGACTGTCAATCAATGTAAAGGGATTGAACCAGTTATTGAATTTCTTAAAGAGCCACTTGAAGAAGTCAAGGAGATTGAGGTAGTAGCTGATACTGAGGATCTTCCTTCTATGGTAGCTGGACCCTAAAAAACATCCTTGGAAGATCCTTACATCCTTGAATTGAAGACACTACTCGAGGGCTTGAAGTATGTTTTCCTTGTTTTGAATGACACCCCCTAGTGATTATTTCCTCCATTCTTTCCCCAGAACAAGAACATGCTCTCACCAATGTACTAAAGAGAATGTTAAGCCCATTGGATGGTACTTTGTCGACTAAAGGGGATTTGATCGTTCCATTGATATACACATGATCTACCTTGAAAACAATGCCCATCCAAGCTGGGAAATGTAAAGAAGGCTAAACCCAAAAATGAAAGAAATTGTAACCCAGGACACCATAAGGTTATTAGATATTGGGATAATCTATGTCTATTCTGATAGTTCATGGGTGAGGCCCATCCATGGGTGTCTTGGAAGGGTGGAATGACCACGAAACCCAATGAAGGGGGTGAATTGATGCATGTTAGATAATACTCCATGAGGAAGATGTATGTTGATTATAGAAAATTAAGTTTCAAGACCAACAAAGACCACTTCCCATTGCCTTCATTGAGCATATATTTAAGAGACTAGAAGGACAAAAGTTTCTATTATTTTCTTGATGGTTACTCAAGTTACTTTCAAGTGACAATTCATCCAGGTGATCAATATGTGTCTAACTGGGACATTTTCTTGTAGAATAATGCCTTTTGCTCTTTATAATGCTCCATCCACCTTCTAGAGGTGTGTGACGTATATCTTTTTAGACATGCATGACTCCTCTCTCGAAGTCTATATTGATGCTTTTTTGGACTTTGAAAAATATTTTGATGATTTTTTGTCACACCTCACTACTGTCTTGGAAAGATGTATAAGGTTCACCTAGTTCTTTCTTGGGAGAAAAATTGGTTCATGGTTCCCCAAGGCATTGTTCTTGAATGTAGTTTCAAAAGTCAGACTGAAGTTGATAGAGCAAAATTTGGTCTCATTTCTATTATGACTATCCCCTCCACTATATGACATGTCTTTTTGTGTTGGGTCATAGATGTTTCTATCACCACTTTATAATTTTTTTTGAGCAATATATAAGAGCCTTTTTGACATCTTGAGAAATATGTGCACTTCAATTTTGATGACATATATGTTAAAGCCTTCAACAACCTAAAGTGCAATATGATTTGTGCTCATATTATGCAACCCTCCAACCCTATAGGCCATTTTAGATCATGACTAATGCATCAGATACACTCAAGGGGGTGAGATGGGCCAAAGTATTGGTCACGTACCACATGTTATATACCATGAAAATAAGACTCTAGATGAATCCCAAAGGAACTACACCATCATTGAAAATGAGTTGCTTGTAGTAGTATATTCTCTTGATAAGTTCTACTCATACATTCTCCAATGCAAAAACCATTGTCTACTTGACCATGTTGCACTCAAATACCTTATGTATAAAAAGGATTCAAAGCCAAGGTTGATACAGTGGATCTTTTCTCTAAGAATTTGAGTTGGAAATTGTTGGCAAGAAGGGAAGTGAAAATTCTTCACTAAACCGCCTATCACGCATTGTGGCACCTTATGAATAACTGAACAAAATCAAAGAAATAATGCCTCATGAACTAGCTATATCCACTCAAAACCATGGTTCAAGTACATATCCAATTTATTGGCTAGTGGAAGAGTTCTTATCACAAGGTCAAGGGAGGAGAGGAGGAGATAATTTTCTACCGTGTAAATTTATGTGAGATGAACCACACCTCTTCAAATATTTCCCAACCAAATCATTAGAAGGTGCAATATCGAGAGTGAAGAACAAGACATACTCTCCATGTGTCATTCTGGCACATGTAGAGGTCATGTTGGAGGGAAATAATGGATGCAAAAGTTCTCCAATATGTTTTCTTTTGGCCAACCCTATTCAAAGATTTTCATAAATTTGGTAAGCTTTACATGAAGTGACAAAATGTGGGGACAATTTCAAGGAGACTTGATGCCGATATCCCATATCCTAGTAGTGAAGTTGTTTGATGTGTGGGGCTATTGAATTAATGGTCCCATTCTCTCTGTCCTTCAAATTAATGTACTTCTTGGTGGTTGTTGATTATGTATCTAAATGGGTTGAAGCATATCAATGATTACAAATGACCACAAGGTGGTCTGGAATTTCGTAAAATTAAAATTCCACATACACCCCAAATGTGCCTAACCAAACAAAAACACTAAAAGTTCTACCTATGCCATCCAAATCCATCTCAAATCTTGAAGGATGAAGGGAATCATGAAGAAATTGAAGGTAGGTCTAAAGACCATCAATGACTCCATGACTCACACAAAAGGGACTCCAACATTACCCCACCATCCCATAGCCTACTCCATCGCCATCAAATTATATTTCTAGCTCCCATGCCCACTTTCCTCTGGGAGCCATTCTCACCTCCAATAGTCCTCTATCCATCATACATCATATCATAACTACCATTAAGAGGAAGGAGAAGCATTAGAAACTTGAGTCGCATAACCTCGCCAACTCAATCGAGGTGGAGGCTACAACTTGACCTTAAAGAGGGAAGAAGATTGCAACTCCATCAAATCCTCATGCACCACCACATCCCATGGCAATATTTCATTCTACACCTCCGTTCAACCCCAATCTACACAAACACCTACAAGAAGGTTTCCATAGAAAAAGGAAAAGCATATCAACATGTAGAGGTTGTCGCCCTCAACTTGGACACAAGTTCAAGATCCCACCCATATGAAGAGGAATAAGAATTAGATACTGAGAATGAGGAGATGGAGTAAGAGGAAGTGGTTGTGGTATCTCATTTGGAGATGTATAGAATAAAGCAATCGGGAAAATAACATTAAGGAGTCATTTTTGGGAGGGGAGTAGAGGAAAGACCAATGTGAAACCTCTTCATCCTGAGTGCCTGAAAAAGAGGGTGATTGCCACGAGGTATGCATGCATGTCTAAAATGTAGTCCATGGGAATCAACTTCAACTTCAAGGAGTACATGAATCTTTTATGTTTACAAAAAAATCTAGTTGAAGTTTAGAAAACACAAGTTAAGACCATAAATGAATTTTTGAGATCTTTTTAAAAGGAAGTGCCAAGGTGAGGATGTTACTAGGTTCAAATTGTGTGATTCAATACAAACATATTCCCATACCAATAAGGTTTTTGCTCCCACCCTAGAGTTTACAAAGAAATTTTATAGTTAGTGGATAGAAATTCAAGATTAAACTATCAGTTGTATGGAAAAGGTTGACTAGTCAAGATACTTTTACAGTAGGGAAGTTAAAACAAGAAGATTTCATAGAAACCTCATGAGATATTTGTGGAAGGTATTGGAAATTACCATATTTGTATATTATGAAAATTAAGGTCTTCTCCCAAAAATACCTTTTTGTTATGTGCTGGATGATAAAGGACGAGTTTGTGAACCTAGGGGAAATGATGATTGATCATCTAAAATCATTGTCGTCAAAGTGTATAAATCCATCTATCATGATATGGATTGTTACTAAAATTGGATTGTCCTTAGGATGTTATCTGGAGGGTCTTACTAAAAGAAGGGTGAAATCTGTGGATTTGAACTACCAAGACCGCTTCCACATGATCTCCATGGTGAATGACACAATTGTATACAATATCAACCCAGAGTATCTAGTGTCACCCTTAAGATTCCCTATCATACCAATGTTTTTCTTGCCAACAAAGATCCAATACCTAGTTTATGGAGCTAATTGCATAATGTAAGGGTGAAAACCCTAAAGGGTGATACATAACACCAATAGTTGATTTGCCAGAGAGGGAAGGAGAGACTCATGTTCTAGAAAAACATCAACACACAAAATCCCAACTTTGAATAAGAAGGAGAGAGGATATATATGACGTAAAAAACCCTTCAAAAAATAGCTATGAAATTCCCACCATCCAAGCAGAGTTGGAGGGGAATCATCAAACACAACAAAACATGTGGCTTGATCAGTAGAAGATGTACCACCAGATCAATCATATGTAAGACTTCTAGCATGCACATGTGCGGAGGAACCCCAGATGGGGGTAGAACTACTGGAGTGCACCGTAGGAATACCCCAAAACATATCCAACTTCATAGGAAGACTATTTGGGGTCACTATCAGTACCCTGTCTTAGGGAGGAACATCAGATCCACCACCATAGCATTGACAACACCCTATCATCCCTAAAATTTTGTTTCATGCTGAAGACAACATGATTTAAAATCTTGGGGTGGTACATGCTCTTCTCTCACTATATATTCATGTTATATATGTATCACCCAATTTTAATGATTGCTTGACAATTTCACCACATTTATCTAGTTATATTTTCATTGCTTTTCTTATTTGCATGTAATATTGTTTATTTTTTTCCTTCACAATTTTATTAGAATTTCAGCAATTTCTTGCAATTCCACCCATCAAAATCTTGCTAATTTCTTGTGTGTGATTAGATGGATTTCTCATTCATGTCATTTAATGCTTAGTAGAGTAGATTTTGATGTGAAGTGGGGTCTTTGGCACCATTTTGGCCAATTCTACCCAAACATGAAATTGCTTTCTCTAGAAGATGTTTTAACCCAATCCCTACATAGTTGAATAGAAATTGTGACTTTTGACGACACACATCATATCATCATGTTTTATTTCTAAATATTCTCAAGTGTTGACTTTAATGCTTGTTGAGTTATCTGGTTGGATTGTGATCTAAGCACTACACAAATGCTTAGGGTTTGTCACTCATGATTAAATTTTTGTTAAATTGCTCATTTTTTTAAATTTATGAAGAATGTTGAAATAACCCCCATGCAGGAGATTTTGTATAAAGACCTACACCAGTAACCCCTCTCTTGATCCATTTTTTATTCATCTCTACATACCACTTGCCTCATGAAAAGATGCAAAAAGGGACACAAATAGTAGTCCTTTGCAACACCTTGGAGTAGACACACATCTGCATTATGCTTCACTCCTAGTGCTATCTATCCCTATATATACCAAGGGAAATGAAAAAGGAAATATGCAAAAATAAAATAAAATAAAAAACGCTCTCATGTAACATGTTATAAGAAAATAAAAGATAAGTGCACCTATGTAATAACACTCCAACTTCTTTCCACAACCATTTGTCATTTTTGCACTCCTACTTGGCCAGGGAAAAATCAACCCTAGCCCCTCTTCTCCCCTCACAAATACAATTGGGACACTTGCAGTGTATTGGAATAGGAATTGTATGTATATGGGTGAAATAAAACTTCTAAATACTTTGGTCATAATACGATGAAACGACTTACCCAGATCTATATGAAAATTGTGTGGATTAATTGTACATTTTATGCCATATATGGGAAGTTTGTAGGCTCAATTATATGATTACAATTGGTTATGAAAGAAGAGAGGAAATGAGTGGAATTCATGATTTAGTTATTATTGATCCCACCTAGTCAGTAAACATTGACTTCAATGCATTGTCATTTCTTGTTTGAAATTGGAAAGAGATTGAGTTGGGGTGGTCATGAAGACCTTAATTGGGTCTTCATCTTGTGCCACATTTCTCATTATCCACATCTATATTTTTCACAATTCAAGTGTTTCCTAATCATTGGAATTTTATGTGAAATGCACTTATTGATGTTATTTGCGTGAGTTCCAAGTACCTTGGAGAGTAATTGATGTAATTAGGAGAGAGGGAGAGATAATTTCAAGGGTTCTAACACACAAAGAAAATTCCAAGGATCCATCAAAGTCAACTCTGACCTACCCTAAGTGTCCAAGATTCAAAGATGAGCATAGAGCACCATGGATGAAGAACTTGGAGTTCAAAGTACTATAAGAAACCCCCAAAACGGTCGTGGTTGAAGAGGTAAAGTACAAGTTGAGTCTCAAATTTGGATCAAGTCAAGAAGCTCAACCACCATGGTTGTTCTCACTAAAATGAATGTGGTGCTCAAAGACCAGCATGACCGTGTTGCTCAACATGTCCATAGAAACAAGCATCCAAGATGATCGTTCTCCAGATAATGAAACTTAAATACCTCCTCCATCATGGATATGTCATTCTCCATGTCCATGCTATCCTTGTCCTACCATGATCATGGTTCTAACCACACCATGCCACCTCAATTCCAAAGCCTCCAATTTTATATGATCTTTTTATCTCCACAACATGATCATTTTCACCTCACAATAATTCCTAAATCTACCCACCACAATCATGGTACCCACATAACCCTAATGCTGATCCATTATCATTTGCCACTTTACCCTTACTTAACCCTATGCATCCTAGTCCACTATATGAACATTAGTGGCAGTTGAGAGCAAGAGTATATCTCCCGTTAGCATTGAAGGTAGACACATATTTTCACCTACGTCACTTATTCCATTTTTCTCCCATCTCCCACCCCAAAACCCTAATTTTAGTGTTTTGGACACTTCACTTACTTTCCATGCTATTTCACCTTGTTGGAGGGAGGGCATCCTTGCTACTGTTGGAGGAGTCAACCACTACTTGGAGATCCACAGTTTTCTCCACTTTTTTCTTCATCATTTTTGTGTTTCCCCTTATCATGAGTAGCTAAGCCCTCTCTAGGCTGTTTGGCAAAATAAAATGTGACTTTGATACCATGTTATGGATATAAACATTATTATTTCATATATATATGCAATTTTCTTGGGTTTTTCTTATTGAACATCTCTTTCTATGGTGAATGATTTATAATACCACCGAACTATAGGAGAATGATGTATATGTGCATACTTGTGAAAAAGCTCCCAAGTCAAACTAGTAGATACTTTTATAGATGTCTCTCTCCTAAATAATACTCTACTCTTTTATTTCTAGGTGTGAGACATAAGTGGCTAGTAGTGCCTCACTTGATGTACTTAGCAAAGAGCACGTCTAGAAGTTTAAATGATAGTAATGGGAGGTGAAAAACCTTCTTGTCACTAAGTACATTAGGAGAGTCACTTATAGGGACCAATACTAGTTTGGTATTGATTGATTTATACGCATAACCAAGCTGATTGAACCTCGTAAGGTTAGATAAGGGGTGATAGGGACTAGTTCCCCTATGTACATCATGGTCAAATAGTAGTATAGGGTAACTCATCATCATCCCACTTTATTTCTTGGTTTGATAACATGATTTTATTGAATGTGTTGCATGATATAACCCTAAATAGGTTGAGAATCACATTTCCCCCCAAAAGGCCCACTACCCTTAATTGCTTATTAAACCCTAATCTGCTCCAGATCTAGCTAATTTTTCTTGCATAGTTAGTTAATTGCCTTGTTCATGTTAGTAAACTTTTCTAGAGTAATTAGTTATATTCCTAAGTGTTTTGTGCTAGGTATTGCTAGTCAATTGTTGGTTTAGTCTATTACTTGCCTTCTTTGTGCAACTGTTAATCTAGTGTAGTTAGTTGTTTTCTCTCTTGCCTTGTTTAACTAGTTGCTTCCCTTAGTTACTAATTAGGATTTCTCTTGTTAGTGTAGTGTCAACTGCTTGCCTTTCGTCATTTTGTTTACTATACTTTCTCTCTTATCTTGTTAGTTGGTCTTAATTGTGTAGGTTAACCTAGGTTTGATTCTTGCCTATTCATCTTAGCGTAACTCAAACCCAAAGTCAAAACATTGAACTCCTACACTCCACATTAGGAACATAGTAAAAACTTATTTATAGTGTCCCCATCTCTTTATGTGGATCAACTATGACTTACCACATTCTATATACTACATCCTGAGTCGTGCACTTGCGGATCCATTATCAAGAGTGTGTCTCAAAAAGGCAGTTATATATCTTTCTTAGCCAGTGATGTGAAACACCTGAGTAATTGCACTTCTTTTCCTATACCTCCCTAAACACTAGAAAATGCTTGAAAAACCATCCTATTTGAATTATCTATTGTCGATGTTGAGTTTGTTGATATTGTACTCTTCGTCTCTACCTTGATTTTTTTGTTCTCCTTTCTATGGACATTCTCTAGAGTAATGCCCTTACTACCCACACGTGTAATACATAGGTTGATTTAGATCCCAACATTGTACTCTATGTGTACACCTAAAAATAGTATATCATGGCGGTGTTGATGCATAATTGGGTGGTGTTGATCTTTGTAGGCTCGTAACTATAAACAAACTGGCATTACTTTCCCTTTGAGGTTGGTAGCCTCTACCATTGCTTCTTTTACATCTTCTTCTATCTCTATCGTGTTGCAGCCTAGACATTGAACTGAATGGAGACAAACCCCTTCTATGTGAGGTGAGGTGCATATCCTTTGATTTTAGGACCAAGTTTTTACACCTCTGTTGTTGGACTCTATTGAGTCTCATCTTTCTTCCTGAATGATTTGGTCCTCTCAACATTTCTAGAAACATCCACAAAGGCATGAATGCCCAATCATATATCTATAAAAACTATCTTATCCTGGATCTTAGGATTTAAACCATCTTGAAACCTCCTAATATCATCAAAATTTATCACACATAGTTGAGTATAGAACCTCATAAGTTCTAGAAATAGAAACCAATACCCCATTTCTAACATTGTGACCTGTTTCACCATCTCAAACTCCCTCACCTTGTGGTGCACATATGTGCCTCAGATAGTAGCTTGACTCAAAGTGGTTCTTAAACTCCAACTATAAAAACCTTTAAAAAGGTACATTTCATGTCCTTTCTCATGTTCCTTAAGGGACGTGGGCCATGTTATAGATTTACTATATCTTAAACATCCTAGCATCAACTACAACAGAATCAAAACTACCTTTTAAGTCATTTGATTCTCTATTATGTAGTTTCTCATATGATCTACTGATAGCCCTCATTGAATCTGGATACAATGTAGGTTGTCTTACGTTTTCTACTTCTTGGGGGTGATAACAACCATCATTCCCTAAGACATCATCATCATATTAGGTGTGAAATAAACTATAGGAAACCGAAGTTGGGTTTAAGGTGTTACCATGTCTTCCTCATTATATTTAAACTTACATATTGGATTAGGTAGGTGTTCAACTTGTCTTTCTGGAGTCACTCCACTAGGATTGGGTAATTGGTTCTCAACATTATCTGACAGGCACCATAGATATAAATAAGAAATAGATATTTTATGATTGTGTCTAAAAGAAGGATACTCAACATGACCTATCTTTGTGCAAAGACACACATTTTGGGTGTCATTTCTAATAAATGCCAACCACATCTTGATTATTAGAGACAGTCCCAAGATTTGGTACAAGAACCAACATATAGTCTAATGTCAAATGATAAACAATTGAAAAATAGAGGAATCTAAGATAAATATTTTATATAGAAGGTGATCACTATGATTCCACATTATCATGTCAAATCTTCCATAATAGGATACTTAACAAGTTTTTGAAGTATATGCAAAGCACATCACATTACAATATTCATTCCTTTAGAAAAAACATCCACAAGGTACATCCGAAATACTCTAGAATAGTAACACTAAATACAACTAGAGACTAAACTTCACCTAGTTGTGAAGTCCTTCGAGTCAAGGATTCAGGATGAGGAGCTGACGAATCAGCTTCAAGACCTAATTTTTTATTCCAGTCATTAATTATTTAATGTCTAAGTGAGAAATTAAGCATAAGAGTAATTAAATACAATTTTATCATGTTTATTCAAGTTAGGAAATATATGATCCAAATTTACTAACATAATAAAAGATATATAACTTTTACTTACCAGGAGTGAGACATAAGATAAGAATGCAAGAATATAATTAGTATAAAATAAACAATACTAATGAGTTTTCTATTTTATTACTTTTTTCCTTAAAGTAATTGACTTGTACCGAGATAAGTAGAAGCCTTGATTGTGTGTTAACTTGTACAACTCATTCTCCATGCCTTCTAGTTTATCCAAACACCCTAAGATAGCTGTAGGAACCCATTTTCCCACCCCAACATAGACAACAAGGGAGGCTTTACGATGTACATGATACCTTTTGGGTGAATTTGAAGTTTATTTTAGTTATTAAGTACCCTACTTGCTATAGTGAATCCAATTGTAAGAATTAGGTCCAAGTGAATTGTCATATATTGAAAATACAGTTTCCACATTATCAAGTATCATAAATGAACAAACATAATGGACATAATATAATTCAATAGCTTAGGTATTCACATAGATCACATATGTCATTTATTTCCTGCAAGCAACATTATATTCATTGTATCTCACCATAACAATCACTAGCAAGGCTAGAATGACGCACTTATTACATTTTTAGATAGTTTCAGAGAAATTCTAATATATACATTCACATGTAACATAGTACAATAAGAAATTGGCATTCCATTCATTTACATTGCAAAAGAAAGTTGGTAAATATAAGTTAGATATTTGATTTACCAGAGAAAGGGTAAAGTATAATATTAAATCAATAGTGGTTTATTCTAGCATTATTGGGAAGCATGAAAATGAAATTGTATGAACTTGCATGCACTATGTTTTTTCTTAAAGTCAAGAGGCATTATTATTCATTTTTGTTATCTTTTATAGGCAAACCAAAATTGGAACTAGAAATGAAGGCGTTCAAAATAGGATTAGATATAGTAGTACTACTACTACCATTACAAAGACATTCAACACTACATGGACATTCGACATGCACTATCTACTCACCTTAAACAACAAGCAAAAGGTGCAAAATATGTATTTTTTTTCTAAGACCAAGTAAAAAATTCATCCAAAAGCCAAGATTGGGCTAGAACAAAACCTTAAATCTCATTTTCTACCCAAAACAACACAAGAAAGAGAAAGAAAGAAGAAGGTTTTGGATCAAAGCCGTTCTCTTTGATGAAATGAGCTAGAGATGACCAATAGAAGCAAGAATAAGAGAAACCATAGAAACACATACAAAATTAACCAAAGATCCTATATGCAAACAAGACATCAAGCATTCTTAAGCAAGAATCTCCACAAAAGCTTAAGTCTTATTCCAAGCCACTTCCTTATACCAAAATCACATCCTTTTCACCAAAATCACCAAATAGAGCTCCAATATTGGAAATATAATCTCAGGATATGAAATGACAAAATAGAGCGAAGAAACACACACATATATAAATATATATGTATAAATATGTGTGTGTGTTTGATAGCAAAGTAGTAAATTGGCTGATTTTCATAAGAAATTAAAGGACTTCATAGCATGATAGCTTGATTTAGCATATGGGAAGAAAATACTTAAAAATCTAGAGTTGGGCCCTAATAAGTCAGCTCAATTTCACCAAATATTAGTTCATATCCCAATCTGAACAAGATGTGCCCATTGATGCGATAAACATATCAAAACAATAAAGTTAGAACTAAGGCTCTGATAAAGTTCGTTGACTTTGACCAAAATTTGGAACCCATTTCCAAGATTTTCTGGCACAAACACACTCACACACATATATATGTAAATTTATGTATATATGTGTGTTTTATATATATAAGTATATGTATACATATTCTTTACAAAATGGAAAATTGGTTGATTTTCATTTAAAATCCAAGGACTTCATAGAATGTTGTCTTTAATTAGTCTATGGCGAGAAATATACTTCAATATCAAGAGTTTGAGCTTGAGAAGTCAACTTGATTTCACCAAAAATTAGTTGATATCCCACTGTGAATGAGATGTGTCCAATGATGTGATAAAAAGAAAAAAAATTGAGATTGTGGCCCTGATGAAGTTAGTTGACTTTGACTAAAGTCATAACCAATTCCAAGCTTGTTTGACTCAACTAGTCAGGCCAAGGAAAACACTTTGATCAAAGAAATTGCATTTACCCCTAGTTATGAATCCAAATGCATGCCCGATTCAAACAAATGTTATTTCAATTGTTCCAAGTCAAATATAAGTACACAACCAAATTTCGTTTAGATAAGATATATTCACATATAAAACACTACAATAGCGTGTCTGTCATTTTCAAGATTGGGAGTGAAATGCACATATATTATTCTTTTCATTCATGCCAAAGGAACACATTACACTGAACATAGGTCTAGTACACATGTGAGACATGTAACAAACAACTTCAATCATATAATTTACTAATTCATCTAAAATTACAATTAACCAATTAACCTACACATGAAATAGGTTTTACTATTCACACTTACTCACTCCATCAGTTCTTTGTCCACTCATACATCTTATCACATGAATTAGGGTTACATTCCATTACAAAAGAGTTTGGATTTATGATCATCTTATATGAGAATATATTAGGCAATAAGTAAGAAGGTAAGTCTACGTTTTAGGTTAATCTGGGTTTGGTAATCATTGCATGGGGGTGCATGCTTTTGTGGGTGTGGGTATTTGTGTGTGTGGGGGTGGGCGGGGAGGTGGGTGGGTGGGTGGGTGTGTGTGTTATTTTGGTGACGTTGTTCACAATTTATTTGGAGTTGATACGAACATGTGTGTAATACCATTTTAGAGGTGTTTGACACCCATGTATGAAACAACAAGATGATATGTATGACATTCAATAATTATTTTTGGGGTGGTTTATGTGTCTTTTGAGGCTAAGTTGGTCATATATACAACAACATTTGGAATTGTGTGTATATATATAGATATATATATATATAAACCATACTAAATATATGCATGTGTGTGTCTTAGCCTATCTTATAGAAGTTAATCATTCCATTGCATAAGTCGATAGATATAACAATCTAGTCCTTTAAGTCCACTATGCAAAAGTTACATTGTTTACTTATAGGAGAAACTGTATATGGGTCCAGCATAGACGAAACCAACATACATTTTCATATCCTATTATGTTCTCCCTTTGTGGAAGTCTTGGACAAAGGAAGACTTTTCATGTGCATATAAAATATATTTTCCATATTGTATGGAAATAACACCAACTCACTTGACCACTTTTATCGTGTCATTTCAACATTCATGTTTGATTTCCATTTTCTAAGCATGGGAGGATTCATGACGATAAAAAAATCAATCATCATTCAAATACAAAGCTTTTAAAGTATATTTTAAATTGCACAATGGAAGTCATATATTTTATAATATAATTTCTTTCTTTCATATCAATTCTATATAACATGTCTATCAGTTGTTTTTGTCTTTATGTCATTGATATTATTAAACATAACTCCAAAGAGTCTTTTCTTTTATTAGAAACTTGATTATTAGGTCAGATTCAAATAATTACATTCACATAGGCCTCATTAAACATCTAAACCAAAAAAGCTAAAAAAAATTGCTCTAAAATTTTTGAAAACCCTGACGTATAGACAATCGACTTTTTTGTACATGCCAAAAAATTAAACCATAAATTTAATATTAAAATTGTGTCTATTGTAGATACAACTTCATAGTTGCATTGTATTGTTTGCCCTTGGATCCTCTCCCACTTGCTTATGGAAAAAATCAGGAATAGATTTTGGAAAGACTCTATGTTGTAAAGAAATTAAGGTTATAACAACCATATGTTCCTCAAGTGTAGTTGTATAAGTTTTTTTTTGGGAAATAGTAAAGTTTCATTGGATAGATAGCACATGAAGTGCATCTTGTATCAATTACATAACATCACACAGAGTCATATGCTACAACATAAGAAATTAAACAAATAACTCCTAAATAGGATGTGAATACACATTGTAGGTGGATAATGATTCCTGTTGTAGCTTTGCCATTATATCAGCCTTCATATTTTGCAATCTCGTACATTTTTTTAAGGTAACTTCCCAGAATAGGGAACATAAATATCTGATAGGTTATACCCATTGGACATATAGAGGTGAGTTTATCTCTTCTTCAGCAAGCATGTCTCAAGCTAAAGAGCTATCAGTTTCAATATGCAAATAATTGAAACCTAATTGTAACATCAAAGTGAGACCAAAATGTATGGCAACTATCTTAGCTTCAAGAACTGGTGAAGTGAAAATTTCCTTGGACCAAGAACGAAGCCATAAACATGAAGAAGAGGTATGTTACAACCCCAATTTTTGGGTTCTTCTCGTGGGAAATGCAATCTCTTCAATAAATGTTTGATTTTGTGATTTATATGATTTAAGTAAATTGAGTGGTTTCCTCTGATAAATAGTCTTGTTTGATTTTATGGGCCTCATTGTCTGATGGGCCCAATAACAAAAAAAGGAATAAAAAGGACAAGAAATCAATTAATAAAGAAATAACTAAGATAATAAGAAAAGAAAGATGTAAAAGCATCTAGAAGGCTAGGAATTATCCTTCAAAGATGGATTTCATTCATTTGAGATTTCTTGGGTTCCAAGGAGTCCAAGTTGCAAAGATAATAGGAGAAGAAAGAGATAAAATCAAATACATCATTATTAAGAAGGAAAGTTGAGATAATGATGAAAGTATAAGAAATATGTGGAAATATGGATATTGGAATCTTTATGAATGAGATTTTGACTCCACATAGTTTCTAATGGTATAAGGAATCAAAATATAGAAAATAAAATATTAAGAGAGAAAAATGCATAAAATATGAATGGATAAGTAATAACTTATTCATATAGAAAAGTCACTTTCCTTTTATATAATGACTCTAAATTTGGCATCTAAGTGGTTAACTTTGGAAAGGATATCAATAGGCCACGCAGCAGGTTCAATATTGACTAATATGATTCAATATTGTTAAGTAATGGATTACTTCATGATCAAGGAAGGAAACATGTAATAATAGGTTCCCTATCTCGTTATATCTCCTTCTGCTCATGGTATAGGGATATCAACTCCTAGGGAGTTATATATATATATATATATATATATATATATATATATATATATATATATATATATAGGGTTCTTCTTTCACCCTCGAGACTCCATTCCCAACACCCTTGGACTAGGAGGAGCCTTCTCGGACACTTGGATCTTATAATCAACTTTGCCAAAAAGCTTGGCCTTTGTGAGTTACCGTCCATGTGGTTGGAAGAACGAGTGCGACCCCTTGAGTGGCATGGAGCCATGAAAGGGAGTATGAAGGAGGTCAAATGCTCCCACACCATTGAGGAGAGGCTTCGTCGTCATCTCCGTGCTCTCACCTTTACACATCACCTACAAGAGGTATGCACCCTTGCTGCGGGTCACAAGCCCATCTCCCTTGCACCCAGTCATCTCAGCCATGGGTCAAGGCCTTGATGGGTGCGGCGGAGGAAGGGTGGTGGTTCCCGGTGACCCCCAGTCCTTCGAGAGGAGGAGATACCCCCCCCCCCCCGCGATCGGCTGAAGTCAGCAGAAGTATGAGGGTTCGCGGGTAGGAGATGAGCAGTTCATTTGGACAAAAACACCCTCCGAGGTGTAATGAGGTAGGACATCACGCAAGGGGCAAAACCGAATTTTTGCTATGTTTTGAGTTGGCCCGGCTAGCGTTGGAGCGCAAGGCATGCAATGGCTGACGTGTCAGCCCCGCATTGGTCCAAGTAAGGAAAACATGTGAAATTTAATGTTAATGAATGGTAGCTCAGATTAATACAAGTAATATATGAATCTTGCTCAGAAAAATATGAGGAATTCAGTAAAAATATAATCAGAATCTTTTTATGTTCCTAATTCGAAAAGTACATAAAGTTAGTAACTTTAATGCTTTAAGTGTAATCAAAACCATAGATGTTGATTAGGAATAAGTTCAATTACTTAAGTTGGCATTATGAATCAACATTTATCCTATTGGCATAAAATGGATAATATGAATCTGATTTGAGTATAACAACCCATGATTTTCTTAATTAGGGTGCTACGACTAAGAAAATGCATTAATGGTCCTAAAAGCCCTAATGTCGTTAAATATGACTTTAATGGCTCTTATTTCAAAAATGCATACTTGAGACAGAGATATGATGATTCTAAGTCTAATTAAGAATAAAGGAGATTTGAAGCAGATAACTTGAGTAAATAGAGTTCTAATATAAAAAGGGATGTTTTAAGGTCTCATATGAATAAAGATGTACTTGAGAGCCTAGAAACCCTAATCTAAGTATTTATGACTTTTGGATAAATTATATTTCGAAAACCCTATGTATAATATGAAGTTAGAACTGATCTTAATTGGTAATAAAGAGGCTTAAATGTGAATAATGGAGTAATTAGGGTTTTGGAATATAGAAATGCTATTTTAGGGTTTAATGGACCTAAAGGGTAAAGGTTAAGAAATGAATATAAAGAACTAAAAGAAAACCCTAATTCAGGTTAGGAACACCCTAGGAGGGAATCCCAATTCAATAAAGTAAGTGCATGATGAAAATGTAGTAATTGGATTGCACATGTTTTCCAGATTCCTTGTTGTGCTTGAGTGATTGGGGTGATTGGCTTATCTGACTGCTTGATTGATTATTCTCTTACAATCCTTAAGACTTCCAAATCAGGTATGTGGTTATTTATGAGTAATCTATCTAGTTTCACAAAGTTATAACAAACTTTTGATCGATTGGATGCAACCTAAATTGTTGATTGTTTATTTATGCAATCCTATAAAGTCACTACGATTATCATAATTAAGTATATATGTGTATTCTCAAACCTACATGCCACCCTGATGTACGTTGCATGACCAAGCCCAGAAGGGAAGGTCTATTTGGTCAAGCCACAGAGGGAAGACCATTGGGCACCGAGAGGTGACCCCATGCACCAAGCTCAGGATGGAGAAGGTGGCCTTCTGTCCCTTGTAAGGACAAAACCCTAGAGAGGGTGATCCGGGATCAGGGCAAATGTAGTTGATAATGTCACATTAAAAATGTAAATTTGGATTGTTAATAACTTTTTTGTGATATTTAGGTTGTTAGCATTAATTGTGAAATTTTGATTATCCCCCACATACCGGTATAGAAATATACTGACCGACATTTTGTTTGCCGGCGTTTTAGATATTATTGGAAAAGGACAAACATTAAAACAAAATTTGTGAAGATGAAATTAAGTAATCCAAAGGAGGATTATATAGTTAGATGTCTACTGTGGATAGAAGTCTTAGATCCTATTTTGGAAAGGTATGCAATAGTTTTATTTTATTCCAGCTTTCCAGTATAGTTTTAGTAGAATTTAATAGTTATTTTTGATTAAATGTTAAACCATGGATCCTGAGTTATTGGGATAGCAGCTCTGACCTTTTCGTCTCCCTTGATTGGGGGTTACTGGGAGGCGGGGTCGTTACATTTGGTATCAGAGCCTTGGTTTCTCATTTCATCCTTAGTAATTATTAAATTTTACGAACTCTATAGAACCAAGGGAGTTATTAGAGTATTTTCCAAAGACTAAGGTGTCTAGAAAAGGATCACGGTCTGGGGGCTGGTAAAATTTTCCTCCACCCCACTAGTCGGTCACGAGTACTCCCTGATGCGGTGTGACTGCCCGGACAAAGTCTGAGGTCTTGACTCAAAATAAGATACCTTTAGGACTCTCTCATCTATTCCATCCCTTCTCAACCCTAATTCTATTAAGATTCTAAGGTTTAGGGTTTTTCTCCCTCTTCCTCACCCACTTGAGGTCATGGTAAGTATGATAAGGATTAAGGAATCTTCCACCAAATCAATGAAAAACATGTAAATAAGATGTCATGAACATAAGTTTAATAGTTTAAGCATAAAAAGATTAGTTACATGCTTAAGGTTGCATGGCATGTGTTGTCATGCCCTCAGGAAAGATCTGAGGATTGACCTTCTTATTAGGAGGTTGAGGAGAGAGTCAATCTTGGAGGCAGAGGTTTCTAAGAAGAGGTAGAGACCTGACGCATCCTCTGAGGATGATGCTAACCCTAATCCTAAGTGGAAGTTAGAGAAAAGGGATAACAAGATGAGTTGGATATAATAGTTAACCCTGAAGTATGTACGTGGGTTGACATGCATAGATGTTTTGAGTACCCATGAGAATCATGAGCTATGTGAGGTTGGTTTACCTAGCGTTTTTGGTGACCCGACCATGGAAGGGTCATGCCTTTTAGGGTGAAGGATAGCTCCTTCATTGAAGAGGATAGTGGTGACAATATAGAAACCCTTATAGGCATATATGACCATAGAAGAGCATGCACATATGTAGGAGAGAACGTCAATAGTGCTAGTGGTAGGATGATACTTAGGTCAGAAGGGTTATGCCTAATCGGTTAGGAGATGGACATGTAGAGCTTTGGATAATCTTGGTCAAACATAGGTTTAGATCATACATGTCACCCATGTAGGTGTATGCATGTATCCTCAAGAGCTTGGTCCACCTTCTTAGAGAGAGAACCTCCAGTGGTAAGGTTGGTTGTAGGATTATCTCTAGAGAGAGAGAAAACCCAAGCAAGAAGGTTGGAAGCTTAGACTCCGAGACATGCGTGACCATGAGAGGTTGGATATGATATGACTTAGAATGGATGACATAAGAGGATTGCTGTAGATGCTTCGTGCATGATCCTCGAAGACTCATCGTACCTTGGATGCCTTTAGAGGAACCAAGCCCTAGAATGAGAATAGGCTTCATGAATCAATGTACAGAAGATGTAGGTGCCTACCTTACCTTATAGGTGTAGAAAGGAGAGTTCCTTAGACCGAGGAGGTATGGTATCAAGTTGTGAGGCATCATACATAGTTGGTCATCCTGGTGTAGGGCTCTGAGGTGTTGTTCACATGTAGGAATAGTAGGAAGTGCATGATATACCTTGTACATGTTTGGTTCATGGTTGAAAAGATGAGCATGCAATCATACAACTGATGCATAAGAAGAGAACCTATGGTTCCTTGACCTAAGAGGGGAAGTAGTACTACCTGGAGCACTTGATGCTCACAATGATGTTTGAGTTTCTACGGATTCGAGCAAGGCACCCCAGATATTTAGAGGAAAAGGAAACCCTTTGTACTAAGGTATAAGTTGGATGAAACCCCCACGCATAGGTTGGTGACATATGCATATATGGTAGTGGTCCAATGTTAAGGAATAAGAACAAGTATGACATACCAAGGAAACCTAGAATGGTTTAGTAGATGGTCTTCTTATTAGCTACGTGGTAGGTAGGGCTAAGCATGCTCATGATGATGTAAACCCTAGACGTAGGGACGTTTGTGACCAAGATATAGTTTTCTCTCCATCCTGGGGAGGGACCTTTCTGTCAAGTGCAACTTCTGTTTAGGTTCATGGTAACCTAAAGAAGTTCCTCATAAGAGATTGATGAGCTAAGTGGAGAGTACATCATATGAACACAAATCTATAGACCCAAGTTTGACCATATCTAAAGGGCATGAGGATATGTTGCCATGGAGGTAACTTGCATAGGGACAGACCGAGGAAGGTAGGTCGCCATGATCCCTATGAAAGGATGTAAGTTTGACCATGAGGGCTCAGAGAGATGATGGAGTTTTGGGTAAGGATTCAAGTTTGAGATGTACCATGATAGAATCCTAAGTCAATACTAAGGTCGTGAAGGGATAAGACCGATGGAAGTAGGAGTTGTCTGTTCCCTGGGTGCACGAGACCATAGGGATAGGAGGTAACAACTAACTTTTCCCGAGGACCATGGGTTAGGAGGTTTCCCACCTTCATGAGTTCATGGGACCTAAGGGGTAAAGGAGAGAGGCACTCCTTAGATGCATAAGGGTTAGATCACCCCAAAAGTGCTAGCACCCTAGAGACCTTGAGGTAACAACTAAGGATTGCACATAAAAGAGACATGTTAAGATACATAGGTGATGGGAAAAGTCTTCCTATAGCTGTAGACCCATAATCAAGATATTCATGTTGTGGAGACATGTAATGTACATTTCAACTTGGATTGGAAAAGTGTCATGCAATGTGTGATGCACCATCTCTACTCTTGGAATGGGATGAACTTTGTATTTGGACTGTAGACAAATGCTTATTTCCTCTCATTATGGGGGTGAGAGATAGAGAAATATGCATGCCATACACTAAGGATAAAGATGACGTGAGTTGAAATGTTGCTATGATGTTTGAGGATAGAGAAAGTATCATAAATTTTTGGGAGAGTACATGAAATAGATGGTTTACAAACATGAGAAAAACTTATATAGTCATCATGACGACGTTCTTATCTAGGTCAGTATGGAATTTATGATTTATATAAGTTTTAATTTGATAACCAAGATGATGAGTGTTACGGCCCCACCTCCCGATAACCCCCAATTAAGGGAGACCAAGAGGTTGAAGCCGCACCCATTAATCCCGGATCAAATGTTCGACATATAACCATAAATAATTATTAAATTCTAACAGACTATACTGAAAATGGTAATAAAATTTTTCTTTGCATACCTTTGAAGAGATTGGAACAAACTAAACTTCTATCCTCAGCTGAACTATTCTAACTAGTTCCTCCTTGTTCTTTAATTCTCGAATTCATAAGGTGTCATTTTACTATTTTTTCTTTTCATTGTACCTAAAACACCGACAAACAAAATGTCGGTCAGCCGAAGCTGGTATGTAGAGGAAACAAATAATGTTCAAGTATGTTAACAATATAATCATTCAATTAATCATTTAACAATCAGGATTACATTTTAAGCCATACAACTCAATCCATACATATTCTCGAACTCTGTGTTGTCCCTGCAGTGGACATAGATTTCACCTCTCTTTTAGGTAATAGAGTCGCATGGCACTACCCGAAGGTAGCCCAATATCTAACTCAATGTGACTTGATGGTCCTACCTCCATGGTAGCCATGTACTAAGTCATCCATAGACCTGATGGACCTACCCAATAGGTAGCCATGTACTAGGTCACTCATAGACCTGATGGACCTACCCAATAGGTAGCCATGTACTAGGTCATCCATAGACCTGATGGACCTACCCAATAGGTAGCCATGTACTAGGCCTTTATCTAACCTGATGGACCTACCCATAGGCAGCCATGTACTAGGTTAGCTATTATGCCACAGAGAGAACTAGGATCCGAGTTGGTAGGCATATATTCTTTGTGATAGTCATAGCCACATTATAGTTTGCATGAAATAAATAGACATTCAATAGTTTATTTAAAGCAACCGGTAAAACATTCGGAAATCACCGTGAAACTAGAACGGTTATTCATAAGCATAACCACATACCTGTCTTGGAGATCTCAAGTAACAATTTATCCAAATCCAACTAGATGTCCAATCAAGCAAGCCAATCAATCAATCAAGCAAACATTGATCCTGAAAACATGTATAATGTCTAATTGTCACAAGCATATCTTAAACAAATCCTTATTGACTTGGGACACCTTTCTAAGGTTTCTAAGTCTCATTAGGATGCATTAGGGTTTCTTAGATCAATTTCTCAAACTTTACCCTTTTTAAGTTAACAAACCCTAAAACAACTTTTCTTCTCATAAAAACCCTAATTACTAAGTTATCCACATTAGGGATCTTTTATGCCCAAATTGGCTTAGGATCATCACATCCCTATATTATTTGTGGATTTACACAATTAAACCAATTAAAAGACGTATTCATCAAGATTAGGGTTTTCAAGCTCATTAGTGCATAATCATGCACGAAACCCTAAATCAAACCAAAAATATAAAAAGATCATATTTTTAAATCCTATTTTTTCTTTCATTAACAACAGGTTAATATCAGCTTGAATTATCCATCTATCATAAAATCTAAGGGTTTTTCCTTAATTGAATCATTAAAAATGATAACTTTATGCCCTTCTCAAATTTCATGCATATTTAAGCACATAAACCCTAAATTAGACTAATCATGTGCAAAGTTCTTCCTTTTTTTAACTCAATGTTCCTTTTTACATTTAACATATTAATATCAACTCTAAAGATCCATTAAACCACATTGATCATATCAAAATAGGGTTTCTTAATCTTTAATTCATTAAAGATGATGATTTACACTAATTTTTCAACTATGATCTGATTCAGGCTATAAAAATATTTTTATTGGATTCCTTGTGTTCTTATGGTCAAAATTCATATATTACATGTCTTAATTGGAGTTACCAATCTTTATTTATGAATTTTGCAAGATAAAGCAATTATGGACCAATCATAGAGGGACACATCATCTTTTTGTTTATTAGCGGGCCGGCGAAGAAAATAGTCGATTTACCTTTCTACCCTTATGGGTCATGTTCAGCACCAGGGGCCCTCGCATCATTCTACTCTATTATCTCCTTCCTCGCGATCCTCACGGATGCCAGCCACGACGCTTTGCGTCGGCGTCTTCCTGCACGCCTGTTGCGCAACGAGGCCATGACCTCGTGCTATTCCTTCCCCTTCCTACTGTCTCCGCACGGGGCTTCTCCTCCCTTGCAGGCATCGAGGTCACAACCGGCTCCATCCCTAGCTTCCTCGACCCTCCTGGTCGCGATGGTGACAGAACCGTCAAGGTCCGTGTGTCTGGGCCGGCAGGTGCCTCCTCCACGGAGAGAGCCATCACTGCCCTCAACTCCGCCTAGGTCTCTGACAAGGAACAACCTCCAAACCTCCCTGGCACGCATGACCAAAGGAGTGGCTGCTCCGGTGGGTCTGCAGATCGCGGTTGCGCCACCGTGACGCCAACCACCTGCACCTTGTCGGCCACATCGCCGTCCTCCAACCCTGTGCCCAGGTTCGATCAGAGGAACCTCCCTTTAAAGCCATCATATCCCCAAGGAATAGGAGTGGGTGTAGATGCAAGATCTTATGCATCGGCCACCACTACGTCAAGGGGGAACTAGCGTGGAACAAGCTCTCATCTCTTTCAGTTTATGAAACCCAGTGAGGATGCCTGGGTACGCAACGTGGGATCCGTCTTTATATAGGGGTCCTTTCTATTAGGGTAGGACCAAGAGAAGGGGGTAGGGTTAGATCATCTTCATCCTCCTAGAAAGGAACGTAGTTGCAAAGGCAACCGGGCATTTGATTACTAAAAGACCTATCTTTCTTTGTGTACAAGAAAAACACTTCTCTTTTAATTATTAAAATACACCCTTTCTACTTCACGATCCTTGGTTATTAAGGAATCCGAATTTTACCTCCTTTATGTTTCTTGGTTTTGGCTTTTAAATCTACTAGCCACGAAATTAATATTCCCTTTTAATAGAAAAAGCATTATCCTCTTATTTTGTACTTTTGGTATTTTCTCTTTCTTTCTTCTTTATTTGGGGCTCCTTGGACCCCAAGAAACTCTATTATTTCTAAATTCTTTTTATTGGATACTTATTATCCTTCTAGATGCATCTTTATGCATTATTTCACATTATCTTGCTTATTTCTCATTTAAATATTCCTTTTTGAGGATTTCTTTTTATTTCTCTTTTATTTTACTCATTGGCATCCCTTTTAATATTAGCAACCTCATGGATACGAAATTTCACCAAGAAATCTCATTTATGCCTCTTTCCACTCATTTTCCACATTTTATCATTATTTTCAATTTATTTCTTATAATTAATCTTTTCTTTTCTTATTGCTTTCTTTTTTACAACTTTGGACTCCTTGGAACCCAAGAGGCACGAAATCCCTCTTTGGATTTGCCTTCTAGAGGTTTCCACATATTTCTTTTCTCAAATATTCAATTATTCATTTACTAATTGAATTTTCTTTGTTATTTTCCTTGTTATTGGGCCCAATAGCCAATAAAGCCCACCAATCAAACAACAAGGCTATTTTAAACGAAATCCATTTATTTGAAGCAAATTATATAATTATTTGTTCAAATATATTTAATATGAGAAATTACATTTCTCACCAATTGAACCCAAAAATTGGGGTTATAACATCCTTCCCCTCTTATAGGAATTTTGTCCTCAAAATTCAGGCAAGCAAACAAACAATTCAGGATAAGACTTTTCCATGTCCATCATTGGCCCCTATGTGGCTTTGCCGTACTCATGGCGTTTCCAAAGAACCTTTATCATCACATATTCTTTTCTCTGAGTTCTTTCATCATGGCGTCTATAAACTACATAGGTGACTCAGGCCATTTCAGCCTCCCTTGGGGCTCACTAGGTTCATTGCTCAGCACATGGTCGGGTACCTCACATAGTTCTCTAAATTGGACACATGGAAAACATCTCCAATTACTCAATCCTGAGGGGTAGGGTCAAACCTAACCTCCTCCACCCATCCATCTCTAATGGACCCATGTATCGGGGACTCAGCTCTCTTAGTTATAACTTAGAGGGGTCGGATTTTCATGTCACATTTTCTCCCACAGTAACTTGTATGTCAGTCTACTTTGCATCTGCTCACGACTCTCAGCGTTTCTAGGCTCCTTCCAGCCCTTGCACAATCAAAGTGACTTCATCTACATGCACTGTGGTCCCTTTTCTAACCATCATGTGGTACTTTTCTAACCATCATGTGGTACTTTTCACCAACATCACCTTACTAAAGTGGTGACCGACACAACCTCCCTTACAGAGCTTCTTATAAAACTCGATACTAGCTATGGTGGTCATTGTCACATCTTTCATAGGATAATAACCATCTCTAGATATCACCCTGAACAAGCACACATACCCTCATCAGACCCTTTAGTCTGGATCATATTAACCATAGTTAGGGGTAATAAACTATACTAACGTTGAGTTCTTCATGTACCTACTTCCACTTTATGGAAGTGAACCTTTAGGCCAAACTCAGATTCTTTGAACTCGCATCATGGTGTAGTTGAACCATCTCTCTCATGGGTAGTTCAACTAGATGTGTCCCTTTACAGAACTCTATCTTTCTCATACTATCTAGGTAAGGCGACCTACCATAACCCATATTGTATCTCGACCTTCTTTGGCCCAGGGAAGACCTATCACAACATCCATAGTGTTGAGCTCCCATTCCCTCTCAGGGAATCTTTTGTCCTCTATATCGATACATTGGGTTACTGGGGTTCGTCCTTTACCTCCTGGCTTGCATGGCCATAAACCACATGCAACCTTATCTTAAGCATCCAAAGTGCTATTGCCATTTTCCATGGTCTATCATGATTTCATGTATGTCATGATTCTTTCAAGATCGATTCCTTCGAAACCCTAAACCACTCTAGTCGGGGTTTCATCACCTTCTCTTCCAAAGAAGTACATCTGAGGTTTTACCACCATCCTTTCATTGCATCAAGAACTAGACTGGCTAACCAAACAACCCTTAACCTTTCAATGTATCTTGTTAAATTTGAGTGTTATCCAAACACCTCTCCTTTTCAAACTTAGGGTTAGCCAAACAACCTCTTCTAGCTTCTAGTCAAACAAGCCAGATGTATATCAACCAGAGCACCCATTATCACTTCACATCCTTAGGTAACATTACACTTCCATGTATTTCACTTATCATGTCACCTCAAACTATATGTTCATCTTCATACGAACACTCTCTGATTCCATCATCATGGTGATCAAACTCATCATGGTATAACTTGTAAGTTCCACATAGCTCATGATAAAAACATCCTCATAAGGGAACTACCTCATTCCTCTTAGTGTTTACAAACCATCCATGTATCATTCACTTTACCAGGGTAGATATATTCTCTATCCCCATTTCTCGTGGCAACGCTCCAACCTACATCATCTCTTATCCTTGGTGTATGACATGCATAATGTCCTATCTTTGAACCCCATAATAAGAGGAAATAAGCATTTGGCTGCAGTCCCAATACAGAGTTCTTCCTGTTCCAAGAGTAGAGATGGTACATCCCACCTTGCCAGTACACCTTTAAATCTAAGTTGCAACATGCCACATATGTCTCTTCATCATAAACAACAAGATATCAAACTAGTCTTGAACCTACTGAGGTTTATATCCTTGGTCATCTCCTCTAGGTCTATAGGGTACTGACTCTTTTGGGGTCATCCCTCTTCCCTCATGCATCAAGAGAGTGCCCTACTCATCTGCCCTTTGGGTCCCATGAGTTCATGAAGGTGATCAATCTCCTAACCCATGGCCCTCAGACAATGCTAGTCGTTACCTCCCGACCCTATGGTCATGTGCAACTGGGGAATTAGGCAACTCCTACTTTCATCGGTCTTATCCCTACCTGACCCTAGGATAGACTTAGGATTCTCCATTATAGTACATGTTCATTTAGAACCTTACCCAAGTCTTCATCATCTCTCTTTCTGCATTCATGGGCTGGCTCTCATCTGTTCATAGGCATCATGGCAACCTGTCGCCTACCTTGGTCAAGCCCCATATTGGTTACCTCCATGGTAACACATTCACATGCAAAAGAGATGGATATCTATGGGTCTATAGATTCATTCTCATACCATGTACCTTTCACTTAGCTTCTCAAGATCCTATGAGACCTCTTTAGGTTACCTTGAACCAACAAAACTGATATACACCCTTCCAAAGGGACCCTTTCCCAGGATGGGGGGAAAACTATCTCTAAGGTCACAAAAGCTCTTAGGTCTAGGGTTTACATCCACACGAGCCTACTTAACCCTAGAAAGCCATTAAGGCACAAGCAGATCACTTACCGAGCCATACTAGGTCATACTCATCCTCTTTCCTCAATGTTGGATCAAGATCATACCTTTCTTTATCATCAACCTAGCTGTGAGGGGTTTATCAAACACGCCTTAAACTTCAGGGGCTCCCCTTTTCCTCTATACATGAAGATTACCATTCTCTCTTCTATAAGAACTCAACTTCTCATCATGAACATTAGGTATACCACTTCCCCTCTTAGGCCTAGGAACCCAAACTGCATGCTCTATCTCTTAACTACGAACCAAGCGTGCAAAAGGCATGACATGCACTTCTTGTGATCCTTCAACTCGAGCAACACTTAGGATTGGGTCCTCCTTAAGGACAACCAACAAGGTGCAAGGCCTCTTAACCTTCTACAAAACCTTTCTAAGTTTAAGGAACTCTTCTTCCTACCTCAAAGGGTAAACATCTCTACCATAGGAACGTAGGAACCATATGCTTCATCTTCATTCTCTAGGGTTGGTCCCTCTAAAGGCAACCAAGATATCATCAAATTTCAGGGATCGATCATGAGGCAACCACTATCATCCATTGTTCAGGGTTTTAGGCTTTCAACCTTCTTGCTGGGTTTCCTACTCTCTCTAGAGTTAACCCCACATCCAACCTCACCATTAGAGGTCCTTTCTTCATGAAGGATCATCCCCAAAAGCATACTCTACGTGGTTGAAGCCTAGGTTTGAACTTATGGTTTCTCAAGATCATCCAGAGTTTCATCCTACTGTCAGCATTATGGCGTGCCCTAGGTGCCAGCTATGCCCTACTTGCACAAGCCCATAGGGTTTCTATGGTCCTTCACTAACATCATCATCTAAGGAGCTATCCTTTACCCTAACATGCACAACCCTTCCCAGGGTTGGGTTGCCAAAGGTGCTAGGTCACCCATGGATCCTATGGCATCCCAAAGGCATATCCTTTCAAACACCTAGTCCAACTCATCTCTATCTAACCTTCACTTAGGGTTAGGGTTAGCATCATCCTCAGAGGATGTGCTAGGTCTCTACTTGCAATGGAGATCTCTATCTCCAAGACTAACTTATCCTCCTGACAAGAAGGTCTTGCCTCAAGTCTCTTCTGAGGACATGACATCTTATGTCATATGACCTAAGCATGTATCAATTATTTATTTTGTGTTTAATCTATTAAGCTTATGTCCATGACATCTTATTTACATGTCTTTCATTAATTTAGTGAAGGATTCCAAAAACCTTATTAACCTTACCCATACCTCAAGAGGGTGAGGAGTAGAAAGAAAACCCTAATCATTTAGGTCCTTATCAGAATTTTGTGATGAGAAGGGATGAATAAGATGAGAAGTCCTAAAGGTATCTTATTTTGATTCATACCCTAAGACTTTGGCCAGGCGATCACACGGGTCCGGGAGTCCTCGTATTCCGACTAGCGGTGCAGAGGAAAATCTTGCCAGCCCCCGGTCGTGATCCCTTTCTAGACACCTCCGTATTTCGGATACTCCTCTAATAACTCCCTTGAGTTCTATGGAGTTCGTAAAATTTAATAATTATTAATGGTTAACTGAGGAACCTAAGCTCTGATACCAAATGTTACGGCCCCACCTCCGGATAACCCCCAATTAAGGGAGACCAAGAGGTTGAAGCCGCACCCATTAATCCTGGATCAAAGGTTCGACATATAACCATAAACAATTATTAAATTCTAACAGACTATACTGAAAATGGTAATAAAAATTTTCTTTGCAGACCTTTGAAGAGATTGGAACAAACTAAACTTCTATCCTCAGCTGAACTATTCTAACTAGTTCCTCCTTATTCTTTAATTCTCGAATTCACAAGGTGTCATTTTACTGTTTGTTCTTTTCATTATACCTAAAACACCGAAAAACAAAACGTCGGTCAGCCGAAGTTGGTATGTGGAGGAAAGAGATAATGTTCAACTATGTTAACAATATAATCATTCAATTAATCATTTAACAATCAGGATTACATTTTAAGCCATACAACTCAATCCATACATATTCTCAAACTCTGGGCTGAACCTGCAGTGGACATAGATTTCACCTCTCTTTTAGGTAATAGAGTCGCATGGCACTACCCGAAGGTAGCCTAATATCTAACTCAATGTGACTTGATGGTCCTACCTCCATGGTAGCCATGTACTAAGTCATCCATAGACCTGATGGACCTACCCAATAGGTAGCCATCTACTAGGTCATCCATAGACCTGATGGACCTACCCAATAGGTAGCCATGTACTAGGTCATCCATAGACCTGATGGACCTACCCAATAGGTAGCCATGTACTAGGCCTTTCTCTAACCTGATGGACCTACCCATAGGCAGCCATGTACTAGGTTAGATATTATGCCACAGAGAGAACCAGGATCTGAGTTGGTAGGCATATATTATTTGTGATAGTCATAGCCACATTATAGTTTGCATGAACTAAATAGACATTCAACAGTTTATTTAAAGCAACCGGTAAAACATTCGGAAATCACCGTGAAACTTGAACGGTTATTCATAAGCGTAACCACATACCTGTCTTGGAGATCTCAAGTAACAATTTATCCAAATCCAACTAGATGTCCAATCAAGCAAGCCAATCAATCAATCAAGCAAACATTGATCCTGAAAACATGTATAATGTCTAATTGTCACAAGCATATCCCAAACAACTCCTTATTGACTTGGGACACCTTTCTAAGGTTTCTAAGTCTCATTAGGATGCATTAGATTTTCTTAGATCAATTTCTCAAACTTTACCCTTTTTAAGTTAACAAACCCTAAAACAACTTTTCTTCTCATAAAAACCCTAATTACTAAGTTATCCACATTAGGGATCTTTTATGCTCAAATTGGCTTAGGATCATCACATCCCTATATTATTCATGGTTTACACAATTAAACCAATTAAAAGACATATTCATCAAGATTAGGGTTTTCAAGCTCATTAGTGCATAATCATGCACAAAACCCTAAATCAAACCAAAAATATAAAAAGATCATATTTTTAAATCTTATTTTCACTTTCATTAACAACATGTTAATATCAGCTTGAATTATCCATCTATCATCAAATCTAAGGGTTTTTCCTTAATTGAATCATTAAAAATGATAACTTTATGCCCTTCTCAAATTTCATGCATATATAAGCACATAAACCCTAAATTAGACTAATCATGTGCAAAGTTCTTCCTTTTTTTAACTCAATGTTCCTTTTTACATTTAACAGATTAATATCAACTCTAAAGATCCATTAAACCACATTGATCATATCAAAATAGGGTTTCTTAATCTTTAATTCGTTAAAGATGATGATTTACACTAATTTTTCAACTATGATCAGATTCAGGCTATAAATCTATTTTTATTGGATTCCTTGTGTTCTTCTGATCAAAATTCATATATTACATGTCTTAATCGGAGTTACCAATCTTTATTTATGAATTTTGCAAGATAAAGCAATTATGGACCAATCATAGAGGGACACATCATCTTTTCGTTTATTAGCGGGTCGGCTAAGAAAATAGTCAATTTACCTTTCTACCCTTATGGGTCATGTTCAGCCCCAGGGGCCCTCACGTCATTCTGCTCTATTATCTCCTTCCTCACGATCCTCACGGACGCCAGCCACGACGCTTTGCGTCGGTGTCTTCCTGCGCGCCTTCTGCACAACGAGGCCATGACCTCGTGCTATTCCTTCCCCTTCCTGCTGTCTCTGCACGGGGCTTCTCCTCCCTTGCAGGCATCAAGGTCACAACCGGCTCCATCCCTGGCTTCCTCGACCCTCCTGGTCTCGATGGTGACAGAACCGCCGAGGTCTGTGTGTCTGGGCCGGCAGGTGCCTCCTCCACGGCGAGAGCCATCAGTGCCCTCAACTCTGCCTAGGTCTCTGACAAGGAACAACCTCCAAACCTCCCTGGCACGCATGACCAAAGGAGTGGCTGCTCCGGTGGGTCTGCAGATCGCGGTTGTGCCACCGTGATGCCAACCACCTGCACCTTGTCGGCCACATCGCCGTCCTCCAACCCTGTGCCCAGGTCCGATCAGAGGAACCTCCCTTTAAAGCCATCATATCCCCAAGGAATAGGAGTGGGTGTAGATGCAAGATCTTCTGCATCGGCCACCACTACGTCAAGGAGGAACTAGCGTGGAACAAGCTCTCATCTCTTTTAGTTTATGAAACCCAGTGAGGATGCCTAGGTACGCAATGTGGGATCCGTCTTTATATAGGGGTCCTTTCTATTAGGGTAGGACCAAGAGAAGGGGGTAGGGTTAGATCATCTTCATCCTCCTTGAAAGGAACGTAGTTGCAAAGGCAACTAGGCATTTGATTACTAAAAGCCCTATCTTTCCTTGTGTACAAGAAAAACTCTTCTCTTTTAATTATTAAAAGACACCCTTTCTACTTCACGATCCTTGGTTATTAAGGAATCCAAATTTTACCTCCTTTATGTTTCTTGGTTTTGGCTTTTAAATCTACTAGCCACGAAATTAATATTCCCTTTTAATAGAAAAAGCATTATCCTCTTATTTTGTACTTTTGGTATTTTCTCTTTCTTTCTTCTTTATTTGGGGCTCCTTGGACCCCAAGAAACTCCATTATTTCGAAATTCTTTTTATTGGATACTTATTATCCTTCTAGATGCATCTTTATGCATTATTTCACATTATCTTGCTTATTTCTCATTTAAATATTCCTTTTTGAGGATTTCTTTTTATTTCTCTTTTATTTTCCTCATTGGCATCCCTTTTAATATTAGCAACCTCATGGATACGAAATTTCACCAAGAAATCTCATTTATGCCTCTTTCCACTCATTTTCCACATTTTATCATTATTTTCAATTTATTTCTTATAATTAATCTTTTCTTTTCTTATTGCTTTCTTTTTTACAACTTTGGACTCCTTGGAACCCAAGGAACCCAAGAGGCACGAAATCCCTCTTTGGATTTGCCTTCTAGAGGTTTCCACATATTTCTTTTCTCAAATATTCAATTATTCATTTACTAATTGAATTTTCTTTGTTATTTTCCTTGTTATTGGGCCCAATAGCCAATAAAGCCCACCAATCAAACAACAAGGCTATTTTAAACGAAATCCATTTATTTGAAGCAAATTATATCATTATTTGTTCAAATATCTTTAATATGAGAAATTACATTTCTCACCAATTGAACCCAAAAATTGGGGTTATAACAATGAGCTCGGAGTTTTCTTGACTTAGTTAGACCTAAATCCGAGAAGAGGATGATGAGTGGAGTATATATGACTTCACTATTTCCTAGCACATAAGGATGTAAGGTGGTAATGGATGCTCTTTGTTGAGACGTAGATGTCTTGTTAGCCAGTAGAGAGGCTAGAAGAGGTTTTTCGGTGAACTCTAAGTTCGTGAGACATATAGGGCTAACAATCTGGTACCATCAGACATGTTGGTCAAGGTGGTTGCTTAGTTAGCTATCCTAGATCTTGATGAGATAGAGGGATGGTTGTAATAACCTTAGATACACCTCTCAAGAGCAGAAGGTGGTGAAACCTGCTACTAGAGTGTTTTAGGGTTTTTGAGGAGCCAACCTTGAGGAATCATGACAATTAGAGGCTCATGATGTTAAGTACATCACAGTACTACCAAGATAGTTAAAGTTTGCACTAGTACTTTGAATATCTTAGATGAAGAAGAAATAAAGTTGCATGTGGCTTCTCACCGAGCATGTGAAGGACAAACATCCGTAACTCGGTGAGTTGCTACAAATAATGAAGATTCCCTGAGAGGGAATGAGAGGAGATCACCATAGATGTTGAGGTGAGTCACCCCTAAACCCAGAGAGGTCAGGATACAATATGGCTTATGGTAGATTGCTTTACCAAGATGACCTAATCCCTTTCCTAAGAGAGAGATAGAGCCATGTCAGTGTGACAGATCCATTGATCTATATATATACATGAGAGAGAGATATTTCAACTACACCATGATTCGAGTTCAATATCTTGAGCATGACCTCAAGTTTACTTCCATGTTGTGGAAGCATGTACAAGAAGAACTCGATGCTAGATTGAAGTTGAGTACAACATATCACCCCTGACTACTGGTCAGTCAAGAGAGTATGATCTAGAATATATAGGGTCTGATGAGAGCATGTGTGCTCATTCAGGGTGATATATGGGAGCAGTTCTTTCCCATAGAAGAGTTTGCTCGTGATGATAGCCACCATAGCTAGTATCTAGATGTAAGAAGCTATGTAAGTGAGGCTGTGTCGGTCACTGCTTCATTAGGATGATGTTGGTGTGAGGACCTTGTGGAGGTAAGAGAGATCACAATATGTACAGATGAAGTCACTTTGATCATGCAATGGCTGAGAAAGCCCAGGGGCGACAGGGGTCATGAGCTGATGTGAAGCAAACTGACATGCAGTTCACTATGGGAGAATACGTGTTATGAAAACCCAACCTCTTTGAGCTATAGCTGAGAAAGATGAGTCCCCAATACATGGGTCCATTTGAGATGGATTGGTGGAGATGCTTATGTTTAAGCCTTACCCCTCAGGATAACATGATGTATGATGTGTTCCATGAGTCCGACCTAGGGCGCTATGTGATGTACCCAAACCATGTGTTGAGCCATGAATCTATTGAGCTTCCAGGGAGGTTGAAATATCCTGAGTCACCCACGAGGGTACATGATACCAAGGTGAGAGAGAACTCAGATGTAAGAATATAAGATGATAAAGGTTCTTTAGAAGCACCATAGAGAGGATGCGGCCACATGGGAGCCAATGATGGATATGGAAAAGTTTTATCATGAATTGTTTGTATGTATGGTGGGATATGAGGGAAAACTTCCTATAAGAGGGGAAGGATGTAACAACCCCAATTTTTGGGTTCTTGTGGTGGGAAATGCAATCTCTTCAATAAATGTTTGATTTTGTGATTTATATGATTTAAGGAAATTGAGTGGTTTCTTCTGATAAATAGTCTTGTTTGATTTTGTGGGACTCATTGGCTATTGGGCCCAATAACAAGAAAAAGGAATAAAAAGGAAAAGAAATCAATTAATAAAGAAATAACTAAGATAATAAGAAAAGAAAGATGTAAAATCATTTAGAAGGCTAGGAATTATCCTTCAAAGATGGATTCCATTCCTCTGAGATTTCTTGGGTTCCAATGAGTCCAAGTTGCAAAGATAATAGGAGAAGAAAGAGATAAAATCAAATAAAGCATTATTAAGAAGGAAAGTTGAGATGATGATGAAAATATAAGAAATATGTGGAAATATGGATATTGGAATCATTATGAATGAGATTTCGACTCCACATAGTTTCTAATGGTAAAAGGAATCAAGATAAAGAAAATAAAAGATTAAGAGAGAAAAATGCATAAAATATGCATGGATAAGTCAAAACTTATTCATAAAGAAAAGTCACTTTCCTTTTATATAATGACTCTAAAATTGGCATCTAAGTGGTTAACTTTGGAAAGGATATCAATAGGCCATGAAACATGATCAATATTGACTAATATGATTCAATATTGTTAAGTAATGGATTACTTCACAATCAAGGAAGGAAACATGTAATAATAGGTTCCTTATCTCATTATATCTCCTTCTCCTCATGGTATAGGGATCTCAACTCATACGGAGTTATATATATATATATATATATATATATATATATATATATATATATATATGTATGTATATATATATGGTGTTGTTTTCACCCTCGAGACTCCGTTCCCAACAACCTCAAACTAGGAGGAGCCTTCACGGGCACTTGGATCTTGCAATCAACTCTGTTGTAAAGCTTGTCCTTTGTGAGCTACCATCCATGTGGTTGGAAGAACGAGTTGCGACCCCTTGAGTGACATGGAGCTGTAGAAGGGAGTATGAAGGAGGTCGGATGCTCCTATACCACCATGAAGAGGCTCGGTCATTATCTCCCTGCTCTCACATTTGCGCAACACCTTTAGGAGGTATGCACCCTTGCTGCGGGTCACAGGCCCAACTCGCTTGCACCCGGTCATCTCGGCCATGAGTCAAGGCCTTGGCAGGCACGACGAAGGGAAGCGATGGTTCCCGATGACCTCCAGTACTTCGGGAGGAGGAGATAACTCCCCCCCCCCCGCAGTTGGCTGAAGTCAGCGGAAGCGTGATGGTTTGTGGGTAGAAGATGAGTAGTTCGTTTGGACAAAAACACCCTCCAAGGCGTAATGAGGCAGGACATCGCGCAAGGGGTAAAACTGACTTTTTTTATGTTTTGAGTTGGCCCGGCTAGCGCTGGAGAGCAAGGCATGCAATGGCTGACGTGTCAGCCCCTCATTGGTCCAAGTAAGTAAAACTTGTGAAATTCGTTATTAATTAATGGTAGCTCGGATTAATACATGTAATATATGAATCTTGCTCAGAAAAACATGAGGATTCATTAAAAATATAATCAAAATCTTTTTTATGTTCCTAATTCGAAAAGTGCATAAAGTTAGTAACTTTAATGCATTAAGTGTAATCAAAACCCTAGATGTTGATTAGGAATAAGTTCAATTACTTAAGTTGGCATCATGAATCAACATTTAGACTATTGGCATAAAATGGATAATATGAATCTAATTTGAGTACGACAACCCATGATTTTCTTAATTAGGGTGCTACGACTAAGAAATTGTATTAATGGGCCTAAAAGCCCTAATGCTGTTAAATATGACTATAATGGATCTTATTTCGAAAATGCATACTTGAGACAGAGATATGATGATTTTAAGTCTAATTAAGAATAAAGAAGCTTTGGAGCAGATAACTTGAGTAAATAGAGTTTCAATATAAAAAGGGATGTTTTAAGGTCTCATATGAATAAAGACGTACTTGAGAACCTAGAAACCCTAATCTAAGTATTTATGTTTTTTGGATGAATTATATTTCAAATACCCTATGTATAAGATGAAGTTAGAACTATTCTTAATCGGTAATTAAGAGGCTTAAATGTAAATAAAGGAGTAATTAGGGTTGTGGAATATAGAAACACTATTTTAGGGTTTAATTGACGTAAAGGGTGAAGGTTAAGAAATGAATATAAATAACTATAAGGAAACCCTAATTCAACTTAGGAACACCCTAGGAGGGAATCCCAATTCAATAAAGTAAGTGCATGATGAAAATGTAGTAATTGGATTGCACATGTTTTCCAGGTTTCTTGTTGTGCTTGAGTGATTGGGGTGATTGGCTGCTTGGCCTATCTGATTGCTTGATTGATTATTCTCTTACAATCCTTGGGACTTCCAAATCAGGTATGTGGTTATTTATGAATAATCGATCTAGTTTCATGAATTTTTCTCAAACATTTGATCGATTGGATGCAACCTAAACTATTGAGTGTTTATTTATGAAATTCTATAAAGTCATTATGATTATCACAATTAAGTATATATGTGTATTCTCGAACCTACATGCCACCCGATGTATGTTTCATGACCAAGCCCAGGAGGGAAGGTCTATTCGGTCAAGTCCCAAAGGAAATACCATTAGGCACCGAGAGGTGACCTCAAGCACCAAGCTCAGGTGGAGAAGGTGGCCTTCTGTCCCTTGCAAGGACAAAACCCTAGAGAGGGTGATCTGGGGTCAGGGCAAAAGCGGTTGAGAATGTCACACTAAAACATAAATTTGGATTGTTAATAACTTATTTGTGATATTTAGGTTGTTAGCAATAATTGTGAAATTTTGATTGTCCTCCACATTCCGGTATAGAAATATATTGACCGACATTTTGTTTGTCGGCATTTTAGGTATTATTGGTAAAGGACAAATAATAAAGAGAAATATGTGAAGATGAAATTAAGTAATCCAAAGGAGTATTAGATAGTTAGATTTCTACTGTGGATAGAAGTCTTAAATAATATTTTGGAAAGGTATGCAAGAGTTTTATTTTATTCCAGCTTTCCAATATAATTTTAGTAGAATTTAATAGTTATTTTTTATTAAATGTTAAACCATGGATCCTGAGTTATTGGGATAGCAGCTCTGGCCTCTTGGTCTCCCTTGATTGGGGGTTACTGGGAGGCGGGGTCGTTACAAGGTAAGTACAATTGCAATAGAAGATTTGTTTGCAATGACTGAAGCATCTGTATTGATCTTAACCCAACTCATAGGAAGGTTATGACTTATTTCATTAACTAAAACTAATAGTGATTCCAATATTGGAGGCATGAAATCAAAGGCTTAAGCTATTGAGCTAGACAAGTGGCTTCCAAATAGGCAAATTTTAAAAGCTGTACATGTTTTAGTAGTGAAAATGTTTGCATTTCTGACTAACCAAATTTGAATTCAGCAAGAGATTAGGAATACCATAGCATTGGCGGTGAATTAATCAAACAAAAAACCCACTGTTGGAGAGAAAGTGTAAAGAAATGATGATATAAATCTAAAACTTTTAATATCATCCAAACCTTCTTAGCTTTTAGTCAATCCCTCAGAGTATGCAAGATAGTCTCAGACGCTTCACCTCATAAGTGACATGATGAATCAATATCCAAATGTCGATGAACATGATGAGCATTAGTCATAAGACTTTGATGAATAGTTAGCCAAAGGAAAACTCTTAACTTCATAGGAAGTTTGTGTCCAAGGTCTAGATGTAGTTCTGTATTGTCCTCGTATCATCAGAGCATAAGCAGAAAAAACTGAGAACTGAACATTCTTAGTTAATGACCAAGACCAAATATCACATGAAAATCCTTATCTTGAAGGGGGTAATGAATGGATACGTAAGAAAATTTCTGAAAGAAAATACTTATTGATAAAATCAAAATCCCAATCCAATGAGAAATTGACCATACGATTGACTTTTAAGTCCACCAAAAATCAGGTGGGATAGGGCTTTTTAGTGTCAAATGTTGGTCCTTTATAGAAGGTATCCAATTATCAAACCATACTGAGGTTTTATAACCATTACCTACAATTCGAGTTGCATGTTGAGTAGCTAAATGCTTTAATGTACAAATAGTGCACTAGAAACAAGTGGCTCTATGTCTAGAGCTTGGTGTAAAAGAATGATATTTTTGAAGAAGACCCAGTTCCCATAAAGTAGATCTCCCAATAAGTTGTATAAGTTCCATTAATAATCATGTGTGTTGTGGGAATTATTTAATTTAACTTAGTAGTAGAGAACCAGTCAACCACTAGTACATCTATGTGTGTGTCATTTTTTGTAAATGAAATACAGTCGACATATAATGGTTGACTAGTTGTCACAATATAATGTTGTTATCAATGCTTGTATCAAATCATTGATAGTATATACATATATAGAGAGAAATGAAGTTGTTTCATAGTACGTGTAACACATCTGTACCCATTTTGTATTTGACACAATTGCAATACTCTAAGTAAGTGAACCAGGTGTATAGAAGTGTTGTTTACTATGTCAATTAGATATTTTACTTTACCATATCAATCTGACAATTATAGACCAAATGCTAAAAGATCTAAAAATTTTAGTTAATGGTAACTTGAAAATTTTGGAGAAGTTGTTGGATAACTTTTAGGTACATCATTGAAAACATGAATTATATTTTTATTCTTCAAACACATCTAATATAGAATGGAGGAGGAAGAGTTGAGATCTAGAGGGGTGAGCAGGCACCCCCACCCCCAATCGTGTGCTCATTGGCCTATTTGGAAGAAGAAAGGAGAAAACTGCCTAAAGTCCCTCCTTTCTTCTCCAGTGAGCCAAAGTCTTGGTCTAAAGGATTGAGAGTGGAAAACTAAGATGATATCTATGCTCTAAGGCCCATAACTGTGACCATTGAGAATGTGAAGATCATCTACCCTGATTTGGATTCGTTGAAAACTCACACCAAATGGAATCTATGTTTGGATGGTTATATCTAGGATTTCAAGCCTCACCTACCTACCTTGGAGAAATATTTTCACTGGATGTGGAACCCAAGAGGATCAATAGAAGTTATTGGAAGAGGAAACACCATGCTCATTATAAAATTCTCTAAAGGAGAATATCCTGATTATGCTCTCAATGTAGGTCCCTAGTTTGTCAAAAATTGTCCTCTCATGTTATCTAGATCAAAACCAGGACAAGAAATTGCTAGGATAGATTTGAAGAATGTTCCTTTATGGACCCTTATTTATAATCTTCCAGTGGAACTATGGGGGAAATGGATATTTGAACGCATTCATTCATATCTTGGTACCACTCTCTCTGTAGATGAATCTTCTAGATCCCGTTTGAGATTGGAGTATGCGGGAATATGAGTCTTGGTCTCTTCTTTATCAGAATTCCCTATCCACCTTGATCTTCAACTCAATGATGGTTTATCTCACAGGGTCGGTCTATATTATGAATGGATTCCTCATATATGTTCTAATTGCTCTTTATTTGGACACAAAGAATATGAATGCAAGCTATCAAAAAACATTAGAAATTTTGGTGATACTGAGAAACAAATTGGAAGGTAAAGGTTGGCAGTGTAATACAATTTGCTGAAGTTACTGACATTGTTATTACTCTTAATCTAGTGGGTATTCAACATAATGTAGATCTAGTGGGTTCACTTCATAGGGATTATGGTAGAGTATTTGTGCCTTCTACTCCTTTTTTGTGTTTAGTACTGATAAATCCTTTGCATGCACCAGTCAAAATATAAAGAAAATTACTAAATATCCACCTCATGTAATAGAAAGAAAGTTAGTGCTAGTATTTTCCATAGATTGAAGTTCTCATCAATGCATAATATTGGAGTTTTAGAAGTCATTAGTGAGAATTATAATGATGAGGTTGTCATCTCAATAGCCAAAGTTATCAAATAAATCATGCACTCGATATCTCATCTTGTAATGTTAGAGGTATTAGCAATAAGATTGTTGGTTTCCTAGAGGAGACTGGTAGATGGGGAAGTGATATTGTTATTCTAAATGAGATAAAGCTCGTAAGAAGCAAATCTATTAATTTCATGAATAAGTACTTTAGTTGATTATAGTTGGGTTGCGAATCACGTTCCTCATGTCCTAGGCGATGTCTTCATTCTCTGGAAATCAGATTCTTGTGATTCATAAAGACAAAGGAATCTGATCAGTTGATCCATGGTATTGTTTCTGTTAAGGGTTTTTCTTTTATCTTAATTGATGTGTATGGTCATAATGCAAACACTAACAAAACCAATTTATGGTCTTCTATTAAAAATTTATACAATGTATTAATGAGTCGTGGGTCATCTTATGTGATTTTAACATAGTGAGAAATGAATAAGATAATTTTGGAAGACAATCTCCATTAAAAAATCAATGGATGATTTCAATGCTAGTGTTGTTGACTATGGTCTCTTCGATATTGATTTGCATGGTCCTTTCTTCACTTGGTTTAATCATTTGCATAGATCTAATTTTTCCCTACTAAAATTTATAAAGTATTTTACAAATATAAATACCTTTTTGTCGAATTATGAAATAAATGGACATATCATTTCTAATACTATTAGTGATCGCTAAAATTATCTCTCTTAAGATTGGCTATTCTAGATGGGTTAGGTCACCTTTCAGGTTTATCAATGCTTGTACGGATTGTGATGATTTTATGGACCTTGTTAGAGAGGCTTGGAATATTATTGTTCCAAAGTATTATATTTATAAAGTTTACATGAAGTTGTATAACTTGAAAATCAAGCTTAAGTATTAGAATTGGGCTTATATTGTTAACCTACATGATGAAGTTCATATTACAAATTCGGATGCATAGATTTCTCAAATTGCATGTGACCTTGATCCTACAAATGAAGTTCTTAGAGAAGTTGCTTTCACTAAAAGAGAAATTTCTAGGAACATAGCTTGAAATGAGGAATCCGTGATTAGACAAAAATCTAGGGTTCAATGGATGAGAGAAGGTGATTTAAATACCAAAATTTTCTATGACTATATGAAGACCAAGAAAATATGTAATCATATCAAAGGTCTTGTTATTGACAAAAATCTTCTCATGATACATATTCTATCAAATCTCATTTTACGTAATTCTATTTTGGTTTTTTCAACAATTCAAATGCAGGTTCCATGTGGTGGATGATTGGCACATGCCTACTCTTGTTGATTCCCAAAAAGTCTATTAATTTTATAAGTTACACAAAAGGATATTGATGATGTAGTTTAGAATGTAAAAGATGATAATGTCCAAATGCCTGATGGTTTAATTTCATTAAAAAGGTTTGTCTTATCATAGGTAGTGAGATTAGTAAAGCTATCATGGATTTCTTTGCCTATGGAAAGATGCTTTGTGAAGTAAATTGTAACTTCGTTCTTTACTCCAAAGAATGGTAACACTTCTTATCTTAAAATTTGGTGAGCAATCTCTTTATGCAATGACATTTATAAAAATATTTCAAAAATCATGGCTAACCATTTACAGTTTGTGGTTGCCTTCTATTATTGATCCCAACTAGTGTGCTTTTGTGAAGGGTAGATCCAATGATGACATTCTCCTTACACATGACTTTTGCATAATTTTAACAAGCCTACTTATAAATTGTGCATTGAGGTGGATATATCCAAGGCTTATGATCATGTTATCTAGACATTTCTATTTTCTATTTTATATAGGATGATTCTCAGTTTCTTGGATTAGTTGAATGGAAGAAATCTTTCTTTCATATTCTTATCAAGTTTTAATCAATGGTGAGTCCTTTGATCCTTTTAAACCATCAAATGTCATTTGGAAGGGTGACCCTATCACACCCTACCTCTTTGTTTTGGCAATGCAGGGCTTTTCTAAATTATGAAATGAGAATCATCACTAAGTAAATGATACCTATTCAAGCCTCTAAAGATTTTATGTCTCACATTTGATCTTCGCATATGATATCGTGATTTTTTCAAAGGCTGAGTTATAGAGTGATAGTCATAATAAGAAGATTTCAAACCAATTTCGTGATATGTTTGGTCTTTGTAAGACAACTCTAAGAGAACTATTTATCTCAACAAAGGTGTTTGTAAATAATTGATTTATGGTTCTCTTGACATTGAAGAAGGTTCTCTGCCATCTAGATATCTAGGTTTACATATATTTATTTGAAAAGTATTGAAGGATTATTGTGTTGGTCTTGTTCACAAGATCAAAAGGAAACTTGAAGGTTGGAGGTCTAAACTACTATGTATGACAGCTGGACTTGAACTCATCAAGACAATTTTATTGAGTATTCATTTATATTGGCTTTTTTCTTTTTGTATTCCATGCTCTATTCTGGATAATATTGACAATATATGTAGAGACTTTTATTAGGTTCTTCGAATGACAAAAAGAACATTCACCTGATTAAATAGTTTATTGTGATTCCACCCAAGGATGACGGAGTCTTGGCATTAGGGAGAGCATGTACATCGCTCGGGCATGTCTTATAGTTAGTGACTGGGATATTGTAAGGAAAAAAGACTCCTTGCTGATCAAATAGGTTAATGAAAATTACTTAAAGAAGGATACCATTTGGTCTATTGTGACCTCTAATAACTTTTCATGGTTATTGAATAATATCCTTAGAATTAGAGGTGATTTATTCAATCATATTGATTTTAATATTGGTGACAGACTTAATAAAAAACTTTGCATTGACCCTTGGGTCAAAGGTTAAATGCTTTCTCATTTCTTTGGCAATGAAATTTATCAAATCGAGGTTCCTCAGGGATGTAGAGTATTAGCTATTTTGTTTGTGGTGGAAGATGGGGTTTTCTTGGTTCTAGAAACACCAAAAATCTTTGTTCTTTTATTCTAGCCCAGATGGTTACTATTTTGACTATGCAAGATGAAGAGGAATTCAGCTAGCATCTACTTGTTTCTTATATAGGAATAGATATGAGAGCATTGGCCACTTAGTTTTTGACTGATCCTTCACTATGTCTGTTTTGGAAAATGGTAAATAGTTTTTCTCTTGGTTTCTCTATTCCTAAACATTGGAATGTGATAGTTTCCATTTGTGATATTAAGATAAAGACTATTGTGATTCTTATCATTTACCACATCTGGATTGAAGGGAATATGAGAGTTCATAGAAATCACATGAAGACTCCTAAAGCTATTTGGAAACACATTATTTCAAATGCATCTATCTTCTACTGGGAGTCTTTGTGTTCCTTCTTTGATTTCCCTAATGTTATTTTCTACTCATGCATGATTTATGTTTTCATGTGTTATCCTTCTTTCATGTTTTTGTATAGTTTGGACCCTCTAGTTTATCCTATTTGTTGTTGACGTAGTTCTCTAAGATTTAGGCCTGATAATATCATGTATGGGTTGTTGGGATTGCCTTGTCTTATAGATGTATTCATTTTTTATTGACATGCCAAGAGGCGTGTGTAATATACAATTGTACGTGTCAAGTGATATAGGTGTACGATGTCCAAGTGTCAAATTTAGTGAAACATTTTCCAGAAACTAATAGTAAATGTAACCTAATCAGCCTGTCCTTGAAAATATTGTTCTTTTCTTTTGAAAAGTGTGTTACTCCTTTTTATTGTTTTTGTCAAAAGTATTATACAAAACATGGTCAAAAATCTAAAATGAAAATAGAAAGACAAAACTAAGGAAAAATTCTATATAAGTAAATTGTCTATGTCTCTCTTTAAAAGAAACCATCTTCTATATGCACTTGAGTTCTTCTATAAAAATTTGAGTATTCCTTTCATCCCATAGGACATGAATGATAGACAAAATCATGAGTCTCTTTTTCAAAGACACAGTGCAACACACATTACTAAAAGACCTAGGAATACAAGAGATATAAGAATCTTTAATCACTTTTCTCCACATTTTCATAGCAAAATCACATCAAAATAGAATGTGGTCCAAATTCTCAACATCCGTCCTGCATAAGATACACCACGAGGGAAACTGAAACCCTCTATTACAAAGGTGGTCAAGTATAAGAAGCTTATTTAAAAAATACCACCAATAAATGAGGATACACCTTTTGGGGTCTTTGATCCTCCAAAACCATTTTGCCCAAAAAAGAGGATCTGCTCTAGGCCTAATTATATCCCAAGCACCCTTTATATTTGAACATCTTTACCCTTCAAGAGAATCAAATCATTCTTCAAAAAATTAGGCTTGCCAATCTTATGAAGATACTCGATAATGGCATTGACATATCTGGATTTAGACTTGTTCCCATCTGAGAAGAGACAACTTAGATTACCATATTTCCCTATGACATTCCTCATAGGAGCAGTAGTTCCCAGAATAGAATCAAGGTAATCACCCTTGCAAATCTAGGGATCTCTCTATAACTTAATCAAACAACCATTACCCACTAGGAAGGAAGCAAAATTGATAACTTTATCTTTGTGATAAAGGACATGCTTCCAAACCCACGATTCATTGGAAGTTGTTTTGCACCTCCAAACTAAATCACTCTTAATATACCTTCCATGTACCGATCTCACCCACAAAAAAGTCTTCTTTATAGCAATATTCCGTAAATTGAGGACCAATTATTCCAACAATTAGGGAAAGAAATAGTCTGATGGAATCCCATTACTCATTATTGAAAACTAATAGAGTGAAGAATCTCAAAGATCCAATTAATCCAAATATTAGGGAACTTCATTTTGGTTAGAATCAACTTCAAATAAGACCACCTTATTGAATCATAAGCTTTCATCAAGTCAACTTATATATATACCTTAGGATAAGAGCTTTTCATAATAATATTCATAAGCTCATTGACTAGAAGAGTTGCATCAGAAATCTATCTTGCTTTAATAAAGGCACATTGAGCCTTATTAATCAACCTAGAAGAACAAGTTGTAACATGTTAGCAAGCACCTTTGAGATAATTTTGTATAAGGTGTTACTTAATGCTACTGGACTCCAATCCTTCACATAAGTAGCAGTTTTGTTCTTTGGAATTAAGGTAATAAAAGTGTTATTGACTTATCTCAACAACCAACCACTTATAAAGAAGTTCTAAACAACTATACAACATCATCACTAATGATACTCATTATAGCCTTAAAGAAATTATAATAAATCCATTCAAGCTGTGTTCCTTCTCTCCATTAGCATTCATAACAAACGTTTCAATCTCCTCCCTAGTCGCCAAGGCAATAATAAAATTAATGTGTAGATCAAATAATGAGTGAAGCACCCAACCATCACTCTAGGACAAATCTTTATCACCACTAGAATTAAAGAGAGAATTACAGAAATGAACACAGTGATCTGAAATAAGAAGCTCTTCAGTGCAGTTATTGTCATCAACTAGAATACTTCTTATAGAATTCCTCATCCTCCTAGTTTGAAGGAATCGAAAAACTTAGAATTTCTATCACCCAACTTCAACCAATTAAAATTATATTTATGTGTCAAAAAATATTCTTCATACCGGTAGGCATCAGTAGCTTCTTTCCTTTAATAATAGTATCTTCCATGGCTATAAAATTAGAAGGATCTTTCTCAGCAAGGTTTTGTGCCAAACAAGCTTCATATTCTTTTATCCTCCTATTTCTAGTTAGATTACCCACAATCTTTTTATTCCATTAAGCAAGAGAATGTCTGAAATTTTCATTTTTTTGCAAACTCAAAACATAGGGTTACCTATAACATCAATATTATAGGTTTCCTCGATTAAAGGAATAAAATCCTCTTTTTGATACCATGCATTGATAAAATGAAATGGGTTTTCTTCCTAAATTGAGAATTTTCTAGACTGAAAATGATCACTCTATGGTCACTATGAATGTTAGCTCTTTTCTCACCCCATAGATTAGGGAACTTATCAAGAAATTCTAGATTGTAGAAATATCTATCCAATTTAGACATCATCAACTATGTGCCCTCTTGTCTATTATCCCACATGAACTTAGATCCTTTGTGATCCAATCCACCAAAGATGTGGAATGGATGTAATCATTAACACTAGACATGGATGAATAACAAGTCTCAGACATAACATATTTATCTTCAGCAAACCTCACAACATTGAAATCACCACAAAGTAACCATAGACCATTCACATTAGCATTTAGAGACTTTCTAGATTCCCAAAGCTTGTTTCTTTTAGTCAGATTTTTGTGCCCATAGATAGTAGTGAGAAAAAAATCACCCATTAGAGTGGAGAAAAAACATGTAAGAACTGATCAGATTCACAAATCTTAGTAACATTGATTTCGACATTTGCTCAAGCTATGATAATCCTCCCCAGAACATGACTGTCATGATTAGAAATCTATAAACCAAAATTAAATAACATATTCATAATCTTCTTAATCTTCCTTCTCCTTAACGTAGACTCAAGAATACACACAATAGAGCATTCACACCTCTGAATCATCTTATAAGTATGGACTAGTAACCACTAAATTCAATCCTCTCACATTACAGGAGACTATAGATAGAGGAATAACCATTTGAAACCACATTAGTTGGAAGTCTGCCAACCTCAGTAACAGTATCGTACCCTTCATCAACAAACATATGCTAAAAGGAATTAGGAGAGATTCATACCCCGCTCTATATGGAATTTTTAGATATTTTGAAGGACTTCTTGGAGGTGAAACTCGTCTTCCTTCTAATCATCCTCAAGTTGTTAGTTATATGAAAAAAAATCATTGTTCTTATCTGCACCATTAACTAAAGTGATTAACTCACTTTTAGTAGTCACTGGAGAACCTATAACAATATCCATTTCTGTTTCCTTTAAAGGTACACAAGTAGCATTCAAGAACTGCTTAGCATCTGATAAAACCCCATCATCAACATTCTACATTTTTGATGACTCAGTTTCAACAACCATCTTAGGAATCAATACCATCTTCTTCTTGCTCCCTTCCATCTTTTGTTCACAACCTATATTTTCATGACTAAAAGTACCACAAATACTGCATCTACTCAAGTATATTCATATTGAACATTAATTCTATCTTCTATCCCATCATCACACATTAAGGGAATCGAGACATGAAACTATAAAGTTTATAGGAATCAGAACTAATATCCTCACAAATTATAATCCTTTGAATTCTAAAGTATCTCTATAAATATTCAATGACATCCCAAGATAGGCACCAATCATACTAAAGATTTCTTCATCCCAAAGTTCTAGAGGTAAGTTAAACAGTTTCACCTAGACAGGGAATTCCATAAGCTTCAGTTTCTCTAGGGAGGCCCTTTTCACCCACTTCTTGATAATGAGAGGCTTCCCTACCACAAACCAAGGCCCCTTATCAACATCATTTTCCATGTCTTCTGCACCAGAGAAGTTGACTATAAAATATTCATTTCCCATTGATATAATTTTGATAGTTCCCTTCACCTTCCGTAATTCCAAAGACAAACTTGCAACATAGGCCAGTGTGGCTTTAGATCTACAATATATCCTACAACTGACATCTTCCATCTATCAGAGTTCTTCTTTGAGATTGATTTTATATACACTATAACACCTTCTTGAATCTCCAAAGCCTTCAAAATAAGAAATCTAGCCTTTGGGTTTGGCTTCTTGAACAAATCTATCCATTGGCATGACACTTTCTCCAATTGAATTTGGTTAGATCTTCTCCTCATATCAAGTTGTCGAGGGATCCCAGGAAGGGAGGTCTCCCACCGAGCACATCATCATTTTTAGCAGATCCCCTGCCACCTCCACCCTAGAACTTGCTTCTTAGATTGGTAGAGGGTGCTGCGTGAGCAACCATGACTAGAAAATATTGTTGGTTGGTTTTTTATAATAACAAGTAAGAATGAAATCTAAATTACGTAAATGTGATCAAGAATGGATTCCTTAGGATTATAATTTCACCATTGTATGCATTGCATTTAAGCTTCAAAACATTAATTATCCACCTTAACCCTGGACTATAGACTTGTAGAAAGTATTACCCACTCCACATTGTAATACATTACCTAGGCTAAGAAAAAATCCACTTTTGTAGCGGTTATGGAATTATCTAGGTGAATTATTGATAACCGTATGTTATTCTTTCACATTCGTAAGCCCTCTCCCGAGGTGCAATATGAGGTGTGTAAATCTATAACATTTCCAACCCCTAATCCTTCTCATAAAGCAATCATGATCAAATATATTAGTTGTCATGATTAAGCACAAACAATTTGATAAGGAATTTAGGTTCACATCTACAATCAAACAAAATACATTACTTATTCATCAAAGTCAAATGCAAAGCAATATCGGGCTACTCCTGGGTCCTAAGAAATATGAGTATAGTCATGCATGATTTCTATCATCATACCAACACAAGAAGAGGGAGAAAATAAGATAGACATTAGAAAACCAATGAAAAACACTCAAAGAAGTAGTCACGATGATGATCTTTGGTAGACACATTGATCTGCATCATTCTGGCTACAATTCTACCTTCCATAAGTGTCTCGAGCATCTGGTATGTGGATATCTCCTTTGTCTCTATAACATACTAAATTCTAAATGTAATCTTCATTTAACCCTTTTCCCGAAGTTTTCTTCTCATTTCTGTCCTTTATGTCCTTGTTGATGAATTAGTGGAATTTATAGTGGTTTGGTGAATATTTGTTCAATAATTATAACAATGTAAGGTTTTATGCACAAATACCTCAATAAAAGCTTATTTAAGGATCTAAAATGCAAAATCACCACTTATGTGGAACAATGGTAAATAAATTTGTGCTAGAAGTGTAATGCCCCAAACCTTGCTTAATGTGTTAAACAATATTAATTATCCTAATTAAGTGCTTTAAACCTTAATATGACCATGTGAGGTGTTTTTAAATCTTGAGATAAGCTTAAGTTTCAAGTTTGATCCAATTTGGACGTTGTTTGTGCAAGTTATGCAATTTTTTGCACATTTTGGCATTTTTTAATTTACCCGATTGGGAGGTTTTCATTGCAAACTGTCACATGTATTATGATCCTTAGATGTTTCCTTATCATTATCAAGTTTTTTGGGCCATGGGGTGCCTAGTTGTACCTTGGTTTGGAGGTGTTTCTCTTTAAGGACATTTTAGGGATTTCCCCCTTATGGATGAGCTTATCTTTAGGAGTTATCAACCAATGGGGTGGTTTCTTTGTTTAGAAGTCGGTGGTGGGCCTGGAGAATAAAAAATTAATGGATAAGAAGTCTCCAGGAGATGTGGAACAGCTGTTTGCATAGCCATAGAAGCTCTAGACTATGGACACATGGAAAGCTCCATGGACACATTATGATTGACTCCTTTCTTATCCACAAGGCTTGCATGTCCATGGGCACCCTTAGCCATGGACACATGGAAAGTAACTTGACATCTAATGCTTTACTTCTTCTTTATCTGCAAATGCTTGCATGTCCATGTGCACCTTTAGCCATGGACACATGGAAAGTATCTTGGACACCCCATGCCTTGCTTCTTCCTTAACCATAAGGCTTTATATACTCCTTCCTTACCTCCCGACCAAAATATTTGATCCATATCACCTCCCTCCTTCTTAGAAATTAGTCCTATCTCAATTTGGCCATGGAGGATTTGTTTCAAGATAGAATAAGATGTCATCTTGGTGAATAATATCTTCTAGGGTTTCATTGAAGCTCATCTAAGGTTTCTAAAGTCACCTTTTGGCGTTTCTGACCAAGACAAACATGTTTCTTACCCTCCTCCTCTATTTCCCATATTGTTATTCTTCCTTCCACCTTCCTCCAGGTTAGAACCTTGGTCTTCCATGGTATAACTCCATATAAATTTCAAAAACTCTTCTTTCCATGCTCCTCTTGCTTAGGGTTTGTATCCTTTAGAAGAAGGTGATTCTTGCTCAAGTTTGGAGCTTGTGCTTGGAGCTACCAAACCATCTTGCTCGAGTTTCCTGCAAATTGGGATCTGATCTTTTTTTCTAGAGGAAATTTATATAACTTTCTCCATGTTTATTTCTTATTATAAGCTTGTTCATTCATATTCTTATTCTTCAATAATGATCTCCACCTTTAGATGATGTTCTTGTTTAGGGTTTCGTTTCTTTGTTATTCTATACTTTTTTACAAGCTCTAGATGAACTTGAAATGATTGGTACATCCCTCCTGGGGTAAAGGATGACATAGGATAGGTTGTAAGGGGGGGAGTCATGGGTCAGCCTCTCTCCCTCTCTCTCTCTCTCTCTCTCTCTTCCTCACTTGCAACTAATTGCTGACATATCATTTTTTGGTTGGTTAGAATTGGAAAATTCATATCTTTAAAACCGTTTGTCCAAAACTAACAAAAAAATATGTTTTGGAACTAGAAAATTAATCTCTATCAGATAAAGATGATTTCGAAGTTTGATTTTAAGGTTTTTTGTAAGGTGGTTTTTGGAATATGACTTTAATACATAAAATCCATAAAATTACAACTTAATCACCATAATTCAAAATTTGACATAAAGATATGTTTTCTTGATCAATAGAACCTAATTAGTCCAATGGTGAGATTTCCAGAGTCTAAATTTGAGTTTTTTTTTAAAAGGTTCAATCTTAGGGTTTCTATGTAATAATGTGCAATATAACACTGATGAATGTTAATAAATTGAAACAAGCCAAAGTTGAACTTGAAGCATCTAGAAGTGATGGAACTTGGTACTTGAACATAGTAATGATGTATGTGCATTATTACACGCTAAGTTGGGATATTTGCAAACTAAACCCTATATTCCCTCATGAACCACTATATGAACCCTATTTTCTCTATTCATGACTCTTTTGCTAAATTACTTCAAAAAATTAGTATTGATATTCTATTTATTGGGTCTTGTACCCCACTACTATGTTTCAAACATATGATTCTTCTACTTGTCGTAGTTTCTCTTAGCATGTTGATTTTATTAGATTATTTAGCAAATGTAGTGGTACTTATGTACAACCACCCATAGATAGGGCATCTGTTATTTCACCCTGGGGAATGTGTCATTTTCTTTTTTATTATCGTTCATATTGTTGACACATACCTTTTTTCCCTCTTGCTGAGTGACTTCCCAACTGCCCATATTTTGGACAAGGTGTTGAATAAGATCAAGGAAAATAGGACCATGAGTGGATTCAAGACTTGCTTAAAGGATGTCTAGGTTGCTAAAGCTAGATCCTTTGTTTTCTATTTTTTTTCTTCTATAAAACTTATGTACTGCACAATGATGAAAACCATAGCTTTAGTTTCTTTTCCTTTTCAGCATTATTGACATTTAATGTATCTGGTGCATGCTTATTTATTTGGAATATTATACATGCATCCCTCAATATCTATTATCTTTATGAAAAGATGGATGTTTTGTATTCCCTTCAAATTTTAGTAAGGAGGTGATCTCACCTCTTTACAACATAGTATCAGAGCCTTTAGGTAGCTACTAGGGCATGAAGTTGAAAGCATGGGTGTCTAGAAAGGATCAGGGGTTCGAGGGCTGGCAAGATTTTCCTCTACACCACTAGCTTGGTTTACGAGGACTCTCAGATCCATATGATACCTATATGGCCTGAGTTGATACATATTGTCCAAAATAGCATGGTTTTAGGCAATAGTGGCCTTAGACATTCTTTTCTCATCTATGTTTCTATACTCCTGGAAACCATATATGATAATCTTGCCTTTTAGGAGAGTTGACTTGTTTGAAAACATGAACAACAACATCAACAACTCCAAGGGTTTTGCCCAGAATGACTCCAGTAGTTAAAACTGGTGCTCCATGATTAGTGCCATGAAGGTTGGAGTCCAGGGTAAGATTAGTACCATTCTCAGACCACTACCAGGAGGATGGTAGTGGGAATCATGGCATAACCGGTGCTCCCACTACCATCCTCCTGGGAGGTGCCCTACCAACAACACCCCTGCTTGAAGAGATGATTCACCTGCACCTACCTACCATGAGTGCGGCCAGGTTGGACATATTCGACCCTTCTATCCCCAGTTTTAGCAAGGATAGGTTCCATCCCAGCAACCAGCACAACAACCACAACAGAATTCACCTCCATGGAACAACAATCAGGACCAACAGTGACCGCCTATGGATAGGTGGAATCGAAAGGTGTTTTCTCTGAATTTTGAAGAAGTTGGAGAGGACAATGAAGTTATTGGAGGTTCCTTACATACCAATATGCATCCTATCAAGGTAAGTTTTCAATTATTTCTCTTTGAACACCTTCACATCTTTTCATCTTTCTTCCATGTCAGAGTTAGAATCTGAATACATGGAATGTATTAATAAAAAAAACCTAGTGGTAGGATCTTCTCTTCTTATCTCAAATTCCCTACCTTGGACCTTTGTATATTGGGAAAGATGTTTCCTTTACACTCTATCCTACTCAACATGTCTTCCTTTGATGTTATCTTAGGCATGGATTGGTTGAAGAAGCATGATACAACCTAATTCTATTAGGAAAAGAAGGTTAGCTTGTTGCATCCTGATGGAGAGAGAGTATTTATCAAGAGTAGGAAGCAAGAGGATTGAAAATTCATCATCTCTACCATCAAAACCAAAAAACTTGTCTCGCAAGGGTGTAGATCATAGTTAGCATCTATCGTTCTTGATGCAACACCTCCTTCTCTAGATCATATAGATTTGGTGAAGGACTTTCCTTATGTGTTTCTTGAGGAGTTTCCAAGACTTCCACCAACTCGCAAGGTGGAATCTTCCATAGAGATAATGTTTGTGTAACATCCCTGACCTGGGTTATGCTTTAACCCTAGGTGTTTTGATTAAGAAAGATTATTATATGCTTAATCTCATCTTGTGAAAAGTAATTAATGTCAAAAGGAACCTATGTTTCAATTTTGGTCCTGTTTGAACAATGTTGAAGCAATGTTTGCTTATTTTGGACTAAAGTGCAAATTACCCAAGTTGAGGGGTTAAATTGCAAATATTTCATGATAAGATGTTCCTCTGATGTTGAGACATCATAAGAATGAATATGATGTAGTGGTATGGTTTCCACAAGCTTCGACACCAAGATTAAGCTTGTAAAGCAATCCTTGTGCATTAAAACCTAGTTTTGGTGTAATGTGCAATTTACCCAAAATCTAGGGTTCAATATGCAAATTACCATTTCAACAAGGTCACTAATGTTTCTTAGAATCATTTAGATCAAATAAAATGAGAGGGACTCCTCATTTGAATTAAGTTGTAGGAGAGAGAATCTTGACATTAAAATAATCAAGAATAATGCCTAATTGAAACCCTAATTCGATTTAGGGAAAAAATGGATAAAAATAATTGATGGTCTTTCAACTAAAATGTTTTGGGTTGATTTTAAATAAGGATGGACTTTCCTTTAACAAGATAAGGAACGAAAATATCTTAAGTAGGTGAAATTCCACTCACCTTTTTATAAAGAAAAGTAATATCCACTCACATGTGGGATATTATATTATAAGCATTAAGGTGCTTAATTTTCTTTTCTTTAAATTGAGGTTAATGAAGGAGAATAAAAGGCAAGGAAGGTGCCTCGTACCCAAGGTAGTTGAGGGGGGAGAGGCGGCCACTTTATTGGGATTAATTGGATTTTTATAAGGCATTTTCTCTCTCATCAATTTCCTTATAAAAGTGCCATTTCCAAGCCCAAACCAAGGCCTTTTTCGGATTTTCTTCTTCCCCTTGCTTGCAAAACCGACCAAGGAGCTAGGGAGGAGCAGGGAGCACGTCCCCAACCTGTGGGTAAGCCCTTGACCTTCGTTCTTCATGATTTCATGGTGGAAATCGAAAATAAATTTTGGATTCCTTCTTATTTCGATCTCCTCTTCAACCCTAGCCAACTTTTACAATCAAAAGCTTGAGGACGAGCCTAGGGGGAGTTTCAAGAGCTTCATCCACCATTAATGGCGTGATCTTGGAGCTTTGGAGCTCAATTGGAGGCGGGTTTTATAACTAAAACCCTTAAACATTGCTATTGCATCAATTCTCTATGCTTTGTTGATTGATTTCTTCAATTTGATACACTCTTGTTTCTTTGCTGCAATTTCCATCAAGAACGGTTGCTGTTCTTGGTTTTTAGAAGGAAGGGGATGATGAAATCATCTTATATGCTTATCCAAAGAAAATTACCAAGCCAAATGGTTTTGATAGCTATTCCAAATCGTTTTAATTTGATTGGCTATGCGGTTTCAGCAAACCGTTTAAGGGCAAACGGTTTGAAACCGTTTGGGAGCAAACGGTTTGAAACCGTTTGGGAGCAAACGGTTTCAAGACCGTTTGATATGGTTGACCAAGCGTTTACCGTTTGGGAATATTGTTCCTAATTATGTAGACTAATGACCCTCCAAATTTGAGGGGTTAACTCCAAAGTAATCGTGAGTTGAAGGCCAATCAATTAGGCAAATCAAATTGAATTAAATGCTGATTTTCAACCTGATTAACTGGACCTGTTTGGGCAAACGGTTTCAAAACCGTTTGAGATGGTTGAACAAGCGTTGAACGTTTGAGATTCCTGTTCCTAATGATGTTGGTTAATAACCCTCCAAATTTGATGGGTTAACTCCAAAGGAATCGTGAGTTGAATCCTAATCAATTAGGGAAACCTAATTGGATTAAGTGCTGATTTTTCAACCTGATTAACTTGACCTTTTTGGGAAAACGGTTTCAAGATCGTTTGATGGAGTTGACCAAGCATTGAACGTTTGATATTACTGTTCCTAATGATGTTGGTTAATGACCCTTAAAATTTTAGGAGTTAACTCCAAAATAATCATGAGTTGAAGGCTAATCAATTAGGTAAACCCTAATTGAAAACAGTGCTGAAATTCCAATGAGTTAAGTTGAGATTTTGGGTTGATTAGCCCAAACGGTTTCAAGACCGTTTGGGGATCACCCAAACTGTATCAAGACCGTTTGGGGATCACCCCAAGACCGTTTGGAGGTCTGGGGTCAAGTATAGTTGACCAATCGAAGGTCCAAAGGTACTAATCATATTGCAATGTAGTGCTGATTTGTTGATCAACTCGATAGACCAATCCATGATGAATTTTCACTAGAGTCCAAAGGTTGGATGGGCAAACGGTCTCAAGACCATTTGGTGGTCACACAAGACCGTTTGGAGGTCTAGGGTTGAGTATGGTTAGGTGTTTGAAGGTCTAAAGGTACCAAGCCGTTAAACAATGTAATGCTGATTTGGTGATCAATCCAATGAACCAAACCCTAATTGGATTGCTTAGATTTGAGTGATATGATGGGCAAACGGTCTCAAGACCGTTTGGAGGTCATCCAAACGACCTCAAGACCGTTTGGGGTCAGGTCATACCCAATTTGGATGATGGTTCAATGGTTTCAAAGCAACTAGTCTTACATTGATTAGTGTTGTTGAATCATCGATTCCAAACCCTAATTCAATTGAATCAAACCCTAATTGATGATCAATTGAGGGTCAATTGAGAGTCAAATCAGTTGAAGGTTGACCTATTTAACTCAATTGAAGTATGAGGGTAGGTCCAATTGATGACTGGTTCCATGAATTCAATGATTGAAGGAATCAACATTGAAAACCCTAATTCAATTGGATACCCTATGTAATGGAGGTCCAATGTGATTGAATCTCTTGAGAATCAAGATGATGAATGATCCATTGATCCAATGTTGATTAGTAATGATAATCAAAGAAGGTACAAAGGTTGAAACCCGAATAGTACCTAAGGGATTAGTGCCAATTAAGGGATGAATTCCTAATTGCTTATAGGGTCAATGACTTGATACACTATGTTAATCATAGTTGTATGAACTCAACTAAAGGGTGATATGACCTATTCAAGTTGAAAAGTTGATAGCATGAATTCGTACATGAGTATGATTCATGTGGTGGTTAAGATTTATGATCCTTAAGTAAATAGATCATGAAACCCTAAACATGAACATAAACCCTAATTGACAGGGTTATTGAACTCAAACCCTAGTTGAGGGTGTATCCTTATGAAACCCTAGTTGAGGGTGTATCCATGTGAAACCCTAACTGAGGGTGTATCCATGTGAAACCCTAGTTGAGGGTGTATCCATGTGAAACCCTAATTGAGGGTGATTTCATGAGAAACCCTAATTGGGAATGATTAGCAAACCTTGAATATGGGAAACGTGATATGAAACCCTAATGAAGGGTGATGCTGTATGTAATCCCTATTCTAAAGAAGGGAGATGGTATGTGAAACCCTAATCCCTAATGAAATAATAGAATTCATACTTGAATATGATTCATGAGGGGAACTTCTGTAGCACGACCGTGGTAGCTTCACTTTGCACGACCGTGCAAGGTAGCACGGCCGTGGTGGCTTCCCTTTACACGGCCGTTCTTGGTTGCACGGCCGTGGTGCTCTATGCTTGATTTACATGTGATTTCAAAGTGACCTGATATGATCGTATACCTTGATATGATTATAAGTCCAATATAATTGGATGAAGGATACATAAGATATGGGATGAGAAACCCTAGCTGAGGGTGTATCATTGTGATTGTTTATAAGCAACTTTATAATAAAGTCATGCCTTAAACTAACATAAGTCCATATCATTGTGAGATAGTTGTACAATTCTAATGTGTGGCCTTTGCATTATATGCTAAAGGTAAGAGATTAGTGATGGAATTTATTAAGAGGGAAATACCTTAATACAAGATAAGATGGATAACTCAACAGAGTTTGAAATGATGAGAAAGTGATACATAAAGATATGATAGTTATCACATTCAACATTTCAGGGTTTATATGCCTTGATGTACTTCAAATCCAATATAATTGGGTAAGAAACATATGAAGTGTGTTATGAAACTATTACAATGAAATGTAATGAGTTGTTACACCATGATGAGTGTTAATTAATGTACCTTGAGAATGGGGTTAAGCCCAAATGATGTCTATGTTATAATCATACCATGATAAGGATGAGAAATGAACTCATACCTTGAATTGATGTTCATTAATGATATATGATGAAAGTAGTGTTCTAGAATAATCAAATATGATATCCTTGAATGCCCCAGAGGTATGGAATAATGTATTAAGGGTTGGACAGATAATGAGATCATGAACTCTTTATTAATGAGAAATGGGGAACCCTAACCCTAATTTGGGTAAAGGGAATGAAAAGCCCTATTTGATAGTAAACCCTAATTCCTAGTAGAGGAATAATGGTGTTACTATCACATCACATGATGTGATGAATATCTTGTATGACTGTTATCATGACTAATAACCATACAGATATTATGAGATGATGTATATAACTAGTGTGAGCTGTGACATTTATATTATAAATGTTGATTGGCATTATGTGCCTTAATGTTGTTGTTGCTTAGTAAAAGAAGCAATATGCATGGACTTTTATGAGTCACATGAGTAAGTTGTTACCTAGTGAGAGGTGACAAGATATTCCATGGCCTCGTGAGCCAGATGTGATGCTTGTGTAACAAGTATCATGAATGCCTTGGTCAGATGACCTGAAGGTGGTAGTTACCTGAAAAAGGTATAATAATGCTCAATGATGAGTTAAGGGTTTGAATACCCAGAACCATATGATTATGGTGATGAGAAAGTGAAGGGATGCTAATTCCCAGTATTGAAATGAGGTACTGAGTTCCCAGGGTCTTTGAAAGACTGATAAATATCTGATAAAAGCAGTACATGTCTCTTTATAGCATTGTTGTAATAAGTTATGTTTGAGAACTTGGTTGATGCTAAAAGAATATGAGAATGTACTTAATAAATCAAGTGAAATCTATTCATGTAGAGCCCTGATCATAGACCCATCATTGTTAGAGACCAAATGATGGTGAAACAGGTTTTCCTAAGGGAACTCCTGGAGCACATACTTTTGAGTATGTGGGGTACATGGATGTATAGAACCTTACATCCTAGTGTAGGTATTGATGTAGATGTGTAATCCATCAACCCTTCACTATTAATCCGCATCAGTGGAAGGTAAACATGAAATCTCCTGATGACGAAGAGAGTACAGATACCGCATCAGTGGAAGGTAAACACGAAATCTCCTGATGACGAAGAGAGTACAGAACGCCACTGTAACTCTAAAATAGCGAAGGACCAGATTACCCTGGTGAGCTATAATAGCAGGGACACAAGATTCATGCAATCAATCCTCTTACTAACTGAGGAAGGTGAAGGTCATGAGAATCCGGCTCTTTCGATGACCTAGTATGATACCGAGGTGACTTAACAGTGGTCGGTTGGAGTATGAGCGGTATACCTCATCTCCGCAGGGCTTAAGTGTGATTGTAAAATGTAATCATCTGTATAGCATGTTTGCTTAAGGATTGAATACGGAGATTCATTGGCTGATGTTGCATTTCTTTATGCATTCCTTAGTAGATAAATGTTAATTATGTTTCTTTATGTTCTCTGCAAAGTAGACAGATGAATTACTTATCTACCATGGGTAGATGCAATGACCTCCTTGAGAATGGAGATTATCTTATTCTGTTCTATGATGAATAATTCTGCCTGATAATGTAAAAGTAACCCCTACTCAGTTTTAATTTGATAAACTGCAATAACAATGTTTTAGGCGGAGAGTTATATCTCTCGCTGGGGCAATTTTCAATTGTCTCACCCCCGTGGGAAACATTTTTAGGTATGCATGGAAGGCAGAGCAGAAACCCTAGAATAGGGAAAGAGCAGCAGCAACAACAGGGACAGCAATAAGATCTCAGGTGGAAATATTGTCTGTCTAGTCATATAGATAGTAGTCTTATGTGTCGTCTCTGTTCTCTCAGGTCCTCGGAGTTTTAAATGTATCAATCTAAGTTTTGGCTTAGTGCCTCGAAGTTTTTATACTGCCTGTGTATATTTGTTAACAGGGCAGTCAATGTTGTAATCCTTGAAAAGGAATGGTACAGGTTGTGTACTTGTGAACCAGAATAAATTTGGAATACTTTGGTTCATGGTTAAAGAGTTTTCATGTGAATGGATCTCTTTGCAAAAAATTTTAAATTTTCAGTGATTTTCAGTAACCCGCTGCAAATAATTCGCTTCCGCATTAGTTAATCATGTTTTCGCGAGACGGTCGTTACAGTTTGGGACTTTGTCGATCTTGAAGCCGCCTTACCGCTTGGCCCCTCTTGAACTTGTCAAGCTTAAGAAGTAGCTTCAGGAGCTTCTTGACATGGGTATTATCTGCCCCAACATCTCTCCTTGGGGATCCCTTGTCTTGTTGGTGAAGAAGAAGGATGATTCATTGAAGATGTGCATGGACTACTACATGCTCATCCAAGTGACGGTGAAGAATCATTATCCCTTGCCTTACATCAATGACGTGCTTGATCAACTAAAGTCAGACATCATTTTTCAAATATGGACCTACGAAGTGGCTACTACCAGATGTGTGTGAAGGATGAGGATGTGCCAAAGACAACATCTAGAACTCGTTACGGATATTATGAGTTCATCTTCATGTCTTTCAGATTTACTGATGCCCCTACTGCTTTCATGGACCTAATGAAGTAAGTACTCTGACCTTACCTTGATTAGTTTGTGATGGTGTTCATTGATGATGCTTTGGTTTACTCTGAGATGGAAGAACAACATTGTGAAAACTTACATATTGTGCTCAACACCCTGAGAGAAAACCAACTTTATGCTAAATTTTCAAAATTGATTTTTGGATAAAGAAAGTGATGTTTTCTGCGTCATGTGATTTCTACCAGACATAAAGTTGTTGATCCTACAAAGGTAGAAGCTTTGACCAAGTAGAAATCTCTAAAGAATCCCTCATAGATTTGTAGTTTTCTCATGTTAGAAGGTTTCTATTAGAGATTCATCAAGAGCCTATAAGAGTTGGCCGTGTCTTTGACCAACTTGACGTAGAAGGAGGTCAAGTTCTCAAGGACACCTGGATGTGAGGATAGTTTCTTGAAGCTGAAGGAGTGTTTTACATCTGCACCAGTTCTTGCCTTGCCTTTTGAAGGCATACCCTATGACATTTGTGTGGATGTTTCCAAACAAGACTTAGGGTGTGTCTTGATGCAAGAAGGTAGAGTGACTGCCTATGCTTCCTACAAATTGAAACTGAACTAAGAAAATTGGTCTACACATGATTTAGAGCTAGTTGCCATTGTTCATGCTCTATCTAGAAACACTATCTCTATGGAGTGAAGTTTGAAGTCTTTTTCGACCATAAAAGCTTGAGGTACTTGTTGACACATAAAGACCTCAACCTGTGATAGATAAGGTGTATGGAGTACCTTAAGGACTACTACTTTACCATCACCTATCATCCTGATAAAGCAAATGTAGTTGTTGATGCTCTGAGTCAGAAGAAGGATATTGTATGTGTTTCTATGAGATGTTCTATGTGGAAGAATCTGGAACATGTTTCTAGTTGGCAACCTCATCCTATTGATTCAATGGATGAAGATAAGTTGTGTGTGCACATGGCTAGTTTGTGTGTTACACCGAGTTGGATCTCAAAGGATGTAGTTGCACAGTTGGAGAGTTCTAAGCTTGAGCTGATGAAGGCCTTAACTGAGAAATCACAGTCTAACTTCTCAGTTGGAGTGGATGGTGTTGTCTGCTTCTGACATAGGTTGAGGATTCCCAATGTTGGTAATCTAAGGCATAATATCTAAGTGAAACTCATGGTTCTAAGTATGTGGTTCATCCTGGCACAACTTAAATGTACAAGGACCTACATCAAAGCTTCTGGTGGAAGAATACGAAGAATGGCATAGATTTGTTTGTTGTGTAATGTTTGAGATGTCAGCAAGTCAAGATAGAGCATCAACGACTGGGTGGTTTTCTTCATCTACTTGAGTTTCTATAATGGAAATGGGAGAATATTACCATGGACTTTGTTACTAGATTCCCTAAGACCAAGAAAGGTTATGATTCTGTTAGGGTGGTGAATGATCGACTCATAAAGTTTTCCCACTTCTTGCCTTTCAAATCCAATTACAAATTTGTTTATGTGGCTCAGTTGTATATTGAGTGGATATTTCTCCTGCATGGAGTACCTGAAGTGATAGTTTCTGGCCGTGACTTGAAGTTTGCTTCCCAATTATGGAGTCAAATTGAGGAAGAGATGAAGACTAGCCTACAATTTAGTAAAACATATCATCTCCAAACTGAGGGTCAGTCAGAAGGATACTGAGATTCTAGAGGATTTGCTTCATGCTTGTGTGATGGATTGAGGATATACTTGGGATAGCTATCTACCATTGGTTGAGTTTGCTTACAACAACAACTACCAAGCTAGTATTGGTATGTCACCTTTGGAAGCTCTCTATGGTAGACCTTGTCGTTCACCTTTGTAGTGGGATGATGTCGGTGAACGTTCTCTAGTGAAGACATATGGTATGTAGTTGATGATTGATAAAGTTCAACTGATTAAGAAGCGTATGAAAGTTGCTTAAGATCGACATAAGATGTGTGCTGGCAAGAAGATATTTGATGTTAGCTTCTTAGTGGGTGACTATGTGTTCTTGAATATCAAGCCTATACAATCTATTGCTAGATCTAAAGTTAAAGGAAAATTGAGTCTCCATTATGTTGGACCATTTGAGATCTTAGATAAGGTTAGAGATTGTGCATACTGCTGAGCTCTTCATCCTTCCTATGATAAGATTCATAATATGTTCCATGTCTCTGTGTGGGAGAAGTATGTGAAGGAACCTTCTCATGTGCTTACTATTGAGCCTTTTGAGATTCATGAGAATCTGACATATGAGGATCTACATGTGAAGATCATGAACTCCCGAGTAAAGCAACTGAACAACAAGGAGATTGAGTTGGTGAAAGTTTTATAGAAATATCGTAGTTTGGAAGAAACCACTTGGGAGTTGAGAGATGATATGTTGCATACTCACCCTTCTCCTTTTGTTTGAGATTTCAGGGATAAAATCTTTTTAAGGGGTGGAGTGTTGTAAGATACTGAATTATGAATGTTATCTCCATGTAGCCCTTTTCCCTAAGTTTTCTTCTCATTTTTGTCCTTTATGTCCTTGTTGATGAACTAGTGGAATTTATAGTGGTTTGGTGAACGTTTATTAAATAATAATACCAATGTAAGGGTTTATGCATAAATACCTCACTAAAAGCTTATTTAACGATCTAAAATGCAAAATCACCACTTAAGTGGAACAATGGTAAATAAGTTTGTGCTAAACGTGTAAGGCCCCAAACCTTGGTTAATGTGTTGAACAAGATTAATTACCATATTTAAGTGTTATAAACCTTAATCTAACTTTTGAGGCATTTTGAAATCATGAGATAAGTTTAAGTTTCAAGTTTGGTCCAGTCAATTTGAATGCACATTTTGGACTTTTTTTGCAATTTACCCAATTTGAGGTTTTATTTGCAAATTATCACATGCCTTAATATCCTTAGATATTTCCTTACCATTCTCTAGCTTTTTGGGCCATGGGGAGCCTATTTGTACCTTGGTTTGGAGGTCTTTCTTTTTAAGGGCATTTTAGGGATTTCCCCCTTTATGGATGAGGTTATCTTTAGGAGTTATCAACCAATGGGGTGGTTTCTTTGTTTGAAGGTTGGTGGTGGGACTGGAGAACTGATAATTGATTGATAAGAAGTCTCTAGGAGATGTGGAATAGTTGTTTGCTTGGCCATAGAAGCTCTAAGCTAAGGACACATGGAAAGCTCCATGGACACCTCGTGCTTGACTCCTTCCTTATCCATAAAGGGTTGCATATCTATAAGCACCCTTAGTTGTGGATACATGGAAAGTAACTTGATACCTCATGATTTGCTTATTCCTTATCCACAAAGGCTTTCATGTCCATGGGCACCCTTAGCCATGGACACATGGAATGTATCTTGGACACCTCATGCCTTGCTTCTTCCTTAACTGTAAAGCTTTACATACTCCTTTGTTACCTCCCAACTGAAGTATTTGATCCATTTCACCTCCCTTCTACTTACAAATTCTTCCTATCTCTTTTTTTCCACTGAGGATTTGTCCCAAGGTAGAAGAATATGCCATCTTGGTGAAGAAGGTCTTCTAGGTTTTCAGCTAAGATTATCTAGGGTTTCTAAAGTCATCTTTTGGTATTTCCAACCTAAGGCAAGTAGGTTTATTCCTCTTGTCCTCTGTTTTCTCTATTTTTCTTCTTCCTTCCACTTTCCTCTTGGTTGGAACCTTGGTAATTCGTGGAAAAACTCCATCTAAAGCTCAAAAACTTTTCTTTCCATGCTCCTCTTGCTTAGGGTTTGTATCCTTGAGAAGAAGGTGATTCTTTCTTGAGTTTGGAGCTTGTTCTTGTAGCTATAAACCCATCTTGCTAGAGTTTCCTAGTGATTGGGATCTAGTATTCTTCCTAGAGGTGAGTTATATAACTTTCTCCATTTTTATTACTTATTATAAGCTTGTCAGTTCATATTTTTATGCTTAAATGATGATCTCCAACTTTAGATGATGTTCTTGCTAGGTTTTCATTTCTTTTTTATTCTATACTTTGTAATTAGCTCTAGATGAACCCAAAATGTTTGGTACATCCCTTCTAGGGTAAAGGATTATCTAGGATAGGTTGTGGGGAGGAAACTCACGGGATGACCCCTCTCCCTCTCTCTCTCTCTTCCTCGCTTATAACTAAATTGCTGACATATCATTTTCTGGTTGGTCAGAATTGAAAAATTCATATCTTTTGAATCACTTGTCCAATATTAATAAAAATGTTTTGGAATTAGAAAATTAATCTCTATCTAATAAAAATGCTTTCTAGGTCTGATTCCAAGGTTTTCTTAAAGGTGATTTTTGTAATATGATTTTATTACATATAATCCATAAAAATTACACCGTAATCACCATAACTCCAAAATTGACATAAAGATATGTTTTTCTATTAGGAGAACCTAATTGGTCCAATGGTGAGATTTTTAGAGTCTAAATCTGAGTTTTGTGAAAAAGGTCTAATCTTAGGGTTTCTATGCAATAATGTGCAATATGTAAACTAATGAATGTAATAAATTGAAATAGGCCAAAGTTGAACTTGGAACATCTAGAAGTGATGGATCATAGTATCTAAACATAGTAATGACGTATGTGCATTCTTACACCCTAAGTTGGGATATTTGCAAACCAAAACCTATATTCCCTCATGAGCCACTATATGAACCCTATTTTCTCTGTTCATGACTCTTTTACTAAATTGCTTCAAAAAATAGTATTGATATTCTATTTCTTGGGTCTTTTACCCCACTACCATGTTTCAAACATATGATTCTTCTACTTGCCATAGTTTCTCTTAGCATGTTGATTTTATTAGACTATTTAGCTAATGTAGTAGTACTTATGTACAACCACCCATAGATAGGGAATGTGTTATTTTCCCTGGGGAATGTGTTATTCTCCCACATATATAATTTTTTAGGTGATTGGAAATGTGTTATTTCTCCCCTCACCTATAGGTTGAGGTCATGTAGGTGCCTCAACCCTAATTAGTCAATGTAGTCAATATTAATCATGCATGCAATTCCTTTACTATTTTAATGTTACGGCAATCATCTATTTTGATTATGCCTCATACTCTTGATCTCTTCGTCTATTGATGAACTTATTGCCTTTACTTCCATGTTATTTTCTTTGTTTTTTCTTGTTCATATTGTTGTCAAATACCTTGTTTTCTTTCCTTCTTACTGAGTGATTTCCCAAACACCCTGATTTTGGACAAGGTGTTGAACATGATCAAGGAAAATAGGATCAGTAGTAGATTCAAGACTTGCTTGAAGGATGTCTAGGTTTCTAAGGCTAGATCATTTCTTTTCTCATCTTTTTCTTCTGAAAAACTTATGTAGTGAACAATGATGAAAGTCATGTGATAGCTTTAGTTTCTTTTCCTTTCTAATACTATTGACATTTTATATGAATCTGGTGCATACTTATTTATTTGTAATATTATACATGCATCCCTCAATATCTATTATCTTTGTGAAAAGATGGATGTTTTGTATTTCCTTTAAATTTTAGTAAGGAGATGATCTCTCCTCTTTACAGTCTCCTCCTCTCTTGGTTTTGTGCTCTGTTGTAATGAGATAGAACGTTATTTCCCCTTTTGTCCAACTCCCCTTAGGTCATAAGTTGGGCTATGTCCATTGTCAAATCATAGTCATTGAGTCTATTATGATTTTCAATTTGCATTGATCACACAAATTTGGTACCACAGACTGGATTTCAATGGCACCGAGTTGTTTGCTAACTCGATACCTTTGAACAACATCCTTACTAACAATGAAAGTTTTGATAGCACAGAGTTTCTTTCTATGATTTTTGACTTTCTCTGGATGCAAAAGTTGGTACCACTGACTAGGGTGTTAATGGCACCAAGGCATTTAATTCTGGTTCCTGATGCTCATTGGATGGTGAGTCGGTACCACCGACTCCTTTCTTCAATAGCATCAAGTTCTATCTTAGTAGCATCAAGCTTTGTCTCAATAGCATTGAGATTTTGGAATCCTCCATTGGAATTTCTCATATTTTGGTGCCATCGTCGTAGGTGTTGGTAGCCTTGCAATGTCATGCAAATGCTTGAGTTATTTGAAACATGGACAAAATAATATAAGCTCGGGTAAAAAGTGATAATTTGACATAATTCGGTAGAAATAATCAATATTTAATGCAAGAGTGATTTATAGGATAATAATCATAAATAAGACATAACTTAGGTCAAAATGAACAATTATGCGCTAAATTACATGGAAAAGATCCCATGAAAAGAAACTAAAACCCAGTGCGTCGAAATCCCCTAAGCTTGCATGTTTCTCACCCTTGAGCAACACTACCTTTGGATCTATTTGAAAAAGTCAATAAGAGGACAAATTCTATAAACTACAATTCTCAAATATCCCTAATTGGTGGTCCTAAATTGGACCTTAACAACCACTGAACAAATATATACTCTAAAGTGACCAAAAAAGGTTCATTGGAAATGCCCACCCTTAAATCAATGAAATACTATTATTAAATAGCAGTTAACATCATAGTCAGTTAGGGCATACAATTGATGTACAATGTGATTTCCTATCTACATTTCTCTCGTCTACCCACCAAACTATGTTGGAATAGTTCCATGTATAGATGAATGAGGGTATCAGTCATATATGTGGTCTACCATAGAGAGAAATAGGTGGAAATAAAGTAGGTGTATATGAACAAGAATCACAACTAATATCCAAATTGTTTATGCTAAAACAAAATATGATGAACCTATAAAATGAATGAAAAGAACAATAAATGAATTCCAATGCCTAATATCACAAAATGATGGAATGCACCAATTGTCTCATCCAAATCATGAGTTGTGGGTGAAAAAATACACACATATAAATTATTTTTGCCTACTCCATGAAGAAAATTTAGAATGAGTTCAAGGAATCCTATTCTCCCTCTTTATATGATTTCTCTTTGTTATGTCCTTATTTCAGCATGATTTATGATATATTCTTGGGCTTTCTTCAACATATATCATTGATTTTTTTTCATTGTGAGGGGTATGGTTGTAAATCCTTTCAGTTTAATTTGTGAATAAATATAGATAGATACATGTTGCAAAATATGCTAGGAATGATGCACAAGGAGAATGAAATCTACATGAAACTTTTTATGCAACTAATTCATATGCACTACTCTACATATACTTCGTTTTCTTTAACTAACTAATGCACTATAAAGAAACTAGTTGTCATGTAGTCTATTATGTTATGGAATGCAGTCAAAAGGAAACAATTTGGGTTACTTACCCACTTGTGGTGGTGGGTGAACTGTCATGAAAGGTGGGCAGAATCACGTGATTAAAAAAGATAATGCCTTTATCAACTATATATATATATATATATATATATATATATATATATATATATATATATATATATATATATATCCCTCTCCTATCAACTTGTGTACATGGTCACCTGATAATTTCTTTCTAAAAATCTCATTTAAGGTCTCATTATTTGTTTGGTTTATTTGGGCTCAAACCTCATCATCATACACAAGTCTATGATAACTTAAAAATTTCATTCATATTAAGTTTCCTCAAGTTGACTAAATGAAACTCTTCATACGATTGGTGTTGCCTTAGACGTTGCAAAATAAGTTTAAGAATATGTGATTCATTTTAATTTGAGATTCATTACATAAGAACAAAACACGTCCTTTTTAATGATAGATAAAATCATGATAACTAATCTCCATGACTACACTAGAGAGAGTGTGGATCATATTACTCAGAAATAAGAAAAACTAAAATAAGATAGAAAACAAATGAGATAAAGTTATTCCAACATTGCCCTAAGATTGAACTTGACTATGTCCTCATAGTTAAAACTCAGACTAAGAGGTGGAACTAGGGTGCCAAGTTCTCAATAGGGTGGTGGTAGTGGCTAAAACATCCCAGTGGCATCTATGGATCTGGAGGGAAGAAAGTGTTGGTGAACATGGGTGGGTTGGTAGGAATATGTGGTGGTTGCGGGTAGCTAGAAAAGTTGTCTTGATTCAAATAGTGGTTGTAGAGAGGCTGGTGACAATACTTAATTTTTTGTAGGAAAGTGTGTGTGTTCTCCTGGTTGGTTAGGAGAAGTCTCTTGTTAGTGTAGATCACATGTTGTTGTTGAAGGAGCTACTCCTAGACACTCTAAATCTCAATCAAGGTGGCTGAGTGTTGTTATTGACCCTTATGAATGGATGGTAGCATCTCCTACATGTCCTCCAGTGAGAAAGAGTCTCCAGGGAGTGGAGGTGGCAGAACTATAGAGCTAGATCCTACATATCATCATGGAATGTGGTGAAGGAAACATCTTGATGTATAAGGCATTATAATCTCCTCTTATTCTTCTTCTTCCTCCTTGACTTCAATATCTTCTCCCTTTGGTATAACATCTGTGTTATTTGCATACCATTGAAGGTATCACACACCCCATACACGGAAGATGGGGTCATACAATGCCCTCTTCTCAATCTATCTATTCACAGTGCAGCAGAAGTACACCCTGCCATCAACCTAGTGACAAGGTGTGCCCGCTTGAAGTTCTTGAACTTGAGCATTGAGGGTGTATTTAAAGCATTGGCCTTGGAGAATTCAAGGCAGAGGTGTAGGGTGAGTGGTGTAAGAAGCCTCCCAAAATGAATTGGGAGTTTCCTATGAGATTTTCTCTTCAACACCAACATGTGTTGAAGGAAAAATTACTTGAGATTGATTGTCTCCATCCCGTTGGTCAGAAAGGACCACAACACAAATGTGTCCCCTTCTGGACCTTACCATGCCCCTTAGTGAACCTAGAGAAAATGGTCATCAATGGGTGTCGATGCATATTCTAGGAGAAGGGAGGCTCGATGTCCATGATCAAGTACTGGTGCTAGTTGATCATGAACCATTGATGAAGGGTTGACATTTTCCGCCATGCCATGTTGTAGTCAAAGTCTCCTGGCATGAAGTGTGACCCACACATTGGCAACCTCTATATGGTGTTGAACTCTTCTAGGGTGGGGAAATGATTGACATTGTAGAGATGGAACTTCACCCAACCTTCCTCCTAGCCTTCCCCATTCTCAGGGATGCAACAAATTAACATGGTTCTGAGTAAATCACAAGCTATCTCTTGGTAGGTGGGCCAATCACCAAAGAAAGGGTGATTACCCACCATGCCTTGGTTGTTGCAGACTTGGTGAAAATTGTTGATGAATCCAGTGTCGTTGAGAAATGTGTGATCCCCATACCGTGTGGGTACGATCTCCCTCTTCATCATGGTAGTGTAGATCTTTGTTTGAGAAATTTACCTAAGATGGCACCAACACCATCTACTCTAACTTGCTTGCTGATGAATTTTGTCTCCTAGATGTGATTGGTGTAGAAATTAGAAAGGATATTAAGGTGAGGAGATCATTGTAGACTCAGAGATTTTGGGAAGCTTTTGAAGTCTTTGGAAATATTTGTCACCTTTTTTATTGTGAGGGAATGCTTTGGGTGTGATTTGAGATCATTCATTTCCTCCTCTTATATAGCCAAAGAGTTTCCTTATCATGTTGTGTCAGTGCCACCAACTCATGGTGTTAGTGGTACTAACTTTTGTCGATATCCATGGGTGTCGGTGTCATCGATTAATATCGATGACCCTGATTCATTGATGTACTGACCCTCATATCCTTCCATGTTGGTGGTACCCACTGATGTCAAAGGTATCAACTTTTGAAATGTGCACCAGGATTAGTGCCATCAACCATTAGATATGAAATCATGATCATTGATGTCGATGCCTTGGATATTGGCCTTCTATGTCAATTCCGCAGATGCAATGCTTGTGGTACCGACTATAACTTTCACACCGATGACCTCTTGACTCAGTGCCAACTACTTTTTGTGCCAGTGGTACTGAGCTATGTCAATTATGCCACAGATGAGATGAGTGAGTTGGTACTACCCATCGACCTCTCAGTGTATCGACCAGAATTTATCTAGGAACTGATCCTTGCTTGATAACTTTTGGTGCCACCAACATGAACTGATTTTTTGTAGACTTCAACCTAATAGGGGTTTTCTTCCACCGACCCTCTGGTCGATAGTACTGAATTTTTTTAAATCCTTATTGATATTTGGTAGCCAGTCGGTGCCATCAACAATGTTGGCGGCAGTACCAAGATTTATTGTGCCTGCACAACATACAAAATAATCAAGGTACCTTTTTTATACTTGATCAAAAATCTAACAAAATGGGTACAAAAATTCTAATGAAGAGGCTCCTAAATAGAAGATAAATGATGAAAATAAAAAAATGTATGGGTTTCATCCCATAAGCACCCTTGTTTAATGTCTGAGGCTCAACAATCATTTTTTGTTAAAAGTTCAATGAGCTTCAACTCCTTCCCCCCATGGATCACCTTTGCTCCATAATAGTGTTTGAGGTGTTGTCCATTTGTAGAAAAAGCCTTAGAGCCATCACTAATCTCTATTGTGTCATGAGGGAATGATTTAACTACCACACAGAGTCCACTCCACTAGGGCCTCAACTTCCCAAGATGAAATTTCATCCTAGAATTAAATAATAAAACTCATTGACCCAACAAGAACATCCTATGGAGAATATGGCAGTTATGCAATTTCTTCATTGTATCATTGTAGATTCTTAAACTCTTATAGGCATCTAGCCTAATCTTGTTCAATTCATTTAGTTCTAGTCTACACTACCTACCTACACTAGGAAGATCAAAATTCAATTCTCAAGGCCCATTTAGCTTTATGTTCTAGTTCCACGGGCAAATGCCATGCTTGCCTATAAAGTAGCCTAAAAGGGTTTGTGCCTATTGATGTCTTAAAATCCATTCTATAAGCCCATAGGGCATCATTTAGTTACATGCCCCAATTAGTCCTATTGATCAAAATAGGATTTTTTGGAATCATCTTAATTTTTCTATTTGGCACCTCGACCTAGCCTTGGGTCTGGGGATGATAAGAGGTTCCTACTTTATGCTTCACTCTACATTTTCTCAATAAACCTCCAAATTTCCTATAAGTGAAGTGAGATCCCCCATCACTTATAATCACTTTGGGTACCTCAAACCTACAAAAATGTAATCCTTCATAAATTACATATAACATGTGCATCATTGGTGCAAGTTGAAATTACTTCCACCCATTTTGAAATTACTTTAGCCATCGTCTTTGAGCTAGCATGGTGTCTCCCAGTGGGTAAAGAATGACAATGAGCAAGTATGCTATCAAACTCACACTCCAGAACACACTTCCTCAAAATGTCATACCTACCATGTTTATGCAAAATAGGGAAATCCCACACATACAAATTCAAGGAATGGAAGAATATCTTATTCTCTTGATATCTCCAATCTTCCTCTACATTCTAAATAATTTAATATGTGTGAAAACCATGGATCTTTGTCTTTCACAATAAAAAGTTGATCATTAGATAAATCCTCAACAATGGGTATCTCCATTCACCCTCTCTAACTAATAAAAATGATTTACTACTACATTCTCAGATCTAGCATTATCCTTAATTTTGATATCAAGCTCTTATAGTAGAAAAATCCATCAAATTAACCTCGATTTGGCATCTTTTTCTACAAAAGGTACTTTATAGTCGAATGATCTGTCCACACTATCACATTTTCTCTTATTAGATATTGTCTAAACGTATGTAAGGCAAAAACAATGTTGATAAGTTCCTTTTTTGTGGTGGTATAGTTAAGTTGTACGTCGTTAAGGGTTCTAGACACAGAGTGAATGACCAAAGAGCATGATCCTTATGTTGGCCTAGAACAGTTCCAACTGCAAAATTTGATGTGTCACACATTAATTCTAAAGGCTGGATCAAATCTAGATACACCACCATGAGTGTGGAGATCAACTTCTCCTTCAAAATATCAAATGTTGTCAAATAATGAACGCTAAACTTAAATTCAACATCATTTTCTAGTAACTTGAAAAGTGTCTTTGCAATCTTTGGAAAATATTCTATGAAGCATTGATAAAATCTGGCATGTCCTAGAAAGATCCTACTCCCTTTATTGGGGATGGTGGAGGTATCTTAGAGATCACTTCTATTTTTTCTATATTGACTTCCATACCCTTTTTGGACACCTTATGTCCCAACACAATCCCTTCACTCACCATCATGTGATATCTTTCCCAGTTCAAAACTAGATGAGTGTCCTCAAATATTTACAAAATTGTCAAGACTGTCAAGGCAATCCTTAAATGAATCTTCATAGACCAAAAAATCATCCATAAAAATCTCAAGACATCGCTCTACAGTAACCAAGAATATAGCAAGCATACATCTTTGAAATATCACTGACAAGTTGCAAAGACAGAAAGGCATTCAACGGTAGGAAAAAGTACCATGGGGGCAAGTGAAGATAAACTTATCTTGATCATGTGGTTTGGTTGAAATATGATTATAGCCAGAGCAACTATCTAAGAAGCAAAAATGTGAGCAGTCGACGAGCCTCTAAAAAATTTTGATCAATGAATGGGAGCGGAAAATGGTCTTTTAAAGTGTTGACATTCAAACGTCGATAGTCAGTACACATCTACCACTTGATCACTAGCCTAGTTGAAACTAACTCACTCCTAGAATTTTTAGTGATTGTGGTTCCTCCCTTCTTAGGCACAACCTGGGTTGGTATAACCCATTTAGAATAAGAAATAGCATAAATTATACAAATTGGGAAAAGCTTGACTACCTCTTTCTTCACCACTTCCAACATTATAGGATTTAAATGCCATTTAGGTTGTGCTATAGGTTTTTCTCCTTCTTTAATTCTAATATTTTTTTGGCATGGACTAGATCCCCTTGATGTCAGTGATGGACCACCCAAATGCAGCTTGGTGGTTCTTCATAACAATAAGCAGCTACTCCTCCTCCTTAAAACCCAGTGATGCAAAAATCATCATTTGAAGTTCATTTCCCACTATCAAGAATGTTTACTTCAGGTGTAGTGATAGTGGTTTCAATTCCACTTCATGAGGACATTGTAAAGAAGGGACTAAAGGTGGCAGTGGTAGTCCCATATCCTCACAGTGTCTTTAATAGAAGCATGACAATTTCTTTAGAAATAGAGCACACTCCTTTAGTGAATGATACTGTGTGCAGTCGTGCAGTAAGAAATCATGAGACAAGATTCTAGGGGTAGTTGTGTGAATGCATGACGATGGCAGAAGATATTGCATCTATAACTATCATTGGGTACACCTCCTCCTCTAGATCATCATGAAACTTGATAGGCTTTTCCAGCAATATCTACTTTGTATGCTCCATAATATCAATAGCAAGAGTTACCTTGTCCACATTTTAATGACATGTTCCATGTCCAAAATGGTTTTCCCAAGAGTATGGATACTTCACTACCCAAATCTCTCATCATGTGACATTGCACCTTCTCCTTAGCCGGTGAATGATAGTCAGACAACTTAATCTCAAAATGATCATCTTGAATACCTAGTGTTAGTCTTCCTCATCCCATCTTCATGATTACATCTGTTGTGGCTTGGAAGGTCTTGTCTAGGAGTAGTTCATTACCATAATCATCTTGCATGTCCATGAATACAAAGTCTGTTGGAAATACGAATTTTTCAACTTTTACCAGAACATCCTCATAGATGCCTATTGACCTCACCCTTGAATTATATTCCAGGTGGATCATCATGTTGCCCTTCCTAGATCCTTTGAGTCCCAGTTTTTTGAATGTATTCAATGGCTTGAGATTGATGCTTACCCTAGAATCACATAATGTGTCTCCACACTTGACTTTGCCAATGTAGCATGGTATGTTGAAACACCCTAGATTCTATCTCTTATGTGGAAGCTTTCTCTCTTTCATAGCATTGACTTATTCCTTTAAGAGCACTACATCAGAATAATATATCCACCTCTTATTGTTGATAATGTCCTTCAAGAACTTACCATAAGAGGGAACCTACTCAAGAGCATCCACAAGATGCAGGTTGATATGAAGTTTCTTGAATATATCCAGAAATTTCTTGGAGTGCTAATCAACATTCTTGGCCTTCAAGATATTTGGAAATGGTAATGAATTTACATTTTTTCATTGATGAGGTGGGATGTGGGACTCCTTGTTGGCTTCTGGCTTCCCAATCATTACCTCTTCTATGGTTTTCTTCCAATGGTGTGGTGGCTTATCGTTGATCTAGATAAATAGTATTTGTCATTACACCTGTCTGAGCTAGTGTGGTGCTCTGCTCTGGAGTTGTCTTCTGCTCTTTCATCAACACCTTGCCACTAAAGAAATATTGTCTTCACATGTTGGTTATTAGGAGGAATATATGTATTTCCTAGAAATTCTTGTTGACCAAGCTTCTTGATGGATACCACCTTTGTAGCCAACTAAGAAATCTAGTTTTTAATATTGTGGATCCATGCCCCTTGATTCTACCGATTCCTCTTTGTCTGGTCTAGTAAGGCTTCATTCTTACTCACTAGTTTTCCTAGCATGTCTTCAATCATGTCTATCTTACTGAGACCTTTTTCCAACTAATACTACAATGACATGTTGCCCTGTTGTTGTTTGGGATGATGTGCTTGAGAAGGGTCCTACTAAAAAATATTGAGATCTTTCCAAGAGAATTTGGGATTCTAGCTCCACCAATACTCATTGTTTCCTCTATTGTTCTGCTATCATACAAACATGCACACATCTTCCTCACCTCCGGATAAGGTGCAAGAATTGTTCTCTTGCTTCCTCGTGAGGCCTTTCTATCTGAGCCTTGAGTTTTGTGATCCCTTTTGATTTCATAGGAATCTTTATTGTTGTTGGTGACTTCTTTCTCCTCACCCCAAGACTGGTTGTCATCCATGTTCTTCAAGATCTCTTGAGATCTTTTGGATTTTTTGTTCAAGAAGAAACATGTGCATGCATTGTCAAGTGTAGTCATTTCCCCTTTGTGTATAGCATAGTAGCATGTCCATACTGGTCAATCCTATGAAGAGGAATCTTTCTGAGCATGTTCTAAAATCTCTCCCAGGACTCTGAGTATGACTCCTCTCAGTACATATCCCCGACGACGTCATCAAAAACTTGATGCTCTAAAACCATTTGTGTAGAATGCAACTGTAAAGCATTGAGTAATATAGGCCTATGAGTCTTAAGTGACGAACTCAGGAAAACATTTTCTAGAAATTATTACAAAATGTAACCTAATTATCTAGGCCCAAAAAAATTGTTGGTTAGTTGTTTTATAACTACGAGGAAGAATGAAATCTAAAGTAAGTTATTGTTATCATGAATTGATGGATTCCTTAGGATTATGGCCCACCATAATATCCATTGCATTTAATCTTCAAAACATCAATAATTATCCACCCTTAACACTAGACTAAAGATGTGTAGAAAGTATTACCCACTCCTACAATGTATTACACTACCTAGACTAAGGAAAATCCCATTTCCATAGCAGTTTAGGAATTAGCTAGGTGTGTTATCGATAAATCTAGGTTATTTTTTCACTTTTGTAAGCACTATCCCAAGAAACAATATGAGTTGTGTAAATCAAGAACATTTACAACCCCTAGTCCCTTCCCAAAGCAAATAGTTGTGTAATATATTGATTTTGGTGATCAAGCATAAACAATTCGCTAGGAAATTATATATTCACATCTAAAATCATTGGAAATAGATTATTAATTCATCAAAATCAAATACAAAGTAATATTGGGTTACTCTTGGGTCCTAAGGTGTATGGGGATTAGCCCTACATGATTTTAACATCATAGAAAGAGAGGAAGAGGGAGAAAATGAGATGAAAAAATAGAAAACCAATAAAAATCCTCAAATAAGAAGTCCCAATGATCCCCTTTGGTAGACACCTTGATTTGTAGTGTTTTGACTGCAAATTTTCCTTCCAGAAGCCCTAGAGCATCCAGTACGTGGCTATGTCCTTCATCTCATTCTCTCCCAGTGTAAAGAGTGGGACCCACCAGGGGATCCACTCTTCGTTGAATTGAGATATAGCCATCCAATTCCAAACATAAAGGAAAGAAGGAATTCAGTTATTTCCCAAATATTATACGTTAAAGAGCATGATGCTGTACATAAGTATAGTTGTAAAGGTAGAATATGCACACCATTTTTAAGTATAGTTGTACATAAGTATCACTATTCTAGATATATTAGTCAAACACATAGCATGCATAAATAGAGTGGCAAGACTAGCATTTTAGCCAATTTCACATAAAATGGCAACCATATCAGGAAGGGTCCAAAGACCCACTATAAAAGAATATTTTAGAAATCACATGAATTTATATGAATCAAAAGTATGAAGTACAAATGTCCAACAATTGGATTTCAAATAAAATTGATAGTTCAAGAGATACCTTATTAAACAAATGTAGGCTCAATCAAATAATATCCAAAATAAAATAGAAGATGTACGTCCTTGTGACTAGACCTAGATATTCAATAGTACTCCCTAAGCTTAGGGTTAGGGATTTCACTACCTAAAAAAATATTTATTCATTGAATTAATATGGATTCCATTGAATTCATCATATAGAAAAATGACCCTATACTTAGTTGGAAATCTTCTCTCTAAACCTATTCTATTAAATCAGTCGTATTTTTTTATAACAAAATCTTATTTATATGTGTTATTTGGACAAACCAATAGATTATGAATTCTACAAGATAAATTCCTCTTTGAATTAATAGGAAAATGAAATATAAATTGAACACTTTTCCCTCAAATGAAATGTGGATATAAAACATTATTCATGACATCAAACTATAGGAGTATGCCACTAGAAATCATTAGGCCAACATGTAGTTCAAAGTGTGCAAAAAGCCTGAAATGCCCTTAGAGGGTATCACCAGTTGAGCTCCAGCTTCATGGGTGAAATAGGGTTTTGACCCCATGGATTCATCCCATATGTATCACTTCATGGTCAACTGTGGGATCTTGAATTAATGGAGGGTGCTCAAACCAAGTCTCTTCATAGCAGGGAACCCATCCACTAGCCCCGCCTCACCACTACAGATTCAATGAGCCTCAACTCAGTTCCTGAGGTCGCTGGAGGTCAGGGCTTGCAGTGGAGACATCAAGGGATGAACCAGCATGGTCTAAATTGAGGGAGGATAGGCATGGCATGCAAATTCTATGAAGACAAGGCAAATACCTAGCAAAGATAGTGATGAAGGCACCAATGTGTGACTAGGTTCGACATGTATCCCGGAAATCTGTAGAGATCAGAGATCGGCAAGAATGACAAAGGAATCACACAGTGAAGACTATGAATTGGTAGATGTTTTCAATCATAGAGATTAGTGATATATACCATGTGAAGCATGTCTACATATATAGAAGGATTCCTAGGGTCTAATAACTGCAACATTACTTGTTGATGGTCATCCAAGTATAGGTTAAGCACCATGTTTGTCCATCGGATGACACAAAGAAACCCTGAGCAATATGGATAGATAGAATGAAAGAAGGGTGGTTCAAGATAGTTACCTCAGAAGGAATTGCATTGAAGTGAACCCTATCACTAGAGATTCGAGTTATTCCTCTAGGGAACATAACCACTGGAAGTGTCTTCTACGCAACCACGAGAGAAATTGGTCAAGGGAAACTACAAAGAGACTGTTATTGACTATTTCTAGATGGAGAGAGGGAGAATGGGGCTCTATGGAGAAGAAACAGTGAGACTAGAAGAAGGCAATGGTGGCTACTCAAAGCCCAAAAAGAGTGTTTTCTCTCTACTTAACTCCATGACCCAAGTTAGGTTTTGTTGGAAACAGTAGAGAGCAAGGAAGTTTTTGGCGAACAAATCACTCTATTTAGTTAGGTGTGGCAAGGGAAAACTACATTGAACCTCATCGGCAAATGGTGCTCTTATGTTGTATAAGAAAATATGGGAAAGGGGATGACTAGGCCTGCCTCCCGCTCGCTTGACCCACAAGTGGCAAGAAAAATAAGTTGGCCCTTAGAACATGGTCTAGGGCGTGACGACATTGATCAAAAACCTTAGGTTTAACTATACATTGTCTTATAAGGTATAATTAAGGGTGCATTCGATGTCCGATTAAAACTAAAATTGGTATGTTAGCTAATTAGGATGTGAGGAATATAAATTTGGGATTACATTTGCAATTTGATATTTTTTGTGTTGTATTTGACTCATCATATACTTAATCATTTATTTAATATTTTAAGCTCTAACTAATGGTCAATTAGGGTACATCCTTTTGAATTGTCTCCAATTCTAGTACTCTAGGTCCTTGGATGATACTGGAGTTCAAATTTGATCAGGACAATAGTTTACTATTATTATAAACCATATTTCCCATAAACTGATTATTAAGGTTAGTAACATTCTAAGATTTCATATCCATAGGATACTACCTAGTAATTTAGACTTATAAGGTCCTAATATGGTTTGATATATTTTAACACAATGAAATATGGATATTAAAAGTTATGTAATAGAAAAAATGAGAAAAAAAGATATTGGATATCCACATACTCAAACTGGAGCCTAGAAGAAAGGAGGAGTCTATATTTGAGTATGTTACACCTGGATTCATGCTCTATTGCAAGAACATTATGTATCTTCCTCACTAGTTCATTTGACTTATGTTGTGGGAAATGTCACTCAAATAATGAATCAATTATCTCATTCTAGGTCTCTATCAATTTAGATGGAAATATAAGGAGCCATGCCTTGTCTTTATCCAATAGATAATATGAGAATAGTTTCAAATATATGACTATGGTTGGAACCATGTTTAGCTTTAGCATGTAACTACTTTCCACAAAGCTATTTATGTGTAGCATCAGGTACTCCAAGGTGTGTATGTGAAACGACTGAGATTTGATTAGTGCCACCAGTCTTAGATCTATCTAGTATTTTTCCACATTACCTACTTTTTGTTTGATAGGCCCTAGTTTATTTGTTATTGAAGATCCTTTTATCTTCTACCAAACAGTCTAATTCTCAAGCTCTTCCTCAACATGCTATTTACCATTTGGGTACATGTCTATTGCATGTGCCTACTTTTCCTACAGTGGTGGAGTTTGGATGAACTTCTAAGTTGAAACTTCAAACTCTCTTTCTTTACAAAAAATCTCCTCATGTCTTGTTCTTGGTGGAGTAGATTCCCCACAATTTTTGGTTCAAATATATGCCATAACTTGTACATAAAATTAAGAAATATTAATGTGAGATACTAAATACTAATCAATTGACAAAATAAAAATATATTCGTTATGATCTTGTTCAATGAAAAGATGAAAAAATAAAAGAAAAAGAAATGACCTAGAGTGGCAAAATTGTGAGTGTAAAATGTAAGTGTACACATAAAGTAATATAGACCTATGAGGCTTGAATGTCAAATTCAAGGAAACATTTTCTAGAAACTACACTAATTGTAACCTAATTAGCTAGGCCCAAAAAATATGGTTGTTTGTTTGTTTCATAACTATAGTAAGAATGAAGTCTAAATTAAGTGAATGTGATCAAGAATGGATGGATTCCTTAGGGTTATAGTTTCACCACAGCATGTATTGCATTCAAGCTTCAAATTATCAATAATTATCCACCCTTAACCCTAAATTAAAGACTTATAGCAAGTATTATCCACTCCTACAGTGTAATACACTACCTAGACTAAGACGAACCCCACTTCCATAGTGGTTTAGGAATTAGCTAGGTGCATTTTCGATAACTCCAGGTTATTCTTTCACAGTCATAAGCCCTCTCCCAAGGTGTAAGATGAGATATGTAAATCTATAACATTTTCAACTCCTAATCCTCTCCTGAAGCAATTAGTGGTCTAATTATTAGTTGTGGTGATCAAGCATAAATAATTTGATAAGAAATTATAGATTCACATCTAGAATATAAGGAAATATATTATTAATTCATTAAAGTCAAATACAAATCCATATTAGGATACTCTCATATACTAAGAAATATGAGGATTAAACCCACATGATTTCTATCATCAAACATATAGAGAAAGAGGGAGAAACGAGCTAAATAATAGAAAACCAATAAAAAACCCTCGGAGGAGTAGTCCCAACGATCCTGTCCGGTAGAATTCATGATTAGCATTGTTCTGGTTACAAATCCACCTTCTAGAATTTCCCATAGCGTCTGATCCATAGATATCTTATTCATCTCCTCCTCTCTCGGCTTTGTGCTCTGTTAAAATGAGATAGAGCATGATTTCCCCTCTTGGTTGAAATCCCATTAAGTCATAAGTGAGGCTTTGACCGTCATTAAGTCACAATAGTTAGACCTATTATGATTTTCAATCTACACTAATTGCACAAAGTTGGTACCATGACTGGATGTGAATGGCATGGAGTTTTGGTTGACTCAAAACCCTTAAACATTTTTGGTACAATCAATGATAGTTTTGATAACACCTACTTGCTTTCTGTGAGTTCCGACTTGTTGTGGGTGAAAAAGATGATACCACCGACTAGGGTGTTGGTGGCACCAAAGCATTTAATTATGGTTCTTGATGTTGTCTAGATGGTGAATCGGTAGGACCTAATCCTTTCTTTGGTAGCATAAATCTCTATCTCGATAACACAAAGCTCTATTTTGGTAGCATTGAGATTTTTAGAATTTCTTGATAGAATTTCACATCATCATAGATCTCGGTGGCATCGAGCTATCATGTAACCGGTTGAATTACCTAAAACATGGGGAAAATAATATAAGTTCGTAAAAAATATAATTTAACATAATACGGAAGAAATACTCAATAATTGATGCAATGTTGATTCACAAGCTAATAATAATAAAACATTTCATAACTTATGTCAAAATGAACAATTAGGTACTAAATACATGGAAAATAGTCTATGAAAAGCAACTAAAACATAGTATATCACTTATGAGTTTAATGTAAAGTGATTTTGGTTGCCTCTATGTTGGTTCATTATGGATTTCTTCTTGGATGGAGCTTGATGTTTATTTTTTATGCATGTTTTGGAGCTGAAAGAGCTATTTTTCTTGTTGATAGGATATGTGTATCATATTTTTTCCTTTGTTGATGTGCAAAAGGTTTTTTAATCTTTTCTCATCTTCATCTTGTACATCTATCCCAAAAAATATCTTGTAAATCTATTTTTAATACAAAAAAGCAAGTGAGTATAGGCAACCAAAAATACATCTAATCTATATAGTATTTTTATATATGTATAATTAAACTAATTTAAGAACATATACATGTGTATTTTATATGTTTTGGTACATATAAGATTTTTGTAGGATTCATTACACATTTCCTACATATATGATGTTGATCCTTGACTGGAATTGTGTTAAACCTAGACATGTTAGTATTGTTCCTCCATTGATCAAGAATTTCAATCTTTGGGAAGTATCAAGATAATCCAATAATAAGGGTTTCAATTTATACACCCTACCTTTAACATCAAGGCTTTAGTTTGTATGAGCACCTATATATGACTTCTTGTAAAATAGGAAAACACGTGCATGCACAAGCAAGCACATGGATACAAGAAAAGAGAGAGGGGTAGCCAAGTTGCCAACTAGAAATGGCTATGTACCATCTAGTCAATTTGCAAGCAATGACATTGTTTAAAATCCATATTATTAAGCTTCTTGAATAATATAACTGAAAACACATATTATTATTCAAAAACAAGCTTCTTAAATATCATGTAGTAGGATGCATGTAACAATTTTTCTCATATATATATACATAATCGATCATGCATTTCAAGGCTACAACACGATGCCTTGGGAAATATATTAAGTCTATAGTCTTGTTACAATGACTTACAAGTATCCATATGAGTTCAATCTTTTATATATGCATTCACCAATAATAATATGTTTGGATTTTCAAAAACTCATCCAATTATATAAACTTTACTTGAATTTTGTGTTTTATTAATTCACCTGAGTGTACCTTGGTCTCTCTTTCATATTGTGTGCATGTTAATAGTGTATGTCTATATTGTGTGTGTGCATTGGGGTTGTGCCTACGCAAGCAAGTTGTGTTCGCTCGCACGCTTCATGCGTGTGCACGCACACATTAATTTTGTGTGTGCATGCTTTCTGTGTGTGTGTGTGTGTGCATGTGCTTGTGTAACCACACGTCGTTCTGATGTCAATATAGATTTTTACTTGCTACCAAAATTAGACGTCTATGTGTCCTAAGTACAATCGTGTTTCTTGCACTTCTCAAACTGAATATGTTCTTGGAAGACAAAAGGGATTGTGTTGATCTTTGTTAGAGAAAATATATGATCTTGCACAAATGCCTCTCAAACTTTATAGTATGTTTGATCGATCCAATGTAAAGTCCAAATGCATGATCTTAATCTTCATAGTAGAAATAATCTATCAAATAAATACAATATAGCCTCCTTATATACATATTGTAAATACATACATACATATATGTGTATGTGTATATATATGTTGTGTGTATATTCATGTACATCGAAAGAAATAGAAAGAGATCTAGGATGCACTTGGATGTGATGATGTTTCATACTCAAGTCATGTTTGGGTAGTATGGTCCATATTTTATAAAAAAAATATCTTATATATCACATGAAAAATCATAGAAATAATTGAATGCCATTCATTCAAGGACTATAAGATGATATCTTGAAAACAATAACAATCACATGAATTTTCAATCCTTTGAATGTATGACCTAAAATTCAAAAAAGAAGTTTTAGGATGTAAATTGACTTGAACTTACAATGCCAACTATATGTATGAGTTTATCTTTGTCTCTCTCATACATACACAGGGGGGAGAGGGAGTCTATGTATGTGAAGCTAGGTACATTGGAGTATAAGGATGATGTCATACAATCAAATGGAGTCAATATATTAAGGCTGTTGAAAATTTTCAATCGCTAATATTCTAATATATCATACAAATAGCTTATATGCTAAATTTTGATCTTATTTCAATACTTGTAAGGCATTCACCAATGTATACAAAAGCTACATCTTAGTTTTTTTCTTTCATTACCTCTATGGATGAATGACACACAAGAACCTAAATGAGCACAATTCTGACATCCAAATTATTCAAGATTTCTAAAATATTGACAATTTATATCTGAAAAACTAGTGGTATGGAAATTGCTTCCTTATGTGATGTCAATTGAATACCCTAGTGCACCAACAACATATTATGGCAAAAACACAAGTGCTTCTTAAATAAATATAAACGTAAGTTTTATTTGAATACTCATAAACATAGATGGAAACCTTATACCTTTGTATAGAATACATTAATATCATACTTGTTGATTATACATCTATAGAGCATTTGTGTTTTGCATCTAATGGTCTCCCAAAATTCAATAAGAAACCTTGAATCATTTTTCAAATGAGTTGCTAAATATTTTAGTCTTATCTTTATTAGGTTACAAATGTACTTTTTTAATCCATGTTATTGGATCATAAAACTGAACAATTGAAAGACTTGTAAAACTTACACTTACGCTACTGGTTTTCCTAATCTTAATCGGCCAGAGATGAATGGTTGGTTCAGCTGAAGAGCTGACAATTCAAACAACCCAAGTTTAAACCCTTGAAAAAAGAAATCCCCAATTCACTTCCCAGGGGTAGCAAAAGGGTCACCTCCTATTGTTGCTACTATAAACTTATTAACTCTCACCATCATAAAGCCATTGATATATTTCACGTGATAGATACCATATCGTTTTTTCTTTTGTAAATACTTCAGAAACAAGAAGTCTCAACCATCATGATCTATGATTTCATATTGCAAAGAGTTGTATACAACAACTGATGCATTGGCTAATAGTTGGGTGAAAAACAGCGTATGATACCTTTGTTAACGGATGAGTATTGAAACTGACGCAGTCTGACTATGAATCAAAATGAAATCTCCAGAAAATGACGAGGATGACACCTATATTATAAAAAAGAAGACCGAGGAAGATTACTTTACAATTTTAGAAAAGAACATGAGATATATGATGTGTATTATTTTCATTTTTAGTTAGTAATGGTCGTTTATTTAAATTAAGACACGGCACAAAAGTATAAAAAATGGATTTTTTTTTTCTTTTAGTTTTATAAACTATATGTTGGTCCTTGTATATTTTAATATTGCTATCTGAAAGGTTGTAGGGGGGAATTGAATATAATTTATATTTTAGGTTATTGAACTATAGATCAACCATTGTCTTACTATATATGAAAGGTCATATGAATAATTATATTCACTTTGACCTTTATACTATTTAAAAAATTCTATAAAGGGTTTTTCATTTTTATATTCCCATTTCTCAGTATCATGAAATGGTCATTATATTCTAATTATACTATTATTTTACATTTTTAGTTATAAATTTGTCTTACTATTTTAGTAAGACATCGTTCGAGAGTATAGGATAATTTATGTGTAATTTTTTTCTATAGAGTTCTAAATTACAAATGTGTCTATCTATATTATAATAAGGCGATATAAAAGGTCATAGAAGGACTTCAATATAATTTTACTTTTGACTTTTCAAATTATTAATTGAGCCTTGTCTTAGCATATGTGAAAGGTCATCGTCGGAAGGGTCATATGCACGTTCGACCTTCAGTGTTGTTCTACCTTTAGTGTTTTAATTATCATTTGGGCTGTGTGTATTCTAATAAGGAAACATGTTTTGCCGCTTTTGCGGCATTAAGATTTGACTCCTACCAATGTCCATACTCAAGCCAACTACAGTTATCGGGGTTGAGAGTCAGAATTAAGATCGAAAGAGGTGGAAAACGTGATTGCTTTGACGTGACATGAAGCAAATTATCAATTTCATCCTTGCTATATTTGCAGTGATCATCTTCTTCTTCTTTAATATTATATTTGATAAATTTTATTATATATATTTTTCCTGACAATTTATCTAATTGAATTGCCTATTATCTTCAATTTTATCAAAAAAAATCTATAACAAAACGATATGCAACACCATGTTTCTTGTCCTTATGAGTAATGTAGATATACCTTTTTTTTTAAGTAATGTAGATATACCTAAAAAACTACTAGTTAACGTAAGAGTTGTAGAAATGGCACTAAAAATATTAACAAACATTGCATTGCTCTTCCCTTGGAGTTTTAATAATTCTCGAAATGACTATCAGAGGAGTAGGATTCAATCTCAAAAGTCAAAACCTTGCATGGGGCACACTAGCTTTTCGAAATTCGTTTTCCAGGCATCAACGGCGGAGCTGCAACTCGCCTTTACAGCTCAGGGACACATCATACTTCCAAGCTTGAGATTAAAAAAAATGATTTTAAGTTCTGGCCTCACCGGTTTTTGCTTCGCGCAACAAATGGACAACTGTCATTCAGCTAGTGACTTGTGATTTGCCGCCTTCACTGAAATAGTCGTACAATCTGAGCTGATCAGTTATTAGCATCTTAAGTTTAACGCAGCCATTCGAACTCACTTGATACTAGTTAGAATGTCTCAGGTTTTCCCCTTTTTTAATATACCAAATAAAAGGGGAAATCAAACTTTAATATACCACACATCACAATCACCTTCAAGATCCCAACTTTCATGTCAGCATCAACTAGTGCACAGTTCTGGGAAACAAAAAGCAAGTAAAACGCTGAGATATGATATAAAGAAACATGATAAAAGCAACATACCAGAGAAAAACCTTGAGAAACAAATCAAGAATCAGCAGATACCAAGTAACCGGCGAATTTACTTCCTCAACGTCAAGAAAGTTTCAAATGTGGACAAAATATAAGATGTTCAACTCTTCTTTATGCTTTTGAGAGTCTACATTTAAACCAATACTACACTGCTGAATTTGAAAAGATTTGGTATAATTAGCTAGTATTATGTGGTACAAAGAGGTTTCCTACAGTGTAAATTTGGAGAGATTATATCTAAGTATGTGGGTTAATATTTACCCATCCCCTTTATCTACGACCAAAAACCCTCACGTAAAACGAGACATCTATTCATAGGGGTGTGTCAAAATACCGATTTCTGGTCAGTTCCAGGTCGGACAACATCGTGTTGATATAAAAAATCTCAACCCAGAATCAAACCGGGATCAAATTTTTTTACAAGGTGGTATCTCCCAAACCGGACCAGTTTTATAATTTGTAATCCGGAACCGAACATGGATCATATACTTCTGTTAATTAAAATGAAATATAGTAATTGTATATAACTAGACTTTATATTTTTCAAATTTGTCAACCCATATTCAATTCGGACTGAACAAATCACCACCCAAAAGAGACCCGGTTTCAATTTGGACAACAATATCCAAACTCAGAACCAGCCCGGACTGATAAAATTTAAAACCAAAACTGATTTTTCCTGAATCGGACGAGACCGGTTCAGAAGTTCAGACAAAATTTGACAGCCTATCTATTTATGAGAACTGCAACAGGTGCTAGCTATTGAGGACTAGTTTGGTTGGGCAGAAAACAAACCCTTGCTATTGCAAGTACGCGTGTTTTCCAGTTCTATTGTTTGGTAGCGTGTGGTTATACAACCCGCAGTGTGAAAATAAACCACGAGGAACCTTTCAGCTCTATATAAAAATTGGGAAACGGACCGCAAGCAAATAGGGCGTGGCCCCAATTCCCCATTGAGCGTGCACAGATGTCTACCACCCATCTGAGGGGTTTTGCGTGGAATGAAGAGCAGCTGTGTGTGATAAATCTATATTGCTCTGCTACTGGTCAATTAACTGCATACATTTCAACAATTACAGAGTGATTTCAAATTTTATACCAAAAAACCAAACGAGTGATTTCATCAGTTCAAAGTACTTAGAAACAAATAGATCTCATGCAGATTCAACACGTCATTTTCCATTTCCTGTTTTAGAATTCTTGCTGTGTGTTGGTTTTGCTTGAAACCAAACGAGCCATAAATTATTATTCAAGTTTCGGTATCACTAGATAACTCTGCGTTATGATATACCATATCATTCTCTTAGTAGATGTTTATTATTTTTTATCTGTGTTAGTCTATTCTATTGCAGTTCAGACATAAATACCCTACGGAGATACTTTGTTCAGATTTGTGACCACAGCCTGAATTTCACTTATAATCTTTTAGTGTGAGGCCCTAACGGGATATGTAGCAAGCCCGTCATAAATCCTGAATCCTGATATATATGGTTTTTATAAAACTTCATTTCAAAGCAAACATATATTGAAAAAAACTTATTTACCATATTTCCATCAGTCTCGTGTAGCTACGGTTCAAACAAATTGGTGGAGGTTCTTCAAATTGGTTGTTGGAATAGAAAGTTCCAAATAGATGAAGAGTGCAAGAGCTAATTTGCAACAAAAAAAATGACATATTGATTGAGAAGCACTTACCTAATGGCTATGTGGTGAATAAAAGGGAGGGGAAGGAAGGAGAGGACACCGATTTTGGTGTGTGTGGTTAGCATGTGAGGGAAAAGAAAGAAGATCATCAAATGTACATTAAAATATAAAATGCTTGTCTCATGAAAATTTGATTCTCACTTTTTATATTAATTGTGAGCTTTCAAGTACTTCCGTCCATATTTATATGTTACCCACCAAATATTCATTCAAACATCCAAGTTCTCTCTATATTTCAATATTCCGCTATGACTTTCCTAAAATGTTCCATCCAAATTCCTACATCTACCTGCATATTTTTATGTTTCCAACTAAATTTCCGTTTAATTTCCAAGTTCCCTCTAAACTTCTTAAAAAGATTCTTTCTAGATCTCAAATTTGTTGCCATGTTATCTGCCAAATTTTATTCTAAGCTTCTCTTATGTTATTAGGTTTTCCCTCTGAATCTCCATATATCCCCAATATGAAGTTTCCCGCCATGTCTTTTCCCCTTCCATGTATCTCCGCTCCAATTTAGTGAGGAAAGAAGTGGTAAAACTTACGCATAAAGCTTTCCGCTTCCCCTCCCTTCCCCATCATAACCTCTCACCAAACAGGCCGTATAAGCCAAATACATACCCCACCAAGCTAAGTATTTGTATGAAAAGACTAATATCACCGGTTCTCGTGACATTCTCCACTCCTATTTAGTGAGGAAAGAAATGGTAAAACTTACACATAAACCTTTCCGCTTCCCCTCCCTTCCCCATCATAACCTCTCACCAAACATGCCCTATAAGCCAAATTCATTCGTCAATTTTCTTCCAGGACATACCCCAAGCCAAGTATTTATATGAAAAGACTAATATCACATGTTCTCGTGGCATTTGCAATTAGAAATCTAGGCACCTAATTACAACCGAACAAAACAACATTTTCTTCATCTTACAAATCAATAGTCGCTTCCATATGTCATGGGATCTTTCATATTATGCACTAACAAATATTGCATATAGATATATAAGTGCATAAACATAAATCATTAACATCTTACAAATTGATATATACATAAACAAACAGAGTATGTGTATAATCTAAATATACACACATAATGTATATAGCCAACTTGTTCTTGATTAATTATCTGAATAATTGGCCAGACTTCAACAAATTTCCCGAATCTTCTCGACTTATGACTTTTGCAAGTAGGTTCAAAAATTGTTGAATCCAGAATTTGTGACACAGTTAATATAGTCGACTTATTCTTGATTTTCTCCAATACTTTGACCAGACTTCACTGATTTTAACGATCCATCTCGAATTACGCAAGCAAGCTGAAAATTATAAAATCTTGAATTTGTCACATATCACCAGCCTCTTAAAGTGTTACCACAAGCCAAGGTGGACATTGATGGTGTTGTTTCTCATTATAAAAGCTTTTTATGCCAGCACTAAGGGAAGGAAGGTCATTGGTTGGAGTTTAAATTAAAGTTTCATACCTCTTTGCCTCAATAATGTCTTACCCACACCTAGGCACACACCTCACAAAAGACTCATAGGGTACACACCTCAAGGCTTATATAGGATCACCTCACCTCAAGGCACATATTTATTTCTATGGTAGGAGGGTTTTAGCATGGCAGAATCTTACACATCATAATTGTCAAGGTGGTCGCTTAGGCATCAAGGCGGCCCAAGGGGGTGTGCCTTGGCAACCACCTTGACTTATGCATGCCTTGAGTCATTTTTGTAAGTTATCAATCTCGTCTAACAGTGTTATAGCCCCTTTTAAGATCATAGCATTCTAACTACAAAATTCATCCATGCCAGAAACCTACTTTGATTTTGGGGGCTTTATTTATCAGTGTTTTAAAAAGCGTCCTAGGCGGCCGCTTAAGCGCCACAAGGTGTTGTCTGCCTAAAAATACCCTTAAGTGTCGTTAACAAATTTTGAGAAAAGCGGCCGCTTTTTGCCCGCTTAACCCGCTTTTTTCCGCTTTTTGTCCTCTTTTTTTTAACTGATGTAAGCATATAACATTAAGTACAGTATATACCTCGATTAGTATTGACTATAATATATTAAACTAGCATAAATGTTCTATGATATACCTAGTTCTAATTTAGAATCCATACTTTGTATGTGATATGGTATTTTTGTGAGGTATCCAAGTAAATTATAGGTAACTATTGTCTAATTTAGAATGCATACTTTGATTAAATGTATTGTTGTAATGTATGACTATTTGATGATGTGCAATTGGAACAATATGTTTATAAGCTAGCTATGATAGATCTACTGTTTACTATTTAGCTATGTATATATGTGATACAAAATTGTTGTTGCATCTTGTATATACACTTATTATTTTATGTGCAGGGTGCTTTATCTATGATAAGTTTACTATATTATATAAATACAATCATCGATTGTATAATTGTGTTATAAACTATTTGGGTGTTTATATTATCTTATACAATGTTTAGATATGTATAGAAATTTCAAAAATATAACATTTATATACATATGTATGTAATTTTGCATAAAAGTTTATAGGAACTGGAAATCTATTTTCTAAAAAGTGCCTGCTAAATCGCCCTTCTGGCGATTAATCGGCTATAATGTCTCGTCCACACGTTTTCCGCTTTGCACTTTTTGAAACCTTTTTATTAATAGCATTACAATCTAAGTTTCAGATTTGTCTTAGTTTGTACCTTGTACATGTTTCTCTTGTCGGGATCATCTTGGGGCATATTATTGACATCGACTGTAAATAGTTATATACACCTACGTATATAACCATAAAATATATTTACATATGTAAAATTTGTTATAGTAACATTGGATTGTATGAATATAACAGAAAAAATATATCTACATTAAAATATGTAGGCCACCTAGGTGCACCTAAGCGCCCAGCCTTGGTGCCCCAGCAGCTTGCCGCATTAACAAATATGCTCGACGCGCTTAATAATCCGCAAGGGTAGATCATCTAACAATTCATCGGTCACATATTCAACTACATCAAGAGATTTTGAAGTTGAATCCATGGAAGCATCCACATATCACCTTGAGGTACCAAAACAATGACTCGACACAAGCAACAAGGATGGAGATAAGTGCAGAGCAATGGCGGGCACAAGCAAGACACCTATAAAATGGGAATTCGAAATTAGAAGAAGGTGATATCCACAGTTCAAAAAATCAGGAAGCATGTGTAGTTATGAACTTTATGCTTTGAAATTACGTGAAGACGTTATAACAAATGTGTACTTAATACGTTTCTATAGACAGTATATGATACAAACATGCTAGAGTGTCCCACCCGAACGTGGCTTGAAGCACAAGTGAGTGGTAGGTCACTAATTTGATATTCAACTGTGTCCAAAGACACTGAAGAAGGGATCTGTGAGACTTGTGGGGTGGCTGGGAAAACTTTTTAAATACTAAAATAATACATATATGGCATACTCAGATTACAAATGTATAGTGACATTCAATAAAAAATTAGATATTATAATCTGTCTATAAAGTTAAGTAGTAAATAAAAAGACAAATAGGCATCAAAGACAGTTGTGTTCAGTTGTTAGCTACTGAATCCCCGGGTAGTTCAACCTCAAACCCCAACATTATTCTAGGGAGAGCTTTGGCACTAGCGGAAACCACTTAGCTCATATGCCTCAAAAAAGGATTAGTTTACACCAGGTTGGAGTGGTCCATGTGGGTTGTATCTCTTGAAAATACTTCAACAAACGACCAGGCAAAATTTGTGGGTAAATAAAAAATTACAAACAGAAACAAACTACTTATTAGAAGACAATGTACTTGGATATCAATGTATGCTTTCCATTCTCGACTTTCATGGGAATGTTTTTAATCACTAAACACCTACTTTTTTAAGACTTCCATTTAGCCAATGGCTAATAAAATTCTAAGAACTTAGCTTGGTTACCTCCTAAGGTCCTTCAACGTTAAAAATCATATATATATATATATATATATATATATATATATGTGTGTGTGTGTGTGTGTGTGTGTGTGTGTGTGTTTTTGTGTGTGTGTGTGTGTTGTTAGAATATGTGTATGTGAGTTGTACACAAATACACTTAAGTGGGTTAATTTCACGGGATTTCTTTTCAATCATTCAACTTCTACTTTTCTAAGACTTCGATTTAACCCATGGCTAATATCATTCTAAACCGAGCATCATAACCTCATATCCCAAAATGTAACAAATAATGATGAAATTATAGATTGCCAGAATATGTATATGTGAGTTGTACATCAGTAGACTTTAGTGGTTGAACATTAGGTTTGGACATGTGTCTAATCTCATAGCATAATGGGTTATTGGTCGCTTGCCATCTTATGGATCTTAGAGTGTCAAGGTTAGAAACCCTAGAAAAGTAGAGAAGTTTTTCCAAAGCAGAGTCACTGTAATCTCTCGCCTCTCCCTCTCTCACTATCATTAAAACATGGATCCCTTTCTATCTCTCATTGTTGTCAAACATGCATCTATTCCCAATGCCAATAGAAGACGGATGAGCCTCCTAGATGAGGAGATCTATAGGCTTAAAAAGAGATCCTTCAAACAAGTCGACGTATCAGGCTATCTACACCATACCCTGTTTCGGGGGCTGGGTGAACATGATTGATGCTTTGCCACTTGGAGATCGTCAAATAGCACCCTTCAGACTTTCAAAGTTTGAAGATGAACATGGCAGTGGACAAATGTGGTGGGGAGGGAAACATGACATGATGGTGGTGTGCAGGAATCATAAAAAGAAATGATGGAAACATGGAAGAATGGTTTGTATTTTCCGATACAAGTTAAATGTGGAGAATCATGAGGAGGCCCACATAAAAGCTATGATTGTTGCTCTGAAAGTAAGCAGTGATGTGAATCACTCTATGTTTATCTTGGAGACGGAGTGTTCACATCTAGTGGAGATGGTATGGAATTATGGTACCCATTACAGGAGGCTCTACCCCGACATATGTGAGATCAAATTGATGGTGGAGGACTTTTCCATGGTTGACAATGTTGTTTGTAGGGAAGTTAAAGGCAAGGCGACGGCCATAGGGTGTTGGAGGGCCTCGCAGCAGAAGATGAAGATTCTTCACAACCCCCTACCTCATACAATTAGATAAAAGACGTGTTTGACACGTCAGATCCACTTGGTGTAATATTCAATGGGAGTTTCTTATTGGAGATTTTTTTGTTGTATTTGGTTTCTTGAGTTTTGTTTTTGGTGGGGTACTTGTACATGTTGTACATGGGGGTATGGTATAGGTGTGATAGGGCCTGGAGATGTTACATGTTTGAGTGTTTTCATTGCAAACGTTGGACCTTGCTCGGTGTGGCATTTTTTCGTTATGATGATGGCTTTGCTTGATTGTTTGCCTGATGTTAAAGGGTGGGGTGAATAGACATCCCTCCCCTTATTAAAAAACATGCATCTATCCCTAGGCACAGCTACATGTACTTCTTATATAGTGTTGCGGCTATAATGTATACTTAAGGTACTACCACTACAGTAAACTACTAAAACATGGCATCTACGTCATCGATGGTTCTTCAACTGTCTTCAGGCCACCTATTGATTAAGTCAGCATTGATCTCGCAGTCTAGTGGGATTTATCACTCTTCTAGTCATTGTTTTGTTATCATGAAGCATTGTTCTTGATACTCCTCGTTAAGGGTTTGTTTTAGTTGTTTCTACATGATTTGCAACAACTAGAGTCTGCTAATCACCATGGTAATGAGAAGGAAACACATGTTATAGATAAACAATAATCTAAAAATGAGGGCATTCATTTCATACAAAGTTGTGCCTTTCAACAAGCCCTATGGAATATTTCTCAAAGCTAGAGTAAAGGAGCATTTGCATGTATCTCCCATGCCACCAAAGCATTAATCTTGGATTCCCGATTCAGGTCCCACATAGCATATCACATGTTTACCTCATTTGATATCCACCCATAATACCAAAAGCATTCACTACCATCGTCTCCTTCAACCTGAAGGTTTCTTCTTTTCCACCTTAAATTTCCGTCTATCTTTCTCCAACCTCGTCTTAAACAATTTAAATTCTCCCTAATTTTTTCCATGTTAAATTCCCTTATAAATGCTACAAGTTGGTGTGCATCTTTTATTTTGTGAATGTTGATCATTGATTCACTACTTTGAACTATTTTTTTATTTTAGACATATTTTTCTTTTAGATTTGTGGAAAATAAGATGAGAAGCTAATGGGATATTTTCTTATTGATAGAAAAAACACTCATCTCGTTTATATAGGAAAGGAGGCAAGTACAAGGGAAGAAAACTTAATCCTATGGACCAAAACAATAGGCATGTATGACATAATAAACTAAATAGCAATAATTCTAACAACCCCCACCAACTGGAGTATAGGCAAAACACATATCTAGCTTTGACTTACAAAACTCAATTAGACGATGACAAATCTAAAATAAAATTTCACTCTCCATATAAGATTTTCACCCCCACCCCTTAAACACGGTTCTCCAACAAATAATATATTTGATAACGCCTCTTTTGAGTAGTGCTCTAAGAGTTGGAAATACTCGAGCTTTGACAATGTCTTCTAAAGTGCATATTGGATGAAGAACATCACCATCAATTGGAGTAGACGATCAAAAAACATTGACTATGCCACTTTCACTGGAAAGGATTTGTGATTGGAAGAAGCTCAATCAACACATCCAACGATGTAATAGTAGAGGTATCTTCAAGCACAAATATGACGTAGTGATGATAATTGAATCCATCTACAGTGTGACTCTAAGGCTTGTGGGAATGAAAGATACCAACAATGAAAGCATAAGTAAATCACAAGAAGAATCATCTTGACAGATGCAGCTTCCAAGACACGAATAAAGTAGCTAGGTGAAGATAAATCTGGATGAAACATTAACCTTGTCGATATAAAATTTCTAAGCTAAAAATTGACGAGCTTCTGAGAAGTCTAATGTGAAGAAGCAACCATCTGTCTCATGAGAATGTAGCGAGAATGATCGAGTAAAACACCATTAACATAAGAGAGGACAAGAGGAAAGAATAAGTGAAACAAGCTCTTGTCCTAACGTACATAATGTGGTACGAACGCAAAAAACTTGGTGTCAATCTTATAGTTTAGATTCTTCAATGTCGTCTCAAGGCCGTGGCCAACTGGAATTCGCACAGATCGCGAACTCACATGTAAAGTGAAACTTAGTGTCAATCATGTAATTCATATCCTTCAATGTCGTCTCAAATCAGTGGCCAACTAAAATTCATACAGATAGCCAACTCACATGTAAAGTGATGCTTAGTGGGAATGACACACAACAAAGACATCAACAGATCAGTTGTGGTGAAGAATACGAAGCCCCATGAAGATAGCTCGGAATATATCATATATCACTTTCTCGTCATATGCTCTCCTTGTACTCTCTCTCTCCTCTATATCCCCTCACACACTAGATATGAACAGAATGAGTAGGTGGTGTGGAAAAGAAACATATGGCCCTTCTACACGTGGAAAGAAATGTACACATGATGGGTGGGAGGGCGGAAAGCAACATGTAAATGTTGACTCAAGGTCAATTAGGTCAATGTTGACTCACGTCTAAATTGACTAAACCCTTGTTTTGATGATGACTAACCATTCCACATATTGGTGTCTAATGCTTCTACATTGAGTGATTTCAGATTAGGTTTAGACACACTCCAAATGCCCTAACTTGCGCATATCAAATTGGAGAAAAGACAAGTCAAAATAGCTACAAGTGTGCAATTTGGGATCTCTATGTAAATGACCTTAGAATTGCTTTGTAATTACTTGTAATGATTGTATGACTTGTAATTAAGCTTAGAAAAATTATTGGGACACAAAAATGCATCATTTGTATAGTCAAACGAAAATTCCAAAATACCCATAACAGGGATTTTGTCGGCCGAATTCCAAACTCGGTCGATCCATATATTCTGGAATTTTCTGGGCTGTCGGCCGAGTTTCCAACTCAGCCGACCCCTGTTCGGTCGAGTTTCAATGGTAGGAAACTCGGCCGATCCACTGGTTGGTCAAGACTGAAGGTCGACCGATCGGTCGAGTTTCCCCATGGAAACTCGGCCGACAGTCTGCCTCTCAGACTTGTCGCCTAGTGTGTCGGCCGAATTGCCTTTTATGAAACTCGGCCGATCGGACTGTACTGGAATGCAGAAAAAGCATTTCCAACCGTTGGAGACTTTGTTGGGACCCAAAATAGATCCGTTGCAACTTGTAAAACGGCTATTTTTCGTTCCTAAGTGTTCCCAAAGGCTAAGAGGCATCCCCAGCTATAAATAGGACCCCTTGGGCTTCATTCCAAGGTTGAGCATTCATTGCAAACTCTTTATGAGGTTCCTATTCTATAGTTGAGTGCTTCCTACAGCCTCCTCTCTCTCTCTAAGCTTAATCACTTGCTACATCCATTAGAGTGAGTAGGAAATCTGTAAGAGAGCTAGTCATATTTGTATATCTTGTGAAGCTCTCACTTCCACCACCTCCCCATCTCTCATTTCCAATCATGAAGATGAAGGTTCTCTCTCTTGTCCAAGAGAGGTGAAGAAGAACAAGGGAAGGAGTCCCTTGGTGAAGACCAAGGCTGAAGACTTGGAGCTAGAGTGGGTAAGCCCTTGGAGAAGGCAGAAGACTCAAGCTCAAGTAGGTAAGTCCTTGGTGGAAGAAGCTTCTCCGAGTGAAGGTGAAGTCAAAGGCGGAAGATCCAAGAAGAGTGGGTAATTCCTACAAGGCTGAAGACTAGTGCAAGATTGGGTAAGTCCTTGGAGAAGGCCGAAGAATCTTGCAAAGTGGGTAAGTCCTTGGTAAGGTTGAAGACTCTTTGTATTGGATAGGTAAGTCCTTTGTTGGGTCATGTATTGTATGTCTTATGAATGAATATAAGAGTGCAATTGTTTGAAGTCCTAGAGGTTGACCTCTCTAGGCAAGTGGACTGACACACTTCTAGTTTGAAGTGTGGAACCACTCTAAATAGCTTGTCTACATGTGTATGTTCAATCTCTCTCATCCTTGCTATGCATGTTTTAGTTGCACTCAAATTACCTATTTAGCAACTTTATCTTGTGATCTATCTTGAAGGTTTAATAAATTTTGTTTAAGTACTTTCAGCTCTATTCACCCCCCCTCTAGAGCACCTAAGTCACCCATCTAGGATCCAACAAGTGGTATCAGAGCGGGTCTTCTCCAAGCATACTTCAACAAGTAGGAGAAGATGGGTGACTACCTAGGAGGGAGACTCTCGACCAGCCTTCCAATCTTCAATGGGAGCAACTTCCTCTATTGGAGAAGAAGACTTCAATTCTTCATCCAAGGATCAAGTCTCGAGATGTGGCAAATGGTGAACAGCCCATACATTCTACCAAAGACAAACATTGAAGAATGGGATGAAGCCACCTTGATGAAAGCAACCTTGAATGCTAGAGCCATGCACATTCTATATGCCTCCATGACCCCCACCGAGTTCAACCGGATTTCTTCTTGTGAGACGGCCTATGAGGTATGGAGAAAGCTTTGCATCACTTATGAAGGGACAGATCAAGTGAAGGAAAGCAAGGTCTACATGCTCAAAGGGTTGCTTGAGAACTTCAAGATGGGAAAAGAGGAGAGCATAGCCAACATGTACTCAAGGCTCAACACCATCTTGAATGGTCTTGCTATCCTAGGACATCCTATGTCTAGTGGAGAGATCAACTCAAAGATCCTTAGAACTCTCCCCAAGAGATGGGAATCCAAGGTGACTTCTATTGAAGAAGCAAGGTCGCTTAGGGATATTCCTATTGAAGAGCTCATTGGAAATCTTCAAGCACATGAAGCCACACTTGACAAGAGGGAGGAAGTAGAAAGACAAGAGAAGAAAGAGCTAAAGAGAATGAAGAAGGCTGAAATGAAGGCTCAAATTGAAGCTATCATGGAACAAGTCTCTCCATCCTCTCAAGCTAAAGAAGATGCCATGTACTCCAAAGGTCGACTCTACAAAGGCAAATCCTCCTCCATCCGGTGCTTCACATGTGGAAAGAAGGGTCACTACAAGGAAGATTGCCCACAAGGCAAAAAGACCCATCTTCACAAGAAGAAATGGCAATCAAGCTCAAGTGGCTCCTCCAACTCAAGCTCAAGTGAAGATTCAAGTGAAGGATCAAGCTCAAGCTCAAGTGATGAAGGAGAATGCCACTTTGCTCTTATAGCATCAACAAGTGAAGACTCAAATGAGGTAAATCTAGAATCTTTAGATAAAGAATCCTTGATCGATCTCATTCATGATATTTGTGCATCTCTTAAGTCTTCTAAAAAGAAAAAGAAAAAGCTTGCTAAAATTATTGATAATTTGCATATAGAACTAGATGATCTTGAATATGCAAATTCTTGCTTGCTTATTGATAAAAATGATTGTCTTAGCCAAGTAGACTCTCTTAAACTTGAAAATGCTAGTTTACTTGATAAGATTAAATTTCTAGAAGCTCAACCTCTCATGCCTAATTCTAATGAAGAACATACTTTAATTGTTGATTCTCTCATGCATGACATTGATGTTCTTAAATCTGAAAACAAAAACAAAGATTTTGTTTTGCATGAATTAGAAATAGAAAATGCCTCCTTGCTTGCTAAAATCAATGGAAATGAATCTTGTTCTAGTTATACTAATAAAGAGAATGATGTTGTTGCTCTTCATATTGATAGAGATTCTTATTTAACTAAAACTCTTTGCTTAGAAAATGATCTTCTACATGCTAGAGATAACATTAATCAATTGTCTTCTACTATTACTTCTCTTAAGCATGATAATGATAGTTTAAGATCTTCTTTGCAAAGATTCTTAGTTGGTAAAAAGAATCTTAATCAAATTCTAGACCATACTACTAAACAAATTGGTAGACATGGTTTAGGGTATGATAGTAGTCAAGGGAACAACAAAGATAAAGGACCTCCAATATTCCATGGAGAATCCTCTAGTTCCAAGACTATGGGCACATGCAACTATTGCAATGATTTTGGTCATTATTCTACTTGTTGTCCTTTTAGGAAAGCACCCAAGAGAAATAGGATTTGGGTTGCTAAGCTAACTCCTCCGGACCCAAAAACATGATTGGGGACCATTTCATCTTTCTTCTTGTAGGTACTTGCAAATGGATTGACTTGAGGTATTGAATTGCAAATTGTCTTGTCAATCCACATGAAAGAAGAAAGGTGAGATGTGTAGAGGGTGACAACAAGTGGAAAAGCAATGGTAAGCACAAAGGTAATGGTTTTATTGCTTATAACCTATCCTAACTTGTTTTTGTCAAGTTAATGTGCACTATACATATGGTTTTTGAGTCAAAAGTGGTATTTTGTGATTCTCTTCACACTCTTGCTCAAAAACTATTTCTAATGCTTCTATAGTGCATTACTAACTTGCTTAGACATGTTTGGATATGGTTTGTATATTTATCATGCCTTTAAATATGTTTTTATGAGATATATGTGCTTTTTGACAGCTGCTCTGTCGGTCGAGTTTGCCCTATTGAAACTCGGCCGATAGGCACCAATGGGTGTTGCCAACAGCTGCGATCGGCCGAGTTGCCAATACACAGAACTCGACCGATTACACTGTGCACATAATATACATTTGGCTTATTGAGTGAGAATTTCCCTCTCAACTAGATTTTCTCAACCAATAGCCTTATTCTTTGGCACTCTCATTTGGTACCTTTATATATGCATATTGCCATATGTTCTAAATTGCCTATCTTGCATACAACTCTATCTCTCTAATTGCTCTAAATCGGTATATCTATATGTTTCAATTACTTGCTTTGAGTTGTTTTGCAGGTTTTGATGATGATCTCTTTGGATCTCTTGGTTGTGTCTTAAATTGCTTCCGTTGTGCTCTAACTTGCTACATCTCTCTAGGTGTATATCTTGTTTTGATACAACCTTGACGTTCATAGGGGTAATCATCTTATGGTAAGGATGCATATCTAGTGAGTTATATCCTTTCATGCGTCTAAAATTGCATATCTCTTGGTTTGGATATATCTCTATATCTACTCATAGCTTGCTTTATCTTGTGTATCTCTTGCTATGATCTAGATCCTACTAGTAGTCCTAACTTGTGATGTCATCTACTAGTAGTTCATATACATGTAGTTCTAGCCCTGTTTTTAATTGGCATCTTTGATCATCTATATGTTATGCTTGTATCTTATCTCATACATGCTCAAGATTGTTCTTTAAATTGCTTATATACTATCTTGAGTTTCTTGCATAACATTGTGATGCAGGGTTCATAGATCTACATGATATGTAGAAATTGGAGTATTTTTTGGATTTTTATGCAGGTTTTGCTCCAATTTCAGTTTTTGCTGCAAGTATAGTGCTTTTTATGCAGAAACACCCTTCTGAGCAAGACTCATTGCTTTGCCATGAGCTCCGATGGTTTTTGGTCAAATTCCATCATCTTGAGGGTCAAAGTTGTGATTTATTGTTTTTCTGCAGCACTGTATCTTGCATTTTTGGGATGTTCAAGTATATGTTTTAACTTGCTTTTCTTTCTATGCTTGGACAAGACCCTATATGTGCTCTTCTACTCTCCTTATATAACTTTTGTTATCTTCTTTCTCTTAACAAGTGGTGTTTCTTAGTTTCTTCACACCCCCACCTTTTTGAAATGACAAAGGGGGAGAAAGATATGTCTTCTTTTGACAACAGGGAGAAGGCATGTCTTACATGAAGCAAAGAAGCGTGTCCATGTAAAGGGGAGAAGGTAAATGGGAGAAGACATATATGTGTAGAACATATATGAGTAGAAGACATAGTTTCTATAAATGTTATGAAAGCTAACCATGCAGGAGAAATAGCATCAATTGAGGGGGAGTATGAAAACTCCACTAGCATCAATTGAGGGGGAGCATATGAACTCAATTCTACTGAAACCCCTAGGTTTCTCCAAAGGTATGATTTTACTTACAAGCTTTCAATACATTTATGGAATGGTTTGTCATCTTCAAAAAGGGGGAGAATGTTGACTCAAGGTCAATTAGGTCAATGTTGACTCACGTCTAAATTGACTAAACCCTTGTTTTGATGATGACTAACCATTCCACATATTGGTGTCTAATGCTTCTACATTGAGTGATTTCAGATTAGGTTTAGACACACTCCAAATGCCCTAACTTGCGCATATCAAATTGGAGAAAAGACAAGTCAAAATAGCTACAAGTGTGCAATTTGGGATCTCTATGTAAATGACCTTAGAATTGCTTTGTAATCACTTGTAATGATTGTATGACTTGTAATTAAGCTTAGAAAAATTATTGGGACACAAAAATGCATCATTTGTATAGTCAAACGAAAATTCCAAAATACCCATAACAGGGATTTTGTCGGCCGAATTCCAAACTCGGCCGATCCATATATTCTGGAATTTTCTGGGCTGTCGGCCGAGTTTCCAACTCAGCCGACCCCTGTTCGGTCGAGTTTCAATGGTAGGAAACTCGGCCGATCCACTGGTTGGTCAAGACTAAAGGTCGACCGATCGTTCGAGTTTCCCCATGGAAACTCGACCGACAGTCTGCCTCTCAGACTTGTCGCCTAGTGTGTCGGCCGAATTGCCTTTTATGAAACTCGGCCGATCGGACTGTACTGGAATGCAGAAAAAGCATTTCCAACCATTGGAGACTTTGTTGGGACCCAAAATAGATCCGTTGCAACTTGTAAAACGGCTATTTTTCATTCCTAAGTGTTCCCAAAGGCTAAGAGGCATCCCCAGCTATAAATAGGACCCCTTGGGCTTCATTCCAAGGTTGAGCATTCATTGCAAACTCTTTATGAGGTTCCTATTCTATAGTTGAGTGCTTCCTACAGCCTCCTCTCTCTCTCTAAGCTTAATCACTTGCTACATCCATTAGAGTGAGTAGGAAATCTGTAAGAGAGCTAGTCATATTTGTATATCTTGTGAAGCTCTCACTTCCACCACCTCCCCATCTCTCATTTCCAATCATGAAGATGAAGGTTCTCTCTCTTGTCCAAGAGAGGTGAAGAAGAACAAGGGAAGGAGTCCCTTGGTGAAGACCAAGGCTGAAGACTTGGAGCTAGAGTGGGTAAGCCCTTGGAGAAGGCAGAAGACTCAAGCTCAAGTAGGTAAGTCCTTGGTGGAAGAAGCTTCTCCGAGTGAAGGTGAAGTCAAAGGCGGAAGATCCAAGAAGAGTGGGTAATTCCTACAAGGCTGAAGACTAGTGCAAGATTGGGTAAGTCCTTGGAGAAGGCCGAAGAATCTTGCAAAGTGGGTAAGTCCTTGGTAAGGTTGAAGACTCTTTGTATTGGATAGGTAAGTCCTTTGTTGGGTCATGTATTGTATGTCTTATGAATGAATATAAGAGTGCAAATGTTTGAAGTCCTAGAGGTTGACCTCTCTAGGCAAGTGGACTGACACACTTCTAGTTTGAAGTGTGGAACCACTCTAAATAGCTTGTCTACATGTGTATGTTCAATCTCTCTCATCCTTGCTATGCATGTTTTAGTTGCACTCAAATTACCTATTTAGCAACTTTATCTTGTGATCTATCTTGAAGGTTTAATGAATTTTGTTTAAGTACTTTCACCTAAAATGAAAGGTGTAGTATGCAGAGAAGAGAAACTGGTAGTCGGAATCAATACACAAAATAACTCGATATATGATCTGGATAAAAATTAAATGGATCTTTTCTTGGATTGAACTGCGCCCATGCAAAAAACTTAGACATGGTCAACAAAAATTGGATTCGGTTATCATTAGGCAAAAGTTGATAGCCAAAATCAATACACAAAATAACTTGATTATACGATCTGGATAAAAACTAAATGGATCTTTTCTTGGATAGAACTGTGCCCACGCAAAAAACTTAGACTTGGTCAAAAAAAATGGATTCCATTATTATTAAGTATAGATGATAATAAGAACTTTGGACCAGGTTATACTTGACCTGGAAGTAGATAGGCTTATTTGGACACTATGTGTGAAGTTCTGACACGTGTAACTCTTTTGGTCGAAGATGGCAGGCTTCCAGAAACACATCATGTGGAGAACTTGACACCCTGTGTAGGATGTCGAAGACGTAAAATTGATTTTTGTTAACACGTCATGTGAAAATATGATACGCCATGTAGGCATGAACATACTTCCTTAATAGGTCGTGTTTAAAGATGACATGTTTTATAAGTTGCAATCTGACTGAAATCCTTCACCGCCAGATGAGCTTTGGAGACACAGCGTGTCGGGTGGACAACATGTTGTGTCGGCGGCCTCTAATGCACGATTTGGATGACAATTGACACCATGCAATTGTTGGAGAACACAACCCCGAGAAGATGCATTGAAGGGTAACGGAAATCAACACTGTCACTTGTGACAAAAGATCATATGAATCTGAGGCAACAACAGCCCCTTGCTAGAATAAGGACCGATCTGGTCAGGAATTAGCACCGTCTAGGGAAAGATATCTAGCGAATTAGTGGAGGCTTCTAAGATGACACTAGCCACAGACCACAAACCAGTTTGGACGTGAATTCACGTCGTCCAGAACCAAGAGGATCAAAGGGGAACTAGGAAACTCCCCTGCTGCTATGCCCTTTGTTATTGAGGCAGCGGAGGAGATCTTTGGGGCAAACGACAGAAAATGATGACTGTGGTGAGCAACGCCTGCACATGACCGGGAAGAGACGACAAATAAATCTAGAGCCAAGTGGAAACTAAGATGGGAGGCTAACGGGATAATTTCTTATTGATAGAAAGAACACTCATCTCCTTTATATAGGAAAGAATGCAACAACAAGGAAAGCAAACTTAACCCTAATGGGTCAAAATAATAGGCTCATATAATATAATAAACTAAATAACAACAATTCTAGCAAGATTGATTGTTTCAAGTTGTCTTGGCTCATGTATTGTATTGTTATGTTAGTTGCTTCATATTGATCATCATTGGTATGTACTACCACATGGGTGTTACTGATGTGTGAGTCACTCTCTCTCTCTTATATATATATATATATATATATATATATATATATATATATATATATATATATATATATATATATATATATATATATATATATATATATATATATATATATATATATATAGCCCATCTTTATTGCCCTCACGGGTAGCTACCCGCCCACCCTTCCGACCACTTTTTTTCAAAAAAACAATTTCGTTATTGTAGAGGACTATTTTGTCTAGCTCTCCAAAAAAATTTAGACAAAAATAATATCATTTGCCCCTCCAAAATCAAAAAACCCGTTCTTATATATATCTGTTGTATATTTTGTACAGAGTTACTTTTTTGGCCAGCAGAGTTACTTTTTTGACATCATAGTTACTTTTTTTACAGCAGAGTTACTTTCTTAGCTAGGAGAGTTACTTTTTTGGGTGTTGGGTAGCGAAAATCCAGGCTACCCGCGCGGGCAATGAATGAACGCCCATATATATATATATATATATATATATATATATATATATATATATATATATATATATATATATATATATATATATATATATATATATAGGGCCCATCTTTGTTGCTCGCACAGGTAGCTACCCACCCACCCTTCCGAACACTTTTTTTCAAAAAAAAATTTCTAAATTGTAGAGGACTATTTTGTCTAGCTCTCCAAAAAAAATTATCCAAAAATAATATCATTTGTTCCTCCAAAATCAAAAAACACATCCTTATATATATCTGTTGTATATTTTGTACAAAGTTACTTTTTTGCCCAGCAGAGTTACTTTTTTGACACCATAGTTACTTTTTTTACAGCAGAGTTACTTTCTTAGCCAGGAGAGTTACTTTTTTGGCTGTCGGGCAGTGAAAATCCAGGCTACCCGCGCGGGCAATGAATGAACGCCCATATATATATATATATATATATATATATATATATATATATATATATATATATATATATATATATATATATATATATATATATATATATATATATATATATATATATATATATATATATATATATGGGGATTTATTCGTTATCTGCATGGGTAGCCTGATTTTTAGCTACTCTCACACCTTTCATGTCACTTTTTTTTAAATCACAATTGTAGAGGAGCATTTTATCTAGCTCCCCATAAATTTAATCCAAATATAATATCATTTATCCCACCAAAATAAAAAAAATATCATTTATAGAGAGAGAGGCTAGAATACACTCGAGTGTATTTGGAGCAGAATACACTCAAGTAGTTTTTCATGATGCAATATTTTTTTCAAAAATCTAATCCATTGATCTTCTTAAACAATTTGTGAATAGCTCATATGCAAAATTTAAGCACATTTGGACATTTATATGTAATGCTATAAAGACCGCAAAAATTATGCATTTCAAATTAGTTTCGTGCATCGATTTTTTTTTCCCTTGGATGAGTGACTTACACTCATCCAAATGGGCTCAAAATTTGTATGTAGCCTAATTATAGTATGACGGTGAAGATCAATGGTTTACATTTTGTCAAAAATAGTCTTGATATGCAAACACACTTGAGTGTATTCGTGTGATGTGTACACTCAAGTGTATTCTAGCCTGACTCTATATATATGTATATATACACAAATATATACATATACATATATACATATATATGTATATATGCATATATATACATATATATATATATATACATAGAGAGAGATATTCAAGTTGGAATAAATTTGAGTATACCATAGACAATATACAAGCAAGTTGTATTCTATCACGCGACATTTATTTTGAAAATTTGAACTATTGATCTATTTATATATCTCATGAACATACCAACATGTAAAATTTCATATCATTTGGACACTTATAGGTCATGCATCAAAAGGTGAGAAACATTATGCAATGCAAATTAATATTGTGTGTTGATTTTGATAGTCATGGGAGAGTGACTTAGAATAATTTGAATGAGTTCAAATTTTGCATGTATCCTATATTTGTTATAATAATGAATATCAACAGCTTCAATTTACCAATAAAATGGTCTAGATATATAAACACTTCTTGAGTGTACAGTGTAATACATACACTTGAGTGTACTCTAGCCTGACTCTCTCTCTATATACATATATATATATACATGCATACATAAATGTGTGATGACGTCATGAAGTCGACCGGGTTGACCCATTGGTTAAACAAGAGACTCCTGACCCAGAGTTTCTGCTGAGTCAACCTTCAGGTGGGGTATGAAAACTTTATAAAAAATGAATATTGTGTTTTTGTAGGAGGCAACTATTCTCCTAAAAAGGTAGAAGCTAATAGTTGTTCACTAAATCTAGTGTGAATCTAGAGTACAAAGCCATGGCCCACATTAATAAAACTCCTCTATGTGAAGGAGTTTATGGAAGAACTCAAAACATGGTCAGAGAGGGGCAATGGACCTACACATTGCCTCAATTCTGATCTTCAACTAAAGGACATAATCACATTTGAGATAGACAGAATTAAATGTCCAATTTCGGCATTGTATCTGATGGCCCAAAAATGGAAACTTACATAAATTTCAACTAAAATTTTGATAAATACGGCCCTAAAAATTTTGATGACCAAATAAGTGAATTAAATCATGAAAATTTACTAGGACAATCTAAATACCAAGATCTACTCAAATATGCAATAGTACATATTGGATATCTGGGGGGTCTCCCACATTTATAAGTGAAGGAAGTTGAACAATTTGACAGAATTTTGATGGCAACATCAAATAAATTAAGTTATGAAATGTTGCAAATACAATGTTTAGACATAAACACACTAGAGTATATAATTAATTTATATGTTTAGAGGTCAAGGTGGGATCAAGGTCTTTGTTAGTGAGTGCACAAATGAACAACATGTCAAGTTTACTAGACAGTTCGACTCTTAAAATTTCAAGTTACAGCTAGAATTTAAAATTTACAGTTACAAGTTACAAACTTATGAACTACAACTTGTATAATTCTAGTGTGAGCATTTATCTAGGTTACATGGGAAATTTATACATAGATCCAATAAAGAACTTTGATATTTTCTGAGTATTTCTCTAGATCCCCATAGAAGAGTGTGGAAATTGAAGAAGGATGTATAGATGGTCTAGGAATAGCAGAAATATACCTTAGAATTAAGAAAAATATCCTCTACAAGAGATATATAAATTTCCAAAATACCCAAAATATAGTATTAACAGTCATAGGAACAAATTTTCCGACATCTAAGTTGTGTTTATGTGCCATTTCACAAAATTACGGCCCAAATTGGGCTTTTACTATGAAATATCACCCAATATGGCAAAATATTGCACCTAGGGTCAAAATGTTTGGGGAATTACATCCCATGTTTGTGTGTTTCAATGTCTGATAGCATGTTTTGATGTCCAGTTGCAAAAAAACAAAATTTCAAGTGAAATTTTGCAATTTTGATCAAAATTTTGTTCCATGGGTAGATTGTCAATGTGTAAAGAAACTCAAGAGCGATCGATCAAGCTTACTCTTGTTATACTTGAAGACCAACTTGCAGATCTCTTCACCAAAACCCTTAATGGATATCAGGTCGCATTCCTAAATAACAAGCTAGATGCCTATGTTATGTACACACCAGCTTGAAGGGGGTGCTAGAATATGTATGTGTGAGTTGTATAAGAGTACACTTTAGCAAGATTTGTGATAAGTTCATACATGTGTTTACTGCTACACCTTGAAAAGTGGTTATTAATTGCTTCCCAACCTTATATAAATAAGCGGGCAATTAGTCAAATACATATAATGTCAACACTTCCCAATTTGTGTCTTACAACACACACAATCAACCAATAGCTCATTATCAACAACTAAATGAGACTAATAAGTTGTAAATTGTGATTCAATAATATAGTCATGCACTAATAAGAGAATCAGTTATACTTTGAGGTTGACATATATAGTTACTAAATCTATTAGTATATATATTTAGTGCTTTATGTTTAATTGTGTGCTTTAGACTTGTCTTTAGCTTATCTTTTATCCCATATTGCCTAACTCTGTTTTTCACTAACTCTCTTATCCTATAAAAGAGAGTTTGTTGTATTTGTTTTAGATACAACAAATAAAGGCTTTTCTATTTTATATGGTATCAGACGGTTACGATCCACCTTAAACCCTTCCATCAAGCCTAATGCTTCCCATCCTTATCTCAACCTAGTCGCCACTGTACATCCCAAAATTCTAAGAATAGTTCAAACCTTAGAATGTGGTTTTTCTTAAAATGAAATAGTTGAGGGTCTTGATGTAAAAAGACCATGAATGAAATTTCTTAAAAGATAATAAAATGAGAAGAGTAAAATAGGACTCAAAATACTTTCTCTTTCATATGGGATCATGTGTTACAATTAAATCAAAGATATAAATCTTGGTTTTCCTTTTTCTCTCTCTTCCTTGAAAGTTGCTCAAAAGGCATAGAATATATATGACATGGGTAATGAGTTATTTCTCAAATTTTGGCTTTGTGGTTCACAAAGGAAAGTCTTTTTTCACAATATCTAATCAATTAATGCATTAAAGTTAAAGTTAATTGATTAATAAGGAATTGGGTGGAATTTTCTAGAAAAGGTATGTTGAGGGTAACCAGTGGTAATAATTCGACCCTAACTTGCACCAAAGAGAAATATACACTAAAAAAAGATTGCTTTCCAAGTTTGGATGGGAAAAGAAGTTGATTAATTTCTTAAATAAATCAAATAAGTCCATTATTTTAGAGTTAAGTTAAGGATGACTAACTTTCGTATTTTGTCCCCAAATCTTTCTCGCACTTAGAAAGTCATTAAGAACTTTCCTTCAAAAATTGGAATTAAAAGGATTAACAGGGTGAGAGATATGGATTTTACTAGTTTTATCAAAGTGAAGAGGACTAAAGGAATATGCATTACATGTCACAAATCATATTCATACAAGAACTATACCCAAAACTTTTATCTATCGGGTGTATTTCTAGCCTTAGGATCAAGGTCCAAGGATCGGGAGATCATCTCCTACCCCCAACTGGTTTAGGAAACCAGTAACAGTAAACTACTAGATTATCTCGCCTCTCTCTCTCTTTTCAATCCACGAATAAATCTAGAAACTAGACCATTAGATTAGTGAGACCTTTCCATGTCTACCTACCCTATATTTCACCACCTTTGGAAGGATTCTTATTTTTTGCCCAATTTCCGCCATGAATGACGCTCAACCCGTAACAGCTTCACTATATAATGAGGGCTAGCATTCCCCGCGAGGCCCCTATTTTGTTCACCAGGTGTGACTCTAGTCCAAACTTCTCTCCTCTGCCTTTGATTCCTCTACTAGCACCTCCTTCAACCCTTACCTTCTTGGAACCCTATCGGAAGAAAACCCCTTGCCATTCTCTCTGCTCCGACCATCTCTGAACTCGAGCACCCTCAACTGGTCCGGCGGGGTGAGGCAAAGGTGGTGGTGTGCTCGTCTTCCACCTAGGTGCATCATAGCCCAAAGTTGATTGTCGTGTTGACCGCCTGAGAAGGTTGCTTGCGAGACGGAGGTTGAAGATAACCTCGGGGTGAAAAGACTCCCTTGCCCCCGTTGATCCTTCACAAAGGTTAGGGTTATTGTGGACTTTTCACGCCTTTTGTTTCACTTTTTCTGGCCTAGCCACGCAAGCGCGGGCGCCGACATGGCACAAACCAATTGGCTCAGCCCTGGCCCCACGGCGCACTGGCTTTATCCAGTCAGTTGCCTAGGTGGTAAAAGTTGATTGGACAAGATTGTTTTGATTTCTAAAAATGCTAGAAAATCATAGGATTATCATAATATGGCAAATAAATAGTGTATTTTGATAATAAAAAATAAGGAATCCAACAAAATTAGTTTCAAGGCCTAATTCTATCTCAGATTTTAAAAGTACCTGAAGATGCTAACTTTACTACAATAAATGTATAAAATTTTTAATTTCTAGGTTTTGATAATCATAGCATATTTAAATGAACTTAATAGACAACGTCTAACCTATTTGGGTAACAAGATCACCTTGGATCTAATTTGAGATTAATAATTCATATCTTATCAAAATTAAGGTTTTAGGTGATGAATGGAATATAGATTGATATGTTGAATGTTATGAATAGGGTGTTTAGGGTTTTCAAACCCCAAGGGTGTGGTTAGGGTTACTAAATCTAGGAAAGAAAATCAGATCTCCTTTAAGTGCAAGGTAAGTGGTCCATGTTAATTGAACATAGTTATTATTTGATTTCATATATGTATGTATTAAATTCAATGAATTACGAATGTGCTATATATTTTCAATTGCTTAAAGTCAATGAACTTGTGATGATTTGAATGTTATGATTTTATTGTCCATATTATTGTATCACCTTCATTAACATTAAGAGTAAAGTCAAAGTTAAGTTTTAAGAGCAAAGAAAGAGTTTATAAGAGAAAGATAATATTAAAAGATAATATTAAGTTTTAAGAACATTAAGATCTTTGATGAAATCAATGAAAATTTCTTTTGAACGTACAATTTAATAATTGAGAATAAGTTTAGAGATAAACGCTTTGTGATGAAGATGCAAAATTGGTGCAAAAAATGATCCGAGAACCAAGTCAACCATATTCATAGCACAATGCATACACTCTTATCCTATCACCACTTCATTATAAAAAAGGTGTCTAATCTTTTTATCACCTAAAAGGTCATACGACTGCTTGTCTAGTATTTAGGCATGAAAGAGGATGGTTTCTTACTACATATGACCAACATCAATCAAAACCTAACAAAGCATGACAACCACCATTCCTCATGTCATTCTTAATCATAATTCAAACTGCCTCATGAGTTGTTTCTTGAATTGCATATCTATTATCTTGGGTTTCTTACATAGCATTGTGATGTAGGGCATATAGAGCTACATTGTATGTATAATTTATGCAGATTTTGCTACAGTGTCATATTTTGATGCAAGGCTTGTGTTTTTTATGTAGAAACAGCCTTCTAAGCAAGACTCATCGCTTTGCCATGAGCCTTGATTTTTTTGGGTGAATTATGTCACCATTAGGGCCAAAATTGTGATTTCTTGTTTTTCTACAGCACTTATCTTGCATTGATATTTTCTAGAATTACTCATTATATTACCCAACATTATAGGAAGATATTTAGGATTTCTCTAATTCATGTTCATTTATAACCTTAGTGTATCCACAAGGCAAGGTGATGTATAAAATCAAGATACTCATCTATGTCACTAGGTAACCTGAGTACACTATTGGAGATGAGCAAGGTAATAACTTAAGGATATCTACTGAAATCTATGGTTTTCATCAACCAATCCTCATTTCTTGGGAATGGTATCCAACCCTTTGATATACATATTTGGGAAGAGTTATGTGGAGATATTGTGTGTTGAAGGCAAGCATTTCTAACCATAGTCGCACTAGTTTAGATTATCACTTATCATTGAGGGAATCATTATAACTCTAAAACTCATGTCAAGATCTACACTTTTTATCCAAGCATGCCCAGTCCTCATTATTGATTGACGTGTATTTTACTACGCGCTAAAAATGCAAGTATACGCGTCGAGTAGTACAGGCCTTTGTGAGGCCCGAGTCGAACACAGGGATACTCAGAATTATTGGAGACTACTACTAACTATTTGCGATCAGCTAAGCCGAATAACAAATTAGGGTTTGTTGTCAAAATTAAAAGAAAATAAAAATAAAACAAAGCAAGCAATCGATTAAAGGTTAATTTAATCAATTCAAAAAGGTATCTTTAGGATTGCGGTTTCACCGCGGGTTATCATTGTATTAGATTTCATATAATTCCTCAATCTTCTCTCTCTATCCGGGTAGTGGCCTGAAAACAGAATTACCCACTGTCGTGGTGCAATTCACTACTTAGGTTTAGGTCGATTCCACCGTCGTAGTAATCTATCCCCTAAACTAAGTGCATTACGAACGATCTCTCAGTTTCCACCATTAATTTTATACCTCCTTTGTCAAGGGATTTATCGATTAATGTAGGTTTCGTCTCTTTTCAACCGTTAATCCTTCTGTCGAAGTGATTAAGGGCATTAGGTTATTATTATGGTGATTAAGCATAACAATATATGGAGAAAACGAAACTATACCACGGATTTAAGAGAGAAAATATGAATTATTAATATAAAACTGTCATACAATGCATTCCCGGGCTACTCCCGGTCCTAAAGATGGAGGGGATTAGCCCCGCATGTTCATCTCACACAAGTACATGGTAGAAATAGGGGAAATCATATGAAAAACGTGAATTGAATGGGAAAACCCCTGAACGGAGGAGAACCGATTGATCCTTTGCGTAGAACACGAGCTTTCCCGCCTCTCGGTGGTGAAATCCATCTTCGGCAGTGTCCGGATCGACAAGTATGAACTTCTGGCCTCCGTTCTCCTTTCTCTCGCTCCTCAGCACTTGTGCAATGGCAAAATGAGATGCTGATCTCGTCTGGGCAGTCGTCATTAGGTATAAGTCCCTAATTAGGTCGTTAATTAACTCCAGCCGTCCGATTGAAATCAATCTGAATCCAACGCATATCTGACGGTGTCGATACCATCGACGCAGGTCGATGGTATCGACCCAGTGTAGTAGCGACATCCTTCTTGTCTTTTCGTCCGAGTGCCTGAAGCCATCTCGATACCATCGACTTGGGTCGATTGTATCGACTACCCTGTAGAGACGATTTTGTCGTTTAGTGTCGCTGTAGCCTCCATGCGTCGATGGTATCGACTTGGGGTCGATACTATCGACAGCTTCCTCGCCAGCAACCTGAAGGGGTCTCGATACCATCGACTTGGGTGTCGATGGTATCGACTCTTTGCTGCTCCTTTCGGCTGGCAACCTGTGGCCTTGTCGATGGTATCGACTTCCGTTGATGGTATCGACGGAAGCAGATACTTGTTTTTCCTGAAATTCGGAGACAAGATCAAATAAATCCACACAAATAATAATAATGTGATAACGAATGCTCAAAATAATGAAACTAAGGGGATTTGACATAAAAAGATGGCAAAGACCAAAATAGGTGAATTATGCAATATTAACCATAAAACTGACTAATAAAAGCACAAAACACATATCAAAAAGGTCTATAAATGCGACTCAAAATCATCGCATCAAACTCCCCTAAGCTTGAACATTGCTCGCCCTCGAGAAACTAATCCTTAGAATAGAATTGCAAATGTCAACTGAAAAACAACACACCAACCCAACATCCCATATGACTCCCACTGAACATTCTCAAACCGGCCTTCTCTAACCACAGAACGGTAATTACCCTAAAGGCGACAGTAATCATCAATAAAAGAAATTAACCTCCAAACCGATGAACACTATCACATAAGGCAGTTAACATAATAAAATTTTCCGATTCAGCATTGGTGCATCTTGTGATCGCCTATACTACGTTGCTCACCCTAACTACCATCTACATGGAAGCAGTTCTCCTGATAATCATTAGTGAGGAGAAATTCATGGTGGCCTACCAATCCGAGCAACAGGTGGATGAAAGTGGGTGGCTCATGGAAGAACTTGGAAGTATTGTACAGTTTCAACATGCATAATACAAAAATGTCCTAAATGATGCAAATGCACATTAGAAATGCCTTAATGCCTAAAATTGGGTGAAATGATGCATTCACTAACCTTCCACCTCAAAATGAGATGGATATCTAGTCAAACTACATCATGTACTCAATTTTCCTGAAATGCGAGTGATATCATGTTCCTTTCTCCTTCTTATTTCACTTTCTTCTAAATTCTTTTTCTTTTTTTATATATATTTTTTCTTTATCCCACATATCCATAATTGCTTAAAGATAAGTTTATCGGGCTATTTTCTTTATGCTCGGAAATTTTTGCAATATTTAGAAGGTATGGAACAGTTTAATTCACCATTGGGGAAAAATTGAGATACATGATATACTTTATGCATGAAAATCATGAGTGCAACTACATGGCATGCACCTAAAGGTAATGTGCATGAATCCCTATATTTGTTTTTCTTCTTTTTATGCAAAAGTATGGAAAATATCAATGCAAGTCCTATCTAAATTCTATGCACACAAAAAGGAATTAAAACTGCACTTTCCTTCCAATTCTTAGGTGGATTATGGAAAAATGAAGTGGAACGATCACAAGATTAGATGACTAAACCTTAGAAAGATATTATGTGTCCCTCCTTACTGACCTGTGTAGTAGTTTAGAGGGTTCTCTCTCTTACATCCAATTAAGGTCTCATTACCATTTGGTTAGGTTAGGCTCAAACAACCATTATTGTCCACTTTCATGAGTCATTAGGAGTACAGGTGTGAAATGTTGTTTTAAAGTTGACATAATCAATCATTTTCGTAGGATGTGTTCCCCAAGGTCAACCAAAGCAAGCCATCCAAAGACACACACAAAAAATTCCCTTAAATTTCCCATGAACTAACAACAAGATGACACACTTTTACGACATCCACAATTACACTAGATAGCACGTGGATCCTACAAAAACTAGAGATGCAAGAAACAAATAACAATGCTAAAAACTAAAAACAATAAAAGATAGAGTTGTTCCAACTACCCCCCTAAGCTTGAATCTGACTATGGCCTCATAGTCAAAAACAAACTTAAAGATTGGAACAGAGATACCCGATCACTCTTGTGGAGGTGGAGGTGGCTGCGAAGAAGTGGGGTCCCAAGACGGAAACTGCCCTTGGAAGTTCGGCTCATACGGGGGCATCGGTGGAGGCTGTTGATACCCACCAAAATAGCCCTGACTCCAGTAGAGGTGGCAGAATGGCTGTTGCTGCTGCTCCATCCTATGCAGCCGATCATGGATGCTCTCTTGATTGGCAAAAAGAAGGTGCTCATTCTCGAAGATCGCCTGTTGGTTGACAAAAAGCCGGTTGGTGGTCTCTTGAATACCGGCACATGCAGGGGTGTGGCTGTGCTGCGTCTGCTGAATATCTCGGAGCATGTTGTACATGCCCTGCATAGAATAAACATCCTCGCTCTGTTGCGAGGGCTGCGGCGGTGGAGACGAAGGCCGTGATGATGATGATGCACCGGGATGCATCTGAGGAAGCTTCCGGGGTGCTACTCATGCTCGAAGAGGTGTAAAGGCCTCTTCTTCCTCCTCGGCCTCGTCGTCCTGTCCGTCGTCGCCGCCTTCTTCATCATCGGAGTCGATGCCTATGATCGGCCATCTGAAATGTTGTGCGCCCTCGATGTTGAAAACGGGATCCGGCAGCGCGCACTCCTGGTACGCTTGATTCACGTGGCAATGCGCAAATGCCACGCCATCCCGGAGAAGAATTAGGTTGGCCCGGTGAAGATGTTGCAAGTTGACCTTGCTTCTAGTAGAAAGAGGAGTGAGGGATTGGAAATTCAGTCCCAAGTATGACGCCAGTTTGGTGATGAGCCCACTGAAGTGAATCGGCGCTTTCCTCGTACTCCTCTTCACATCCATCACACGCTGTAAAAAGAATGCACCCCAATTGCATTCTTGTCTCTTCAGAAGTTTGTATAGAAAGAAAAGATCGGAGCCCTGAAATTTGCTAAGGGCTAGATCACCCCGCGCAAAAACTGTGGAACTCAGCATCTGATGCAGGACCCGGACGAAGGGGTGCTCGAAGTCGGCTACCGCAGCGTTGTGGTAGCTAACCGACCTCCCTTGTGGCAGCGTCACCAACTCAGAGAAAATTACGTCATAATCGGTGCGGTGGTCCGGCCTCCGGTGGTCGTACTGGGAATGGTTCCAGTTGAAAATTTTGTTGAACTGCCTTAGCGTGAGGACGTAGTCGTGGTTGTACAGCCGGAAAGACACCCGGCCCTGGATCCACTCTCGGTCGGTAGCATTGATGTCGTTGGGAAAGATGCAGACGTCCAACGACGCCATGAACTCGGCTACCAACTTTTTATATGTCGGCCAGTCACCAAAGAACGGTTGGCCATCTTGGTGAAACTCCAGTTCGCCAGGCCTTATTCCAGTGTGACGGGCCTGTCCGTTAAGAACATAGGCCAAGTTGGCCTCGAATCCCAGATCTCGGACCATCTCCCGGTCCACATACCGGGTAGGCTCGATCTTCCTCTGCATTATCTCCTCGTAGATCTTTCGAACCTCCGGGGAAAGATGGATGAGTCAGGGACGAACGACTGATCCTGGTGGTGGTGGTACGAATTCCGTCGGAGTTGCGTGTGAGGACGATGCTCCGGCTGTATGCACCATGATGGCGACGAGAAAGGGGTTGAAGAAGAGCTCGGGGAAGATGGAGAATTGACTCTCCACTCGGTGAAGATCTTTGCTCGGTGTTGTTGCTCTTCGATCTTGGATGGATCGGGGGAGTGCTCGGCGCAAAGGAGGAAGATCACTCTGAAGGTGTGACGTCAAATGACGTAATGACTCTCCTTATATAGACTTGGCCGGCGCCACTGTTGACCCATCGATACCATCGACGCGGGTCGATGGTATCGACACGTCTCGATGCTATCCGCCCCCCTCACAAGTATCGATGGCTGACGATTACTTGATCTTGTAACCCGGATCGCTGACCTGTCGATACCATTGACACAAGTCGATAGTATCGACGCAGCACCCGGATCGATGACGTGGATGCCGCGATCGCCGTCGATTTCTTTGCACGGATCGGTGACATGGATGGTCGATACCATCGACATAGGTCGATAGTATCGACTTGGCTTCATTGCGACACCGCCACTTTTCACTTCAACCTGTAACTATGTCGATACCATCGACGAGGCCGTCGATGGTATCGAGTTGACTGAGACAAATCAATCTGAACTTCTCCAGAGATCTCGATGGTATCGACTCCTGTGTCGATACTATCGACTGTTGTTGGGCGACCTGCCTGTAGGTGTGTCGATACCATCGACGAGACCGTCGATAGTATCGACTCAGAACGAACTCTGCAGTTGTCAACCTGAACCTATGTCGATACCATCGACCAGTGTGTCGATGGTATTGACTCTGCCTCAGCCTGCACAATGAACAAACGGATCAAGGTATCTTCTTTACACTAAAAATTGAACGAAATTAAAGCAACCTATGATTATAATTAAACTATCCTAATGTACCGATGGTTGGGTTGCCTCCCAACAAGCGCCCTTATTTAACGTCTTAGGCTAGACGGCTTCCGGGCATCTCATTCGTCCGCAAGTGTAATGAGTTTGACCTCATTCACTTTTCTCTTGTAATTCTCACCGAAATACAGCTTCAATCTCTATCCATTCACCAAGAACGTGGCATCACCATCACGCACCAGAATCGCGCCGTGCGGTTTAACCTCTTCCACCACGAACGGTCCACTCCACCGGGATTTTAGCTTCCCGGGATGCAACTTGAGTCGAGAGTTGAACAACAAAACACTATCTCCCTTCTTGAACGTGCGCAACTCGATGTGGTGATCGTGGATCAGTTTTGTGCACTCCTTGTATATTCGGGCATTCTCATATGCCATCATCCGTAACTCATCCAGCTCATTCAACTCAAACATTCTCTTTCTCCCAGCTTCATCATAACTCAAATTTAGCCTTCTAAGCGCCCAATGGGCCTTGTGCTCCAACTCCACCGGAAGGTGACAAGCCCGACCATACGCCAACCTAAAAGGCGTAGTGCCTATAGGTGTTTTGTAATCCGTTCTATATGCCCACAGTGCGTCCGGTAATAGGGCACTCCAATTCTTCCTTATGGATGCCACCGTTCGCTCTAGAATCTTCTTGATTTCACGGTTTGAGACCTCCACTTGGCCTTGAGTCAGCGGATGATATGGGGTACCAATGTTGTGCTTGACCCCATATTTCTTCAGTAATGTCGAGAACTTCTGATTCCGGAAGTGTGTACCCCCATCGCTTATTATCATTCGGGGTATCTCAAACCTGCAGAACATATTTTCCTTCACGAACCTGCACACTACAGTAGAATCATTAGTCCTTGTGGGGATTGCTTCCACCCACTTTGACACATAGTCAACGGCTAGCAAGATATACAAATTGGAGTTCGAGGACACAAAGGGTCCCATAAAGTCTATGCCCCACAAATCAAATACTTCAACTTCCTGAAATACATTCAGGGGCATCTCTTATCGCTTTGAAATGTTACCTGCTCACTGACACGGATCACATTGCCTTACGAAATCATAAGCATCCCGAAACAAAGTTGGCCAATAAAGGCCGCTTTCCAACACCTTAGCTGCTGTTCACGAACTGGCATGGTGTCCTCCCGTAGGTGATGCATGGCAATGGTGGAGAACACTCTCGTACTCCACCTCAGTCACACACCTGCGTAAGATACCGTCCCTGCATTGCTTCAAAAGAATTGGATCATCCCAAAAATAGTATCTTAAAGAATGAAAGAATCTCTTTTTCTCTTGATATGACCAGTCTTCCGGGATGATCCCGCAAGCCAAATAATTAACAATTTCAGCGAACCACGTCTCTTTAGAATTTATTTTCAAAAGTTGTTCATCAGGAAATGTCTCGGTTATGGGTATGTGCAAATCTTTTTCATCCACCCTATCTAACCTAGACAAATGATCAGCCACTACATTCTCAATTCAAGACTTATCCTTGATTTCAATGTCAAATTCTTGTAAGAGCAAAATCCACCTAATGAGTCTAGGCTTTGCGTCTTTTTTCTCCATCAAGTATTTTATCACAGCATGGTCGGTCCATACAACTACTTTAGATCCAACTAAATACTGCCGAAATTTTTCAAAAGCAAACACGACGGCAAGTAATTCTTTTTCAGTAGTTGTATAATTCAATTGAGCATCATTCAGAGTTTTGGAAGCATAGAAAATCACAGCGGGCTTATTATCTACTCGTTGCCCCAAAACGGCTCCTACTGCAAAATCTGAAGCGTCACACATCAATTCGAAAGGTTTTGTCCAATCCGGCGTTTGAACAACCGGGGCAAAAATCAACTTTTCTTTCAAAACATTGAATGCATAAAGACACTTATCGTTGAAATCGAAAACCGCATCTTTCTCTAAGAGTTCGGATAGAGGTTTTGCAATTTTAGAAAAATCCTTAATGAATCGCCGATAGAACCCGGCGTGTCCCAGAAAGCTTCTCACCCCTTTTACAAAATTTAGTGGGGGCAGCTTGGAAATCACCTCAATTTTTACCGGGTCTACCTCAAGACCTTTGCTAGACACCTTGTGTCCTAGCACTATTCCCTCTGTCACCATCATGTGACATTTCTCCCAGTTAAGGACCAAGTGTGTGTCCTCACAACGCTGCAAAACTTTGTCTAAGTTATAGAGACATTCATCAAATGATGCACCATAAACTGAGAAGTCATCCATAAAAACCTCAAGACAGCGCTCTACCATGTCAGAAAATATGGCGAGCATACAGCGTTGAAACGTCGCCGGTGCATTACATAAACCAAACAGCATTTGTCGGTAAGCAAAAGTCCCATAGGGACAGGTGAACGTAGACTTCTCTTGATCCAAAGGATCAATCGAGATCTGGTTATACCCCGAATACCCGTCCAGAAAACAAAAATGCGACCGACCGGCAAGACGTTCTAAAATTTGATCAATAAATGGTAAAGGAAAATGATCCTTAAGTGTGGCAGCATTCAGGCGACGGTAGTCAATACAAACTCTCCACCCGGTTACCAATCGGGTGGTGACAGGTTCATTCAACAAATTTTTAGTGACAGTAATTCCCCCCTTCTTAGGGACTACCTGTGTGGGACTCACCCACGTCGAGTCTGATATGGCATAGATAATCCCTGCAGCAAGAAGTTTGATGACCTCCTTCTTCACAACCTCCATCATGCTCGGATTTAAACGTCTTTGAGGCTGAATAACAGGCTTGGCTCCCTCCTCGAGCCGAATCTTATGTTGGCAAAGAGTAGGGGAGATCCCCTTGATGTCTGCAACAGACCACCTAAAAGCTCCACAGTGGTTCTTCAGCACTATCAGCAATTGCTCCTCCTCGTCCGCACTCAAATAAGTAGATACGATCACCGGTAACTTGTCTTCTCAGCTAGAAAGACGTACTTGAGATGCGGGGGCAGCGGCTTCAATTTCAACTCTGGCGGGATGATAAGAGATGATTGCAGCGGTGGGGGAAGTGCACCTAAATCTTCATAGTGCCTCGTATAGAAGCATGGAAGCATCTGAAGCGTTTTAGCACACTCCTTGAGTGATTTACTCCGCATCCAATCATAGGTAACATTCGAAAAACAAGCCTCCAGTGGCAATTCCGGATATGCATCAACAACAGAAATAGCAATCGCATCATCCTCCCAAGAAGGCGGAATGTCCTCATTCTCATCATTCGGAAATCCAACAGCTTTACACAAAGAAACAACCTTAGTTTGCTCCATAATATCCACAGATAAGGTTCCATTGTCCATCTTGCTCATCACATGAGCCATGACCAGAAATGGTTTTCCAAGGCAAAGTGAGATGTTGTGATCCATATGTTTTACCATATTACATTATTCTTTTGCTTTAGAAGACGCAGTGCTAGAGGGCATGACCATCTCAAAGCGATCATCTGCTATGCCCAAGGTCAAGCGACCTCGCCCCATCTCTAAGATCATGTCGGCTGTAGCTTGGAATGGACGTCCAAGTAACAGCTCATTGTCGTGCTCATCCTGCATCTCCATAACCACAAAATCAGCCAGAAAGACAAATCGATCCACCTTTACTAAGACGTCTTCACAGATTCCATAAGGCTTCACCACAGAGTTGTCGGCCAATTGAATCGTCATATTGCTCGGCCGTGACTCCTTTAATCCCAGCTTTTTAAATGTCGAAAGGGGCATCAAATTGATGTTTTCCCCTTAATCACACAATGCTTCTCCAAATTTAAACTTCCCGATATAGCAAGAAATATTGAAACAACCGGGATCCTGTCTCTTTGGCGGTAGAGTGCCCATAATGAAGGCACTCACTTGCTCCTTTAGCACAACGACCTCAATATTTGGTATTTTCCTCTTCTTGGTGATGACATCTTTTAGAAACTTCCCGTATGAAGGGATTTGCTCAATAGCTTCCAATAACGGAATATTGATCGAAAGCTTCCTAAAGCTGTCCAAGAATTTCTTGAACTGTGCATCTACCTTCCTTGACTTTGCACTATTCGGATAAGGGACCGGGACGGCGTGTGCCCTTTGATGAGGTGGCACATAAGGCGTCATTTTCTGTGGTTCCCCCTCAGCAACCTGTTCTTCATTATCATCCACGTCTATGTCTTCAACTTGCCCTGTGACTGGTGTGGGCTGCTCCATAGTGGTTTCACCTTCAACTTTATCTTGTGGTGTGCTTGTTTCATCCGTTCTTGGATTCAACACCTTCTTGCCGCTTCTCAGTAAAATAGCCTTGGCTTGCTGGTTTCCCCCGGGAACATTGGTGTTCCCCGGAAAACCTGAATGTGCTGGTTTCTTCAAACTAGCAATTTCAGCTGCCATCTGCGCCATGGAGGTCTCTAAGGTCCTCATTTGAGCCCCATGGCTCTGCAATGTCTGCCCAAATTGATTCATATATTCTCCTTGTTGCTTGATTTGCTGCCCGAATGTGTTCATTAACTCTTGATTTTGCTTGATGACCTGATTGAGCAACTCCGTGCTCTTGTCCTCTGTAGCTGGCGCGGGCTTGGCTTCCGGATCCTGCAGAAAATTGTTCGAATCCTTCCATGAGAACTTTTTGTCCTTCCTCCATGAGTAGTTATTGTTCATGTACCCTTGTTGTTGTCTAATATACTTGACTTGAGCCTCATCCTCTGACTCATTATCTTCCTTTTGCAGTAACTTCTTTGCGAGAAGATCCATCTTCTCATTCATCTCTCTCATTGCCTTTGATTCACTGGCGACTCGTGCTTGCTCAACTGGGCCTCTCTCTCTTTCTCCCCAGGACTGCTTTCTCGCCATGTTCTTGAGTATTTCCCAGCATCTAGTGTCAGTGTTATTCAGAAAAAATCCCGACCCGGCTGAATCCAGATTACTCCTATCATGCTAGGAGAGAGAAAAATAGAAGATTTTCACATGTGTCTCTTTGTCCAACCTGTGATGCGGACATCTCCTCAACATAACTTGAAATCGCTCCCAGGTCTCAGAATATGTTTCACCTGCCTGTTGGGTGAAATTGTGAATCTTCCGGATCATGTCGTTAGTCTTCTCAGGAGGGAAGAACCTCTCAAAGAAGACTTCCACCATATGGTTCCAAGACTCAACGAACTCATCGTCTATATTATGTAGCCACTCTCTTGCTGCTCCTGCCAAGGAACTTGGGAACAGCTTGAGGTACAAAGCATCTTGTGGAAACCTGTCTATCTTTACCATGTCACAGTTTTCAACGAACTGGCTGATGTGTGCAATAGGATCCTCATTCTTCAGCCCATGAAACGCATTTGATTTTACCAAATTAATCAACGCTGGATCGATCTTATATGTCAGTATGTTGATCGCCTTCTTCTTTATAGGCCCCTTTGAAGCTGATGAGGAAGAATCTTTGATCTTCTCCCATATGGTCTGTGGCTCGGCCATGTCTTCTGGTTCAGATTCAGAATCTATCTCTTCTTGGTGCTCTTGCTCGTAGTACTCCTCGTCCTCAGGTCCCGGAAATGGAACCTCGGGTGTGCGATTGGCGTAGTCCGTTCTACGTGTATGCACCATGCAACGTACCTGAAATGAGAAAATTCGAGTTCAGTATTATGCTTAGACGAGTATAAACAATTATAGAGAAATTTAGAAATATTTGAAGTTGTTTCAAAATAATAATAAAAAATTGTGGCCTAGAGTGGCCGCTCGTAGCACTCGAAGTGCCAACAATTCGCCGTATCCCCGGCAACGGCGCCAAAAACTTGACGTGTATTTTAGTACGCCCTAAAAATGCAAGTATACGCGTCGAGTAGTATAGGCCTTTGTGAGGCCCGAGTCGAACACAGGGATACTCAGAATTATTGAAGACTCCTACTAACTATTTGCGATCAGCCAAGCCGAATAACAAATTAGGGTTTGTTGTCAAAATTAAAAGAAAATACAAATAAAACAAAGCAAACAATCGATTAAAGGTTAATTTAATCAATTCAAAAAGGTATCTTTAGGATTGCGGTTTCACCGCGGGTTATCATTGTATTAGATTTCATATAATTCCTCAATCTTCTCTCTCTATCCGGGTAGTGGGCTGAAAACAGAATTACCCACTGTCGTGGTGCAATTCACTACTTAGATTTAGGTCGATTCCACCGTCGTAGTAATCTATCCCCTAAACTAAGTGCATTACAAACGATCTCTCAGTTTCCACCATTAATTTTACACCTCCTTTGTTAAGGTATTTATCGATTAATGTAGGTTTCGTCTCTTTTCAACCGTTAATCCTTCTGTCGAAGTGATTAAGGGCATTGGGTTATTATTATGGTGATCAAGCATAACAATATATGGAGAAAACGAAACTATACCACGGATTTAAGAGAGAAAATATGAATTATTAATATAAAACTGTCATACAATGCATTCCCGGGCTACTCCCGGTCCTAAAGATGGAGGGGATTAGCCCTGCATGTTCATCTCACACAAGTACATGGTAGAAATAGGGGAAATCATATGAAAAACGTGAATTGAATGGGAAAACCCTTGAACGGGGGAGAACCGATTGATCCTTTGCGTAGAACACGAGCTTTCCCGCCTCTCGGTGGTGAAATCCGTCTTCGGCGGCATGCAGATCGACAAGTATGAACTTCTGGCCTCTGTTCTCCTTTCTCTCACTCCTCGGCACTTGTGCAATGGCAAAATGAGATGCTGGCCTCGTCTGGGCGGCCGTTATTAGGTATAAGTCCCTAATTACGTCATTAATTAACTCCATCCGTTCGATTGAAATCAATCTGAATCCAACGCATATCTGACGGTGTCGATACCATCGACGCGGGTCGATGGTATCGACCCAGTGTAGTAGCGACAGCCTTCTTGTCTTTTCATCCGAGTGCCTGAAGCCATCTCGATACCATCGACTTGGGTCGATGGTATCGACTACCCTGTAGCGACGGTTTTGTCGTTTAGTGTCGCTGTAGCCTCCATGCGTCGATGGTATCGACTTGGGGTCGATACTATCGACAGCTTCCTCGCCAGCAACCTGAAGGGGTCTCGATACCATCGAATTGGGTGTCGATGGTATCGACTCTTTGCTGCTCCTTTCGGCTGGCAACCTGTGGCCTTGTCGATGGTATCGACTTCCGTCGATGGTATCGACGGAAGCAGATACTTTTTTTTCCTGAAATTCGGAGACAAGATCAAATAAATCCACACAAATAATAATAATGTGATAATGAATGCTCAAAATAATGAAACTAAGGGGATTTGACATAAAAAGATGGCAAAGACCAAAATAGGTGAATTATGCAATATTAACCATAAAACTAACTAATAAAAGCACAAAACACATATCAAAAAGGTCTATAAATGCGACTCAAAATCATCGCATCATCGATGTACATGAAGCACACTAGAAGAATGTCAAGGAGAAAGGGTTGAACATGGAAACTAGGGTTAAGCTTAACTATGCATGTTCAAGTCAACCTACACTTGGTAGTATTCTAGCTAGCCTCTCAGAAATCAAGATTTGTGAATTAATCTCTATTAGATTCAATTCATATGTAGTGGTACCCGCAACTTCACAAAGAGGGTAGGGGTAGTAAGGGTTTGGCAAATGATAAGTTTTAACCACTGACGTGGTGTGGAAAGATGTAGTGACCAATTTTTGAAGGAATTGAAACCCTAATCACAAAGAATTAGGTATAACAAGGTCCCTAATGGGTCATATCATTACCTAATTAGGGAAAAATATAGGATAACTTGAAATAGTCAAGTTACCAATTGCTTTTGGCTCTAATATCATTTTGTAAGAAGTGGGATCCGACATGGGATCCACTCTTCGCTAAATTGAGAATAACCATCCAATTCCAAATATGAAGGAAAGGGGGGAATTTGATTATTTCCCAAGTGGTATACAATAAAGATAATGGTAATAAACTAGCAATGGAGGCAAATCTATTACAAATTTACATTATGATTCATTTACAATTGTTTCTCAACATAAAAAGGCAATATTGCATAAGTTTGAACTAACTACAATTAAAGGCAGTATCAGAGAATAATCTAGTCATTCCAAGCTATCCTTAGTCCCAATACCATGTATAATATCTTTGTGCATCCTTGTCTTCTAATGAACCTACACCTGGGTGGTAAGGAAACATCACCTAGAACATAGGAAAGAAGGTATAGGTCAGCAAAGGCTGAGTATGTACACATAATAAATACTTTGAACATTATATTGGGTTAAAAGTACAAAAAGAGATGTTCCCAAAAGAAGAAGGCTATCTGCAACTACGTAAGTTCAAAAAAATTATATGAAGAGAAATGAGGCATATTAAAATTCAGATTTCCATATCCTTTTACCACAATCACAATATAAAAATTAAATTTTTGCATGCATGACAATGTATACCAAATATACCTAAAGCATGGCCATAACACCATAGGATCATGGCCTAAAAGAAATAAGGGTGGAAACACACACCCCGCGCAGAATATACACACCCTTTTTAAGTATAGTTCTACATAAGAACCACTATTCTAGATATATTAGTCAAACACATAGAAAATATAAATAGAGTGGAAAGACTAGGATTTTAGCCAATTTCACATAAAATGGCAACCATATCAGGAGGGGTCCAAAGACCCACTATAAAAGAATATTTTAGAAAGCACATGAATTTATATGAATTAGAAGTAGGAAGTACAAATGTCCAACAATTGGATTTCAAATAAAATTGATAGTTCAAGAGATACCTTATTAAACAAATGTAGGTTCAATCAAATAATGTCCAAAATAAAATAGAAGATGTGCGTCCTTGTGACTAGACCTAGATATTCAATAGTACTCCCTAAGATTAGGGTTAGGGATTTCACAACCTAAAAACAATATTTAATCATTGAATTAATATGGATTCCATTGAATTCGTCATAAAGAAAATGACCCTATAGTAAGTTGGAAATATTCTCTCTAAACCTATTCTATTATATCAATCATATTTTTATAACAAATCTTATTTCTATGTATTATTTGAAAAAACCAATAGATTATGAATTCTACAAGATAAATTCCTCTTTGAATTGATAGGAAAATGAAATATAAATTGACCACTTTGCCCTCAAATGAAATGTGGATACAAAAAATGAATCATGACGTCAAACTATAGGAGTATGCCACTAGAAATCATTAGGTCAACGTGCAGCTCAAAGTGTGCAAAAAGCCTGAAATGCCCTTAGATGGTATCACCAGTTGAGCTCCAGCTCCATGGGTGAAATAGGGTTTTGACCCCATGGATTTATCCCCTATGTCTCATGCCATGGTCACCTGTGGGAGCTTGAATTAATGGAGGGTGCTCAAACCAAGTCTCTTCATAGTAGGAAACCCATCCACTAGCCCCGCCTCGCCACTACAGATTCAGCGAGCCTCAACTCAGTTCCTGAGGTCGCTGGAGGTCAAGGCTTACGGTGGAGACATCAAGGGATGAACCAGCATGGTCTAAGTTGAGGGAGGATAGACACGTCATGAAAATTCCATGAATACAAGGCAAATACCTCGAGAGACAATGATGAAGGCACAAATGTGTGACTAGGTTCGACATGTAGCCCGACAATCTATAGGGGTTAGAGATCGGAAAGAACGACAAAGGAATCACACAGTGAAGACTATGAATTGGTAGATGTTTTCATTCATAGGGATTAGTGATATATACCAAGTGAAGCATGTCGATGTATAAAGAAGGATTCCCAGGGTCTAAGAACCACAACATTGCTTGTTGATGGTCATCCAAGTATTGGTTAAGCACCATGTTTGTCCATCGGATGACACAAGGATACCCTGAGCAATATGGATACATAGAATGAAACAAGGGTGGTTCAAGATAGTTACCTCAAAAGGAATTGCATTGAAGTGTCTCCTACGCAACCACATGAGAAATTGGTCAAGGGAAACTACAAAGAGACCGTCGTTGACTATTTCTAGATGGCGAGAGGGAGAATGGGGCTTTATGGAGAAGAAATAGTGAGACTAGAAGAAGGCAATGGTGGCTGCTCAAAGCCCAAAAAGAGGGTTTTCTCTCTACTTAACTCCATGACCCAAGTTAGGGTTTGTTGGAAATAGTAGAGAGCAAGGAAGTCTTTGGCAAACAAATCACTCTAATTAGTTAGGTGTGGCAAGGGAAAACTACACCAAACCTCGTCGACATATGGTGATCTTATGTTGTATAAGAAGGGGATGACTAGGTCAGCCTCCCGCTCGCTTGAACCAAAAGTGACAAGAAAAATAAGTTGGCCCTTAGACCATGGTATAGGGCGTGACGAAATTGATCAAAAACCTTAGGTTGAACTATGCATTGTATTATAAGGTCTAATTAAGGGTGCATTTTATGTCCGATTAAAACTAAAATTGGTATGTTAGCTAATTAGGATGTGAGGAATATGAATTTGGGATTACATCTGCAATTTGAGATTATTTGTGTTGTATTTGACTCATCATATACTTAATCATTTATTTAATATTTTAAGATCTAACTAATAGTCAATTAGGGTACATCCTTTTGAATTATCTCCAATTCTAGTACTCTAGGTCCTTGGATGATACTAGAGTTCAGATTTTATCATGACAATAGTTACTATTATTATAAACCATATTTCCCATAAATCGATTATTAAGGTTAGTAACATTCTAAGATTTCATATCCATTGGATACTACCTAGTAATTTAGACTTATAAGGTCCTAATAAGGTTTGATCTATTTTAACACAATAAAATATGGATATTAAAAGTTACGTAATAGAAAAAATGAGAAAAAAGGGATATTGGATATCCACATACTCAAACTGGGGCCTAAAAGAAAGGAGGAGTCTATATTTGAGTATGTTACACATGGATTCGTGCTCTGTTGCAAGACCATTATGTATCTTCCTCACTAGTTCATTTATCTTATGTGGTGGGAAATGTCGCTCAAAGAATGCATCAATTATCTCATTCTAGGTCTCTATAAATTCAGATGGAAATATAAGGAGACATGCCTGATCTTTATCTGATAGAGAATATGAGAATAGTTTCATATATATGACTATGGTTGGAACCATGTTTAGCTTTAATATGTCACTGCTTTCCACAAAGCTATTTATGTGCAGCATCAGGTACTCAAAGGTGTGTATGTGAAATGACTGAGATTTGATTAGTGTCACCAGTCTTAGATCTATCTTGTATTTTTCCACATTGCCTACTTTTTGTTTGATCGGCCCTAGTTTCTTTGTTACTGAAGATCCTTTTATCTTCTACCAAACTGTCTACTTCTCAAGCCCTTCCTCAACATCCTCTTTACCATTTGGGTAAATGTCTATTGCATGTGCCTACTTTTCCTACAGTGGTGGAGTTTGGATGAGCTTCTAAGTTGAAGCTTCAAACTCTCTTTGTTTACAAAAAATCTCCTCATGTCTTATTCTTGGTGGAGTAGATTCCCCACAATTTTTTGTTCAAATATGTACACTAATACCTAAAATTAAGAAATAGTAATGTGAGATACTAAATACTAATCAATTGACAAAAGAAAAATATATCAGTTATGATCTTGTTCAACGAAAAGATGAAAAAAATAAAAGAAAAAGAAATGGCCTAGAGTGGCATGTTACAACACTCGTAGTGTTGGTGTTGTCGTTTCCCCGACAATGGCGCCAAAAACTTCACATGCCAAAATTGTGAGTGTAAAAAGTAAGTGTACACATCAAGTAATATAGACCTATGATTCTTGAATGTCAAATTCAAGGAAACATTTTCTAGAAACTACACTAATTGTAACCTAATTAGCTAGGCCCAGAAAATATGGTTGGTTGTTTGTTTCATAACTATAGTAAGAATGAAGTCTAAATTAAGTGAATGTGATCAAGAATGGATGGATTCCTTAGGGTTATAGTTTCACCACAGCATGTATTGCATTCAAGCTTCAAATTATCAATAATTATCCACCCTTAACCCTAAATAAAGGCCTATAGCAAGTATTATCCACTCCTGCAGCGTAATACACTACCTAGACTAAGATGAACCCCACTTCCATAGTGGTTTAGGAATTAGCTAGGTGCATTGTCGATAACTCCAGGTTATTCCTTCACAGTCATAAGCCCTCTCCCAAGGTGCAAGATGAGCTATGTAAATCTATAACATTTTCAACTCCTAATCCTCTCCTGAAGCAATTAGTGGTCTAATATATTAGTTGTGGTTATCAAGCACAAATAATTTGATAAGAAATTATAGATTCACATCTGTAATATAAGGAAAAAGATTCTTAATTCATTAAAGTTAAATACAAAGAAATATTAGGATACTCTCATGTCCTAAGAAATATGAGGATTAACCCCACATGATTTCTATCATCAAACATATAGAGAAAGAGGGAAAAACGAGCTAAACAATAGAAAACCAATAAAAAACCCTCGAAGGAGTAGTCCCAACAATCCTGCCCGGTAGACACCATGATTAGCATTGTTCTGGCTACAAATCCACCTTCTAGAATTGCCCATAGTGTCTGCTCCATAGATATTGTATTCATCTCCTCCTCTCTCGACTTTGTGCTCTGTTAAAATGAGATAGAACATGATTTTCCCTCTTGGTTGAAATTCGTTAAGTCATAAGTGAGGCTTTGACCATCATTAATTCACAATCGTTGGACCTATTATGATTTACAATCTACCATGACTGGATGTCAGTGGCATAGAGTTTTGGCTGACTCAAAACCCTTAAATAGTTTTGGTACAATCAACGATAGTTGATAACACCTACTTGCTTTCTGTGAGTTCTGACTTGTTGTCGGTGAAAAAGTTGGTACCACTGACTAGGGTGTTGGTGGAACCAAATCATTTAATTATGGTTCTTGATGTTGTCTAGATGGTGAATTGGTAGGACCTAATCCTTTCTTTGGTATCATAAAGCTCTATCTCGATAACACAAATCTCTATTTCGGTAGCATTGAGATTTTTAGAATTTCTTAATAGAATTTCATATCATCATAAATCTCGGTGGCATCTCGCTATCATGTAACCAGTTGAATTACCTAAAACATGGGCAAAATAATATAAGTCCGTAAAAAAGATAATTTAACATAATACGGAAGAAATACTCAATATTTTATGCAATAGTGATTCACAAGCTAATAATAATAAAACATTTCATAACTTATGTCAAAATGAACAATTATGTACTAAATACATGGAAAATAGTTTACGAAAAGCAACTAAAACATAGTATATCACTTATGAGTTTAATCTCAAGTGATTTCGGTTGCCTCTGTGTTGGTTCATTATGGATTTCTTCTTGGATGGAGTTTGATGTTTATTTTTTATGCAAGTTTGGAGCTGAAAGAGCTATTTTTCTTCTTGATAGGATATGTGTATCATACTTTTTCCTTTGTTTATGTGCAAAAAGTTGTGTACTCTTTTCTCTTCTTTGTCTTGTACATCTATCCCAAAAAATATCTTGTAAATCTATTTTTAATACAAAAAAGCAAGTAAGTTTAGGCAACCAAAAATACGTCTAATCTAGATAGTATTTTTATATATGTATAGTTGAACTAATTTAAGAATATATACATGTGTATTTTAGATTTTTGGTACATATAAGCTTTGTGTAGGATTCATTACACATTTCCTACATATATGATGTTGATCCTTGACTGAAATTGTGTTAAACCTAGACATGTTAGTATTGTTCCTCCATTGATCAAGAATTTCAATCTTTGGGAAGTATCAGGATCATCCAATAATAAGGGTTTCAATTTATACACCATACCTTTAACATCAAGGCTTTAGTTTGTATGAGCACATATATATGACTTCTTGTAAAATAGGAAAACATGTTCATGCACAAACAAGCACATGGATATAAGAAAAGAGAGAGGGGTAGACAAGTTGCCAACTAGAAATGGCTTTGTACCATCTAGTCGATTTGCAAGCAATGACATTTTTTAAAATCCATATTATTAAGCTTCTTGAATAATATAACTGAAAATACATATTAGTATTCAGAAAAAAGCTTCTTGACTATCATGTAGTAGGATGCATGTAACAATTTTTCTCATATAAATACATAATCGATCATGCATTTCAAGGCTACAACATGATGCCTTGGGAAATATATGAAGTCTATAGTCTTGCTACAATGATTTACAAGTATCCATATGAGTTCAATTTTTTATATATGCATTCACCAATGATAATATGTTTGGATTTTCAAAAACTCATCCAATTATATAAACTTTACTTGAATTTTGTGTTTTATTAATTCACACAAGTGTACCTTGGTCTCTCTTTCATATTGTGTGCATGTTATTAGTGTATGTCTATATTGTTTGTGTGCATGTTATTAATGTATGTCTATATTGTGTGTGTGCATTGGGGTTGTGCCTATGCAAGCAAGTTGTGTTCGCTCGCACGCTTCATGTGTGTGCACGCACACATTACTTTTGTGTGTGTGTTCTTGTGTAACCACACATCGTTCTGATGTCAATATAGATTTTTACTTGCTACAAAATTAGACGTCTATGTGTCCTAAGTAGAATCGTGTTTCTTGCACTTCTCAAACTGAATATGTTCTTGGAAGACAAAAGGGATTGTGTTGATCTTTGTTAGAGAAAATATATGATCCTGCACAAATGCCTCTCAAACTTTATAGTATGTTTGATCGATCCAATGTAAAGTCCAAATGCATGATCTTAATCTTCATTGTAGAAATAATCTATCAAATAAATACAATATAGCCTCCTTATATACATATTGTAAATACATACATACATATATGTGTATGTGTATATATATGTTGTGTGTATATTCATGTACATCGAAAGAGATAGAAAGAGATCTAGGATGCACTTGGATGTGATGATGTTGCATACTCAAGTCATGTTTGGGTAGTATGGTCCATATTTTATAAAAAATTATCTTATATATCACATGAAAAATCATAGAAATAATTGAATGTCATTCATTCAAGGACTATAAGACGATATCTTGAAAACAAAAACAAGCACATGAATTTTCAATCCTTTGAATGTACGACCTAAAATTCAAAAAAGAAGTTTTAGGATGTAAATTGACTTGAACTTACAATGCCAACTATATGTATGAGTTTATCTTAGTCTCTCTCATACATACACAGGGGGAGAGAGTATATGTATGTGAAGCTAGGTACCGTGGAGTATAAGGATGATGTCATACAATCAAATGGAGTCTATATAATAAGGTTGTTGGAAATTTTCAATCACTAATATTCTCATATATCACACAAATAGCTTATATGCTAAATTTTGATCTCATTTCAATACTTGTAAGGCATTCACCAATGTATACAAAATCTACATCTTAGTTTTTTTCTTTCATTGCCTCTATGGATGAATGACACACAAGAATCTAAATGAGCTCAATTCTGACATCCAAATTATTCAAGATTTCTAAAATATTGACAATTTATATCTGAAAAACTAGTGGAGTGGAAATTGCTTCCTTATGTGATGTCAATTGAATATCCTAGTGCACCAACAGCATATTATGGCAAAAACACAAGTGCTTCTTAAATAAATATAAAAGTAAGTTTTATTTGAATACTCATAAACATAGATGGAATCCTTATACCTTCGTATAGAATACATCAATATCATACTTGTTGATTATACATCTATAGAGCATTTGTGTTTTGCATCTAATGGTCTCCCAAAATTCAATAAGAAACCTTGAATCATTTTTCAAATGAGTTGCTTAATATTTTAGTCTTATCTTTACTAGGCTACAAATGTACTTTTTAATCCATGTTATTGGATCATAAAACTGAACAATTGAAAGATTTATAAAACTTACACTTACGCTACTGCTTTTTCCTAATCTTAATCGGCCAAAGATGAATGGTTGGTTCAGCTGAAGAGTCGACAATTCAAACAACCCAAGTTTAAACCCCTGAAAAAAGAAATCCTCAATTCACTTCCCAGGGGTAGCAAAAGGATCACCTCCTATTGTTGCTACTATAAACTTATTAACTCTCGCCATCATAAAGCCCTTGATATATTTCACGTGATAGATACCATATCATTTTTTCTTTTGTAAATACTTCAAAAACAAGAAGTCTCAACCATCATGCTCTATGATTTCATATTGCAAAGAGTTGTATACAACAACTGATGCATTGGCTAATAATTGGGTGAAAACAACGTATGATACCTTTGTTAACGGATGAGTATTGAAACTGACTCAGTCTTACTATGATTCAAAATGAAATCTCCAAAAAATGACGAGGATGACACCTATATTTTAAAATAAAAAACCGAGGAAAATTACTTTACAATTTTAGAAAAGAACATGAGATATATGATGTGTATTATTTTCATTTTTTTATGACCCAGGAGCGTCGTTGGGTTGCGCCCGACGCCTATCTGGGGGGCCCCGAATAGCATGCAAACTCGGGAACCCGATTAAACCAGATCAAAGGTCGGCTGACCTGACACGCTCAATTCATTTCCGAGAGTGTTGCAGCTGGGTTTCGAACCCGTGACCCTTTGTTAGGGGCCCCCGAGCCTCAACTAGTGCGCTTTTTAGTTAGTAATGGTCGTTTATTCAAATTAAGACACCGCACAAAAGTATAAAAAAATGGATTTTTTTTCTTTTAGTTTTATAAACTATATGTTGGTCCTTGTATATTTTAATATTGCTATCGGAAAGGTTGTAGGAGGAATTGAATATAATTTATATTTTAGGTTATTGAACTATAGATGAACCATTGTCTTATTATATGAAAGGTCATATGAATAATTATATTCACTTTGACCTTTAAAGGGTTTTTTCATTTTTATATTCCCATTTCTCAGTATCATTAAGTGGTCATTATATATTATACTATTATTTTACATTTTTAGTTATAAATTTGTCTTACTGTTTTATTAAGACATCGTTCGAAAAGTATAGGATAATTTATATGTAATTTTTTTCTATAGAGTTCTAAATTACAAATTTGTCTATCTATATTATAATAAGGCAATATAAAAAGTCATAGAAGGACTTCAATATAATTTTACTTTTGACTTTTCAAATTATTAATTGAGCCTTGTCTTAACATATGTGAAAGGTCATCGTCGGAAGGGTCATATGCACGTTCTACCTTCAGTGTTGTTCTACCTTTAGTGTTTTAATTATCATTTGGGCAGTGTGTATTCTAATAAGGAAACATGTTTTGCGGCATTAAGATTTGACTCCTACCAATGTCCATACTCAAGCCAACTACAGTTTTACGGGTTGAGAGTCACAATTAAGATCAAAAGAGGTGGAAAACGTGATTGCTTTGACGTGACATGAAGCAAATTATTAATTTCAGCATTGCTATATTTGCCGTGATCATCATCTTCTTTAATATTTTATTTGATAAATTTTAATATATTTTTTCTTTACAATTTATCTTATTGAATTGCCTATTATCTTAAATTTTATCAATAAAATCTATAACAAAACGATATGCAACACCGAGTTTCTTGTCCTTATGAGTAACGTAGACATACCTAAAAAACTACTAGTTACGTAAGAGTTGTAGAAATGGCACTAAAAATATTAACAAACATTGCATTGCTCTTCCCGTGGAGTTTTAATAGTTCTCGAAATGACTATCAGAGGAGTAGGATTCAATCTCAAAAGTCAAAACCTTGCATGGGGCACACTAGCTTTTCGAAATTCGTTTTCAAGGCATCAACGGCGGAGCTGCAACTCGCCTTTACAGCTCAGGGACACATCATACTTCCAAGCTTGATATAAAAAAAAAAAAATTTAAGTTCTGGCGTCACCGGTTTTTGCTTCGCGCAACAAATGGACAACTGTCATTCAGCTAGTGACTTGTGAGTTGCCTCCTTCACTAAAATAGTCGTACAATCTGAGCTGATCAGTTATTAGCATCTTAAGGTTTCCTCCTTCACTGAATCCAGATCAAATACCAACAGTGGAGATAGTTTAACGCAGCCATTCGAACTCAATTGATACTAGTTAGAATGTCTCAGCTTATATCATCTAGGCAAGTAATGTCATGTATTTGCACTCGTTCAGGGAGGGGGGTTTCGTCCAAATAAACAAGGGTTTTTCCCTTTTTTAATATACCAAAATAAAAGGGGAAATCAAACTTTGAAACGAGGCAACCACACATCACAATCACCTTCAAGATCCCAACTTTCATGTCAGCATCAACTAGTGCACAGTTCTGGGAAACAAAAAGCAAGTAAAACGCTGAGATATAATATAAAGAAACATGATAAAAGCAGCATACCAGAGAAAAATCTTGAGAAACAAATCAAGAATCAGCAGATACCAAGTAACTGGCGAATTTACTTCCTCAACGTGAAGAAAGTTTCAAATGTGGACAAAATATAAGATGTTCAACTCTTCTTTATGCTTTTGAGAGTTTACATTTAAACCAATACTACACTGCTGAATTTGAAAAGAGTTGGTATAATTAGCTAGTATTCTGTGGTACAAAGAGGTTTCCTACAGTGTAAATTTGGAGAGATTATATCTAAGCATGTGGGTTAATATTTATCCATCCCCTTTATCTACGACCAAAAACCCTCACATAAAACGAGTCATCTATTCATAGGGGTGTGTCAAAATACCGATTTTTGGTCGGTTCCTGGTCGGACATCATCTGTGTTGATAAAAAAAAATCTCAACCCAGAACCAAACCGGGACCAAATTTTTTTACAAGGTGGCATCTCCCAAACCGGACCAGTTTTATAATTTGTAACCCAGAACCGAACATGGATCATATACTTCTGTTAATTAAAATGAAATATAATAATTGTATATAACTAGACTTTATATTTTTCAAATTTGTCAACTCATATTCAATTCGGGCTGAACAAATCACCACCCAAAAGAGACCCGGTTTCAATTTGGACAACAATATCCAAACTCAGAACCAGCCCGGACTGATAAAATCCAAAACCAAAACTGATTTTTCCTGGGTCGGACGAGACCGGTTCAGAGGTACAGACAAAATTTGACATCCTATCTATTTATGAGAACTGCAACAGGTGCTAGCTACTAAGGACTAGTTTGGTTGGGCAGAAAACAAACCCTTGCTATTGCAAGTACGCGTGTTTTCCAGTTCTATTGTTTGGTAGCGTGTGGTTAGTGGTTACAACCCGCGGTGTGAAAATAAACCACGAGGAACCTTTCAGCGCTATATAAAAATTGGGAAACGCACCGCAAGCAAATAGGGCGTGGCCCCAATTCCCCATTGAGCGTGCACAGATGTCGACCACCCATCTTGAGGGGTTTTGCGTGGAATGAAGAGCAGCTGTGTGTGATAAATCTATATTGCTCTGCTACTGGTCAATTAACTGCATACATTCAAACAATTACAGAGTGATTTCAAATTTTATACCAAAAAACCAAACGAGTGATTCATCAGTTCAAAGTACTTAGAAACAAATAGATCTCATGCAGATTCAACACGTCATTTTCCATTTCCTGTTTTAGAATTCTTGCTGTGTGTTGGTTTTGCTTGAAACCAAACAAGCCATATATTATTATTCAAGTTTTGGTATCACAAGGTAACTCTGCGTTATGATATACCATATCATTCTCTTAGTAGATGTTTATTATTTTTTATCTCTGTGTTAGTATATTCTATTGCAGTGCAGACATAAATAAATACCCTACGGAGATACTTTGTTCAGATTTGTGACCACAGCCTGAATTTCACTTATAATCTTTTAGTGTGAGGCCCTAACGGGATATGTAGCAAGCCCGTCATAAATCCTGATATGTATTGTTTTTATAAAACTTCATTTCAAAGCAAACATATATTGACAAAAAGATACTACCCGACCTTGAAATTTCCCTTTTTGGCATCGACAGACTAGAACCTGGTTCTGGCTTCCCTTCGTTATGATACCCATGAAGAAAGTTCAACTCTGGGGATCCTTGAAGAGAAATCAAACAGTGGTAGCCTCTCCGATTTTCATTCTGAGTGGTATATAGTATATACGCAAATATAGAGATCGCCTAATTCAGCGAAAAAATCTCAGTAGCGTCTACACGATTCCGTGTTGAGTTGTAGGTGTGATTCAATGACCTTGATCTCTCCATCTTGTATAGACAGATTAGCTACAACAGCATTATGGCAAAGCATCTGGAATGATAGTGTGAGTACATGATTGTTAAATATTTGCAAGGGATGGTTTTGAAGCAACGTTCTAACCAAACACAAGTATTTTGTAAGGCTTGAAGTCGCTACCCATAAGTGAGTGTCATACAGCACGAAATAAATCAAGTGACGTATAAAGAGAGACTAAATTAATTGGTAAGTGCTAGCTTTAATAAACTATTTGGAATAGGCACAGATTACGGCAAAAAACTTATTTACCATATTTCCATCAGTCTCATGTAGCTACGGTTCAAACAAATTGATGGAGGTTCTTCAAATTGGTGGTTGGAATAGAAAGTTCCAAATAGATGAAGAGTGCAAGAGCTAATTTACAACAACAAAAATGACATTGATTGAGAAGCACTTACCTAATGGCTATGTGGTGAATAAAAGGGAGGGGAAGAAAGGGAGAGGACACTGATTTTGGTGTGTGTGGTTAGCATGTGAGGGAAAAGAAAGAAGATCATCAAATGTACATTGAAATATAAAATGCTTGTCTCATGAAAATTTGATTCTCACTTTTTATATTAATTGTGAGCTTTCAAGTACTTCCGTCCATATTTATATGTTACCCACCAAATATTCATCCAAACATCCAAGTTCTCTCTATATTTCAATATTCCGCTATGACTTTCCTAAAATGTTCCATCCAAATTCCTACATCTCCCTGCATATTTTTATGTTTCCAACTAAATTTCCGTTTAATTTCCAAGTTCCCTCTAAACTTCTTAAAAAGATTCTTTCTAGATCTCAAATTTCCGGCCATATTATCTGCCAAATTTTATTGTAAGCTTCTCTTATGTTATTAGGTTTTCCCTCTGAATCTCCATATATCCCCAATATGAAGTTTCCCGCCAAGTCTTTTCCCCTTCCCTATATCTCTGCTCCTATTTAGTGAGGAAAGAAGTGGTAAAACTTATACATAAAGCTTTCCGCTTCCCCTCCCTTCCCCATCATAACCTCTCACCAAACAGGCCGTATAAGCCAAATTCATTCGTCAATTTTCTTCTAGGACATACCCCACCAAGCCGAGTATTTATATGAAAAGACTAATATCACCAGTTCTCGTGACATTCTCCACTCCTATTTAGTGAGGAAAGAAATGGTAAAACTTACACATAAACCCTTTCCGCTTCCCCTCCCTTCCCCATCATAACCTCTCACCAAACAGGCCCTATAAGCCAAATTCATTCGTCAATTTTCTTCCAGGACATACCCCAAGCCAAGTATTTATATGAAAAGACTAATATCACCAGTTCTCGTGGCATTTGCAATTAGAAATCTAGGCACCTAAATACAACCGAACAAAACAACATTTTCTTCCATCATACAAATCAATAGTCGCTTCCATATGTCATGGGATCTTTCATATTATGCACTAACAAATATTGCATATAGATATATAAGTGCATAAACATAAATCATTAACATCTTACAAATTGATATATACATAAACATACAGAGTATGTGTATAATCTAAATATACACACATAATGTATATCGCCAACTTGCTCTTGATTAATTATCCGAATAATTGACCAGACTTCAACAAATTTCCCGAATCTTCTCAAGTTACGACTTTTGCAAGAGGTTCAAAAATTGTTGAATCCGGAATTTGTGACACGGTTAATATAGTCGGCTTGTTCTTGATTTTTTCCTATACTTTGACCAGGCTTCACGGATTTTAACGATCCTTCTCGAATTATGCAAGCAAGCTGAAAATTGTAAATCTTGAATTTGTCACATATCAACAGCCTCTTAAAGTGTTACCACAAGCCCAGGTGGACATTGATGGTGTTGTATCTCATTATAAAAGCTTTTTATCCCAGCACCAAGGGAAGGAAGATCATTGGTTGGAGTTTAAATTAAAGGTTCATACCTCTTTGCCTCACCCCTCAGATAATGTCTTACCCACACCTAGGCACACACCTCACAAAAGACTCATAGGGTACACACCTCAAGGCTTATATAGGATCACCTCACCTCGAGGCACATATTTATTTCTATGCTAGGAGGGTTTTAGCATGACAGAATCTTACACATCATAATTGTCAAGGCGGTCGCTTAGGCGTCAAGGCGGCCCAAGGGGGTGTGCCTTGGCAACCACCTTGACTTACGCATGCCTTGAGTCGTTTTTGTAAGTTATCAATCTCGTCTAATAGTGTTATAGCCCCTTTTAAGATCATAGCATTCTAACTACAAAATCCATCCATGCCAAAAACCTACCTCGATTTTGGGGGCTTTATTTATCAGTGTTTTAAAAAGCGTCTTAGGCGGCCACTTAACCCGCTTTTTCCCACTTTTTTCCCGCTTTTTGTCCGCTTTTTTTTTAACTAATTTAAGCATATAACATTAAGTACATTATATACCTCGATTAGTATTGACTATAATATATTAAACTAACATAAATGTTCTATGATATACCTAGTTCTAATTTAGAATGCATACTTTCTATGTGATATGGTATTTTTGTGATGTATCCAAGTAAATTATAGGTAACTATTATCTAATTTAGAATGCATACTTTGATTAAATTTACCGTTGTAATGTATGACTATTTGATGATGTGCAGATGTAATAATATGTTTGTAAGCTAGCTATGATAGGTCTATTGTTTACTGTTTAGCTATGTAAATATGTGATACAAAATTGTTGTTGCATCTTGTATATACACTTATTATTTTAAGTGCAGGGTGTTTTATCTTTGACAAGTTTACTATATCATATAAATACAATCATCGTTGTATAATTGTGTTATAAACTATTTGGGTGTTTTATATTGTCTTGTACAATGTTTAGATATGTATATAAATTTCAAAAATATAGCATTTATATACATATGTATGTAATTTTGCATAAAAGTTTATAGGAACTGGAAATCTGCTTTTCTAAAAAGCGCCCGCTAAATCGCCCGCCTGACGATTAATCGGCTATAAGGTCCCGTCCGCACGCTTCCCGCTTTGCGCTTTTTAAAACCTTGTTATTTATAGCATTACAATCTAAGTTTCCGATTTGTCTTAGTTTGTACCTTGTACATGTTTCTCTTGTCGGGATCATCTTGGGGCATATTACTGGCATCGACTGTAAATAGATGTATACACATACGTATATAAACCATAAAATATATTTACATATGTTAAATTTGTTATAGTAACATTGGATTATATGAATATAACAGAAAAAATCGATCTAACATTAAAACAATGTAGGCCACCTAGGTGCACCTAAGCGCCCAGCCTTGGTGCCTCAGCAGCTTGCTGCCTTAACAAATATGCTCGACGCGCTTAATAATCCGCAAGGGTAGATTATCTAACAATTCATCGGTCACATATTCAACTACATCAAGAGATTTTGAAGTTGAATCCATGGAAGCATCCACATATCACCTTGAGGTACTCAAACAACGACTTGACACAAGCAACAAGGATGCAGATAAGTGCAGAGCAATGGCGGGCACAAGCAAGACAACTATAAAATGGGAATTCGAAATTAGAAGAAGGTGATGTCCACAGTTCAAAAAATCAGGAAGCATGTGTAGTTATTAACTTTATGCTTTGAAATTACGTGAAGACGTTATAACAAATGTGTACTTAATACGTTTCTATACACAGTATATGATACAAACATGCTAGAGTGTCCCACCCGAACGTGGCTTGAAGCACAAGTGAGTGGTAGGTCACTAATTTGATATTCAACTGTGTCCAAACTCCAAAGACACTGAAGAAGGGATCAGTGAGACTTGTGGGGTGGCTGGGAAAACTTTTTAAATACTAAAATAATACATATATGGCATACTCAGATGACAAATGTATAGTGACATTCAATAAAAAAATTAGATATTATAATCTGTCTATGAAGTTAAGTAGTAAATAAAAAGACAAATAGGCATCAAAGACAGTTGTGTTCAGTTGTTAGCTACTGAATCCCCGGGTAGTTCAACCTCAAACCCCAACATTATTCTAGGGAGAGCTTTGGCACTAGCGGAAACCACTTATAGCTCATATGGCTCAAAAAAGGATTAGTTTACACAAGGTTGCAGTGGTCCATGTGGGCTGTATCTCTTGAAAATACTTCAACAAACGACCAGGCAAAATTTGTGGGTAAATAAAAAATTACAAACAGAAACAAAATAATTATTAGAAGACAATGTACTTGGATATCAATGTATGCTTTCCATTCTCAACTTTCATGGGAATGTTTTTGAATCACTAAACACCTACTTTTTTAAGACTTCCATTTAGCCAATGGCTAATATTATTCTAAGAACTTAGCTTCATTACCTCCTAAGGTCCTTCAACGTTAAAAATCATATATATATATATATATATATATATATATATAGAGAGAGAGAGAGAGAGAGTCAGGCTAGAATACACTCGAGTGTATCCGGAGCGGAATACACTCAAGTAGTTTATCATGATGCAATATTTTTTTTTAAATCTAATCCGTTGATCTTCTTAAACATCTCGTGAACAACTCATACGCAAAATTTGAGCACATTTGGATATGTTTAGCTCATATTATGAAGACCGCAAAAATTATGCATTTCAAATTGGTTTTGCGTGTCGATCTTGTTGCCTTTGGATGAGTGACTTACACCCATCCAAATGGGCTCAAAATTTGTATGTAGCCTAGTTATAGTATGACGGTGAAGATCAACGGTTTACATTTTGCAAAATATATATATATATATATATTCTAGCCTGACTATATATATATATATATATATATATATATATATATATATATAGGTTGTTAGAATATGTGTATGTGAGTTGTACACAAATACACTAAAGTGGGTTAATTTCACGGGATTTCTTTTCAATCATTCAACTTCTACATTTCTAAGACTTTGATTTAACCCATGGCTAATATCATTCTAAACCGAGCATCATAACCTCATGTCCCAAAATGTAACAAATAATGATGAAATTATAGATTGCCAGAATATGTATATGTGAGTTGCACATCAGTAGACTTTAGTGGTTGAACATTAGGTTTGTACATGTGTCTAATCTCATAGCATAATGGGTTATTGGTCGCTTGCCATCTTATGGATCTTAGAGCGTCAAGGTTAGAAACCCTAGAAAAGTAGAGAAGTTTTTTCCAAAGCAGAGTCACTGTAATCTCTCGCCTCTCCCTCTCTCACTATCATCAAAACATGGATCCCTTTCTATCTCTCATTGTTGTCAAACATGCATCTATTCCCAATGCCAATAGAAGACGGACGAGCTTCCTAGGTGAGGAGATCTATAGGCTTAAAAAGAGATCCTTCAAACAAGTCGACGTATCAGGCTATCTACACCATACCCTGTTGCGGGGGTTGGGTGAACATGATTGATGCTTCGCCACTTGGAGATCGTCAAATAGCACCCTTCAGACTTTCAAAGTTTGAAGATGAACATGGCAGTGGACAAATGCGGTGGGGAGGGAAACATGACATGATGGTGGTGTGCAGGGAATCATAAAAAGAAATGATGGAAACATGGAAGAATGGTCTGTATTTTCCGATACAAGTTAAATGTGGAGAATCATGAGGAGGCCCACATAAAAGCTATGATTGTTGCTCTGAAAGTAAGTGGTGACGTGAATCACTCTATGGTTATCTTGGAGACGGAGTGTTAACATCTAGTGGAGATGGTATGGGATTATGGTACCCATTACAGGAGGCTCTACCCCTACATATGTGAGATCAAATTGATGGTGGAGGATTTTTCCATGGTTGACTGTTGTTTGTAATGAAGTTAAAGGCAGGGTCACGGCCATAGGGTGTTGGAGGGCCTCACAGCAGAAGATGACGATTCTTCACAACCCCCTACCTCATACAGTTAGACAAAAGAGGTGTCCGACATGTCAGATCCACTTTGCATAATACTCCGTTGGAGTTTCTTATTGGAGATTCTTTTGTTGTATTTGGTTTCTTGAGTTTTGTTTTTGGTGGGGTACTTGTACATGTTGTACATGGGGGTATGGTATAGGTGTGATAGGACTTGGAGTTGTTACATGTTTGAGTGTTTTCTTTGCAAACGTTGGACCTTGCTCGGTGTGGCATTTTTTCGTTGTGATGATGGCTTTGCTTGATTGTTGGCCTGATGGTAGAGGGCGGGGTGAACAAACATCCCTCCCCTTATTAAAAAACATGCATCTATCCCTAGGCACAGCTACAGTACTTCTATAGTGTTGCGGCTACAATGTATACTTAAGGTACTACCATTACAGTAAGCTACTAAAACATGGCATCTACGTCATCAATGGTTCTTCAACTGTCTTCAGGCCACCTATTGATTAATTCAGCATTGATCTCGTAGTCTAGTGGGATTCATCACTCTTCTGGTCATTATTTCGTTATCATGAAGCATTGTTCTTGGTACTTCTCGTTAAGGGTTTGTTGTAGTTGTTTCTACATGATTTGCAACAACTAGAGTCTGCTAATCACCATGGTAATGAGAAGGAAACACATGTTACAGATAAACAGTAATCTATAAATGAGGACATTCATTTGATACAAATTTGTGCCTTTCAACAAGCCCTATGGAATGGTTCTCTAAGCTAGAATAAAGGAGCATTTGCCTGTATCTCCCATGCCACCAAAGCATTAATCTTGGATTCCCGATTCAGGTCCCACATAGCATATCACATGTTTACCTCATTTGATATCCACCCATAATACCAAAAGCATTCACTACCATCTTCTCCTTCAACCTGAAGGTTTCTTCTTTTCCACCTTAAATTTCCGTCTATCTTTCTCCAACTTCGTCTTAAACAATTTAAATTCTCCCTAATTTTTTCCAGGTTAAATTCCCTTATAAATGCTACAAGTTGGTGTGCATCTTTAATTTTGTGAATGTTGATCATTGATTCACTACTTTGAACTATTTTTTTATTTTAGACATAATTTTCTTTGAGATTTGTGGAAAATAAGATGAGAAACTAATGGGATATTTTCTTATTGATAGAAAAAACATTCATCTCGTTTATATAGGAAAGGAGGCAAGTACAAGGGAAGAAAACTTAATCCTATGGGCCAAAACAATAGGCCCGTATGACATAATAAACTAAATAGCAATAATTCTAACACCCCCCCTCCAGCTGGAGTATAGGCAAAACACATATCTAGCTTTGACTTACAAAACTCAATTAGACGATGACAAATCTAAAATAAAATTTAACTCTCCGTACAAGATTTTCACCCCCCCCCCTTAAACACGGCTCTCCAACAAATAATATATTTGATAACGCCTCTTTTGAGTAGTTCTCTAAGTGCTGGAAATACTCGAGCTTTGGCAATGTCTTCTAAAGTGCATATTAAATGAAGAACATCACCATCAATTGGAGTAGACGATCAAAAAAGATTGACTATGCCACTTTCACTGGAAAGGATTTGTGATTGGAAGAGCTCAATCAACACATCCACCGATGTAATAGTAGAGGTATATTCAAGCACAAATATGACGTGGTGATGATAACTGAATCCATCTAGAGTGTGACTCTAGGGCTTGTGGGAATGAAAGATACCAACAACGAAAGCATAAGTAAATCACTAGAAGAATCATCTTGACAGATGCAGCTTCCAAGACACGAATAAAGTAGCTAGGTGAAGATAAATCTGGATGAAACATTAACCTTGTAGATAGAAAATTTCCAGGCTAAAAATTGACGAGCTTCTGAGAAGTCTAATGTGAAGAAGCAACCATCCGTCTCATGAGAATGTAGCGAGAATGATCGACTAAAACACCATTAACACAAGAGAGGACAAGAGGCAAGAATAAGCGAAGCAAACTCTTGTCCTAACGTACATAATGTGGTACTAACGCAAAAAACTTGGTGCCAATCTTATAGTTTAGATTCTTCAACGTCGTCTCAAAGCAGTGGCCAACTAGAATTCGCATGGATCGCGAACTCACACGTAAAGTGAAACTTAGTGTCAATCATGTAGTTCAGATCCTTCAATGTCGTCTCAAAGCAGTGGCCAACTAAAATTCGCACAGATAGCCAACTCACATGCAAAGTGATGCTTAGTGGGAATGACACACAACAAAGACATCAACAGATCAGCTGTGGTGAAGAATACGAAGCCCCAAGAGGATAGCTCGGAATATATCATCTATCTCTTTCTCGTCATATGCTCTCCTCGTACTCTCTCTCTCTCCTCTATATCTCCTCACACCAGATACGAACAGAATGAGTAGGTGGTGTGGAAAAGAAACATATGACCCTTCTACACGTGGAAAGAAACGCACACATGATGGGTGGGAGGACGGAAAGCAAAATGTAAAACGAAAGGTGTAGTATTCAGAGAAGAGAAACTGGTAGCCGGAATCAATACGCAAAAGAACTCGATATACGATCTGGATAAAAACTAAATGGATCTTTTCTTGGACTGAACTGCGCCCGCGCAAAAAACTTAGACATGGTCAACAAAAATTGGATTCGGTTATCATTAGGCAAAAGTTGATAGCCGAAATCAATACACAAAATAACCTGATTATACGATCTGGATAAAAACTAAATGGATCTTTTTTTGGACAAAACTACGCCCACACAAAAAAACTTACTTGGTCAAAAAAAATGGATTCCATTATCATTAAGTATAGATGACAATAAGAACTTTGGATTAAGTTATACTTGACCTAGAAG